>CP106729.1:162312520-163629127 GCA_025506655.1 Gossypium rotundifolium | reverse complement strand
ATTTGGTCAAACAAAAACCACACCCAACACAATTGGGCACGATTTCTTTGAATTTTCAAACACACAGATATTACCTTATTTTGAAAATATCAACAAAATTTGAAAGGATATTCGTTTATTTGGTCAAACAAAAAACCACACCCAGCATGATTGGGCACGATTTCTTCGAATTTCCAAACGCACGAATATTACCTTGTTTGAAACTTTAAGTAAAAATGATTTTAGAGCTCAAATAGCGTTAGAATATGACATTTTTGTGTGCACATAATGCTATGGCATAATAACATACAATATGGAGCGATTATTTACAAATGAAATATAATGCTATTGAATCTCAAGCAACAAATAAATATAAAACAAGAATTAAAACATACATAATAGCAATAATTATCAAACACTAGATCAATGATACGCAAAATAATAAGAATAATAAGATACATACATAAAATTGTATGAAATTAAGAATGTATACATAAAATAAGATAATTTAATATAAAATATAAAAGATTTAAAACAATATATATAAAAGAGGAAAATATAATACATAACAATTTTAAAATAATAATATATGTAAAAAGAAAAAGCTGAGATAAACTATATAATATGTAAAAGAAAATCTAAAATAAATAATATATAAAAGTTTAGGATAAGTAATATGTATCAAATTATTTTAAATAACTAGTGAAACAAATTTAATAAACATTACATTAAAACGGGTTAAATTACATAATATATATATAAATAATTTAAATAGATAATGTACAAATATTATTTAAATATCATATAATAAAAGAGTTTAAAACTAAATAAATAAATTGATTAGGTAAACTAGGGACGAAAATGAAAGTCAGAACAATGCTTTAAGGACAATCAGTAAATAAACAAATTATTAAGGCCAATTAGGGACTAAAATAAGGTGCCAGAATGGCGAGGACTCATCGAAATTATCGAGGCACTCAAAACGATGACGTTCAAATACAAGTCATCTAACAGCATGTGGATTAAATTGAAACAGAGAATAATAATACAAGACCAATTTAAAAAACAATGCAGGATCACATCACGAAGAGTTGCAAACATGGAGGGGTCTATAGCGCAAATAACCCCTATTAATAAAACACGCGGATCCTGAATGGACCTCGAGTCGGGTTGGAGCTTGCCTTATACAATGTCGTATTGAGGTTATTACGATGAGCCCCAAACGGCGCCGTTTTCTTAATGTGAGAAATTTTCTTTTAAAGCCTGATTAAAAACATAAATCTGTTAACCTTTTTTTTAAAAAAAAAATAGAACCCTAGCCCTTTTTATGTTCTTTCTCAGCCGCCTTCGAAGCTGATAAACCGTAAAAGTAACATATTTTAAGCCCACATTTAGTATGCTTTTGGATGATTTAGCCTTTGATTTATGTAAAAAGGTGCTTTTAATCCTTTCTTTTCATGTTTATACTCAAGAAAGCACCCGAGGACGAAAAGAACGAGAAACGGACTTAAAACTGGCAAATTTGGGCGAAAAAGGAAATCAACACGGCCTGGACTTCAAGCCACACGGCCGTGCCTTGACAATTAACTAAGACACGGCCATGCCATGATTTACACGGCCGTGCCCCAATCGATAGAATCGAGACACGGCCTGAAAATAATTTACACGGGCGTGTACCATGGTCATGCCCCTGTTACGGGAGAGAGCAATTTCACTCAGATTTGGATACTTAGAGCCAAAAAAAACACTTTCTAAAGCTTATTCAAACACCGAGTAGGAAGTATACTTGAATTGGGACACTTAGAGGCCAAGTAAAGCATTCTAAAAGTCTATATAAACACCCTAAGTGTATCCTGAAAGGGGGCGATGAGCGAGGCCAAAGAGCCAAAGCCAGAGCAGTCAATTCAGGGAATTACTCGAAGAAAGGCAGTTGATCCATCTCAAGAAGCCAGAATTCTATTCAAGACGACGGATCTCTTCTTCAATTCCTTCAGGGGTTTTAGGGATTTCTTATGTTTTGTTTTATCTTTTCTCTTGAGATGTTTTATTTTAAAGTTATGAACTAAACCCTTCAGATACCTGAAGGGGATGAAACGTAGATGAATCTTGTTATTTGATTTCTAAATTATATGATAATTACTTAGTTTGTTCTTAATTATGTTGCTTAATCCAAATTCGATGTGCTTAGGTGGAGGAGGAATAGACCCTGCCTAAGAGTAGATCTAACATAATTAAGCGGAGTTAATCGAACGCCTAGAGATAGGGTTACGAGATTTTGCCAGATTAAGGTGAAACCTAATATGGGAATCCACAGATCGATTTACTACTATTCTAGGGGGTTATTATAAGCGAACGAGAGTTCCACTAATTAATCTAGGGTTAGACGTTATTCGCCTCGAGAGAGGTTTTAATATAGGTTAGGGAGTCCTACAGATCAAGCTAAGTAAAGAAATCATATGGTTTAGGGTTAAATAACAAGTGAAGTCTAGGTGGATTCTTCCTGAGGGTATCGTCGTGATCAACTGAGTTTTTCATCAAGTTATTTCCAAATTCATTCTCTTTTATCTTTGTGTCCTTAGCTTAATCATCGTCAATTTAGTTTAAAATAACTTCACTCTATTTTTAAGGCTAAATAATAAAAAGAAAGTGAGTATTAGTACTTTTAGTTCCTTTGGGTTTGATAATTCAGTCTTGCCTAAGCTATACTACTGTTCGATAGGTACACTTGCCTTTAATCATTGTCAGAGTTAGTTTCTAGGTTCGATCACATTTATTATAAATTTTTAAACTTGGTAGACACACGATCAAGTTTTTGGCGCCGTTGCCGGGGAACTAAAATATTAAGAAAGCTCTATTTTTATTACTTTAGCCATTATTTTTATTTTTTATTTATTTCACAATTTATTATATTGTTTTCTCTAATTTTATTTCTTCTTCCTTTTTCCTAGCAGGTACTTCTAGTTTATGACTAGAAGGAACCCGACAGGACCACTAGTATACGATAGTGAAATTGAAGCTACCGCTCGGTGAAATTGAAGCTACCGCTCGGAGAAATCGCAGAGAAATTAGGCAAGCCCTAGATTTCATGGAAGAAAAGTGAGAAGACAGATCCGATCCTACTGAAGGGATGGACGAGAATAATCCACCACGAGATGTGGAAGAAAACAATGCTCCGCACACTATGTATGATTATGCTAAACCTCATTTAACAGGAGCTAAATCTAGTATTGTTAAGCCTACTTTAGCCGCTAATAATTTTGAATTAAAGCCTAACACAATACAAATGATTCAACAATTTGTTCAATTTGATGGTTTGCAGGACGAAGACCCGAACACTCATATAGCTAATTTTTTAGAGTTCTGTGATACTTTCAAAATAAATGGCATTTCTGATGATGCCATTCGTCTTTGGTTATTCCCCTTTTCATTAAGGAATAAAGCCAAATAATGGTTGAACTCGTTACCTCGAGGGTCAATCACTACATGGGAACAAATGACCGAAAAATTTTTATTAAAATATTTCCCACCAGCCAAAACGGCCAAATTACGGAATGATATCTCTTCTTTTGTGCAGATGGATTTAGAGACATTATACGATGCATGGGAGAGATACAAGGATCTCTTGAGGAGATGTCCACACCACGGATTACCTATGTGGCTTCAAGTCCAAACTTTTTACAACAGTGTAAATCCCTCAACACGGCAATTAATTGATCCAGCCACCGGTGGAACTTTAAATAATAAAACTCCTAAAGCAGCTTACGAGTTCATTGAAGAGATGTCACTGAATAACTATCAGTGGCAAGTTACAAGGACAAAACTGACAAAATCAGCTGGAGTTTACAACCTCGATGTAGTGACCATGTTATCAACACAGGTAGAGATGATGAATAAAGAGCTTCATAGTTTGTGTTCTTCGCAGGTACATCCAGTCATGCAGTGCAACGCAAGTGGAACTGTGGTGAATCCTGAGTACCCACCCTACCAACTGTACGCAGAGAGCGAACAGATGAACTATATAGGTAATAATTTTCGATCCAATAATAATTTTTATTGTAATAACTACAATCCAGGTTGGACGAACCACCCAAATTTTTCATGGGGAGGCCAAGGAAATCAAAGATAGCAACCTCCTCCAAATTTCCAAAATCAGCCATATCCACAAGAGAAGAAGCCAAACCTCGAAGAGATGCTGACAAAATTCACATTAGACACAGAAAAGTGCTTCCAAGAAAATGAGAAAACAATTAAAAGTAACAAGAGTCAAATCGGGAACTTACTAAAACCGTTAAGGAAGCCACTAATGCAGTCGAACAACTCACAAAGCTAATGCCAGAATGACTGCTAGGACGTCTACCAAGTAACACTGAGATTAACCCAAAGGAGCAAATTCAAGCCATCTCAGCTTAAGACAGTAAGGGGTTAGAGGAACCCATTCCAATACAAGAAAATAAGGTAGACGAAGGTAAGGTGGAGGTAACATAAGAAAAGCCAAAACTAGTAATCAAGGAATACCAACCTTGCATACATTATCCCGAAGCGATAAAAAGAGATTATTCAAAAGAACAGTTCGGTAAGTTTCTTAAACTCTTAAAGAAATTATATATGTAACATCCTAAATTAGGGGCTTTTCATTTGTGTGTTTTTGTGTGTGTGCTATGTCTAACATGCTAGTTTAGGGTACCTTAGGGTCTAGGAATGACTTAGGGGTAAGACGGAGCCTTGGTAAAAAATTTTCTTTTTGGGCACTTTAAGGGAGAGCTGAATGGGATAGGACTTAAGGGTGGTTAGTTGTATGTTTAGACACAAGAAGTGCTTTAGTAAAGTGGCAAGGAGGCACCACTTAAAGCTCGGGAGGTGATGCCTAGGGAAGCTGGCAGGGAGCAGGTTCGAGCTACGTGGATTCCCTTTGAGGGATTTCTTTTTGACGCCAAGGTGGGGGAGAGTTGCTTTCAGCTTGGACTCTGGTGGATGAGTGTTGAATGGGTCAACACATTTCAATGAAAGGAAGAGAGCAATTCAAGGAGAAGGAATGGGTCAACTGGTTTGATTAGAGAGTGGAGAGTGATCGATGGAGAGAATCATGGGATTTGGGAGAGAGGGTGAGAGTTTGGCCGAATGTGGGGTGTGTGAGTGTGTGTGCTCGGTTTAGTGATGTTAAGGGGGTGGCCGAATGTTTCATGATAGCATTAGGGGAGTGTTGGGCATTTTTGACTAGCTAGGAAGTGACCAAGAGCATTCTTTTACTCATTTCTTTTGTCAAAACTGAACACTCTCTTACCACTTGGTGCTTTTTCTTTATTGTTTTCTCTCAAATGCCAAAACCAAAACACCTTCTAATTCTCCTCTTATTTTCTTCTTTTTTTGTTTTATTTTCTTTTCCATTAAACATCAAAGTCGAAACCCTCTGAAGCTACACCTTTTGCCAAAACTCTGTCATTCTCTTCTCTTTTCTTTCGAATACCTTAGACGAATCTCTCTTGGTAGATAGCACCTTTCTTCTCCATCTCTTTCTTTTCAAGAGCAGAATAACTTCGACTTTTGGTAAGTTCTTTTTGGTTCGGCCGAATCTCTCTAATCATCTACTCACTTTCTTCTCTTGATTTCTTTAAAGAATGAAGCCAAAACTTCTCATTTGTGTAGTTAGTCCTTACTTGTTGGTTAGCTGAAATCATATGTCACTCATATTCTCTTCTTCGGCTCTTGTTTCAGGGGATTGACTGTTACCTATTTTCCTCCACTCCCAATCGGTTTCTCTAGTGTTTGGGGTATGTGTTTTCTTTTCGGTTCAATCATCTCTTCTCATGTTTGAGTTCCAAAGGCAGTAATCATATTCTCTAACTCTTGGCTGATTGTAGGGGGCTTTATCTTTGTGTTCTTTTGGCTTTTGGTTTATGTTTGGAGTGTTTAAAGGGACAGTCAGTTCTAGTCAATTTGAAGTACTCGAGCGGTGCAGGATTCAAACCTTCTTAATCTTCGGGATTTTTTTATTTAGGTAAGGACCCTTAGCCTTGAGTGTTATTCTCTTTGGTTCGATTTCACACTTTAATCTGGTCTAGTAACCAAGGTTTTTTTCATGGACTCTAATGCCAGCCAAGCGGAAGGAGGGTTGGACCCGTAGTCCCAGCCCTTAAGTTTAAGAAGCGCGCGGTATATCACTGTTCGGGATTGGCTGCCAGGTTGTGGGCCAGCTTCTGAGCAAAATAGGAGGTAGATAGTAATAGTTTCGAAGGTGATAGTGTTGACATTGATAGCATAGTGTTGTGGGTAACCGGGTGTGTAAAATTCACACTTTAATATTATTATGTGTTATTAAATATCTGGGCTGAAAAGCCAGAATGGTTAAACGAATAGACGTTATGCCAACTATGGGCATGATCAAAATACTAGGTAAGTACCCTGTTGGTTATGTATGCGCTAATGATTGTATGCCATAATGACATTGTGCACTTGACAGCTTGCTGCATTCATTTGACATTTGTATGCATGGGTTGGATATGATGTTTAAGGGGAAGTGTAAGACTGTCACTAGTGGTTTGGTACCACACGTGGGTTGGCCCCACATTCTTGATTCGTGACTAAGTCTCAATGGTTTGGAACCACCGGTGGTTTGGTACCACATATTGATGATTTCGTGACTTGTCCCAGTGGTTTGGTACCACAGTGGTTTGGCCCCACCTATATGATTATTCGAGATTGTCACTAGTGGTTTGGTACCACAAGTGGGTTGGCCCCACCTATGATATTTTGTGACTATGTCACCAGTGGCTAGGTGCCACATATGGAGTGTAGCGGATGGAGGGTTGATTGTAGAAATCCCCACGATGTGATAGGCTGGTACGGGTGGTGTGTAGAGGATGGAAATTTAGGATTGGGCCGGGTACATTGCATCCATTCTTGTACATGCTATTTTTGAGTGGGCTAAGGCCCAATATGTGGTTGTGGGCTTGAGGCCATTTATGTAATTTTAAAGGGGAACTTACACACTGAGTTTTGGTGACTCACCCCTTCTACTTCATCTTACAGGTGACCAGTGAAATGTGGACTTGGGAGCCGAAGGGACTCGAAGAGGCCATAGCTTGTTATTTTCAGTAAACTTAGTTTTTTTAGACATTTTAATTTGGGATTTTAATTGATATAATAAGGCCTTTTCTAAATTGCTATTTGGTTTTACATTATAATTTCCACTTTGATTTACGACTTGAACTTAATTGTAAAAAGAAGTTTTCTAAATAACTGCAACCAAAATGCATGTTTTTCTCACAAGTGCTCACAAAGACAACAAATGAACAGTTAATCCACCCTGCAAATTTTTCTTAAGCTGCAAACCACTGTTTTCAAAACATCACATGAAATAAAAAGTTTCAAACTTTCGGTTTTCATCAAGATCTCCAAAGTTTCTTTTCAACCTTTTTCCCTGTGACATACCAGATCTGGTCGTAACGTCTAGACCGAGTTTGGGATGTTACAATTTTGGTATCAGAGCATAGGTTGCAAAACTCGGGCTATGAAAATGGGCTTAACAATGTTTTATTAAGTTGGTCTAAACGATTTTTGGAAGGAATGGTTTGGTTGGAGCATGGCATCCGAGTTCGACGGCACCCAGTCCACCCAAGTAAGTGTTTCAAAATTTTTGGTGGGGTATGCATGAAACGATTGCTAATATGGTTGTATGCTCTAGGAGACTCAGATTATAGAGACTGAAACTTTGATATGTGTTGCGGAAACTACTCTTTAAGACTATTTTCCATAAAATTACCGTTGTTAAAAAGTGAAAGAAATAACTAACTTATAAAACTTTTTAATCAGATTAATCACAAACGTTAGTCATGAGCACTCGAAGTCGTGGACGTAATGTACGTGGTCGTGGTAGGGGCAGGACTACTGTATCGGAACCAGTAGGATCTAGTCATAGGTCAGAAAGTGAGATACTAGTGCCGCCAGTAGTGGAAGCAAAATTTTAGGACCAAACAGGTGGGGATAACGCGGTGTCGCAGGTAATGTTATGGGTCCTGGAGAGAGTGGCTGGGGCAGGCATAAGTATAGGAGCTCAAAAATCGGTGTCTGAGTGACTCCGAGCCAATGGAGCAGAGATGTTTAGGGGTGTTTCTAGCGTAGCCCCTAATACAGTTGAGTATTGGTTAGAAGCGAGTGAGCGCATAATAGACGATCTAGACTTCATGGTAGAGGAGAAGTTGAAAGGGGTAGTGTCTTTTCTGCGAGACGAGGCGTATCAGTGGTGGCTCACGGTTAGGGATGATACGGTGGCTGAGCATATCACCTGGGATTTCTTTAAGACTGCATTCCAGGGGAAGTATGTAGGGTCGAGTTATGTGGATGCGCAGCGTAAGGCATTCCTAAATCTGGTTCATGGGAGTAAGTCGGTATCCGAGTATGAGGTAGAATTCTTGCGACTAAGTCATTATGCCCGGGGTATTGTGGCCACGGATCACGAGCGCTGTGTTCGGTTCGAAGATGGGTTAAGAGATGATCTACGTGTGCTGATAGCCCCACAGCAAGAGAGGGAATTTGTTATTCTTGTGGAAAAGGCTAAGATAGCCGAGTAGGTGAAGTGGTCCGAAAAGCAGAATCATGAGAGGAATAGAAATAAAAGGAATTTTGGTTCGTCAGGATCAGTTGGGCAGTTTAAGAAGAGGCCTAGGTTTGAAAGGTCGAGCCGTGTTGTGAGACCTGCTATGGATAGTCGTCCTCCGAGGTGTGCTCGATGTGATAAGTTCCATTTTGGTGAGTGTTAGGTTGGTAATAGGGGCTATTTCAAGTGTGGGTCTACAGAACATTAAATAAGGGACTGTCCACATGAGAAGGGTAGAGCGCAACCAGTGGGTCAGGGTTATGTTCAGTCAGGTAGAGGCGGTCAGCAACCACAGAGAGGTCGGGGTCCGATCAGAGGAGGTAATGGTTTCGGTCGTGGACGTGGAACACCAGGCAGAGGTGTTGGAGGCAGTGATGCAAAGGGACCTGGGCTGGTCTATGCAGTTAGGCGTCGAGAAAAGAGAGATGCACCAGACGTCATAACCGGTACGTTTCTTATTTATGGGTTGCCTTATACTGCTTTAATTGATATAGGATCAACACATTAATATGTTGCTAGTGGGATATCTAGAACCCAAGGAATAGACTCTAAGATTTCCTCTAGGGAGATGACCGTAGTTAGCCCGCTAAGACAATCAGTAGTGGTAAACAGACTTTATAGGGGTGTACCTCTAGAAGTTCAAGGGATGGTTTTTTCGGCTGATCTAATGGAACTACCATTCGGAGAGTTTGACCTGATCTTAGGCATGGACTGGCTAGGGAAGTATCGAGCGGATCTGGATTATGCTGCCAGGCGCATGGTAGTGAGAACTCTCGAGGATGAAGAAGTGGTGGTAATAGGTGAGAGGAGAAATTATTTATCTAATGTGATAACTGCTTTAAAGGCTGAGCGAATGGTGAAGAAGGGTTGTGAGGCATTCATAGCTTTGGTTTGTGCCATGGAGGGCAAGGATTTGTCTATGGAGGATGTTAGAACAGTGAAGGAGTTTTTCGATGTTTTTCCAAAAGAGCTTCCACGATTGCCTCCGGATCGAGAGGTGGAATTCGATATTGATCTTTATCCGGGGATAGCACCTATTTTGATTGCCCCATATAGGATGGCGCCCAAGGAATTGGTGGAATTAAAGGCTCATATTTAGGAACTATTAGATCAGGGTTTTATCCGATCGAGTGTATCACCTTAGGGAGCGCCGATGTTATTCGTCAAGAAGAAGGATGGATCGATGCGTATGTGCATTGACTACCGTCAGTTGAACAAGCTGACCATCAAGAATAGGTATCCGCTGCCGATGATTGATGACTTATTCGATCAACTGAAGGGGGCTTCAGTCTTTTTGAAGATAGATTTGCGGTCATGTTATCATCAGCTTAAGGTCAAGGAGGCGGACATTCATAAGACGGCATTTTGAACTCGCTATGGCCACTATGAATTTCTAGTGATGCCATTTGGTTTGACCAATGCACTAGCAGCATTTATGGACATGATGAACTGGGTTTTCCAACCCTATATGGACCAATTTTTCATTGTATTATTAGACGATATTTTGGTCTATTCCAGATCGGAGGAAGAGTATGACTCGCATCTTCGTGTGGTCTTACAAATTTTAAGGGAAAAGTAGTTGTTCACCAAATTTAGTAAGTGTGAGTTTTGGCTAAAAGAGGTTACCTTTTTGGGTCATGTTGTATCTGCTGAGGGGATTAGGGTTGACCCCCGGAAGGTCGAAGCTATGCTAGATTGGAGGCCACCTAAGTCTGTGGCAGAAATTAGGAGTTTTCTTGGTCTAGCTGGGTATTATAGAAGATTCGTTAAGGGATTCTCTTTGATCGCGGCTCCATTAACCAAGTTGTTGCGGAAAGGGGTTCCGTTTGTTTCGTCTGACAAACAGCAGGAAAGTTTTGAGAAGCTAAAGAGGATTCTAACGGAAGCTCCGGTGTTGATTCAGCCAGAAACTGGGAAGGAGTTTATGGTTTTCTATGATGCGTCACACACCGGTTTAGGATGTGTGTTGATGCAAGACGGAATGGTTGTCGCGTATGCGTCTCGACAGTTAAGGCCGCATGAGTTGAATTATCCCACGCATGACTTGAAATTGGCGGCAGTGGTTTTGCTCTGAAAATTTGGAGACATTATCTGTATGGGGAGAAGTTCGTCATTTATATAGATCATAAGAGCTTAAAGTACCTCCTTACCCAGAAGGAATTGAATTTAAGACAGAGGCGATGGGTCGAGTTGTTGAAGGATTACGATTGTTCGATCAAATACCATCCGGGTAAAGCTAACGTGGTGGCAGATGCATTGAGTCGTAAGGTAATCTCAGATTTGAGGGCGATGTTTGCACATCTTAGCTTGTATGATGATGGGAGTTTGTTAGCTGAGCTTCAGGTGAAACCGACATGGATAAATCAGATCAGAGAGAAGTAATTGTTGGATGAGGTCTTGAGTGCTAGACTACTTCAAGTTCAGAATGGTGAAGTAAAGGATTATAATATGAGCAGTGAGGGAGTTCTGTGTTTCCAAGAAAGGATTTTCATGCGAAAGATTCGGAGTTGAAGCGTAAAATTTTATAGGAAGCGCATAGCAGCCCATACGCTATGCATCCTGGAGGAAGTAAGATGTATCAAGATTTGCGAGAACAGTTTTGGTGGTCGGGTCTGAAGCGAGAAATAACCGAATATGTGAGTAAGTGTTTGACGTGTCAGCAGGTGAAAGCAAAACATCATTTGCCTTCAGGTTTGTTACAGCCGGTGAAAATTCGCAGTGGAAGTGGGAAAGGATCACAATGGATTTCATTAGTGGGCTTCCCTTTACACCTACTAAAAAGGATTTAGTTTGGGTAGTGGTTGATCGTTTGACAAAGTCTGCTCATTCCATACCAGTGGAGTGGACTACTCTCTTCAGAAGTTAGCTAAAATATATAGCAGAGATTGTAAGGTTGCATAGGGTGCCAGTGTCGATTATCTCGGATAGAGACCCTAGGTCTACATCAAGATTTTGGAAGGCATTGTATCAAGCGTTGGGCACAAAGTTAGATTTTAGTACAACATTTCATCCATAGTCGGATAGATAGTCAGAAAGGGTAATCCAAATCTTAGAGGATATGCTGAGAAGCTGTGTCATGGACTTCAGATGTAGTTGGGAAGAGTTCTTACCATTGGCGAAATTCGCGTACAATAACAGCTACCAATCGAGTATCCAGATGGCACCGTATGAGGCGTTGTATAGTCAGAAATGTAGCACTCCTACTTGTTGGACAGAGTTGGGTGAGCATCAGATGTTGGGTCCAAAATTGGTTTTGAAACGGAAGACAAGGTTAAGCTAATTAGGGCTCGGTTGAAGGAAGCTTCGGAAAGACAGAAGTCATATGCTGATCTAAAATGTAAAGACATAGAGTTTGAGGTGGGTGACCAGGTGTTCTTAAAGGTGTTACCGTGGAAGAAAGTGTTTAGGTTTGGACGAAAGGGTAAGTTAAGCCCTAGGTTTATCGGGCCTTATCGGATAGTGAAGCGTGTGGGACCAATAGCCTATCAACTCGAGTTGCTTGCGGAGTTGAGTCAAATTCACGATGTGTTTCACGTGTTGATGCTAAGATGTTATCGTTCGAATCCATCTCACGTGGTGTCCATGGAGGAGATCGAAGTGGGGCCTGATCTATCCTTTGAGGAGGAACCAGTTCGAATTTTAGATCGTGATGTCAAAGTATTGCGTAGAAAGACGGTTCTGTTGGTTAAGGTTTTGTGGCGTAATCACGGCTCTGAGGAAGCTAATAGGAACCCGAGGAATCAATGCGACAGCAATACCCTCATCTCTTGTAACCAGGTAATTTTGAGGCTAAAATTATTTTAAGGGGATAGAACTGTAACATCCTAAATCAAAGGCTTTGCATTTGTGTGTTTGTGTGTGTGTGCTATGTCTAACATGATAGTTTAGGGTACCTTAGGGTCCAAGAATGACTTAGGGGTAAGCTAGAGCCTTGGTAAAAAATTTGCTTTTTGGGCACTTTAAGGGAGAGCTGAAAGGGATAGGACTTAAGGGTGGTTAGTTGTATGTTTAGACACAAGAAGCGCTTTAGTAAAGTGGCAAAGAGGCGCACTTAAAGCTCAAGAAGGTGACGCCTCAAGGAAGCTGGTAGGTATCAAGTTCGAGCTGCGTGGATTCCCTTTGAGGGATTTCTTTTTGACGCCAACGTGGGGGAGAGTTGCTTTCGTTTGGACTCTGGTGGATGAGTGTTGAATGGGTCAACACATTTGAATGAAAGTAAGAGAGCAATTCAAGGAGAAGGAATGGGTCAACAACTTTGAATGGAGAGTGGAGAGTGATCGGTGGAGAGAATCATGGGATTTGGGAGAGAGGGTGAGAGTTTGGTCGAATGTGGGGTGTGTGAGTGTGTGTGTTCAGTTTAGTGATGTTAAGAGGGGTGGCCGAATGTTTCATGATAGCATTAGGGGGAGTGTTGGGCATTTTCGGCTAGCTAGGAAGGGACCAAGAGCATTCTTTTGCTCATTTCTTTTGTCAAAACCGAACACTCTCTTACCACTTGGTGCTTTTTCTTTATTCTTTTTCTCTCAAATACCAAAACCAAAACACCTTCTAATTCTCTTCTTATTTTTTCTTCTTTTGTGCTTGGCCGAAACCTACTTTGTCCTTCACTCATCACTTTTGTTTTATTTTCTTTGCCATTAAACATCAAAGTCGAAACCCTCTGAAGCCACACCTTTTGCCGAAACTTTGTCATTCTCTTCTCTTTTCTTTCGAATACCTTAGTTGAATCTCTCTTGGTAGATAGCACCTTTTTTCTTCATCTCTTTCTTTTCAAGAGCATAACAACTTCGGCTTTTGGTAAGTTCTTTTTGGTTCAGCCAAATCTCTCTAATTATCTACTCACTTTCTTCTCTTAATTTCTTTAAAGAAAGAAGCTGAAACTTCTCATTTGTGTAGGTAGTCCTTACTTGTTGGTTAGCCAAAATCCTCTATCACTCATATTCTCTTCTTCGGCTCTTGTTTCAGGGGATTGACTGTTACCTATTTTCCTCTACTCCCAATCGGTTTCTCTAGTGTTTGGGGTAAGTGTTTTCATTTCGATTCAATCATCTCTTCTCATGTTTGAGTGTCGAAGGCAGTAATCATATTCTCTAACTCTTGGCCGATTGTAGGGGGCTTTATCTTTGCGTTCTTTTGGCTTTTGGTTTACGTTTGGAGTGTTTAAAGGGACATTCGGTTCTAGTCGATTTAAAGTACTCGAGCGGTGTAGGATTCAAACCTTCTTGATCTCCGAGATTTGTTGATTTAGGTAAGGACCCTTAGCCTTGAGTGTTATTCTCTTTGGTTCGATTTCACTGCTTTAATACGGTCTAGTGACCAAGGTTTCGTTCATGGACTCTAATGCCAGCCAAGTGGAAGGAGGGGTTGGACCCGTAGTTCCAACCCCTAAGTTTAAGAAGCGTGCGATATCTGCTGTTCCGGATTGGCCGCCAGGTTGTGGGCCGACTTCTAAGCAAAATAGGAGGCAGATAGCAATAGTTTTCGAAGGCGATAGTGTTGACATTGATAGCATAGTGTTGCGGGCAACCAGGTGTGTAAAATGCACACTTTAATATTATTATGTGTTATTAAATATCTGGGCTGAAAAGCCGAAATGGTTAGACGAATAGATGTTATGCCAACTATGGGCATGATCGAAATACCAGGTAAGTACCCTATTGGTTATGTATGCGCTAATGATTGTATGCCATAATGACATTGTGCACTTAACAGCTTGCTGCATTCATTTGACATTTGTACGCATGGGTTGGATATGATGTTTAAGGGGAAGTGTAAGACTGTCACTAGTGGTTTGGTACCACACATGGGTTGGCCCCACATTTTGACTAAGTCTCAGTGGTTTGGAACCATCAGTGGTTTGGTACCACATATTGATGATTTCGTGACTTGTCCCAGTGGTTTGGTACCACAATGGGTTGGCCCCACCTATATGATTATTCGAGATTGTCACTAGTGGTTTGGTACCACAAGTGGGTTGGCCCCACCTATGATATTTTGTGACTATGTCACCAGTGGCTAGGTGCCACATATGGAGTGTAGCGGATGGAGGGTTGATTGTAGAAATCCCCACGGTGTGATAGGCTGGTACAGGTGGTGTGTAGAGGATGGAAATCGAGGATTGGGCCGGGTACATTGCATCCATTCTTGTACATGCTTTTTTTGAGTGGGCTAAGGCCCAATATGTAGTTGTGGGCTTGAGGCCATTTATGTAATTTTAAAGGGGAACTTACACACTGAGTCTTGGTGACTCACCCCTTCTACTTAATCTTATAGGTGACCGGTGAAATGTGGACTTGGGAGCCGAAGGGACTCGAAGAGGCCATAGCTTGTTATTTTTAGTAAACTTAGTTTTTTTAGACATTTTAATTTGGGATTTTAATTGATATAATAAGGCCTTTCTAAATTGCTATTTGGTTTTACATTATAATTTCCACTTTGATTTATGACTTGAACTTAATTGTAAAAAGAAGTTTTCTAAATAACTGCAACCTAAATACCTGTTTTTCTCACAAGTGCTCACAAAGACAACAAATGAACAGTTAATCCACCCTGCAAATTTTTCTTAAGCTGCAAACCACTATTTTCAAAACATCACCTGAAATAAAAAGTTTCAAACTTCCGATTTTCATCAAGATCCCCAAAGTTTCTTTTCAACCTTTTTCCCTGTGACATACTAGATCTGGTCATAATGTCTAGATCGGGTTTGGGATGTTACAACATATTAACTTACCACTTCTTGAAGCTCTTTTTCAGATGCCAGACTCGAGGAAATTTTTAAAACAGCTCTTAACTAACAAACACAAATTAGACGAAGAGCACCACGTGGAATTAAACGCAGCATGCTCAGCAATGTTACAGAATAGACTATGACGAAAGCTAAAAGATCTAGTGAGTTTTACAATTCCATGTTTAATTGGTAGTTTAGCTATTGATAACGTGTTAGCTGATTTAGGGGCAATCATAAATGTCATGCCTTATACATTATTTAAACGACTAGGCTTAGGGAAGCCCAAACAAACTAGGATGAGTATACAATTAGCTGATAAAACTATTAGAATTCTTAAGGGCATTATCGAAGATGTTCTTATCAAAATTGATAAATTTGTTTTCCCAGTAGATTTTGTTGTTTTAGATATGGATGAGGATAATACAATCGCCTTAATTTTAGGAAGACCTTTTCTAGCAACTGCCAAGACTAAAATTGATGTTGCCACAAGAGAACCCATACTTTGTGTAGGTGAGAAATCGATCAGTCTTCAAGCTCTTGACTCGGCCAGAACAATAATCGATGAAGGTAAGAAAGTGAATACAGATGATAATCAAATTGTTCAACATTTATCGCAAGAAACACAACAAAGGCACAACTCTGAGCCGACTCATAGATCCCAAAGTGACAAAGAAGAATCACACAAGGAACAAGACCTTAGGATCGACGATTTAGAAGAGCAGAGGACACAAGTCAAAGAACAACTAGACCCACACGAAGTAACACCAGAAGAACCACTAGAAGAACTCGTAGGAACATCAAATCACTTCAAAATAGGAGTCCAAGTGCTGCTCGACAAAGCCGATCCTCACATCATCACAATAGACCTGAACGTAAGCAAGGAAATTCCTCTTAAGGTACACGATATCTTCCCCCATGGAATAGTCGAGGTAAGTAATCCAACATTCGGCACTTTTAAGGAAAACGCTTCTCGACTTGAACCTTATCAAGAAAATAAAATTTTAAGCAAGAGGGAAGATATTCAAACCTTTAAACCTCCCTAATTTTTCTAATTCGAGGAAAGTCCAGTTAAGACTATAAACGAGCGCTTCTCGGGAGGCAACCCAAGCACTAACACTATTTACTTTCAAATTTATTTTTAGTTTATTTCTCTTCCTTCTTTATTTCCTTTTAAACTTACCAGAAGTGTAGAACTTTAAGGCCACACGGCCTTATACACGACCATGTCCGTGACCGTGTGGACCACTAGAACCACCGAACTAACACAAAAAAGGCCGTGCAAATCAGTCCCAAGCACCCACGATGTCACGAATCCAACCACTACACCACGGGCACCATTAAATTGGCACCGTAGTGCTCCACAACCATGTGAAGCCACTGACTTATTAGACACGAGACAAACACGCCCATGCCGCCCAATCATGCCAAAACACTGCCTTTTTAGGAACGGGAGTGGCATTATGACAAACGACCGTGGCATGCCAACACACCCAAAACACAATCATGCGATGCGACCGTGTGAAAACACTGACTTATCGACCACGGGCATTTTACCACCAAGCACGGCCGTGCGATCGTGTAAAGCAACACGCCCTAGAGAAATGGGTGTGGGATTTCTTCAGAGGTTAAAATCTATTTAAACATCACATCCCTTCCCTTTCTCCCCATCTTATTTTCCCATTCTCTCCTCCTTCTTTCTATTTCCTTCTTTCTTATAGAAAAGGTGTTCAGACTCTTGTGCTACACTAAGATCATGCCAAAGAAGCGTAAGAAGGCAAGAATTATCTCCTTAAAGGAGACCCCAACACATAAGTTCATGCCGGCCGCTTCATTCAAAAACCAAGCCAAGGGTCTTTTAGACCATTTAAATTCTTCTTTATGTTTATTTTCCCCTTTATCCTACTTACCTATAATTCTCTTTTGCTTAATATATTTTAAATTCTTTTAGTTTCTTGGTTTTAGGTTCTAAAGGCTTCTTGGGAATCATGCACCACAGCCTTAGAGGTCACACCCACCTCGCGAACCATCCAGCAATAAGGACTCCTTACTCCATTAGTCTTTTCTTTCAATTTTAGTTTTCTTCTTAGTCTCCTTCTCTTTATTTTCTATGCCTTTAATTACAGTATTAGTATATTATTAATGTTTCTTTAGATTTCTTGGCTATATCTTTGCAGGCTACCCAATTTCTTTATCTAGCACAAAGCTCATCGGTAATCACCCCACCAGGCCCATAGAAAATGCCACCATGACCTCTGCCAACTCTGGAATCATCCAAAATTCAGGAAGTGGCACATCTCCCTCTCTTTTGATTTTATATTAATTGTTATTATCTATCTTTGTACATTGAGGGCAATGTACATCTTAAGTGTGGGGGGAATTAAGTGCCTAACTTTTTGCATGATTCTAAAAATCCTGAATTTAATCTTGTTTTTAAGCATTTTCTCATATTACTAATTAGGGTGAAATTTCTAATGATTTATGATTTTTATTAATATGTTTTTAAGTAAGTCATTAATAATTGTGCATTGATGATTTATACTTGAAGAATACTAGAGAATCAAGCATGATAAGTCTATTTTTCAAGAATAAAAAATTTTATAGGTTGTTGAACTGAATTTAAATATTACCTTGAAGTTGAAATTTACAAGGATTGATGTCAAATACCGATAATTTTTTGTGAGATTTGAGCCTTATGGAGCATATATTCTTTTTCATGCTCACTTTATTGATTATGAGTGTGTCAACACTGAATTCTTATTCTAGAACTTGCTTAGATTATACATGTTGAGACCACATATATGATTTGATATACTGAGATGATAAAGGCACCTAGGTTTTAACCCATTCACTCCACTAAAAAGTTTACCTACAAAATTAACCCTTAGTGAACCCATTTGATCCTAACAACCCTTTTTATTGATTTACCCGCTAATATTAACCCAAAACCCTTTGTATTTGTTATCACCATTCTTTTAACTACCCTTCGATCGAGAATTGATTTGATCAGTTACTGAATTAGTTTATTTCAGTCGATAAAATTTTCTTTATTATATTTCTATTTGATCTTAAAAAAAAAAATCGAAATCAAAGTATAGTCAGCATTAGTAGTATAAAAAGTGAGCTTGTACATTCAAATTTCAATTATCAAAGAAAAAGCTCGTAGTATTATTAGTTTCAAAGTTTCAATTGATGTAATCATTTATTTTCTAGTTAATTATTTTTAGTTAGGTAATTTGTCAATTCGATCTCGATTTTAACCTTATAATTTAGCCTTTATCCACACCTTTTAACCCAAGCCCCGTTACAACCCTGATTAAAGACCTTTTGATTTGTGTATCATCTCATATCACAGTGGTGGAGATTTGATTTTCAGGCAAGCCTATGGGATTAACTTTTTAGGTTCGACTATTGAGTGCTTAATTTTGTACCTTAAACACTTTGAGTGATTTGAGTGAATCTTTAGTGAGGATGCCAATCCCTGTCCATTTTGAATCAAAGGTAAATATTTAGAAGAGGAGAGACACCTATGTTTTTCGTGCTACAAATATATGACTTAGAATTGTTTGAATCTTTACGAGTCTTTGAGTTAAAATTATCCATGTACGAATTATCTATGAATTAGGATGAGGCATTATTGATAGGAATTATGAATTGTGGAATGTTCGTTTTAATTGTAAGTTGAGAATTTTGCTTGAGGACAAGCAAAAGCTTAAATGTGGGGGTTTTTGATAAACCGTAACAGTAACATATTTTAGGCCCACATTTAGTATGCTTTTGGATGATTTAGCCCTTGATTTATGTAAAAAGGTGTTTTTAATCCTTTCTTTTCATGTTTATACTCAAGAAAGCACTCGAGGACGAAAAAAACGAGAAACGGGCTTAAAACGGGCCAATTTGGGCCAAAAAGGAAATCGACACGGCCTGGACTTCAAGCCACACAGACGTGCCTTGATAATTAACTAAGACACGGCTATGCCACGGCTATGCCACGATTTACATGGTTGTTCCCCAATCGACAGAATCAAGACACTGCCTGAAAACGATTTACACGGGCGTGTACCATGGCCGTGCCCCTTTTACGGGAGAGAGCAATTTCACTCAAATTTGGATACTTAGAGCCAAAGAAACACTTTCCAAAGCTTATTCAAACACCGAGTAGGAAGTATACTTGAATTGGGACACTTAGAGGCCAAGTAAAGAATTCTAAAAGTCTATATAAACACCCTAAGTGTATCCTGAAAGGGGGCGGTGAGTGAGGCCAAAGAGTCGAAGCCAAAGCATTCAATTCAGGGAATTAATCAAAGAAATCTACTCAAGACGGCGGATCTCTCCTTCAATTCCTTCAGGGGGTTTTAGGGATTTCTTATGCTTTGTTTTATCTTTTCTCTTGAGATGTTTTATTTTAAAGTTATGAACTAAACCCTTCAAATACCTGAAGGGGATGAAACCTATATGAATCTTGTTATTTGCTTTCTAAATTATATGATAATTACTTAGTTTGTGCTTAATTATATTGCTTAATCCAAATCCGATGTGCTTAGGTGGAGGAGGAATAGACCCTGCCTAAGAGTAGATCTAACATAATTAAGCGGAGTTGATCGAACGCCTAGAGATAGGGTTACGAGATTTTGTCGGATTAGGGTGAAACCTAATATGGAAATCACAGATCGATTTATTTCTATTCTAGGGGGTTATTATAAGGGAACGAGAGTTCAACTAATTAACCAAGGGTTACACATTATTCGCCTCGAGAGAGGGTTTAATATAGGTTAGGGAGTCCTACGAATCAAGCTAAGTAAAGAAATCACATGGTTTAGGGTTAGATAACAAGTGAAGTCTAGGTGGATTCTTCCTGAGGGTATTTCGTCGTGATCAACTGAGTTTTTCATCAAGTTATTTCCAAATTCATTCTCTTTTATCTTTGTGTCCTTAGCTTAGTCATCATCAATTTAGTTTAAAACAACTTCACTCTATTTTTAAGGCTAAATAATAAAAAGAAAGTGAGTATTAGTACTTTTAGTTCCTTTGGGTTCGATAATCCGGTCTTGCCTAAGCTATACTACTGTTCGATAGGTACACTTGCCTTTAATCATTGTCAGAGTTAGTTTTAGGTTCGATCACATTCATTATAAATTTTAAAACTCGATTGACACACGATCAGAAGCCTCCTCATTCGACCACTAAAATGCCACAGCCATCGGCGATTAGTGGCCCACTCAGGTCCGATCGACTGATCTCTTTCGACCTAGACCCAGGCACTTCATATTCTCTGACGCTAGGGACCTCTTTGCTCTAATTACGATGAAGAAAGCAATCGATGGTCCGTATTTTGAAGGTAAACCCCTCTCTTTTTATTTGGTTTTGTTATTCACATGCGGTAAAGAAGAAAAAGAAAGCATAAAATGGGGGGAAAAACCCAAAGAAAACCAAATCCAAAAATAACCTTTGAAGTTCTCCTTTTCTTTTGAATTTTTTGGTATTTCTTTTATATTGATTCGTAATCTGTGTAGAAAACTTGAAGAAGAATTACAGATATTTTCCTCGATTTTTATAACCGAAAAGAAAAATAAAAGAAAAAATAAAAATACAATATTCATCTTTTCTCTCTACTTTGCTATTGTTTTTGTATGATTTACATGTATGAAGGAGGCGTACGGAGGCGTGGACGTGGCGTGTAGGGAGGCTGTACACTGGAGACTACGGGGTGCGCGTGAGGATACGCGCGATGGAAGCTGTTGCGGCGCTGGAAAGATCCTAGGGTTTTTGAAATGTTTTTAGTTATTAGGCTATTTGGGTTGGTTTTAGAACTAGGTTATTGGTTCTGGGCCATCAATTGGGTAGGGGTTAGGTTTAAGATTTGGGTTAATATTTGGGCTTGTAAAAACTGTTAAAATGGACTGTTTAATGACTTTGACTTTTTTGTTATTTGTTTTGTTTTTGTTTTTTGAATCTGGTTGGTTAATTTGGGCATGGGTTAATGGACTGGTTAATGGGCCTCGGGCAAATTTTGGGCCTTACAGCTGCCCTTCTTTGCTCATTTTCGTGTAACAGGAATGAAGCAAAGACAATAAAAGGGCCAAATTTGCCTAGTCTTGTAAGATCTTGGCTTCTTTCGGTGCTTTTCTTCTTCAAGTAGCTTCGTTCCATCTCACTGTATCTTCAGGGTTCCGGGAACTGGCACTTCGATCCAATTTCAATTTAATTTCAGGGAGAAGAGATTCGTAGTTTCAATCTACTCCACTGGAACTTTGAGGTGATAAGTATTCAGAGAGAAGAGATTTGTAACTTTGGTCTTCTTACTGAAACTTTTAGAAATATATTTTGATCCTTAATAATCTCGAGGAGAAGGGATTTGTAGCCTACATTTACTCCACTGGGACTTGGGGGTGATAGGAATTTAGAGAGAAGAGATTTGTAACTTCGATGTTCTTATTAAAACTTCTCGAAAATATAGTTTGATCCTCAATAACCTCATGGAGAAGGGATTTGTAGCCTCCATCTACTCCACTGGGACATCGGGGTGATAGGAATTAGAGAGAAGAGATTTGTAACTTTGATCTTCTTACTAAAACTTCTCAGAAATATAGTTTGCTCCATCGCAAACTCGTGGATATAAATCGGTAGCTTAAATCGCTCCACTCTACCGCTAGGAGACTAGATTTACTGTTCGATCTTGGTCCACTACTGCTTATGGTGACAAGATCTACAATCTTTGACCTATTCCAATGCTAGTCATGGAGATAGGGCTGGTGGATTAAATTTGTTCCACTACTGCTTAGGGAGACAAGATTTGTCGTCCGATCTTGGTTCCCTACTGCTTAGGGTGACAAGATTTACAATCTTCGACCTATTCCACTGCTGGTCAGGGAGATAGGGCTGGTGGCTTAAATCTATTCCACTACTACTTAGGGAGACAAGATTTGCCATTCGATCTTGGTCCACTACTGCTTAGGGTGACAAAATCTACCATATTTGACCTATTCCACTGCTGGTCAGGGAGATAGGACTGATGTCTCTGATCTGCTCCTGTAACTTCAAGATTACCAAATCTGCTATCTTCGATCCGCTTCGCTCAGGAAGGCAAGATCTTCGAATTCACCGATGTCGTGACAACGTCCTCTAGGGGACCTATCCTGTAAAATTAGTTTTGTTGTTTATGCTTACACAAAATGGTTAGGATGTAATGATCAGAATGAATCTTATGCTCCTAACTAAATGTATTATGGACGACATTTGCATGAAAGCAGAATGTCATGAGAATGGTCTTTTTACAAAGATTAGGATGCAATGATCGGAATGAATCAAATGCCCCTAAATAGATGTGCCTTATGGATGACATTTGTTTGAATTCAGAATGTCATGAGAATGATTTATTACAATGATTAAGACTCAATGATCATAATGAATCTAATGCTCCTAACTAAATGTATTATGGAAGACATTTGCATGAATACAGAATGTTATGAGAATGGTCTTTTTACAAAGATTAAGATGCAATGGTCGGAATGAATTAAATGCCCCTAAATAGATGTGTCTTATGGATGACATTTGTATGAATGTAGAATGTCATAAGAATGATTTCCTACAATGATTAGGATGCAATGATCGGAATGAATCTAATGCTCCTAACTAAATGTGTTTTGCATGAATGCAGAATTTCATGAGAATGATCCCCTTTTAAAAGTTTAAGGTTGTCATCGCTCATTGCTTATCATAGCTTTATCACTAACGTATCATGTTGCCATCTTGTTTGGCTGGTATTTTTTGACAGAAAACCCGAGAAAACAAATATCTTGCTCAACAGATTTGCCCCACTGTAACTTTAGGGTTCATCTCATTGTGACCTAGGGGTATAGGATCTGAATCCTTTCCCATCCATCCCATTGCGACTCCTAAATGTAAGATTTGTTTCTTCTTCAATCCATCCCATTGCTATGCAAAGGTATAGGATCAGTATCAACTTCCATCTATTGATCACTCCCCGGGTGACCCAACCAGATGTGTATGGATGATTACCCATTTTCATCAAGATTGTATCACCAACTATTTTTAACAGAAAATCCAATGAGATAGCCTCAACTTAGACTCTTCCCTAAACTTGGTGAGTTTTTAAAACAATAGTCATATTTTGAGTTCTTGTATTATTCAAAATTTTCCAGAGTAATATGGGAAACTCATTTTATGAAAATATTATTAGTCCACTAATCGTTATTTCAATGTAAAATGCCTGAAAAAGATCATAACCATGGACAATAAGGAAATTAATTAAGAGCATAACTCGAAACAAATAAGTTAAGCAAAGATAGCAATCGCAATCAAGAAAGAAATTTATTATGAACATATTTTGAAAAGAATAATATAATCAAAAATAAAAAATTTAAAATGGGTAAAATGGAAACTAGGTGCCTCAGATATGGCAACCTGAGCTTCTCTGTTCAAACTTCATGAGGACCATTTTAAGCTCAATATATGTTTAGGGGATCCAGAGTACTTTTTCGATGCCCCAAGGCATAGCATACTTCTTCATTGTTAATTTAGGCATAGCAAGACTGTTGTAGGCCCCACTTTTGGTCAAAATTTGAGCCACCCTTTTTGGGTTTTCAACTCAAATCCCCTTTGGTCTCAAAGTGCCCTTTGCGGGTTTTCATCTTGGCCTCTCATTTTCTTATTTTTTTTTTTTTTTTCTTTTTTGCGTTTTTTTTTTTTTTTTGAATTCCCCGGATTGGGTAGGTCCTTGTCATCTATCTCAGACAATATTCATGCTTCCCTAGAATAGGCCTTTTTTGTTGCCTAAGGTCCTTCCCGATTTGGCATCCTCTTTCTTCAGAAGTCCCTTTTGCATGGGAAAAAAATCTTCTTCAAAGCCCTATCATGAATTTTCTAGGACGAATCATTTTTGTTGTGATCTCGCATCATCTGACCTTGATAGATAGCTTTTAACATTTTCTCTTCAAATCCAACTGACCATATTGAGATTAAACGTGTTCTGCCTCATCCAACTTCAGTTTTGATAAGACTCAGAAAAAAGAATTTTAATTTCAATGGGCAAAACCAATGAGAAATGTGTTGCCTCGGTGACGATCCTGACTAATGTTTGATAAGCATAGAGGGTAAATAGTAACTTCTGTATGCCAATCCTTACAAGTCTCGGTCTTTTTATGATCTTTTGTTTTTTCTTTTGGTTGCTTTTGCTACACTGATATGTGGCACCTGATCTTTGAACAGATCGCAGACTTTTGGCATTGTGCGGTTAAATGTGATCTTTTTGACATTTTTTCGTCAGTACTCTTTTTTTTTAATGACTATCGACTTTGTAATATTGGCATATGAAGCGGCCTTCACCCTCTTAGTGAAGAAATTGACACCCACGAAGATGAATTGGTGTCGGCTAAATGCTCTTGATGAGATCGGTCTTATAACATCTGTGTCCCATATGTAGACAATATGGAGGAGGCACATAAGTCCTATCTTCCCCAATTTGGTATTTGATGCAATTTCCCTTTCTAGGTAGACTAGTAGCCTAAACCTCATGATTGGCCTGACTATTGTAGAACCATTAGCATGGGTTCATTAAACACCAATCTTAACACCATACCCACATTTCAGTAGCCTAGCATACGAAAACATCTTAAATTCTTAAAAATAGCTCAATGATATCTCGCCTTGTGGCGAATTAGGTTTTGATATTTGCCCCTTCTTAATCTCGCAACGTCCACTGACCTTTTGCAAGGTAAAGTCTATTTTCATCTTGTTCTACCATCCTTAAAAAATCAAAAGATAGGCTACGATCTCTGTCCTCTTTCAAGTCCTTAGATCCCTTAGAACCTATATCTCATTCAAAAAGGGAGTCAGTAACAACGTCGTTCATGTCATTGATATCTGGGTACCTATTGTAGGTACGGAGGAAAATTCCAAAGAATGAATGATTTTAATAATGATTATTTATATGGTATGGTCATGAATAAAGAATGAAAGAATATTCTAAATGCAAAAGAATGTACAGTATAAAATGTAAAGAAAAATATTTGCCTAAAAGAATGCATTTTATTGAAATAAAAATTCTGGACACAAGCCTATTTCACAAAAAGATTCTTGTTGCTTCTAAGCTTAAAGCAACAAGCATGTTTTGAATATTGTTCTAGATTAGCTCTAAAAATACAAGGATCTTTTCCACAGTTCCATTGTTCAAAACATCCCCAGTACGTAAAGGCAAAAGCTTGGAAAAGTCTACTCCCAGGCTCACTTTTCAAATACATCATTAATGTTCAAATAAGCCAGTATCAGGTTTTGCGCTAGAGCCCTGAACTTGATGTACTCCTGATCTCATGCCCCTATTCATCATGGTACTCACAATAGTCATCCTTTTAATAAAGATGGTTGAGTAATGATTTTACGCACTGAGGA
Source organism: Gossypium rotundifolium (assembly GCA_025506655.1). Lineage (NCBI taxonomy): Eukaryota > Viridiplantae > Streptophyta > Magnoliopsida > Malvales > Malvaceae > Gossypium > Gossypium rotundifolium. The sequence continues at coordinate 163,603,424 of CP106729.1, read as the reverse complement.
TCATCGAATCTTATAACTCATATTTTGATGAATCTTTCGACTAATTTTTTGAAAGCGGTGTAGTTTTCTATCGAGTGCCCCGTAATTCCTGCATGGTATTTGCATTGGGCGTTCATATCGTACCATTTGGGGTATGGGGGCTGCAATGGTGTCAGGTAATGAGGAGCTACAGCATACATTTCAAATAAGATCTGGCATAACTCCATGGGGTTTCTCTGAGTTCAGCCTTGAATTGGGTTTTTCTCTTGGGGAGACCAGATAACTGGTAACTGCCTTCATTGGCTGGTTTACTATAAATGGCTTTGAATGGCCCTTTTATACCCACTTATATTGTTTACATCCCTGTCCTTCCTCTTCGGGGCCTTTGAAGTCCACTCTCCCCTTTCCTTTGTTTCTGTCAGTATAACCGGTTTGGCTCGATCATCCTTCGGGTTAGAAGAACTTTTCTAGAAAACAGATTTCTTTACATAAAACGGATTACATATGCGGCTTTGTCCTTATAGTCCAGGTAAAGACACCAATTCTTTTCTTCGTATCTGGATATTATGGTTGTGTCCTGTGAACTTTCTCAATAGATGCCTCTTTTAGCTCCTTGTTGCTAGATCCAGGCCGTAACTCTTTACTCACTTATCCTCCGCGGTGCTCGTTAGCTCCTTTAAGAAAGTCAAGACGTGACGGCTCTTAAATAATCCTTGTCGGCTTGAATCCTCGGGCAAAGTCTTGTATTCTTCTGCAGACTATCCGCTTTCTCTCGTTATTTACCTGAACTATGTTCGAACGACCATATTATAATCCACTTTATCAAGTAACCCATTTCCTTATGACAAACTCTTCTATTTAGCAATTGAATATGAATCAACACCTTCTTTCTAAGATGATGTGATGCGATGCAATGCACTCATAAACAACACCAAAGATGTTAGCACAAGAAAAATAAACAACCAAAATAGATTACCTAAATGGGTGACCACTAGGGTTTGGCGTGGCTCTACCTAGGGTTGGCTCTTAGGGTTCTCTACATGTGGTTTGGTTCTAAAGAGAGGTACCTGAACTAGCGGATTCCTCAATCCTCACCCATTATAGGCTCATATGGATCGAGTTTGGTTTAGGGGAATACATTTCCTTATGGCCATGCGGAGATGAAAATCTCACGAAACACATAGGTACGGATGTATCCCAGAAGCAGTCCACTGGCCCATGCGGAGGTGAAAACCTCACGAAGGCACAGTTTCTCACTTCCACTTAAAGGCATAACCAAAATGGTCATGTAATGCAAATGCAAGTATTATGAGACTCGACATTATTGCAAATATAGCACAAACAAATGCTTTAAAAGAAACATGATTTTTCAAAACAATTTTTCAAGTTTTCAATCAAAAGGACAAAAATTAATCATTTTATGGCCTGACTTACAATCATTCCCCAGTAGAGTCGTCAAGCTGTCGAAACCATATTTATCGAGTTTTGAAAAACGGGAATCAACTTTAAAAATATGGAGTCGCCACCAATCCTTTTTGTTTAGGTGTGATCAGGTCACCTATAAAATCAATTTTGGTCTACAAATCTCAAGAAGAAAATAGGTTCGGGAGTCGGTTACGTGCGAGGAAGGATTAGCACCCGCAACGCCTAAAATTGGTACCAAATTGGTTAATTGATGTCCTAATGTTGAAAAGTTTGAAATGATTTTGAAATTTTGTTCTTTTTTTCTATAATTTTAAATAACTTGATTGAACATTGAGATTTCCTTGTTCCAAAGGAATAGAGTATCACATCCAACACGATTGGATACGACAATCTAAGTCCTCGAATTCAAGATCATCCCCAAAATCCCCTAAGCATATGTATTGAAATTCTGAAAGGGTATTTGGTTATTTCGACAAACAAAAAACCACAACCCAGCACGATTGGGCACGATTTCTTCGAATTTCCAAATGCACAAATATTACCTTATTTTGAAAATATGGACAAAATTTGAAAGGATATTCGTTTATTTGGTCAAACAAAAAACCACACCCAACACGATTGGGCACGATTTCTTTGAATTTCCAAACGCACAGATATTACCTTATTTTGAAAATATGAACAAAATTTGAAAGGATATTCGTTTATTTGGTCAAACAAAAAACCACACCTAGCACGATTGAGCACGATTTCTTCGAATTTTCAAACGCGCGAATATTACCTTGTTTGAAACTTTAAGTAAAAATAATTTTAGAGCTCAAATAGTGTTAGAACATGACATTTAGAGCTCAAATAGTGTTAGAACATGACATTTTTGAGTGAACATAATGTTATGGCATAATAACATACAATATGGAGCGATTATTTACAAATGAAATATAATGCTATTGAATCTCAAGCAACAAATAAATATAAAACGAGAATTAAAACATATATAATAGCAATAATTATCAAACACTAAATCAATGATAAGCAAAATAATAAGAATAATAAGATACATACATAAAATTGTACGAAATTAAGAATGTATACATAAACAAGATAATTTAATATAAAATATAAAAGATTTAAAAATATATATAAAAGAGGATAATATAATACATAACAATTTTAAAATAATAATATATGTAAAAAGAAAAACTGAGATAAAATATATAATATGTAAAAGAAAATCTAAAATAAATAATATATAAAAGTTTAGGATAAGCAATATGTATCAAATTATTTTAAATAACTAGTGAAACAAATTTAATAAACATTACATTAAAACGGGTTAAAATACATATATATATATATAAATAATTTAAATAGATAATGTAAAAATATTATTTAAATATCATATAATAAAACAGTTTAAAACTAAATAAATAAATTGATTAGGTAAACTAGGGACGAAAATGAAAGTCAGAACAATGCTTTAAGGACAATCAGTAAATAAACAAATTATTAAGGCCGAATTAGGGACTAATATAAGGTGCGCGTAAACTGGCGAGGACTCACTAGGAAATTATCCCAAGCACTCAAAACGGCACCGTTCAAATACAAGTCATCTAACAGCATGTGGATTAAATTGAAACAAAGAATAATAATACAAGAGCAATTTAAAAAACAATGAAAGATCCCATCACGAAGCGCCGCAAACATGGAAGGGTCTATAGCGCAAATAACCCCTATTAATAAAACATGCGGATCCTGAATGGACCTCGGGTCGGGCTGGAGCTTGCCTTATACAGCATCGTATTGAGGTTATTACGATATGTAACACCCCAGACCCGGCCCACAAGTCCTGACCGGATTTGGTATGTCACTGCGGAAAATGTTTGAAAAACCTTTAGTACTTTAGAATAAAACTTGAAAATTTTTGTTAACTTTTTGAAAACTATGTCCATTAAAATTATTGGATGGTATAAGCTTATTGAAAATTTCCAAATTAAAAAAAAACATTATTATAAGTTGTTATAATATAAATCATTTGTGAAAATATTTCTAAGTATAATATAAACTTCAACAATCATAAATAGAATACTTTAAATACAATTCCAAAAAAATAAATAAAAGGCCCTTATTACAACCTTTATTTAAAACCAAGTACTTAATATGAAAATAACTAAAACATCTATTAAATAAAGAAAAACAACTTCTGCATGAAAATCTGTTTCTGCATGGCCACCTTTGTATCCACTCCAACCCGGTCCATTAATCACGAATCACCTGCGATGTTAAAAAAAACTGGGTGAGTCACACAGACTCAGTGTGTAATTAACCACTGAATTCCACCCACATGCTAACCACATAATAACCCATGCCTCAGATATCATATATCATGTTCAGATCATATCACATTCTGGGCTTGGCCCATACTCATAACATCTATCAGGTAACCGGGTAATTAACCACATACCCTCCACATACTGGGCTTAGCCCATTTCTTATTCAAGTCCACAATCACATATATTCTCATACCACAATTATGCAATAATGAATCCCGACCCAAGCCTAAGGTCCATCCTCTACACACCCCCTTATCCAGCCTACCACACACCAGGGGATTATTAAATCACCCTCTCCTTTTAACTCCACAAAGGCATTCAAGCCATCCACGTGCAATTAAGCACAAAATCCACAACGCGACCTCGGATCGGCGCTAATCCACGATGTAGCAGTAGCTAACACCAAAATCACGATGGGACACAAAGTCTCTCATCAATCCACGATATGGCACATAGCCTATATCTATCACGATGAGGCACACAACTACTCATCAACCACGCATCAAGTACACCGCACCTTCTTTCATAGCCCACCCATGCACATGCAACATGAAATACAGTCATGACAATGCATGCACATGTTTATTCATAATCATAGGCATACTCACATATACAAATCAATGGTCACATCTCAACAGTTGAACTAACTCGATCATCATGATACCCTTTAAGGGTATCAAAATCACACTTATCATTTGCATTTGTTAGTAAACACATTACACATGCAAATATAAATCCCAAAACAAGAGGCTAGTTACACACCTTATAACTCAAGCTCTAATCCTCGATCTCGACGCTATCGTTTAGTGAGACTACTGACTATCCGCCTAAAGTTTTCTCCCCGCATTGGCCCACACCCCGGTGGCTAATCCCGAATCTTGAGCCACTCTTTTCTTAAACTTCGGATAGGGACTTTCCCTTTTTCTTCTAGACTGGTATTCGCATCCATCGACGACACTTAATCAAAACACTTCGTTAATTACCAAGTACGAGATCTTAAAAGAAAAGAACCATAACTTAACATCCTTACCAAAAGATCTTAGTTCCCAAAAGCCCGCTTACTTTTCGATTTTCCTATAAACCAAAGTCGAGTGGGTCAACACTTAAGTACCAAATAAGGCCCATGGTCAATATTAATGAATCACTTACCCTTACCTTACAACCGATTTGGTTTCCTACCAAAACCCGAGCCAAGCGATGGTTCACTCGACAATAACATGTTTCCAAACAATAGCGAAATCGGTTCTTACTTTGAAAAAGTCGATGAACACAAGGAGGGATAGCAATAGGCATTGGCTACCATTACTTACCTTTTCCAACGATTGAAAGAGACACCCCAAGAAGATCAGCACCACTCTACTATTTGGCCAAGATGAAGACAAATGGAAAAGGGAGATTTCGGCAATAAAAGGGGGAGATTCGGCTTGCAAAGTGATGAAAGAAAACAAAAGAAATGAGAGGAGAATGTTGGTATTGGTCAACAATTAAAATGGAGAACAAAGTGAATAGGGAATGTTTTAGGAGGGTAAGGTTTGACAACACAATAAAAAGAAAAGAGATATGGAAGGGTGAATAATTCGGCTAAGAACAAAAGAAATAGAAGTAGACAAAATGAGGTTTAGGGGGGGTTCAAGTGAACATTCGGCTACTAGTAGAATTTAGGAGACACAAATACTAATTTTTTGCAAGAGACTAAAAGAATAATTTCGGCACTCTAACCCCCTATTTATAGAATTCTGCCACTCCTCCCACATGAAGAAACCAAGATTCACCATCACTTAAGGCCACTAATTCAAACCAATTTGAATTGGCCAACTCCTTACTTTACTCCTCCCAATCCATTCAAATAAATAAATAAATAAGCCTTATTTATCCCTTATCCTACATTCAAAATAAATAAAACAAAACCCCCCTTATTTATCCATTATCACCTCCTAGAAACAAATAAAATAAAGGCCATCCTTATCACCTAAATAATAAAAAAATAAAGTCCATTTTAATCCAATACCTCGGTGAAAACTAAAATTAAAAACTAACTTAATTCTTATCTCAATTTGGAGGTCCCATGTGCCGTCCAACACCTTACCAACTTCTTTGCAAAAGAATAAAAAAATGAAACTTCAATTACAACCTCCATGGTTCGAACACAGGACCTGGTGGAACAAGCAGCCAGGTAGCGCCTCAGGCCATTCGGCCAAGGCGTTGTTTTGTGTCATAAACACGCAATATATTCTTTTAAGCCCTACTTCCTTAGTCCCTTCCTTTTAACGCCCCAAAAACAAAAATAAAACCCTTTACTGCTGCCGCCTGGATTCGAACCCAGGTCCTTAATGGCGTCCTCCCCAAGTTCTTAAGCAGCGCACGGAGGCCACTCTACCACAGCCTTCCATTTGCTAAAAATGCCCACAAAATTCCCTTAAAGCCTACCTAGCCCAACTCCCTTTTTAACGCTAAAAACAAAAATAAAAGCCCAACTGCTTCTCATGTTATTCGAACCCCTTCCCCTTGGCACTCCCTTTGCACTTAGCGCCCAAGCCACTTTGCCAATTCCTTTCTTGTGTCCTAAACTCCACAAAATTGTTTTAAGGCCTTCTTGCCTAGTTTCCCTTTTTTTACACTAAAATCCAAAAATTTCCTAAGTCATCCCTTACCTTCTAGGGTTCTCCAAACCCCTTAAAATTCATCCGACTTGACCATAAGCCTGCTAAACACTCGAGTTATGCTCCAAACGCATAACCCCTAAACCGAGATGTTACACGATAAGCCCCAAACGACGTTGTTTTCTTAATGTGAGAAATTTTCTTTTAAAGCCTGATTAAAAACATAAATCTGTTATCCTCTTTAAAAAAAAAGAACCCTAGCCCTTTTTTTTCGTTCTCAGACGCCTTCGAAGCCTCCTCATTCGACCACTAAAATGCCACAGCCATCGGCGATTAGTGGCCCACTCAAGTCCGATCGACTGATCTCTTTCGACCTAGACCCAGACGCTTTACGTTCTCTGACGCTAGGGACCGCTTTGCTCCGATTACGACGAAGAAAGTAATCTAACAGTCTGTATTTCGAAGGAAAACCCCTCCTCTCTTTTTATTTGGTTTTGTTCTTTCGCATGCGGTAAAGAAGAAAAAGAAAGCATAAAATGGGGGAAAGAAAAAAAAAACCAAAGAAAACTAAATCCGAAAATAACCTTTCGATGTTCTCCTTTTCTTTTGAATTTTTTGGTATTTCTTTTATATTGATTCGTAATCTGTGTAAAAAACTTGATGAAGAATTACAGATATTTTCCTCAGTTTTTATAACCGAAAATAAAAATAAAAGAAAAAATAAAAATGCAATATTCGCTTTTTCTCTCTGTTTTGCTGTTGTTTTCGTATGATTTGCAGGTACGAAGGAGGCATACGGAGGCGTGGACATGGCGCGCACGGAGGCTGTGCGCTGGAGGCTGTGAGGTTAGCGTGAGGACACGCACGATGGAAGCTGTTGCAGCGCTGGAAAGATCCTAGGGCTTTCTGAAATGTTTTTAGTTATTGAGCTATTTGGGCTGGTTTTAGAACTGGGTTATTGGTTCTGGGTCGTCAATTGGTTAGGGGTTAGGTTTAAGTTTTGGGTTAATATTTAGGCTTGTAAAAACTGTTAAAATGGACTGTTTAACAGACTTCGACTTTTTTGTTATTTGTTTTGTTTTTGTTTTTTGAATCTGGTTGGTTAATTTTGGCATGAGTTAATGGACTGATTAATGGGCCCCAGGCAAATTTTGGCCCTACAGTCATTCTTCACAGTTCTTGACTAAGTTTTGAGTGCTTTATTTGTTTATATTGGGGGGTAATTTATTAGGTAGATCTACTTTGTTATCCTAGGTACGCATTGGGAGTTTATTCACTTATTAAGAGAAGATTTTTGGGAAAGTGAATGCAAACATTTGTGTAACACTGATGTTGCTATTATACTTGTGGGAGTTAATAGATATGTCTTAAATCATTAGTTATATTGGAAAATTGTGTAGTGTTTTCATTCTAAGTTAGGCAATTATTAATCCGAATTAAGTAAATAATTTTTGATTCATTATTACACTTCTATTATATGAAAAGAAACTATGGTTACAACTTACAACATCAGTTTCAATAGAAAATTCTATAGCAGCAAATCACTGTACTATTTCAAAACTAAGTGTTACAAACAAGATCATAAACTAGAATTGAAAGCCTCATTCTACTGCCGTATACCATAAAAGTCTAAACCTGTAATAAACATAAATGCTGATGCCAAGAAATTGCATGCCACTGTTAGGAGATCTATCCACCGATAAAACCACAAAAAATATGGTCAAAGAAAAACGATACAAATCATTGAAAAAAAGAAGGAAATGAAATATAAAACTATAAATCTATACCGTTCAATCAGTGGATAATGAAGTTTCTCAGCATGATCTGCAATATGTGCTGTAAAGATTATATTCTCTTTTTCCACCTAAAAGGATTTTTTAGCAGCATTATTGTACGCCTTTATTTGTCTTTAAATGATCTGTCTCATGGATGGGAAAGTAAACAAAAGAATATAGTAGACCAATTGATATTGTTTTCATTCATCACATGAAGCAACATGTAAAGAAATTAGAATTTTGGAATAAACTGGGGTAAAAAAAGAAGAAAATAAAACAATATTGCTGTGGTGATCTTCTGAAATAAACTGTACTATTTCTGACGTTTTGTTACAAGTCCAGGATTGTGTGAATGCACATCACTCTCATTACTAAATCTACTGCAAAAAAGGGAACAAAATTATAATTGCAGAAAAAAAAATTGAATAACTTGTGGATACAAAGAGAAAAAAGGTAGAGATCCAATTTGCCTACCTATCCAACAGTAAAGGTAAAACAAACACTGGAATTACTTGTTTTGGGTTGGATTTGAAGCACTGGGTGGAGCTTTTCTTAGACTTGTCCCCACAGCTTTGTTTGGATCTTGAATGGCTGCACTCAACTTGTTTAGATTTGCAGAAACAGAAGCTAAAGAACCTAACAATCTCCTGGGTTGATATCTAACTCTAGGAATATGAGTGTCTTTCCAACAATGAAAGGACAGTGGTGAACAGATGAGTAAATGAGAAACTATCAAGGCAAAAACAAGAAACAAAGCTCTATGAATTAACTTCATAGTGTTCATGGAGAAGAAATGGAATAAAGAAGATTTTGGAGCAAAGACATTTAGATCGGATATCTTCTGGAAAAAGGACAGTACTGCACGTCTTACATGTAGTGTCTACTGCAAGTCTGAAACAAGCTTAATTTATATAAATATAACTAGATAATTCCACATGGAAGCTGAATATTCCTATCTTCACTGGGTATCCGGGTTTTAGCCAAGATAGTTCTTTTTTTTTTTTTCTTTTGTTAGTGTCTCGTACACATAAGTTCGGAAAGACTTAAAAAATTGATAAAAATATCTTCGATGTTGATATTAAATAAATTGATTTTACTAAATAAAATGTAACTTAATTCACTCAATAAGTAATTAAAAATAATTAATTATGACATTAAAATTTTTATATATAATTTTAATCACCATAATTATAAATTTAATTCTTAATATTTACATATTTATTAATTTAGTCTTGATTCTAAAAAATTAATAAATTTAACCTCAACATTTTTAAAGTCAAGATTAAATTTATAGTATATGTAAATATCGATGGCTAAATTTGTTAAATCTAAATTAAATTGACAAATTATGTAAGCTTTGTGGATTAAATTCATTATTATATAAATTTATGTATAATTAACAGAAAATATTAATGTCGTGACTAATTGTTTGAAGTTGTTCATTTTCGAAATTGATAATAATTAAATTGTTTAATTTTTTTTAAAGAAAAAACTAATTTATTCAAAATCTGAGAGTAAACAAATTTTCGAAAGTGCTATACACATGTTAGTATTGGACACTCATTCTAGAATTCAAATAACATAGCTCCTTCGTTAATTAAAAACGGGAAAGAAAACAAAAACCTACATTATAACTAGTTAACCAGGGTTATATGGCATCTTTGTCTGATCCAGTTGTGAAAGATCTGACTTTTACCTATCAACAGGTTCTAAAATAACTTACTTTTTAAGAGCAATTGATTAGCAAGCTGGTCAAAACCAAAGATCAGTTTAGATTAGAAAAAATTGAATGACAGCGAAGTAGGGCATAAAATAATCACAAAATGCTATGTTGGGATTTCCACAAATAAAATGATGCACATTATAATTTTATACAAGCACAAATTTGACCGCCACTCCCAGTAACATCTCTACTGATTAGACAATATGCTTACTCCATTTTGTTAGTTGTTTAATGGGGTTGGAACTTGGAAGCAGCTGATCATGTGATACTGAAATTGACTAGTATAGTTCTCTGACTTCTCTGCAATCCTCAAGTATTAGATAACATGATCTCATGTGACCACTCACATGATACCAAATCAATTGCATCATTTGATCTCTGTTTATGTCTAACAAAAACAGCTAAAGTTAGCTGGTTAATATTGCTTTATGCTCAACCATCCTTGTAATTTGGCTTTGCTAACACTACACCAAAACAGACTTTTAGCGGCGTTTTTAGTGGCGTTTTAAATAAAAACGCCGCAAATATTATACATTAGTGGCGTTTGAGGGAAAACGCCGCAAAAAAAAGAGCAATAGCGGCGTTTATTAGCAAAACGCCGCTAAAAAGGACATATTGCGGCGTTTATTCATAAAACGCCGCTAAAAGTTCGAGTTTTAGCGGCGCTTTTGGGAAAACGCCGCTAAAAGTCTGAGCTTTAGCGGCGCTTTTGGGAAAACGCCGCTAAAAGTCGATCTTTAGCGGCGCTTTTGGGAAAACGCGCTAAAATCTGAGCTTTAAGCGGCGCTTTTGGAAAACGCCGCTAAAAGTTCGATCTTTAGCGCGCTTTTGGAAAACGCCGCTAAAGTCCGACTTTAGCGCGCTTTTGGAAAACGCCGCTAAAGTCCGACTTTGCGGGCTTTTGGAAAACGCCGCTAAAATCGATCTTTAGCGGCGCTTTTGGGAAACGCGCTAAAGTCTGAGCTTTAAGCGCTTTTGGAAAACGCCGCTAAAATCTGACTTTAGGCGCTTTTGGAAAACGCCGCTAAAGTCGATCTTTTGGCGCTTTTGGGAAAACGCCGCTAAAGTCGATCTTTAACGCTTTTGGGAAAACGCTAAAAGTCTGAGCATTAGCGGCGCTTTTTCACAAACGCCGCTAAAAATTTTTCATATTTTTTCCTTTTTCTCGCTTTGAATTATATTTTATTTTGATACATTCACTTATAAGCTATGAGAAAGTTTCATTTTAGTTACTTAATTATGAGAAGTTACAAATTGTTAACTAAACAATATAGAAGTTTTCATTTAAGTTATAAATTAAGCTATTAAAATTGATTTAGGGTTTAATGTTTAGTATATTAATTTCATGGTTTAGGGTTTGTTATTTTGGTGTATGGGTTTAGTGTTTTAAAGTTTGTTGTTTGGGTTTATTGTATAGTGTTTAATATGTTAGTGTTTACTTGATATTAAGGTTTAAGTGTTAGTGGTTAAGGGTTAAGGTTTAGGGTTAGGGTTGGGGTTTAGAATGAAATGGTTAATGGATTAGGGTTTTAAGGTTAGGGTTTATGGTTTATGGTTTAAGGGTTTAGGTTAGGGATTTGAGGGAAATGGTTAATGTGTTAGGTTTCTAAGTTAGGGTTTATAATTTTAGTTTAGGATTTTAGGGTTTAGGTTTATGGTTTAGGGTTTGGGTGTTATCTATATGACCCAAAATCCAAATCAAATCCTCATGAGGATTTATGGCTAATGTGTTAGATATTAAAATATATGTTTTGTACTACACTAACATTGGCTACATGAATTCCCAAAAGTTGGTCTTGAATTGTGGTTTAGGGTTTGTAGTTTAGAGTAATTTAAGATTCGAGTTTTATGGTCTAGTATTTATCCTTGAGGTTTTACCTAACACATCGATCAAAATAAAATTATACTATTTTTCTTCTTCCAAAGGGAGGAGTGACATTATTGGATTTATCTCCAAGTCAACATCCATCATTGGATGGTGCCACTACCCACAACCTAGCTCTTTGTTAAATGAAAAAGAGAATTTTATGCAAAAACAAAGGTTTGCATGCTAAGCCTAGTGGCTAGCTACCATCTTCATTCCTTGGTTGATTTCATGGATAAGTTTGATTTAAAAAAATAAAAAATAAATTACATTCAAAATTATTAAATTATTAATAAATTTATATTTTAGTCATTCAATTTTATAAGTTACAAAATAGTTATCGAATTATTTGAAAATTTTTATTTAAGTCACTGAATCGTTAAAATTATTATTTTATGACATTTTTGGTCACACTACTTGTACAAATTAAAAGTCTTCATTTGCTCGATATATTTGAGCATTTGATTCAATAAATAATAAATAAATTTTTCATAAAAATGAAAATAGAATTTAAATTCTCTTTTAAAAAGAAAAAAACCAATAAAATGGTCGAGTCTATTAATTTTATTAAAATCAATTTAATAATTATTTTTTAAAATAATTTATTAATAAAAAGGTATCAAATTCAATAAAAGCTTAATATTTTTACCAAAATTTAAAAATAATATTTTGTCCCATTCTACAAGCGAAACATCGATGTATCTATAACAACATTCGTTGTCCCAAACCCCAAAAGTAAAAATGATGACTCCATTGGATACGTGGACGGTCAAAACATAGGGCGATTATAAAACGCGTTTCAACGAATACCCAATCAAATTCGTGACGTGAGGTACTTACGTCCTCGCCGTAACGTAATCACACCAAGCGATTGAAAAAGTAGGGTATTTTCACAATTCGCTAAAATTAAAGGGCAAAGTATGCAAATAAAATAAAAGAAAGGCAAAAAGATTAAAAACAATTTGTTTCATAAAAGATAGCGTAAACTCGGTGGATAGTCTCTCTCCTGTTTTTTTTTTTTCCCGATTGTTTCTTCCATCTTTTAGGGTTTAATTTTATTTTTTAATCTTGAAAATAATTTTGATAATTTTATGAAGCTTTTAGACATTTCATTTCAATAAATTTATCAAAAGATTTTCAAAAAGAAGAGAGACGAAAAAGATTCATAAATATTTGGATCAAAAAGAAGAAGAAGTTGATTTGTTTTCTCGAGAAAATGGAGTCAAATTCATGGAGCTTCGATTCTCCAATTCTTCTTCTTCTTCTTCGTCTTCGTTAAGGCGTAAATCAATCACGATCTGGTTAGTATATTTGTTTCCGTTTGTTTCTCGTAAATTTTAGAAATGATTAGGACTAGTGATGAATTTTGAATTTTTTAAATGTTGTTTTTAGATCTGCTTTCTAGGAGGAGGATATGAAGAAATTGATGGACATTACGTTCAGTATAGCGGAGATTACGCAAGGTGGGTCCAATTTGACATTTTCGATGTTGAGGAAAGAGTCATGAGAAGGAAATTTGCAGGCCCTTCTTGCGGGATCTTCATTTCTTCCTTCTCCCAATGTTGAAGCTGATCCATTATTATCTTCATTTATGTTTAGTCCTCCCACGGTGATGAGCCTTTAAGCTTGCAACCTCTTTCTATTGCCAAAGCAAGTGTGGTAAAGGAAAGTGGAAATAAAGAATTTCGGAAGGTAAAAGTCTGGTGTCATTTATATTTGCTATATTAGTCCACTTGTTTCTTTGTTTGGTCCCCAAAATATGATCGGCTTCTTGGTAGTCCACTATGCTCCTTTGATTTAGTGAACAACTTGGAGCAAAGTCACTACTGCTCGAAATGTCATGGCTTAAGTTAATATGTTTTATTGTTATTATTCTTTCTCGTCATTAGGTAGATAATCTCTAAATCATAGTGGCTTGGGCGTTGTTTCTTCATTTTATTTTATGTGTATAGGGATATGACATTCAAAAACTCTCCAAATACGAGAAAAGCTTTAAAAAGGTGAACTTATCCATCTCGCATGATTTCCAAGTCCGAGTAACTTAGATCCCACATCAATTGATGAACACATTAAACGTATTGGATGCATAGAGTGCGCTTGCTTTTTGCTGTTGGCATTCAATCTCGTAAGTTATTAACCGGTCCTAAGTTTCTAACGCTAGTTTATCTCGATGAAAGCCTCAACAGTCCCAACCGTTGGACAAGGATCACGAGGAGAAAGCTAGAAGGTGCGAGTTCATCCAAGGACCTGTTGATGTCCACTTTTCTTGACGATAACTTATAAGTTGATTGGGGTGCATTTGTAGTGGTTATGCCAATATAATATTAGGTCGAGAGAGAGTAAAGCATAAAGAAGACCTTCACCCTACCTCGGAAAACAAGATAACCGGTTAGATCCCGAACTTTATATTCCTATTGTATTTAGAGCTTCATGCATAATGAAAAGATGGAAGAACTTTATCCTATATCTATGCTTTACTTTTTATATACTATCAAGATCCGAAGTTTCGATATATAGCCACGAATATGCATATGCATAATGTTCTAAGAAAGAGTTGCTTTTATATCTCATGTCAAATAATAATTGAATGTCCATGTCATTATCGCAATAGGGTTTTGTCTTGGGTTGAAAAGTAGGGGTTATCTTGTCTACGAGTAGGCGCCATTCATGTCAAGATTTTAAGCGGAGCTATTGGGATTAGCTAACAACATTATAAAAGCAGAGGGATCATATAAACTAAATCTCTAATTTTAGCATAGTAGAGGAATCAAAATCATAGTAAAGAGAGCAAACTCGTTTTAGGTTGTTAAAGGAGTGATCGATAGAAGATTGTTTCAAAGAGAATTAGTAAATAAATTATCAAGGGAATGTCTTAGTTGAGATTTTGAGATGCATAAGCTCCGAAGATTAGGAAAAAAAAAAACAATAAAGTTGTATCAACCTACATGTTTGATATGCAATTTTGAGTTATATGTATGGGTTTTTAAGAGTATGTTTTGGAATTGGGCTTTAATCATTTCCAAGCCCATTTTATAATTTTATTGGGGCATCAAAATTAAATGAAAGAGCCCTTTATTTGACCACATCCAATAATATTGGCACGTCCTGGCAAGTGAGTCAAGATATTTGAGTTTCTTTCGCTTTTATTGAAAACCCTAGACCTCCCAACGAAGTAGCAGAGCCATTTCTCTGTCAATATCCGTAAATTCTAGATCTCCTTCACTCTTGGAACCGCTTTTGGTTCATTATGGTCATCGGTTCGCGCCATATTCATGGCGTTTCTCAAGTTCTTTACTTCATCTTTGTTGTGCGCTTTGTTGTGGTTTGTTTTCTTTAGCGTAGTGGTTTGATCGTGTTATTGATAGATCCGTCGAAATCATGTGTTTGATTTGTAGAACTATCTTAATTCTTGTTTTCGATTGGCTATTGGTGGAGCCATTCTTGATTGCTTATTTTCACGATGTTGTCTATCGAATCCTTTATTAACTCACTTTTGTTTCTCTTGTTTGTTTTGGCTATAGTTTTCATAAATGTAGTTCATAATCGATTTCATTTTAATTTCGAAACAAGAAATGGTCATCACATTCAACGACACAGGTTCTCTTTGGCTTGAAGAAGTGGATGAGTATCTCCTTACTCAGCTTTCATCTCCGGGTAATTTTAAAAACCATATTTTGATGAAATGTTCTATAGTTGTTAGGTTCTATCTTGTTTGGCTTAGGATTTTTGTTTATATGTTTGTTTTGTAGGTACCAAGCTTCAAAGGATGATATTACCGCTCACGTGACTCTATCTGGTGCCCCATCGTCTAGCTATGTTAATGTTTCTCGATGGTACAAACACATTGATGCCCTTTTGAGAATCTCGTGAGTTCTTTTTCCATTACTCTTATGCATAATTATAAGTTGAATAGGTGGGATTTGGATGGTTAATAGAAATGTAATGTTTGGTTTAGAGGTGCTTCGAAGAAGGGTGTGGTGTATTTGTTGAGGATTTGCTCTCGCCGAGGTCATTGCCACTCCTCCATTGCAGATTCCAAGGCAAGTTAATCTGGTGCTTATATGTTCTAATTTAGTAAAATCAAATGATTTGGTTATTTGCCGATCCATAAGTTGCTTGAATATTTTGTGCAATGCAGTTGCAATTCTTGAGGATGATGATGACGACGATGACGATGATGTAGATCTGCTCGGTGAAGAGATCGAGGAGGAAAAGAAGGCGGTGAAGAACGTGCAATGCTAGTTAGGCCTCCGCAAGAAGAAAGAATGTGAGTCCTTTAACAACAAGACTAATGCTTGTAAACTTTTTTTGGTTCTAAGTTGACTGCTTTAACTTGGGATTTTATTCTTTGGTCTCGGTGGCAAGTCCTCCGTCTTGTTGGATATTAAACCATGGGACGATGAGATGACATGAAGAAACTCAAGAAGCGATGAAGAAGTGTTCAGATGGAAGGACCGCTTTGGGGAGCATGTGAGTGGTTAAACTAATATTGTTTATATTGTATGCGATCAATGAGTATGTTCAGAGTTGTGACATTGTTGCATTCAACAAAATATGTAAGTATTTGATTCGAATTGATTTCGTTTTTGTTTCATTCAATACTTTTGTGCTTGAAGGATGGATATATGAAACAAATTTTGTATATTACATTTGGAACTTTCATCTCACCTTATTACACATGCCAAGACCAGATGAATGGACTAATGTATTTAATCCTGCATTCTCCTACTATGCATATTATCGCTATGCGAACCTTTACACCTTAAACAAGGTATGCATATTACTACATGCAATTCATTTCTTCTATGATGGAAAAAGGGATGATATTTTACTGGTTTCTTTAGTTTATGGTTAATAATCTTTCAATTCTAAGGTGCTTTAGTTTTCATCATCCGAAATATATGATACAATGCTAAGAAACATCCCTAGTCCGAAATTCCAAAACCTTGAGTTCTTTTCGCTCAAATGAAATCCAAATACAATTTTTCTTGAAGAGTAAAGCTAGAAACTTAGTCAAAAGAAATTAGAATCATTGTCATCGAATCCAGATGCATACTCGAGGAAATGCTATACTTTGTAGATGTCTACTAGCTTGTGGACATTAGCACTAAATATATATCTGCTCAATTATTTTTTGTCTCACCACTTACGATTGTATCATGCAATACAACTTCTTTGGATTGGGAAGCTTGACCTCTGAAATCAAGCAACGTGTGCATACACTATCTTGGTACACTATGAACTTTAGCTTTTAAATCCCCATTTGTTGTAATTTGAAATGTTATCTGTTTGTAATTTCGTGTGCTAGCATTTAGGTGTTCAATCACTATGCACTTCTCGGAAACTAATTGCTGATAAACGAAAAGAGTAGATACTTTAATTAAGTAATGGTGAATCAAAAGGGAGCAAGCTATTCTTTTTTACATATGTCTATGCATGCTTGTGTGGCCTTTTTTTTTCATGTAAATCAGTCTTTCTTATATGGACAAATTTTATTTTAGTTTTTTAATTTTTTTACTTAACCTCTTGGTGGTTTCTTTATGTAGTCTTAATATGGTTATCTAAATTTAAGTGTTTCTTTTATTTGTATGTTCAAAGGACTCGAGAAGGAGCTCCTTCAACTTACTGCCTTTGGAGAATTACATGCACTCTTTCCGGGTTTTTGTTCAAATTGAGCTTATTGGACTGCAGCCCACATCATAGGTTCGTCTTACCTTCAGTTTCGCAGAAATTGTACTTTTGGTTTCTCTTTCTTGTAAGTGCAAAGCAAACTACTTGGTTTGGATGGGAATCAATTAAACCTTTACTTATTTTCTTTGCATTGGCTTTCTAAGCTTCTTTCATTACATAAATTGGCCCTCCGCCAATTATTTTTAATCTTGGCTTTCTTCTTTAAATCAAGACTAGATGCAACCACTATGTTTCTAGTATCTGAATACTTACCTTTGTGGCATGATTTATTCACTTCGTGAGTCCAAAGGCATGTCAACCATCAAATTCACCACATTAGGGAGGTACTTATGAAAGTTATATGCAACCTATCATGAATGTTTCAATTTTTGTGTGCCCTCATATTTTTAGTGTTTCAGTGGTGATATTGACCATCTTGTGCGACATTTCTAATCGCTCATAATATTGCACATGGAATCAATTTGAAGAAATCACTGTTTCTACAAGATCTTTATTATTTGGCACGGTAAGAGCACATGGAAAGTGGAAAGTTTGAAGAATGGGCCCATTCGTATTCTAGTGTTTTGTTTTGCCTAATTTGTATTTTCATCTAAGTTTGTATTGTATTTTACTATGAAGGTTTTTCTTCTTCCGATTTTAGCTATTTTTGGGTTCTCACAAATGGGTGTTTTACTAAAACACCTAGAACTTATTTGTTTTAGCCGAAAGCTTTGCTTAAGAAATGTTTTTTTCTTTCCTATGCTTTAATTATTTTGATGCTTGTATATTAACAAAGATAAGAAGAGAGATGGTTGCATCGACATTTGGGGAAGGATGAAACTGGTGTTCGTCGATCTCGTCTCACAAGAGAAGACTTGGAATACTTGTTCATGGCATGAGATTTTACTTTTAAAATAGCACATGGGTTAGAGAAGGGAGATGCATCTGAGATTCCTATTGATATATCATTACGAGCAACATGCGCTATTTGTGAAGTACAATCGATTGAAGCATTTTGCTCTAAGGGTAACCTAGTTTTTCTTTCTCTAAAAACATTAGTGGAATATTTTATGGGGCAAGGGCTATTGTTCCTCCTTTGATTGTTCATATCTTGACGTATAAGTGTTATTATTGAGATTTTCAATTATAGAAATATGTATTCTTCTATAATTTTCATTTTAATGTCTTCAAATTAAATTATACATTTTAATTGGATTTTGGTGATTTTATAATATTATAATTTTTTTTATTTTTCATGACTTTTAGCTGCTTTTTGAAAACAAGCCGCTTAAAAGTATAATAAAATTTTTTATTTTTTCATGGTTTTTAGCGTTTTAGAAAAAGTGCCGCTAAAAGTCATGTTTTTAGCGGCGTTTTAGAAAAAGCGCCGCTAAAAGTCGTCACCTTTAATAGCGTTTTAGAAAAAGCGTCGCTAAAAGTCATGTTTTAGCGGCGTTTTAGGATAAAGCGCCGTTAAAAATCATGTTTTTAGCGGCGTTTTTAGGATAAAGCGCCGCTAAAAGTCGCGACCTTTAGCGGCGTTTTAGAAAAGCGCCGCTAAAAGTCATGTTTTAGCGGCGTTTGTGTGGAAGCAGCGCTAAAAGTCATGTTTTTAGCGGCGTTTTTTAAAAAAACGCTAAAAGTCATGGTTTATAGTGGCGTTTTTCACAAAACGCCGCTAAATTTTACGCCACATTTAGCGGCGTTTTTGTAGCATTTTTCAAAGCTAGCAAGAAGCTCTATTAGTGGCGCTTAAAAACGCCGCTAAAAGCCTAAAAAAACGCCGCTAAAAGTCTTTCTTTGTAGTGTAAGAAAAAAATGAAAAAGGTGGAAAATTGAATTGATAAAATAATTAAAAGATTGAAAACATAATTTTGTTTCTGTAGATGTGATTAGTAGGAAAGATAGAAAGATGGAAAAAAATTCTTTACATTCATTGTTTGATAGAATTAAAATGAGAATAATAAATAAATAAAACATTTAGAAAATATATAATTTTTAACTAACATATACTTTTCTTTAATTTTCTCTCTTCTCATTATTCATAATTTTTATATATTAAAATAGAAAATGATCATCCTTTCTATTTTCTTTTCTATATACTTAAAATTTTATTTTTCAAGTTTTTCACTCTTTCTTTTCATCTCTCCAATTTTTTTTACCAATCAAGTAAACCCTTAATCTTTAAGCTAAGATTTAGTCTAATTTATACAACTACTTTTAGGAAGTGGCATGTTACAAATCAAGAGCGGCTCAAATTGGGATCTTACCTAATTTTACGGAGATGAAGGATTCACGTTTACAAGTTAGTCTACAGCTGCCAGACATTTTGACAAATGTAAAGCATGCTCAAATCATCTTTATTTCCATATTTCGCACGTTTCCTTCGGAAAAAAAAAAGGAAATGAAAAGAAAAACATATGCTTTCGCATCAATAATTAATCAGCACTCAAAATTGTATTTGAGATATTATTGACAAAGTTTAATTCAGCTGATATTAATATTATTATCAATGTATAAAAATATAAATTTAAACGTATTGAAATGCAATATCTTTTTATTTAAAAGTTAGAAAGAAGTTATAGGTAATTATAGATTTTGTATAAAAAAAATGTTGCAAACCATTTTCTTATCAATTCTCATGGAGAATATGGAAAACCTTTGGTCACATCCCAAAAGTGGGTCTAGGGAAAATAGGACAAAATTTACATTACTATTTATTTTGTTAAAAAACAGGGTAAAGGAATTAAAATGCTTTAAAATTATGTTTTGTTAGAAAATTAATAAGAATTAACTTGTTGGTTCAAGTGGTAAGATTTTAGCTTATTCATAAGTCCCAAGTTTAAACTCTTTAGTAGCATTCAACTAAAATATTTTTATTTCCTTATTTTTGCTCCCAAAAGTGATGAATTTTAAACAACCCAACCATAAAACTAATTTTTTTTAATTTAGTCCCTATTTTAAATAGTCCTGAACCTACATGAATTTGTAAAACTTCTTTCAATTAGGAAAACAAGTTTTATAAATAGCTAATTCCAAAACAAACCCTAAAATTTACCTAGCAAATTTTCAAGAAGACATCCATAAACACGTTTTCTCCCAAATCAAACTTTCAAAGCCAAAGGAGTCAAAAAGATTCAAAATCATCCCTTAAGTGGATCTTCAATCTCCTCACCAAACTAAAGGTTTTTAAGGCTACAAAACATGTGTGAGATCTAAACTTAAATCTTTGACTATAATTAAATTTTAAGAAGTAGAGAACTAGCATGTGCGAACCCTAGGACAACCCCTGATGGCTGTCGATTCCAACAATATAATCCTACACCTAATTTGCAAATTTAAGCAGTATAGGGAGTAGGGTTGATCCCACAGAGACTGGGTTTACTCAAAATTGTTTCTCTCTCGAAGTTTGGGGGGTGATAAAAAAATTGTGAAACCTGAAACAAACAGAGGAAAAAAATGTAAAAAGTAAAAGCTGAAGATAATTAAATAAAAGAAAAACAGTGAAGTAAATTTGAAGAAAAATCAATTAAACTTAGCTCAGCTTTAAGCACAGGTTTTTTCGTCCTTGACCCGATCCTCGAAATTAGATGACTCCTCTTTTCCAATAAGCTAGTTATAGCTACCAAGGAAGCCTCGGACACCAACTTTTCCTTGTGTAAATTAGTTATGGAGCGTCCTATAACTAATCATTACCGATCGAACAACCTATAAAACGTTCGTTGTAACACCCTGAATTAGGGGTTGTTGAAAATTTAATTATTTGTTCCCATGTGCTTGAAGAAATAAATATGATTTTATTTGACATGATTTAGGGTCTAGAAATAATCCCGAATTAGGTCAGATTTGGAATAAAAAAAAACTCTCTTTTTAAGGGCTTAAAAAGGAGGGAGCTAGGTGGAGATAGGGTTTAAATAAAAGTTGAGGGAAACATGACACAAGAAAGTAATTGGCACATTGGCTTGGTGCGCCTAGGGGTTTAAAAAGGAGTCTTGGGTTCGATCCATGGGAGATACAAGGAGGAAATATTTTTCCCTTGTGGGCTTTTTGGGCGTTAGGGCTAGGAAGGCCTTATAATTAAATAAAGGAGGTTTGTGACATGAAAGTTAGGTGCGGTGGAGTGGCACGGGGCGTGGTTTAAGGGCCTTGGTATGAGGTCTCGGGTTCGAGACATGAGGGACGCAAGGAAGTGTTTTGTTATTTTGGGCTTTGGCGCTAAAAGGGAAAAGGGCTCAGGTAAGGTTTATAATTAAAAAGTGGGGGCTTAATGTCATGAAAGTCCAGAGGGAAGAGTGGTAAGGCGTGAAGGAAAGGAGGGGGCCTGCTGCCAGGTCGCAGGTTCGAGCCCCAGGCCTTGCGCCTTGTTTTTATTTTTCTTCTCCCCTCTGCTGCTGGCGTGAAGAGAATAGAATTGGCAACAGCTAGGAGTCTTAAATTGATAAGAGATAAGGCATTTTTTTTGGCTCATAATCAGCTGGAAAGGGGGTTATTAGTAGTTTAATTACAATTAAATTGTTAAAGGTGATTAAGAGATTAAATGTAGGATAATTTTGCCTTGCTTTGTGATAAATAAAAGCTGGAAATTATCACCTAAAAGGGAGGAATTGGCCAGCATTGGGACTCCTTGGGGGGCTGTTCAAATTGATTTTTGTACAGCAAGAAGTACCTAAAATTTCCAAGAACTTTTTCCTCTTCCTCTTCCTCTTCTTGCCGAAATTCCCTAAGCAATTGCTCAATTTTCCAGCTTTTTTTCTTCTTCTTTTACAAGTTAAAACCCCTTGAACCCTACTTCTTTTCCTTCATCTTTTTTTTCCTCCATTAGTCGAACTCCTACCACCTTGTCGCCAAAAATTTCCTTAGACAAGCGCCCAAAACTACTCAAAATTCCAAGATCTCTTTTGTTTTCCTTAGCCAAATCTACTCCCCTATTTGGTGTAGCTTTGGTAGAACATCAAAGCAAAGGGTGCTCTTTTCTTCAATCGGTTAAAAGAGGTAAGAGGACCTAGTCGAATGTTCTTTTGTTGGATCAAGATCTATGGTTATAACATTATGTCTAAACCGATTGTAGGGAAGCTTTGGAATTATTTTCCAAGGAGAGTTGGTAAGCACATTCTACCAAAGGCCTTTCAATTAAAAGTCTATGATTAAATGCCGAAACTAACGATGCCATGGATTTAGGGACTAAGTTAGGCTTCGGATTTGATTGGAAATCAAATCCATTCAAGGGACAAAAATCTAGTGTTGTAGATTGGATCTTGGGATCTAGGAATTCCTAGAGAAACAGTGTGTAAACTCTTACACACTTTATTATTAAACTTGCAATATTATTGTCTTGTGTATGAATTTTGGTAGTGACCTATGATATGCTTGTGGGCTTAATCATGGATTCCGGTAAGTCCCTAATTTGCGATTTTGATATATGATTTGCATGCCATCACATGATGATTAAATGCTATGATATGATTTATGAAAATTGTTATAAAAGCATGTGATGGTGGGATTGATGAGAGGAGGGGGAAGATTTTATGGACTGTCGCCAGTGGTTTTGACCACAAGATGGGTTGGCCCCATCAGATTATTTGTGACCTATGGTCATCAGTGGTTTTGACCACAAGATGGGTTGGCCCCATCAGATTATTTGTGACCTATGGTCATCAGTGGTTTTGACCACACTGATTGATAAATTGCGACTAAGTCCCAGTGGTTTGGTACCACCAGTGGTTTTGACCAGACTTTGATATATTGTGACCTATGGTCATCAGTGGTTTTGACCACACGATGGGTTGGCCCCATCATATAAATTGTGACTCTAAGTCATCAGTGGTTTTGACCACACGGGGTAGTTGAGGAGTATGGATGGCTAGGTTGGGTTGCATATTTGCATGTTATTTAATATCTTGTGTATGAGTGCTTTACCGGGTAGGGGATTTACACACTGAGTCTTGGTGACTCACCCCTTCCCTTAACATTTTGCAGATGAGTAGATCGCAGAGATGGAGCCGGAGAGGACTCGAGGCGGCCATGCCATCATTGAATTGAAATTACTTTGTTTTAGTTAATCATATTTATTTTTCTAAGTCTTTTATTTTGGGATTGTAATAAGGCCGCTATTTATCATGTGGATGTTATTTTTTTATTTTGCTTTTGTCATGTTACAAATTAAATTTTCAAATGATAAGTAAACCGGTTAAAAATAATTTTTCAAAACTTAATAAACTTCTACGGGTTTTTAAATATGTTACCATCGGGTAATAAAAATAAATTAAGTCAACTATCACTTTGATGATTTTAAAATGATTCACGATCAATGTTTTCAAAAGGGTTTATAAAGCCCAACGGTATTTATAAAAAGGCCCAACTGAGTTTTCAAACACCGTTTTAAATACCTTAGCCAAATTTTATCAAATTTTCACCCAACTTTCAAATTGGCCCAAAATATTTCACCCAGTGACATACCAGATCCGGTCAGGGCTCATGGACCGGGTTTGGGGTGTTACATTCGTGATTTAGAACTCTGGTAGCTTTGCGTTCTAGAAGAGCCTAGCTCGAACCAATGCCCTCAAATGTTGAGACATTTAAATCCAGTTACTACTTCCCTTGACAGAACCAAACAGCAATCCCCACTTGGCACGCCAATGTGTTCACTGAAAACCAATTAGACAATTGATCCTTTCGGAATTCCAACCGTACGTCTAGCCACACTAACTCAAACGACGTCTTTTTTTTACTCAACATTGACTTGACTTTGTGAGTTGACGAAGTCATACTCTTAATCCAGAGAAATAATAAATATCGAAAATTGGAGGTTTAATAACTCGGGTTAGTAACTCACGGGTCTTTGACGGGGTTGACACTGGCTTAAAGTTGAAAGGGGTTTAATGTGGCATGATTTTACTCATGCTTGAAGGTTGTGGAAAGTGTTTGGGCTTTTGCAAAGGGTGATGGAATTTTTGGAAAGGAAAGGGGACTTGGAAGGCAATTGCACCAATTTTGGAAAAACCAATAATTGAATTGGAAATTGGCATAATGTTTGACGTTGGCTTGAAGAAAAAATAAAAGAAATCCTATTCTAAGTTGAAATAGGAAAAGACAAAGAGAGAAATAAAACTCCAAATAGGAATAGGAAAAGAAATATTTGATTGATAATTTTCCAAATACAAATAACCCCTATTTATATAAATGGGGTTTACTAAAAATAGGCTTAATTAATTTAATATAAAATTTTAAATAATTAAAAATAAAAATAAAATAAACTAAAAATAGGATTTTCTATATTTGGCTTTTTACAAAGTCAAATTGTTTGATGTGTCCTTGGCTTCCTCCATCTTTTTTATTTGGCCCCATTTCCATGATTTTCTTTCAATTTGGCCCTTTTTAGCTTGCTTTTGATCAATTGCATCCCCGACAAGAATTAAATCATAGAAATACTAATTTAACAGGGACGAATTCAGAAATAAATTGAATTATACACAAGAAATCATGCAAAATAATCACATTACCAACCCCTAATGTGCGAACTCCTGTCATGCGACCCTAGCATGTTCTCTATTAAATTGGATTCTATTTTTAATATATGCATACCAAAATCTCGAATTAGGGTAAGTGTGTTGAAAATAAAATTTGACAAAAAGGGTCCAGCATCTGTTTTGGGAGATTTCTCTCTGGAATAGTTCCAAGAGAGTTTTGCCATTTGTTTTAATACCAAGTGGACTACGTAGAGGCTAGAACATTATTGTTATGGCTTGGAATTGACATCGAACTAGCAACATCCTCTCATCGTTTTCAATTAAGAAAGTATATGTTCAACCTTATCTCAAATCGTTTCGTTCCTCGTACATGGATCCGTGGCTGTGGATCACAGGAATAATTTTCTGCTACGCCACGGTGCGTACCAACGGTCCCAACATTCATGGTCTGTGTGTACACTAAAGTGAGCCCTACCAACAAAAGACCCTTCTCTCTTCATATTCAATTGGTAGAACTTTTAGAAACACCCAACAATGGTGGCTCATTATGTTTGCAGAAATTAATATAGAAAGCCACCAATGTCTACTAAGAAAGGACTGATAACTGCTAGGGTACAATGCCATATTTGGTTAGTACAACACAAAAGAAAGGGTTTAGTGGCAAATAGAAACCAACTTCACATTTGATCAGAGATCATACATGATATTACAAGAATCCACATTGAAACATCGAGTGATGGTTGTCGCGACGAGCTCTAGACTTCAGGCCATGGCGTAACAAGGAACCCCATTGTCACAATGAGGTCAAGTCAGTATATCACGCCATGAAGAGGAACTCCCTCATGTTGAGACATCGATCTAAAATTTTGAAACTTTACAATTTGGTCTTATTTCATGTTTGAGCTAACAAAAGAGCTTTTTGTAAGCTCGATTGAGACTCAAAAAAGATTGTATATCATAATGTGAATGTGTTTATGTTATGATTAAATGTTTGAATGATTTGTTTGTAGAATATTTGACGACAGTTACACTGACAACGAATGTGGAATTCTATAGCTTAGACCTGGTAATTGGGTCGGGCAAGGGCTGTTATACTAGATCTCGCAATATCATGTATAACCTCTGATCAAAAGTGATACCCAAAAATCATTGAAAAGAAATAAGAAAATTATGCTTCCTTTATCGACATTCACTTATGCAAATTTTCGATACGAAAAGCTTAAGCTATTTTACTTATTATGTGGTTGTTTAGGTCACAGTGATAAGTTCTTTCTTGTTAGATTGAATCTTAAAGGGGAAATCATGGAGTTTGAATGGTTTATCTCTTTGAAGGTGGTGACATAAAGGGTCATTACTGCAAGTAGTGTTTGGCTTCGAGAGGAAAGGGATGATGCATCTAAGGAAAGAAACCAAACATGGCATGAATTAAGGAGTAATTAGAGGGATGAATGGAGGAATGGATTTGGAAATCATATCATTTCGATTCTGGGATTTAACTTGGAAGGTTTTCCTAAAATTGATTTCTCAAATCAGAGTGGTTCTTCTAGTTAAGTGGGTTGAATCAATATGGTCCATGATGTTGAAGATGACCCAATAGTTCCTATTGATGGGAAGAAACGATTCCTAATGTTTCTACTTCTATTGATTCATTTGAAGTTTTAGTTAAGGGAAATAATGCTTACCAAAATCAGATATTGGCGGCTACCAAGGGGCAAGCCGACCAGATGCCATGAAACTTTTATCATGGAATGTTAGCGGATTGGGGAGTTCACAGGTTTTTCGAAGGCTTCAATTTATGTTGAAGTCTATTAATCCTCAAATTACCTTCTTAATGGAGACTAAGCTAGGTAGGAAGAGAACGGAGAAAGTGCAAATGAGATGTAGATTCAAAAATAGGATTAATGTTCAAGCGGAAGGTTCTAGAGGAGGTCTTAATATTGCATGGAATGGAAATACATTGGTTAGTATTCAGAGTTTCTCTATATCTTATCTTGATGCAAATATTCAAGAGGAAAGTGGAAGTTTAAAATGGAGATTTACGGGTTTTTAAAGAACCCCAGTTGTAAGACTTGAAGAAGACAGTTGGAATCTCCTTCAGCACCTTAGGGAATATTATGTTGTACCTTAGCTGGTTTGTAGGGATTTTAATGAGATTCTATATGCTCATGAGAAGGTGGGAGGAATTCCAAGGGATGAAAGGCGTATGAAAAATTTTCTAAAGGTGCTTGAGGATTTCCAGTTAGTGGATGGTGGTTTTTCAAGTTCCTGTACACTTGGGAGAGAGGCAATTTATCAGAAACAAATATTAGGGAACGGTTAGACTTATTAGTTATCCTCAGTTTCTATTGATCATTTATCTCACTCCTTTTCTAACCATTGACCATTATTAGTTAAAACAAACCAGGGAGGAAATAGAGGCGTAGAAAGTTCAAATTTGAATCATTGTGGGTCTTGGAAGATTCGTGTGAAATAATTATTCGTAGGGTGTGAGAATCTGAATCCGATGATATTTTAACTAAATTGGATGCTTTAAAAGAAACATTGTAGAAATAGAAGGATATAAAAATGAAACGGCGTGAGGAAGCAAAAAACCTGAACAATAGGTTGGAATAACTCATTGAAGCAAAACGAGATGATGAAAAATTTGCGAAACTTATTGATATTAAAATACAATTAAATTGGGAGATGGAGAAACAAGAAATTTGCTAGAGAAAAGGGCCTAAGCAAATTGCTTGAAAATGGGTGACAACACAATGTTTTTTCACATATTTGCATCTCAAAGGAAATATACTAATTGAATAAGGTTTTTAAAGAATGAAAGGGGCATGATCCAACATGAAAAAAGAGGAGATGGCAATGATTGCTCGTAATTATTTTAACGAGTTGTTCTTTTCAAAAGAAGTGGGAAATATGGCATATATCCTTTCAGGAGTGGAGCAGAAAATTACAGAGGAAATGAATCAGATGTTAACAGAAGCTTATACGAAGGAAAAGATTTTTACTACTGTGAAAAGTGCGGGACCATCGAAAAAAGTGAGTAGTGACGGCTTTTCGGTAATTTTTTATCAACAATTTTGGCATATTATTGGACAAGATGTGAGCAATTTTTGCCTAAGTATTCTTAATGAAGGTATGTCCCTTGAATATTGCAATGCTACTAATATTGTTCTCATTTCAAAAATTGTTCAACTCACGAACTTATCAAACTTTAGGCCTATAAGTCTATGCTTGGTTCTATGCAAGAAAATTTCTAAAACAGTAGCAAATCGCTTCCAAAAAGTTCTAGATTGTTGTATAGATGAGACTCAAAATGCCTTTGTCTCTGGCAAATTGATCACTGATAACATACTACTTGCATATGAAGTTCTACATACGTTCAAGCAAAAAAAGAGTAGGAAGGAGAGGTTTTTTGGAGTTAAAATTGGACATGAGTAAAGCATATGATCATGTTGAATTATCTTTTTTACATCAAATGCTATTGAAGATAAGCTTTGCTAGTTCGTGGTCAGATTTTATTATGCACTGCATCAATTTTGTCTCATGTTCGACTATGATAAACGATTGTGAAGGTGAAAAGATCAAGCCAACAAGGGGGTTAAGGCAAGGGGTCCTTTAAGCCCTATCTTTTCTTGGTGTGTAGTGAGGGGTTATTGACTGTAATGTGCTTAGCTAAAAGGGATGGGATGGTGAAGGGAGCTAGAGTAAGTCGAAAGGGTCCAAAGATTTCCTATTTACTTTTTACGGATGGCAGTATATTGTTTGAGGAGGCTTTAGATCAAGGGGTTCAAACTTTAAAGAAGATTTTGCAAGAGTATGAAGAGGCTTCGGGTCAATGCGTAAATTATGAGAAGTTTATGATTCTTTATAGTACAAACACAATTGATCAGCTAAGGAATTCACTTACACAATTACTGAACATTAGAATTTCTTTTAATCTAGAAAAATATCTAGATCTCCATAATATGGTAGGGCAGGAAAAAAATTGGTGTTTCAAGGTTTAAAAGATCGCATGACAAAGAAAATTACCAATTGGAGCACTAAATTTCTATTGCAAGGTGGTAAAGAAATTTTCATAAAATTCGCTCTTGAAGCTATTCCTACATATTCTATGGCTTATTTTTTATTTCCTAAATCGTTATGTTTCGAGATGAAGAACATTTACACATAATTTTGGTGGCAAAAGAGCCATGGAAAGCGGGGGATTCGTTGGTGTGCTTGGAGACAACTATGTGAGCTTAAAGAAAATGTTTGTTTAGGGTTTCACAGTTTGGATAAATTTAATCTTTTATTACTTGCTAAACAGGGTTAGCGATTGATTAATTATTCCAATTGATTAATTGTGCATACTTTGAAACAAAGAATTATCCAAACTCTAATTTTGAGAGTGCAAGTTTAGTGAATATACCTTCTGATTCCTAGAAGAGTATCTGGGCCGCAAAGAGGGTGCTCCAGGAGGGGTTGGGTTGGAGAGCAAGTAGCAGGATCAAAATTCTAGTTCAGGATTCAGCATAGCTACCAGAGTTGTAAACTACAAAATCCAAAACAGTGTACACTGTCAGGATACTCTTTTGGTAACGGATCTGATTTACAATGTTAATAGGGAATGGAAAGTGGATTTCATAAGGGATACCTTTAGTGACAATGATGCTAAAAGGATCCTGAATATCCCATTGTCCAAATTTCAACATGACGATTACCAGGTGTGGAGATGGAAGGCATCTAAAAAATTTACTGTGCGAAGCGCATACAAAGCTCTATTACAACAAGACAAAAAAGCTAACCATGTATACAACTAGGAACAAATTGGAAACCTTTACAAAAAACTTTAGGACTTAAAATTGCTCTCTGAGTTGAAAATCACAATATGGTGAATCTCAAAGAACTATCTGCCTACCTTAAGTATTCTACACTATAAAAGAATGACTAATTCTAGGTCTTTGTCCGCGATGGGTAGGTGAAATTGAAACCAGTACCTATGCCTTACGGGACTGCCCTATGATAAAGGATATATGACATCATTTAGGCTGGATTTGGCATGAAACGATGTTAAATATAAAGTTACTGGAGTGGATTACCTGGTTTTTTGAACATAACACCAACACACAGTAGACTGTTTGCATGTGCTCTCTAGTCTATTTGGACAGAAAGAAATAAGCGGATTCTTAAGGGTTAGAGAAGATTTGGAAATTATATAGCAGATTCAAAAAGGAATCATATTCGAGAAATCAATTGGTTACAAGTTCTCTTATCTGTTAGACAGATAGAGTTGGAAAGCTGGAAATCGTCGAAACCCCCATTTGTGAAAATCAATTTTGACGTGGCCTACAAAAAACAAGAGGAAAAATCATGATTTGGGATTGTGATTCGAAACTCGGAGGGACAAGTTCTGAGCTAAAAAATGGTTATTAATGAAAACGTACCTTCTGTCTTCGCGGTCGAAACGCTTGCATGCATTCAAAGTATCCAGGAGGGATTGAAGCTAGGTTTAATGGACACGAAGGTTGAAGGAAATGCACTATCTATCATAAAGAAATTGTTAACTAAAAGGGAGGATAGATCATAAATTGGAGTCTTAATCAGAGATAGAAAACTTTTGGGAAGTAGTTTCACACCTATATTTTCAAATATTATCCTTGAACGGTGAATGGAGTTGCACGGGTTTCTTACCAAATGAATACAAAAAAAAAAAAAAAAATCAAATTATCCAAAATGGGGTGCCCTTTTCAATATTTATGAAAATGGTACACTGAGGGTGGTTGCGCCTCTGTAAGAGGCGGTACCACCTTCTGCAGGCCTAGTTTTTTTTTTGTCACTGAAATTAAAAAAAACAACTGAAACAGAAAAAAAAACACGAAATGACAGGAAAAAAACATGAAATGACAGACCTGTGAAGCCCTCGCACAAGCAAGAAGAAGGTGCCTCTAGCAGAGAAGGCCACTGCTGACATTGACAACTCCCGCATGCAATTTAAGAGTTAGGCTTTGGGGACCTTATAATGGTCCCCCCAATGAAGTTTCAGCTTCAGCAGCTAAGAAGAAGAAGAAGAAGAACAAGAACAAGAAGGAGGAGGAGGAGGAGGAGGAGGAGGAGGAGAAGGCGACGCCAGAAAAAGAAAGACAAAGGAGGAGAAAGAATAAAGAAAGAAGAAAAAAATAAAAGTATGATTTTTATTTTTATTTTTTTTAATAATGGATGATGATATTGTTGTTGTTTTTATTGTGTTGATGATTTTGTTGTTATTATTATTGATTTTTATTTTTTATTTGTTGTTGTTTGTTTGTTAGTTTAGTTTAGTTATTGTTAGTTGTTAGATTAAGATTAGTTAAAATGTTTAAAAACTACTTTAGTTAGTAGTATTATTAAATAGTTATTATTATAATTAGTTTAAAAATGTTGAAATAATAATTTAGTTAGTAAGTTATTATTAGGATTAGTAAAAGTTAGTAATTTAGTTAGTAATATTGTTAGTTATTATTATAATTAGTTAGTTAAAACCCTAAAATAATAATTTATGTAGTTAGTTAGTATATTGTAAGTTATTATTACGATTAGTAAAAAGTTTAAATATTAATTATATTGTTAGTTGTTAGTTATTATTATAGTTAGTTAGTTAGTTAAAACCCTAAAATAATAATTATTAGTTAGTTAGTATATTATTAGTTATTATTAGGATTACTAAAAGTTTAAATATTAATTATATTGTATTATAGGTAGTTAGTTAAAACCTTAAAATAATAATTTAGTATATTGTTAGTTAGTTAGTAAATTGTGTTTTAGGATTACTAAAAGTTACAATATTAATTATATTGTTAGTTATTATTATAGTTAGTTAGTTAGTTAAAACCCAAAATAATAATTTTGTTAGTTAGTTAGTTAGTATATTGTGTTTTAGGATTACTAAAAGTTACAATATTAATTATATTGTTAGTTATTATTATAGTTAGTTAGTTAAAACCCTAAAATAATAATTTTGTTAGTTAGATTGTAATAAAAGTTATTATGTTAGTTAAAAACCCTAATTATTATTTTAGTTAGTATATTGGTAGTAAAAAACAATGGTTAGTTAAAACCTTAAATATTATTTTAGTTAGTATATTATTAGTAAAAAATTATAATTATTGTCGAAACCATTTTTATTTTAAGGTTTGAAAAAAAAATGGGGTCGACTTAAAAGTATGATGTGGAGTCGCCACCAATCCTTTTTGTTTAGGTGTGATCAGGTCACCTATAAAAATGTTTTGGTCTACGCAATTCGAGAAACGGGTTCAGGAGTCGAGTTACGGACAAGGAAGGGGTAGCACCCTTGCAACGGTCAAAGTTGGTACCAAATTGATTAATGTTGTCCTAACATCGAAAATTTAGAAAGTTTTAAAAATGCAATTTCTTTGAAAAACAAGTGGAATATTTCAAACATAAGATTCATTCGCTTTAAAGGAACAAAATACCACACCCAGCACGTTAGGATGTAATATCTTGAACCCTCAAAGTCAAGATCATCTTATAATTTCGGAATTATATGATTTAAAAAGGATATTTGGTTATTTGGTCGAACAAAAAAAATCGACACCCAGCACGTTAGGGCGCAATTCTTCGATCTTCCAAACATCAAACATTGCCCTAAAATGTGTTTGTTTGGTTTGTTTGGACAAAGATGAACAATTATTCACAGATAATTTGGAAATTTTAATCTCAATATAATAATAAAAACAAAAGTATAATTGCAAACATAAAATGACAATATAAAGTAATGATAAAAGCACAAAGGAACAAATTAGGGTTCTTACAATAGCGACATATCATATACTATACAAACATTAAAATTAACATGCAAAACTAATGAATTAAAAGACAATTTAGAAAGAAATATCAAGTAATTTAACATAAATAAAATGCAACAACTTTTAAGACGAATAAAGAATGAATAATATATATAAAAAATGAATTCATTAAT
The DNA here is from genome assembly GCA_025506655.1 of Gossypium rotundifolium. NCBI lineage: Eukaryota > Viridiplantae > Streptophyta > Magnoliopsida > Malvales > Malvaceae > Gossypium > Gossypium rotundifolium. The sequence continues at coordinate 163,570,644 of CP106729.1, read as the reverse complement.
ATACAATTAATAAATTATATGTATATGAATTTTAAATCAAGTAATATATGAGAGGACTTAGAATAAAGATGGGGATAAACAATATATAATATGGTAATTAATTTTATTTTAAAACAAACAAATAAAATAAATAGTGTATAAAATAATATATATATATATATATATCAATAAAAATGAAGATTAAAATATATTGGATAATGGTGTACAAATGAATTCTAAAATAAATTTTACAAGAAGAAAAATAAAATGCATAATATATAAGATAAAATATCAATCAAAATTAACAACATTCATAAAGTAAAATAATGTGAATAATAGACATAGATTAAGAAATAATTTAATTTAAATAATACATAAAAATAATGATGTATAAAAGTATTCAAAAATATTATAAAAATCAGAATCAAAGAAATTTACCTAAAAGAGAATTTTAAAATAAGTTTTTTAAAAAGATTTATTAAAATTGTAAATAAAAGGATAAGAAAATACCTAATTGGAATACAAATGAAATTAGAATGTTATTTTTATAAATACAAATGATTTTAATAAAGGGTAGGATCAAGCTAAAATGCGCACAAATAGCGAGGGATTAAATCGGCAAATATTCCCATAGTTCAAAACGCAGCACATGGAATAAACTAAATTGCAATGATGCATAAATTATAGAGATCAATTAAAAAAATAAGGAAAAGCATAACGGATCTAATCAATTAGGAGTGTGAAAAAGAGGGATCAAATGCTCAAATTATCCATTTACTGAAGAAACGCGGATCTATGGGTTTCGGATCGGATCGGGTCAGGGCAAAACTCATACGACATCGTTTCAACATCACTGAGACCACACCAAACGGTGCCGTTCCCTTAACGCATTAAAGATTAGCATTAAAAGACAAATTCACATTTTGTTTTCTTTTTTTTAAAAAAAAAAAACCTAGTCCCATTGACCATCTTCCTCCGCTGTAGAAAAGGAGAAACCATCCAGCTACTTTAACACCTCAACTTCCTTCTTCAAGCCAGACCTAAATGTCTCACGTTCTTAAACCCGATGGACTTTCTTGCTTCGATTGCAAAGAAGAAGGCAGTTCGACGGTCCGCCTTTCAAAGGTAAATTTCCTACTTCTTTCACTTTTTTTTTAAAAAACAGAAGTACAGTAACGAAGATCGTAAGAAAAAGAATATTAAAGATTCAAATCACCTTTTCAGAAATTCTCTCTTTGATTTCGTATTTTTTGATGAGTATGTGTCTGTCCAAAAAAAAAAATGGGACCCTTTTCACTGTTTACATTAGGCTTTTTATAGCCAAAATAGAAAAATAAAAAATGAAATACGCGTTTTGATTATTCTACTGTATTCTCGATACTCTCCTATTGTTTGTTGCTTTCTGTTGCTTCTTTGTGTGCAGGTGGAGAAGGCCGTTGTTGCGCGTGTTCGTGGTGGTTGTGATGCAAATGCACGTGGGGCGCGCGTGGGGGTAGTCTGCGCTAGAGGCTTCAAGAAACCTCTAGGGTTTCCGGTATTCTCGGGTTATTGGGTTTGGGTTTGTAAATTTGGGCTCAGATCAAACCATCTATAAATTTATTAGACTACTTTATTATTTATTGGACTTTATTGGTTTATTTAATTTTGGTTATGCTCAATTGGGCCCGGGCATAAATTGGGTCTTACAGTTGCCCCTCTTTGCTCATTGTCGTGTAACGAGAAAAGAGAAAAGACTTCAAAAAGGACCAATTTTGTTCGGTTGCCTCTTTCAGTGCTTTTCTTCTTTAAGTAACTTCATTCCATCCCACTGCATCTTAAGGGACATGAGAACTAGCGCTTCGATCTCAATAAGGACTGATCCTCAATGTAAACTCAGGGAGATAAGATCTGACATTTTCGATCTTCTCCTGCAACTTCAGGATTGCCAGATCTACTATCTTCAGTCTGCTCCTACAAACTCACGATTACCAGATTTGCTATCTTCAAATCTACTCTGCTGCTAACTCAGGAAGACAGGATCTAATGCCTTCGATCTGCTCCTGCAACTTCAGGATTTCCAGATATGCTATCTTCAATCTGCTCCTGCAACTTTAGGATTGCCAGATTTACTATCTTTAATCTGCTCCACTTTAAACTCAAGGAGACAGGATCTGATATCTTCAATATGCTCCTGCAACTTCAGGATTGCCAGATTTGCTATCTTCAAATCTGCTCCGCTGCAAACTCAGGGAGACAGGATCTAATGTCTTTGATCTGCTCCTGCAACTTCAGGATTTCCAGATCTGCTATCTTCAATCAGCTCCTACAACTTCAGGATTGCCAGATTTACTATCTTCAATCTACTCCACTACAAACTCAAGGAGACAGGATCTGATGTCTTCAATTTGCTCCTACAACTTCAGGATTGCCAGATTTGCTATCTTCAATCTGCCCCTGCAAACTCAAGGTTTTCAAATTTGCTATCTTCGATCCGCTTCACTCAGGAAGGCAAAATTTAATGTCTTCGATCTGCTCCTGCAACTTTAGGATTGCCAGATCTGCTATCTTCAATCTGCTCCACTGCAAACTCATGGAGACAAGATTAAGTGACTTGAATCTACTCCATTGCTAGTACATGGAGATAAGATTCACCAAATTTAATCTGCCCTACTTCTATCACAAGAAGACAAGATCTATAATTTATTTAGTCTGCTCCCTTGCTACGTCAGGAAGATAAGACTATAATCTTCAGTTCTGCTCCACTACCATCTCGAGGAGACAAAATATGAACTTTCCAGTCTACCTTCTTGCTATCTCAGGGAGACTTTAATCTTTAGCTTGCCCTACCACCATCTCGAGGGGACAAGATCTGAACTTTTCAATTTTCTTCCCTACCATCTTAAGAAGTCTTCAATCTTCAGCTTGCTCCCTTGCTACATCAAGAAGATAAGGCTAGGTAGTTTGAATCTGCTCCATTTCCAGTACATGGAGATAAGACTCACCAAATTCAATCTGCACCACTGCTATCTTGAGGAGACAAGATCTACAATTCACCAATGTTGCTATAATGTCCTCTGAGGGACCTATCCTGTAGACTCGGTTTCACAAGCATATGTTTGTGCCCAAATGATCATGATGCTATGATTAGAATGAATCAAATGCTCCTAGCCACATGTATTATGAATGCCAAAATGTCATGATTTTTTTTTAAATGTATAATGATTAAGATGCAATGATCGGAATAATCAAATGCTCCTAACTAAATGATATTTGCATGGATGCGAAATTTTATTAGAATGATCCCTGCTTAAGGTGTCATCGTTCATTGTTCATCAGGGTAATATGCTAACTTTTGTTCGGCTGGTATTCTCGACAGAAAACCTGAGAAAACCATCATATCTTTGTTCAAAAGGTTTGCCCCATTGTAACTTCTGGGTTCATCTCATTATAACTCTAGAGTATAAGAACTGAATCTTTTCCAATCCATCCCACTGCGAGTCCAAAATGTAGGATTTGTTTATTCTTCAACCCATCCCATTATTATTCAAAGGTGTAGGACCTAAATCATTTTCCATCCAACCCATCACAACTCAGGGGTAGAGGATTGTAACTTGTTCAATCAACTAATCACTCCCCAGGTGATCTGCATGATATTTGCATGGGTGCAGCATGCGAATGATTCCATTTTTACTCTTGGGTTAACATTTCCTATTTTTCGTCAAGATTGTATTACTGACGCAATATCTTGACATTTTTTTTGAAAAAATCTGAAGAGATAGCCTTAGTCTAGACTCTTCCTTAAACTTGGTGGGTTTTAAACAATAATCCTATTTCAAGTTCTTGTATTATTCAGAAGCTTCCAGAGTAATATGCGAAACTCCTTTCATGAAAGTATTATTAGTCCACTAATCATTATTTCAATGGAAAATGCTTGAAAAAGGTCATAACAGTGGACAAGAAAGAAATTAATTAGAAGCATAGCTTGAAACAAAGCTAGCAAATGTAATCAAAGGAAATTTATTTGTAATGTATTTTGAAATGAATAATGAATAAGTTAATCAAAAATAACAAATTCAGAATGGGTAAGATGGAAACTAGGTGACCCAAATATCGCAGCCTGAGCTTCTCTTGTTCAAACTTCTTGAGGACCATTTTAAGCTCAATTTGTGTTTAAGGGATCCAGAGTACTTTGTCGATGCCCCAAGACTTCCTCATTGTCAATTCAAGCATAGCAAGAATACTGTATGCCTCACTTTCAATCAAAGTTTGAGCTACCCTTTTCAGGTTTTCAACTCAAATTCCTTTTGGTCTCAAAGCGTCCTTTGTGGGTTTTCGCTTTGGCCTCTCCTTTTTCTTTCTTCTTTTTTTTGATTGAAATTTTTATTGCTTTTCTTTTTTTTTTTTGATGTTTTGATTTTTTATTCTTTTGAATTTTTTTTAAAAGGTTTCAAGGTGCCCTTTACGGGTTTTCATCTTGGCCTCTCCTTTTAGCTGAAATTTGAATTCCCAGCTTGAGCATGTTCTTGCCGTCCATCTGGGTCAAGGTTAATGATTATCCAGAACAAACCTTCGTTATCACGTAAGGTTTTTCCAAATTTTGGCATTTATTTTCCTCTGAAGTCCCTTTTTGTATGAGGAGGATTCTTCTTAATACCAAGTCCCCATCATGAATTTTCGTTGGGTGAATCTCTTGGTCATAAGCTCTTGTTATCCATTTTAAATACATTCAATCAAGTTTACTAGAAACATTCTGTTTTATCCAATTCAAACAAAACTTGGAGAAAAAGAATCTTAACTTCCCGCAATTATTTCCCTTTTATAAACAATAGGAAAGATGTTGCCCAAGTCCTGGCCAACGTTCAAGAAACATATAGGGTAAATGGTAACTTCTCTATGCCAACCTTCACAAGTCTCAGTCATTTTTCAAAAATTTTTGAATGGGTTTTTTTTTTGCTGCCTTTGCTGCACTGATATGATGTCTGATCTTTGAACAGACTGTAAATCTTTGACATTGTGCAATTATATTAAACATGTTTCTTTCTGGCATTATTTATTGCCACTTTTTGTTTTTTGTTTTTTTGTTTTTTGTTTTTTGTTTTTGTTTTGTGTTTTGTGTTTTGTGTTTTTTTTTTTTTTTGGACTTTGAATCTTGGATTTGGATTTGGATTTGGATTTAATTACTGCTGACTTTGTAACTTTGGCATATGAAACAACCTTCACCCTCTTAGTGAAGTCCTTAATAACCATGGAGATGTATTGGTATCGGCTAGATGCTTTTAACGAGATCTTCCCCATAACATCTATACCCCACCTATAGAAAGAATGGAAGGAGCACATAGATCTTTGTCTTTCCCTAATTTGGCATCTACTACAAGAATCGATGCAATTTCCTTTTCTTGATAAAATAGTATCCCAATCCTCTTAATTAGCCTGACCATCGTAGAACAGCATACCCACATTTCAAACCTGGTATTCCTTGATATGATTGTGCGAAAACATCTTGGATTTCTTGAAAATAGCTCAATGATGTCTCGCCTTATTTTAGTAACAAGTTAGGCCTCGATCTTTACCCTTTTTGCAACATCCACTACCCCTTTGCAAAGTATAGTCTTGCTCTACCATCCTTAACAAATCAAAAGATAGGCTATAATCTTTGTCATCTTCAAAGTCCTTACATCCCCTATATCCATCTCATTTAAAAAGGGAATCTATAACAATGTCGCTCATGTCATTGATATCTGGGTACCTAGGTACGAAGGCAATCCAAAGAATACATGATTCTAAGGATGATTATTTTTATCGTATAGTCATGAATAAAGAATGAATGAATATTTTAAAGCACCAAAGAATGCACAGTATGAAATGTAAAGAATGAAAAAAATATTTACTTAAAAATATGCATTTTATTGAAATAAAAATTCTGGACACAAGCCCATTTCACAAAAAGATTCTTATTGCTTCTACGCTTAAAGCAACAAGCATGTTCTAAATATTACTCTTGATTAATCCTAAAGATACAGGGATCCCTTCCACAGTCCCATTATTTAAAATCTTTCCAAGTATATAAGAGCTTGAAAACTTTGGTTCTCTCTTCAGATATATCATTAATGTTCAGATTCCCTCTGATTTCTTCATGGAATTGCAACTTTTCTGCCTCAACTTTCAACTACCATATCCGAGTAATTAGATTCTGAGGAATCGTTGACTTTTACCACTCCCCTTTCAACGAGCCTTTCAACCAACTTTTTAAATGTAATGCAGTTTTCAATTGAATGCCCCATTATTCCCGTGTGGTACTCGCAATAGGTATTCTCATATACCATTTTGGGTACGGGGGTTGCATAGGTTCCGCGTAGAACGAAGACACTACATGTTCATCAAAAAGATTCTGATACAACTCTTTATATGACATTGGGATGGGTGTGAACTGGGGCCTCTCTATACTTAACCTCAAATTGGGTTCTTGCCTTGAAGAATCTTGTTGCATACTCAGGCTATTTACCTCATTTTCTTTATTTCTTGAAGTTGATCCTTTGGTGCTTTCTCCCACTTCTATTTTTCTGCTTCTTATAACATTCTCAATGATCTCACTAGACATTACCATATCTGAAAAGCTCACGGTGGCCCTTCCCAACATATAGTTAATGAACGGGGCCTTCAGAGTATTAATGAAGAGCATTGTGGTTTCTTTTTCCATTAGAGGTGGCTGGACTTGTATAGCGACTTCCCTCTATCTTTGAACATACTGTCAGAAAATCTCATTTGTTCTCTTCTCCATATTCTGCAAAGTGATTCTATTGGGGGTCATATCTGTTACATGACTATACTGCTTCATGAAAGCTTGAGCTAAATCTCTCCATGAACTAATCTTGGTTCGACTCAACTAGTTATATCATTTGGACGCTGCCCTAGTTAGACTGTCTTGGAAGCAATGGATCAGTAATTGATCATTGTTGACATGCCCATTCATACATCTGCAGAGCATAATGATATGAGCTTCAGGACAACTATTTCCATTGTGCTTCTCAAACTCTGGCATTTTAAATTTGTGAGGAAGTACTAGATTCGGAACCAAGCTTAGATCCTTAACATCTATCCCTTTATAATTATCAGTACTTTCCATTGCTCTAAATTTTTCTTCCAACCATTTATATCGGACCTCTAACTGTTTTTGTGATTCCATTCTTGTTCTTTCTCCTTCTGCTATATTATCTAGATCAGGAAATTGGCACCTTCTGGAGTAAAACCTGATCCTATTTGGGAATTCAATGGTATCGCGGCCCCAGCTGGAAACTGTTGAGGATTAATCATAATAGATGGTCTCTACAAAGTCACTTCAGGTAGTGTTTGCACATACTGTGAGGTAAAACCAGGGGGATGTTGAGGATATTCAGCATTCTCCTCAAAGCATTAACCATTTGACTTTTTCTTTTATCGCAAGCCCTTTAAACAATCGCATCATTTGAGTCATCATGCTTTTTGAGATTCCATCATTTTCTCCATCATAGCCCTCTTGAATCTTAGCCAATTGCTCTTGCATCTGTGCTTGCATCATCTTTTTTGCATCTCCTTCGCATTTGTTCCAATTTTCTAGTCTTTTATCCATTGTTTGAGTTTTCTTTCTTGTATCGCAGGGATGCATATCTGGTAAGGTTTTGTCGGTTTTCAGGTTGCTGAAATAATTTTAATAAATTAGTGGTTTTTCTACCCATTTCAATGCATATGATGTAACACAATGCAAATGTATGTAATGCAATACCAATGCATGGAATGAATGCAAGTAGAAACAACACAAAACATGTTAGCATAAGTAAAATAAACAACCAAAATAGATGACCTAAATGGGTGATCACTAGGGTTTTGACACGGCTCTACTTAGAGTTAGTTCTTAGGATTCGCTATATGAGGTTTAATTCTAACGAGAGGGTACCTAAACCAACAGATTCCTCAATCCTCACCCATTATAGGCTCATATGGATCGAGTTCAGTTCAAGGGAATACATTTCCCTATGGCCATGCGGAGGTGAAAACCTCACGAAGCACATAGGCACAGATGTATCCCGGAAGTAGTCCACTAGCCCATGTGGAGGTGAAAACCTCACGAAAGCTTAGTTTCTCACTCCCACTTAAAGATATGACTACAATAGTCATGCAATGCAATGCCAAAGTATTTTATGAGACTCGACATTTTAGCATAAACAAATGCATAAAAAAAAAAACTTGATTTTTCAAAACAATCTTCCAAATTTTCAATCAAAAGGACAAAAATTAATCAATTTATGGCCTGACTCTCAACCAGTCCCCAGTGGAGTCGCCAAGCTGTCGAAATTATTTTTATTTTAAGGTTTGAAAAAAAAATGGGGTCAACTTAAAAGTATGATATGGAGTCGCCACCAATCCTTTTTGTTTAGGCGTGATCAGGTCACCTATAAAAATATTTTGGTCTGCGTAATTCGAGAAATGGGTTCGGGAGTCGGTTATGTGCAGGGAAGGGTTAGCACCCTTGCAATGCCCAAAGTTGGTACCAAATTGATTAATGTTGTCCTAACGTCGAAAATTTAGAAAGTTTTAAAAATGCAATTTCTTTGAAAAACAAGTGGAATATTCCAAACATAAGATTCATTCACTTTAAAGGAACTAAATACCACACCCAGCACGTTAGGATGTAATATCTTGAACCCTCAAAGTCAAGATCATCTTATAATTTCAGAATCATATGATTTAAAAAGGATATTTGGTTATTTGGTCGAACAAAAAAAATTGACACCCAGCACGTTAGGGCGCAATTCTTCGATCTTCCAAACATCAAACATTGCCCTAAAATGTGTTTGTTTGGTTTGTTTGGACAAAAATGAACAATTATTCATAGATAATTTGGAAATCTTAATCTCAATATAATAATAAAAACAAAAGTATAATTGCAAACATATAATGACAATATACAGTAATGATAAAAGCACAAAGGAACAAATTAGGGTTCTTACAATAGCGACATATCATATACTATACAAACATTAAAATTAACATGCAAAACTAATGAATTAAAAGACAATTTAGAAAGAAATATCAAGTAATTTAACATAAATAAAATGCAACGACTTTTAAGGCGAATAAAGAATGAATAATATATATATATATATATATATATATAAATGAATTCATTAATATACAATTAATAAATTATATGTAGATGAATTTTAAATCAAGTAATATATGAGAGGACTTAGAATAAAGATGGAGATAAACAATATATAAAATGGTAATTAATTTTATTTTAAAACAAACAAATAAAATAAATAGTGTATAAAATAATATATATGTCAATAAAAATGAAGATTAAAAATATATTGGATAATGGTGTACAAATGAATTCTAAAATAAATTTTACAAGAAGAAAAAATCAAAATGCATAATATATAAGATAAAATATCAATCAAAATTAACAACATTCATAAAGTAAAATAATGTGAATAATATACATAGATTAAGAAATAATTTAATTTAAATAATACATAAAAATAATGATGTATAAAAGTATTTAAAAATATTATAAAAATCTGTAAATCAAAGAAATTTACTTAAAAGAGAATTTTAAAATAAGTTTTTTAAAAAGATTTATTAAAATTGTAAATAAAAGGATAAGAAAATACCTAATTGGAATACAAATGAAATTAAAAGGTTATTTTTATAAATAAAATGACTTTAATAAAGGGCAGGATCAAGCTAAAATGCGCGCAAATAGCGAGGGATTAAATCGGCAAATATTCTCATAGTTCAAAACGTAGCACATAGAATAAACTAAATTACAGCGATGCATAAATTATAGAGATCAATTAAAAAAATAAGGAAAAGCATAACAGATCTAATCAAGTAGTAGTGTGAAAAAGAGGGATCAAATGCTCAAATTATCCATTTACTGAAAAAAAGCGCGAATCTGTGGGTTTCGGATCGGATAGGGTCGAGGCAACACTCATACGACATCGTTTCAACATCATTGAGACCACACCAAACGGTGCCATTCCCTTAACGCATTAAAGATCAGCATTAAAAGACAAATTCACATTTTGTTTTTTTTTTTTAAAAAAAACCTAGTCCCATTGACCATCTTCCTCCGCCGTAGAAAAGGAGAAACCATCCGGCCACTTTAACACCTCAATAAGTGGCGATTAGTGACCGATCCAAGCCCGATCGACTTCCTTCTTCAAGCCAGACCCGAATGTCTCGCGTTCTTAAACCCAAATGACTTTCTTGCTTCGATTACGACGAAGAATGCAGTTCGACGGTTCGCCTTTTGAAGGTAAATTTCCTACTTCTTTCTACTTTTTTTTTAAAAAACAGAAGTACAGTAACGAATATCGTAAGAAAAAGAATATTAAAGATTGAAATCACCTTTTCATAAATTCTCTCTTTGATTTCGTATTTTTTGATGAGTATGTGTTTGTCTAAAAAATGGTATCCTTTTCACTATTTACATCAGGCTTTTTATAGCTAAAATAGAAAAATAAAAAATGAAATACGCGTTTTGATTATTCTAATGTATTCTCGATACTCTCCTATTGTTTGTTGCTTTCTGTTGCTTCTTTGTGTGCAGGTGGACAAGGCCGTTGTTGCGCGTGTTCGTGGTGGTTGTGATGCAGATGCACGCGGGGCGCGCGTGGGGGTAGTCTGCGCTAGAGGCTTCCAAAAACCTCTAGGGTTTCTAGTATTCTCGGGTTATTGGGTTTGGGTTTGTAAATTGGGGCTCGGATCAAACCATCTGTAAATTTATTGGACTGCTTTATTATTTATTGGACTTTATTGGTTTATTTAATTTTGGTTACGCTCAATTGGGCCCGGGCATAAATTGGGTCTTACAATTATTATTGTTAGATTAAATGTAATTATTATTATATTTTAGTTTAGTTAGTATTATTATTGTTAGTAAAAATTATTATTATTGTTAGTATTACCTATCTTAGTTATTAATATTGATATATATATTAAAAAATTGTAAAATATACATTTGAAATATTATGTACTAAAATAATATAAAATAATAAAAGACGAAAATTGTATATTTATATTAAGTAATAGAGTTTGAAAATAAGGAAAATACAAACAAGCGGTTAAATAAGTGGTTTTACTAAATTTATATTAAAAAACATTAAAATAGGTACATAATAAATTAAATTAAATTAAATTTTGTTATATTAAATTATGTTATGTTTTTGTTATATTATTTTTATTGGCATGTTATTTTTAGTAATTTAATAGAAATTTAATTTTTTATGTAGGTTAAAATTAAATATCTAAAACGACAATGGCTCGATTGATTAGTACAGATCCACACATATCTGACGTAGCTAATAATATGGTAATATATTGTTATTTATTAATCCGGGTTATATTTACAAAATAGGTATATAATAAATTATGTTATAATAATAATTTTTTTCTGATTTAACACTATCAGGACTCGAACTGTATTAAGGGGCAGGGTGAATGACTTAAGAAATCCTTCGGATGAACAATTGATGCCGTATATAGAGCAAGCTGGATTCGGGTCAGCAGCACTGATCCGGATGTTTGACTTGTGGTATGATTTAATATCCGCACTAATCAAGCGTTGGCGCCCGGAGACCCACACTTTTCATTTCCCGTGTGGAGAGTGCATAGTCACTCTAGAGGATGTTGCAGTGCAGCTTGGGCTCCCAATTGACGGGAGTCCCATTACGGGTGTCAGTGCGATAGCTGACCCATTTACACTTTGTCAGAGCCTACTAGGGGACTCGTACGGTGATGATGAAGAAAATTTTTGGGCTTGAAATTTACATGGCTGAGAGCGAGGTATGAGCAGTTATTAACTGATGCCACTAAAGGCGAGATGATGTGCTGTAATATCCGGGAATTATGGCTTATGCATTAATGCTTAATTGTATGAAATAGCATGTCTACGTAAATGTTGAATGTGTTTTATGAATTTGAGAACAATAGAATGTAGGAGAATGCCTTAGAAGTTATTTAATTTTAAGTTTAAAAGAGGGAGTTAAGCCTAAGAGGCGTTAAGAAAATTAGTAGGGGAAATATGACACAAAAATGGGCTTGTTTAAGTGGCTTGGAGGCGCCACTTAGGGGCTCAGTATGTGACGCCACAAGCAAGGTGTAAGGGCCTAGGTTCGAGCAATGTGGGAAGCAAATAAAAGAGTTTTATTTTGCTGCAAGGAGGAGAGGTAGTGGACGGCACAGAGACACTTCAAAGATGAAGTGTAGATCAAGTTAAAAACTTAAAGATTCGGCTAAGGTAGAGTGAAAAGGGGGATTGCATGGAGAGAGGAAGAGTTGGTAGGCCAAGGATTCTTTGGTGATCAATTTCAGTCATAGCCGAATTTCTAAAGGAGGTTTAGAGGTTCTTTTGGTTCTTCTTTCTTTCTCTAGTAGAGGCGAAATTTTCACCCTTTTCTCTCTTGACCAAAAGCTGAAAGTTTGGAACCATTTGTGCATCTTTTCCTTTCTTCTTTCACATCTTATTTCTCTTTCACTCACTCCCTAGAAATCGAAACTTACCCTCTCATCTTTAGTAAGGCCGAAACCTCTCTACCAATCTTCACCATTAAAGTGCCGAAACACCATCTCTACCTTGAAGCTGAATCTCAATCTTAGTGTGGGCTGATTTTTGTTAAAGTCGAAAGGACCTATTATTAAAGTAAGGTTACGGCAACCCCTCTTCGTTTGGGATTTATGTCATGGCCGAATGGCCCTTTGATTCTTTAAAATGTGTTAAGGCCGATTGTAGGGGGAGGTACAGCCTAACGCAGGAGATCTTTCGGGAAGTTGGTCATTATTGGTAAGCAGCATAGTGGTAAGTATTTCTCTCCTAGCAATTGGTTTGGGTTCTCTTTCTTTTAAGTGTGCCGAATCAAGGATTAAGCATTGGTTTAGGGATAGCCGAATATGCTTGTGCCATGATATGTGTTTCTTGTGAAGGTAGCCAACATTAAGGAGCATTAAAGGAGAAGCTTTCGGGATTTGTAGTGATCAAAGTAAGTCAAAGTGGTATTCGGCCAAGGGCCATTTTCTTAGAGTATTGTTATAGCCGATTCTAACAATGGTTAAGCAGGGATTTCAGCAACATCAGGAACAAGTAGTGGTTTTTGGGATTTGGTTAGGCAAGGTAAGTGGAGTGCAATATTCGGCCATAGGCCATATTTTAGTATTAATGCCTAACCGATTTTAACTATGGGTATTAGGAAGGAGGGCAATCGGTTTTGGTAGATTTTCGGGATTTCAAATGAAAGCGTTAAGTGAACGGTGTGTACCCACACTAACTTTTAATAGATTCTGGCATCAATTTAATAGATGTGTTTGTAATGATGTGAAATGTGGCCAAAGGTACCATGCAATGGTACAAAGTACTCAGTCACGTAACCTTAACATTATGTTAATAAATATTTGGAATATGGCACATATGTGAATATTGATAAGAATGTGAAATATGGCATAAGGCATGATGTTGCATGATTTGTATGACATGGGGCATATGGGAAATTGTTTAAAGGGGAAGTGATCTGGTGGTTTATACCACAATATCTGAATATGGTGACTTATGTCACAATAATCCGAATGTGGTGACTTATGTCACAAATAATTATCTGGGGGCTATGCCACAATATATAAGGGCGATGAGCATGTTGTCTACAGCGACTGCCTTCGATGATGTGTAGTGGATGGAGGGTCGACTTAGTAGTCCCCACGGTGTGATGGTTGGTACGGGTGATGTGTAGCGGATGGTTATCTAGGTTTGGGTTCGGGTTTGCATCATTGATTATATCATTTTATATGTGTGATTTGACATGCCTAAATTGATTGAGAGTTTGTGTTTGGTGGTTATACATTGAGTCATTTGACTCACCCGTTGTAGGATCTTTTTTGGTGACACTCAAGAATGGACCGATCTGGCAGGAGCTTTATGGTGGCCATGCTCATTTCAGAAATTATTTTGTTTTGGACTTTCAATACTTAAATATTTTGGACTATTTCGGGTTTTGTTTTGATGTAATAAGGCCATAAGTATTAAACTGTTTATGCATGCATTTAAATTATTTTAGTATGGTACGATCTTTATCACTTTAAAGTTTAAGTAACTTATATTAAAAATAAATGTTAAATGTTTTGACACCTAATCAACACAAATCAACTATTTTTCAAAAACGCACAAAATTTTGGCAAACTTCAAATAAGTTTCGAATGATTTTTCCCTAGAAGCATGCCAGATTCGGTCAGGGCTTGAGGGCCGGGTTTAGGGTGTTTCAGCTTGGTATCAGAGCCCGATTCAAAACTCAGCCTTGAGGGCTTTTTGGGCCCAAAGCATTTTCTTTCTTTTGAAATTGGATTTTTCTAAGAAATAAGCGGGTTTTTCGGCATGGCTTTGAGTCTCCTACCAAGTCCACGGTAAGTACCCCTAACTCCTCTGTGACTTGTATGGGGGAAATCATAGGGACGTAGATTAGTAGATTAGGAGATATTAAACCCTAGGATTAGTTTACTCCAACACCAAGTTTTAAAGTCAACCAAACAAACTTGTGTCTGAGTCGCCGAGTCAAAGGTGTGGCAACTGTTGTGCGCATGTCTAGGATTGGATTCAGTGGGAGCTTGGTATTTAAGCAGTCCTAGTAACTCACCTCCTCACCGCTCGAATCCTACCTGGTGCGTAGTGACGATTCACCTTAGCCAAGAGGACTCAAACACAGGCTAAACCCAATAATTAAAACCCAAAAGGGACCATCACCTTGTTTTGAGAAACTCAAAATTCAAACCATGATTTTAAAATTTCAAGTGCCCTTGATTTAAAGACGACCAAAATACCCCTGATTTGCAACTTGACCAAAATACCCCTAACCTGTACAAATGACCAAAATACCCTTAGTGTGGAAAGTTATCGAAGTACCCTCAAATTAAAAATCTTTAAAAATACCATTGTTTTGAAAAGTCACCAGGAACCATATTTTACGAAAAATTACCGAAATGACCTTGGCTTATAAAATTACAAAAATACCCCAAGTGTATAAAATTACCATTTTACCCTTGAAATTTTCTTGTCAAGTATTTCAATTTTGAAAAAAAAACTATATACCAAAGAAAAAAATTTTACTTTGTGAAATTTTCAAATACCCTAATTTGGAAAATTACCAAAATACCCCTATAGGATAAAATTACAGAAATACCCCTGGGTAGTGGAAAACAACAAACAATGACAACTACAACATTTTTACGTAATGAGCATAAGTTCATGAATGTGATTGAATGAATGAATTGAGGCTGTAGGTGTATGAAATCGAAAGAACTACTCCTAGAACTATTGACCATAAGACATTCGTGATAAATCGGTGAAACAAAACTAATCTATAAAATTCTTAAATCGATAAACGCGATTTGAAAGTATGAACTCGGGGACGTGGTCGTAGCGTGCGTGGATGTGGTAGAGGCCGAATGACCGTGTCGAACCGTTAGGTCAAGACAAAGGTCCAAAATGAGATGCCACCACCACCACCGGCGATGTGGAATATCGAGGATCGACGGGGATGATGCACGATTATCACAGCGATCTGCGAGTTTTGGAAAGGGTGGCTGGAGCAGGCGGAGGCATGGGAGCTCGAAAGTCGGTACCTAAGCGACTTCGAGCTAATAGAGCTGAGTTTTTCCGTGGAGTATCCGGTGTGGCACCCAATACGGCTGAGTATTGGTTGGAAGCGACGGAGCGGATTATGGACGACTTGAACCTAACTGCCGAGGAGAAATTGAAAGGGATAGTGTCGCTACTTCGTGATGAGTCATACCAATGGTGGCTCACAGTTCGGGAAGGTGCTGCCGCAGATGATCTTACTTGGGAAGATTTTAAGGCGGCATATCAAAAGAAGTACATTGGAACTAGTTATGTTGATACGCAGAGGAAGGAGTTCCTGAGGCTGGTTTAAGGAAATAAGTCTGTAGCGGAATACGAGGCAGAATTCCTAAGGCTGAGCCGTTATGCTCGAGGTATTGTGTCGACGGAGCATGAGCGGTGTGTCTGATTTGAGGACGGACTGAGGGATGATCTAAGATTGCTGATAACTCCACAGCAGGAGCAAAAGTTTATCGTGTTGGTGGAGAAGGCTAAGGTAGCCGAAGGGATTAAGGACTCGGTGAGACAGAATACAGACCGGAGTAGGCAAAGAGAGGCTTTGGATCATCAGGGCCTTCAAGGAATGAGCAAAAGAGGCCTAGAGTTGATGGGCCGCGAGGTCAGCAAGCTGCTACTAGAGGGCAGTATCGTACTTGTGCCCAGTGTGGAAAGATGCACTTGGGGGAGTGTTGGAAAAAGACGGGAGGATGCTTTAAGTGTGGGTCCAAGGACCACATGATTAAGGATTGTCCTATGAGAACAGAAGGGGCTCGACCAGTAAGCCAAGGTCCTAACTAGGCTGAAAGAGGAGGACAATAGCCACCGTGAGGCCGTGGTTCAACTGGCAAAAGTAACGGTGCTGGAAGAGGACGAGGAACCCCGGGCAGAGGTGTTAATAATACAGAGGCAACGCAGCCAAGTTTGGTTTATGCGGTACGTCGGAGGGAGGACGGAGATGCACCGGACGTCATAACCGGTACGTTCCTTATTTTTGGCAAGCCTTACTTTGCTTTGATTGATGTTGGCTCTACCCACTCTTATGTTGCATGTAGAATAGTTGAAACTCTAGGAATAGCCTCAGAACTTTCTAGTAGGGAGATGACTATAGTAAGCCCATTAGGTCAAACTGTAGTGGTGAATAAGATATTTCGGAGTGTACCTTTAGAGTTTCAGGAGCGGTATTTTATGTCAACTTAATGGAATTACCGTTTGGAGAATTTGATCTCATACTTGGTATGGACTGGCTAGTGGAACATCGGGTGTATTAGATGGTGCGGCTAAGCAAATGGAGTTAAGGTCATCGGAGGATAAGGCGGTAATTATGATAGGAGAAAGAAGAAACTACTTGTCTAACGTAGTTTCGGCATTAAAGGCTGACAAGATGGTTCAGAAAGGGTGCAAGGCATTTTTGGCTTTCATTAGTGCGTTGGATGCAAAAGAAGGGGAAGTTAGTGGAGTTAGAACCGTAAGGGAGTTTGTGGATGTTTTTCCGGAGGAATTACTTGGAATACCCCCGGATAGGGAAGTGGAATTCAGAATTGATTTGCTTGTTGCAGTCTGACTCGTGTCAATTGCCCGCATAAAATGGCACTAAAGGAGTTGGTTGAGCTCAAGGCTCAGATCCAAGAGTTTCTTGATCGTGGGTTTATCCGACCCAGTGTGTCTCCATGGGGAGCACCGGTCTTGTTTGTGAAGAAGAAAGACGGAACTATGCGTATGTGCATAGATTATCGTCAGTTGAATAAGCTGACCATCAAGAACAAGTATCCATTACCAAAGATAGACGACTTGTTCGATCAGCTTAAGGGGGCGGCAGTATTCTCAAAGATAGATCTAAGGTCTGGATATCATCAGCTTAAAGTGAAAGAGGCTGATATCCATAAGACAGCTTTTCGAACAAGGTACGGGCATTATGAGTTCTTAGTAATGCCGTTCGGATTGACAAATACCCCAGCCGCGTTCATGGACATGATGAACCGGGTTTTTCAACCCTATCTGGACCTGTTCATTGTTGTGCTCATAGACGATATTTTGGTGTATTCGAAGTCGGAGGAAGAACATGATGATCACCTCCGAGTTGTGTTGCAAGTGTTAAGGGAGAAAAAGCTATATGCCAAGTTCAGCAAGTGCGAATTTTGGCTGAAGGAGGTTTCGTTTTTAGGACATGTGGTATTTGCTGAAGGAATAAGGGTGGATCATCGGAAGATTGAGGCAGTGCTAGATTGGAAACCACCTAGGTCGGTGGCTAAGGTTCGTAGTTTCTTGGGTTTGGCAGGCTACTACAGAAGGTTTGTAGAAGGGTTTTCATCGATAGCCGCACCTTTGACGAAGCTGCTAAGGAAGGAGGTACCTTTCATATGGACTGATAAGCAACAGGAGAGCTTTGAGAAGCTTACGAGAGTCTTGACTGAAGCTCCAGTTTTGATTCAGCCTGAGGCAGGGAAGGATTTTGTAGTGTACTGTGATGCTTCCCATACAGGATTGGGAGGTGTCCTTATGCAAGACGGGAAGGTAGTTGCTTATGCGTCCCGACAATTAAGGCCACATGAGGTTAACTACCCGACGCACGGTTTGGAGTTGACGATAGTGGTCTTTGCTCTTAAGGTATGGAGACATTATCTTTATGGAGAGAAGTCAGTAATCTACACAGACCACAAAAGCCTCAAATATCTGCTGACTCAGAAGGAGTTGAACCTGAGACAGTGAAGGTGGGTTGAATTGTTGAAGGACTACGATTGTTCCATAGAGTATCACCGGGCAAGGTGGATGTAGTGGCAGATGCTCTAAGTCGAAAAGTAGTGTCAGATCTAAGGGCGATGTTTGCGCATCTGAGCTTGTATGACAATGAAAGTTTGCTGGCAGAATTGCAAGTTAAGCCGACATGGCTGAATGAGGTGAAAGAGGGTCAGTTGGCGGATGATGATCTAAGTGCTAAGCTTCGGCAAGTACAGAGCGGGGAGTTGAAGGATTATGGTGTTAACGGTGATGGAGTATTGTATTTTAAGGGTAAGGTTTGTATGCCAAAGAATGAGGAGTTAAGGTAGAGGATTCTTCAAGAATCGCATGGTAGCCCTATGCTATGCATCCTGGAGGTAGTAAGCTGTACAGAGAGTTAAGGGAACAATTTTGGTGGCCTGGTCTTAAGCGGGAAGTTACCAAATTTGTAGGTAAGTGCTTAACGTGTCAGCAAGTTAAGGCTGAACACCAAGTTCCCATCGTGGTTGCTTCACCAATCTGATTCCATGATGGAAGTGGGAAAGAATTACCATGGACTTTGTTAGTGGGCTTCCCGTTACGCTTACTAAGAAGGACTGTGTATGGGTGATAGTGGATCGGCTGACAAAGTCCGCGCATTTTATTCCAGTGCGGGTTGACTATTCTTTGCAAAAGTTAGCAAAGTTGTATGTAGCTGAGATCGTAAGGTTGCATGGAGTGCCGGTGTCGATTATCTCGGATAGGGATCCGAGGTTTACGTCTCGATTTTGGAAAGTACTACATCAGGCTTTAGGCACCAAATTGGACTTTAGTATGGCTTTTCATCCATAGTCAGATGGCCAGTCTGAGCGGGTGATCCAAGTGTTAGAGGATATGTTGAGGGGATGTGTGATAGACTTCAGAGGAAGTTGGGAAGAATATTTGCCTTTAGTAGAATTTGCGTACAACAACAGTTATCAGGCAAGTATTAAAATGGCACCGTACAAGGCGTTGTATGGACGAAAGTGTCGCACTCCTACGTGTTGGACGGAATTGGGGGAACGTCAGATTTTAGGTCTGGAAATTGTGGCAGAATCGGAAGAAATGGTTAAGGTAATTCAGGCACGGTTGAAGGAAGCAGCTGACCTGTAAAAGTCATACGCAGATCTCAAATGAAAGGACATAGAATTTGCTGTGGGAGATCAAGTGTTTCTCAAAGTTTCGCCTTGGAAGAAGGTAATGAGATTCGGTCGCAAAGGGAAGTTAAGTCCCAGGTTTATAGGACCTTATCGGGTATTAAAGCGAATTGGACCGGTGGCATACCAATTGGAGTTGCCTTCGGAATTGCAGTAGATGTACGACGTATTCCATGTCTCTATGCTACGTCGTTACCGATCGGATCCATCACATATAGTCCCGGTTGAAGAGGTGGAGCTAAGGCCAGATTTGTCCTACGAGGAAGAGTCGATTCAGATTTTGGAACGAGATGTAAAAGTGTTACGGAGGAAGTCGGTTCCTCTGGTCAAAGTGTTATGGCATAATCATGGATCAGAGGAAGCTTCTTGGGAGCCAGAAGAAGCAATGCGACAGCAATACCCCCACCTATTCTAGCCAAGTAATTTTGAGGTTGAAATTATTTTAAGGGGGTAGAACTGTAATATCCGAGAATTATGGCTTATGCATTAATGCTTAATTGTATGAAATAGCATGTCTACGTAAATGTTGAATGTGTTTTATGAATTTGAGAACAGTAGAATGTAGGAGAATGCCTTAGAAATTATTTAATTTTAAGTTTAAAAGAGGGAGCTAAGCCCAAGAGGCCTTAAGAAAATTAGTAGGGGAAATATGACACAAAAATGGGCTTGTTTAAGTGGCTTGGAGGTGCCACTTAGGGGCTCAGTATGTGACACCACAAGCAGGGTGTAAAGGCCTAGGTTCGAGCAACGTGGGAAGCAAATAGAAGAGTTTTATTTTGCTGCAAGGAGGAAAGGTAGTGGACGGCACAGGGACACTTCAAAGATGAAGTGTAGATCAAGTTAAAAACTTAAAGATTCGGCTAAGGTAGAGTGAAAAAAGGGATTGCATGGAGAGAGGAAGAGTTGGCCGGCCAAGGGATTCTTTGGTGATCAATTTTAGTCATAGCCGAATTTCTAAAGGGAGGTTTAGAGGTTCTTTTCGGTTCTTCTTTCTTTCTCTAGTAGAGTGCCAAAATTTTCACCCTTTTTCTCTCTTGACCAAAAGCCGAAAGTTTGGAACCATTTGTGCATCTTTTCCTTTCTTCTTTCACATCTTATTTCTCTTTCACTCACTCCCTAAAATTGAAACTTACCTCTCATCTTTAGCAAGGCGAAACCTCTCTACCAATCTTCACCATTAAAGTGTGAAACACCATCTCTACCTTGAAGCGAATCTCAATCTTAGTGTGGGCGATTCTTTGTTAAAGCCGAAAGGACCTATTATTAAGGTAAGGTTGCGGCAATCCCTCTTCGTTTGGGATTTATGTCATGGCGAATGTCCCTTTGATTCTTTAAAATGTGTTAAGGCCGATTGTGGGGAGAGTACTGACCTAACGCAGAGATCTTTCGGGAAGTTGGTCATTATTGGTAGCGACATAGTGGTAAGTATTTCTCTCCTAGCAATCGGTTTGGGTTCTCTTTCTTTTAAGTGTGCCAAATCAAGGATTAAGCCTTGGTTTAGGGATAGCTGAATATGCTTGTGCCATGATATGTGTTTCTTGTGAAGGTAACCAACATTAAGGAGCATTAAAGGAGAAGCTTTGGATTTGTAGTGATCAAAGTAAGTCAGTGGTATTCGCCAAGGGCCATTTTCTTAGAGTATTGTTATAGCCAATTCTAACAATGGTTAAGCAGGGATTTCAGCAACATCAGGAACAAGTAGTGGTTTTTGGGATTTGGTTAGGCAAGGTAAGTGGAGTGCAATATTCGGCCATAGGCCATATTTTAGTATTAATGCCTAACCGATTTTAACTATGGGTATTAGGAAGGAGGGCAATCGGTTTTGGTAGATTTTCGGGATTTCAGTGAAAGCGTTAAGTGAACCAGGTGTGTACCCCACACTAACTTTTAATAGATTTACGACATCAATTTAATAGATGTGTTTGTAATGATGTGAAATGTGGCCAAAGGTACCATGCAATGGTACAAAGTACTCAGGTACGTAACCTTAACATTATGTTAATAAATATTTGGAATATGGCACATATGTGAATATTGATAAGAATGTGAAATAAGGCATAAGGCATGATGTTGCATGATTTGTATGACATGGGGCATATGGCAAAATATTTAAAGGGGAAGTGATCTGGTGGTTTATACCACAATATCTAAATGTGGTGACTCATGTCACAATAATCCGAATGTGGTGACTTATGTCACAAATAATTATCTGGTGGCTATGCCACAATATATAAGGGTGATGAGCATGTCGTCTGCAGCGACTGCCTTCGATGATGTGTAGCGGATGGAGGGTCGACTTAGTAGTCCCCACGGTGTGATGGTTGGTACGGGTGATGTGTAGCGGATGGTTATCTAGGTTTGGGTTCGGGTTTGCATCATTGATTATATGTGTTTTATATGTGTGATTTGACATGCCTAAATTGATTGAGAGTTTGTGTTTGGTGGTTACACATTGAGTCTGTTTGACTCACCCCATTGTGGGATCTTTTCCAGGTGACACTCAGTAATGGACTGGGTCGGCAGGAGCTTTATGGTGGCCATGCTCAGCTCAGAAATTATTTTGTTTTGGACTTTCAATACTTAAGTATTTTGGACTATTTCGGGTTTTGTTTTGATGTAATAAGGCCATAAGTATTAAACTGTTTATGCATGCATTTAAATTATTTTAGTATGGTACGATCTTTATCACTTTAAAGTTTAAGTAACTTATATTAAAAATAAATGTTAAATGTTTTGACACCTAATCAACACAAATCAACTATTTTTCAAAAACACACAAAATTTTGGCAAACTTCAAATAAGTTTCGAATGATTTTTCCCTAGAAGCATGCCAGATCCGGTAAGGGCTTGTGGGCTGGGTTTGGGGTGTTTCATGTGCACTACTCGAGCGTACATTATGCATATCATAAGGGGTGTACTGATGCCCGGTGCAAACAATAATAGGGTTCATATTCAGTACCTACCCCTATTGGCTGATTTGAGCAATGCTCGCTCGTATAATTGGGGCTCCACAGTTCTTGTGTTGTTGTACCGTGAGCTTTGTCGGACGACAAAGCCAGCAGCCGTAGACATAGGCGGATGCCTTACACTATTGCAGTCATGGGCTTTGTATCGGATGCCATTCTTCGCATCAGTTACCCACCAACCATACGTATTTCCGCTAGTAAACAGCTGATAAAATATAACTTGTTATTAATTGAAAATTTCTTTATATTGATACTATTTGACTTGAAATTTATTTTTTGTAGGTGGAGTATTTATTCGGGTATCGGGAGGTCGTACACTGTCCCGATATATCGGCTTATGATTGAACAACATGTTGGGAAAGGGTAAACATTCCAATATTGGTTACGTGGTAGTTTGTATATCTTACGCACACCGTGTTTAATTTTAACAATGTTATTAATCGTGCAGTTTATATGGATGCCATACCGTAGACCAGAAATTGCAGCCGTTATACCCCCGTCCGCCTAAATTCACTCGTATATGTGGTGCACAAATGCACCAATTGTCTGTTTCAATGTAGTCGAGTGGTACCACGGGGATCGAGTGCTGTGCCAATTTGGTTGTGTCCAATATATCCCGAATCCGCCATGCTAGGTAGGAGCGATTCATTGCATAAATAAGAGAGGGAAACAAGGCTTGGATTGGAGGGTTAGGTATCGGAGATTTATTGCGGTGTGGAATGATCGCATGTCCCGAATACCCCAGATGGATATGGCTTCCAGTCTTCAACCTCTATTAGAGTACATACAATGATACTCTAGTATAGGGAAGCCATATATACCCAGAGGGCAGTCGACTGTAGTCCCCCCACACATGCAGCGACATGGGGCATATGAGCCAGTAGCTGATATGGAGGCCGAGGCAGCTGCAGATCTTGATCCCGAGCTCGAGCAATCATATTTACATTCGGATGCACATTCATATCATCTAGATGTGCTGGGCAATGACTACTTCCCAGGCTCGTCAGGAGGTGGATACCAGTATGGGTTTGATATATTTAGATCGTACACACCACAGTACAACACTCTTGACTCGTATCCACTACAGGACATCAGGCCTCCTGGGTCGTATCCACTGCATCAGGGCACTCTTTCTGGCTTGAGTTCATCTATGCCCTTCGAGTCACATGATTTTTCGGCCATGTTTAGCATACCCCTACCTGGACCCCCACCGGAGCTTGAAGAGGATTTTGGTCATTGCGGGCACCCACGACGTGAACGTTGAGCACCGCAAAAGTACACACCTAGGACCACACCATCGAACCATTAGTTTTAGGTGTTTCATGCGGTTTTGATTTTCCACTACTTTGTATTTGTAAATATTACAATGTTTGTACTTTATTTGTGGTAAGAATTAAATTTTTGGTACAATCTAATGCATATAAATTGATATGTGAATAATATGTGATTTTAGTTATTATTTGTGTTCAAATTAGTTTATGATAACAAGGCCATATGCGCATGGTTTTATAATTGGTAAAGGAATATGTCCAGTTTTAAATTATGCTATTTTAAATGTGTGCAATGTCGTTTAAATGAGTGTTATTTAAGTATGTGATATGGTTTATATTGATTGAATTTCAAGGCGCATCATGTTGCTATTAATTAATAGTATGTTCGGCCATGATGTAATGTTACTATGCTTGTATATACAATTGAATATTAAATTGTACAATATAGTTTGGTTGGTTTAATATGTGTATATATTGAATTAATATGATTAATAATCACCATATCGCACAAAATAGAAATCTATACAAATCCATATTCATACAAATCCATACATGTAATTTATTTTGCATTTCAATCCCTAAATTTATTTTTTTTGGGCAATTAAGCCCTAATTAATCAAAATCACCCAAAATCTGAATACAAAACATGTTAATCTAAATAAGCTCAATTCCCACTCGATCGTGATGATTGGCCAACATGATAGTTTTGCTGCGGGCATTTACTTCGATTATGACCACCTAACTTGCATATTCCACAGCGCCTATCATCGAATTTCTCCCTAATGTCCATTTCATTATGAATTCTGGATGATTAAGGAAGACCTCTCGGATTCCTGCGTAGCACTCTTTCTGGGACAAGCTCGAAAGTCATCCGAGGGACCTCTCATGTAGACAGGTCGAGCAGGACAGGGAACTCATTTTCCCAGACACGCAACGTACGCTCGAGTGTGTACACATCATTGACAAATTGTTCAACATTAAGGTTCACCTTAGCACACGCTGCCACGACATGTGCACACGAATAATGAAGTGTTTGGAACCTCGTATTAACTTTATGCATTAGAAGATCGACTCCATAAGACCTAGATGGCAAACCGATTGACGAATGATGGACTCTATAACTCGAAAAGTTTTCAGATGTCATGAATATATTTCTACAGTCATCAACCTCGCAATCTGACGGTTTGCAATCAATGCATCCTTGACATCTTTCGCAAACACGTGTCCCGCATCCATCTGGTTGACTTGTTGTTGACCCATTCTTGTCATCAAGGTCGCCAACCTATAGAATGTAGCTGAGAAGACAGATGAAATCAGAAGATGTCATGTTTTCAACAACATAGCGTTGACCCCCTCCACCAAGTTTATGGTCATTTGACCATAACGAAAGCCCTCGTCAAAACTTTGAGCTCATTGCCACGGCTCTATTGTACCTAACCACTCTCGAAAAGATTTTTCGTTTGACCTTCCACAGCACTCTCAAGTCGAGTCATTCTTTGGCGAAAAATATGTGGCTCTAACTCATACGCTGTATATGTTTTACGGTAACTAGATAACATAAAAACATTAAACTTATATTGAAAATTTAAGGTTATCCTTTACCCATTTTCACCACT
The DNA here is from genome assembly GCA_025506655.1 of Gossypium rotundifolium. Lineage (NCBI taxonomy): Eukaryota > Viridiplantae > Streptophyta > Magnoliopsida > Malvales > Malvaceae > Gossypium > Gossypium rotundifolium. The sequence goes on along the minus strand of CP106729.1, from coordinate 163,545,306 downwards.
TGTCTCTTCCATCTGCATTCTTATACTCTCGAAGGAAGTTAACATAATATGACGGATGCGATAAATGGATCTCCATGGCACCGGAATGCCTAATTGCGGCAATTAATCATTTTCCTCTATTGGAGATGATGCAAATATTATCGTTGCTAATAACATACCTCCGCAGGTTGGTAAGGAAGAATTCCCAAGACTCCATATTCTCCTTATCTACTATGGTAAACGCTATTGGGAGCACATTCCTATTGTCGTCTTGAGCAACCACAATAAGTAAGATCTGTGTATATTTTCCATATAGCCATGTCCCATCCATCGCCACAAACGGCTTGTAGTGTGGAAATGCCCGCACACATGGATCAAAGTCTAGAACATCTGATGAAAATTTTTTCCCGGTGTAATTGGTCATCTGGGCCGTAATAAGGTCGTGTCTACAACTCAATCACATTTCGGTACGTACTCTCGCATAGTAGCTATCCATCCCTGCAGCTCGTTATACGATGAATCGTAATCTCCATACAGTTGCTCCATTGCCATCTGTTTAGCTATCCACGCTTTTCGATATGATACTCGATACTGAAATCGTGCTTGTATTTCAGAAATCAATACCAAAACTTTAATGGTCGGCATGTCCTTCACCATTGGAATGATACACGTACAGATAGTTTTGGAATCAAGTTTTTTATGATCTTCTGTCATACGTGTCGATCTGCATGTATGAGGTCCAACCAATTTTCGTATCTCCTACATCTGCGAATTTTGAATGAATGCAGCTCGTACTCGCCAATTGCAGCCTTCCGCTGCCTTCCAATACTCCCCAATATAAATCGTCGGTTTAGATACTGTGACTTTGTAATCCGCTGATATATCCATGCTATACCGTTTAATAGCAGATACGCACTCTTCTTTACTTTTGAATCTTTGGCCTACGAATAACTCATGCTCGAAATTTACGACCGGTGGTGAGCGGGATATATTCGTGGTACTCGAGAACTCACTACATGTCTTTGATCGGGTCTATGAGCGACATGTGGCCCAGATTATTGTGTATTATAATACATCGCATCCGGTTCCGATCGGATACGCGCTAATGTTTCCATCGTCGTTCACGTCTTCATCGTCAATATCATCTGGTATATCGTCCATATCGGGATCACTGTCACTATTGACCTCTTCCTCACAATGATCACTACTATCGTGTCCATCATCACCATCCACATCAATATCGGGTGTAATATTAAGATCAATATCGATCTCATGTATAGTCGATTCGGCATCAACATATGATATTGGAGGCACCATGCACAGTTTTTGAGCTCCATGTTCTTCACCATATGCATTGATGTCTTCATTTGCCTCAATACCGGCTAAATCAGCAAATAAGTGAAACGGTGCATTTTTGTTACTCCCATTCCCACAGTAAAGAGCGATCATTGTCTCTACATCTTCGTCGTCTACAAGTTCCATTTCTGTGAATTTGATCAGATCTGCCAAAATTGAAAACTTCTAGAAAATTCTCGAAATCATTCTCCCACAATGTCTAACAATTTTTGCGTTTATCCTTCCCTTAATATCATTCAACGAGACATTTCTATTAAATCTCATTGCTATTTGTTGCCGACATTTAAATATGCATCCAATGGTTGTTGTCAAGATGATTCCATCGAAATAAACGCATACGAAAAACTGATCATCCATCTTCAATTTTCAATCTGTTAAAAAATAAACAAAATTGCTTAAAAAAATTTCGATCAGTATATACTATTCTTAAATAAAAAAATTTTAATGTTTCAATATGTTATTTTTTTCATTCATTCTTAAGCTCACACTATTACAATTATCATTTTGTACATGAACAACATTTATCTTTACATCTAATCACTTCCACAACACTTCTTGCATCTTTTTATTTACGGTAATAAGGTGTTGACCAATGTCTTCTTCTGGTTTCATTCTGTAATCTTGCACTTCTCTCATCATCTTATCAACTTTCTCCCTTTGTGTTAAAGTTATTATCTCATCAGACAATATCCAATATGTTGCCATTTCTAACAATATCTACATCAGAAATATTTTCAATTTTTATCACTAATTAACAATTACTTTATGATAGTTTTACTAATATAAAAACTTTCAAATATATTAAAATTTAAAACATAACATTCACAATAAAAATTAATTAATATAAACACAAAACTTACTAACAAATCAAAACTAAATAATAACAAAAATAATATTTAGGGTTTCTTACTAACAATATTTACTAATACTAACTAAAATATAATATACTAACTAAAATATTAATATACTAACATAGTCAATATTAACATATTAATATACTAACAACAATATACTAACTAACATATTAACTAAAATATTAATATACTAACATATTACCTATACTTGTATATATTATTTTAGGTTTTTAGGGTTTTAACTAACATATTAACATACTACTAACAACAATATACTAACTATGTTACATATTAAATAAATTATTAATATACTAACATATTATTAATATACTAACAATATATTATTTTAGGGTTTCTAGGGTTTTAACTAATATATTAGTCTACTAACAATATACTAACTAACTAACATATTAATTAAAATATTAAATAGTGTTCTAACATTTTAATTATACTACTAACAATATATTATTATTTTAGGGTTTTAGGGTTTTTAACTAACATATTAATATACTAACAATATACTAACTAACATATTATTAACTAAAATATTAATAAAATAACATATTAATATACTAACAATATTTTATTTTAGGGTTACTAACAATATACTACTAATTAAAATATCATTTTAATGTTTTTAACTAACAATAATACTAACTAACTAACTAACTAACTAAGATAATAATTAACCTAGTAATCCTAATAACTAACAATAGTTATAAACTAAACTAACAACAACAAATAATAAAATAAAAATCAATATACATCATAATAATAATAACAACAAAAAATTATAAACACAATAACAACAATACCTTCCATTATTTAAAAAAAAATTATACATACTTTTATTTTTTTTCTTTCTTTCTCCTCCTTTCTCTTTCTTTTTTCGGCAACGCCGTATCCTTCTTCTTCTTCTTCTTCTTCTTCTTCTTCTTCTTCCCTTTCTCAGCTACTGAAACTTGATTCTTCTTCTGAGCTGAAAATAAACTTTGGGGAGCTTATAACGCAAAAAAGGCCAAGCTGGTGCCGCCTTTGCCTTGCCGCCTCTGGCAGAGGCATCTTCTGTGCCGCCTGTGACAGAGGCTTCACTAGGGTCTTGTCATTTCGTTACATGTTTTTTTTCTTGTTTCAGTTTTTTTTTAATTTCAGTGACAAAAAAAACTAGGCCTGCAGAGGGTGGTGTCGCCTCTGATAGAGTCGCAACCACCCTCAATGTACCATTTCCGTAATTAATCAAAAAGGTACCCTATTTTGGATATTTTAATTTTTTTTGTATTAATTTGATAAAAAACCCGAAGTTGCACACTTACTAGTTGTTGAAGGCTTGAAGACGGGAGAACAATGGAGCTTACGAGATGATGTCCCTGAGTTTGCAAGAGGAGCAATGGAGAGGGATAGGAGAGGTTTGATTTTCTAAAGAGATCTGGGGACTATGTTGTTTTTAGGAAGAAAAAGGGTTTTTGCAGGGGAAAGGCTGTGAAAATATCAGAAACGATGAAGAACTTTTTTCAACGATTAGTTTCCCCATGTTTCGTTGTTTTCAGGTGGTGGGACTGTTGGTTTTCTCGGTTGAAATATAGAAGTTTCTAAAGCGCCCTCTTTCTTTAGCTGGGTTTGGGCTCATTCGATTGAGCCTTTTTTATTTTGTCTTTCTTATCTTATTTTTCCGAAACTTTAGTTTTCTTTTTTGAGCTTTTTATCTTTGAATAAAAATCCAACTGCTATTCCAAAAAAAAAAAAAAAAAGCTACTTTAAAATAATATAAATTTATAACTATAAATTCTTAATATTTTTTTCTTTTAAGAAAATTAAGCATGATTTCGTTTAGAGGTGTTTACGGGCTAGGTCGAGTCGGGCCTAAGTATAATATTAACATAGTTTATGCTTGCTTAAGCCCGACCCGGCTCAAAATATGAGCCTAAAATTTTATCCAAACACAATCATATTTGCAAAAGATTAATCTAAACTCATTTTAGGGCCGCTCATATTATTTTTAAAAAATATTTATATTATATTAATTTAATATTTTTTGTTTATTAAAATTTTTTTTATAGTCATCTTAACATTATTTTAATGTTGACAATAAAATAGTATTATATATTTAGTATATTTTTATTTTTTAAATGTGTTTAAAATTACATAATATATAAAAATAACATAATATAAATTTTAAAATAGGCTAGGCCGAGTTAGGCTCAAGCCTTAAATGTTCAGCTAGAGCTAAACTCATATTTTAAACAGGCCTAATTTTTTTTTAATCCAAGCCCATTATTGGGCTTAATATTTTTCCCAAACCTTTTTAAATTTCAGACGAATTTTTGACATAGACGAATAATCCGACCGATTAACAAATCTAATCCTATTTTGCCGGGTTATATTCCTCATATTATAAAATTTAAGACAAAAATTTATTATACAAAAACTAATTTAGTAAAGAAGGTAATTGATACTTGTTAATTTTATAAATGGTAAAAATAAAGTATAAAAAATTTGTTATATAACAACCTTAAATGTTATCATAGAAAGTATTTTTTATAGACAACTAAAGGTAAGATATATATCTTGCTACCTCGTTAGTAAACTTCATCCCAACTGTCAAAAGAGTTATCACTTTTGAATTTTCTTTTTTAACCATATGGTGCATAATTCTAAGTTCACAGGTGTTTAGTACAACACTAAAAAATGCCATAGAAGAATGCTCCATTATCCCTATAATCCAAATAGTGCTGTTTTACTTTTCAAACCTTTGGTATTCTTTTGCTAAATGTAATTGATAAACTGCCATGTGTTTCCAATGCAAACAAATAATTAATCAGAAAAAATTGTTAGAAGAAACAATCACGAATCTTAAATATAGATCGTATAATTGTTATACATGATATTTAATAAATACGTAATACATTATTTAACATCCAGAAAACGGTCAAAGCATTTGTAGTCAATCTCATTCATCTTTGCTTGAATTGCTCATTCTCATTTTCATGGTAAGTTTATTCGTCAAATGTTACAGCAAAGCATTAACTTATTATACAACAGCATACATATACGGGAGAAAAGAGAGGCCTTGTAGTTGCAGGTGAGTATTAGCATCAAATTTGACAACTGTAACTAGTTAATGGAGATGAAAAAGGAGGAGCAGGCACCTGAATTATTCCCTCAAGCATCAGCAAAACTTTCTTCATGGTCGGTCTGAGAGAGATGTCTTCTTGAATGCACCAAAGAGCCACCATTACAAACCTCTCCAGCTTCATCTTGTCACTTAAGGCCTCTGCATCAGTGTCGACAAGGGCATCCACAGCGCCTTCCAAAAAGCAGTCACAAGCCCAATCTGTCAAAATTGCTCTCTCTACTTCACCAACATCCATTGCTACATTTCTTCTACAACAAATGATTTCTAGCAGCAAGACACCAAAGCTGTACACATCAACCTTCACACTTACGGGCACGGTCTTGAACCATTCAGGTGCTACATACCCTTTTGTGCCCCTAATATTAGTATTAGTAAAGGATTGATCGGTGCCCAAAAGCTTTGACAGCCCAAAGTCAGAGATCCGAGCTTCATAGTAATCATCAAGAAGTATGTTTTGAGGCTTTATATCACAATGGATTATTTGGGGGCTACACTCCTCGTGCAAGTAACACAGTCCTCTAGCAATTCCCACAGCAATTTGTGTCCTTTGGTTCCAGCTTGGTTTTATATCCCCAAAGAGAAAGCTTGCTAGTGTCCCATTGCTTAAGTACTCGTATACCAGCATTCGATGTTGACTCTCATCACAATATCCCAGCAACTTGACAAGATTCCTATGGTGTGTTTGAGCAATCACACTCACTTCAGTTCTGAATTCCTTGTCTGTGTCTTGAACCACCCTGTCTAACTTCTTAACTGCAACTCCAGTCTGATGTTGAGAATCTGTGTCTATTACCCCTTTATAAACGATGCCGAATGATCCCCTTCCCAGCTCCTCCTTAAATCCATTTGTAGCTTCTTCCATCTCCTCATAATTAAAATACCTTAAGCTGCTTTGTATGATAGTTTTGTTTCTCTGATTTCTTGAAATCTTTTTTTGGTACAAGAAAAATGATCCCATACATAATATCCCAACAAGTAGGAAGTTGACAAACACAGAGCTACCTAAGAGCACTGAAATCAGAATAATCAGCGAATTCTGGTTCCCCTTTTTGTCTGGCATCGTCGGAAGGGTTTTATGGGCAAATTCATCTTTTCTTAATTTGAGAAAGGAGATGGAAGTCACTTGCGTATCCTGTCTCCCATATGGAAGTGGCAGTGACTTCTTCCAACAGCCATTCTCATTGTACACAGCCACAATACACAGACAATCCTGCAAACAGTAAGCTTTACAGTCATTTACACTGCAAGGATTAATCCGCTCATAATCGGAAGTCGGCCAATCTGTATTTTGCAGTTCGACTAAATTGTATAAATCTTGTGAGGAATTTTGTGCATCTGCTTCACAACCCTGCATGAAATCTGCTTGGCAGTTACCGTACTCTTCATTTGCATCGGATAAAGAATAACCTGGTGGGCATTTACATTCTGGCCTTTTGTCGGGTCTAAGTGTGCAGATACTATTGAAGCCACAAGTTCCACTACCCAACTCCGCAAAATTAGTTGTGCAAATATTATCTGGAATGGTCTTAACCACACTCCAGTTTCGACTGCTGCCCGTGGAGTTCTTGGGATAACTAGACAGGGTCAAAACGCCATCAAAATTTAGAGTCACTCTGTAATAGTAATCTGCAGAAGGAGCTTCATCTCCTAAGCTAAGTGAATGTTTCTGATTGTTTCCTCTCAGTACGTAAAAGGATCCATCTTGATCAAGCCTCAGTTGAAAACCAGAATTGGATGAATTTTGTTGATCATAAGTGCCACTAATGTAGTATGCAACGTAAGCAAAGTTGGACTCCAAATTTATGGAATTGAGCACAGCATTTCCATCTGGAAGTAAACGAAACTGGAATCTACCCTTTGAGAAGTTGTTCTCTTTATGCCGAGACGAAAGCAGACCACTCCTGTCGATTACCTGAGTGGGTAACAGTGTATCAGTAGGGTTGTTGAAGCTCTCCCACAGTGATTCAGAATCACTATAAACTACAAAATTGCCTGTATCATTCATTGTAGCAAACGCAACTTCACCGGTGGCAAAATCAGATCTCCATATCAGTAGACCATTAGGATCGGTGAGAACTAGTCCTCGATCAGCAGTTAACTCCACCTTGGATCTTCTTGGAGCAGGTTTATCTCCATTTGCGTACCAAACAATGGTACGGTTTGGTATTTTATAATACCATATAGCAAGTAGGAATTGATCTTTATTTTCAAGTTGGTGAAATCCCACGGCGAAATGATTGGAAGGAGAAAGCCATGGGTTTGCATCATCAGTCGCTTCGATGAAGGTGCTAGGGCGGATGTCACCAGCACTACTTTGAGCAGCAACAAGAGGTAGGAGCAGCAATATGTAAGCGGAAAACAAAGGATGAAAAAATGAAGCCATTGATTAACTTGTAATGAAACAGAGGATTGAGCCGCTCTAGGAAGGAATTAATGACGTATAATTATAAAGAGGTTAAGAATGACTGAAGTCCGACAGAATCTGGACTTGGAATTTTCTTTTCAGCATGTTAAAAGCTTCTATTAAGAACTCCGATCTGATATTAAAAGATATTCACCCATATAATCTACTCAAGTTCGAGCTTTGGAAAGTGAGTGATAAGTTTTTATTCATTAGTCTCTAATTGTACCATAAAAAAAGTGTTGAGCTTGTATGACAGAAGCAGTCAAGCTTGGAAAAGTTGATAACTACTACTTCTCAGTGTTGAATCATTCAACTCTTGAAATTTCTTTCTAGCATCTAAGAACGTATCAGAAAACCAATCAAAATTGATGTTGGTCAAAAATCAATTTACAAAAGCCTATTATTCACCATCATTGTCATTCAACATTAACTTTTCCCTTATAATACGGCAGAGCTTAGGCCAATAGCTGGAAACCCTTTCACCTTCGTGACGTAGCAGATGTTTGAAACCGTGGCCCGACCAAGATGTAGCTTATTTCCAAAAAAAAAAAAAAAAAAACGCGTTGACATGTACTTTGGAGATGTTTAAAAAAAAAAAATTGTGCTTCAAGGAATATTCACTTTCTCTATTTAAACTTTTTTTTCTTAATTTAGTACTTAAAATATAAATTTATTTTATTTTTAGTCTATTTTGTAACCCTTGTTAAGCAATTTTGGCTTTTAAAAAAATACCACGTGGCATGTTTTTGGTCAATGAAAAAAATGTCATGCCACATGATAATTAGATTTATTTAAAATAAAAATATTAAATTTAAATTAAAAATATAAAAATATAAAATTAAATATTTAAATATAAAAAAAACTTTTGATTTTGATTGACCATTTGATCAACGTTAGTCGGCTATGTAACGCTATCAAAACATGTCACGTGTCTTTTTTTTAATATTATATATTATATTGATTAAAAATGTAAAAATTATATATTTAATATTTTATAAAAAATTAAAAATAAATTTTATTAAAATTTTAAAACATATAATTATAAATTTTAAAATGTAAAAATAATATATATTATTTTGACTTTTTAAAATATATATAAAAAATATTTTGAGCTTTTAAAAACTTTATATATTATATATGATTTTATATTTTAATCAATATAATATATAATATTAAAAATAAAGAAAAGGACATGTGGCGTGTTCTAGTAGCGCCATGTGGTGGAATCATCATCGATCAATGCCAATCAATGGTTGGTCAACATTGATCAATGGTTGATTAAAGTCAAAAACATTTTTTTAATATTTAATATTATATTTTTTATTTTTTAATTTAAATTTTAAAAAACTGCGACAATTAGCATATCACATGTCAATGACGACGACAACATCGATGTATCCGCCACTGATGTATCCACCACCTCCGGCAATTCCACCATATTATTTGCAACCAGTGTATGCGACATCATACACTTATACACCGATAATGTTGCAAACACCCCCAGCATCATTATTCTACCAAGGTCGCTAATCTTTGCAACCACATGTTTGTACAATGGATGACACACAATGACAACCTAGGATGACACCACACTCAACCACGGAAGAAGGAGATAAAGATAGACATGACGGTCGAGGTGAAGATGAAGACGAAGAAGAGGAGGAGCCAAAATCCCAACTTGTACGAAGAAGAAATCCGAGTTCAACTAATTCATGTACAACTAATGCATTAATATCAGGAGCATAATATCAACTAATGCATGCAAAGGTATATCAAAAAAAAAAAATGTACTAGCAATAATATCAGAGAGCATAAACATCCTCTCTGGCCAATGTAAATCGCCGATACATCACTATCACAGACTATTTTGGCATGTACTTCTAGACTTGATATTAATCTTAGTTTAGTCCTAAAGCGACCAAACTCAATATCGACACTACTAAATGTAACACCCCACTCCTGACCCGATTGTCAGGTTTGAGATATAAGACACCACGTTCCAATTTTGTAGCAACTACACTTTCATTTCAAAGTTAAATAAGACAACTTATACAAGATAGTTGTCATTTAATACTTCTAAAGAAATCATTATTCAATTACGAGTCATAAGTAAACTACTAAAGCTCTCATGATACCCAGTAACAATTGAGCTACTAAAATGTGAAAACTATTAAGACGGAAGGGTGTTGTTGCGACATTGTGGGCAGTAACTTTATGTCATGACTTTAAAAGGGTTGATTCACAACCATGAAGGCAATAATTCGATTTCGTGACTTCAATAAGGTAAATATTGTAACATCGATAATTGTGGGGTTTAGTGTCACGACTATAGCGAAAGGTATTTGTGACATTAAAGGTAGTGGTTTGAGGGTCGCCACTTCAAATAGAGGTGTTGTTGTGACTATGGGGATAGAGGCTTAATTTCACAATACCGGTGGGAGAGTGTAGCGACTCTTAGGACATATCTATTGAACTGCTTTATTTGATATATTATTTTGATATAACAAATAAACATATCTTTAAATAAAAAAACTAACTTTAAAATTAACTGAATCATGCATTAGATGCTACTGGTATCGATACTCGTACAAAAAGTATCGATACTTTTTGTTGCAGGTGAATTTAATGATCTGGTATTTTTCATCCCAACAATTTTATTTATTTTTCAACAACCATAATGATTGGAAATGAATTAAAGGGTATAAATACTAGGTTTTAAAAGTCCTACAACAGCTAAAAAGAATACTCAAGCTTAAAGATCAATCAAAACAACCAATGTGCCATATATTTCCATACTTTTCTTTAATACACTTATAAGAATACTCAGGAAGGCAAAATCTAATGTCTTCGATCTGCTCCTGCAACTTCAGGATTGCCAGATTTGCTATCTTCAATCTGCTCCACTACAAACTCAGGGAGAGAAGATTAAGTGACTTGAATCTGCTCCATTGCCAGTACATGGAGATAAGATTCAACAAATTTAATCTGCCCTACTTCTATCACAAGAAGACAAGATCTATAATTTATTTAGTCTGCTCCCTTGCTACGTTAGGAAGATAAGACTATAATCTTCAGTTCTGCTCCACTACCATCTCGAGGAGACAAAATATGAACTTTCCAGTCTGCTTTCTTGCTATCTCAGAGAGACTTTAATCTTCAGCTTGCCCTACCACCATCTCGAGGGGACAAGATCTGAACTTTTCAATTTTCTTCCCTACCATCTCAAGAAGTCTTCAATCTTCAGCTTGCTCCCTTGCTACATCAAGAAGATAAGGCTAGGTAGTTTGAATCTGCTCCATTGCCAGTACATAGAGATAAGACTCACCAAATTCAATCTGCACCATTGCTATCTTGAGGAGACAAGATCTACAATTCACCGATGTTGCTACAATGTCCTCTGAGGGACCTATCCTGTAGACTCAGTTTCACAAGCATATGTTTGTGCCCAAATGATCATGATGCTATGATCAGAATGAATCAAATGCTCCTAGCCACATGTATTATGAATGCCAAAATGTCATGATTCTTTTTTTTAAATGTTTAATGATTAAGATGCAATGATCGGAATGAATCAAATGCTCCTAACTAAATGATATTTGCATGGATGCGAAATTTTATTAGAATGATCCCTGCTTAAGGTGTCATCGTTCATTGTTCATCAGGGTAATATGCTATCTTTAGTTTGGCTGGTATTCTCGACAGAAAACCTGAGAAAACCATCATATCTTTGTTCAAAAGATTTGCCCCGTTGAAACTTCTGGGTTCATCTCATTATAACTCTAGAGTATAAGAACTGAATCTTTTCCAATCCATCCCACTGCGAGTCCAAAATGTAGGATTTGTTTATTATTCAACCCATCCCATTGTTATTCAAAGGTGTAGGACCTAAATCATTTTCCATCCAACCCATCACAACTCAGGGGTAGAGGACTGTAACTTGTTCAATCAACTAATCACTCCCCAGGTGATCTGCATGATATTTGCATGGGTGTAGCATGCGAATGATTCCCTTTTTACTCTTGGGTTAACATTTCCCATTTTTCGTCAAGATTGTATTACTGACGTAATATCTTGACATTTTTTTTTTTGAAAAAATCTGAAGAGATAGCCTTAGTCTAGACTCTTCCTTAAACTTGGTGGGTTTTAAACAATAATCCTGTTTCAAGTTCTTGTATTATTCAGAAGCTTCCAGAGTAATATGCGAAACTCCCTTCATGAAAGTATTATTAGTCCACTAATCATTATTTCAATGCAAAATGCTTGAAAAAGGTCATAACAGTGGGCAAGAAAGAAATTAATTAGAAGCATAGCTTGAAACAAAGCTAGCAAATATAATCAAAGGAAATTTATTTGTAATGTATTTTGAAATGAATAATGAATAAGTTAATCAAAAATAACAAATTCAGAATGGGTAAGATGGAAACTAGGTGCCCCAAATATCGCAGCCTGAGCTTCTCTTGTTCAAACTTCTTGAGGACCATTTTAAGCTCAATATGTGTTTAAGGGATCCAAAGTACTTTGTCGATGCCCCAAGTCTTCCTCATTGTCAATTCAAGCGTAGCAAGACTGCTGTATGCCTCACTTTCAATCAAAGTTTGAGCTGTCCTTTTCGGTTTTCAACTCAAATTCCTTTTGGTCTCAAAGCGTCCTTTGTGGGTTTTCGCTTTGGCCTCTCCTTTTTCTTTCTTCTTTTTTTTGATTGAAATTTTTATTGCTTTTTTTTTTTTTTGATGTTTTGATTTTTTATTCTTTTGAATTTTTTTTAAAAGGTCTCAAGGCGCCCTTTACGGGTTTTCATCTTGGCCTCTCCTTTTAGCTGAAATTTGAATTCCTAGCTTGAGCATGTTCTTACCGTCCATCTGGGTCAAGGTTAATGATCATCCAGAACAAACCTTCGTTATCACGTAAGGTTTTTCCAAATTTTGGCATTTATTTTCCTTTGAAGTCCATTTTTGTATGAGAAGGATTCTTCTTAATACCAAGTCCCCATTATGAAATTCCGTTGGGTGAATCTCTTGGTCATAAGCTCCTGTTATCCGTTTTGAATACATTCAATCAAGTTTACTAGAAACATTCTATTTTATCCAATTCAAACAAAACTTGGAGAAAAAGAATCTTAACTTCCCGCAATTATTTCTCTTTTATAAACAATAGGAAAGATGTTGCCCAAGTCCTGGCCAACGTTCAAGAAACATATAGGGTAAATGGTAACTTCTCTATGCCAACCTTCACAAGTCTCAGTCATTTTTCAAAAATTTTTGAATGGGTTTTTTTTGCTGCCTTTGCTGCACTGATATGATGTCTGATCTTTGAACAGACTGTAAATCTTTGACATTGTGCAATTATATTAAACATGTTTCTTTCTGGCATTATTTATTGCCACTTTTTGTTTTTTATTTTTTTGTTTTTTGTTTTTTGTTTTTGTTTTTGTTTTGTGTTTTGTGTTTTGTGTTTTTTTTTGGACTTTGAATCTTGGATTTAAATTTGGATTTGGATTTGGATTTGGATTTAATTACTGCTGACTTTGTAACTTTGGCATATGAAACAACCTTCACCCTCTTAGTGAAGTCCTTGATAACCATAGAGATGTATTGGTATCGGCTAGATGCTTTTGACGAGATCTTCCCCATAACGTCTATGCCCCACCTATAGAAAGAATGGAAGAAGCACATAGATCTTTGTCTTTCCCTAATTTGGCATCTACGGTGCAACTAATGCAATTTCCTTTTCTTGATAAAACAATATCCCAATCCTCTTAATTAGCCTAACCATCGTAGAATAGCATACCCACATTTCAAACCTGGTATTCCTTGATATGATTGTGCGAAAACATCTTGGATTTCTTGAAAATAGCTCAATGATGTCTTGCCTTATTTCAGTAACAAGTTAGGCCTCGATCTTTACCCTTTTTGCAACATCCACTACCCCTTTGCAAAGTATAGTCTTGCTCTACCATCCTTAACAAATCAAAAGATAGGCTATAATCTTTGTCATCTTCAAAGTCCTTACATCCCCTATATCCATATCTCATTTAAAAAGGGAATCTATAACAATGTCGCTCATGTCATTGATATCTGGGTACCTAGGTACGAAGGCAATCCAAAGAATACATGATTCTAAGGATGATTATTTTTATCGTATAGTCATGAATAAAGAATGAATGAATATTTTAAATTACCAAATAATGCACAGTATAAAATGTAAAGAATGAAAAAAATATTTACTTAAAAAGATGCATTTTATTGAAATAAAAATTCTGGACACAAGCCCATTTCACAAAAAGATTCTTATTGCTTCTACGCTTAAAGCAACAAGCATGTTCTGAATATTACTCTTGATTAATCCTAAAGATACAAGGATCCCTTCCACAGTCCCATTGTTTAAAATCTTTCCAAGTGTGTAAGAGCTTGAAAACTTTGGTTCTCTCTTCAGATATATCATTAATGTTCAGATTCCCTCTGATTTCTTCATGGAATTGCAACTTTTTTGCCTCCACTTTCAACTACCATATCCGAGTAATTAGATTCTAAAGAATCGTTGAATTTTATGACTTCCTTTCAATGAGCCTTTCAACCAACTTTTTAAATGTAATGCAGTTTTCAATTGAATGCCCCGTTATTCCCGTGTGGTACTCGCAATGGGTATTCTCATATACCATTTTGGGTACGGGGGTTGCATAGGTTTTGTAATGCATCGAATCGACCCTAATCGAATGGTGGTTTGAGACCACGAATCCGAGCCCGAGAAATATTTAAATATTATATTTAGTGTTTATTATGTATGTATTTATGTGTGTGAAATTTAGAGAAAAATTTTATCGTTTAAGTATTGAATTTGATAAAAAGGACTTAATCGTAAAAAGTAAAAGTGGCCAACTAAAGTGTAATGTGTTAAATTGAGCATGGCTTTTTAATGTGAGGTATTAAAAGGGCAAATAGCCCATTTTTAGGTTAATGGCCGGCCACCTTGATGCATGTAATAGTGTTTGAATTTTTATAATATATATTATTACATTATATGTTAAAATAAACTAATTAATATATGTTAATAAAACAAAAAAATAAAAAGCCATGCATTGTTCATCTTTTGGCGAAAAACACAAAAGAAAAGGGAGAAAAGCCTTGAAACATTCGCCTTATTCAAGCTTAATTAGGTAAGAAATCTAGCTGGTTTTTGTTAATTTTACGTTTTTGAGATCGTTGCTTAGTATATTACCCACCCATGCTAGAATTTCTAAGATTAGTGTGTATATATGAATCGGCCATTGATGAATTCTTGAGGCTTTTGATGTTTGATGATGTTAGATGAAAGATAGGTCAAAAATTAGTATATTATGTGTTGGAAGTTTTGGTGAATTTGTGTTTTAGGGCCAATTTGTAAAAATAAAATTTTAGAGGGCTTAATTGCAAAATAAATGAAATAAATAGACTTGTATAGTCCTTATACATATTCGCCCTTAAGGAGTATGGGGAAATTTGATGTATTTTGAGTTTTATGCAAATAGGACTAAATTGCAAAGTATTGAAATAGTAGGGTAAAATGGTAATTTGCCCATTTGTGTGTTTTGGGACTAAATTGAGATGAAATGTATTTGAATGAACTAAATTTTAATGTGTATTAGATCAAGAGCAAAGAAAAATAGAATTAGATAGGGGAAAGACGAAGGTTCTCGAATAGCCGATTCGCACGGACTATCGACAACCGAGGTAAGTCCTTAAGCTGAATTACATCAAAGAATTGTTATGAACATATTAAATGGTAATGTTTGATAAAATTTTAGTACAAAATTTTGTCTTAGCCGAATGTATATAAGTACATTAGATTGTTTGTATAATTTGATATTGTGATATGAATAAGTATCTCGATGTGAATTGTGGGATTTTACAAAGACGTAACGATTTTATTTGTTTAAAGTAAATAAGCTTAGCTGAATTGGTTATGTAATATAGTGATGAAATGTGTGTGGAATGATTGACCACGTTGATATAATCGGGCTTATTGCCTAGCGGGCCTCGTCTTAAGTGATATAATCGAGCTTATTGCCTAGCAGCCTCGTCTGGAGTGATATAATCGGGCTTATTGCCTAGCGTGCCTCGTCTTTGGTGACATATTCGGGCTTATTGCCTAGCAGGCTTAGTCTTGGGTGACATATTCGGGCTTATTGCCTAGCAGGCTTAGTCTTGGGTGACCCACGCGGGCATATTGCCTAGCGAGCTTAATCTTTGGTGATTTATAATATGACGTAAACTTACAAAATGGGGAAGTGATGGTGGTAAATGAGCAAGTCAAAGCTTGATTAAGCAAATTAAATAATTTTGGCCACAAGGTATGTATTGACTTAAGTGTGTGTTTATATATATGAAGTTGTGATTGAGTAGATTTTAAATAAAGTATTATGCATTTGGTATCTTGGATATGTGGCAATTTGATATTGATTAGATGATGTTCGTTGATCAACATTTAAGCATTTGATGATTTTATGAGTATGAATATACAAGTATATTCACTAATTAGAATTCTATAGATAGGTAATTAGTCATGTGGAATTAACCCCATAATTGTGTGTATATTGAATGCATGGAATTAGGTTGAAGCTAGTACCCATTAAATTTGTGATATATGGCTTGATGATTAATGTATGCTATGAGTTTAAACTAAGATTATGTAAACAATAAAGTATAATGGTGAATAGTTGATTATTTTGTTCTAATTGCTTAAGGCTTACTAAGCTCGGTAGCTTACTCCATGTGTTGTTTACTCTTTTATAGATTACGATCTAACTACGAGCTCGGGGATCATCGGTGAAGTCATCCACGCTATCATATTATTTGGTACTTATAAGTTTGGTTTTTAAATCAAAGGCATGTATAGGTTAGACTAAGTTTTTAAAACCATGAATTTTGTCTTGTATATAAGTATAGCCATGCGAAAATGGCTAAGTTAAGATACTTTTATCTTGAATATATATATATATATATATAAAGTAATAATGCATGATCTTTCGTAAGCATAATTTGCAAAATGTGTATGCGTAAATGAATGTATAATTAACCGCTGCACATACGTGAGTGTGTTTGATTTATTAATTAGGGAAAAGAGGTATTAAAGTGTTATACTCAAGTTTACATCAAAGAGAAAATGTTATAATGCATATAGCATATTCGGTTATAAATGGCATTGGTACTTTTGTATCAAATTGATTTAAGTGGTTTGGTCATGAATGGGTGAAGTCATGGTAATAGGATCTTGATAGTAATTGACCGGGATGCTTATGTCTTTATAAAACACAACCTCTAATGCATGTATGCATAATTGCGTATATATTTTATATATATATATATATATATGTCTTTCGTGTATATTATACCATGCCTTTTTCTTTTGGTTTAATAGATGGCAAATTGGAGGTAGATCTTATAATCTGATTTAAATTGAAAGATATTACATTTGGAAATTGTTATGTTAGAAATTTCTTTTAAAGGGACTATGGTTGATAAATGTTAAATTCAATTACGAGATTTGTACGTCTCTTTAGATATTTTTATATTTACGCATGTGTATTTTGAATGATAGTTAATTTCTTTAGGTTTATTAATAATGGAAAGGTGCATATTCGGTCATTGTATATTGGGTGACTAGATGAGCAGAGTAAATTTATTTAATGAAACATGCTTCTAGGTGAATTGGCTAAATGGTTATATATATATATATATGTTTATATTTTATTTTATTTCTTTAAAATGCTAAGGATATTATGATATTACATTACCCATTATGTCTTTGATTATGAATATTAGTGTCGTAAATATTTAATAGGATTCGTATTATGTGTAATAATGCTCTTTAACCCTGATTCGGCGACAGATGTGGGTTAAGGGTGTTACAGGTTCCGCGTAGAACGGAGACACTACATGTTCATCAAAAAGATTCTGATACAACTCTTTATATGACATTGGGATGGGTGTGAACTGGGGCCTTTCTGTACTTAACCTCAAATTGGGTTCTTTCCTTGAAGAATCTTGTTGCGTACTCAGGCTATTTACCTCATTTTCCTTATTTCTTAAAGTTGATCCTTTGGTGCTTTCTCCCACTTCTATTTTTCTGCTTCTTATAGCATTCTCAATGATCTCACTGGACATTACCATATCTGAAAAGCTCACGGTGGCCCTTCCCAACATATAGTTAATGAACGGGGCCTTCAGAGTATTAATGAAGAGCATTGTGGTTTCTTTTTCCATTAGAGGTGGCTGGACTTGTATAGCGACTTCCCTCTATCTTTGAACATACTGTCGAAAAATCTCATTTGTTCTCTTCTCCATATTCTGCAAAGTGATTCTATTGGGGGTCATATCTGTTACATGACTATACTACTTCATGAAAGCTTGAGCTAAATCTCTCCATGAACTAATCTTGGTTCGACTCAACTAGTTATATCATTTGGACGCTGCCCCAGTTTGACTGTCTTGGAAGCAATGGATCAGTAATTGATCATTGTTGACATGCCCATTCATACGTTTGCAGAACATATTGATATGAGCTTCAGGACAACTATTTCCATTGTACTTCTCAAACTCTGGCATTTTAAATTTGTGGGGAAGTACTAGATCTGGAACCAAGCTTAGATCCTTAGCATCGATCCCTCTATAATTATCAGTACTTTCCATTGCTCTAAAATTTTCTTCCAACCATTTATATCGGACCTCTAACTGTTTTTGTGATTCCATTCTTGTTCTTTCTCCTTCTGCTATATTATCTAGATCAGGAACAACAAGATTGGCACCTTCTGGAGTAAAACCTGATCCTGTTTGGGAATTCAATGGTATCGCGGCCCCAGCTGGAAACTGTTGAGGATTAATCATAACAGATGGTCTCTGCAAAGTCACTTCAGGTAGTGTTTGCACATACTGTGAGGTAAAACCAGGGGGATGTTGAGGATATTCAGCATTCTCCTCAGCATTAACCATTTGCCTTTTTCTTTTATCTGCAAGCCCTTTAAACAACTGCATCATTTGAGTCATCATGCTTTTTTGAGATTCCATCATTTTCTCCATCATAGCCTATTGAATCTTAGCCAACTGCTCTTGCATCTGTGCTTGCATATGTTCTTGCATCTCCTTCTGCGTTTGTTCCAATTTTTCTAGTCTTTTATCCATTGTTTGAGTTTTCTTTCTTGTATCGCAGGGATGCGTATCTGGTAAGGTTTTGTCGGTTTCCAGGTTGCTAAAATAATTTTAATAAATTAGTGGTTTTTCTACCCATTTAATGCATATGATGTAACACAATGCAAATGTATGTAATGTAATACCAATGCATGGAATGAATGCAAATAGAAACAACACAAAACATGTTAACATAAGTAAAATAAACAACCAAAATAGATGACCTAAATGGGTGATCACTAGGGTTTTGACACGGCTCTACTTAGAGTTAGTTCTTAGGATTCGCTATATGAGGTTTAATTCTAACGAGAGGGTACCTAAACCAATAGATTCCTCAATCCTCACCCATTGTAGGCTCATATGGATCGAGTTCAGTTCAGGGGAATACATTTCCCTATGGCCATGCGGAGGTGAAAACCTCACGAAGCACATAGGTACAGATGTATCCCAGAAGCAGTCCACTAGCCTATGTGGAGGTGAAAACCTCACGAAAGCTTAGTTTCTCGCTCCCACTTAAAGATATGACTACAATAGTCATGCAATGCAATGCCAAAGTATTTTATGAGACTCGACATTTTAGCATAAACAAATGCATAAAAAAAAACCTGATTTTTCAAAACAATCTTCCAAATTTTCAATCAAAAGGACAAAAATTAATCAATTTATGGCCTGACTCTCAACCAGTCCCCAGTGGAGTAGCCAAGCTGTCGAAATCATTTTTATTTTAAGGTTTGAAAAAAAAATGGGGTCGACTTAAAAGTATGATGTGGAGTCGCCACCAATCCTTTTTGTTTAGGCGTGATCAGGTCACCTATAAAAATATTTGGTCTGCGTAATTCAAGAAACAGGTTCGGGAGTCGGTTATGTGCAGGGAAGGGTTAGCACCCTTGCAACGCCCAAAGTAGGTACCAAATTGATTAATGTTGTCCTAACGTCGAAAATTTAGAAAGTTTTAAAAATGCAATTTCTTTGAAAAACAAGTGGAATATTCCAAACATAAGATTCATTAAGCTTTAAAGGAACTAAATACCACACCAAAGACGTTAGGATGTAATATCTTGAACCTCAAAGTCAAGATCATCTTATAATTTCAGAATCATATGATTTAAAAAGGATATTTGGTTATTTGGTCGAACAAAAAATTGACACCCAAAGACGTTAGGCATGCTTAATTCTTCGATCTTCCAAACATCAAACATTGCCCTAAAATGTGTTTGTTTGGTTTGTTTGGACAAAATGAACAATTATTCATAGATAATTTGGAAATCTTAATCTAATAAAACAAAAGTATAATTGCAAACATAGAATGACAATATCTGATAATGATAAAAGCACAAAGGAACAAATTAGGGTTCTTACAATGCGACATATCATATACTATACAAACATTAAAATTAACATCCAAAACTAATGAATTAAAAGACAATTTAGAAAGAAATATCAAGTAATTTAACATAAATAAAATGCAACGACTTTTAAGACGAATAAAGAATGAATAATATATATATAAAAAATGAATTCATTAATATACAATTAATAAATTATATGTATATGAATTTTAAATCAAGTAATATATGAGAGGACTTAGAATAAAGATGGAGATAAACAATATATAAAATGGTAATTAATTTTATTTCAAAACAAACAAATAAAATAAATAGTGTATAAAATAATATATATATCAATAAAAATGAAGATTAAAAATATATTGGATAATGGTGTACAAATGAATTCTAAAATAAATTTTACAAGAAGAAAAATCAAAATGCATAATATATAAGATAAAATATCAATCAAAATTAACAACATTCATAAAGTAAAATAATGTGAATAATATACATAGATTAAGAAATAATTTAATTTAAATAATACATAAAATAATGATGTATAAAAGTATTTAAAAATATTATAAAAATCGTAAATCAAAGAAATTTACTTAAAAAGAATTTTAAAATAAGTTTTTAAAAGTTTTATTAAAATTGTAAATAAAAGGATAAGAAAATACCTAATTGGAATACAAATGAAATTAGAAGGTTATTTTATAAATAAAATGATTTTAATAAAGGGCAGGGTCAAGCTAAAATGCGCACAAATAGCGAGGGATTAAATCGGCAAATATTCCCATAGTTCAAAACGCAGCACATAGAATAAACTAAATTGTAGCAATGCATAAATTATAGAGATCAATTAAAAAAAATAAGGAAAAGCATAACGGATCTAATCAATTAGTAGTGTGAAAAAGAGGGATCAAATGCTCAAATTATCTATTTACTGAAGAAACACGCGAATCTATGGGTTTCAGATCGGATCGGGTCAGGGCAACACTCATACGACATCATTTCAACATCATTGAGACCACACCAAACGGTGCCATTCCCTTAACGCATTAAAGATCAACATTACAAGACAAATTCACATTTTGTTTTCTTTTAAAAAAAAAAAAAAACCCTAGTCCTATTGACCATCTTCCTCCGCCGTAGAAAAGGAGAAACCATCTCGCCACTTGAACACCTCAATAAGCGGCGATTAGTGACCGATCCAAGCCCGATCGACTTCCTTCTTCAAGCCAGACCCGAATGTCTCGCGTTCTTAAACCCGAATGACTTTCTTGCTTCGATTACGACGAAGAAGGCAGTTCGACGGTCCGCCTTTTGAAGGTAAATTTCCTACTTCTTTCTACTTTTTTTTAAAAGCAATAAATACGAATGAATATCGTAAGAAAAAGAATATTAAAGATTCAAATCACCTTTTCAGAAATTCTCTCTTTGATTTCCTATTTTTCGATGAGTATGTGTTTGTCCAAAAAAATGGGATCCTTTTCACTGTTTACATCAGGCTTTTTATAGCTAAAATAGAAAAATAAAAAAATGAAATCGCGTTTTGATTATTCTAATGTATTCTCGATACTCTCCTATTGTTTGTTGCTTTACATTTGCTTCTTTGTGTGCGGTGGAGAAGGCTGCGTTCTTTGCAGCGTGTTCGTGGTGGTCGTGATGCGGATGCTTGAAGCGCGCGTGGGGGGGTAGTCTGCACTAGAGGCTTCCAAAAACCTCTAGGGTTTCTGGTATTCTCGGGTTATTGGGTTTGGGTTTGTAAATTGGGGCTCGGATCAAACCATCTATAAATTTATTGGACTGCTTTATTATTTATTGGACTTTATTGGTTTATTTAATTTTGGTTATGCTCAATTGGGCCCGGGCATAAATTGGGTCTTACAATTATTATTGTTAGATTAAATGTAATTATTATTATATTTTAGTTTAGTTAGTATTATTATTGTTAGTAAAATTATTATTATTGTTAGTATTACCTACCTTAGTTATTAATATTGATATATATATTAAAAATTGTAAAATATACATTTGAAATATTATGTACTAAAATAATATAAAATAATAAAAGCGAAAATTGTATATTTATATTAAGTAATAGAGTTTGAAAATAAGGAAAATACAAACAAAAGGCTAAATAAGTGGTTTTACTAAATTTATATTAAAAAAATTAAAATAGGTACATAATAAATTAAATTAAATTAAATTTTGTTATATTAAATTATGTTATGTTTTTGTTATATTATTTTTATCGGCATGTTATTTTTTAGTAATTTAATAGAAATTTAATTTTTATGTAGGTTAAAATTAAATATCTAAAACGACAATGGCTCGATTCATTAGTATAGATCCACACATATCTGACGCAGTTAATAATATGGTAATATATTGTTATTTATTAATCCGGGTTATATTTACAAAATAGGTATATAATAAATTATGTTATAATAATAATAATTTTTTTCTGATTTAACACTATCAGGACTCGAACTGTGTATTAAGGGGCAGGGTGAATGACTTAAGAAATCCTCCGGATGAACGATTGATGTCGTATATAGAGTAAGCTGGATTCGGGTCAGCAGCACTGATCCGAATGTTTGACTTGTGGTATGATTTAATATCCGCACTAGTCGAGCGTTGGCGCCCGGAGACCCACACTTTTCATTTCCCGTGTAGAGAGTGCACAGTCACTCTAGAGGATGTTGCAGTGCAGCTTGGGCTCCCAATTGATGGGAGTCCCATTACGAGCGTCAGTGCGATAGCTGACCCATTTACACTTTGTCAAAGCCTACTAGGGGACTCGTACGGTGATGATGAAGAAAATTTTACGGGCTTGAAATTTACATGGCTGAGAGCGAGGTATGAGCAGTTATCAACTGATGCCACTGAAGGCGAGTTGATGTGCTGTAATATCCGGGAATTATGGCTTATACATTAATGCTTAATTGTATGAAATAGCATGTCTACGTAAATGTTGAATGTGTTTTATGAATTTCGGGAACAGTAGAATGTAGGAGAATGCCTTAGAAATTATTTAATTTTAAGTTTAAAAGAGGGAGCTAAGCCTAAGAGGCCTTAAGAAAATTAGTAGGGGAAATATGACACAAAAATGGGCTTGTTTAAGTGGCTTGGAGGTTCCACTTAGGGGCTCAGTATGTGACGCCACAAGTAGGGTGTAAGGGCCTAGGTTCGAGCAACGTGGGAAGCAAATAAAAGAGTTTTATTTTACTGCAAGGAGGAGAGGTAGTGGATTTGCACGAGGACACTTCAAAGATGAAGTGTAGATCAAGTTAAAAACTTAAAGATTCGGCTAAGGTAGAGTGAAAAGGGGGATTGCATGGAGAGAGGAAGAGTTGGCTGGACAAGGGATTCTTTGGTGATCAATTTTAGTCATAGCCGAATTTCTAAAGGGAGGTTTATAGGTTCTTTTCGGTTCTTCTTTCTTTCTCTAGTAGAGTCTTGAAATTTTCACCCTTTTCTCTCTTGACCAAAAGCCGAAAGTTTGGAACCATTTGTGCATCTTTTCCTTTCTTCTTTCACATCTTATTTCTCTTTCACTCACTCCCTAGAAACCGAAACTTACCCTCTTATCTTTAGCAAGGCCGAAACCTCTCTACAAATCTTCACCATTAAAGTGCCGAAACACCATCTCTACCTTGAAGCTGAATCTCAATCTCAGTGTGGGCCGATTCTTTGTTAGAGCCGAAAGGACCTATTATTAAGGTAAGGTTGCGGCAACCCCTCTTCGTTTGGGATTTATGTCATGGCCAAATGGCCCTTTGATTCTTTAAAATATGTTAAGGTCGATTGTAGGGGGAGGTACAGCCTAACGCAGGAAATCTTTCAGGAAGTTGGTCATTATTGGTAAGCAGCATAGTGGTAAGTATTTCTCTCCTAGCAATCGGTTTGGGTTCTCTTTCTTTTAAGTGTGCCAAATCAAGGATTAAGCCTTGGTTTAGGGATAGCCGAATATGCTTGTGCCATGATATGTGTTTCTTGTGAAGGTAGCCAACATTAAGGAGCATTAAAGGAGAAGCTTTCGGGATTTGTAGTGATCAAAGTAAGTCAAAGTGGTATTCGACCAAGGGCCATTTTCTTAGAGTATTGTTATAGCCGATTCTAACAATGGTTAAGTAGGGATTTCGACAACATCAGGAACAAGTAGTGGTTTTTGGGATTTGGTTAGGCAAGGTAACTGGAGTGCAATATTCGGCCATAGGCCATATTTTAGTATTAATGGCTAATCAATTTTAACTATGGGTATTAGGAAGGAGGGCAATCGGTTTTGGTAGATTTTCGGGATTTCAATGAAAGCGTTAAGTGAACCAAGTGTGCACCCCACACTAAATTTTAATAGATTTACAGCATCAATTTAATAGATGTGTTTGTAATGATGTGAAATGTGGCCAAAGGTACCATACAATGGTCCAAAGTACTCAGGTACGTAACCTTAAAATTATGTTAATAAATATTTGGAATATGGCACATATGTGAATATTGATAAGAATGTGAAATAAGGCATAAGGCATGATGTTGCATGATTTGTATGACATAGGGCATATGGGAAATTGTTTAAAGGGGAAGTGATCTGGTTGTTTATACCACAATATCTGAATGTGGTGACTCATGTCACAATAATCCGAATGTGGTGACTTATATCACAAATAATTATCTGGTGGCTATGCCACAATATATAAGGGCAATGAGCATGTAAATGCAGTGATCGCCTTCGATGATGTGTAGCGGATGGAGGGTCGACTTAGTAGTCCCCATGGTGTGATGGTTGGTGCGGTGATGTGTAGTGGATGGTTATCTAGGTTTGGGTTAGGGTTTGCATCATTGATTATATGTGTTTTATATGTGTGATTTGACATGCCTAAATTATTGAGAGTTTGTGTTTAGTGGTTATACATTGAGTCTATTTGACTCACCCCATTATGGGATCTTTTCGGGTGACACTCAAGAATGGACCGGGTCAAGGAGCTTTATGGTGGCCATGCTCATTTCGTAAATTATTTTGTTTTGGACTTTCAATACTTAAGAATTTTGGACTATTTGGGTTTTGTTTTGATGTAATAAGGCCATAAGTATTAAAGCATTTATGCATGCATTTAAATTATTTTAGTATGGTATGATCTTTATCACTTTAAAGTTCAAGTAACTTATATTAAAATAAATGTTAAATGTTTGACACCTAATCAACACAAATCAACTGTTTTTCAAAACACACAAAATTTTGGCAAACTTCAAATAAGTTTCAAATGATTTTTCCCTAGAAGCATGTCGAGATCCAATCGGGGCTTGTGGGTCGAGTTTGGGGTGTTTCAGCTTGGTATCAGAGCCCGGTTCAAAACACGACCTCAAGGGCTTTTTGGGCCCAAAGCATTTTCTTTCTTTTGAAATTGGATTTTTCTAAGAAATAAGCTGGTTCTCTGGTATGGCATCTGAGTCTCCTACCAAGTCCACGGGTAAGTACCCTAACTCCTCTCGTGACTTGTATGGGGGAAATCATAGGGACGTATATTAGTAGATTAGGAGATATTAAACCCTAGGATTAGTTTACTCCAACACCAAGTTACATAAAACATAAAGTCAACCAAACAAACCTGTGTCTGAGTCACCGAGTCAAAGGTGTGGCAATTGTTAGCGCATGTCTAGGATTGGATTCGATTGGGAGCTTGGTATTTAAGCAGTCCTAGTGACTCACCTCCTCACCGCTCGAATCTTACCTAGTGCGTAGTGACGGTTCTCCTTAGCCAAGAGGACTCAAACACAGGTTAAACCAATAATTAAAACCCAAAAGGGACCATCACCTTGTTTTGAGAAACTCAAAATTCAAACCATGATTTTAAAATTTCAAGTGCCCTTGATTTAAAGAGCGACCAAAATACCCTCGATTTGCAACTTGACCAAAATACCCTAACATGTACAAATGACCAAAATACCCTCGATGTGGAAAGTTATCAAGTACCCTCAAATTAAAATTTTTAAAAATACCCTTGTTTTGAAAAGTCACCAGGAACCATATTTTGCAAAAATTACGAAATGACACGGCTTATAAAATTACAAAATACCACAGTGTATGAAATTACCATTTTACCCTTGAAATTTTCTTGTTAAGTATTTCAATTTTGAAAAAAACTATATACCAAAGAAAAAATTTACTTTGTGAAATTTTCAAATACCCTAATTTGGAAAATTACCAAAATACCCTTTTAGGATAAAATTACGAAAATACCCACGGTAGTGGAAAACAACAAATAATGACAACTACAACATTTTTCTGTAATGAACGCAAGTTCATGAATGTGATTGAATGAATGAATTGAGACTATAGGTGTATGAAATCGAAAGAACTACTCCCTAGAACTATTGACCATAAGACTATTCGTGGTAAATCAGTGAAACAAAAACTAATTTATAAAATTCTTAAATTAGATAAACGCGATTCGAAAGTATGAACTCTAGGGGACGTGGTCGTAATGTGCGTGGCCGTGGTAGAGGTCGAATACCGTCGGAACTTGGATTAGGTCGGGACAAAGGTCAGAAAATGAGTTGCCACCACCACCAACCGTGATGTGGAATATCGAGGATCGGATTGGGATGATCACGATATCACGAGCGATCTTTGCGAGTTTTGGAAAGGCTTGTTGGAGCAAAGTGAGGCATGGGAGCTCGAAAGCCGATGCTTGAGCGACTTGAGCCAATAGAGTGAGTTTTTCGTGGAGTAATCGGTGGCACCCAATACTGGTGAGTATTGGTTGGAAGCAACGGAGGCGGATTATGGACGACTTGGACCTAAGCGCCGAGGAGAAATTGAAAGGATAGTGTCGCTACTTCGTGATGAGTCATACCAATAGTGGCTCACGATTCGGAAGGTACCGCTTGCATGACGATCTTACTTGGGAATATTTTAAGGCGCATATCGGAAGAAGTACATTGGAACTAGTTATGTTGATCTTGTGAGGAAGGCGTTTACGAGGTTTGGTTCAAGGAAATAAGTCTGTAGCGAATACAAGGCGAATTCCTAAGGTGATCCGTTATGCTCGAGGTATTGTGTCGACGAGCATGAGCGGTGTGTCCGATTGAGGACGGATGAGGATGATCTAAGATTGTTGATAGCTCCACAGCAAGAGCGAGAGTTTGCTGTGTTGGTGGATAAGGCTTAGGTAGCCAAAGGGATTAAGGACTCGGTGAGACAGAATACAGATCGGAGTAGGCAAAAGAGAGGCTTTGGATCATCAGGGCCTTCAAGGAATGAGCAAAGAGGCCTAGAGTTGATGGGTCATGAGGTCGCAAGAAGTTATTATTGGAGGCGATCGTACTTGTGCCCGGTGTGGAAAGATGCACTTGGGGGAGTGTTGGAAAAAGACGGGAGGATGCTTTAAGTATGGGTCCAAGGACCACATGATTAAGGATTGTCCTATGAGAATGAAGGGGTCGACCCGAAGCCAAGGTCCTAACCAGGCTGGAAGAGGAGGACAATGACCACCGCAAGGTCGTGGGTCGGTGACCGAATGAGGTAATTGCTAGAAGGGGACGAAGAACCCCGAGTAGAGGTGTTAATAATACAGAGGCAAGGCAGCCAAGTTTGGTTTATGCGGTACGTCGGAGGGAAGACGGAGACGCACCGGACGTCATAACCAGTATGTTCCTTATTTTTGGCAAGCCTTACTTTACTTTGATTGATGTTGGCTCTACCCACTCTTATGCCGCATGTAGAATAGTTGAAACTCTAGAAATAGCCTCGGAACTTTCTAGTAGGGAGACGAATTGTAGTAAGCCTATTAGGTCAAACTGCGGTGGTGAATAAGATGTTTGAGTGTACCTTTGGAGCTTTAGGAGTGGTATTTCACTGACTTAATGGAATTACCCTTCAGTGAATTTGATCTCATACTTGGTATGGATGCCTAGTTGAACATCGAGTCAGTATTAGATTGTGCGCTAAGTTTAATGGAGTTAAGGTCATGGGAGGATAAGGCGGTAATTATGATAGAGAAAGAAGAAACTACATGTCTAACGAAGTTTTGGCATTAAAGGCCGATAAGATGGTTGGAAAGGTGCAAGGAATTTTGGCTTTCGTTAGTGCGTTGGATGAAAAAGAAATGGGAGTTAGTGGAGTTAGAACCGTAAGGGAGTTTGTGAATGTCTTTCCGGAGGAATTACCTAGAATACCCCCGGATAGGGAAGTGGAATTCGAAATTGATTTGCTGTCGGGTACAGCTCCTGTGTCAATTGCCCCATATAGAATGGCACCAAAGGAGTTGGTTGAGCTCAAGGTTCAGATCCAAAAGTTGCTTGATCGTGGGTTTATCCGACCCAGTGTGTCTTCATGGGGAGCACCGGTCTTATTTGTGAAGAAGAAGGACGAAACTATGCGTATGTGCATAGATTATCGTCAGTTGAATAAGCTGACCATCAAGAACAAGTATCCATTGCCAAGGATAGACGACTTGTTCGATCAGCTTAAGGGGGCGGCAGTATTCTCAAAGATAGATCTAAGGTATGGATATCATCAGCTTAAAGTGAAGGAGGCTGACATCCATAAGACAGCTTTCCAAATAAGGTACGGGTATTATGAGTTCTTAGTAAAGCCGTTCGGATTGACAAACGCCCCAGCCGTGTTCATGGACATGATGAACCGGGTTTTCTAACCCTATCTAGACCAGTTCTTTGTTGTGCTCATAAACAATATTTTGGTGTATTCAAAGTCGGAGGAAGAACATGATGATCACCTCCGAGTTGTGTTGCAAGTGTTAAGGGAGAAAAAGCTATATGCCAAGTTCAGCAAGTGCGAATTTTGGCTGAAGGAGGTTACGTTTTTAGGACATGTGGTATCTGCTGAAGGAATAAGGGTGGATCCTCGGAAGATTGAGGCAGTGCTAGATTGGAAACCACCTAGGTCGGTGGCTGAGGTTCGTAGTTTCTTGGGTTTGGCAGGCTACTACGGAAGGTTTGTAGAAGGGTTTTCATCGATAGCCGCACCTTTGTGAAGTCGCTAAGGAAGGAGGTACCTTTCATATGGACCGATAAGCAACAGGAGAGCTTTGAGAAGCTTACGAGAGTCTTATTTGAAGCTCAGGTTTGATTCACTGAGGCGTGGAAGGATTTTATAATGTCTTGTGATGCTTCCCATACGAGTTGGGAGGTGTCCTTATGCAAGACGGGAAGGTAGTTGCTTATGTGTCCCGATAATTAAGGCCACATGAGGTTAACTACCCGACGCACGATTTGGAGTTGATGGCGGTGGTCTTTGCTATTAAGGTATGGAGGCATTATCTTTATGGAGGGAAGTCAGTAATCTACACTGACCACAAAAGCCTCAAATATCTGCTGACTCAGAAGGAGTTGAACCTGAGATAGCAAAGGTGGGTGGAATTGTTTAAGGACTACGATTGTTCCATAGAGTATCACCCGGGCAAGGCGAATGTACTGGCAGATGCTCTAAGTCAGAAAGTAGTGTCAGATCTAAGGGCGATGTTTGCGCATCTGAGCTTGTATGACGATGAAAGTTTGCTGGCAGAATTGCAAGTTAAGCCGACATGGCTGAATGAGGTGAAAGAGGGTCAGTTGGTGGATGATGATCTAAGTGCTAGGCTTCAGCAAAGTCACAGTGGGGAGTTGAAGGATTATGGTGTTAACGGCGATGGAGTATTGTGTTTTAAGGGTAAGGTCCAGTATGCTAAAGAATGAGGAGTTAAGGCGGAGGATTCTTCAAGAATCGCATGGTAGCCCTATGCTATGCATCCCGGAGGTAGTAAATGATAGGAGACTTAAGGGAACAATTTTGGTGGCCGGTCTTAAGCGGAAGTTACAAGAATTTGTAGGCAAGTGCTTAGCGTGTCGACAAGTTAAGGTGAACACCAAGTTCTGTCAGGTTGCTTGACCAATCTGATTCTGCAATGGAAGTGGGAAAGAATTACCATGGACTTCGTTAGTGGGCTTCCCCTTACGCTTACTAAGAAGGACTCGGTATGGGTGATAGTGGATCGGCTGACAAAGTCCGAGCATTTCATTCCAGTGCGGGTTGACTATTCTCTGTAAAAGTTAGCAAAGTTGTATGTAGCTGAGATCGTCAGGTTGCACGGAGTGCTGGTGTCGATTATCTCAGATAGGGATCCGAGGTTTACGTCTCGATTTTGGAAAGCACTACATTAAGCTTTAGGCACCAGATTGGACTTTAGTATGGCTTTTCATCCACAGTCAGACGGCCAGTCTGAGCGGGTGATCCAAGTGTTAGAGGATATGTTGAGGGGCTGTGTAATAGACTTCAGAGGAAGTTGGGAAGAATATTTGCCTTTAGTGGAATTTGCGTACAACAACAGTTATCAGGCAAGTATTAAAATGGCACTGTACGAGGTGTTGTATGGACGAAAGTGTCGCACTCCTACGTGTTGGACGGAATTGGGGGAACGTTAGATTTTAGGTCCAAAAATTGTGGCAGAATCGAAGGAAATGGTTAAGGTAATTCGGGCACAGTTGAAGGAAGCATCTGACCGACAAAAGTCATACGCAGATCTCAAACGGAAGGACATAGAATTTGTTGTGGGAGATCAAGCGTTTCTCAAAGTTTCACCTTGGAAGAAGGCAATGAGATTCGGTCGCAAAGGGAAGTTAAGTCCCAGGTTTATAGGACCTTGTCGGGTATTAAAGTGAATTGGACCGGTGGCATACCAGTTGAAGTTGCCTTCGAAATTGCAGCAGATGCACGACGTATTCTATGTCTCTATGCTACGTCGTTATTGATCGGATCCACCTCATGTAGTCCCGGTTGAAGAGGTGGAGCCAAGGCCAGATTTGTCCTACGAAGAAGAGCCGATTCAGATTTTGGAACGAGATGTGAAAGTGTTACAGAGGAAGTCAGTTCCTCTGGTCAAAGTGTTATGGCGTAATCATGGATCGGAGGAAGCTTCTTGGGAGCCGGAAGAAGCAATGCGACAGCAATACCCCCACATATTCTAGCCAGTTAATTTCGAGGTCGAAGTTATTTTAAGGGGGTAGAACTGTAATATCTGGGAATTATGGCTTATGCATTAATGCTTAATTGTATGAAATAGCATGTCTACGTAAATGTTGAATGTGTTTTATGAATTTTGGGAACAGTAGAATATAGGAGAATGCCTTAGAAATTATCTAATTTTAAGTTTAAAGGAGGGAGCTAAGCCTAAGAGGCCTTAAGAAAATTAGTAGGGGAAATATGACACAAAAATGGGCTTGTTTAAGTGGCTTGGAGGCGCCACTTAGGGGCTCAGTATGTGACGCCACAAGCAGGGTGTAAGGGCCTAGGTTCGAGCAACGTGGGAAGCAAATAAAAGAGTTTTATTTTGCTGCAAGGAGGAGAGGTAGTGGACGGCACAGGGACACTTCAAAGATGAAGTGTAGATCAAGTTAAAAACTTAAAGATTCGGCTAAGGTAGAGTGAAAAGGAGGATTGCATGGAGAGAGGAAGAGTTGGCCGGTCAAGGGATTCTTTGGTGATCAATTTTAGGTCATGGCAAGAATTTCTAAAGGAGGTTTAGAGGTTCTTTTGGTTCTTCTTTCTTTCTCTAGTAGAGTGTCAAATTTTCACCCTTTTCTCTCTTGACCAAAAGCGAAAGTTTGGAACCATTTGTGCATCTTTTCCTTTCTTCTTTCACATCTTATTTCTCTTTCACTCACTCCCTAGAAACCAAACTTACCTCTCATCTTTAGCAAGGCCGAAACCTCTCTACCAATCTTCACCATTAAAGTGTCGAAACACCATCTCTACCTTGAAGTCGAATCTCGGTTTAATGTGGGTCGATTCTTTGTTAAAGCCGAAAGGACCTATTATTAAGGTAAGGTTACGGAAACCCCTCTTCGCTTGGGATTTATGTCATGGCTGAATGGCCTTTGATTCTTTAAAATGTGTTAAGCTTGATTGTAGGGAGGTACAAACCTAACGCAGAGATCTTTCGGGAAGTTGGTCATTATTAGTAAGCAAGATAGTGGTATGTATTTCTCTCCTAGCAATCAGTTTGGGTTCTCTTTCTTTTAAGTGTGCCAAATCAAGGATTAAGCCTTGGTTTAGGGATAGCCGAATATGCTTGTGCCATGATATGTGTTTCTTGTGAAGGTAGCCAACATTAAGGAGCATTAAAGGAGAAGCTTTCGGGATTTGTAGTGATCAAAGTAAGTCAAAGTGGTATTCTGCCAAGGGCCATTTTCTTAGAGTATTGTTATAGCCGATTCTAACAATGGTTAAGCAGGGATTTCGGCAACATCAGGAACAAGTAGTGGTTTTTGGGATTTGGTTAGGCAAGGTAACTGGAGTGCAATATTCGGCCATAGGCCATATTTTAGTATTAATGCCTAATCAATTTTAACTATGGGTATTAGGAAGGAGGGCAATCAGTTTTGGTAGATTTTCGGGATTTCAGTGAAAGCGTTAAGTGAACCATGTGTGTACCCCACACTAAATTTTAATAGATTTACGACATCAATTTAATAGATGTGTTTGTAATGATGTGAAATGTGGCCAAAGGTACCATGCAATAGTCCAAAGTACTCAGGTACGTAACCTTAACATTATGTTAATAAATATTTGGAATATGGCACATATGTGAATATTGATAAGAATGTGAAATGAGGCATAGGGCATGATGTTGCATGATTTGTATGACATGGGGCATATGGGAAATTGTTTAAAGGAAGTGATCCGTGGTTTATACCACAATATTCGAATGTGGTGACTCATGTCACAATAATCAATGTGGTGACTTATGTCACAATAATTATCTGTGGCTATGCCACAAAATATAAGGCGATGAGCATGTAAATGCCAATGACGCCTTCGATGATGTGTAGCGGATGGAGGGTCGACTTAGTAGTCCCCATGGTGTGATGGTTGGTACGGGTGATGTGTAGTGGATGGTTATCTAGGTTTGGGTTGGGTTTGCATCATTGATTATATGTGTTTTATATGTGATTTGACATGCCTAAATTGATTGAGAGTTTGTGTTTGATGGTTATACATTGAGTTTATTTGACTCATCCTGTTGTGGGATCTTTTTGGTGACACTCAAGAATGGACCGGTCAGTAGGAGCTTTATGGTAGCCATGCTCAGCTCAGAAATTATTTTGTTTTGGACTTTCAATACATAAGTTTTTTGGACTATTCCGGGTTTTGTTTTGATGTAATAAGGCCGTAAGTATTAAACTGTTTATGCATGCATTTAAATTATTTTAGTATTGTACGATCTTTATCACTTTAAAGTTTAAGTAACTTATATTAAAATAAATGTTAAATGTTTTGACACCTAATCAACACAAATCAACTGCTTTTCAAAAACACACAAAATTTTGGCAAACTTCAAATAAGTTTGAATGATTTTTCCTAGAAGCATGCCGATCCGGTCAGGGCTTGTGGACCGAGTTTGGGGTGTTTCAGCTTGGTATCGAGCAGGTTCAAAACACGACCTTGAGGGCTTTTTGGGCCCAAAGTAATTTCTTTCTTTTGAAATTGGATTTTCTAAGAAATAAGTGGTTCTCGGCATGGCTTTGAGTCTCCTACCAAGTCCACTGTAAGTACCCCTAACTCCTCTGTGACTTGTATGGGGGAAATCATAGGGACGTAGATTAGTAGATTATGATATATTAAACCCTAGGATTAGTTTACTCCAACACCAAGTTACATAAAACTTAAAGTCAACCAAACAAACCTGTGTCTGAGTCGCCGAGTCAAAGGTGTGGCAACCGTTGTGCGCATGTCTAGGATTGGATTCAGTGGGAGCTTGGTATTTAAGTAGTCCTAGTGACTCACCTCCTCACCGCTCGAATCTTACCTGGTGCGTAGTGACGGTTCACCTTAGCCAAGAGGACTCAAACACAAAGCTAAACCCAATAATTAAAACCCAAAGGGATCATCACCTTGTTTCGAGAAACTCAAAATTCAAACCATGATTTTAAAATTTCAAGTGCCCTTGATTTAAAGCGACCAAAATACCACGATTTGCAACTTGACCAAAATACCCGAAACTGTACAAATGACCAAAATACCCTCAGTGTGGAAAGTTATCGAAGTACCCTCAAATTAAAAATCTTTAAAAATACCCTTGTTTTGAAAAGTCACCAGGAACCATATTTTTCAAAAAATTACCAAAATGACCCTGGCTTATAAAATTACAAAAATACCCTAGTGTATAAAATTACCATTTTACCCTTGAAATTTTCTTGTCAAGTATTTCAATTACGAAAAAAACTATATACCAAAGAAAAAATTTTCTTTGTGAAATTTTCAAATACCATAATTTGGAAAATTACCAAAATACCTTTATAGGATAGAATTACAAAAATACCCCTGGGTAGTGGAAAACAACAAACAATGACAACTACAATATTTTTCTGTAATGAATGCAAGTTCATGAATGTGATTGAATGAATGAATTGAGATTGTTTGTATGAAATCGAAAGAACAACTCCTAGAACTATTGACCATAAGGTATTCGTGATAAATCGGTGAAACAAAAACTAATCTATAAAATTCTTAAATTAGATAAAAGCGATTCAAAAGTATGAACTCTAGGGGCGTGGTCGTAACGTCGCGTGTAGTGGTATAGGTGAATAGTCGTGTCGAGCCGTTAGGTCGGGACAAGGTCCGAAAATAAGATGCCACAACCACCATTACCGATGTGGAATATCGAGGATCGACGGAGGATGATGCGATATCCTGACGATCTTTGCGAGTTTTGGAAAGGGTGGCTGGAGCAGGCGGAGGCATGGGAGCTCGAAAGTTGGAACTTGAGTGACTTCGAGCTAATGGAGTTGAGTTTTTTCGTGGAGTATCCGGTGTGGCACCCAATGCGGCTGAGTATTGGTTGGAAGCGACGGAGCAGATTATGGATGACTTGGACCTAACTACCGAGGAGAAATTGAAAGGGATAGTGTCGCTACTTCGTGATGAGTCATACCAATGGTGGCTTACAGTTCGGGAAGGTGCTACCGTGGACGATCTTACTTGAGAATATTTTAAGGCGGCATATCAGAAGAAGTACATTGGAACTAGTTATGTTGATGTGCAGAGGAAGGCGTTTCTGAGGCTGGTTCAAAGAAATAAGTATGTAGCGAATCTGGCGAAATTTCTAAAGGTGAGCCGTTATGCTCGAGGTATTGTGTCGACGGAGCATGAAGCGGTGTGTGGATTTGAGGACGGGACGAGGATGATCTAAGATTGTTGATAGCTCCACAGGAGGCGAGAGTTTCTTGTGTTGGTGGAGAAGGCTAAGGTAGCGAAGGATTAAGGACTCGGTGAGACATAATCTGAGACGAGTAGGCAAAGAGAGGCTTTGGATCATCGTGGCCTTCAAGGAATGAGCAAAAGAGGCCTAGAGTTGATGGGCATAAGGTCGACAAGGCGCACTCTTGGAGGCGATGTCGTACTTGTGCCCAGTGTGGAAAGATGCACTTGCGGAGTGTTAGAAAAGAGGCGGAGGATGCTTTAAGTATGGGTCCAAGGACCACATGATTAAAGATTGTCCTATGAAAACGAAGGGGTCGACCCAGAAGCCAAGGTCCTAACAGTGGAAGAGGAGGACAACACCACCGCAAAGGTGTGGTTAATTTGGCGAGAGAATAATGGTGCTAAAGGGACGAAGAACCCGAGCAGAGTGTTAATAATCTGAGGCAAAGGCGACCAAGTTTGGTTTATCTTTGTCGTCGGAGGAGGAGAGATGCACCGGACGTCATAGCCCAGACGTTCCTTATTTTGGCAAGCCTTACTTTGCTTTGATTGATGTTGGCTCTACCCACTCTTATGTTGCATGTAGAATAGTTGAAACTCTAGGAATAGCCTCAGAACTTTCTAGTAGGGAGATGACCGTAGTAAGCCCATTAGGTCAAAGCAGTAGTGGTGAATAAGATGTTTGAGTGTACCTTTGGAGTTTTAGGGGCGGTATTTCGTCGACTTAATGGAATTACCCTTGAGAGAATTTGATCTCATACTTGGTATGGGTGGCTAGTGGAACATCGGTCAGTATTAGATTATCGGCTAAGCGAATGGAGTTAAGGTCATGGGAAGATAAGGCGTAATTATGATAGGAGAAAGAAGAAACTACATGTCTAACGTAGTTTGGCATTAAAAAGGTGATAAGGTGGTTCAAAAGGGTGCAAGGCATTTTTGGCTTTCGTTAGTCGTTGGATGCAAAAGAAAGGGAGTTAGTGGAGTTAAAACCGTAAGGGAGTTTGTGAATGTCTTTCCAGAGGAATTACCTAGAATACCCCTAGATAGGAAGTGGAATTGAGAATTGATTTCTTTGCAAGAATGCGACTCCTATGTCAATTGCCCGTCTGAGAATGGCACCAAAGGAGTTGGTTGAGCTCAAGACTCGGATCCAAGAGTTGCTTGATCGTAGGTTTATCCGGCCAGTGTGTCTCCATGGGGAGCACCGGTCTTGTTTGTGAAGTAGAAGGACGAAACTATGCGTATGTGCATAGATTATCGTCGATTGAATAAAGTCGACCATCAAGAACAAGTATCCATTGCCAAGGATAGACGACTTGTTCGATCGACTTAAGAAGTGGCGATATTCTCAAAGATAGATCTAAGGTGCGGATATCATCGACTTAAAGTGAAGGAGGTGACATCCATAAGGCGACTTTTCGAACAAGAATGCGGGTATTATGAGTTCTTAGTAATGCCGTTCGAATTGACAAAGCCTGACCGTGTTCATGGACATGATGAACCGGGTTTCCAACCCTATCTGGACTAGTTCGTTGTACTCATAAACGATATTTTGGTGTATTCAAAGTCAGAGGAAGAACATGATGATCACCTCCGAGTTGTGTTGCAAGTGTTAAGGGAGAAAAAGCTATATCTTTGAGTTAAAGAAGTCGAATTTTAATTTGAAGGAGGTTACGTTTTTAGGACATGTGGTATCTCTTGAAGGAATAAGGGTGGATCCTCGGAAGATTGAGGCGGTGCTAGATTGGAAACCACCTAGGTCGATGGTGAGGTTCGTAGTTTCTTGGGTTTGGCGTGCTACCTCTGAAGGTTTGTAGAAGGGTTTTCATCGATAGCCGCACCTTTGGCGAAGCCGCTAGGAAGGAGGTACCTTTCATATGGGTGATAAGCAGGAGAGCTTTGAGAAGGTTACGAGTCTTGACTAAAGCTCGGTTTAATTCACTGAGGCGGGGAAGGATTTTGTAGTGTACTGTGATGCTTCCCATACAGGATTGGGAGGTGTCCTTATGCAAGACGGGAAGGTAGTTGCTTATGGTCCAGACAATTAAGGCCACACGAGGTTAACTACCCGACGCACGATTTAGAGTTGACGGCAGTGGTCTTTGCTCTTAAGGTATGAAGGCATTATTTTTATGGAGGGAAGTTAGTAATCTACACTGACCACAAAAGCCTCAAATATCTGCTGACTTAGAAGGAGTTGAACCTGAGACAGCGAAGGTGGGTGAAATTGTTGAAGGACTACGATTGTTCCATAGAGTATCACCGGGCAAGGCGAATGTCTTGGCGAGATGCTCTAAGTCGAAAGTAGTGTCGATCTAAAGCGATGTTTACATCCGAGCTTGTATGACGATGAAAGTTCTTTGGCGACTGCAAGTTGTCGACATGGTGAATGAGGTGAAAGAGGGTCGGTTGGCGGATGATGATCGAGTGCTAAGCTTGCAAGTCTGAGCGGGAGTTGAAAGATTACGGTGTTAGCGGTGATGGAGTATTGTGTTTTAAGTGTAAGGTCTGTATGCCAAAGAATGAGGAGTTAAGGCGGAGGATTATTCAACAATCGCATGGTAGCCCCTATGCTATGCATCCCGGAGGTAGTAAGGTAGTCTGAGACTTAAGGGAACAATTTTGGTGGCTGGCCTTAAGCGGAAGTTACAATTTGTAAGCAAATGCTTAGCGTGTCGACAAGTTAAGGTGAACACCAAGTTCTGTCGAGGTTGCTTCACCAATCTGATTCATGAGTGGAAGTGGGAAAGAATTACGTTGGACTTTGTTAGTGGGCTTCCCCTTATGCTTACTAAGAAGGACTCGGTATGGGTGATAGTGGATCGGCTAACAAAGTCCGAGCATTTCATTCCAGTGCGGGTTGATTATTCTCTGCAAAAGTTAGCAAAGTTGTATGTAGCTGAGATCGTCAGGTTGCACGGAGTGCTGGTGTCGATTATCTCGGATAGGGATCCGAGGTTTACGTCTCGATTTTGGAAAACACTACACTAAGCTTTAGGCATCAGATTGGACTTTAGCACAGCTTTTCATCCACAGTCAGACGGCCAGTCTGAGCGGGTGATCCAAGTGTTAGAGGATATGTTGAGGGGCTGTGTGATAGACTTCAGAGGAAGTTGGGAAGAATATTTGCCTTTAGCGGAATTTGCGTACAACAACAGTTATCAGGCAAGTATTAAAATGGCACCGTACGAGGCGTTGAATGGACGGAAGTGTCGCACTTTTACAAGTTGGACGGAATTGGGGGAACGTCAGATTTTAGGTCCAAAAATTATGGCAGAATCGGAGGAAATGGTTAAGGTAATTCGGGCACGGTTGAAGGAAGCATCTGACCGGCAAAAGTCATACACAGATCTCAAACGGAAGGACATAGAATTTGTTGTGGGAGATCAAGCGTTTCTCAAAGTTTCACCTTGGAAGAAGGTAATGAGATTGATCGCAAAGGGAAGTTAAGTCCCGTGTTTATAGGACCTTATCGGGTATTAAAGCAAATTGGACATTGGCATACGGTTGGAGCCTTGAAATTGCAGCAGATGCATGACGTATTCCATGTCTCTATGCTAGGTCGTTACCGATCGGATCCATCTCATGTAGTCCCGGTTGAAGAGGTGGAGCTAAGGCTAGATTTGTCCTACGAAGAAGAGCCGATTCAGATTTTGGAACGAGATGTGAAAG
Source organism: Gossypium rotundifolium (assembly GCA_025506655.1). Lineage (NCBI taxonomy): Eukaryota > Viridiplantae > Streptophyta > Magnoliopsida > Malvales > Malvaceae > Gossypium > Gossypium rotundifolium. Next base: position 163,506,222 of record CP106729.1, on the reverse strand, counting down.
TGTTACGGAGGAAGTCAGTTCCTCTGGTCAAAGTGTTATGGCGTAATCGTGGATCGGAGGAAGCTTCTTGGGAGCCGGAAGAAGCAATGCGACAGTAATACCCCCACATATTCTAGCCAGGTAATTTCGAGGTCGAAATTATTTTAAGAAATATAAGCGTAATATCTGGGAATTATGGCTTATGCATTAATGCTTAATTGCATGAAATAGCATGTCTACGTAAATGTTGAATGTGTTTTATGAATTTTGGGAACAGTAGAATATAGGAGAATGCCTTAGAAATTATCTAATTTTAAGTTTAAAAGAGGAGCTAAGCCTAAGAGGCCTTAAAAAATTAGTAGGGGAAATATGACACAAAAATGGGCTTGTTTAAGTGGCTTGGAGGCGCCACTTAGGGGCTCGATATGTGGCGCCACAAGCGGTGTAAGGGCCTAGGTTCGAACAGCGTGGGAAGCAAATAAAAGAGTTTTATTTTCTTTGCAAGGAGGAGAGGTAGTGGATGGACACATGGACACTTCAAAGATGAAGTGTAGATCAAGTTAAAACTTAAAGATCCGGCTAAGGTAGAGTGAAAAGGGGGATTGCATGGAGAGAGGAAGAGTTGGTAGGCCAAGGATTCTTTGGTGATCAATTTCAGGTCATATTTGAATTTCTAAAGGGAGGTTTAGAGGTTCTTTTCGGTTCTTCTTTCTTTCTCTAGTAGAGTCAAATTTTCACCCTTTTTCTCTCTTGACCAAAAGCCGAAAGTTTGGAACCATTTGTGCATCTTTTCCTCTCTTCTTTCACATCTTATTTCTCTTTCACTCACTCCCTAGAAACCGAAACTTACCCTCTCATCTTTAGTAAGGCCGAAACCTCTCTACCAATCTTCACTATTAAAGTGCCGAAACACCATCTCTACCTTGAAGCCGAATCTCAATCTTAATGTGGGTTGATTCTTTGTTAAAGCCGAAAGGACCTATTATTAAGGTAAGGCTGCGAAAACCCCTCTTCGTTTGGGATTTATGTCATGGCCGAATGGCCCTTTGATTCTTTAAAATGTGTTAAGCCTGATTGTAGGGTGAGGTACATCCTAACGCAGGAGATCTTTCGGGAAGTTGGTCATTATTGGTAAGCAGCATAGTGGTATGTATTTCTCTCCTAGCAATCGGTTTGGGTTCTCTTTCTTTTAAGTGTGCCGAATCAAGGATTAAGCCTTGGTTTAGGGATAGCCGAATATGCTTGTGCCATGATATGTGTTTCTTGTGAAGGTAGCCAACATTAAGGAGCATTAAAGGAGAAGCTTTTGGGATTTGTAGTGATCAAAGTAAGTCAAAGTGGTATTCTGCCAAGGGCCATTTTCTTAGAGTATTGTTATAGCCGATTCTAACAATGGTTAAGCAGGGATTTCGGTAACATCAGGAACAAGTAGTGGTTTTTGGGATTTGGTTAAGCAAGGTAATTGGAGTGCAATATTCGGCCATAGGCCATATTTTAGTATTAATGCCTAATCGATTTTAACTATGGGTATTAGGAAGGAGGGCAATCAGTTTTGGTAGATTTTCGGGATTTCAGTGAAAGCGTTAAGTGAACCAGGCGTGTACCCCACACTAAATTTTAATAGATTTACGGCATCAATTTAATAGATGTGCTTGTAATGATGTGAAATGTGGCCAAAGGTACCATGCAATGGTCCAAAGTACTCAGGTACGTAACCTTAACATTATGTTAATAAATATTTGGAATATGGCACATATGTGAATATTGATAAGAATGTGAAATAAGGCATAGGGCATGATGTTGCATGATTTGTATGACATGGGGCATATGGGAAATTGTTTAAAGGGAAGTGATCCGTGGTTTATACCACAATATTCGAATGTGGTGACTCATGTCACAATAATCCGAATGTGGTGACTTATGTCACAAATAATTATCTGAGTGGCTATGCCACAAAATATAAGGCGATGAGCATGTAAATGCGGCGGCGCCTTCGATGATGTGTAGCGGATGGAGGGTCGACTTAGTAGTCCCCACGGTGTGATGGTTGGTACGGTGATGTGTAGTAGATGGTTATCTAGGTTTGGGTTCGGGTTTGCATCATTGATTATATGTGTTTTATATGTGTGATTTGACATGCCTAAATTGATTGAGAGTTTGTGTTTGGTGGTTATACATTGAGTCTATTTGACTCACCCTGTTGTGGGATCTTTTTCAGGTGACACTCAGTAATGGACTGGGTCGGTAGGAGCTTTATGGTGGCCATGCTCAGCTCAGAAATTATTTTGTTTTTGACTTTAAATACTTAAGTATTTTGGACTATTCCGGGTTTTGTTTTGATGTAATAAGGCCGTAAGTATTAAACTGTTTATGCATGCATTTAAATTATTTTAGTATGGTACGATCTTTATCACTTTAAAGTTTAAGTAACTTATATTAAAAATAAATGTTAAATGTTTTGACACCTAATCAACACAAATCAACTGTTTTTCAAAAACACACAAAATTTTGGCAAACTTCAAATAAGTTTCGAATGATTTTTCCCTAGAAGCATGCCAGATCCGGTCAGGGCTTGTGGGCCGGGTTTGGGGTGTTTCAGCTTGGTATCAGAGCTCGGTTCAAAACATGACCTTGAGGGCTTTTTGGGCCCAAAGCATTTTCTTTCTTTTGAAATTGGATTTTTCTAAGAAATAAGTGGTTCTCGGCATGGCTTTTGAGTCTCGGCCGAAGTCCACTAGGTAAGTACCCCTAACTCCTCTGTGACTTGTATGGGGGAAATCATAGGGACGTAGATTAGTAGATTAGGAGATATTAAACCCTAGGATTAGTTTACTCCAACACCAAGTTACATAAAACTTAAAGTCAACCAAACAAACACGTATGCGAGTCACGAGTCAAAGGTGTGGCAATTGTGCGCATGTCTAAGATTGGATTCGATGGGAGCTTGGTATTTAAGCGGCCCTAGTGACTCACCTCCTCACCTTTCGAATCTTACAGTGCGTAGTGACGGTTCACCTTAGCCAAGAGGACTCAAAAGAGGCTAAACCCAATAATTAAAACCCAAAGGGACCATCACCTTGTTTTGAGAAACTCAAAATTCAAACCATGATTTTAAAATTTCAAGTGCCCTTGATTTAAAGGCGACCAAAATACCACGATTTGCAACTTGACCAAAATACCCCTAACTTGTACAAATGACTAAAATACCTCGGTGTGGAAAGTTATCAAGTACCCTCAAATTAATAATCTTTAAAAATACCCTTGTTTTGAAAAGTCACCAGAACCATATTTTACAAAAATTACGAAATGATACGGCTTATAAAATTACAAAAATACCCTAGTGTATAAAATTACCATTTTACCTTGAAATTTTCTTGTCAAGTATTTCAATTTTGAAATAAAACTATATACCAAAGAAAAAATTTACTTTGTGAAATTTTCAAATACCCTAATTTGGAAAATTACCAAAATACCCTTATAGGATAAAATTACAAAAATACCCCTTGGTAGTGGAAAACAACAAACAATGCAACTACAACATTTTTCTGTAATGAACGCAAGTTCATGAATGTGATTGAATGAATGAATTGAGACTGTAGGTGTATGAAATCGAAAGAACAACTCCCTAGTACTATTGACCATAAGACTGTTCGTGATAAATCAGTGAAACAAAAACTAATCTATAAAATTCTTAAATTAGATAAACGCGATTCGAAAGTATGAACTCTAGGGGATGTGGTCATAACGTGCGTGGCCGTGGTAGAGGCCGAATGGCTGTGTCGGAGCCCGTTAGGTCAGGACAAGGGTCCGAAAATGAGATGCCACCACCACCAGCTGCTGATGTGGAATATCAGGATCAGACGGAGGATGATGCGATATCCTGACGATCTGCGAGTTTTGGAAAGGGTGGTGGGGCGAGCAGAGAGCATGGGAGCTCAAAAGTCGGTTACTGGCGACTTGAGCTAATGGAGTTGAGTTTTTCCATGGAGTATCCGGTGTGGCACCCAATGCAGCTGAGTATTGGTTGGAAGCGACGGAGCGGATTATGGACGACTTGGACCTAACTGTTGAGGAGAAATTGAAAGGGATAGTGTCGCTACTTCGTGATAAGTCATACCAATGGTGGCTCGATTCGGGAAGGTCTTTGCCGTGAGAACGATCTTACTTGGGAATATTTTAAGGCGGCATATCAGAAGAAGTACATTGGAACTAGTTATGTTGATGCGTAAAGGAAGGCGTTTCGAGGTTGGTTAAAGGAAATAAGTCTGTAGCGAATCTGGTGAATTCTAAAATTTTGGCCGTTATGCTCGAGGTATTGTGTCGACGGAGCATGAGCGGTGTGTCCGATTTGAGGACGGACTGAGGGATGATCTAAGATTGTTGATAGCTCCGCAGCAGGAGCGAGAGTTTGCTAGCTCCACAGCAGGAGCGAGAGCTTGCTGTGTTGGTGGAGAAAGCTAAGGTAGCCGAAGGGATTAAGGACTCAGTGAGACATAATCTGGTAGGAGTAGGCAAGAGAGGCTTTGGATCATCGGGGCCTTCAAGGAATGAGCAAAAGAGGCCTAGAGTTGATGGACCGTGAGGTCGACAAGTCGCCTTCTTGGAGGCGATGTCGTACTTGTGCCCAGTGTGGAAAGATGCACTTGGGGGAGTGTTGGAAAAAGACGAGAGGATGCTTTAAGTATGGGTCCAAGGACCACATGATTAAGGATTGTCCTATGAGAACAGAAGGGGGTCGACCAGTAAGCCAAGGTCCTAACCGAGCTAGAAGAGGAGAAACGGCTGACCACCGTAAGGCCGTGGTTGGTGGGAGAGAGGTAATCTTTGAAAGGGACGAAGAACCCGGCAGAGGTGTTAATATCTGAGGCAAGGTAGCCAAGTTTGGTTTATGCGGTACATCGGAGGAGGCGGAGACGCACGGACGTCATAAATGCGTTCCTTATTTTTGGCAAGCCTTACTTTGCTTTGATTGATGTTGGCTCTACCCACTCTTATGTTGCATGTAGAATAGTTGAAACTCTAGGAATAGCCTCAGAACTTTCTAGTAGGGAGATGATGTAGTAAGCCCATTAGGTCAAACGTAGTGGTGAATAAGATGTTTGAGTGTACCTTTAGAGCTTTAGGGAGCGGTATTTCTGTGACTTAATGGAATTACCCGGAGAATTTGATCTCATACTTGGTATGGGTGGCTAGTGGAACATCTGTCAGATTAGATTGTGCGGCTAAGCGAATGGAGTTAAGGTCATGGGAGGATAAGGCGGTAATTATGATAGGAAAAAGAAGAAACTACATGTCTAACGTGGTTTGACATTAAAGGCGATAAGATGGTTCGAAAAGGGTGCAAGGCATTTTTGGCTTTCGTTAGTCGTTGGATGCAAAAGAAAGGGGAGTTAGTGGAGTTAGAACCGTAAGGGAGTTTGTGAATGTCTTTCCAGAGGAATTTCCTAGAATACCCCCAGATAGGGAAGTGGAATTGAATTGATTTCTTCGCAGCACAGCTCCTATGTCAATTGCCCGTCTGAGAATGGCACCAAAGGAGTTGGTTGAGCTCAAGGCTCGAGATCCAAGAGTTGCTTGATCGTGGGTTTATCGACCCGAGTGTGTCTCCATGGGGAGCACCGGTCTTGTTGTGAAAAAAAGGACGGAACTATGCGTATGTGCATAGATTATCGTCGATTGAATAAGTCGACCATCAAGAACAAGTATCCATTGCCAAGGATAGACGACTTGTTCGATCACAAAAGGCGGCGATATTCTCAAAGATAGATCTAAGGTCTGGATATCATTAGCTTAAAGTGAAGGAGGCTGACATCCATAAGACAGCTTTTCGAACAAGGTACGGGTATTATGAGTTCTTAGTAATGCCGTTCGAATTGACAAACGCCCCAGCCGTGTTCATGGACATGATGAACCGGGTTTTCCAACCCTATCTGGACTAGTTCGTTGTGCTCATAAACGATATTTTGGTGTATTCAAAGTCAGAGGAAAAACATGATGATCACCTCTGAGTTGTGTTGCAAGTGTTAAGGGAGAAAAGGCTATATGCTAAGTTCAGCAAGTGCGAATTTTGGCTGAAGGAGGTTACGTTTTTAGGACATGTGGTATCTCTTTGAAGGAATAAGGGTGGATCTCGAAAGATTAAGGCGGTGTTAGATTGGAAACCACCTAGGTGGGTGGTGAGGTTCGTAGTTTCTTGGGTTTGGCGGAGCTACTCTGAGAAGGTTTGTAGAAGGGTTTTCATCGATAGCCGCACCTTTGTGAAGCCGCTAAGGAAGGAGGTACCTTTCATATGGGTGATAAGCAAGGAGAGAGGTTTGAGAAGCTTACGAGAGTCTTGACTAAAGCTCCAGTTTGATTGACTGGCGGGGAAGGATTTTGTAGTGTATTGTGATGCTTCCTATCTGAGTTGGGAGGTGTCCTTATGCAAGACAGGAAGGTAGTTGCTTATGTGTCCCGATAATTAAGGCCACACGAGGTTAACTACCCGACGCACGATTTGGAGTTGACGGTAGTGGTCTTTGCTCTTAAGGTATGGAGGCATTATCTTTATGGAGGGAAGTCAGTAATCTACACTGACCACAAAAGCCTCAAATATCTGCTGACTCAGAAGGAGTTGAACCTGAGACAGCGAAGGTGGGTGGAATTGTTGAAGGACTACGATTGTTCCATTGAGTATCACCCGGGCAAGGCGAATGTACTGGCAGATGCTCTAAGTCAGAAAGTAGTGTCAGATCTAAGGGCGATGTTTGTGCATCTGAGCTTGTATGATGATGAAAGTTTGCTGGCAGAATTGCAAGTTAAGCCGACATGGCTGAATCAGGTGAAAGAGGGTCAGTTGGCAGATGATGATCTAAGTGCTAAGCTTCGGCATGTACAGAGCGGGGAGTTAAAGGATTATGGTGTTAACGGCGATGGAGTATTGTGTTTTAAGGGTAAGGTCTGTATGCCAAAGAATGAGGAGTTAAGGCAGATGATTCTTCAAGAATCGCATGGTAGCCCCTATGCTATGCATCCTGGAGGTAGTAAGCTGTACAGAGACTTAAGGGAACAATTTTGGTGGCTCGGTCTTAAGCGAAAGTTACCGAATTTGTAGGCAAGTGCTTAGCGTGTCGACAAGTTAAGGTGAACACCAAGTTCTGTCGAGGTTGCTTCATGTCTGATTCTGCGATGGAAGTGGGAAAGAATTACCATGGACTTCATTAGTGGGCTTCCCCTTACGCTTACTAAGAAGGACTCGGTATGGGTGATAGTGGATTTGCTGACAAAGTCCGAGCATTTCATTCCAGTGCGGGTTGACTATTCTCTGCAAAAGTTAGCAAAGTTGTATGTAGCTGAGATCGTAAGGTTGCACGGACTGCCGGTGTCGATTATCTCGGATAGGGATTCGAGGTTTACGTCTCGATTTTGGAAAGCACTACATCAGGCTTTAGGCACCATATTGGACTTTAGTATGGCTTTTCATCCACAGTCAGACGGCCAGTCTGAGCGGGTGATCCAAGTGTTAGAGGATATGTTGAGGGGCTGTGTGATAGACTTCAGAGGAAGTTGGGAAGAATATTTGCCTTTAGCGGAATTTGCATGCAACAACAGTTATCAGGCAAGTATTAAAATGGCACCGTACGAGGCGTTGTATGGACGGAAGTGTCGCACTCCTACGTGTTGGACGGAATTGGGGGAACTTCAGATTTTGGGTCTGGAAATTGTGGCAGAATCGGAGGAAATGGTTAAGGTAATTCAGGCACGGTTGAAGGAAGCAGCTGACCTGCAAAAGTCATACGCAGATCTCAAACGGAAGGACATAGAATTTGCTGTGGGAGATCAAGTGTTTCTCAAAGTTTCGCTTTGGAAGAAGGTAATGAGATTCGGTCGCAAAGGGAAGTTAAATCCCAGGTTTATAGGACCTTATCGGGTATTAAAGTGAATTGGACCGATGGCATACCAATTGGAGTTGCCTTCGAAATTGCAGTAGATGTACGACGTATTCCATGTCTCTATGCTACGTCGTTACCGATCAGATCCATCACATGTAGTCCCGGTTCAAGAGGTGGAGCTAAGGCCAGATTTGTCCTACGAGGAAGAGCCGATTCAGATTTTGGAACGAGATGTGAAAGTGTTACAGAGGAAGACGGTTCCTCTGGTCAAAGTGTTATGGCGTAATCATGGATCAGAGGAAGCTTCTTGGGAGCCAGAAGAAGCAATGCGACAGCAATACCCCCACCTATTCTAGCCGAGTAATTTTGAGGTGAAATTATTTTAAGGGGTAGAAGCGTAATATCCGGGAATTATGGCTTATGCATTAATGCTTAATTGTATGAAATAGCATGTCTACGTAAATGTTGAATGTGTTTTATGAATTTAGAAACGAGAGAATGTAGGAGAATGCCTTAAAATTATTTAATTTTAAGTTTAAAAGAGGGAGCTAAGCCTAAGAGGCCTTAAGAAAATTAGTAGGGAAATATGACACAAAATGGGCTTGTTTAAGTGGCTTGGAGGTGCCACTTAGGGGCTCGATATGTGACGCCACAAGTAGGTGTAAGGGCCTAGGTTCGAACAACGTGGGAAGCAAATAAAAGAGTTTTATTTTCTTTGCAAGGAGGAAAGGTAGTGGGCGACAGGGGACACTTCAAAGATGAAGTGTAGATCAAGTTAAAACTTAAAGATTCGGCTAAGGTAGAGTGAAAAGGGGATTGCATGGAGAGAGGAAGGGTTGGTGGCCAAGGGATTCTTTGGTGATCAATTTTAGTCATAGCAGAATTTCTAAAGGAGGTTTAGAGGTTCTTTTGGTTCTTCTTTCTTTCTCTAGTAGAGTGCCAAAATTTTCACCGTTTTCTCTCTTGACCAAAAGCGAAAGTTTGGAACCATTTGTGCATCTTTTTCTTTCTTCTTTCACATCTTATTTCTCTTTCACTCACTCCTAAAAACCAAAACTTACCCTCTCATCTTTAGCAAGGCGAAACCTCTCTACCAATCTTCACCATTAAAGTCTTGAAACACCATCTCTACCTTGAAGTCGAATCTCAATCTTAGTGTGGGCGATTCTTTGTTAAAGCGAAAGGACCTATTATTAAGGTAAGGTTGTGGCAACCCTCTTCGTTTGGGATTTATGTTATGGCCGAATGGCCTTTGATTCTTTAAAATGTGTTAAGGCCGATTGTAGGGAGAGGTCTGCACCTAACGCAGAGATCTTTCGGAAGTTGGTCATTATTGGTAGCGACATAGTGGTAAGTATTTCTCTCCTAGCAATCGGTTTGGGTTCTCTTTCTTTTAAGTATGCCAAATCAAGGATTAAGCCTTGGTTTAGGATAGCGAATATGCTTGTGCCATGATATGTGTTTCTTGTGAAGGTAGCCAACATTAAGGAGCATTAAAGGAGAAGCTTTCGGGATTTGTAGTGATCAAAGTAAGTCAAAGTGGTATTCGGCCAAGGGCCATTTTCTTAGAGTATTGTTATAGCCGATTCTAACAATGGTTAAGCAGGGATTTTGGCAACATCAGGAACAAGTAGTGGTTTTTGGGATTTGGTTAGGCAAGGTAAGTGGAGTGCAATATTCGGCCATAGGCCATATTTTAGTATTAATGCCTAACCGATTTTAACTATGGGTATTAGGAAGGAGGGCAATCGGTTTTGGTAGATTTTCGGGATTTCAGTGAAAGCGTTAAGTGAACCAGGTGTGTACCCCACACTAACTTTTAATAGATTTACGGCATCAATTTAATAGATGTGTTTGTAATGATGTGAAATGTGGCCAAAGGTACCATGCAATGGTACAAAGTACTCAGGTACGTAACCTTAACATTATGTTAATAAATATTTGGAATATGGCACATATGTGAATATTGATAAGAATCTGAAATAAGGCATAAGGCATGATGTTGCATGATTTGTATGACATGGGGCATATGGGAAATTGTTTAAAGGGGAAGTGATCTGGTGGTTTATACCACAATATCTAAATGTGGTGACTCATGTCACAATAATCCGAATGTGGTGACTTATGTCACAAATAATTATTTGGTGGCTATGCCACAATATATAAGGGTGATGAGCATGTCGTCTGCAGCGACTGCCTTCGATGATGTGTAGCGGATGGAGGGTCGACTTAGTAGTCCCCATGGTGTGATGGTTGGTATGGGTGATGTGTAGCGGATGGTTATCTAGGTTTGGGTTCGGGTTTGCATCATTGATTATATGTGTTTTATATATGTGATTTGACATGCCTAAATTGATTGAGAGTTTGTGTTTGGTGGTTACACATTGAGTCTGTTTGACTCACCCCATTGTGGGATCTTTTCCAGGTGACACTCAGTAATGGACCGGGTCGGCAGGAGCTTTATGGTGGCCATGCTCAGCTCAGAAATTATTTTGTTTTGGACTTTCAATATTTAAGTATTTTGGACTATTTCGGGTTTTGTTTTGATGTAATAAGGCCATAAGTATTAAACTGTTTATGCATGCATTTAAATTATTTTAGTATGGTATGATCTTTATCACTTTAAAGTTTAAGTAACTTATATTAAAAGTAAATGTTAAATGTTTTGACACCTAATCAACACAAATCAACTATTTTTCAAAAACACACAAAATTTTGGCAAACTTCAAATAAGTTTCGAATGATTTTTCCCTAGAAGCATGCCAGATCCGGTCAGGGCTTGTGGGCCGGGTTTGGGGTGTTTCATGTGCACTACTTGAGCATACATTATGCATATCATAGGGGTGTACTGATGCCCGGTGCAAACAATAATAGGGTTCATATTCAGTACCTACCCCTATTGGCTGATTTGAGCAATGCTCGCTCGTATAATTGGGGCTCCGTAGTTCTTGTGTTGTTGTACCATGAGCTTTGTCGGACGACAAAGCCAGCAGCCGTAGACATAGGCGGATGCCTTACACTATTGCAGTCATGGGCTTTGTATTGGATGCCATTCTTCGCATCAGTTACCCACCAACCATACGTATTTCCTCTAGTAAACAGCTGATAAAATATATCTTGTTATTAATTGAAAATTTCTTTATATTGATACTATTTGACTTGAAATTTATTTTTTGTAGGTGGAGTATTTATCCGGGTATCGGGAGGTCATACACTGTCCCGATATATCGGCTTATGACTGAACAACATGTCGGGGAAGGGGTAAGCATTCCAATATTGGTTACGTGGTAGTTTGTATATCTTACGCACACCGTGTTTAATTTTAACAATGTTATTAATCGTGCAGTTTATATGGATGCCATACCGTAGACCAGAAATTGCACCGTTATACCCCGTCGCCTAAATTCACTCAGTATATGTGGTGCACAAATGCACCAATTGTCTGTTTCAATGTAGTCGAGTGGTACCACGGGGATCGAGTGCTGTGCCAATTTGGTTGTGTCCAATATATCCGAATCCGCCATGCTAGGTGGGAGCGATTCATTGCATAAATAAGAGAGGGAAACAAGGCTTGGATTGGAGGGTTAGGCATCGGAGATTTATTGCGGTGTGGAATGATCGCATGTCCCGAATACCCCAGATGGATATGGCTTCCAGTCTTCAACCTCTATTAGAGTACATACAATGGTACTCTAGTATGGGGAAGCCATATATACCCAGAGGGCAGTCGACTGTAGTCCCCCCACACATGCAGCGACATGGGGCATATGAGCCAGTGGCTGATATGGAGGCTGAGGTAGCTGTAGATCTTGATCCCGAGCTCGAGCAATCACATTTACATTCGGATGCACATTCATATCATCTAGATGTGCTGGGAAAGGACTACTTCCCAGGCTCGTCAGGAGGTGGATACCAGTATGGGTTTGATATATTTAGATCGTACACACCACAGTACAGCACTCCTGACTCGTATCCACTACAGGACATCAGGCCTCCTGGGTCGTATCCACTGCATCAGGGCACTCCTTCTGGCTTAAGTTCATCTATGCCCTTCGAGTCACATGATTTTTCGGCCATGTTTAGCATACCCCTACGGACCCCACCGAGCTTGAAGAGGATTTTGGTCATCGCGGGCACCCACGACGTGAACGTTGAGCACCGCATGATACACACCTAGGACCACACCATCGAACCATTAGTTTTAGGTGTTTCATGCGGTTTTGATTTTCCACTACTTTGTATTTGTAAATATTACAATGTTTGTACTTTATTTGTGGTAAGAATTAAATTTTTGGTACAATCTAATGCATATAAATTGATATGTGAATAATATGTGATTTTAGTTATTATTTGTGTTCAAATTGGTTTATGATAACAAGGCCATATGCGCATGGTTTTATAATTGGTAAAGGAATATGTCCAGTTTTAAATTATGCTATTTTAAATGTGTGCAATGTCGTTTAAATGAGTGTTATTTAAGTATGTGATATGGTTTGTATTGATTGAATTTCAAGGCGCATCATGTTGCTATTAATTAATAGTATGTTCGACCATGATGTAATGTTACTATGCTTGTATATACAATTGAATATTAAATTGTACAATATAGTTCGGTTGGTTTAATATGTGTATATATTGAATTAATATGATTAATAATCACCATATCGCACAAAATAGAAATCTATACAAATCTATATTCATACAAATCCATACATGTAATTTATTTTGCATTTCAATCCCTAAATTTATTTTTTTTGGCAATTAAGCCCTAATTAATCAAAATCACCCAAAATCTGAATACAAAACATGTTAATCTAAATAAGCTCAATTCCCACTCGATCGTGATGATTGGCCAACATGATAGTTTTACTGCGGGCATTTACTTCGATTATGACCACCTAACTTGCATATTCCACAGCGCCTATCGTCGGATTTCTCCCTAATGTCCATTTCATTATGGATTCTAGATGATTACGGACGACCTCTCGGATTCCTGCGTAGCACTCTTTCTGGGACAAGCTCGAAAGTCATCCGAGGGACCTCTCATGTAGACAGGTCGAGCAGGACAGGGAACTCATTTTCCCAGACACGCAACGTACGCTCGAGTGTGTACACATCATTGACAAATTGTTCAACATTAAGGTTCGCCTTAGCACACGCTGCCACGACATGTGCACACGAATAATGAAGTGTTTGGAACCTCCTATATTAACACTGTCTATTCCGAAGATCGACTCCATAAGACCTAGATGGCAAACCGGGTCGACGAATGATGGACTCTATAACTCGAAAAGTTTTCAGACGTCATGAATATATTTCTACAGTCATCAACCACGCAATCTGACGGTTTGCAATCAATGCATCCTTGACATCTTCCGTAAACACGTGTCCCGCATCCATCTGGTTGACTTGTTGTTGACCCATTCTTGTCATCAAGGTCGCCAACCTATAGAATGTAGCTGAGAAGACAGATGAAATCGGAAGATGTCGTGTTTTCAACAACACAGCGTTGACCCCCTCCACCAAGTTTGCGGTCATTTGACCATAACGAAAGCCCTCGTCAAAACTTTGAGCTCATTGCCACAGCTCTATTGTACCTAACCACTCTCGAAAAGATTTTTCGTTTGACCTTCCACGACACTCTCAAGTCGAGTCATTCTTTGGCGAAAAATATGTGGCTCTAACTCATACGCTGTATATGTTTTACGCTAACTAGATAACATAAAAACATTAAACTTATATTGAAAATTTAAGGTTATCCTTTACCCATTTTCACCACTTGTCTCTTCCAGTCTGCATTCTTATACTCTCGAAGGAAGTTAACCGCAATATGACGGATGCAGTAAATGGATCTCCATGGCACACCGGAATGCCTAATTGCGGCAATTAATCATTTTCCTCTATCGGAGATGATGCAAATATTATCGTTGCTAATAACATACCTCCGCAGGTTGGTAAGGAAGAATTCCCAAGACTCCATATTCTCCTTATCTACTATAGCAAACGCTATTGGGAGCACGTTCCTATTGCCGTCTTGAGCAATCGCAATAAGTAAGATCTGTGTATATTTTACATATAGCCATGTCCCATCCATCGCCACAAACGGCTTGTAGTGTGAAAATGCCCGTACACATGGATCAAAGTCTAGAACATCTGATGAATTTTTTTTTCCCCGGCTGTAATTGGTCATCTGGGCCGTAATAAGGTCGTGTCTACAACTCAAACATATTTTTCAGTACGTACTCTCGCATAGTAGCTATCCATCTCTGCAGCTCGTTATATGATGAATCGTAATCTCCATACAGTTGCTCCATTGCCATCTGTTTAGCTATCCATGCTTTTCGATATGATACTCGATACTGAAATCGTGCTTGTATTTCAACAATCAGTACCGAAACTTTAACGGTCGGCATGTCCTTCACCATTGGAATGATACACGTACAGATAGTTTTGGAATCAAGTTTTTTATGATCTTCTGTTATACGTGTCGATTTGCATGTATGAGGTCCAACCAATTTTCGTATCTCCCACATCTGCGAATTTTGAATGAATGCAGCTCGTACTCGCCAATTGTAGCCTTCTGCTGCCTTTCAATACTCCCCAATATAAACCATCGGTTTAGACACTGCGACTTTGTAATCCGCTGATATATCCATGCTATACCGTTTAATAGCAGATACGCACTCTTCTTTACTTTTGAATCTTTGGCCTACGAATAACTCATGCTCGAAATTTACGACCAGCCGGTGAGCAGGATATATTTCAGGGTACTCCGAGAACTCAGCTACACGTGCTGCATCGGGGTCTATGAGCGACATGTGTGGCCCAGGATTATTGTGTATTATAATACATCGCATCTGGTTCCCGACCGAATACGCGCTAATGTTTCCATCCTCGTTCATGTCTTCATCGTCAATATCATCTGGTATATCATCCATATCGGGATCACTGTCACTATTGACCTCTTCCTCACAATGATCACTACTATCGTGTCCATCATCACCATCCACATCAATATCGGGTATAATATTAAGATCGATATCGATCCCATGTATAGTCTATTCGGCATCAACATACGATATTGGAGGCACCATGCACAGTTTTTGAGCTCCATGTTCTTCACCATATGCATTGATGTCTTCATTTGCCTCAATACCGGCTAAATCAGCAAATAAGTGAAACGGTGCATTTTTGTTACTCCCATTCCCACAGTAAAGAGCGATCATCGTCTCTACGTCTTCGTCGTTTCCAAGTTCCATTTCTGTGAATTTGATCGGATCTGCCAAAATTGAAAACTTGTAGAAAATTCTCGAAATCGTTCTCCCACAACGTCTAACAATTTTTGCGTTTATCCTTCCCTTAATATCATTCAACGAGACATTTCTATTAAATCTCATTGCTATTTGTTGCCGATATTTAAATATGCATCCAACGGTTGTTGTCAAGATGATTCCATCGAAATAAACGCATACGAAAAACTGATCATCCATCTTCAATATTCAATCATTAAAAATAAACAAAATTGCTCAAAAAATTTCGATCAAGATATACTATTCTTAAATAAAAAAATTTAATGTTTCAATATGTTATTTTTTCATTCATTCTTAAGCTCACACTATTACAATTATCATTTTGAACATTTATCTTTACATCTAATCACTTCCACAACACTTCTTGCATCTTTTTATTTACGGTAATAAGGTGTTGACCAATGTCTTCTTCTGGTTTCATTCTGTAATCTTGCACTTCTCTCATCATCTTATCAACTTTCTCCCTTTGTGCTAAAGTTATTATCTCATCAGACAATATCCAATATGTTGCCATTTCTAACAATATCTACATCGAAATATTTTCAATTTTATCACTAATTAACAATTACTTTATGATAGTTTTACTAATATAAAAACTTTCAAATATATTAAAATTTAAAACATAACATTCACAATAAAAATTAATTAATATAAACACAAAACTTACTAACAAATCAAAACTAAATAATAACAAAAATAATATTTAGGGTTTCTTACTAACAATATTTACTAATACTAACTAAAATATAATATACTAACTAAAATATTAATATACTAACATAGTCAATATTAACATATTAATATACTAACAACAATATACTAACTAACATATTAACTAAAATATTAATATACTAACATATTACCTATACTTGTATATATTATTTTAGGGTTTTAGGGTTTTCAATGACATCTTAACATACTACTAACAACAATATACTAACTATGTTACATATTAAATAAATTATTAATATACTAACATATTATTAATATACTAACAATATATTATTTTAGGGTTTCTAGGGTTTTAACTAATATATTAGTCTACTAACAATATACTAACTAACTAACATATTAATTAAAATATTAAATAGTGTTCTAACATTTTAATTATACTACTAACAATATATTATTATTTTAGGGTTTTAGGGTTTTTAACTAACATATTAATATACTAACAATATACTAACTAACATATTATTAACTAAAATATTAATAAAATAACATATTAATATACTAACAATATTTTATTTTAGGGTTACTAACAATATACTACTAATTAAAATATCATTTTAATGTTTTTAACTAACAATAATACTAACTAACTAACTAACTAAGATAATAATTAACCTAGTAATCCTAATAACTAACAATAGTTATAAACTAAACTAACAACAACAAATAATAAAATAAAAATCAATATACATCATAATAATAATAACAACAAAAATTATAAACACAATAACAACAATACCTTCCATTATTTAAAAAAAAATTATACATACTTTTATTTTTTTTTCTTTCTTTCTCCTCCTTTCTCTTTCTTTTTTTAAGCCGGCAACGCCGTATCCTTCTTCTTCTTCTTCTTCTTCTTCTTCTTCTTCCCTTTCTCAGCTGCTGAAACTTGATTCTTCTTCCGAAAGTGAAAATAAACTTTGAGGAGCTTATAGCATAAAAAAGGCCAAGTGGTGCCGCCTTTGCCTTTAGCCTCTGGCAGAGGCATCTTCTGTCACTTTGTGATGAGGCTTCACTAGGTCTTGTCATTTCGTTACATATTTTTTTTCTTGTTTCAGTTTTTTTTTAATTTCGGTGACAAAAAAAACTAGGCCTGCAGAGGGTGGTGTCGCCTCTGATAGAGTCGCAACCACCCTCAATGTACCATTTCGTAATTAATCAAAAAGGTACCCTATTTTGGATATTTTAATTTTTTTGTATTAATTTGATAAAAACCGGAGTTGCACACTTACTAGTTGTTGAAGGCTTGAAGACAGGAGAACAATGGAGCTTACGAGATGATGTCCCTGAGTTTGCAAGAGGAGCAATGGAGAGGGATAGGAGAGGTTTGATTTTCTAAAGAGATCTAGGGACTATGTTGTTTTTAGGAAGAAAAAGGGTTTTTGCAGGGGAAAGGCTGTGAAAATATCACAAACGATGAAGAACTTTTTTCAACGATTAGTTTCCCCATGTTATGTTGTTTTTCAAGTGGTGGGACTGTTGGTTTTCTCGGTTGAAATATAGAAGTTTCTAAAGCGCCCTCTTTCTTTAGCTGGGTTTGGGCTCATTCGATTGAGCCTTTTTTATTTTGTCTTTCTTATCTTATTTTTCCGAAACTTTAGTTTTCTTTTTGAGCTTTTATCTTTGAATAAAAATCCAACTGCTATTCAAAAAAAAAAAAAAGCTACTTTAAAATAATATAAATTTATAACTATAAATTCTTAATATTTTTTCTTTTAAGAAAATTAAGCATGATTTCGTTTAGAGGTGTTTACGGGCTAGGTTAGTCGGGCCTAAGTATAATATTAACATAGTTTATGCTTGCTTAAGCCGACCGGCTCAAAATATGAGCCTAAAATTTTATCCAAACACAATCATATTTGCAAAAGATTAATCTAAACTCATTTTAGGGCCGCTCATATTATTTTTAAAAAATATTTATATTATATTAATTTAATATTTTTTGTTTATTAAAATTTTTTTATAGTCATCTTAACATTATTTTAATGTTGACAATAAAATAGTATTATATATTTAGTATATTTTTATTTTTTAAATATGTTTAAAATTACATAATATATAAAAATAACATAATATAAATTTTAAAATAGGCTAGGCCGAGTTAGGCTCAAGCCTTAAATGTTCAGCTAGAGCTAAACTCATATTTTAAACAGGCCTAATTTTTTTTAATCCAAGCCCATTATTGGGCTTAATATTTTCCCCAAACCTTTTAAATTTCAGATTTAATTTTGACATAGAGCGAATAATCCGACCGATTAACAAATCTAATCCTATTTTGCGGGTTATATTCCTCATATTATAAAATTTAAGACAAAAATTTATTATACAAAAACTAATTTAGTAAAGAAGGTAATTGATACTTGTTAATTTTATAAATGGTAAAAATAAAGTATAAAAATTTGTTATATAACAACCTTAAATGTTATCATAGAAAGTATTTTTATAGACAACTAAAGGTAAGATATATATCTTGCTACCTCGTTAGTAAACTTCATCCCAACTGTCAAAAGAGTTATCACTTTTGAATTTTCTTTTTTAACCATATGGTGCATAATTCTAAGTTCACAGGTGTTTAGTACAACACTAAAAAATGCCATAGAAGAATGCTCCATTATCCCTATAATCCAAATAGTGCTGTTTTACTTTTCAAACCTTTGGTATTCTTTTGCGTAATTGATAAACTGCCATGTGTTTCCAATGCAAACAAATAATTAATCAGAAAAAATTGTTAGAAGGAACAATCACGAATCTTAAATATAGAACGTATAATTGTTATACATGATATTTAATAAATACGTAATACATTATTTAACATCCAGAAAACGGTCAAAGCATTTGTAGTCAATCTCATTCATCTTTGCTTGAATTGCTCATTCTCATTTTCATCGTAAGTTTATTCGTCAAATGTTACAGCAAAGCATTAACTTATTATACAACAGCATACATATACGGGAGAAAAGAGAGGCCTTGTAGTTGCAGGTGAGTATTAGCATCAAATTTGACAACTGTAACTAGTTAATGGAGATGAAAAAGGAGGAGCAGGCACCTGAATTATTCCCTCAAGCATCAGCAAAACTTTCTTCATGGTCGGTCTGAGAGAGATGTCTTCTTGAATGCACCAAAGAGCCACCATTACAAACCTCTCCAGCTTCATCTTGTCACTTAAGGCCTCTGCATCAGTGTCGACAAGGGCATCCACAGCGCCTTCCAAAAAGCAGTCACAAGCCCAATCTGTCAAAATTGCTCTCTCTACTTCACCAACATCCATTGCTACATTTCTTCTACAACAAATGATTTCTAGCAGCAAGACACCAAAGCTGTACACATCAACCTTCACACTTACGGGCACGGTCTTGAACCATTCAGGTGCTACATACCCTTTTGTGCCCCTAATATTAGTATTAGTAAAGGATTGATCGGTGCCCAAAAGCTTTGACAGCCCAAAGTCAGAGATCCGAGCTTCATAGTAATCATCAAGAAGTATGTTTTGAGGCTTTATATCACAATGGATTATTTGGGGGCTACACTCCTCGTGCAAGTAACACAGTCCTCTAGCAATTCCACAGCAATTTGTGTCCTTTGGTTCCAGCTTGGTTTTATATCCCCAAAGAGAAAGCTTGCTAGTGTCCCATTGCTTAAGTACTCGTATACCAGCATTCGATGTTGACTCTCATCACAATATCCCAGCAACTTGACAAGATTCCTATGGTGTGTTTGAGCAATCACACTCACTTCAGTTCTGAATTCCTTGTCTGTGTCTTGAACCACCCTGTCTAACTTCTTAACTGCAACTCCAGTCTGATGTTGAGAATCTGTGTCTATTACCCTTTATAAACGATGCCGAATGATCCCTTCCCAGCTCCTCCTTAAATCCATTTGTAGCTTCTTCCATCTCCTCATAATTAAAATACCTTAAGCTGCTTTGTATGATAGTTTTGTTTCTCTGATTTCTTGAAATCTTTTTTGGTACAAGAAAATGATCCCATACATAATATCCCAACAAGTAGGAAGTTGACAAACACAGAGCTACCTAAGAGCACTGAAATCAGAATTATCAGCGAATTCTGGTTCCCCTTTTTGTCTGGCATCGTCGGAAGGGTTTTATGGGCAAATTCATCTTTTCTTAATTTGAGAAAGGAGATGGAAGTCACTTGCGTATCCTGTCTCCCATATGGAAGTGGCAGTGACTTCTTCCAACAGCCATTCTCATTGTACACAGCCACAATACACAGACAATCCTGCAAACAGTAAGCTTTACAGTCATTTACACTGCAAGGATTAATCCGCTCATAATCGGAAGTCGGCCAATCTGTATTTTGCAGTTCGACTAAATTGTATAAATCTTGTGAGGAATTTTGTGCATCTGCTTCACAACCCTGCATGAAATCTGCTTGGCAGTTACCGTACTCTTCATTTGCATCGGATAAAGAATAACCTGGTGGGCATTTACATTCTGGCCTTTTGTCGGCTCTAAGTGTGCAGATACTATTGAAGCCACAAGTTCCACTACCCAACTCCGCAAAATTAGTTGTGCAAATATTATCTGGAATGGTCTTAACCACACTCCAGTTTCGACTGCTGCCCGTGGAGTTCTTGGGATAACTAGACAGGGTCAAAACGCCATCAAAATTTAGAGTCACTCTGTAATAGTAATCTGCAGAAGGAGCTTCATCTCCTAAGCTAAGTGAATGTTTCTGATTGTTTCCTCTCAGTACGTAAAAGGATCCATCTTGATCAAGCCTCAGTTGAAAACCAGATTTGGATGAATTTTGTTGATCATAAGTGCCACTAATGTAGTATGCAACGTAAGCAAAGTTGGACTCCAAATTTATGGAATTGAGCACAGCATTTCCATCTGGAAGTAAACGAAACTGGAATCTACCCTTTGAGAAGTTGTTCTCTTTATGCCGAGACGAAAGCAGACCACTCCTGTCGATTACCTGAGTGGGTAACAGTGTATCAGTAGGGTTGTTGAAGCTCTCCCACAGTGATTCAGAATCACTATAAACTACAAAATTGCCTGTATCATTCATTGTAGCAAACGCAACTTCACCGGTGGCAAAATCAGATCTCCATATCAGTAGACCATTAGGATCGGTGAGAACTAGTCCTCGATCAGCAGTTAACTCCACCTTGGATCTTCTTGGAGCAGGTTTATCTCCATTTGCGTACCAAACAATGGTACGGTTTGGTATTTTATAATACCATATAGCAAGTAGGAATTGATCTTTATTTTCAAGTTGGTGAAATCCACGGCGAAATGATTGGAAGGAGAAAGCCATGGGTTTGCATCATCAGTCGCTTCGATGAAGGTGCTAGGGCGGATGTCACCAGCACTACTTTGAGCAGCAACAAGAGGTAGGAGCAGCAATATGTAAGCGGAAAACAAAGGATGAAAAAATGAAGCCATTGATTAACTTGTAATGAAACAGAGGATTGAGCCGCTCTAGGAAGGAATTAATGACGTATAATTATAAAGAGGTTAAGAATGACTAAAGTCCGACAGAATCTGGACTTGGAATTTTCTTTTCAGCATGTTAAAAGCTTCTATTAAGAACTCCGATCTGATATTAAAAGATATTCACCCATATAATCTACTCAAGTTCGAGCTTTGGAAAGTGAGTGATAAGTTTTTATTCATTAGTCTCTAATTGTACCATAAAAAAAAGTGTTGAGCTTGTATGACAGAAGCAGTCAAGCTTGGAAAAGTTGATAACTACTACTTCTCAGTGTTGAATCATTCAACTCTTGAAATTTCTTTCTAGCATCTAAGAACGTATCAGAAAACCAATCAAAATTGATGTTGGTCAAAAATCAATTTACAAAAGCCTACTATTCACCATCATTGTCATTCAACATTAACTTTTCCTTATAATACGGCAGAGCTTAGGCCAATAGCTGGAAACCCTTTCACCTTCGTGACGTAGCAGATGTTTGAAACCGTGGCCCGACCAAGATGTAGCTTATTTCCAAAAAAAAAAAACGCGTTGACATGTACTTTGGAGATGTTTTAAAAAAAAAAATTGTGCTTCAAGGAATATTCACTTTCTCTATTTAAACTTTTTTTTCTTAATTTAGTACTTAAAATATAAATTTATTTTATTTTTAGTCTATTTTGTAACCCTTGTTAAGCAATTTTGGCTTTTAAAAAATACCACGTGGCATGTTTTTGGTCAATGAAAAAATGTCATGCCACATGATAATTAGATTTATTTAAAATAAAAATATTAAATTTAAATTAAAAATATAAAATATAAAATTAAATATTTAAATATAAAAAACTTTTGATTTTGATTGACCATTTGATCAACGTTAATCGGCTATGTAACGCTATCGAACATGTCACGTGTCTTTTTTAATATTATATATTATATTGATTAAAAATGTAAAAAATTATATATTTAATATTTTTATAAAAAATTAAAATAAATTTTATTAAAATTTTAAAACATATAATTATAAATTTTAAAATGTAAAAATAATATATATTATTTTGACTTTTTAAAATATATATAAAAAAATATTTTTGAGCTTTTTAAAAACTTTATATATTATATATGATTTTTATATTTTAATCAATATAATATATAATATTAAAAAATAGAGAAAAGGACATGTGGCGTGTTCTAGTAGCGCCATGTGGTCGGTCATCGGTCGATCAATGCCAATCAATGGTTGGTCAACATTGACCAATGGTTGATTAAAGTCAAAAACATTTTTTTAATATTTAATATTATATTTTTTATTTTTTAATTTAAATTTTAAAAAACTGCGACAATTATCATATCACATGTCAATGACGACGGCAACATCGATGTATCCGCCACTGATGTATCCACCACCTCCGGCAATTCCACCATATTATTTGCAACCAGTGTATGCGACATCATACACTTATACACCGATAATGTTGCAAACACCCCCAGCATCATTATTTTACCAAGGTGGCTAATCTTTGCAACCACATGTTTGTCCAATGGATGACACACAATGACAACCTAGGATGACACCACACTCAACCACGGAAGAAGGAGATAAAGATAGACATGACGGTCGAGGTGAAGATGAAGACGAAGAAGAGGAGGAGCCAAAATCCCAACTTGTACGAAGAAGAAATCCGAGTTCAACTAATTCATGTACAACTAATGCATTAATATCAGGAGCATAATATCAACTAATGCATGCAAAGGTATATCAAAAAAAAAAATGTACTAGCAATAATATCAGAGAGCATAAACATCCTCTCTGGCCAATGTAAATCGACGATACATCACTATCACAGACTATTTTGGCATGTACTTCTAGACTTGATATTAATCTTAGTTTAATCCTAGAAACGACCAAACTCAATATCTGACACTACTAAATGTAACACCCCACTCCTGACCCGATTGTCAGGTTTGAGATATGAGACACCACGTTCCAATTTTGTAGCAACTACACTTTCATTTCAAAGTTAAATAAGACAACTTATACAAGATAGTTGTCATTTAATACTTCTAAAGAAATCATTATTCAATTCTGAGTCATAAGTAGGCTTACGAAAGCTCTCATGATACCCCAGTAACAATTGAGCTACTAAAATGTGAAAACTATTAAGACAGAAGGGTGTTGTTGCGACATTGTGGGTAGTAACTTTATGTCATGACTTTAAAAGGGTTGATTCACAACCATGAAGGCAATAATTCGATTTCGTGACTTCAATAAGGTAAATATTGTAACATCGATAATTGTGGGGTTTAGTGTCACGACTATAGCGAAAGCTATTTGTGACATTAAAGGTAGTGGGCTGAAGGTCGCCACTTCAAATAGAGGTGTTGTGATGACTATGGGGATAGAGGCTTAATTTCACGATACCGGTGGGAGAGTGTAGCGACTCTTAGGACATATCTATTGAACTGCTTTATTTGATATATTATTTTGATATAACAAATAAACATATCTTTAAATAAAAAAACTTATAACAAATAAACATATCTTTAAATAAAAAAACTAACTTTAAAGTTAACTGAATCATGCATTAAATGCTACTGGTATCGATACTCGTACAAAAAGTATCGATACTTTTTGTTGCAGGTGGATTTAATGATCTTGTATTTTTCATCCCAACAAATTTATTTATTTTTCAACAACCATAATGATTGGAAATGAATTAGAGGGTATAAATACTAGGTTTTAAAAGTCCTACAACAGCTAAAAAGAATACTCAAGCTTAAAGATCAATCAAAACAACCAATGTGCCATATATTTCCATACTTATCTTTAATACACTTATAAGATTTATTTTCATTCTTTTTCTCAAGTGTTTTTCCATTGTAATTGAGCTTAATTTTGCAAACACTCAAATCTTGTAAGGATTGTTTCTTTGTTTGCTACTTTGTATCTCTTTAAGGGGGTTAGTATCTTAAGATTTAGGTAGAAATCTTAAGGGAGTTGTAAGATTAAATATTATCCTCAAAGGTTGATCAAATTAGTGAATTTTCGAAAATCCTTAGTTGTGGAAAGCTAAGATAGTGGAGTAGGCAATTGGGGCCAAACCACTCTAAATTCTTGTGTTCACTTTTCTATCTTTTCTCTTTAGCTTTCACAAAATTTTTTAAAAAGCCAATTCACCCATTTCTTGGAAATTTCGATTTGATCATTTGAGCTAACAATTGGTATCGGAGTTAGCCTCTAAAAGACAATCTAACAACCAAGAGAAGATCCTCGAGGTAGCTTAACTTTCAACAATTCAAACCACACAATATGACTTTTAGTTTCGGCTCTATTTTTCTTGGTGAGTCTCAATCCATTTCTAAACCTCTCTACTTCATTAGTGTTAATTATTCCTATTGAAAGACTAGGATGATGTTGTTCATACAAGATAATGATTTTCATATGGGACATCATCACGGATGGTCCACCCATACCACTCAAGCAACAATGAGAGATCTTAGTTCTTAAAAGTAAGAAGGAATGGAATGAAGAAGATAGGAGAAGCATAAAATTTAATGCCAAAGCTATGCATACTTTCTTTGGTGCCCTTGGTCTAGATGAGTATAGTAGAGCATCTCTATGTTCTAATGCTAAGGAAATTTGGGACAAATTAAAGGTCACTCATAAAGGTACAAGCCAACTTAAGAAATTAAAGGTGGGAATTCTTACCCTCGATTATGAGATGTTCAAGAAGACGCTCAAGAAAGACTTCAAAGCTATGTTTGATAGATTCAATCATCATCAATGAGCTCAAATCCTATGGGAAGACCTATCCCAATGAAGAAGTAGTGCGGAAAATGCTTAGAAGCTTATCGATGTCTTGGGAATCCAAAGTTACAGCCATAGAGGAAGCAAAAATTTTGGAGACTCTTTCATTAGATGAGCTGACCGGTTCTTTGCTCATTCATGAAATAAAACTCAAGAAAGGGAATAAAGAAGAGAATGTAAAAAAAAAAAGAATCTTGAAGTAGCTCTAAAATCCTTCATTGAAGAAGATAGTGATTCTAGTGAAGAGGTGGATGAAGATAAAGAGATCATAATGTTTGTGTAACACCCCTTACCGTGTCCGACGCTGGGACATGATACGAGGCATTATCGAACTTAAACATAAACATTTATACAAAACCGGGCTATAAAATTTCATTCAATTTAAAATCACTCATTCACATGCAAATCGTCCCTTATATGGGTCCAGGAGGCCCAAAATAATCATTGGGAACTGTTTAGGACTAAACCGAGAACTTAGGAAACTTTAAGAAGACTTAGAAAATTTTTCATCAAAACAAGGCTCACATGCACGTGTGGGTAGGCCGTGTGACGAATTAAATTTCGAAAAATAGATGCAGACTTCACACGCCCTGGGCACACGCCCATGTCCCGAGGTCGTGTCCTCCACATGACTGAGACACACGGTCGTGTCTCTACCGTGTGGCCAAGAAAATGGCTCTTTACCAAATCATTAAGCACCCTCATTTGCACACACTTAAGCACAACTTCAATGGCATCTTTCATGGCATAATCGAGCAACTACACATCATCAAACAATTCATGATCATAGCAAATTCATATAATCTTATTCATGCATAAGGCACCATACTTTGTCTAGCTTAAACTTATCAGACTTTCATGCCATGATTATCATCATCACATCCTCAATCCATCCATACCAAACACACATAACCACATCACATGAAACCTTTAGTATAAGCACACACATATAAATAGGCATTACAACTCATTAACCAATATGAGCCACATCTCATGGCCATATACAAAATGAATCATATAACCATTATGAACCAACACATTTGGAAAAATAAAATGACACATACACAATTGAATAAGTCCCTATACATGCCATAAACTTAAGAGGTCTGTATTCACTTTTACCCTATGATGATAGCTTGATAGTGTGATAGCATCTCCAGCGATCTCCAACTCGAGCTAGCATAAGACCCTATAAGATATGAAAAAGGAATAGGGAGTAAGCTACAATGCTTAGTAAGTTTGTATGCAAATAATAAGCAACTTATTAACATATTTTTCACCAATTCTCACAATATGTTCTCAAGGTAATACGATCATAATTGCATAAAATTTCACAATTCATTTATGTTCATCTTGAGCTGTCTACTCGAGTTACAGTCACTAAATTATTTTTATCCGGAGTTACGGAACTCCAAATTAAGATCCCATAATTTTCATTGAAATTACACTCACATATATTTTTACCATAATATTTCCAGATTTTTTTGGTTTAGCCAATCAGTACAATTTATTCTTTAAAGTCTCCCCTATTTCGCTGTCTGACAGTTCTGACCCCTCTTCACTAAAAATTTAATTTCTCGTTTTAAAGAACTAGAAAGACATTCCCATTTATTTTTCTTGAAAATAGACTCATTAAGAAATTCGAGCATATAAATTTTATCCCTTGATTATGTTTTTACAATTTTTAATGAATTACCCAAGTCAGAATAGGGGATTCCAAAATCATTCAAACCCTGTCTCACTAAAATCCAAATATCTCATCATATGAAATTCTTTTTCTTATTATGTTTATTTTATGTGAGAATAGAATTCAACCTCTAATTCGATTTCCATCATTTTTGGTGATTTTTCAAAGTGAAACAACTACTACTGTCCAAACTATTTTATTGCTACATTTAGTCCATCATGTTTTCTTTGTATTAATTCTCATTTACACACACATAACACTAAAGTATATCCATAGTTAGCCATGACAATAGCTAGTCATCATCAAATATTTACAAGTCTTCATTGTAACACTTACTCTGTGTCAACCTTACTAAAGTTCGATCACATATCACATACTGGACTCATTTCTAGTGAGTTTCGCATATGTACCTGTATCACTCCATCACATAACTTTAGCCCTTTTCCTTCCTTAACATAAACCTTAATTCTTTACCCCGTTGAACCACTTGGAATATCAAAGGATACTCCAAAATTGTCATACACATAGTAAGATGCCAATGCCATATCCCAGATATGGTCTCACATGGGACCATATGTCGATGCTGATGCCGTATCCCAGATATGGTCTTATACAGGATCTCATATCAATGTCGACGCCATATCCTAGATATGGTCTTACACGAGATTTTATGTCAATGCCGATGCAGATGCCATATCCCAGATATGGTCTTATACGGGATCTCATATCGATGTTGACGCCATATCCCAGATATGGTCTTACACGAGATCGTATGTCGATGCCGATGCCATATCTCAGATATGGTCTTATACGGTATCTCATATCGATGTTGATGCCATATCACAGATATGGTCTTACACAAGATCGTATGTCGATGGCATGTCCCAGACATGGTCTTACACGATTTCATACTGAAGCCAGGTCCCAGACGTGGTCTTACACGGATTCGCTATTCAGTGCCGATGCCATATCCCAGATATGGTCTTACACGGGATCTCAATTCGGTGCTGAGACCATATCCTAGATATGGTCTTACAAGGGATCTCAATTCGGTGCTGAGGCCATATCCCAGATATGGTCTTATAAGGAACCTTATTAATCTAATGTCGTGACAAAGTGTCCTTTCTATTTCTAAGGTTCAACCGGGATTCTCATCTTCGATTTTTCACCAAATCATCATCAATTGAATCTGTTGAAATATATATATACAATTCATGCAATATCAAAATATTAAATACATAATATAATGTTGTATTATTTACATACGAACTTACCTCGATACCAAAATGGCAAAAAGGGACCTAACCGTCAATTACTCATTTTTCCCCCGTTCTAAGTCTGAATCTCGTTTTCTTTGATCTATAACATCACATTTAGCTTACTTATTAGTTACATTATTCATTGTGACCCAAAAATCATACTATAGGAAATTTACGTTTTTGCCCATAAACTTTGTCATATTTACACTTTTGCCCCTAGGCTCGTAAAATGATTTTTATTCAATTTCCTTGTATTTTAGACCTAGCCAAACCATTTTCATAACTATAGATGTCCACAATTTGCATTCATTCACACATTTTTAACTTTTTACAAACTAGTCCTTTTATGCGATTTCATAAAAAATGACTTAGTAAAAGTCGTTTACTACACATCGAGCATTCATATTCTACCATTAGACATCAAATAACATGCATGTCATCCATGGGTAAATTTTTAAACACAAACCCTAGCTCAAAATAATGGTAGAAATAGCTAAACCGAGTTACGAGGACCTCAAAAATGTAAATAACATTAAAAACGGGGCTTGAATGCACTTACTATTGAGCTTGAAAGCTTGAAAACCCTAGCCATGGCTTCCCCCATGCTAAATTTGGCCAAGCAAGAAGATGGACAAGGGTTTTTGGCTTTTATTTTTTCTTTTAGTCCATTTAATTACCAAATTACCAAAATACCCCTAACTTAAAAAATCCTATTTCACATATCTCATGTCCATTTTTGTCCAAAAATTTAACAATGGTTTAATTACCATTTAAGGACCTCCAATTTAAAATTTCATAGAAATTGGACACTTCTAACATGTGGAACTCAACTTTTGCACTATTTATAATTTAGTCCTTTTGACTAAATTGAGTGCCCAAACGTCAAAATTTTCGAATGAAATTTTCACGAAATCTTTTCGTGAAATTGTAGACCATAAAAATATAATAAAAATATGATTTTCCTAGTCGAATTTTTGGCTTCAAAACCACTGTTCCTCTTAGGCCCAAAATTGGGCTGTTATAGTTTGCTAGATGATTCAAGAGGTTTATGAGGTTCAATAGTGGTAAAAAGTTAAAAAAGAAATAATGACTCAAACTTGAATCTTCCAAGGAGAAGGAACCGATAATTTGCTATGAGTGCAAGAAATCGAGACACATTAAGTTTGATTGTCCTCAATGGAAGAAGAAGGGATCAAGCAAACAAAAACTCAAGGCTCATATTGCTACTTGGAGTGATGTGGACTCATCCGATAATGATGATAAAAAAGTAGCCAATCTTTTCCTTATGGCCATCGATGAACCAAAGGTAAGTTCTAACTTATCTATTTCAATTTCCTATTCCTTTGATGAGTTACAAGATGCTTATGATAAACTAGGCTTGGAATTTGAAACTATGGTTTCAAAATATAAGAAAACTGTTTCCAAATTAAAAGATGAAAATATTTCATTCTCTAAGACCGATCATGAACTTGAAAGTAAAAGTCATGATATGTAAGCAATCATAAATGATTTTGAGAAAAAGAACCAAGATTTGCACAATTTGCTTTCAAAGGTTCATGATGATCATCAAAAGCAACTTGAGTCACTTAAGAGTGAAAAAGCTCACTCTAACAAAGTTTTACCAAAAAGATTTTTAAAAGGAGAAAGTTCAAAACAAAACTTTGTCAAAAACTAGCTTTAATTTCTCTAAACATAGAGGTCCCCCAAGTTCTTACAAAGGAAAAAATATTAAAAGTATAAGGGTCGCTAAAGGACTTATAAATACTCAAGATAGAGATCTCATTTCAAAATGGATACCTAAAGTTATAAGAACTAATACTTATAGTGTAACAACCTATTTTCGATAAAAAAGGAATAGTAGTTTTGGGACCACAGATCTGATTTTAGAAAAAAATATATTTTAATACTATTTTATGATCTACAGTATGATAATAATATTGTGTGAAAATTTCGTAGAGAAATTTTATCGATTACATATTTAATTTGATAAGGACCAAATTGCATAAAGTGCAAAAGTTGAGTTCTAATAGATAAAGGGATTAAATAGCTATAGAACTTTAAATTGGAGGTCCTTAAATGGTAATTAGACCATTAAAAATGCTTAGTTGTTAAGGATGATGAATCATCCATGGAAAATAAAATAAAGAAAATGATGAAATTGGAAAGATGAAAAATAAAAGGTGATAAATTAATTAAATAAAAAATATCATCATTTTATGTCATCTTCTTCCCCAAAATATATGGAAACCCTAGGAAAGAGAAAACAAGCTTTCTTGGCCAAATTAGGTAAGTATTCAAGTCCCGTTTTTAGTAATTTTTATATTTTTGAAATCGGGATAGTCTAATATATCTATTTTGGGGATTAATTTGAAAAATTATCAAAGTATAGAAAATTTTCCATGGATGAATATGCTAAAAATTTGAAATTTATTGTAGAATATGAAAGGTTGTTGATAGATAAACAACTTTTACAAAGTGAATTTTGATGAAAACATGATTTAAGAACTAAATTGAAAAGTTGTAAAAATCATGGAAAAATTCTGAATTTTATGAAATATATGTGCTGTAAATTTTATATTAAAATTTTGGTTACGCTTGGAACAAGGATTAATTGCATGAATTTCATTTTCAGAGCCTAGGGAGGAAATCGATATTAATTAAAAGTTTAGGGGCAAAATAGTAATTTTTGCCTAAGATGTAAATTGGACTGAATTGAGTTTAAATTGTATTAAATTAATGTTAAATTTAGTCGTATAGATTCGGATAGACCAAATTCGAAGCTCGAACGAGGAAAAAAGGAAAAAGGAAAATGTTGGATTAGTAGATTTTATGTACACGAACATTTGTCGAGGTAAGTTCGTGTAACTAAATTGTATATTTATATGATTGAATTAGATTTTGTGTATGTGAATTACATAAGTATCATATAAATATGACATTGAAAAACATATCTGACAAAGCCGATCAATGGTAATGCCCGATAAATGATAAATGGTAAAAAAATGTCACTTTTATGCTTGAAATGAATGTGGAATATGTTTATTTGAATTATATGGATGTCATAGATGTATGAAATAATTACATGCCTGATAATATCTAAAAAATGTTGAATCCTGTTTGAATAAATGAAAATCGATGGATAAATGTGATTTCTCTTATTGAATGAGGTCCTACATTTGTTGCTAAAGGGATTTAGCTCTAACGAGTAATTCTATTGACCTCATTACAGATAGGATTTAGCCCGGACGAGTAATTTGTAATCCCTCTCGAGCATATGTTACAATTAGGATTTAGCATGGACTGGTAATCCTAATTGAGCTCTTCTGAGCATATGTTACAGAAAGGATTTAGCCTGGACTAGTAATCCTAATTAAGCTCTTGTGAGCATATGTTGGAAACAGGATTTAGCCTGGACTGATAATCCTGTTATATGATATGTGGCTCGAGAGTGTGCTTTCTGATTAAGTGCCTTAATAGGTACCCTTGAATATGAATTGAATGATCCTAATTTGTACACCTCGAGTATACTACACGTGTATCTATTGATATTTTAGATAAATTCAACTAGAAAAATCCTGACATGAGAAAATATGAATAAGAAATGAGTTATTTCAGATAATAAATTCAATTAAGAAGTTTGAGAATTGTGAGAGAGAACGCCGAAAATTGGCTTTTTGCTCAAGAATATGGTTTTTCCATATCTTGTTAATGAAAGAATAATAATCTAGGGGCAACCCTGGATTATAAAAATCTTTAATTTGGAATATTTCGAGATTTTATTGTTTTTTCAACAAATCCTCGGTATTTTTGAGAATTTCAGAATAGCTTTTTTGATATTCTGAATATGGATCTTGAGAGAATTCGAAATAGCTCACCGAAGATGGTGATTGTGATCCAATTGGTTGATGACCCAATGGATAAGGTACGTAATATCCCTGGTTAGGATAAAACGGTACACGTGTCGGTGTATCAACAAATCCTTGTTTAGGACTTACTGGTACAGGTGCATAAATAAATCCTTGTTTAGGACTTACTTGTGGAGATACAACCACGAATCATTGTTTAGAATTCATTGGTGTTTTTGGGCTTTCTTTTGCAAACGTAGCCACGAATCCTTGTTTAGAATTCATTGGTGCTTTTCCTTTATTGGGATTTTTATGGACAGTAGTCCATTCTCCCATTTTTATTTCTAGAGGCTTTTTACCTCTATCCATAAGGCCTGCTAAGAAAATCAGCAAACATTAGTACAAATAAATTTAGGATTTGATATCAATGGTGTTTCTGTGTTAGATAACACTACTGATTTTTTATTAATAGAAAATGGTAAATATTGTTTTATAAAATTATTTCCCAATAGTATATCGCCATACATATCGTGAAGACATAGTATTTTAGGAATTATAAATCTTACATTGTTTATGTAGATTGGTATATTTTAGCTTTATAATGAATAATGGTTTTATTACCATTTATTCCATTAGTATTTATTTTCTTTTTACTGAGTTCCAAATGTTTTTCAGAATTGCATTTCTTTTACAACTCTTGGTTGTAGCTCAGATCTAATAAAGCATGTAAAGAATATTTTTATAATCTTTATCATGTAATGTAATTTTAATATATGTATTTTCAATAAGATTTTCTTTTGAAAATTGTATATCTTCTATTCTAGTGTTTCTAGAATTTCTAGAAGGTGAAGTAGGAAAAATAGGAATATGAACGATTTTCATACCTATTGGTGTAGAAGTATTTATTTCTTCCTCGTGTTCCTCGGATTGAGAATTAGAGGGTAGTACTAGATTATCATCTGTGTTTGTAATCAAATTGTTTTTGAAATACAATTTATCTCCAGATGACATATATTCTATAGTACTTGCTGGTTTAGAAGTACTAGCATTATTGGTTTTTTCTATGATCCAGTCTCTCGGGATCGATAGATCTTTTAAGTGTAATAATTTCGGCTGAATTTCTGTAGTAAATTTATTGGGCTCAAAGAGCTCAATTATTTTACTATTTATTTCTTTTATTTCTACTTCTGCCGTATTAGTATATTCATTAATAGAAGTCCAACTGATTGCTAGATCTTCTGCTAAATCACTAATATCAGAATTTTTTGTCTGAATTCTAAGGCATAGACACTCTTCTATTGGAGGGTCTGTTATAGATATAAAGTAATTTGGTTTTACTTTAAATCCTATAACGCCGGTATGTAAATTAGATTGAATTCCTCTAATAAGTGCTTTTATTGGATTTTCAAATCTTTTATCTAATAATATAGCAATAATAGGAACATCATGACCTTTTCTAAATAAAGCTCTGATTGTTATCATGATAACTCCTAAATTTATGTATCGGACTTGAGGATATTTTTTCCTAATCCGTTTTATTTTATCTTTAGAGAATAAGGGATTTGTTAATCCTCCTTTAGTATCCTTAGCATTGTGTTACCGCTAATTTTCTCTATGTGTCTTTGTGACCATATTTTAAATTTAGATATTTTATATATTTCTTCTTTAGAAATATTATTTTTATTAATTTTTCTATTATATCATCGAAAAGTCTTCTTTCTCCGATAATATTTCCTAGTTTAATATCCCGTTGTTCGAATAAGGAATTTCTTCTAAATGATTTTTAGAGTTATTTCCTAGCATAAAATATATTCATCGGACTGCTTTTAGACTCGCTTCTAATATTTTAGTAGGATTTATTTCCTTACTAAAACTTATTTTTAAATCTTGTTTTTCAAGACTTTTAATTATTTTCTTTTCGATTTATCTTTTATTTTTGTATTTTTAGAGATTTTCTCTAATTTATTAGGATAGAATACTGGTTTTAATTCTATCGGTAAATATTGGTTTTTCCAATATGTTAGACTATCGTTTTTTAGATAATCTCCTTTTAATATTTTTTTCCCAATATTTTTCCATTTTATTATTATTTTCTAGGCAATCTTCTGTTTGAAGATCTGACTCTATTTTCCTTTTACCATAGGGATCTTGTTTATCAATTTCCCAAGGCTTAGGTGGTTCATACTCATATGGATCTGGTTGTTCCATATCCATAGATTCCGGGATATCTATATTTTCTTCTGTTGAAGTGTTCTCTTCATCAGAATTTTGACTAGTAACACAAATTTCTAAATTTGTGTTATTATTATTAGAACTAGAACTACTATTGCTACTATTAGTAGTGTCATAGTTTAACATATAATGATAATTATATTTAGCAAGCAGATCTTTATGTTTTTCATAAAGTTCTTCTATTAATTTTAAATATTCTACTTTTTCTAAGTTATCTTACATTTTAGAAAATTGGTTTTCCAATATTCTATTAAGGTTTTATAAGATTCAAAATCATATTTTTCTTGTTTTTTATCATTTTTATTTTTTCTTTTCTTTTGTTTTTTATTATAGTTAGTAGAAGAATCATCGGAAGAATCATCTTCATCGATAAAGTTAAAATAACATTACTATTACCATAATATAAAGGTCCTAGATTTAGGTTTGAATCTATATTATTATTATTATTAATTACCGATCTAATTTAGTATTTTCATCGGATAGTAATTCTTTAGATTTGTTGTTCAAATCTAAATCATTACTTCTCCCAAACTATCTACTTTTCTTCTATTTTAGTTACTTTAGTATATAATTTACCAAAATATACAGACGTAATATCTATTAAACTATTGATACCTTTACTGAGAGCCGATATATTATTTTCATTCTTAGAGTCTATATGCATGGTATGATTACAAGTTTTATCTTTGTATAAACAATCTATTTGTTCCATTATTATTATCCCTGGTACCTAAGACCTTCTGTGTCTTAAACGTCCTCTCAACGCCTACAACGTCCCACACGGACTCAACGGCAACGAAGACAAACGATAGACATATGGGTTTTGAGACAATAACAGTGAAATAAACAGAATTGAAGATAAAAGATAGAGACTTACAATGATAACCACGATATGAAACTCCAGAAATCGTTACTCCGGGGCTCCTCTGGTAGAGAGGGGCTTTCCTCTAATACCAATATACCAATAACAGTTTCAACCAATATTAATATTTGTAAATTAGATTGAATTCCTCCAATAAGTGCTTTTATTGGATTTTCAAATCTTTTATCTAATAATATAGCAATAATAGGAATATCATGACATTTTCTAAATAAAGCTCTGATTGTTATCATGATAACTCCTAAATGTATGTATCGGACTTGAGGATATTTTTTCCTAATCCGTTTTATTTTATCTTTAGAGAATAAGGGGATTTCTGTTAATCCTCCTTTAGTATCCTTAGCGACTGTGTTACCGCTAATTTTCTCTATGTGTCTTTGTGACCATATTTTAAATTTAGATATTTTATATATTTCTTCTTTAGAAATATTATTTTTATTAATTTTTTCTATTATATCATCAGAAAAGTTTGTTTCTTCTCCGATAATATTTCCTAGTTTAATATCCTGTTGTTCAGAATAAGGAATTTCTTCTAAATGATTTTTAGAGTTATTTCCTAGCATAAAAATATATTCATCAGACTCTGTTTTAGACTCTGCTTCTAATATTTTAGTAGGATTTATTTTCTTACTAAAACTTATTTTTAAATCTTGTTTTTCAAGACTTTTAATTATTTTCTTTTCGATTTATCTTTTATTTTGTATTTTAGAGATTTTCTCTAATTTATTAGGATAGAATCTTGGTTTTAATTCTATCGGTAAATATTAGTTTTTCCAATATTTTCTAATATTTTCTAGACAATCTTCTGTTTGAAGATCTGACCCTATTTTTCTTTTACCATAGGGATCTCGTTTATCAATTTCCCAAGGCTTAGGTGGTTCATACTCATATGGATCTGGTTGTTCCATATCCATAGATTCCAGGATATCTATATTTTCTTCTGTTGAAGTGTTTTCTTCATCGAATTTTGACTAGTAACACAAATTTCTAAATTTGTGTTATTATTAGAACTAGAACTACTCTGCTACTATCGGTAGTGTCATAGTTTAACATATAATGATAATTATATTTAGCAAGCAGATCTTTATGTTTTTGATAAAGTTCTATTAATTTTAAATATTCTACTTTTTCTAAGTTATCTTACATTTTAGAAAATTGGTTTTCAATGTTCTATTAAGGTTTTATAAGATTCAAAATCATATTTTTCTTGATTTTTATCATTTTTTTTTTTCTTTTCTTTTTGTTTTTATTATAGTTAGTAGAAGAATCATCGGAAGAATCATCTTCATCGATAAAGTTAAAATAACATTACTATTACCATAATATAAAGGTCCTAGATTTAGGTGCGAATCTATTATTATTATTATTATTATTATTAATTACGATCTAATTTAGTATTTTCATCGGATAGTAATTCTTTAGATTTAACGGATATAATAACAATATGTTGCTTCATGGTATCATACAAATATTAATTTTATAATGAGGAAATATACCAATAACAATATTGGTTTTATTTGTCTTGTAACAACCATAAGGCACGCTATTCATATAGAAGTTTGGTATACTATTAGGAAATAATTTTATAAAACAATATTTACCATTTTCTATTAATAAAAAATCGGTAGTGTTATCTAACACAGAAACACCATTGATATCAAATCCTAAATTTATTTGTACTAATGTTTGCTGATTTTCTTAGCAGGCCTTATGGATAGAGGTAAAAAGCCTCTAGAAATAAAAATGGGAGAATGGACTACTGTCCATAAAAAGCCTAATAAAGGAAAAACACCAAAGAATCCTAAACAAGGATCTATGGCTGTATCTCCAAAAGAAAATCCTAAACAAGGATTTATTCCTACATTTTCGCAAGAAAATCCTAAACAGGGATTTATTGCTACACCTGTATATCCTAAACAAGGATTTATGCATGCACCTGCAAAAGTAAGTCCTAAACAAGGATTTATGGTTGCACCAACACCAAGTGTACAATTTTATCCTAACCAGGGATATTATGTACCTTATCCAATGGGTCATCAACCAATTGGATCATAATCACCATCTTTGGTGAATTATTATTATCAAAGAATTAATTTGTGCCTATAGTTCAGGAAAGTTTAAACCAAACGAAATAAACTATGTCATTTATGAAAAAGAATTATTAGCAATTAAAAAAGGAATAAAAAAATTCCTAATATATTTAGCACCAGAAAGTTTTATTATCAAAACTGATAATCAAGCTGTTAAACAGTTTCTAACCAATAAAAGTCTAGAAACGGTACCCCGAAGAATTAGATGGTATAATGAATTATGCCAGTATAATTTTGAAGTTATATATATTAAAGGTACTAACAATATGATTGCTGATTTTCTTAGCAGGCCTTATGGATAGAGATAAAAAGCCTCTATAAATAAAAATGGGAGAATGGACTACTGTCCATAAAAAGCCTAATAAAGGAAAAGCACCAATGAGTCCTAAACAGGGATTTATGGTTGCATCTCCAAAAACACCAAAGAATCCTAAACAAGGATCTGTGTACCAATGTTTACATTATAATGATATAAGAACTATTATACCCTAGGACGAAGATAAATCATTTATTCAATAATGTTATATGAAAATGGTAACGAATATTTTCATGAAACATTATTGTAATATCTCCAGAATATGTTTATTAAATAATAGAATCATATAAAAAATATGAATATAATCATATATGTTTATGGTAACGAATATATGTTTATTGTAATACACATATACAAAATATGTGTATGAAATTGTCTGACAATTGTGTATATTCATGATAATGAGTTATTACCCGGAATACATGACTGACATGGTTAATGAGGATATGTATTTAGGCATTTGGCCAACATGAGTTAGGAATAAATTAAATGCTTACCTAAATTTAAGATAGTGGTCAGTTAAGTTCTAAGTTATACGAACTTACTAAGCATAATATGCTTACTCTGTTTTATTTTTCCCCTATTCTATAGTGATTCGGAAGCTCGTTGGATTGGAAGCTTGGCGGAGATTACGCACACTATCCATCAACCCATTTTGGTATATACGGTAAATCAATTATGGTTATAATGGCATATATAGGTTATTTAGCCAATGATGGCATGTAAATGTTTTGAAATAAACTAGCCACTGGGATGGCTTGTGTTTAACATATTTTGATATGTTTATAAGTGGATCTATGATGTTTGAAAATGATTGTAATCATGCATGTGTACATTTGGTAAATGGATAATATGAAAGACAGATTAACATGAAAATAAATTTTCATTTGTGGTACCTAAGGGTACATTGGTTGTATATGATATTATGTCATGTTTAAGACATGATTTGGACTTGTTTTGAATGCTTGAATTGGTTGGTATATGAATGTAAGTTTTGTTGTAGGTTATTGCCAAAGTTTGGGTGAGAAATAAAGCTAGAAAATGACTTTATTTTGTCCACATGGGTAGACACATGGGCATGTGTCTTGACCGTGTGTGACACACGGCTTGGCATATGCACTTGTGGTTTGGTCGTGTGTCCCCTGCATCTTAAATTCAAGAAAAAAATGCTCAGAATTGAGTACACGGGCAGAGACATGGGCATGTGTCTCGGCCGTGTGTGCTACAGTACCTAAGACATGGGTGTGTGTCTTGGCCGTGTGAAAACTGTACCTTAATGTTTTACAAGTCAGAAAGTTACACAGGCTGGGAACACGGCCGTGTGACCTATTTCATATACCACATGGCGTAGGACATGGGTGTGTCACATGAGCGTGTGACCCATGTATACGGGAAAAATTTTGAAATTTCACGAAAAATTCTCTGAGTTTCTGATTTAGTCTTGACTCATTTCTAATGCATGATTTGAGGCTCGAGGGCTCATGTAAAGAACTATATGATGAAACTTGATTGAAATTTGATATGATTACTAAAGAATTATGAAATGTCTGTTATTTGTTCTGTAAACTCTGGTAATGATTCGTAACCCTGTTCTGGCGACGGATTCAGGTTAGGGGTGTTACATATAGACCCAAAAGAATTTGGTTACAAAAAATCAAAGTTTAATTATATGTTTGTATGAAGAGGAGCATTGTTTCAAGGTGGAAGATTCATTCAAAAACTCATGGTGCCTTGATAGTGGATGATCAAAGCACATAACCGGTGACAAGAGCCATTTTATCAATTTGAGGCCAAAAATTGGAAGAGTAGTTAGATTTGGTGACAACTCTAAAGGAAAAGTAGAAGGAATCTACTATATTAGTAAAAACTCTTCAATTCTTATGGAAAATATTCTCTAAGTCAATGGTCTTAAGCATAATCTTCTTAGTATTAGCCAATTATTTGATAATGGTATCAATGTTTTTTTAGTCTAATGGGTGTAAAATAGTTGACATCTAATAAGATTATGCTTGTAGGATGATAACTTTTGAAAAGAGTTATATTTCAGGCCTTTAGACTCGGTTAATTACTTGTACTTAGGTGAATTTAGTTGCATTTTAGGATATTATATTAGTATATTTTTAGAACATTGCATCATAGAGCTTGGACTGGGATTAAACGTTTTTATAAGTTACTTTTACTTGTGGGTGGAAAGGATTTGTTTGTTGTTGAGTGGCAGGTGCAGAATGAGGAAAATGAGGTAAATGAGTGAAGTTTTGTTGTGGGAAAAGGTTGGTCAGTTTGCCAACACTAATGCCATAGCAATGCCAGTAAGATGTTGAGTCAACACTCAACGTGTACTAGCCCCAACTGTATTTTTACTAGAAAATCTACTTGAAAAGAAGATGTGAAAAAGCATTGGCTGATGGACCTACTAGAAAAACAAAAATATAAAACGAAAGGAAAGAACTCTAGGGAAAAGAGAAGGTTTTTGAAGTGTCTTTTTTGAGGGAAAGATACTAAAGAGAAAACGAGGGTAGCAATAGAGGCTGAGCAGCAGAGTAGAACACGAGGGAGAAGAAGAAGGCAGTCAACCTAATCTATGCAAGACATTGTGCCAGCAGAGTTGAGGCTGGATCGGCAAAATCTTCCTGAAGTTCTTCCTTTATTTTCTTAAGATGCTTCTTTGCACAATTAATTGTTGAAGATGTTGAATGATATTTTGAATTCTAATTTGATTAACCAACCCATGAGTTAAATCTTATCGGGTTGGGATTACTGGATGATACTTTAATTTTCCATTAATGTTGAAGCTTGGATCTGATCTATTTTACTATTTAATTCAATTTGTCTTTTGAATTGCATGTATGCAGTCTTTAGACATAGATGAATGCATAGTATGTTTATAAACATAATCTAATTCTGAAAAGGTTAGGTTAGTTGGACCACAATTGATTGATACGAGTAGGTATTAGACAGAATGCCTAAAACAATCTCTAGACATAGAGCAGTGTTTGTACTGAGTGAAGAATAGTTAGTAATGGGAATAACATATGAGGTCTATAGAAATATATTTCATTTGGTGAGGTATCCTTAGGTTTTTCTCTCAAAAGAAGCAAACTATTTTAAATCCATTCTGAGCAGTAAGTTGATTAAGAATTTTTCGAGGCATTATTGGTTTATAAGGGTAGATTCTTAGTAATCCCAACTTTTTCATTTAACAACGTAGACCCTTTTGACTTTTTTCTTGGTATCTTTGCCATAGCATATTTTTAAATATTTGTTTGTTTACATATTGCGCACATCATCATTACTTTGATTACCATTGCATTTCTGTCATTGTTTTGCCTTAGCGTAATTCACATACTTCATAACAGTAACTTAACCAAGTTAATCTTATCCGATTCCTAAGGGGATGATCTTACTTATCATTATATTACATGATTCGACGTGTATACTTGCACACTTGCACATTATATTTACATGTAACAAGTTTTTGGCGCCGCTGCCTGTGATCAACAATTTGGTGAAATTTGGTTTTGTTATTGCTTATCTAATTCCATTAGTTTTATCTAACTTAGCTGTCTTTAATTATTGCAGATTTGCCATCAGTATATGAGAAGAGGATTTCCTGCTAACAAAGAATATTCTTTTGACCCAGAGATCGAGAGAATTTTGAGAAGGAGACGAGAATTGTAAGATACGGTTATGAACAAAAATTATCCTGATATGGAAGATCCATTACATCCGAATGGTTGGGACTTTAATCTTCCTATTCATCGTGTGATAGATGACCGAGATAGGCCAATTCATGAGCATATTGTTCCAATTCTAGATGATTTGAATCCCAGATAGTCAGACCGCATATACAAGCCCAACATTCAAGTTGAAACTAGTGATGTTTCAGATGTTGCAAACAGTAGAACATCCAAGAGTGCATTTAAGACTTTACCTAGAGTTTGTGATTCGTTTAGACAGTAGGGTGTTCCTAAATACGTCTTAAGGCTTAAATTGTTTTCGCACTCCTTGAGAGATCATGCCAGAGCATGCTGTTAGGGATAGTGGCATCTTGGAATTATCTTTTCCAAAGGTTTTTACTACGGTATATTCTGCTAAACATGAATGCCAAATTGAGAAATGATATCACATCTTTTCGGCAATCAGAGGATGAAACATTATACAAAGCTTGGGAAAGATTTAAGGAATTAAATCGAAATTTTTTGATGCATGGATTCCAACACTGGACTTAGATGGTAGTTGATACTTCTGCTAATGGTACTTTATTGGATAAATCCTATAACGAAGCGTATGAGATTTTGGAGCGGATCGCCAATAATGATTATCAATATCTTACTACTTGAGTTGGGACGGGCAAGAGAGGTACTAGTACCATGGAGCTCAATGCAATCACTTTATTAAAAGCTTAATGCAATCACTTCATTAGCAGTTCAGGAGATGAAATCAACCAAGCTATCGTGTGTATACTATGGTGAAGACCATGTTTTTGATGAATGCCCATCAAATCCAGCATCGATATATTAAGTGGGTAATTCCAATCATAGTAATAATCCCTATTCTAACACCTACAATCTAATGCGGAAGCAACATCAAAATTTTAGTTGGAATAATTAAGGAGTGGTGAATTCCAACAATGCTATGAGACAGACTGCCACCAGTGCACCGCCTGGTTATAGTCAACCTATGTCATGACAAAATGTTCAACAAGGTTTAGCATCATATTCTTCATCTATTGAAGCTTTTTCTGAAAGATTATATGGCCAAGAATGATGCCGTGATCTAGAGTCAAGGTGCATCCCTCCGAGCTCTTAAATACCAAGTACGAAAGACCGCAAATGCTTTAATTCGAGACCATAAGGAGTATTGCCAAGTTATATTGAAAATTCAAGATCACTAGGGAAAGAGCATTGTAAGACAATCACTCTTAGAAGTGGGACTCAACTGAATGAAGTGGTTAAAGATGCTATTGCAAACAAGGACAGTTCAGATTTCTACCATAAAAAAGTTCAGAACAATCTGATAAGCCTCCTACAATTGAAAGGGCTAAACAAAAGAATGTTACAGCAGAATCATATCATGTTATCAATAAAAATGCCACAGCAAAATAATATCAGTTACCTAAAAGAATGCCACCTCCACCTTTTCCTCAGCAATTCCAGAACTCCAAGTAGGATTTTCAGTTTAAGAAATTTTTGGATGTCTTAAAGCAACTCCATATCAACATACCGTTAATAGAAGCTTTGGAGAAAATGACCAATTACGTGAAATTCATGAAAGATATATTGTCAAGGGTGCATAGTGAGTTGATGAATAAATTGCCTATTGCTCTCATTGAAGGGTGTACAGCGAGTTGATGAATAAATTGCCTCTAAAGTTGAAGGAGCTAGGGAATTGTACTATCCCTTGTTCAATTGGAAACCATTATGTTGGTAAGGAATTATGTGGTTTAGGAGCAAGTATAAATTTAATGCCTATGTCAGTCTTTAGGAAACTAGGAATTGGGAATGTAACACCCCATACCTGAGTCCGATGCTAAGACTGGATACGAGACATTACCATGCTTGAACTCACTTAAAACAAGTACTTACGGGCTATAAAATTTTGTTCTAAATTAAAAACTTCTCTTTCTTAGTCTAATCATACATTTCATTGGCCTACGAGGCCTTAAACACGTATCTGGAAACTTTCAGAACTCAAATGAAAACTTTTCCTTAAAATAGGGGTCACACGCCCATGTGACTTGGGACATGCCCGTGTACCCCTAACACATGCCCGTGTCTTCCACCCGTGTTCGACACTGACTAATTACACAGGGCCTTAACATGCCCATGGATGTAAACCGTGTGCTATACCTTGATATACTGACTTGTTCACATAGTTTGGGGCACATGCCCATGTTCTGACCGTGTATTATACACGGCCTAAACAAACGACCGTGGGATTTGCTTGTGGTCTATTATTACTTAAAACACTAAAGTCTGAGGTATGCACGGCCTGAACCTGCCTTGTGTGTCTAACCGTGTGGGCACTTAGAGACTATTTACCAAGCCTTTTTGCCACCCTGAAATCAAGACCAAACTCATGCTCAAATCAATACATTTTTTTTACATTACTACATGCTTCATTGATCTCAATAAACATACATTCTTAATCAATTTTGGCCAATCATTTAGCCATATACAAAAGAATAATAAACTTAATAGCCAACACTTTGGCTCTTTTTAGAACATATTCTCAAAAATGAATGCTTCCTATACATGCCATACTTAGTAAAATAACTTGGCTATACCAAAATAACAATTGATAGTGTGTTCCGAGCTCCGATGACGATGATCTACGCGATTGGCTTGACGGAACTACATAGAAAGAAAGAATAAAAGACATAAGGATTTAGCTTAGTAAGTTTGCATATAATGCACATAGCAACATACTTGATTAATATAAACCTTTTGACATAAACAATGGTATCATAGATTTCAACTATAAAGCTTACTTACTCATACTGATTCTTACATATCTCATGATACTTACTAGTCTCATCCCCGTGGGATAAATAAGGTACCTATGTCACTTAATCACATTGATCAGTATACATTAACATGATAAGCATAATCTTTCCTTCATAATTCATAACATGAATAATACTCACTTCCAACTTGATAATAGCTTTGCTTACTTATCTTTCTTGTCATTTAATTTTAACTTTACTCATTTGCCTGATGAATTTCTGTGAATAACCGAGGATACTAAATCTCATCCCACATATCTTGATGCCAAAACCATATCCT
The DNA here is from genome assembly GCA_025506655.1 of Gossypium rotundifolium. Taxonomy (NCBI): domain Eukaryota; kingdom Viridiplantae; phylum Streptophyta; class Magnoliopsida; order Malvales; family Malvaceae; genus Gossypium; species Gossypium rotundifolium. The sequence continues at coordinate 163,461,993 of CP106729.1, read as the reverse complement.
AGATACGGTCTTACATAGAATATCTCATCTTGGTTTCAAGGCCATGTCTTGACATGGACTTATATGAAGTCTTTCTTGTTCTCACCAATGCCATGCCTTGGCTTGGACTTACATGGGATTTCTTTCTCTTGATAGCTTTTCAATGCCAAGCTTGCCTTGGACTTACATGATATCTGTTCAATGCCAAGCTTTCCTTGGACTTACATGATATCTATTCAATGCCAAGCTTGCCTTGGACTTACATGATATCTTGCTTGATTATCGATGCCATGCCTTGGCTTGGTTTTATACGGACTTACTTATCTCATGTGGTAGATCGAGTATCCTGGGAAATTCATCTTCAATCGGGACTTGCTCATACTTAATTTCATTGATTTTTTTGTTTAACATAACATTAAACATTCCATGAAAATAGTGTACATTATACTAAGCAATTCAATGATAAAAATCATAAAGCTTAGAAATCATACAAACTTACCTCAATATACAAAATATATGTAGATATGCAATTTAGTCCTCGACTTTGATCTTGCCTTGATTCTGATCTGGGCTTCGTTTTTCTTGATCTATAATAATGATTCAACTCATTTAATAATCACATTGACTAAATTAGCCCTTAACACATATTTTGACAAAATTACTATTTTACCCCTAAACTTTCTCATTTTACACTTTTGCCCCAAGGCTCGTAAAATAATTCTCATTAAACTTTCTTAAACCTCATGCTTAGCTGATTCATTTTCTCTACTATAACAATCATCAATTCTCACTATTTCTAGTATGTATGACCAATTTTCATAACTATTACAATTTAGTCCATACTATCATTTTTCATGAAATTCACTTAGCAAAAGATGTTTATCTAACATCAAACTCTCATAAACTTCCATAAAACATCATTTAACATGCATGTTATTCATGGGTAAATTTTTGAACATGCATCCTAGCTCATTTTATAGCTAAAAATAGCTAATTCATAATACGAGAACTTAAAAAATACAAAGAATATTAAAAACGGGCTAAGATGAACTTACTAGCAAGCTTAAAAAAATGAAGAACCCTAGCTATGGAGTCTCCAAATTTTCGGCAATGTGATGAAGAAGATGAATATATTTTTATCATCTTTTTCCTATTTTAATCATTTATTAGACAAATAACTAAAATGCCCTTCTCTTTAAAAATTTCTATTTTACTAACTCATGTCCAATTTTGTCCAAAAATTATAATTTGGGAAAATTGCTACTTAAGGACTTTTAATTGATATTCTAAAGCTATTTCATACAAAAAGCTTCTAGAAACTCATATTTTACAACTTTTGCAATTTAGTCCTTTTTGGACCATTCAACCTCAATTTAACAAAATTGCTTCATGAAACTTTCACACTAACATGAAAACATGGCATAAACCTTAAAAACTCATAAATTCACCTCAAATTCGTGGCCTCGCACCACTATTCTGACTAGGCCCTAAATCGAGCTGTTTCAGGGAAGGCAAGACCCATGATAGTCACGCTGCAGTTAGCTGATCGGTCTTACGCACATCCGGAAGGTAAAATTGAAGACGTGCTGGTAAGAGTAGATAAGTTTATTTTTGAAGACGATTTCAGCATTTTAGAATGTGAAGCTGACAAAAATGTTCCTGTTATTCTTGGAAGATCTTTTCTTGCTATAGGCAGAACTCTTATTGATGTGCAAAATGGTTAATTGACCATGAGGTTAAATGACCAGAAAATCACCTTTAATGTATTCGATGCCTTGAAATGTGCTGATGAGAATGAGGAATGGCATGCCATTGGGTTAATAGAAACAATAGTGGATGAGGAGTTTGCAAAATTTTTCCACAGCATGTTTGATGAGGAAAAATATTTACATGAGTTGAGTGAAGTAGAAATTTTTGAAGACCTTGGTGACCTTATGGAGACCAAGCAACTTGTGGACAACCCAAGGAGGAATTTTGAATTTTTGGAGTTATACGATCGTTCTTTCAAACTCTTAAACCATTTGTAAGGGAACCTCTCATATTGGAGTTAAAGACTTTGCCGTTGCATTTAAAGTACGCTTATTTGGGAGACAATAACACTTTGCCAATAGTTATCTGTATAGAGTTGACACTTGATCAACATACCATGTTGTTAGATGTTCTCTGGTGATCTAAGAAGGCATTAGGATGGACAATTATTGACATTAAGGGAATCAACACTAATGTCTACATGCATGAAATTTTGCTAGAGGATTGCCATAGCACTTCTATTGAACAGCAGAGAAGGTTTGAAACACCTCTAACCCATATCCATCGCTAGAACAGGGTTACAGAGCATTGCTAAAACATTAAGAAACATTTACAGATAATTCATGCAAGTTACTATTCAGATTTCAAAATCATTCTTAATGTCCCTTAAATGGACCTAGATGCCCAATACAAGCATTAGAATCGAGTCGAGACTTAATCGGAACCTTTAATAATTTTTTGTGAAATTTCAAAAATTTTCCAAGGTGCAGGGCTCACATGCTGGTGTGGTCTAGGGACACGCCCATGTGACCCTGGACACGCCCGTGCTACAGGCCGTGTTTGACCCCGTGTAACTTTCTGACTTGTGCACGCGGCCATGCCACACACCCGTGTGCTAGGCCATGTGGTTAATTAATTCATTATGAAATTAGGTGTAGGTTTTACATGGCCAAGACAAACGCCCGTGTTCTAGGCCGTGTACCACACATCTGGGACACACGTCTGTGTCTCTGCCCATGTGCTCAATTCTGAACATTCTGTTTCTCAAAATTTAGGTGCAGAGGACACACGGCCTAGCCACACGCCATGTACCAGGCTATGTGTTACACACGATCTAGACACACGCCCGTGTGGACAAAATAAAGCCATTTCTAGCATCATTTCTTACCCAAAATCACACCATTGACCTGCACTTAAAACTTTCATCTAAATACCAACCATTTCAAGCATTCAAATTAAGCAAATTCCATCATTCAACATAGCATACCATTACATGCATACATGTTTACCATTTTACCGTAGTTTAATCCATATGTTAAACATAATTTGATCAATTACTTAACATATATGAAGCTACCATATTATGACATTACAAGTACATCAAAACAAGCCATTACTAGCCATTCCAATGGCTAGATTACAAAAATCATTATCATGCCACTAATGGCCAAGTTGTCCTATACATGCCATTATACAAAAATGATTTTACTATGTATACCCAAAATAGCTAGTAGATAGTGTGACGATGGTCCAATGATCTCTGACCTTCATGAGCTTTCGAGCACTATAAAATAGGAGAATAATAAAATGGAGTAAGCATTACATGCTTAGTAAGTTTGTATAACAGAAACTAAACTTACCAATCTCGTTTATTAAATCTAAGCATACAAATCATGCTTTCCATCCGTTTGACAAAATTGCCTAAACACATGCATCCAATCAAACATGTTAGTCACAAATTTTACATATACATCAAGTAAAGATAGATGAGCTTATCATGCAATATTCTTTCAACACATTATCATTTCATCTCATAATTCTCATACCATGTCATGAGTTTTATGTCCGTTGAATTATTAAAATTTCGAAGGATACTCGAATGGTACACTCGAGGTGTACGATTTAATAACCCATCAATTCTTTTTTCAAGAGTACCCATTAGGGCACTTAATCAAGGAAAACACTCTCGAGCCACTTATCATATAATAGGATTACTAGTCCAGGCTAAATCCTTTGTATAAAGTATGCTCAGAAGAGCTCAATTAGGATTACCAGTCCAAGCTAAATCCTAATTGTAACGTATACTCGAGAGGTATCATATCGAATTACCCGTCCGGGCTAAGCCCTTTATTTAATGAGGACAATAGGATTACTCGTCGAGCAAAATCCATTAGCAACAAATGCAGGACCTCATTCATTTCGGGAAAGCACATATATTCATCAGAATTCAATATTCAAACGGAACTTAACCATTTTTTAACATTTCAAGCATGTATTAAGTTTTTCATTATAGCATTCAAATAATGTACATCAATATAATTTACATTTCATACAAACACAACATTCAATTAAACATATTTACATGCTCGATTAAGTTACACGAACTTACCTCAACACTTGTTCGAGTATAAAATCTACTAATCTGAAACATATTCTTTTCCTCTATCTAACTCGAATTTGTGTTGTCTGGATCTATATAAGTAACTTTAATTATAAATTTCAAACATTTCATATTCATTTGGACTCAATTTACGTCCTAGGAAAAATTACCATTTTGCCCCTAATTTTTCCATAAATTCCAATTTCATCCCTAGGCTCAAAAATAAAACCTGTGTGATTTAATCCCTATTCCAAGCCTAATCAAAATCCCATAACAAAATTTACAGCACATGTATTCATAAAAATTCAACATTTTTCTTTAATTTCATAATTTTACATTTTAGTCCCTAAATCATGTTTTCATCAAAAATCACTTTGTAAAAGTTTATTTTATCTATCAACAACCTTTCATTTTCTACCATAAATTTCTAATTTTTAGCATATTCATCCATGACCCAAATTTCATACCTTAATAACTTTTTAAATTAATCCCCCAAATAGATAGATTAAGCTATCTCGATTTCAAAAATATCAAAATTATTAAAAATAGGATAAGAAAACTTACCCAATTAAGCCATGAAAGTTTTTCTCTCTCTCATAGGGTTTCCATGTATTTTAGGTTGAAGAAGATGAGAAAATAAGCTGATATTTTCTTTTCATCTTTTAATTAATTAAATCATTTCAATTTCCAATTTAGTCCTTGCCCCTTTTCTAAATTTCCATGGATGAGTCACCAAAATATCTTCATACTTTTCTTTAATGGTCTAATTACCATATAAGGACCTCAAGTTTTGAATTCCATAGCTATTTCATTCTTATAGATACTAGAATTTAACTTTTGCATTTTATGCGATTTAATCCTTCTCGTAATTAAACACTTAATCAATAAAATTTTCGTATCAAAATTTTCACGTGACATTTTTAACATAACATGGACCATATAATAAAATAAAAAAATTACTTTTGGATTGAATTTGTGGTCCCAAAACCACTGTTCGATTTCAATAAAAAATAGACTGTTACAAGGTTGACCCCCATCATGAAGGAAGTTGTCAAAAAGGAGATTATCAAATGGTTTGACGTTGGGATTATATACTTTATTTTGATAGCTCATGGGTGAGTCCTGTACAATGTGTACCCAAGAAAAAAGGTGTCACTGTGGTTAGCAATGATAATAACGAGCTCATACCAACTTGTACTGTTACGAGATGGAGAGTATGCATGAACTATCGTAAGCTTAACAAGGCAACTGGGAAGGACCATTTTCCCTTACCTTTCATCGATCAAATGTTGGATAGATTAGCTGTGAAAGCCTTCTACTATTTCTTGGATGGTTATTTAGGGTATAACCAGATCACAATAGATCCCAATGACCAAAAGAAGACCACTTTCACTTATCCATACAGAACTTTTGCATTTAGACGAATGCCATTCAGGTTTTGTAATGCCTCGGTCATTGTATGATGGCAATTTTCTCTGACATGGTTGAAAACTTTCTTGAAGTCTTTATGGACAATTTTTCAGTGTTTGGCAATACCTTTGAGGGTTGCTTAAAAAATTTGGAGTTGGTTCTTTGTCCTTGTGAAAAAACAAATCTAGTCTTAAGAAAAAATCGAGGTGATAGATAAATTTCCACCTCCCACCAGTGTAAAAGGTATTTGAAGTTTCTTAGGCCATGTCGGGTTTTATAGAAGATTTATTATGGATTTCTCGAAGATATCTAAATCCATGTGTGCATTGTTAGAGCACAATAGACCCTTCAATCTTGATGAAACTTCTTTGCAAGCTTTCAAAAAACTAAAGAAGCGATTGGTAATATCACCAATTGTGATAGATTCGGACTGGACACTACCATTTGAACTTATGTGTTACGCCAGCGACTTTGTTGTAGGTGCAGTGTTGGGGCAAAAGGAGGACAAGGTATTTCATGCTATACACTATGCAAGTAGGACCCCAACTGACGCGTAGCTCAATTACACCACCATTGAAAAAGAGTTATTGGTTATGGTATTCGTGTTCGAAAAATTTAGATCTTATCTAGTTGGTACCAAGGTCATAGTCTACATATGCCACTTTGCTATTAAGTATTTAGTGACCAAGAAAGATGCCAAGCCAATGTTGATTCGGTGGATACTATTGCTGCAGGAATTCGATTTATAAATCAGAGATAAAAAAAGGGACTAAGAATCAAGTGCTGATCACTTGTCATGATTAGAAGCTGAACTTGAAGATGGCAATGCTCAACTTATTAAGGAAGATTTTCCAGACAAGCAAATGCTGGTTGCCACGACATTATCTTCGTATGCCGATATTATGAATTTCCTAGTGATTGGGTTGATGCCTTCTAATTTCAACAGTCAAAGAAGATGGAAATTTCTTCATGATGCTAGACATTACTATTAGGATGAGCCTTTCCTATTCAAGCATTGCACTGACTAGATTATTCAGAAATATCTTCCTGATGGTGAGATTCATAACATCTTGCAACATTGTCACACCACTCTTTACGAAGGACATTTCGGAGGAATGAGAACTATTGCCAGAGTTCTCCAATATATTTTTTATTAGTCGAGTCTATTCAAAGATGGTCATGCATTCTATTAGTCATGTGATCATTTTCAAACAACGAAAAATTTATCTAGGTGACATGAAATGCCACTACAAAATATCTTGGAGATTGAGTTGTTTGATATATCGAGACTAGATTTTATGGGACCATTTCCACCTTCCTCAGGCAACTTATACATTCTTGTGGTAGTGATGAAGTTCTTGCATAAAAATATCTTCATAAGATTTGGTACACCTCGCACAATTATCAGTGGTGAAGGCTCTTATTTTGATTGCAAATTAGTTGCTAATGCCTTGCATAGGTATGGGTTGAAATACAAAATTGCCACGACATACCACCGTTAGACAAATGGATAGGTAAAAATTTCTAACAGAGAAACTAATCAAATCTTGGAAAAAGTGGTGAACCCAACTCACAAGAACTTGTCATCCAGATTGGATGAAACTTTGTAGGCTTATTACACTTCATTCAAAACACCATTGGGGATGTCACCTTTTAAGCTTGTTGATGGGAAGCTATGTCACCTACCCATTGAGTTGGAGCATAAAGCATTTTGGGCCATTAAGAAGTTGAATATGGAGTGGATCATTGTTGGCCATAAAAGGTTACTAGAGTTGAATGAAATGGAAGAATTTTGAGCTGAACCATATGAGAATTCTAGACTGTATAAGGAGAAGACCAAGCATTGGCATGACATTAGGACTATGCCACGGCAATTTGAACTAGGACAATGATGTGTCTCAAGCTAACTACGATCACAATAAAGGTAAGCGCACCTATCGTTCAATAGTATAATTATGGTAAGACTGGTAATATCGTATCCACAAGGACCAAGATTACTAGTAATTACTATCTTTCTATTATCTACCCTAAGAATTGGAGTGATTTGTTTTAAACTAAAACTTAATTAAAAACACGACAGAGAAAGAATTTGGAAAATACTTTAGACAACTTTATTAGATAGACAATACCTAAGGAAGAATCCACCTAGACTTCACTTATTACTTTTGATTCATATGATTTATTCAATTGACTTAATCCGTAGAAATCCCTGATTTATGTTAATAACTTTTTCAAGACTAAAAACAACAAAATCTAGGTTGATTAATTGAAATTTCTTTCTAATTAAAACCCCTATTATCGCATTAACTCGATCTATGGATTTCCTTATTAGATTTGACTCTAATCCGATAGATTTTCGTCGCCTTATTTCTAGGGTTGCAATCAACTCCGCTTAATTGTGTTGATCTACTCTTAAACAGAGACTTTTTCTCCTCCGATTAAGCACATTCGACTTGAATCAATAACCTGAATTATTAAAACAAGAATAAGAACTCACAATTAAGAATAAGAACAAGTATTTATCTTATAAATCAAATAATAATAAGATCCGTCATAGGTTTCATCACCTTAGGTATCTAAGGGATTTAGTTCATACTAATGGGGGGAAACATCTTAAAATAAGGAAAACAACAAAACATAAGAAAACCAAAAAGCTTCTAAAGAACTTGATGGGAGATATTCAGTCTTGATAGAAATCCTTCTTCTGAGCTACTCCCGACGGCGGTCTTTGAGTATTTTCTGCCTTCTATTCTACGTCCTCTTTTGGGTTGCCCCCAGGGTGTTTATATAGGTTTTGGAACACCTCTCTTGGCCCACAAGTGGCCTATTTTGAATAGAATTAAACTTTGATACGGTAGGGACACGCCCGTGTTTGATTTCTTAGACCATGCTTAATTCTGCTTGCCGCACACGGCCTTGTGGTCTACCCGTGTACGTTGATCCAAGTCGTGTTTGATCCCTCTCATAACACATGGCCGTGTTCATTGGTCAAGGCCATGTTGATTTCCTAGGTAAGCCCATTTTGTACCGTTTTGGCTCGTTTCTTTTTTTTTTTGACTGCCTAAGCTCTCCGAGTGTAAAACATGAAATTAAGGGATTAGGAGCATCAAATTCATCAAATCTAATGAAAATTCATCATAAAATAAGCTAAGCATGGGGTTAAAATATGTATAAATTATGGTTTATCAAATATCCCCACACTTAAGTATTTGCTTGTCCTCAAGAAAAATCCTCAACTCACAATTAAAATTAAATTTCAACAATTCATAATTCTCATCAATAATGTCTCATCATAATTCATAGATAATTCATACATGGATAATTTAACTAGAAGAGTCCTAAAGATTCAAACAATCTAAGTCACAAAATTTTTATAGCACAAAAACATAGGTGTTTCCCCTTATCTCAATAATTACCTTTGATCCAAAATCGACAAGAATTGACATCCTCACAAAGGATTCACTCAAATCACTCAAAGTGTTTTAAGGTTCAAGAAAAAGAACTCAAAAGTCAAACATGAAAAGTTATTACCATAGGCTTGCATGAAAATCAAATCTCCACCACTATAAAATGAGATGATACACGAATCAAAAGGTCTTTAAAAGGGTTGTAATGGGGCTTGGATTAAAGGTGTGGATAAAGGCTGAATTAAAGGGTTAAAATCGAGACTGAATTGTCAAATTACCTAACTAGAATAATAGACTAATACTGAATAATTACATCAACTTCTAAAGAACTTGATGGGAGATCTTCAGTCTTGATGGAGATCCTTCTTCTGAGCTGCTCCCGATGGCGATCTTTGAGTATTTTCTGCCTTCTATTCTACATCCTCTTTTAGGTTGCCCCCAAGGTGTTTATATAGGTTTTGGAACACCTCTCTTGGCCCACAAGTGGCCTATTTTGAATAGAATTAAACTTTGATACGGCAGGGACACACCCGTGTTTGATTTCTTAGACCATGCTCAATTTTGCTCGCCGCACACGGCCTTGTGGTTTGCCCGTGTATGTTGATCCAGGTCGTGTTTGATCCTTCTCGTAACACACGGCCATGTTCATTGGTCAAGGCCATGTTGATTTCCTAGGTAAGCCCATTTTGTACCGTTTTGGCCCGTTTCTTTTTTTTGACTCCCTAAGCTCTCCTAAGTGTAAAACATTAAACTAAGGGATTAGGAGCATCGAATTCATCAAATCTAATGAAAATTCATCATAAAATAAGCTAAGCATGGAGTTAAAATATGTAATAATTATGGTTTATCAAATATCCCACACTTTGTCCTAAAAAAAAAACCCTCAACGCACAATTAAAATTAAATTTCATCAATTCATAATTCTCATCAATAATGTCTCATCATAATTTATAGATAATTCATACATGGATAATTTAACTAGAAGAGTCCTAAAGATTCAAACAATCTAAGTCACAAAATTTTTGTAGCACGAAAACATAGGTGTTTCCCCTTATCTCAATAATTACCTTTGATCCAAGATCAAAAAGAATTGACATCCTCACAAATGATTCACTCAAATCACTCAAAGTGTTTTAAGGTTCAAGAAAAAGAACTCAAAAGTCAAACATGAAAAGTTATTACCATAGGCTTGCATGAAAATCAAATCTCCACCACTACAAAATGAGATGATACGCAAATCAAAAGGTCTTTAAAAGGGTTGTAATGGGGCTTGGGTTAAAGGTGTGGATAAAGGCTAAATTAAAGGGTTAAAATTGAGACCGAATTGTTAAATTACCTAACTATAACAATAGACTAATATTGAATAATTACATCAATTGAAAACTTATCATAATAACACGAGCTTCTTCTAAAGATGTGAATTTAACCGTTTTAAGCTCAAATAACATAAAACTAAAAATGAATTATTTTTTTAAGAATAAGAACATACGATAATAAGAAAGAGTTTAACAACTGAAATAAAGAACATAGTTAGGCAACTGCTCAAATCAAATCTCAAAAAAAGGGTTAATTCAATAGAGAAAATTCTTTAATGAATAAAAAAGAGTGAGTTTTGGGTTAATATTAAGGGTAAATAAAAAAATAGTTTATTAAGATTTAAAGGGGTTCACTAGGGGTTAATTATGAAGGTAGGCTTTTTGTGGAGTGAGTGGGTTAAATCCTAGGTGCCCTTATCATCTCAGTATATCAAATCAGAAGTATGGTCTCAATATGCATAATCAAAGCAAGTTCTAGAATAACAAATCAATGTTGACACACTCATAATCAATAAAGTGAGCATGAAAAAAGAAAATGCATGCTCTAAAGGCTCAAAATCTCACAAAGATTATGGTTTTTGATGTCAACCTTGTAAATTTTAAACTTCAAAGTATTCTTTAATTTTAGGGAAACAGCCTAATAAAATTTTTAATTCTGAAAATAGACTTATCATGCTTGATTCTCTAATATCTTAAAGTTTAAACCATCAATGCACAATTATCTATGACCTACTCCAAAACATATCGATAAAAAAAATCATAAATCAATAGAAGTTTCATTCTAATAGTAATATGAGAAAAGTACTTAAGAATAAGACATAATTCAAGGATCAATTAAATAACCTCCCCACACTTAAGATATACATTGTCCTCAATGTACAAAGATAGATAATAACAATATAATAAGAAAATCATAAGAGAGGGATAGAATTGAAACTTCCTGAATTTTTGATGGAGTCAAAGAAAAGAAAAGGTAAAAGGTTGGGCAGAGGAGGTGGATACTCTGGTAGTGGTGTGGTCGTTCCTTAACAGCCCCTTGAACTTAAATTAAAGAAATCAAAATGCAATAATATAAATTGGAGACAAGATAGATAAATGAAGAGAATTTAAAAATGAAAATAAAAGAAAAAGAAAAAATAAATGGACTCAAAGGTCCTTGTCTTGTCGAGTGAATGAAGCGGTCGACATGAATTTATGTAGAGTGGTTGCGCACGAGGAGACCGTGCTAAGATTCGTTCGCTTTTTAGACATGGAGATGGTGGCCTTGGCCTTGCCTCTAGTGTCTGTCATTGCGTACCCAGTTGTAACAGCCCGATTTAGGGGTTAGTCGAAACAGTGATCTCAAAATCACTAATTCGAGGTTAGATAAAATTATTTTCATGTTATGTTATGTGTGATAACATGTTTATAAGGATGCATGAAAATTTTGGCGCCTTAATTTTAGCAAATTCTAGCTAAATCGTGAACAAGGACTAAATCGAAAAAAGTGTGAAAGTTCTATTTTATTTCCTGGAGGTGCCAAATAGCTATGGGTTATAAATTAGAGGTCCCAAATGTGCAATTAGACCATGGGAATTGGCTTGGACGATCAACGAAGACAAAGGGGACAAGGGCATTAAATGTTGTCATGTTAGGTTATTAAAAAGAAATAAAATAAGATGAAATAAGAAAAGCTATCATCTTTTTTATTTCTTCTCCTCTTCCACCGAAAATGGACAGCAAGAATGGGGTTTTTGAAGCTCAAAATTTCAGCAAGTATTCCTCCTCACAAGTAAGTGCTTTTGATGACTTTTCTTAATAAAAATTGTACTTTTGGAGTCCCCAAAGCTTAATCTAGCTAATGGGGGGACTAATTTATAACATGGTTGAGAGTCTAGGGACTTTCCATGAGAGGGTTTATACTGGTTGCTAAATTTTTATGGAATAAAATGAATGATAGGATGTTGATAAACAACTTTTGTGAAGGGTGTTGTCATAAAAACACCTAATTTGGGTTAAAATGCAAAAGTTGTAATTTATTCATTAAGGCATGAAATAGTTGGAATTGAGGATAGTTGTAAGAGGATTAAATGTTCAGATAGGTTTGCTTAGCAAGAAAATGTGATAAAAATTTATTTACGAGCCTAGGGGCAAAATCATAATTTTTCCAAAGTGTAGGGGCAAAATAGTCATTTTTCCTAAAGCGTAGATTATGGTGTATTATGATTTATAAGTGATTAAATCACTAAATTCCATTGTTCTAGATCAAAGAAAATGAGTTTCAGAGCTATAACGAGTGAAAAGAGAAATGTGGGCAAAAAGGTCCCTTTTGGCCTTTTCGTCATCGAGGTAAGTTCATGTGCAAATATGGTAATTATGTATGAGTATTTTATTATTACAATGTTGTAGGGAATGTATAATTATGCAATGACTGTATTAAATAAGTGTTGATGAGTTGTTAAGAGAATCGAAAATCTAAGAATAGTAAGAATTGCAAATAGTATGAAATGATGATAGCTAGGGTTTCATGTAAAACCATATTGAAATATGGCCTCGATGAGAGATTTTGTATAAGACGATGTCGGGGACATGACATCGATAGGTTAATTCATGTATGACCATATCGAGGGCATGATGTCAGTGTGACATTATAAGTACGAGACTTAAGGGGGTTACTTAACAATTCCAGTAACTCAATAAGTATTTTGAAAATTGAGAATGAATGTGTTGTACTAGGAGAGATATAGGTATGTGTTAGAACTGAATTAAGATGGATTCAGTACATGATGAACCCCTAGCAAGTTGTGTATGATCAATGTGTTTTAAGTGCATGAGATAGAGTTATTTATGCATGTTAGGAATGCAAATGATTATCGCGGAAGGCTAAGTAAGAAAAGTAGTGCGTAAGGATGTTCTCGAGTGAACATTAGAATAGAGAATATATGTGGATTACTATCCGTGAATGTAAAATAACGATGAGCTGTGGGTGATATCACCTTATTGATGTTAATGATGGGCTATGTGTGTAACACCCTAAACCCGGCCTAGAAGTTAGACCCGAATCTAGCGTGTCACATTGAAGGAAGTTGAAATCTATGTAATTGTTTAGAAAAGTTTTATCAGATTTTTGAACTCTGAGTTCGTTGTTTGATTGAGAAAAACATGATTTACTAAATGACCGTTTAAAAGTTGTTATATTATTTTGAAAAACTGTTTTGTTATGAAAGTTGAACTTGCATCGTTGCGTAAACATGATATTTTAGAAAATGGTTGCTAATGTTTTAAAAAAACCCCGTATTTATAAGTTTAACAGTTATAAATGAAAACTTAGAAAAAATAAACCAATGGCCTTCTTTCAAAATATTAACCCAAAATAAATAATCTAAAAGAAAAGGAAAAAATCGAAATTAGTAAAGTTCATGAGTAGTATCTCCGATGTATAGCGACCCCCGAGTCCTCACGGCTCCCAATCCTCAATCACTGGGAATCACCTGAAACATTTAATAAAAAGAGGGGGTGAGTTTACGAAAACTCAGTGTGCACAACCCTCATTGGTAAGAACATGCATCACAACAATCCGGTAGAAGCCCATTCGATGAACGGTGGCAATTGGGCCTTAGCCCAAAATAGCCTTGGTTGAGCCTTAACCCATATCATATGTCACAGCAGATAATGTATGCAATGTGATGCAAACCCAGCCCAACCTAATTTTCCATCCTCTACACGCCACCCGTACCAGCCCAATACACTGTGGGAATTTCTACAATCAACCCTCCATCCGCTACATGCCATTTTCACAGTCATGCTGTTAGAAAATGTGGTAGAGCTGCCGATCACTACGTGACCTTAAAATCAACTATGGCATAGCCACCGATCACTATGTGACCTCATAAACAGTTGTGGCAGCGCCACCGATCACTATGTGACCTTAATAAACAATATGGCAGAGCCATCTATCACCATGTGACCTTATGAACAATGTGGCAGAGCCACCGATCACTATATGACCTTATCACTTCCCTTTTTATCAACATTCCCATGTCCCATCACAACATTTATATCGTGTCAGATGTATCATGCTAGTAACAAGGCAATCATCACATACAACCAACTCATATCAGGTAATTATAGATACATACCTGGCACTTCCTGCCTTACCCACAAGGGTATTTCGACTGTGTTTACAGCATTTTCCAGCTTTTCAGCCCAAACAATAAATAATACAATTAAGTAAAGTGTGTTAGGGTTTACACACAATCACGCTAATCAACCCCTAAGGGAATAATGGTAATTTTACCTACTGAGGGTATTTTAGTAATTTACCAAGGGTAATTCGGTAATTTCACAAACCAGGGGTATTTTGGTAATTTTACAAATCAGGGGTATTTCGGTAATTTTGTAAACCAGGGGTATTTCGGTAATTTTATAAATTAGGGATGTTCCGGTAATTTTGTAAACCAAGGGTATTTTGGTAATTTTACAAATCAGGGTGTTAACGACCCAATAGAAGGTCCATTATCGCCTCGAACGACTCAAGTATTCTAAAAAGAGATAATGATGGGATGGGCCTAAGGCCCATTCTTAGCCCAAGTGGCCCATACACTCGTGTGGCCCATTTAGCCCAAACCTAGCCAATATATGAGATTCACATAGTCTAGTTCACTATCTACTACTCAATCATACAATTTACTCATGTGGGCCCTCAGGCCCATTGGGCCACTTGGCCCCTATCAGGCCATCGTGGCCCAACAGCCCACACCCACAAGAACACTACTGATGGCCTCAACTATCGCATCGAAGCCCCACACGTGCGCTCGCACGCTCGTGTGGCTACCATCGTCGTGTGACCGGCTTATCGGCATTTGCTGCTCTACAACTATAGTAGAGAGAGTACACACCTGATAGGAATCTGAAGTCGCTAAATCGCGCTCCGAGCACTCCTACGCCCAACGCCAACCAGGTATGCTCCTTCTCCTCCTAGGCAGCTTTATATATAGCTAGCTTCTCACCTTCCTTCTTTGTATCTTTTCGATGTGGGATCCTCCACAAGTGAGTTTAAATCTAACTCAAACTCTTGCTGTCAAATTCGCAAAATAAATACTCCCTTGCTTTCCATGAGATTCGAACCCAGGCTCCCTTGCACCCTTAATGACGCCTTGCAACTAGACCACTCGCTTCCTTTTGTCTAAAACTATGCGCAACTAAATAGAACCCTATGGCAAAATTCTAGAGTCCATATAAAAAGAAAACCAAAATGCAAAAGCTAAGACTTGAACCTTGGACCTCTTTCCTTCCTTGTGGCGTCACCTCGTTGTCTCTTATGTGGCGTCACTTTGCCACTACACCACACACTCCACTTGTGTTTTTTTACCTATATTTTATTCTTAAATCCTACCTACTAACTCTCAGGGTTTTATAAACCCAAAAACAAAATTTTTCCTAAGGCCTAACTTGAACCCAAGACTTCATAGAAGCCCTCTAACCTTCCATAGAAGCCCTCTAACCTTTCAAAATCACTCACCTACTAGATCCAACTTGCATTAAAGTTGTTCTCTTGTTCCCAAAAATTTTAAACGCTCCAACGCCTAAGGCCCAATGGGCCCAATCCTACTAGGCCCAACTTTGGGATGTTACAATGTGTGATACCATCAATTATACTGTTATCGGTGGGCTATGTGCATTACCACCTGATTAATTAGTAATCGATGGGTTGTGTGCTATACCATCAATTATATTGTTATCGGTGGGCTATGTGCATTACCACCTGATTAATTAGTAATCGATGGGATGTGTGCGATACCATCAACTATATTATCAATTGGTGGGCTAAGTGCGATACCACCACACGGGTAAATAATTGGTGGGCTAAGTGCGAAACCACCGAGAGATTTGTAGTATGAGTGGCTTAGTGAAAAATGTTTAATGTGTTGTTTCATATGATCATGTAGTGATCAGTGTAGGATTGTATGTTAATTAAATGAGCAATTGGCTTGTGGCCTAGTTAGCATGAGGTAAGAGATAGAGTGAGTAAGCTTCAAGAATGGTCAAGTAAGCAACCATGAGATAATGAGAAAAACTCGTTAAAATGCCTTGTAATTGTGTATATTCAATGAATATCAGTATTTATCAGTTATATGTAGATGAACTTACTAAGCATTATTGCTTACTCTTTTTCCTTTTCTCATCTTTTATAGGTTAATTTAGCTAGCTCGGGTTGGAGATCGTCGGAGATATTTTCACACTATCGATCAGACATTTGGTGTGAGGTATCAAGTCCTTATAAGTCATGGCATGTATAGGGCTAGTACTTGTGGTTGATTAAGTCTTGTGAATGTAGCCAAATTGTATTGGCCTAAGAGAACTTATAGTTGTTTGTGTATAGCCATAGATAATAGCTTAAGTTGGTTGTAATTATATGGGAAATAGCTCTCTTAGTGTATGGATTGCAGACTTTACTTCTCTTGTGTTTAAATGTCTTTAAACCAAGAATTATAATGATATCACTAGAATTTAAGTGATGATGAATGAATGTATGCAACTGAGGGTAGTGATTGGCTTGGAAAATAGTCTTCATGTGCTCACATGGGTAGGCACACGGGCATGTGTCTAGGCCGTGCGTAACCTGCACCTTATTATTTTAAGTCAGGATAGGCCACGGTCAAACTCCACGGCCGTTTGTATGAGCCGTGTAAGACACACGATCTGGACATGGGCGTGTGCTCTAGACCGTGTGAACAAGTCAGTATACCAAGGATTAACGTACGGTCTAGGCGCACGGGCGTGTCAAGGCCGTGTGAATATAGTCAGTAACTCCCCATGGTTCAAAGCCACGGGTATGTTGTGAGGGTACACGGGCGTGCCCCTATTCCACACAGGCGTGTGCCCTAACCGTGGGAGTTTTGATAGAATGTTGGGATTTTTGAGCACGGTGTGAGCATATGGTCGTGTGTGACTACACACGGGCATGTGTGTCATCTAACACGGGCGTGTACACCCTATTTAAATGGGGAAAAAATTTTACGGATCGTAAGAGTTCCCGATATAGTACACGTGTGAGTGAGGTCTTGTAAGTCGAAAAGAAGTTGTAGTATTGACCTCAAGGAGAGTAGTCGCGTTGAGCCTAAGTGGTGTTCAAGTAGTTTTATACGATAACACCTCGTGCTCGATTTTGACGGGGATTACGGGTAAGGGGTGTTACATTTAGTGGTATCAGAGCATGGTTTAGTCGGTTCTCGGACTAACCTAGCGTGAGTAAGAGTCTAGATATACATGCCATAGGTGGACTGTGATAGTGTGATATCTCCCAGCACTAACGAAATTATTTTGTTAAGACAGAGTTGGTTCCCAACCGAGCTAAATCCAATAAAGGTGTAAGTGGTATTGGGAAAATTGAAATACTCTTATGCATGAAATGAGAGTTATAAAGTTGTAAGCTTATCTGTATTGGCGGGATGTGCATAAGTGTTAAATACTCAACCTATTAGGTTAGGTGCATATGGTGAGTAAATTTACCCAGAGAATGAGGTATATGTGTATGTATGATTGTTTAAATGATGTATGATTAATATGTCAACATAGTTGAATCTCATGTGTGACTATTAAAGTATAAAATTTTATAATGTTTTATATCGTGACCCTGTATAAAACTACGAGTATTATGGTGTGAGAGTTAAACTAGGAAGTTTGACTAAGTAGAATGCAGGGATGGGTACGGTCGTTCAATGATAAAATGATGAATAAGACTATGGTTGGACCATGGCAGTACATGTGATCCCATGTAAGACCATATCTGGGATATGGCATTGGTGTTGATATGAGAGTTCGTGTAAGACCATAGCGAGGCTATGGCATCGTGACGACATGTAAAGAAATAGTTGGGCTATGATGTAGTGATACGAGTAAGACCATAGTTGGACTATGGAAATCAGGTAAACGACGTACTCAAACCCGTAAGACATTCTTTAATTGATAAGTGACGGTAAGAGAAAGTAGAGTTAAATGTTGAATACTCAAGTAGATAGTAATGTGGAACTTGAGTAATTAAAATCACTATTCAAAAGTGTAAGCGAGAGAAATAATTATAGCATGATAAATGTGAAAACTCACTTGAGATAAGTTGTATGACTATAATGATGTTGTATTGATGATGAATAGTAAATCATGTGCATGTAATCACGAGAGTTAAGTTAAGGGGCTCTTTGATTTCACCCCCTTACCACTACTGAATTATGATGAGATGTTATGAGAGTCAAATTAAGTAAGTTTGCATGTGACTAATGCAACATTTATGTTAACATTTTGAGAATGTTTTGTATCATATTGGTACATGATACTCTACCATATAAGGTAATCATTGTTGAGCATGAGGTTGAAGTCCTAGGGGACTATAATGGAATGGCTACCATTGATATACGAAATGGATAAGGTCCCGTATGAGACCATGTTCAAGGCATGGCCTCAAACCGGGTTATGATTCCGTATAAGACCATATCTAGAATATGGCTTCGAAAATGGATATGAGAATCGTATAAGACCATATTTGGAATGTGACACCGATACTTGATGTGGAAGTCCATATTAGACCCTATCCGGGATAATGGCATTGGCATTTAGAGGTAACTCCATATAAGACCACCTCGAGGGTGTGGCATTGGTTTTGTATCTATTTGAATGTCAATGAAATTGCGTTTTTGATTATCCCTAGTGATCAATGGGATAGATAGATGAGCCTAGAAGTAAATGAGATTAGTACTAAAGTCTTGTGAAAGAGTGAATACAAACATTTGTGAATGAATCACGAAGAATCTAGTATGATGTGTGGCACGATATGTGCTAAATAAATGGCAAGTATGAGTAAATTGACTCGAGGCCTGTAGTTTGTGCATAGTTAGTTGATGCTATGAAAGGAATTATGAAAATCTCTTGAGTATTTTCTTATAAATATTGGTTGCCTTTCGGGACTGACGTAGTTTTTCTTTTCATAACCTGTGATTGTGTGAGAATGGTAGCTGATAGTGAAAATTAGACAGAATAATTGTCGATTTAGTTAATTGAAATCGACATTCCTTTATATCTTTGTAACCATGTACGAGTACTTTGAGGAGGAAGTCCGTGATGATTCTAGTCTAAGAAGTGAAATTACGAGTTTCACGTTGTATGATGAGATTTTGAGTAAGCTAAATAGAGTCAATAGATTCGATCAAGATGTCCCTAATGTTGTGAGACATGACACTAGTAAAAGTTTTAAATTAGCACAGCAAAAGAAACTCAGATGAGAGTATGCTAGAAAATGTTCTCTGTGTGGAGAAAGGAGTAGAGTAATGTATTGACATATGATTCAAGTTCTACGTAGATTCACGCATGAATCAATAAAGAGGATAATTTCTGTGTGATCGTGAGTAAGGAGCATGATACAAAGATATGCTCATGGAAAGGATCATACTGTGATGGTCAAGTTGAAAATTATTGACAGAATTATTGATTGAAAACCCAAGTATTGAATTCATTCCGAATTGAAAAAATAAAAATAAAAAAAATAGTTGCCAAATTGGTGATCCCGAGACGATCACTTTTGTATCTGTATGAGAATCGGATGTGTGGTAATGATCTATGGGAAAATTGATGAGTAATTTCTAAATTTTTTTTATGAGTGAGAGCATCTTATAATGATAAGATAGTGGAGACGACTTGAGCTATTACCATAGTAGGTATAGTTGCTATTATACTTCTCAGATAATAGACATAGTATTGGTTTGAGTGAAAGATCCATGTTAAGCAAAGCGAGATGGTTACTCGGTGAATCTTAGTCGGTAACATCTTAGTTTCAAAAAGGTTAATGACTAGACAAAGTTTTCTTTTCAGAACAAAAGGGTTCAGAAGAGATATAGTAAATGGTATTTTAAAGAACCTCCGAATGAGTTTATTTGTGCTGATGAATTCAAGTTGTATAAGTCCTTCCATTGTTGATGATTTCTCAAAATAGAATTGGAATGATGATGAATCCAAAACTTATACAAAGTTTTGGTATGAGATTTAGTGGTAGCATATCTGCTAAAGCAAGAATAAGGAAGTACAGTTATACGCATGAATGTTTTGACAGTAGAGTACATTTTATGATATGATCGAGTTTATGGTCAGAAGTAGTTGACCACTAAAAGCTGAGTTGTTAAAGCATACAAGTCGAGACTAACATGGTTGGTGAATACTTTAATGAGGAAGTTTAGATAAAACCTTATAGATTTCGAATATGGTTTGACAAAATTCTCAAGAAGGGGGAATGACATATGAGTGGTAGTAAATCGACCTATAAGGATCCGAATGATCATTCGAATTTCTACAGAGTTCTAAAATTAGTGGATCATTGAGTATATGCCCGGGAGGAATAAATACCTAGGTCGCAAGTGGTACTCCGACCTTATGTGTGATAGTGTAACACCCCAAACCTGGTCTAGAAGTTAGGCCCGAATCTGGCGTGTCACATTGAAGGCACAATTTGAAACGATTTTGCTAATTAAAAATTTAAGGCCCAAAAGCCCAAAACAAAAGTTTATTTCGAAAACCATATTAACACTTTAATAATTTTATGAAATTTCTTAAGTAGGTAGTTGGAACAATAATAATAACCCAAGATATAAATTCAATTAGGAGTTATAAGGCCTTGTTACAATCCAATAAAAAAATAAAGTATTTAAAATAAGATCATTTGAATAAATTAAAACATTTGAACAGCTTGTAGTGTGGCCATCTCCGAGTCCTCTCCCACGTCGAGCCGTCTATTCAAGATTACATGAAACATTAAAATTAAAGGGTGTGAGTTTACGAAAACTCAGTGTGTACAACCCCAATAGAAAGAACATGTATCAACCCATACAAATACAACATATTAAGCATGTATGCAATGCAACCCAGCCCAACCTAAGTATCCAACCTCTACACACCACCGTACGCCGGTCACACCATGGGATTACTAAATTGACCCTCCATCCGCTACACACCATCAAAGGCGTCATTGCGATCAAGCGCACATCGCCCTTATAATTGTGGCATAGCCACGAGATAATGTGATGAGTCACCAGATTCATAATATGTGACATAGGTCACGAGATAATGTGGTAAAACCACGAACACTTCCCTTTATCATTATCACCCATATGCCCATGCAACATACATAATATTACAATTGTGTATGCGTTATGACATGTATGCAATCATATATCAAATAATGTATGAAACGAATTACCATCATAATCAAAATAATAATATACAACATAATCAATCTAACCAACCTCTAAGCGTATAACAGTAATTTTACCTACCAAGGGTATTTTCGTAATTTACCCACCAAGGGTATTTTCGTAATTTACCTACCAAGGGTATTTTTGTAATTTACCTACCAAGGGTATTTTCATAATTTACCCACCAAGGGTATTTTCGTAATTTACCCACCAATGGTATTTTCGTAATTTCGCACCTACAATGGCCTTTTTGAAGGCCCAAAGTTGCGTCGAGCAACTTGGCTACCATTTTCGGTCTTTACCTAATTATTGGGCCTAAACTCAATTTTGGCCCATTCGGGCCCACACGCTCGTGTGGCCCACCTAACACAAATCTAGCCACGCATATAGGTTCCACCTAGTCTAGTTCACTATATACTATATCATCATACAATTTATTCCAATTGGGCCCACGGGCCCATTAAATACTACCCATCACGGCCTAAAACCCCAACCCACAAGAATACTACTAATGGCCTCAACTATCGCGTCGAAGCCCCACACGTGCGCCGCTTGCGCTCGTGTAACTACTATTGCCGTGGACAAGCACTTGGCATTCTTGCTTCTACAACTAGAGTAGAGAGTTACACACTTGATAGGACTCGGTGCTAAACCCGCCACGACCACTCCTGTGCCCAACGCCCACCAAGGTATGTTAACCTCCTCCTAGCATGCTCTTTATATAGCTAGCTCTTCACCTTCATTCCTTGTATCTTTCGATGTGGGATCCTTCGTCGAGAGAGTTTAAATTCAACTGAAACTCTTACCGTCCAATCCGTAAAATAAATACTCCCTTGCTCCTCATGAGATTCGAACCCAAGCTCTCCCATCAGCCAATTCACGCCACTTGCCACTTTACCAACTAGCTCCTTGTGTCTTAAACCATGCGCAACTAAATATAACCCTATGGCCAAGGTCTAAATTCATTTAATAAAAAATAATCTAAAAGGAATGCAAACGCTACAACTAGAACCTTGGACCTCCTTCCTTCCTTGTGGCGTCATTCCCTTGTCTTTAAGTGGCGTCACTTTGCCACTACACCACACACTCCACTTGTGTCATTTTTCTCCATATTTTATTCTTAAGGCCTACCTGCCAACTTTCAGGGTTTTTTTTTCACCTAAAACCAAAATTTTTCCTAAGGACTAACTTGAACCCGGGACTTCATAGAAGCCTCTTAACCTTCTAAAATCACTCACCTACTAGATCCAACTTGCATTAAAATCGTTCTCTTATTCCCAAAAAATTTTAACACTCCGGTGCCCAAGGCCCCATGGGCCTAGTTCTTTTAGGCCCAATTTTGGGATGTTACAAATCTACCCTTCTTAAAGAAATTTCTTCCTCGAAATTTCCAACTAACTACTAAACGCACCACTCAAGTCACACTACTATGCTTTCGTTGCGCACTCTGATTAAGAATTTTATGAAATTAGCACTTAGTTCCACTTGTTTAGGGCACATGTCTTATGTAAGTAACAACAATTTCTTAGAGTTATTCATGGTCGAGAATCCACTACTGAGCTTAAGTTTCCTATGGGCTTTAGTCTCTAAAAGCCTATTTTTAAGTAGCCCGATATCTATACAATTCAATAATTCAAACAATAATGTAAAAGCTTACTTGGCTCGGCGTCGAGGGCTCGATGAACCACACTTCAAGAATCCTGCCAAAACTTCTAAAACAACCCAAAATCTAAGGCCCATTCATAGCCCGAGCTTTACAATCGGGCTCTGATACCAAAATTGTAACACCCCAAATCCGGCCTAAACGTTACGACCGGATCTAGCATGTCACATGAAAGGAATGTCTAAAAACTGTGTGTTCGTTAAAAAGTTTGTGTTCGTTATATTTGTTGTGAAAAAAAATCAAGTGTAAGTAATTTTAAAAAAGAAACGGTTTATTAACATTTTAGGAAAATCCCATATTAAACATTTAATAACAAGTAGTAACCAAATTAAAAGCTAAAACCAAATAAAATACCAAGGCCTTATTACATTGCAAAATCCCAAAATTAGAAAGTAATTTTAAATAGAAACTGAAAGTTTTCGAGAAAACAGTGCATGACCACCATAGAGTCCACCTCGGCTCCAAGTCCTCAAACTAGGGATTACTTGAAACATTTAAAAAGAGGGGGTGAGTTTACGAAAACTCAGTGTGTACAATCCCCAATAGTAAGAACATGTATCAACCCATACAAATACAACATATTAAGCATGTATGCAATGCAACCCACCCAACCTAAGTATCCAACCTCTACACACCACTGCACTGCCGGTCACACCGTGGGATTACTAAATCGACCTCCATCCGCTACACACCATCGAAGGCGTTGTTGCGATCAAGCGCACATCGCCCTTATAATAGTGGCATAGCCACGAGATAATGTGATGAGTCACCAGATTCATAATATGTGACATAGGTCACGAGATAATGTGGTAAAACCACGAACACTTCCCCTTTATCATTATCACCCATATGCCCATGCAACATACATAATATTACAATTCGTGTATGCAGTATGACATGTATACAATCATATATCAAATAACGTATGAAACGAATTACCATCATAAGCAGAATAATAATATACAACATAATCAATCTAACCAACCTCTTAGGGTATAACAGTAATTTTACCTATCAAGGGTATTTTCGTAATTTACCCAATAAGGGTATTTTTGTAATTTACCTACCAAGGGTATTTTCATAATTTACCCACCAAGGGTATTTTCGTAATTTATCGACCAAGGGTATTTTTGTAATTTCGCACCTGCAATGGCCTTTTTGAAGGCCCAAAGTTGCCTCGAGCAACTCGGCTACCATTTTTGGTCTTTACCGGATTATTGGGCCTAAACTCGATTTCGACCCATTCAGGCCCACACGCTCGTGTGGCCCACCTAACACAAATCTAGCCACGTATATAGGTTCCACCTAGTCTAGTTCACTATATACTATATCATCATACAATTTATTCCAATTGGGCCCATGGGCCTATTGGGCCTAGTTCGGCCCATCGCGGCCCAAACAGTCCCAACCCACAAGAATACTACTGATGGCCTCAACTATCGCGTCGAAGCCCCACGTGTGTGCTCGCACTCGTGTAGCTACTATTGCCATGACAAGCACTTGACATTTGACGCTCTACAACTAGAGTAGAGAGAGTTACACACCTGATAGGACTCTGGTGCTAAACCGCGCTGCGATCACTCCTGTGCCCAACGCCTACCAAGGTATGTTAACCCTCCTCCTGGCATGCTCTTTATATAGCTAGCTCTTTACCTTCATTCCTTGTATCTTTCCGATGTGGGATCCCTTCGTCAGTAGAGTTTAAATTCAACTGAAACTCTTACCGTCCAATCTGCAAAATAAATACTCCCTTGCTCCTCATGAGATTTGAACCCAAGCTCTCCCATTAGCCAATTCACACCACTTGCCACTTTACCAACTAGCTCCTTGTGTCTTAAACCATGCGCAACTAAATATAACCCTATGGCCAAGGTCTAAATTCATTTAATAAAAAATAATCTAAAAGGAATGCAGACGCTACAACTAGAACCTTGGACCTCCTTCCTTCCTTGTGGCATCATTCCTTGTCCTTAAGTGGCGTCACTTTGCCACTACACCACACACTCCACTTGTGTCATTTTTCTCCATATTTTATTCTTAAGGCCTACCTGCCAACTTCCAGGTTTTTTTTTTCACCTAAAACCAAAATTTTTCCTAAGGCCTATCTTGAACCCGGGACTTCATAGAAGCCCCTTAACCTTCTAAAATCACTCACCTACTAGATCCAACTTGCATTAAAGCCGTTCTCTTATTCCCAAAAAATTTTAAACACTCCGGTGCCCAAGGCCCCATGGGCCTAATTCTTCTAGGCCCAATTTTGGGATGTTACAGATAGCTTAGAGATTGTTGACAGAAGAAACTTGTGGATAAAAGAATTTGTGATTTTTAAAGAGTTTATGAAAATGTTTTAAGAATGTTGGTAACAACTCCTCCTGGTTAGATTTCCGGGGACGAAAATCCCTAAAGGGGGGAGAATTGTAGTAGCCCGATTTAGGGGCTAGTCAAAACAGTGATCTTGAAATCACTAATTCGAGGTTAGAGAAAATTATTTTCATGTTATGTTATGTGTGATAACATTTTTATAAGGATGCATGAAAATTTTGGCGCCTTAATTTTAGCAAATTCTAGCTAAATCGTGAAAAAGGACTAAATCATAAAAAGTGAAAAAGTTCTATTTTATTTCCTAAAGGTGCCAAATATAAATTAGAGGTCCCAAATGTGCAATTAGACCATGGTAATTGGCTTGGACGATCAAAGAAGACAAAGGGGACAAGGGCATTAAATGTTGTCATGTTAGGTTATTAAAAAGAAATAAAATAAGATGAAATAAGAAAAGCTATCATCTTTTTTATTTCTTCTCCTCTTCCACCAAAAATGGACAGCAAGAATGAGGTTTTTGAAGCTCAAAATTTCAGCAAGTATTCCTCCTCACAAGTAAGTCCTTTTGATGACTTTTCTTAACAAAAATTGTACTTTTGGAGTCCCCAAAGCTTAAGCTAGCTAATGGGGGGACTAATTTCTAACATGGTTGAGAGTCTAGAGACTTTCCATGAGAGGGTTTATGCTTGTTGCTGAATTTTTATGGAAGAAAATGAATGATAGGATGTTGATAAACAACTTTTGTGAAGGGTGTTGTCATAAAAATACCTAATTTGGGCTAAAATGCAAAAGTTGTAATTTATTCATTAAGGCATGAAATAGTTGGAATTGATAGTTGTAAGAGGATTAAATGTTCATATAGGCTTGTTTATCAAGAAAATGTGATAAAAATTTATTTACGAGCCTAGGGGCAAAATCGTAATTTTGCCAAAGTGTAGGGGCAAAATAGTCATTTTTGCCTAAAGCGTAGATTATGGTGTATTATGATTTATAAGTGATGAAATCACTAAATTCCATTGTTCTAGATCAAAGAAATGAGTTCCGGAGCTAGAACGAGTGAAATGAGAAATGTGGGCAAAAAGGTCCCTTTCGGCCCTTTCGTCATCGAGGTAAGTTCATGTGCAAATGTGGTAATTATGTATGAGTTATTTTAATATTCCAATGTTGTAGGGAATGTATAATTATGCAATGACTGTATTAAATAAGTTTTGATGAGTTGTTAAGAGAATTGGAAATCTAAGAATAGTAAGAATTGCAAATAGTATGAAATGATGATAGCCAGGGTTTCGTGTAAAACCATATTGAAATATGGCCTCGGTGAGAGATTTTATATAAGACCATGTCGGGGACATGACATCGATAGGTTAATTCATGTATGATCATATCGAGGGCATGATGTTAGTGTGACATTATAAGTACGAGACTTAAGGGGGTTACTTAACAATTCTAGTAACTCAATAAGTATTTTGAAAATTGAGAATGAATGTGTTGTACCAGGAGAGGTATAGGTACGTGTTAGAACTGAATTGAGATGGATCCAGTACATGACGAACCCCTAGCGGGTTATGTATGATCAATGTGTTTTAAGTGCATGAGATAGAGTTATTTATGCATGGCAGGAATGCAAATGATTATCATGGAAGGTTAAGTAAGAAAAGTAGTGTGTGAGGATGTTCTCGAGTGAACATTAGAATAGAGAATATATGTGGATTATTATCCATGAATGTAAAATAACGGTGAGCTATGTGCGATATCACCTTATTGATGTTAATGATGGGCTATGTGCGATACCATCAATTATACTGTTATCAGTGGGCTATGTGCGTTACCACCTGATTAATTAGTAATCGATGGGCTGTGTGTAATACCATCAATTATAGTGTTATTGGTGGGCTATGAGCATTACCACCTGATTAATTAGTAATCGATGGGCTGTGTTTGATACCATCAACTATATTATCAATTGGTGGGCTAAGTGCGATACCACCACACGTGTAAATAATTGGTGGGCTAAGTGCGAAACCACTGAGAGATTTGTAGTATGAGTGGCTTAGTGAAAAATGTTTGATGTGTTGTTTCATATGATCATGTAGTGATCAGTGCAGGATTGTATGTTAATTAAATGAGCAATTGGCTTGTGGCCCAGTTAGGATGCGGTAAGAGATAGAGTGAGTAAGCTTCAAGAATAGTCAAGTAAGCAACCATGAGATAATGAGAAAAACTCGTTAAAATGCCTTGTAATTGTGTATATTCAATGAATATTAGTATTTATCAGTTATATGCAGATGAACTTACTAAGCATTATTGTTTACTCCTTTTTCCTTTTCTCATATTTTATAGGTTAATTTAGTTAGCTCAGGTTGGAGATCGCCGGAAATATTTTCACACTATCGATCAGACACTTGGTGTGAGGTATCAAGTCCTTATGAGTCATGGCATGTATAGGGCTAGTACTTGTGGTTGATTAAGTCAGTAACTCCCCACGGTTCAAAGCCACGGGCATGTTGTGAGGGGTACTTAGGTGTGCCCCCATTCCACATATTTAAACGTGATATTACTAGAATTTAAGTGATGTAGGAGTTTTGGCTTGGAAAATAGAATGTTGGGATTTTGAGCATGGTGTGAGCACATGGTAGTGTGTGAGTACACACGCAGGAATAAGTTAGTATGTCATCTACAGGCCGTGTGAATATAGTCAGTAACTCCCCACGGTTCAAAGCCACGGGCATGTTGTGTACACCATTTAAATGGGAAAGAAATTTTGAGCATGGTGTGAGCACATGGTAGTGTGAGTACACAGGCGTGTAAGAGTTCCCGATATAGTCTCGAGAGCCCTCACATGTGTGAGTGAGGTCTTGTAAGTCGAAAAGAAGTTGTAGTATTGACATCAAGGAGAGTAGTCGCGTTGAGCCTAAGTGGTGTTCAAGTAGCTTTATACGTAACGCCTTGTGCTCGATTCCGATGGGGATTACGGGTAAGGAGTGTTACATTAGTAGCACCACAAGTAGAATAAAATAAAAGAAAAAAGAAAATACAATAATGTAAAGTAACTAGGGATTCAAAATAAAGGAGGAAAAGGGTGAGCAACAGTGGCAAGGATGGTGGTTGGTGTGATGGTGGCGTAGAGGAGGAATAAAAGAAAAGGGGAGAAAATGAAACGAAGGGCGAAGAATAATGGGAAAAGAAAAAGGAGAAAGGGGGTGTTCAGTTGAAGAAGAAGTAAGAAAGTGGAGTAAGTGGAGTGAGGGGGCGGTGGCCGGTAGTGGGAAGGGAGGAAAGCTGTGGTGGCTAGGGTTAGGGGGAAAGGGGTTTGGAGAAGAAGATGAATAGTAGGGTGGTTTAAATAGAGTTTGGGATATATGGTTGCGACACATGCCCGTGTTCCTTGGGCGTGTTATGTCACATGGCCGAATCGCACGGCCGTGCGATGCTGCATTCATTTCTCCCACGCCTATGTAGAGGTTCCCACACCCATGTTAATTCATCAGTGTCACCCACGGCTTAGAGCACGGGCATATCGCACGCCCGTGTGATTTACTTAGCTTCGACCACGGTTGTATTGTACGGCCGTGGCATTTTATCGCAACCCGTGTGATTTGGAGAATTTTTGTCCTGTTCCCACACGATCTTTGCCATGTTGGTGTACCTATTCGTGGTGTCCACAAGGCCACGACCACTCCCGTGTGCAAGGCCGTGTAGGTAAGAAAACTTGCGCCTATTAGTTTGGTTAGTTTTTAGTTAGATTCTAAAAATTGAAAACATGGTTGTTAGTGATGTTAGTGCTAGGGTTGCCTCCTGATAAACGCTCGTTTAAAGTCTTAAGTCAGATTTACCTCTCGTTCACATACTCATGGTGGTTTGAGGAGTTGAAACTCCTCAATCTTGCTATCAATTCTAACATCAAAGTAAGGTTTAAGTCGAGTACTATTTACCTTAAAAGTACCTATATTAAGGTGAGTTACCTCGACCGTTCCGTATGGAAAAACCTTGAGTACCATAAAAGGGTTGCCCCCATTCGTATTTAGCTCTGACATGGTTATTCGGGGATCTGTTTCTTCTAATAGTACCTGGTCTCCAACTTTCAAGTTATTTATCCCACCCTTAAGCTCGTCATGAAGTTGCTTTGGTTCATCGTGTTTTCTTAATTTCTCCTTGGCATCTATCCTCCACTCGTCTAATTCATTGATCTAATGCCTATGCTCTTCATGAGTTATTTTATTGTTGGCACGAGAACTAGGATGTGGCTCATTTGTGTATTTTTGAGGTGCTTCCTGAAAAGAGGGTTGAATCAAATGGCTATTAATAGAATTATGTACTCACCTTTATTACTTGACGTCCTGACCGAGTCACGAGCCTGAAGAGTGATTGTTTCATTACCTACATGAAGTGTGAGTTCACCTGTACCAACATCAATTCTAGTTTTAGCAGTTGCTAAAAAGGGTCACCCTAAGATTAAAGGTGCTTTACTGTCCTCATCCATGTCTAGAACAACAAAGTCAACTGTGAAAATAAATTTATCAATTTTTACAAGTACATCCTCAACAGTTCCCCTAAGAACTCTAATGGTTTTATTTATGAGTCGAATACTCATCCTAGTTTGTTTAGGTTTCCCAAGACCTAGTTGCTTAACATTTTATAGGGCATAACGTTAATACTCACCCTAAATCAGCTAAAGCATTATTAACATCTAAACTACCAATTAAATAAGGAATAGTTAAAATTCCCTAGATCCTTTAATTTATCGGGTAGTTTATTTTGTAATATAGCTGAGCAGACCTCATTTAGCTCTGCATACGACACATCATCTAACTTTCTCTTGTTTGTCAAAAGTTCTTTTAAATTTTTTTTGAATTGGGCATTTGCGAAAGAGCTTCAATAAATGGTAAGTTAATATGTAATTTCTTTAGAAGTTTAAAAAATTTACTGAATTGTTCATCTGTGCGGTCTTTCTTCATCGCGTTAGGATATGGCACTCGAGGTATATACTCTTTACTTACCAGTTTCTGTGTATTGTGGCTTACCCTATCCTTACCTTTACTTACCACATGTTCTTGCCTAGGTTTAGATTCAAATTCTACTACTTCTCTTTCATCGCACACTGTGATGGCGTGGTGTTGCTCCCTTGGGTTAGGTTCGGTATTGCTTGGCAAGCTACCTTGTGGTCGTTCTGAGATCAACTTAGCAAGCTGAACTATTTGGTTCTTAAGCCCTTGAATTGACACTTGCTAATTTTTGAGTGCTATTTCAATGTTTTGAAAACAAGTTTCTGACACCGTGATGAATTTTATTAGCATCTCCTCAAGGTTCGGCTTCTTCTTTTGTGGGTAAGGTTGCTGTTGAAAGTTTGGAGGGGGTTGTTGTCTCTGATTTCCTTGACCACCCCACGAAAATTTGGGATGGTTCCCCCAACTTGGATTATAAGTGTTACTATAAAGGTTAATTTGGGGTCTAGAATTATTACCCATGTAGTTCATCTGTTCGCTTTGTATGCCAGGGTTGTAGGTTGGGTATTCTGTATTGCTCATTCCTCCTCCATTCGTATCGCACTGCATAGCTGGATGTACCTGTGAAGAACCACACAAGCCATCAATCTTTTTACTTAAAATTTCTACCTGGTTTGACAGCATGATCACTGCATCGAGGTTGAAAACACTGGCTGCCTTCATTGGCTTAGACCTCATAACTTACCACTGATAGTTATTTAGTGACATCTCTTCAATGAATTCGTAGGCAGCCTCAAGTGTTTTGTTGTTTAGTGTATCGCCAGCGGTTGCATCAATCAACTACCTGGTTGAGGGGTTCACACTATTGTAAAAGGTTTGAACCTGTAACCATAATGGTAACCCATGGTGAGGGCACCTTCTCAGTAGATCCTTATATCTCTCCCATGCATCGTAAGTGTTTCTAAATCCATCTGTACAAAAGAAGAGATATCATTCCTGAACTTAGCCGTTTTAGTCGACGAAAAATATTTAAGTAAAAATTTTTCGGTCATTTGTTCCATGTAGTAATTGATCCTCGTGGTAACGAGTTCAACCACTGTTTGGCTTTATTCCTCAACGAGAAGGGAAACAACCGAAGGCGGATGGCATCGTCAGAAACGCCATTTATTTTGAAAGTGTCGCAGAATTCTAGAAAATTTGCCAAGTGATTGTTTGGATCCTCGTCCTGTAAACCATCAAACTGAACAAATTGCTTAATCATCTGAATAGTGTTAGGTTACAGTTCAAAATTATTTTCTGCAACAGTAGGTCTAACAATACTTGATTCAGTTTCTGTTAAATTAGGTTTAGTATAATCATACATAGTATGAGGAGTAGGATTTTGATTCACCGAGTTTACGACAACCACTAGAGGTAGCGGATTATTGTCGGCCATCTCTTGATAGTATTGGTTTCGTCTTCTTGCTCTTCTTCTATGTATTGTGGACTTCGCATTATTTCTCTTTAGTTTCTGCGAGCGGTACCTTCTATATCACTATCGTAAAGTAATGGTCCTGACGAGTTTCTTCTAGTCATAAACTAGAGTTACCTGCCAAAAACAAATAAAAGGAAAAATTAGTAAAGAAAATAAAAAAATTATAAATAAAGTAAAAATGGCTAAAGTAATAAAAATTTAGTGTTCCTAATATCTTAGTCCCCGACAATGGTGCCAAAAACTTGATGTGTCTCAAACTAACTACGATCACAATAAGGCAAGTGCACCTATCGTTTAGTAGTATAGTTACGGTAAGACTGATAATATCGTATCCACAAGGACCAAGAGTACTAGTAGTTACTATCTTTCTATTATCTAGCCTAAGAATTGGAGTGATTTCTTTTAAATGAAAACTTAATTAAAAACACAACAGAGAACGAATTTGGAAAATACTTTAGACAACTTTATGAGATAGGCAATACTTAAAGAAGAATCCACTTAGATTTTACTTATTACTTTTGATTCATATTATTTATTCACTTGGCTTAATCCGTAGAAATCCTTGATTTATGTTAATATCTTTTTCAAGACTAAAAGCAACTAACTCTAGGTTGATTAATTGAAATTTCTTTCTAATTAAAACCCCTATTGTCGCATTAACTCGATCTATGGATTCCCTTATTAGATTTGACTCTAATCCGGTAGATTTTCGTCGCTCTATTTCTAAGGTTGCAATCAACTCCACTTAATTGTGTTGCTCTACTCTTAAATAGGGACTTTTGCTCCTCTGAATAAGCACATTCGACTTGAATCAATAACCTGAATTATTAAAACAAGAATAAGAACTCACAATTAAGAATAAGAACAAGTATTTATCTTATAAATCAAATAATAATAAGATCCGTCATAGGTTTTATCCCCTTAGGTATTTAAGGGATTTAGTTCATACTAATGGGGGGAAACATCTTAAAATAAGGAAAACAACAAAACATAAGAAAACCCAAAAACTTCTAAAGAACTTGATGGGAGATCTTGGTCTTGATGGAGATCCTTCTTCGACACACCCCGACGGTACCGTCTTGAGTATTTTCTGCCTTCTATTCAGTGTCCTCTTTTTGGTTGCCCCCTAGGGAGTTTATATAGGTTTTGGAACACCTCTCTTGGCCCACAAGTGGCCTCTTCTGAATAAAATTAAACTTTGATACGGCAGGGACACGCCCGTGTTCAATTTCTTAGACCGTGCTCGATTCTGCTCGTCGTACACGGCCATGTGGTTTGCCCATGCACGTTGATCCAGGCCGTGTTTGATCCTGTTCGTAACACACGACCGTGTCCATTGGTCCAGGCCATGTTGATTTCCTAGGTAAGCCCATTTTGTGCCGTTTTGGCCCGTTTCTTGTTCTTTTCGACTCCTTAAGCTCTCCTGAGTGTAAAACATGAAATTAAGAGATTAGGAGCATCGAATTCATCAAATCTAATGAAAATTCATCCAAACATAAGCTAAGCATGGGGGTTAAAATATGTATAAATTATGGTTTATCAGACAACAAGTGTTATTGTTCAACTCTAGGCTCAAATTGTTCCTTGGAAAATTAAAATCTCACTGGTCAAGACTTTTGAAGTAGCTCGCGTACCTTTATGGAGTTGTGGATGTCAAAGATAGATATATGGACTGCGACTACATTCAAAGTCAAAGAACAACGCTTGAAGCATTATCGGGAGCTCCTGTGAGTTGAAATAAATAGTACATTGATCTTCGAGATGTTTAACTTATACATCTTGATAGTTCTTTTTGCTTTATTTTTCTCGAATTTAAATTTTAATTAGTTCTTTGATATGCTTAGTTTAATAAATTATATTCCTTTTTTTGCACGTATGTTTGTTTTCTTGTTAGAAGAAGAAGGGTCGAGCTTCATAAATTACCTGTTAACCCATTGGAATTTTCCTTATTATTTACCCTCCAATCATATTTTTACTTTCCTTCCAATTTCAATAACACCATAGTCATTACACTAGCCCACATCACACCATTACTTTGCCTTCATTTTATTTTTCTTTTACCCTAATCGTTTTAATTTCTTTTACATTTAACCAAACTTTTCTTTCTCTCCAAACTTGTGTTTCTTCTACTCCTACAAGTTTTACTTTTTTTGTCTACCATTTACTCTACCTTTTCTTAATGGCCAAACGATTTATTCTACAACCATTTGTTACACCACAACACATTTTTTCAACCAAGCAATAAATGACTGGTACACACACAATATCTCCAAGTGTCCTTTTTGCTTGGAAAAAAGGTTTCCTTTTTCAAGATGAACCCTTTATGGGCTATGATGAGTCTATTTCTTCTGTGGTAAAACAACATGGATGACATGTTTTTTTCCTGCATCCAAAGGATGTTTCGGCTAAGGTGGTTCATGAGTTCTACGCTCATCTTACTTTTGTTTATGTGAGGGGAGCCTTGGTGTTGTTTGATGAAGATACCATCAATGCGTAGTATGACCTTTTTGCTATTTAAGATGAGCATAACCAATTTGCTGCTGCAATCACTGTGGATGGTCTAACTCAAGTTCTTCAAGACTTACTAAATGGACAATGTCAAGACAGGACTGGAACATTGTGGAGATGGCCTCTTTGAAACCCAACTATAGGGTTTGGTACCACTTCCTTAAAACATGTTTAATTCCTTCAACTCATAACTCCACAATTTCTAAGGAACGGATATTCTTACTCCATTTCATCATAAAAGAGAGGAAGATAAATGTGGGAAAAATAATATTCAAAGAAGTCCACCGTGCACCCAGAAGAATGTAGTGTGCCTTAGTATTCCCCTTCTCATCATTGTACTGTGCCAACGTGTGAATGTCTCTATACAGACCAATGAAGATGTCACCCCAAACAAAGGGGCCATTACAAAGAAAATTATTGCAAAGATTTCAGGGGAGGATTTTTTGTGGAACCAACCTCCTGGTTCTGCCCCAACTTGTGCCACAGCATCACCCTCTACTACTAACAACATCTTTGAGCAGCAAGTGCTCACCTCTTTCAAGAAGTTCCACAAGCGACTCAATCTATTCGAGATTCAACAACTGCAAATTGATGTAGACTTGGCATGGGCACAAGAATAAATGTCCATATTCTGGGCCTATGTGGATTGCTTATCCGTGAACACCTTCGCCCCAAGTCGATCTGGACTGTGAAGTCGGAAGATAAGTAGTCCTTGCTGACTCATTATTCTGGTGGATATATTGGAAGATCCTGCTAGGATATCAGCTAGTTGATTGACAAGGAACCCGAATCGATAGTTGATGTAGATTACCGAAGTGAGCTAATCACCCACAATCAAATTTGATTAATTTCACTTTTCAATTTCTCATTACTTATTTATTGTATTTTTTTATTATAAAAACCCTAAAAATCCCTTTTATATTTGCGTAATAAAACTTATTTCAAGTACTGATTAGATTTTTTAGTGTTTAAGTTGAAATTGATCTAGTATTAAGCCTCATTTGGGTATGATCCTTGAGTACTCACCTACTCCATTGTGACTAGATTACAACTGACTTGTATACTTGTGGATACCGCCTCAACTCTATACATCTTTCGCTGCAATATTCATACTCTATGCGTTAGTATGTTTGGATGCTATCAATAGCTCATATGAGCAAGGATATTTACAGCTCGTGTGAGAGATTTTATCCCGAGTATTAGAGGTTAATTTTCTATAGTTATCTGGGAAATAATAAATCATGTAACTGAATCAAAAGAGAACTCATATGTTACTAATGTTATTCAAGAATTCATTATGAATATTATGTTTACCTAAATTCATGTTATGTTTATATGTGATGAAATACAAATCATTTTTTTATGGTATAATTGTGAAAGGTCAAGGAATGTTTTGTGTGTTCAAGTTCAATTCTTGAATTAGGGAATGTCGGATAAGTTGTGTTAATTTTCTTTATGAACTTATTAAGCTTTGAGTAAGCTTACCTTTGTTTTGTTTTCTTCTTCGTAGATTTTCAAAAATCAAGCATTCGGTTGGATCAAGTTAGAACTTACACTATCCACCAATCCATTCGATATGATTTTGATCATTTTGTCTTGGTTATAAGTTGCATGTAAATAGGTGTAAATGGTTATTATATATGTGTGTGAAATTCAAACTTATGATTTGGTTAAAGTTGATGTGAATATAAATGTAATGTATAAAAGTGATGATGTTGTTTTGGTTGGTTTGTGATCGCTGAAATCAGAGCTTTAAAATTTATAAATAGAATGATCAAACCTATAAACTAACTCTGACAACGACTTAAAGGAAAGTGAACCTATCGAACAATAGTATAGCTTAGGCAAGACCGGATAATCGAACACAAAGGAACTAAAAGTACTAATACTCACTTTCTTTTTATTATTTAGCCTAAGATATGGAGTAATTGGTTGATTTAATCTAGTTTAACGACTACTAAGCTAAAGATGCAAAGACAAAAAGAACAAATTGGGAAATAACTTGAAGAAACTCAATTGGTTATGACGATACCCTCAGGAAGAATCCACCTAGACTTCACTTGTTGTTTATTACTAAATCATATGATTTCTTTACTTAGCTTGATCGTAGAACTCCCTAACCTATATTGAACCCTCTCTCGAGGTGAATAACATCTAACCCTAGGTTAATTAGTGGAACTCTCGTTCGCTTATAATAACCCCTAGAATAGCAGTAAATCAATCAATGGATTCCCATATTAGGTTTCACCCTAATTCGATAAAATCTCGTAACCCTATCTCTAGGCGCTCGATCAACTCCGCTTAATTATGCTAGATCTACTCTTAAGCAGGGTCTATTCCTCCTCCACCTAAGCACATCAGATTTGGATTAAGCAACATAATTAATAACAAACTAAGTATTTATCATATAATTCAGAAAATAATAACAAAATTCATCTAGGTTTCATCCCTTTCAGTAACTGAAGGGTTTAGTTCATAATGAATAAAAATATCTCATGAGAAAAGATAAAACAAAACATAAGAAATCCCTAAAACCCCCTAGAGGAATTGAAGGAGAAATCTACTGTCTTGAGTAGATATCCGACTCTTCGAGATGGATCTTTTGGCTATCTTCGAGTGATTCCCACAAATGTGATCCTTCTGGCTCGGCTCCTTGGCCTAGCTCACCGCGTAACCTTTTAGGATACACTTAGGGTGTTTATATAGGCTCTTGGAATGCTTTACTTGGCCAAGTGTCCTAATTTAAGTCTTCTTCTTACTCGGTATTTGAATAAGCTTTGGAAAGTGTTTCTTTGGATCTAAGTATCCAAATCTGAGTGAAATTACTCTCTCCCGTAACAGAGGCAAGGCCATGGCACACACCCGTGTAAATTGTGGTTGGGCCGTGTCTTGATTCTGTCAATTGGGGCACGACCGTGTAAATCATGGCATGGTCGTGTCTTAGTTAATTGTCGAAGCATGACCGTGTGGCTTGAAGTCCAGGCCGTGTCTATTTTCTTTTTTGTCCTAAATTGGCCCATTTTAAGCCTGTTTCTTGTTCTTTTTGTCCTCGGGTGATTTCCTGAGTAGAAATATGAAAAGAAAGGATTAAAAGCACTTTTTTACATAAATCAGGGCTAAATCATCCTAAAAGTATACTAAATATGGGGTTAAAATATGTTACTTTTACGGTTTATCAAATACCCCCACACTTAAGCTTTTGCTTGTCCTCAAGCAAAATTCTCAACTTACAATTAAAATGAACTTTCCGTAATTCACAATTCCTATCAACAATGCTTCATCATAATTCACAGATAATTTATACATGGATAATTTAACTCAAAGAGTCTTAAAGATTCAAACAATATAAGTCATGAATTTTGTGGTATGAAAACATAGATGTCTCCTCTTATCTAAACGATTACCTTTTAATTTGAAATTGACAAGGATTGACATCCTCACTAAGGATTCACTCAAAGCACTCGAAGTGTTTAAGTTTCAAGAAAAAGCACTCATAAGTCGAACCTGAAAAGTTAATCCCATAGGCTTGCTTGAAAATCAAATCTCCACCACTGTAATATAAGATGATACACAAATCAAAAGGTCTTTGATAGTGTTGTAACGAGGCTTGGGTTAAAGGTGTGGACAAAGGCTGAATTAGAGGGTTTAGAATTGAGATTGACCTGACCAATTACTTAACTAAAAATAATAAATGATTACATCAACTGAAAATTTGAAACTAATAATACTACTATTGATAATACTTTTGATCGAGCTCTTCTTCAACAATTGGAGTTTAAATGCATAAGCTCCTTTAATCATATACTAATACTTGAATATACTATGGTTTTTTTTCTAAGAACAAACTAAGTATATAATTAAATAAATAAAGAACTTTATCAAATAAACTAATTCGGTAACTTGATCAATTCAATTCTTAATAGAAGGGTGGTCAAAAGAATTGTGATAACAAATACAAAGGGTTTTAGGTTAATATTAAGCAGGTAACTCAATAAAAGGGTTGTTGGGATCAAATGGGTTCACTAAGAGTTAATTATGTAGGTAAGCTTTTTAGTGGAGTGAATGGGTTAAAACCTAGGTGCCTTTATCATCTCAGTATATCAAATCATTAATGTGGTCTCAACATGTATAATCGAGGCAAGTTCTAGAATAACAATTCGGTGTTGACACACTCATAATTAATAAAGTGAGCATGAAAAGAATATATGCTCTATAAGGCACAAATCTCACAAAAATTATGGGTATTTGACATCAATCTCAGTAAATTTCAAGCTTCAAGGTAATTTTCAAATTCAGGTTCAACAACCTAGGAAATTTTGATTCTTGAAAAATAGACTTATCATGCTTGATTCTCTAGTATTCTTCACGTATAAATCATGAATGCACAATTATCAATGACTTATTCAAGAGCTTATCAATAAAAATCATAAATCATTGGAAATTTCACCCTAATTAATAATATGATAAAATTTCTTAGGGACAAGACTAAAATTTAGGATTTTAGAATAATGCAAAAAGTTGGCACTTTTACCCCCCACACATAAGATGTACATTGCCCTCAATGTACAAAGATAGATAAATAATTATGTGATAAAATAATCAAAAGAGAAGGGGTGAAGTAACACTTCCTGAATTTTGGATGATTCCGGGAGTTGGCGTCTTTGGTGGTAGAAAGTAGGTGGAGGAGGTGGTGGTGGCATTTTCTATGGGCCTGGTGGGGTGTCTACTGATGATCTTTGTGCTAGATAAAGAAATTGGGTAGCCTGCAAAGATATAGCCAAGAAATCTAAAGAAACATTAATAATATACTAATACTATAATTAAAGACAAAAGAAATAAAGAGAAGGAGACTAAGAAGAAAACTATAATTGAAAGAAAAGACTAATGGACTAAGGAGTCCTTATTGTTGGATGGTTCGCGAGGTGGGAGTGACCTCTAAGGCTGTGGTGCATGATTCCCAAGCAGCCTTTAGAACCTAAAACCAAGAAACTAAAAGAATTTAAAATATATTAAGCAGAAGAGAATTATAGATACGTAGGATAAATGGGAAAATAAACATAAAGAAGAATTTAAATGGTCTACAAGACCCTTGGCTTGGTGTTTGGATGAAGCGGCCGGCATGAAATTATGTAGATCGGTCTCCTATAGGGAGATTATGCTTGCCTTCTTCCGCTTCTTTGGCATAGTTTTGGTGTTGCTCAAGAGTCTTGACAATTTTCTAAAGAAAAAAAGAAAAATTTGAAGGAAAAAGAAAGAAGAAAGAAGAAAGAAGATGGGAAGAAGGGGAAGGGATGTGGGGTTTAAATATGATTTCAAATCTAGCACGTTCCCATGTCTGTGGCCCAATGGTGTGTCGATTTCACACGGCTGCCTTGCACGGCCGTGGTGTGGAGCGTGTTACTTTACCCACGTTTATTATCAAAGTGCCATGCCCGTGCCTGAGTAGTTAGTGTCAACCATGATCGCGTCTCACGACCATGGGTTAAGGCGTGTTAAGTCTCCCATGCTCGTTTCTTGGTCAGCCACGCCCGTTGGGAAGAAGTCAGTATGTTGACACGGTTGGGACACACGGGCGTGTCTGGCCCGTGCTCGATAAGTCAATAGCTTTACACGGTCATGAGACACGGCCGTACTGATTTTTCGGTGCCCGTGGGGAGGGTGGTTGGATCCGTGACGTTGGA
Organism: Gossypium rotundifolium; assembly: GCA_025506655.1. Lineage (NCBI taxonomy): Eukaryota > Viridiplantae > Streptophyta > Magnoliopsida > Malvales > Malvaceae > Gossypium > Gossypium rotundifolium. The sequence continues at coordinate 163,421,951 of CP106729.1, read as the reverse complement.
GGGTGGTTGGACTGAATTGAACGGCCTCTGCTCTGTCAGTGTGGTGGTTTCGGTGGTCCACTCGGCCACGGACACGATTGTGTTTAAGGCCGTATGACCTGGAAACCTGCACTTTTGTGTTAGTTTAAAACTAATTTTTAGAAAAGAAAGAGGGAAAGAGAAGAAATCAATAAATTTGAAAGTAAATAGTGTTAGTGCTCTGGTTACCTTTCGAGAAGCGCTCGTTTATAGTCTTAAGCTGGACTTTCCTTGAATTAGAAAAATTAGGGAGGTTTAAAGGTTTGAATATCTTCCCTCTTGCTTAAAATTTTATTTTCTTGATGAGGTTCAAGTCGAGAAACGTTTACCTTAAAAGTGCTGAATGTTGGATTGCTTACCTCGACTGTTCTATGGGGGAAGATATCGTGTACCTTAAGAAGTATTTCCCCCTTTGTCTTCAAGTCTATTGTGGTGATGTTCGGATCTGTTTTGTCTAACAGTACCTGGTCTCCTATTTTGTAGTGGTTTGATGTTTCTACGAGCTCTTCTAGTGGTTCCTTTAGTTTTACTTCGTGTGGATCTGGCTCTTTTTCAAAGTGTGTCTTCCATTCTTTTAGTTTGTCTTCCCTAAGGCTTTGTTCCTTATGTACCTCTTTTTTGTTGGCTTGAGGTCCATGATTCGTCTCAGGTTTGTATTCTTGTGGTGTTTCCTGCGATGAAAGTTGTATAATTTGGTTATCAATTGAGTTATCTTTCTTACCTTCATCGATTGTTATCCTGGCCGAGTCAAGAGCTTAAAGACTGATTGATTCGTCACCTACACAATGTATGAGTTCGGCTGTGGCAACATCAATTTTAGTCTTGGCAGTTGCTAGAAAAGGTCTTCCTAAAATTAAGGGGATTGAATTATCCTCATCCATGTCTAAAACAACAAAACCTATTGGGAAAACAAATTTATCGATTTTTACTAGAACGTCTTCAATATTGCCCCTAGGAATTCTAACAGTTTTATCAGCTAATTGAATGCTCATCCTAGTTTGTTTTGGCTTCCTTAGACCTAGTCATTTAAATAATACATAAGGCATGACATTTATACTTGCCTCTAAATCAGCTAACGCATTATCAATAGTTAAACTACCAATTAAACATGGAATTGTAAAAATCCCTGGATCTTTTTATTTCTGCGGTAGTTTATTTTGTAACATTGCTGAGCATATTGTGTTTAATTCCACATGGTGTTTTTCATCTATTTTTCTTTTGTTCGTCAAGAGCTGTCTTAAAAATTTCCTCGAGTCAGCATCTGAAAAAGAGCTTCAAGAAGAGGTAAGTTAATATGTAATTTCTTTAAAAGTTTAAGAAACTTACCGAACTGTTCTTCTGAATCGTCTCTTTTCAATGCTTTGGGATAAGGTATGCGAGGTTGGTACTCCTTGATTACCAGTTTTGGCTTTTCTTGTGTTACCTCTATCTTACCTTCGTCTACCTTGTTTTCTTGTATTGATTTTGGTTCATTTAACTCCTTACTGTCTTGAGCTGAGATGGCTTGAATTTGCTCCTTTGGCTTAATCTCGGTGTTTCTTGGTAGACGTCCTAGCGGTCGTTCTGACATTAGCTTTGCGAGTTGTTCGACTGCATTCGTGGCTTCCTTGACTGACTTCGCAAGTTCCCCCATTCGATACTCGTTGCTCTTAATTGTTTTCTCAGTTTCTTGGAAGCACTTTTCTTTGTCTGACGTAAACTTTGTCAGCATCTCTTCAAGGGTTGGCTTCTTTTCTTGCGGATATGGCTAATTTTGGAAATTTGAAAGAGGTTTTCGTCTTTGATTTCCTTGAATTCCTTAGCCTCCCCATTAAAAATTTGGGTGGTTCCTCCAACCTGGATTGTAAGTATTACTATAAAGATTGTTATTAGATCTAAAATTATTACCTATATAGTTCATCTGTTCGTTCTCCGCATCCGGTTGGAACGGTGGGTACTCAGGATTCGCCACGGTTCCACTTGCGTTGCACTGCATGATTGGGTGTACCTGCGAAGAACGTAAACTGTCAAGCTTTTTATTCATCATCTCTACCTGTGTGGATAGCATTGTCACTGTATCAAGGTTGTAAACTCCGACTGATTTTGTCGGTTTTGTCCTTGTAACCTGCCATTGATAATTATTCAACGACATTTCTTCAATGAATTTGTAGGCTGCTTCAGGAGTTTTATTATTCAAGGTTCCACCGGCGACTGAATCAATTAGTTGTCTCGTTGAGGGATTTACACCATTGTAGAAGGTTTGGACTTGAAGCCATAATGGTAATCCATGGTGTTGACATCTCCTCAAGAGATCTTTGTATCTATCCCATGCATAATATAATGTCTCTAAATCCATCTGTACAAAAGAAGAAATATCATTCCGTAATTTAGCTGTTTTGGCCGGTTGAAAATATTTTAATAAAAAATTTTCGGTCATTTATTCCCATGTAGTGATTGACCCTCGTGGTAACGATTTCAACCACTGCTTGGCTTTATTTCTTAATGAAAAGGGAAATAACCGAAGACGAATGGCATCATAAAAAATGCCATTTATTTTGAAAGTATCATAGAACTCTAAAAAATTTGCTATATGAGTGTTCGAGTCTTCGTCCTGCAAACCATCAAATTGAACAAATTGTTGAATCATTTGTATTGTATTAGGCTTTAATTCAAAATTATTAGTAGCTATAGCAGACCTAACAATACTAGATTCTGCTCCTGTCAAATTGGGTTTAGCATAATCATACATAGTGCGTGAAGCATCAGCCACATCTCGTGGTGGATTATTCTCGTCCATCCTTTAGTAGGATTGGATCTGCCTTCTCGCTCTTCTTCTGTGTAATTTAGAACTCGCCTAATTTCTCTGCGATTTCTCTGAGCGAGAGCTTCAATTTCACTATCGTATACTAGAGGTCCTGTCGGGTTCCGTCTAGTCATAAACTAGAGGTACCTGCTAGGAAAAAGAAAATAAAATAAAATTAGTAAAAATAATAATATAAAATAAATTACGAAATAAAAAAAATAAAGGCTAAAGTAATAAAAATAGAGCTTTCTTAATATTTTAGTTCCCTGGCAACGGCGTCAAAAACTTGATCATTGAAATTAGAGCATTAAAATTTATAAATAGAATGATCAAACTTGTAAACTAACTCGACAACTACTTAAAGGCAAGTGTACCTATCGAGCAAGAGTATAGCTTAGGTAAGACCCATAAAGGGATTATCACTTTCTTTTATTATTTAGCCTAAAATAATTGGTTGATTTAATATAGTTTAATGACTATTAAGAACTAAAATGAACGAATTGGGAAATAACTTGAAGAAACTCAATTGATTACGACGATACTCTCAGGAAGAATCCACCTAGACTTCACTTGTTATTTATTTCTTAATCATATGATTTCTTTACTTAGCTTGATCCGTAGGACTCTAACCTATATTAAACCCTCTCGAGGCGAATAACGTCTAACCCTAGGTTAATTAGTGGAACTCTCGTTCGCTTATAATAACCCCTAGAATAGCGATAGAATTGATCAATGGATTCCCATATTAGGTTTCACCCTAATCTAGCAAAATCTCGTAACCCTATCTCTAAGTGTTTGATCAACTCGATTAATTATTTGGATCTACTCTTAGCGAGGTCTATTCCTCCTCCACCTAAGCACATCGATTTGGATTAAGCAACATAATTAAGAACAAACTAAGTATTTATCATATAATTCAGAAAATAATAACAAAATTCATCTAGGTTTCATCCCCTTCAGGTATCTAAAGGGTTTAGTTCATAATGAATAAAAACATCTCAAGAGAAAAGATAAAACAAAACATAAGAAATCCCTAAAACCCCATAGAGGAATTGAAGGAGAAATTCGCCGTCTTGAGTAGATTTTTGGCTCTTTGAGATGGATCTTCTGGCTATCTTCGAGTGATTCCCACAAATGTGATCCTTCTGGCTCGGCTCCTTGGCCTAGTTCACCGCGTAACCATTTAGGATACACATAGGGAGTTTATATAGGCTCTTGGAATGCTTTACTTGGCCTCTAAGTGTCCTAATTTAAGTCTGCTTCTTACTCTGTATTTGAATAAGCTTTGGAAAGTGTTTTTTTGGCTCTAAGTATCCAAATCCGAGTGAAATTGCTCTCTTCCGTAACAGGGGCATGGCTATGGCACACGCCCGTGTAAATTGTGGTTAGGCCGTGTCTTGATTCTGTCGATTGGGGCACGACCATGTAAATCGTGTCATGGCCGTGTATTAGTTACTTGTCGAAGCACGGCCGTGTGGCTTGAAGTCTAGGCCGTGTCCATTTTCTTCTTTGGCCCAAATTGGCCCGTTTTAAGCCCGTTTCTTGTTCTTTTTGTCCTCGGGTGCTTTCCTCAGTAGAAATATGAAAAGAAAGGATTAAAAGCACCTTTTTACATAAATCAGGGCTAAATCATCCTAAAAGCATACTAAATATAGGGTTAAAATATGTTACTTTTATGGTTTATCAGTTTGCATCATGAAGTTGCATATATGATTTGGATAATATTGTATACCTTATTTGATGAGCTTTAGCACTTTGAAAGGGTAATGATGTGGTGAATGTATAGGTATTGATGATAGCATATGTTTAGAAGTGAATGTTTTGAATTAGCTTTGTTGAAAGTGGTGCCAATTATGGCATATTTGTTAAGTAAGTAGGAAGATGTTATAAGTTGTAAATTGGTATGAAATGCGCATGTTTTGAGCATGTATAGGTTGTTGGAAAATGTACATTTTAGGTCCCCTTGTAATGGTTGAGATGTGTTTTGCATTTAGTGACTTGTTGCACTACACGGTTTGACACACAACCCTGTGTCGCACACGGGCTAGTGACACAACTGTGTGCTCTGTAGAAATTAAGATGCATGTGTCCAAATGGTTCCCGAATGTCACATGGGCTAGCCACATGTCCGTGTGAGCACTGTTAATTTAGTCATCTAATTTTCACAAAGTTTTAGTAGGTTATACTGTCCAACTACATTGCTGTGCAATTTTCTAGTGAATTTATGCATTATATCCACATGGCTTTAGTGAGTTACACAACTGGGTCACCTGACTGTGCGACTCCCTTTCCACACGGTTGAAGTTTATCATATAGCTGTGTGACCCTTTTTTTTGCTTAAATTTCCATATTTTTTTAAGTTTTCAATTAAGTCCTTATTTGTTCCTGGGTTAGTTTAAGAGCTTTCATAAGCTCATTTGACACTCTAATTTGTCTATAAGTCATGTTATGCTCGTATTATGAAATGTTTAATTTCTTAATTGAATGTTTAAAGCCAAATTTGTATGTATTATACTTTGTTTACTATTGTAGCATCCTATAACTTGAGTCTGATAACTAGATTGGGAGAGGCCAATATCAGATTAGATCGGACAGTTTTGTCACTTACCCGTGACAACATAAGTATGCAAAATTGTATATTTCTTGATCTCTAAAACCCCGTCTTATTTCTCACAAACACCATGATTTTGTATCTACTGTGACATCCCAAAAATAGAGGGTTAGTATAATCAAGTTTGTAAATCGAGAGAGAGTGATCATGGCTTAGTTTTTAAGATTATCTATGCATTTCTAGGAAATAAATGAGGTATTAGTTTGTTGGATAAGTGTTAGTGAAACATTCCTTGAAACCCAAGTTCAAATCCCTTCTCTCTCACCATTTTTATTATTTTGCAAAATTTGCATTAAACCCTAGTATGTGACATGCCTTGTTTTTAAAATAAATATTGCAAAATTATTTCAAGAATGAGGAAAAAGCCTAATGATTAAAAGAAATATGAGAAAGCATGGGAATTAAATGAGGTCCCAAGTTAGAATCCTTTCCCTTGCGAAATAATTTAATTTTTGGCAAAAATCCCTTGTTTTTAATGTGTGTGCCACCCAATCCTTGTAACCCTAGGTAAAAATGTTAATTTTTCATAGATAATCAGCTTTTAATCCTCCTCCTCACTATCCTAGCCGTTCATCTCCTCCTCTCCCTCTCTTTGATATTCTTTTTTTTCATTTCCTCCATTAATGCCATCTCCTACACTTCCCATTTTACAATCTCTTCTTTTCCTTTTTGCGTCAAGATTGTGCACCATCTTCTTTATTATATTGCTGCAATTTATCCTCATCTAAATCAGCCCCAAATCTGAAATCTTGAGCCCCAATATCTGTAACACCCCAAACTCAGCCTAGAAGTTAGGCTCGAATATGGTGTGTCACAACGAATAAAAACGTATAAAGGATCTTGTGATTCATACTACAATAGGTGTAATTGAAGAAAACAAGTTTGATTAGAAATATTTGATAAAAATACTACTAATTTTGAAGGTTGATTGATAAATCGATAATTGAAATAGTGAGTTTTAAAATCGTGACTGTTGGAAATATCATTAATAATTCGAAAGAAAATCAGGGTTAAATTATTTGCAAAAGTTTGTATAAAATCCACTTGTTAATCAATTTAGAAAAAATGTTTATTTAGAAATTTTTAGAAAATTCCCACTTAAAATATCTCAAGCAGAATAATAAGCACGACAAAACATAAGCAAAATAAAAATATCCCAGAGGCCTTATTACAACATTAAAAACCCAAAATAATAAAGGTAACGAAATAGAGCAGAAAATTAATTTTACTAAAGTTCGAAACATTTATTTCCGAAGTATGGCCTCCACCGAGTCATCCATGGGCCCAAGTCCACATCATGGTACATTACCTACAAGGATTAAGAAAGAAGGGGGTGAGTTACAAGAACTCAGTGTATAATCCCCTTACCGTTGTCCACTGGGCCTGAAACCCATTTAGCAATATTTTGGGCTTAAGCCCCTTTTTACATAATAATGAATCAAACATATCATATGAATGTAATGCAATTGATTGCTGCAAAACAGTCTAGTTTTAAAATTTATAAAGGTTTGAATATCTTTCCTCATGCTTGCGATTTTATTTTCATGACAAAGTTGGAGTCGAGAAGCATTTACCTTGAATTTATCAAATTTTGGGTTACTTACCTCGACTGTGTTGTGGGGGAAGATTTCGTGTACCTTGGGAAGAATTTCTCCCTTTGCCCTCAAGTCTGTTGAAGTGATGTGAAGATCGGCTTTGTCTCTCAATTTTGGTCTCCTATTTTAAAGTGATTGGATGTTCTATGAGCTCTTACGGTGGTTCCTTAGGTTTTACGTGTGGATCCACTTTTCTTTGGTGTATATCTTCGCTCTTCTAAATTGTTGATCGTATGCTACATGTTGGCTCAATTTTGATGCTTCGTGATGTTTCTGTGATGGAGGTTGAATAATTTGATTATCTATTGAAACGACTTTCTTACCTTCATCTTCTATGGTTACGGGTGAGTCGAGAGCTTGAAGATTGATGATTCATCTCCTACACGAAGTATGAGTTCTCTGTGGCAACATCAATTTTAGTCTTGGCGATTGCAAGAAAAGGTCTTCCTAAAATTAAAGGGATTGAATTTTTCTCATCCATGTCTAAAACAACAAAATCTCTTTGGGAAAACAAATTTATCGATTTTGACTAAAACATCTTCAATAATGCCCCTAAGAATTCTAACAGTTTTATCAGCTAATTGAATACTCATCCTAGTTTGTTTGGGCTTCCCTAGACCTAGTCGTTTAAACAGTGCATAAGGCATAACATTTATACTTGCCCCTAAATCAGCTAACGCATTATCAATAGTCAAACTACCAATTAAGCGTGGAATCGTGAAACTCCCTGGATCTTTTAGTTTTTGTGGTAGCATATTTTGTAGCATTGCTGAGCATGTTGCGTTTAATTCCACATGGTGCTCTTCATCTATTTTGCATTTGTTTGTCAAGAGCTTGCTTAAGAATTTCCTTGCATCGGGCATCTAAAAAAGAGCTTCAGGAAGAGGTAAGTTAATATGTAATTTCTTCAAGAGTTTTAGAAACTTACCGAATTGTTCCTCTGAATCTTCTTTTTTCAATGCTTCGGGATAAGGTATGCGAGGTTGGTATTCTTTGATTACTGGTTTTGTCTTTTCTTGAGCTACCTCGGTCTTATCCTTCTTTTCTTGTATGATGTGAGTCTACCTACTTCTGTACCCTCTTGAGTTGTAATGGCTTGGATTTGCTCTTTTGGGTTTATTTCTGTGTTGCTTGGTAGACTTCCTTGTTGGCGTTCATAAATTAGCTTTGTGAGGTGTCCCACTGACCTAGTAAGTTCTCCAACTTGATTCTCGAGTCCTTTCATCGACTTCTGTTGTTCATCAAGGTTTGTATCAGTCTTTTGAAAATAAGATTCTGTGGCTGCCATGAATTTTGCCAGCATCTCTTCAAGGCTTGATTTTTTTCCTGTGGGTAGGGCTGATTTTGATAATTTGGAGGAGGTTGCTGCCTTTGCATTCCTTGATATCCTTGTCCTCCCCACAAAAAATTTGGGTGGTTCCTCCAACCTGGGTTATAAGTATTACTATAAGGATTATTATTGGATCTGAAATTGTTACCTTTATAGTTTGTTTGCTCGTTTTCTGCTCCTGCTTGGTAGGGTGGGTACTCAGCATTCACCACATTCTCGCTTGCTTCGCATTGCATTACTGGATGTACCTGCGAAGAACATAAATTATCAAGCTTTTATTCATTAACTCCACTGTGTTGTGACATTGTCCTTCGCGCTTATGTTGAAAACTCCACTAATTTTGTCGGCTTTGCCCTTGTGATTTGCCATTGATAAGTGTTCAATGACATCTCCTTAATAAAATCGTAGGCCGCTTCAGGAGTTTTGTTGTTCAGAGTTCCACCGGCTGATGAATCAATCATTTGCCTTGTTGAAGAATTAACACCATTGTAGAAAGTTTGGACTTGAAGCCACAAAGGTAATCCGTGGTGTGGGCATCTTCTTAGGAGATCCTTGTATCTTTCCCATGCATCATATAATGTTTCTGCGTCATTCTACACAAAAGAAGATATGTCATTCCTAAATTTGGCCGTTTTGGCTGGTGGAAAATACTTTAAAAGAAATTTTTCGGTCATTTGGTCCCATGTGGTGATTGACCCTCGTGGTAATGAGTTCAACCACTGCTTTGCTTTATTCCTTAATGAAAAAAGAAATAACCGAAGGCATATGGCATCATCGAAACGCCATTTATTTTGAAAGTATCACAAAACTCTAAGATATTAGCTAGTTGAGTATTTGGATCTTCGTCCTGCAATCCATCAAATTGAACAAACTGTTGAATCATTTGTATTGTGTTAGGTTTTAATTCAAAATTATTAGCACTATAGCGAGCCTAACAATACTAGATTACTCGCTCTATCAAATTAGGTTTAGCATAATCATACATAGTACGCGAGCATTCGATCTTAACGTGTCGAGTGATTATTTTGGCCATCCTTGATGTAGGATTGGATCATTTTGTTGTTCTTCTCTTTGGTAGTCTAGAGCTTGTCTAGTTTCTCTGCGATTTCTGGCGGTAGCTTCAATATCACTGTCGTATTCTAATGGTCCTCTAGGGTTTCTTCTAGTCATAAACTAGAGGTACCTTGCAAGTTTAATAAAGAATGAGGATTAGTAAAATTAGAAATTTAATAAAAATAAAATTAGAAATAATGTCTAAAGTAATAAAATAGAGCTTTAGTAATATTTTAGAATTCCCAAACAACGGTGCCAAAAACTTGATCATTTGCAAAGCAGTCTAGTTTTAAAATTTATAAAGGATAATCAAACCTGTAGACTAACTATGACAACGATATAGGCAAGTGCCCCTGTCGAACAGTAGTATAACTTTGGCAAGAATATCTTATCGAACCCATGGAATCTAAAAGTACTACTACTCACTTTCTTCCTATTATTTAGCCTTAAATATAGAGTGATTAATTAACTTATCTAAGACTAATGAAATACTTAGACTAAATGCAAAGACAAAAGAATAAACTGGGAAAAGACTTTGGAAAACTCAGTTGATAAAAACGATACCCTTGGGAAGAATCCACCTATGACTTCATTTATCATCTAACTTTCAATTCATATGATTTCTTTTACTTAGCTTGATCCGTGAGACTCCCTAACCTATATTAAACCTTCTCTCGAAGCGAATAACGTCTAACCTTAGGTTAATTAGTGGAACTCTCGTTCTCTTATAATAACCCCCTAAGGAAGCAGTAAATCGATCAATGGACTCCCATATTAGGTTTCACCCTAATCGACAAAATCTCGTAACCCTATCTCTAGGCGCTCGATCAACTCTACTTAATTATGCTAGATCTACTCTTAGGAAGGGTCTATTCCTCCTCCACCTAAGCACATCAGATTAAATTGAGCAACATAATTAAGAACAAACTAAGTATTTATCATATAAACTAATAGATCAAATAAAAAAATCCATCATAGGTTTCATCCCCTTCAGGTATCTGAAGGATCTAGTTCATAAAATAAGAAAACATCTCAAGAGAAAAGATAAAAAAAAACATAAGAAATCCCTAAAACCCCCTGAAGGAATTGAAGGAGAGATCCTCCATCTTGAGTAGAATTTCGACTCTTCAAGATGGATCAACTGGCTATCTTCGAGTAATTCCCTAAACGAGTAAAGCTCTTGTAGAAAACTCTGCTAAAACCGAATGACTTTGAATTACTGTCTTGGATTGTTTATATAGAAGTTTGGGATGCTTTACTTGGCTCCTAAGTACTCGTAATTCAAGTGAAATTCGTCCTAAGTGTTTGAGTGGACTTAGGATTGCATTTCTTGGGCTCCAAGCATCCAATTCTGAGTGAAATTGCTCTTTCTCGCGGCAGGGACACGACCTTGACACGCCCGTGTAAATCGTGGTCCAGCCCGTGTCTCCATCCTGTCGATTTAGGCACGATTATGACACGCCGGTGCAATATTTGGGTAGAGGCCGTGCTTCGGGTCTACCAATTGGGGCATGGCTGTGTACATCGGGGTTAGGCCGTGTTGGGCTTTTTGTCGACGAGGCATGGTCGTGTAAATTAGGGTGTGACCATGTGCAATCTAAATATTGGGGCACGACTGTGTGGCATGAAGTCTAGGCCGTGTTGACTACTTGGGTTGGCCCATCTTGGTCTGTTTTAAACCCGTTTTGCGTTCTTTTTATCCTTGGGTGCTTTCCTGAGTATAAGACATGAAAAGGATTAAGATCACCTTTTTACATAAATTAAGGATAAATTCATCCAAAAGCATACTAAATGTGGGATTAAAATATGTTACTTTTACGGTTTATCAAATACCCCCACACTTAAGCTTTTGCTTGTCCTCAAGCAAAATTCTCAACCTACAATTAAAATGAACTTTCCAAAATTCATAATTCCCATTGACAATGCCTCATCATAATTCATAGATAATTTATACATGGATCATTTAGCTCGAAGTGCCCTAAAGATTCAAACGAGATAAGTCATGATTTTGTAGCATGAAAACATAGGTGTCTCCCCTTATTTAAATAATTACCTTTGATTCAAAACCGACAAGGGTTGACATCCTCACTAAAGATTCACTCAAAGCACTCAAAGTGTTTAAGGGTCAAGAAAAAGTGCTCAAAAGTCAAACCTGAAAAGTTAATCCCATAGGCTTGCCTGAAAATCAAATCTTCACCACTGTATATGAGATAATAAATAGATCAAAAGGTCTTTATTAAGGTTGTAACGGGGCTTGGGTTAAAAGGTGTGGATAAAGGTGAATCAGAGGGTTAAAATCGAGATTGAATTGACTAATTACCTAATCTAAAAATAATGAACTAAATATGAATATTTACATCGAATGAAAAGTAATAATACCACTATTGATAATTACTTTATAATAAAGAGTATTTTCTTCACTTTAAAATTTGATAATACTTTAATCGAGCTTTTTCTTCAACAATTGGAGTTTAATTGCTCTAAGCTCTTTTATTGAATAAACTTGGATTTTTTAAGAACAAACTAGGAAAAACTTAATAGAAGGAACTTTGATAATTGAAATAACCTAATTTGGCAATTGATAATATTAGTGGGTGAGTCAATAAAAAGGTTACTAGGATTCAACGGGGTTCACTAGGAGTTATTTATGTACGTGAGGCTTTTTAGTGGAGTGAGCGGGTTAAAACCTAGGTGCCTTTATCATCTCAATATATCAAATCATTATTATGGTCTCGACATGCATAAGCGAGGCAAGTTCTAGAATAACAGTTCAAAGTTGACACACTCAATATCAATAAAAGTGAGCATGAAAAATAATATATGCTCTATAAGGCTCAATATCTCACGAAATTATGGGTGTTTTGACATCAATCCTATAGATTTCAAATTTCAAAGTAATACTCATATTTAGTTCAACAACCTATCAATTTTTATTTTTGAAAAATAGACTTATCATGCTTGATTCTCTAATATTCTTCAAATTTAATCATCAATGCACAATTAACTATGATTTGTTCTAAAACATAAAATAATAAATCATAGAAATTTCATCCTAATTAATAATATGAGAAAAATACTTAAGATCAAGACTAATTTCGGGGTTTTGAGAATTATGCAAAAGTTAGGCACTATTACCTCACACTTAAGATGTACATTGCCCTCAATGTACAAAGATAGATAATGAAATTTATGTTCCAAATCAAAAAGATAAGTGGGGAAAGTAATACTCCTTGAAATCTAGATGATCCCGGGCGTCTTTGGTGGCGGTGATGGTGTTTTCTATGGGCCCGGTGGAGTGGCTACCGAGAAGCAATTTGCTAAATGAAGAAATTGGGTAGTCTGTAAAGATATAGCCAAGAGATCTAGAGAAATAATAATAATATACTAATAATAAATTTAAAGATTAAGGAAATAAAAAGAAGGAGACTAATAAGAAAACTGATATTGAAAGAAAAGACTAATGGACTAAGGAGTCCTTATTATTGGATGGTTTGCGAAGTGGGTGTGACCTCGAAGGCTGTGGTGTGTGATTCCCTAGCACCTTTAGATCCTAAAACCATGAAACTACTATGAAATAAATTAAATTAAGCAGAAAAGAAGTATGGATAAGGAAAATAAAGGAGACGAGAAAAGAAAAATAGAACCAAAAAGGTTTCCGAGACCCTTGGCGTGTCAATTAAGTGAAGCTGTCGGCATGAACTCATGTTGAGGTCTCCTCTAAGGAGATGATGCTTACGTTTCTTTGGCATGATCTTTGTGTTGCTCACGTGTCTTGGATCTTTTCTATGAATAGAAAGAAAAATTTGAAAGAAGAGAAGGAAGAAGGAATGTGGGAGAGAAGGGAAGGCTGCGGGGATTTAAATAAAATTTCAAATCTGGCTTGTTCCAACGCCCGTGTGCCGAGGGTGTGTCCATTCACACGGCTGCCTAGCACGACCGTGGCTAATGGCGTGTTGCTTCTTACACGCCCATTTCTTAGTCAGCCACGTCCATTTCGAGAAAGTCAGTAGCTTCACACGTTTCATAGGCACGCCCGTGTTGTTCTTGTCGATACCCGTGCTTTAGGGTTATTGATCTCGTGACGTCGGGGATTGGTTGGGTGACTTGCACTACTGCTCCTATCGGTGTGGTGGTTTCGATGGTCCACACGACCCACGGACACGACTGTGTGTAAGGCGTGTGGTGCGGAAATCGCACTTTGTGTTAGTTTCAACTAAATACTTAGGAAAGAAAGATGGAAAGAAAAAAAGCTGAAAACAAATTTGAAAATAAATAGTGTTAATGTTGGGTTGCCTCTCAGAAGTGCTCATTTGTAGTCTTAAGCTAGACTGTCCTCATGTTTGAAAATTTCGGGGAGGTTTAATGGTTTGAATATCTTCCTCATGCTTGCGATTTTATTTTCATGACAAAGTTGGAGTCTAGAAGTATTTACCTTGATTTTATCGAATTTTGGGTTACTTACCTCGACTGTGTTGTGGGGGAAGATTTCGTGTACCTTGGGAAGAATTTCTCCCTTTGCCATCAAGTCCGTTGAAGTGATGTGAAGATCGGCTTTGTCTAACAGCATCTGGTCTCCTATTTTAAAGTGAATGGATGTTCCTATGAGCTCTTCTGGTGGTTCCTTAGGTTTTACTTCGTGTGGATCCGGCTTTTCTTTGGTGTATATGTAACAACCCAAACCCGGTCAACACACCACGACCGAATCTGGTATGTTACAGGGAAAAAGGATTTTGAGAGGTTTAGGTTCAAGTTTAAAAGTTTGAGGAAAACACTTCGCTAGATTGTGTATTTGAAGAAAAACTTCGAGTAGGCTTGATTAAAATCATTGGTGTATTTGAAAACCGGAAATTTTGAAACTTAATCAAATGTGTAGGTAAAACTAATTTATCTCTTTTAGAAGTTTAAGTTGACTCTTATTATTACTATAACATTTTGACTTAGTAGAAAATCCGGTTTAAGTTAGAAAAACATTTGAGTCCCTTTTATTCCAAATCTTAGTGTGATACAGATGGTATAGTTTAAAATGTCGCTTTTGTAGTTTTGAAATCGTTGTCTTTCCAAGTTTTAGCACATTTTAACCCAATTAATTTGTTAAGGCATATTAAACATCTACTTTAAGCATCAACAAAGCAAAACATAATTTTAAAAGGCCTTTTACAACCCAAAATAAAACCAAATAGAAATAAATAAGCTAATGTACCAAATTTTATAAAGCCTGAGCAAATCCTTATTTAAGCATGGCATGAGCACCTCGAGTCCATCCCGGCTCCGTGTCCGCGTCTAAGTGTCACCTGAAATGTCAAAGGAGAGAGTGAGTCGCAAGACTCAGTGTATAGATCCCTCTCCCGGTATAACATGCCAACACACATCATAACAAAATAATGGAAGTAATACACTTGGCCCTAACCAACCATATCACCTTTTCTACCGTGTAGTACCAAACCACCGGTGGTGCCAAACCACCGGTGACCCAAAGTCACGATATCCATAATGTGGTACCAAACCTTTGGTGACCAAGTCACAAATAATCCAATGATGGGGCCAACCCATCGTGTGATACCAAATCACTAGCGACAATCTCAGATCTCATAAGTGGGGCCAACCTACGGTGGTGTCAAACCACGAGGGCGAGTCGTAATGAGGTGCCAAACCTCTGGTGTCCCAAAGACAAGTGTGATACCAAATCACTGGTGTGACCATGAATACAAATTCGATGATGGGGCCAACCCATCGTGTGATACCAAATCATGGCGTCAATCCCGTATAATCAATCTGGGGCCAACCCACCGTGGTACTAAGCCACTGGGACGAAGCGTTGAGGTGCCAAACCTCTGGTGACCCAAAGTCACAAAATATGTGGTACCAAACCACTTTGGAGGTGCCAAACCTCCGGTGTCCCAAAGACACAGTGTCCCAAAGACACGGATATCATACTCCCCTCCTCTCATTTCACCCAATAGCATATCATACTAAATGCAAAATCGTTGCAATCATGCTATCATGCTCACATGCTTAATATGGCATCACAAAGTATATACACCAATAACCATGATATCACATACCATCACATACTTCATAATGAAACGGACTTACGAATCCGTATCCATACCTCAATGGGTACCAAAATAGTCAACCACAACATTTCATTTACACAAACAGGTTATCACATTACTTAGTTAAGAAAGTGTGTTGGTCTACACACGAAATAGCGAAGATGTTAATCCTAAGAATCGGTTCACGTCCCTTGATCACCTCGACAACCCGATCCTACAATCGGCCAACAAGGATTAACACTTAAACCATTCGGCCAAAACCATTTAAACCAAAGGGTATATCGATTAACCTTACCTTTGCAAATGGTTCGCTTCCAACCAAACCCGAACCAACTTTGGTTCCTTCGATAATCGGCCTCCTCTAATACACAAACCATTAGTCTCATCAATCTTTGGCTTAACAACTCTAAAGAAACCATTAAAGCAACCTCTTACCACCACTTATCGATTTCTTAACTGAGTAGGAAGGCTCTCCTTGCTTGATTTCGAACTCCAAAGGCCCTATATGAAAAACGATTACCCAAACCAACGTTAACTCCTCCTAATAGATACCGAAATCAGCCTTAGAACACACTAAAAACCGACAAATTAACAAGAAAGGAAAGAAATAGCCATTCGGCCAACCACTTACCCCTTCCAACGCTTGAAAACAAAACCCAAAAATGATCCACACCACACCTCACAATCGGCCAAGATGGAAGAAAAATAGAAAAAGGAAATTTCAGTAAAAGGGATGATGGTTCGGCTAAAGGGTTTGGGAAAAACAAAGTAAAAGATGAATAGGGGGTTACTTTCGGTTTTGAAAAAGATAAGAAATGGAGAAGGTGTTTTGGAGGATGAGTTTCGGCTATTAATCTTCAAATAAAGGAGAAAGAAAATGTGAGAAGAAGATGCTAGTTTCGACAGCACAATTGAAAAGGAGAAGAAAGGAGAGAGATGCACATTCGGCTACCACGGCTTTCAAATGAGAAAAGAGGAAAAAATGTGAAGAAGAAGGTGTAATAGTTTGACAAGTAAAGGTGCTTGGGGTTTGGTTTATACAAGATGTAAATACTAGAAGAATGGAAACAAGCATTGGCTACCAAAGAGAATCAAAAGAAAACAAAGCAACCTTGGACTTTCGGTTTAAGGGAATGAAAGAAGAATTAACCTTGAAGTTATTTTGGCTAGCTTTTGACACAAAGAGAATCGGCTTGCTTTTGACAAAAATGAGAGAGCTTAATTTGCTATCCCCTAAGACCGAAAATGCACACTTACCAAATGCCAAAATTCGGCACACTCCCACTCTCTCACAACACTTACCAACCGGCCAACCTCCCCCAAAATCTCCTCAGAACCGGCCAACCTCCCCCCAAACACTCCCAAGCCACTAATTCAAATCTCTTTGAATTAGTCCACCTCCTACAATCACTCTCCACCCACCGTTTGAATAGGAAGACTTAGTCCAAGGTAGAGTTTGAACTGCCTACAACTCCTCCCTTCTATGCCGTCAAAATGGATGCAAAAGTGTGGGATTTTCGTAGCTTGAACACAAGACCTCCTCCCTTGCACTTGACGCCACACACATGCTCCAAGTGGCGCATGCTTTGCCACTTTGCTAGCTCCTCACTTGTGCTCAAGAACACCAATTAAAATATAAAAGACCCACTCCTTCAGCTCCTATCACATAAAGCCCAAAAACTAAAATTTTCCCACCTACTCAGGCTCACTCCTAGCCTACAACTAAGCCCCAAACCACACAAACAACAACGACAAGCCATTAACATGCAAACAATGCCAAAATAAAATAGCCCTTAACCGGGATATTACGGTTCTACCCCTTAAAAATAATTTGACCCGAAATTACAGTCGAAGAGTTATGGTCATCTTGTCTCATCATATCCTCGGGTTCCCACGTAGCTTCTTCCACGCCATGATTTCGCCAAAGAACCTTAACCAAAGGCACAGACTTCTTACACGAACCTTCACATCCCGATCTAAAATGCATGCAGCTCTTCCTCCATAGTCAAACTGGGTTTACCTCAATCTCTCCCATGTTACCACATGTGACGGATCGAACGATATCGCCTAAGCATTGAAGCGTGGAACACGTCGTGAATCGACTTAGCTCTGCTGGCAACTCGAGTGATATGCAAGCTGGTCCCACTCGTCTCGATTACCTTATACGGTCCAATAAACCTCGGACTTAGCTTGCCTTTCCTCCGAACCTTAACACTTTCTTCCACGGTGAGACCTTCAGAAAACCCGATCTCCACAAGCAAATTCAATATCTCTCCGCTTAAGATCGGCATAGGACTTCATCGGTCGAAGCTTCTTTCAATCGAGCTGAATCAACTTAACCTTGTCTTGGTCTCAAGAACCAACTCTGGCCCCAACAAGCGGCGTTCACTTAACTCGTCCAACAAGTAGGTGGCGACACTTCCTACCGTCTAACGCCTCATAAGGTGCCATCTTGATGCTTGCTTGGTAGCTGTTGTTGTATGGCGAACTCGACTAGTGGTAGGTACTCCTCCCAACTACCCACGAAGTCCAATACACAACCTCGTAACATGTCCTCCAAGATCTGTATAACCCTTTCCATTGCCGTCGATTGCGGATGAAATCGTCTTGAAATCCAACCGTGTACCCGGGGCCTGATGCAACGCTTTCTAGAACCTTGACGTGAATCTCGGATCCCTATCCGAGATGATTGATACTGGCACCCCGTGCAGTCTCACTATCTCTGACACATACAGCTTTGCCAACCTCTGAAGTGAGTAGTCCACCCTCACCGGGATAAAGTGAGCTGATTTAGTCAGTCGATCCACAATTACCCAAACCGAATCCTTCTTGCTCGGCATAAGAGGTAATCCGCTGACGAAATCCATAGTTATCCTTTCCCACTTCCACTGAGGAATCTTCTTTGGTGAAGCAACCAGACGGACAGCGATGCTCACCTTGACCTCTCGACAAGTCGGACACTTCCTACAAACTCATCACTTCCTTTTCGGATCCTACCATCGAATTGTTCTCGAGATCCCTATACATTTTGCTACCTCCGGGATGCATAAGCGTAGGGCTGCTATGTGCATCTGAAGAATCTTCGCTTAACTCGGTATCTCGCATACAAGCTTTCCCCGAAAAACAAAGACACCCATCACTAGACAAGTTTGTAACCCTCAAACCATCATTATGTACTTGTGTCCTCTGCGCACTCAAAACCTCATCCATCAAGCTGTTTTTCTCGATCGCTCAACCCAAGTAGGCTTAACTGCAGTTACGCGAGAATACTCCGTCGTCATACAAACTCAAGTGGGCAAACAACGCTCTTAAATCCGAAACAACCTTACGGCTCAACGCGTCTGCCATAACGTTAGCCTTGCCCGGATAATACTCAATTGAGTAGTCATAATCTTTCAGCAGCTCAATCCATCTGCGCTGTCTCAGATTCAAGTCTTTTTGAGTCAGAAGGTACTTCAGACTCTTGTGGTCTGTGTAGACTATTGATCTCTCTCCGTACAAGTAATGCCTCCATATCTTTAAGGCAAAGACCACAGCCGCTAACTCCAGATTGTGCGTTGGATAATTGACCTCATGTGGCCTCAGCTGCCGAGATGCGTAAGCCACAACCTTCCCTTCCTGCATCAGCACACAACCCAAACCTGTGTGTGATGCATCGCAATACACTGTGAATTCCTTTCCAGCCTCAGGTTGAATTAGAACCGGAGCTTCTGTCAAAATCTTCTTCAACTTATCGAAGCTCTCCTGCTGCTTCTCAGTCCAAATAAACGGAACCCCTTTTCTTAATAATTTGGTCATCGGTGCTGCGATCAACGAGAATCCCTCTACAAATCTTTGGTAGTATCCTGCCAAGCCTAGAAAACTCTGAATCTCCGCTACTGACTTAGGCGGCTTCTAATTCAAAACTGCTTCAATCTTTCGAGGATCCACTCTAATCCCTCACCGATACTACATGACCCAAGAACGTCACCTCCTAAGCGAACTCGCATTCTTGAACTTCGCATGAAATTGTTTCTCCTCGAATCGCAATACCACCGTAAATGCGCATCATGTTCCTCCTTAGTCCTTGAATATACCAAGATGTAAATCGATAAAAACCACTACGAATGATCTGAATAATTGTTGGAACACCCTATTCATCATATCCATGAAGGTTGCGCGTGTTAGTCAATCAAGCGGCATAACTAAGAACTCAAAGTGCCCATACCGAGTACGAAATGCCATCTTACGATATCGCCTCTTTCACCTTTAAGCGGTGATACCGGACCTTAAATCGATCTTGAGAAAAGGCGCGCTTCGCCTTGGTGATCAAACAAGTCATCTATCCGAGGCGGCGGATACTTGTTTTTCATCGTCGACTTATTGGTTGGTGGTAGTCTATACACATCCGCATAGTACGTCTTTCTTCTTGACAAAGAGTAAGGCGCTCCCCAAGGCGAAACACTTGGCCTAATAAAGCCTCGCCCAACAATTCTCGGATCTCGAGCCTTAAGCTCCACTAACTCTTTAGGTGCCATCACATGCACGAGCTATGGACACCTTAGCGATTCAAGATATGATCTATCCGAACTCTACCTCACGATCGGTGGCAAACCCGAAGCTCCTCAGAAACACATCAGCAAATTCCCTAAGCGTCCGAATTGTCTCCACGCAGACTCCTTAGCCTCCAAGGCATACACATGAACCACATATGCTTCACGCCACTTCGACCATCTTCCGGCTTTGGGCGAGATACCACATTGGACGAGATAATTCCTCCTATTACCGATCGGGACTACCTCATCACCCTTAGCATTTTTTAGAACCATGCGCTTAGCGCGCAATCCAACTTCACTGGTACTTACCCTACCAGTCCATCCCAAGAATCGGTCGAACTCCCCAAGCGGCGGTTCCATCGGATCGACCACAAAAGATACCCTTGGAGTTCTAGAGGTGCGTCTCTATACGACTTATCTACAACCACTGAGTGACCTAGAGGGCTTATTACGGTCATCCGCCTAGAAGATATCTCGAGTCTAAATCCATGGTCTTCACTATGCTACTTGCAACATATGAATGTGTTGAACCCACATCAATCAAAGCGATAAATGGAGAACCAAAGATTAAAACGTCTGCAGTAATGGCGTGCAGTGCGTCGCCCTCCTCTCGGCGCCTCGCGACATACACCAACCCCTACCGTGCGGCCTCGGACTACTGCACCCTCGCCCGGTGCTCCACGGCCCGACTAGAACCATTACCTCCTCTGCCATTACCTCGGCCCCTGCGGTGGTGGTCCGTTATTCTGTCTTGAGTCGTACGACTCTCGGCCGAATCCTAGCCAACTTGCGGACGGTCCCTCACACGGTGGTCCGGTGAGCCACACTCAAAACAACCTCTACCATCACCCAACATCCTCCCCAATGAGCTTTCCCTAGCGGTTACATCTGCGGCGGGTCCACGGCTAGCAAACAACAAACCTACCCGATCGATTCGCCCACTCGGTCTAGCCCTTTTCTGCGATTACACGATGACCCGGAAGATCCAAAACTCCTTTTGTGTCGGTTCCTATCCATGCCTTGCCTCACGGACTCTTTAATGCCCTCGGCTACCTTCGCCTTTTCAACCAGAACCGCAAATTCACGCTCCTGCTGGGGCACAATCAACAATCTTAATTCGTCCCGCAGGCCATCCTCAAAGCGAACGCACCTTTCATGTTCAGTAGCCACCATACCCCTAGCATACCGACTCAACCTCAGAAACTCTGCCTCATACTCGACTACGATTTGCTCCCCGAACTAACCTCGAAATGCTTTCATTGCTCATTAATGTAGTTAGCTTCCACGTACTTTTTCCGATAAGCGGCCGAAAATAGTCCCAAGTCGGATCTTCTGCTGCGGTATTTGTCGACAGTGAGCCACCACGGTATGACTCATCTCGAGAAGTGATCGATCCCTTTAACTTTTCTTCAAGATCAGTCTAGATCGTCCATGATCCGCTCTGTCACTTCCAGCCAATATTCAAGAAGGTGTTAGGAGCAACACCGAGACACCTCGAAGAATTCACCCGTTTGCCAAGTCGCTCGAGCACAGATTTCTTAGCTCCTACGCCTCCACCTACTCCACTACCCTTTCCGATTGCAAGAAGATCGCTGTGACACTGCGTCGTCCCGATCGCTCTTGGAACTCACCACTCCGGTGGTGGCGTAACCGAGATCTCGTTCTCGACCCGACCGAACCTACGGGTTCAAAACTATCATCCTACCGCGACCTCGTCCACGACCACGTCCACCTCGGTACTCATGACTAAATCTAAATCGATTTAAAGAATTTTATGTATCGATAATTATTCCAATTGTTTAAAAGCAAAGTCTTATGAATATTGCTTATTAAAGAAGTTTCGTTTCATGCGAGTCCACAGTGTCCTATCAGTTTCGGTCTCTAAGGTAGTCTTACTATCACTAGCCATTCAATCTCATCAATATCATTATTACAAACAATAGTACGAGGTACTTACCTGGGCGGATTGGTGCCGGCGACTCGGTGCCATGCCTTTCACACCATACTTTTTAAAACATAACACTCAAAATAGACTTTTGAAAACATTTTGGGCCTCAAGCCCACAGCCGAGCTTTTGAACTTAGCTCTGATACCACAATTGTAACACCCCAAACCCGGTCAACACACCACGACCGAATCTGGTATGTTCCAGGGAAAAAGGATTTTGAGAGGTTTAGGTTTAAGTTTAAAAGTTTGAGGAAAACACTTCGCTAGATTGTGTATTTGAAGAAAAACTCGAGTAGGCTTGATTAAAATCTGTTGGTGTATTTGAAAACCCGAAAATTTTGAAACTTAATCAAATGTGTAGGTAAAACTAATTTATCTCTTTTAGAAGTTTAAGTTGTCTCTTATTATTACTATAACATTTTGACTTAGTAGAAAATCCAGTTTAAGTTAGAAAAACATTTGAGTCCCCTTTTATTCCAAATCTTAGTGTGATACCCAATGGTATAGTTTAAAATGTCGCTTTTATAGTTTTGAAATCGTTGTCTTTCCAAGTTTTAGCACATTTTAACCCAATTAATTTGTTAAGGCATATTAAACATCTACTTTAAGCATCAACAAAGCAAAACATAATTTTAAAAGGCCTTTTACAACCCAAAATAAAACCAAATAGAAATAAATAAGCTAATGTACCAAATTTTATAAAGCCTGAGCAAATCCTTATTTAAGCATGGCATGAGCACCTCGAGTCCATCTCGGCTCCGTGTCCGCGTCTAAGTGTCACCTGAAATGTCAAAGGAGAGAGTGAGTCGCAAGACTCAGTGTATAGATCCCTCTCCCGGTATAACATGCCAACACACATCATAACAAAATAATGGAAGTAATGCACCCGATCCTAACCAACCATATCACCTTTTCTACCCGTGTGGTACCAAACCACCGGTGGTGCCAAACCACCGTGACCCAAAGTCACGATATCCATAATGTGGTACCAAACCCTTTGGTGACCAAGTCACAAATAATCCAATGATGGGGCCAACCCATCGTGTGATACCAAATCACTAGTGACAATCCAGTATCTCATAAGTGGGGCCAACCCTTTGTGGTGTCAAACCACGGGGACGAGTCGCAATGAGGTGCCAAACCTCCGTGTCCCAAAGACACAAGTGTGATACCAAATCACTTGGTGACCGCATGATCCAAATCGATGATGGGGCCAACCCATCGTGTGATACCAAATCACCTGGCGTCAATCCCGTATAATCAAGCTGTGGGGCCAACCCACCGTGGTACTAAGCCTTTGGGACGAGGCAACGAGGTGCCAAACCTCTGGTGACCCAAAGTCACAAAATATGTGGTACCAAACCACTGGAGGTGCCAAACCTCTGGTGTCCCAAAGACACAGTGTCCCAAAGACACGGATATCATACTCCCCCTCCTCTCATATCACCCAATAGCATATCATACTAAATGCAAAATCGTGCAATCATGCTATCATGCTCACATGCTTAATATGGCATCACAAAGTATATACACCAATAACCATGATATCACATACCATCACATACTTCATAATGAAACGGACTTACCCGAATCCGTATCCATACCTCAATGGGTACCAAAATAGTCAACCACACTGTTTCATTTACACAAACAGGTTATTACATTACTTAGTTAAGAAAGTGTGTTGGTCTACACACCTGAAATAGCGAAGATGTTAATCCTAAGAATCGGTCTACGTCCCTTGATCACCTCGACAACCCTGATCCTACAATCGGCCAACAAGGGATTAACACTTAAACCATTCGGCCAAAACCATTTAAACCAAAGGGTATATCGATTAACCCTTACCTTTGCAAATGGTTCGGTTTCCAACCAAACCCGAACCAACACTGGTTCCTTCTGATAATCGGCCTCCCCTCTAATACACAAACCATTAGTCTCATCAATCTTTGGCTTAACAACTCTAAAGAAACCATTAAAGCAACCTCTTACCACCACTTACCGATTTCTTAACAGAGTAGGAAGGCTCTCCTTGCTTGATTTCGAACTCCAAAGGCCCTATATAAAAACGATTACCCAAACCAACGTTAACTCCTCCTAATAGATACCGAAATCGGCCTTAGAACACACTAAAAACTGACAAATTAGCAAGAAAGGAAAGAAATGGCCATTCGGCCAACCACTTACCCTTTCCAACGCTTGAAAACAAAACCCAAAAATGATCCACACCACACCCCACAATCGGCCAAGATGGAAGAAAAATAGAAAAAGGAAATTTCAGTAAAAGGGATGATGGTTCGGCTAAAGGGTTTGGGAAAAACAAAGTAAAAGATGAATAGGGGGTTACTTTCGGTTTTGAAAAAGATAAGAAATGGAGAAGGTGTTTTGGAGGATGAGTTTCGGCTATTAATCTTCAAATAAAGGAGAAAGAAAATGTGAGAAGAAGATGCTAGTTTCGGCTTAGCACAATTGAAAAGGAGAAGAAATGGAGAGAGATGCACATTCGGCTACCACGGCTTTCAAATGAGAAAAGAGGAAAAAAATATGAAGAAGAAGGTGTAATAGTTTCGGCAAGTGAAGGTGCTTGGGGTTTCGGTTTACACAAGATGTAAATACTAGAAGAATGGAAACAAGCATTTTGCTACCAAAGAGAATCAAAAGAAAACAAAGCAACCTTGGACTTTCGGTTTAAGGGGAATGAAAGAAGAATTAACCTTGAAGTTATTTTGGCTAGCTTTTGATACAAAAAAAATCGGCTTGCTTTTGACAAAAATGAGAGAGCTTAATTTGCTATCCCCTAAGACCGAAAATGCACACTTACCAAATGCCAAAATTCGGCACACTCCCACTCTCTCACAACACTTACCAACCGGCCAACCTCCCCCAAAATCTCCTCAGGCAACCGGCCAACCTCCCCCCAAACACTCCCAAGCCACTAATTCAAATCTCTTTGAATTAGTCCACCTCTAATCACTCTCCACCCACCGTTTGAATAGGAAGACTTAGTCCAAGGCGAGTTTGAAGCGCCTACAACTCCTCCCTTCCATGCCGTCAAAATGGATGCAAAAGTGTGGGATTTTCGCACTTGAACACAAGACCTCCTCCCTTGCACTTGACGCCACACACATGCTCCAAGTGGCGCATGCTTTGCCACTTTGCTAGCTCCTCACTTGTGCTCAAGAACACCAATTAAAATATAAAAGACCCAGCTCCTTCAGCTCCTATCACATAAAGCCCAAAAACTAAAATTTTCCCACCTACTCAGGCTCACTCCTAGCCTACAACTAAGCCCCGAAACCACACAAACAACAACATAGCAAGCCATTAACATGCAAACAATGCCAAAATAAAATAGCCCTTAACCCGGGATATTTCAGTATATCTTCTGCTCTTCTAAATTGTTGATCGTATGCTTCTATGTTGGCTCAGTTTTGATGCTTTGTGATGTTTCCTGTGATAGAGGTTGAATAATTTGATTATCTATTGAAACGACTTTCTTACCTTCATCTTCTATGGTTCTGGCTGAGTCGAGAGCTTGAAGATTGACTGATTCATCTCCTACAGGAAGTATGAGTTCTCCTGTGGCAACATCAATTTTATTCTTGGCAGTTGGAAGAAAAGGTCTTCCTAAAATTAAAGGGATTGAATTTTCCTCATCCATGTTTAAAACAACAAAATCTACTGGGAAAATTTATCGATTTTGACTAAAACATCTTCAATAATGCCCCTAGAGATTCTAACAGTTTTATCAGCTAGTTGAATACTCATCCTAGTTTGTTTGGGCTTCCCTAGACCTAGTTGTTTAAACAGTGCATAAGGCATAACATTTATACTTGCTTCTAAATCACTAACGCATTATCAATAGTCAAACTACCAATTAAGCTTGGAATCGTAAAACTCCACGGATCTTTTAGTTTTTATGGTAGCACATTACGTAGCATTCTTTGAGAATGTTGTGTTTAATTCCACATGGTGCTCTTCATCTATTTTGTGTTTGTTCGTCAAGAGCACTGCTTAAGAATTTCCTTGCATCGTGCATCTGAAAAAGAGCTTCAAGAAGAGGTAAGTTAATATGTAATTTCTTTAAGAGTTTTAGAAACTTACCGAATTGTTCCTCTGAATCTTCTTTTTTCAATGCTTCGGGACAAGGTATGTGAGATTGGTATTCTTTGATAATCGGTTTTGTCTTTTCTTGAGCTACCTCGGTCTTATTCTTCTTTTCTTACGCTGATGTGGGTCTATCTACTTCTGTACCCTCTTGAGTTGTAATGGCTTGGATTTGCTCTTTTGGGTTTATTTTTGTGTTGCTTGGTAGACATCCTTGTTGGCGTTCATAAATTAGCTTTGTGAGGTGTCCCACTGACCTAGTAAGTTCTCCAACTTGATTCTCGAGTCCTTTCATCGACTTCTATTGTTCATCAAGGTTTGTATCAGTCTTTTGAAAATGACATTCTGTGGCTGCCATGGATTTTGTCAACGTCTCTTCAAGGCTTGATTTTTTTTTCCTATGGGTAGGGCTGATTTTGATAATTTGGAGGAGGTTGCTGCCTTTGAATTCATTGATTTCCTTGTCCTCCCCACGAAAAATTTGGGTGGTTCCTCCAACCTAGGTTATAAGTATTACTATAAGGATTATTATTGGATCGAAATTGTTACCTATATAGTTTATCCGCTCGTTTTACGCTCTGGTTGGTAGGGTGGGTACTCGAGATTCGCCACATTCCGCTTGCTTCATATTGCATTCTTGGATGTACCGTGAAGAACATAAATTATCAAGCTTTTTATTCATTAACTCCACTGTGTTGTGACATTGTCCTTTGTGTCGATGTTGAAAACTCCGCTGATTTTGTCGGCTTTGCCCTTGTGATTTGCCATTGATAAGTGTTCAATGACATCTCCTCAATAAAATCGTAGGCCGCTTCAGGAGTTTTGTTGTTCAGAGTTCCACCGGCTGATGAATCAATCATTTGCCTTGTTGAAGAATTCACACCATTGTAGAAAGTTTGGACTTGAAGCCACAAAGGTAATCCATGGTGTGGGTATCTTCTTAGGAGATCCTTGTATCTTTTCCATGCATCATATAATGTTTCTGCGTCATTCTTCACAAAAGAAGATATGTCATTCCTAAATTTGGCCGTTTTGGCTGGTGGAAAATACTTTAAAAGAAATTTTTCGATCATTTGGTCCCATATAGTAATTGACCCTCGTGGTAACGAGTTCAACCACTGCTTTGCTTTATTCCTTAATGAAAAAGGAAATAACTGAAGACGTATGACATCATCAGAAATGCCATTTATTTTGAAAGTATCACAGAATCTAAGATATTAGCTATATGAGTATTTGGATCTTCGTCCTGCAATCCATCAAATTGAACAAACTATTGAATCATTTGTATTGTGTTAGGTTTTAATTCAAAATTATTAGCAGCTATAGTAGGCCTAACAATACTAGATTCTGCTCCTATCAAATTAGGTTTAGCATAATCATATATAGTACACGAAGCATTCTGATCTTGCGCATCAGGCGGATTATTTTGGCCATCCCTTCTCTTTGGTAGTCTAGAGCTTGTCTAGTTTCTCTGTGATTTCTGCAAGTGGTAGCTTCAATATCACTATCATATTCTAATGGTCCTCTAGGGTTTCTTCTAGTCATAAACTAGAGGTACCTTGCAAGTTTAATAAAGAAAGAGGATTAGTAAAATTAGAAATTTAATAAAAATAAAAATTAGAAATAATGACTAAAGTAATAAAAATAGAGCTTTCGTAATATTTTAGAATTCCCCGGCAACGGCACCAAAAACTTGATCGCTGCAAAACAGTCTAGTTTTAAAATTTATAAAGGATAATCAAACCTGTTGACTAACTATGACAACGATAGAGGCAAGTGCACCTGTCGAACAATAGTATAGCTTTGGCAAGAATATCTTATCGAACCTAAGGAACCTAAAAGTACTACTACTCACTTTCTTCCTATTATTTAGCCTTAAATATAGAGTGATTAATTAACTTATCTAAGACTAATGAAATACTTAGACTAAATGCAAAGACAAAAGAATAAACTGGGAAAAGACTTTGGAAAACTCAGTTGATAAAAACGATACCCTCGGGAAGAATCCACCTATGACTTCATTTATCATCTAACTTTCAATTCATATGATTTCTTTTACTTAGCTTGATCCGTGAGACTCCCTAACTTATATTAAACCTTCCTTCGAATCGAATAACGTCTAACCTTAGGTTAATAAGTGGAACTCCCGTTCTCTTATAATAACCCCCCTAAGGAAGCAGTAAATCGATCAATGGACTCCCATATTAGGTTTCACCCTAATCTGGCAAAATCTCTAACCCTATCTCTAGGCGCCCGATCAACTCCGCTTAATTATGCTAGATCTACTCTTAGGCAGGGTCTATTCCTCCTCCACCTAAGCACATCAGATTAAATTGAGCAACATAATTAAGAACAAACTAAGTATTTATAATATAAACCAATAGATCAAATAACAAAATCCATCATAGGTTTCATCCCCTTCAGGTATCTGAAGGATCTAGTTCATAAAATAAGAAAACATCTCAAGAGAAAAGATAAAACAAAACATAAGAAATCCCTAAAACCCCCTGAAGGAATTGAAGGAGAGATCCTCCGTCTTGAATAGAATTCTGACTCTTCGAGATGAATCAACTGGCTATCTTTGAGTAATTCCCTAAACGAGTAAAGCTCTGGCAGAAAACTCTGCTAAAACCTGATGACTTTGAATTACTGCCTTGGATTGTTTATATAGACGTTTGAGATGCTTTACTTGGCTCCTATGTACTCGTAATTCAAGTGAAATTCGTCCTAAGTGTTTGAGTGGACTTAAGATTTCAATTCTTGGGCTCCAAGTATCCAATTCCGAGTGAAATTGCTCTTTCCAGCGGCAGGGACACGGCCTTGACACGCCCGTGTAAATCATGGTCCAGCCCGTGTCTCCATCCTATCGATTTAGGCACGGCTATGACACGCCCGTGCAATATTTGGGTAGAGGTCGTGCTTCGGGTCTGCCAATTGGGGCATGGTCATGTACATCGGGGTTAGGCCGTGTTGGGATTTTTGTCGACGAGGCACGGTCGTGTAAATCAGGGTGTGACCGTGTGCAATCTAAATATTGGGGCACGGCCGTGTGGCATGAAGTCCAGGCCGTGCCGACTTCTTGGGTTGGCCCATTTTGGTCAGCTTTAAACTCGTTTTGCGTCCTATTTATTCTTGGGTGCTTTCCTGAGTATAAGACATGAAAAGAAAGGATTAAGAGCACCTTTTTACATAAATTAAGGATAAATTCATCCAAAAGCATACTAAATGTGGGATTAAAATATGTTACTTTTACGGTTTATCAGTAATCCCAAACCAACCTAATATTCCGTCCGCTACACACCACCCGTACCAACCAACACACCTGTGGGGATCAAGTCAACCCACCCTGCCAACACACTAATCGCAGGCATTTTGCCTTTTATAACAAATTTAATTGTGGACAAGCCACCAAAATCACAGAATATCATTGGCATAGCCACCGTCAGATAATGAGTCACCAAAATATATGGTAGGTAGAGATTACTTCCTCCGATCATCAATATCCCAATCCCATGAAGAATTATGTAAATGAAACATACATAGTAAATCATGATATTTACAAATATAACAACAATGATTAATTCAGACAAAATTTTGGCCCATTAACACATTACAACTCGACCCTTTAAGGCAATGTATCAAATCGGCCCATTAAGCAATATATCCATTCTGCCCATTAAGGCAATGTATCAAATCGGCCCATAAACAATATATCAATTTGGCCCATTAAGGCAATGTATCAAATCGGCCCATAAACAATATATCAAATCGGCTCATTATGGCAATATATCAAAATAGCCCATTAAGGTAATATATCAAATCGGCCCATTAGGGCATCTTCGTAATTCGGCCCACAGGGGCATTTCAGCAATTCGGCCCGTTAAGGCATTTTGAAAAAATTGGCCCATAAAGGTAATTTTTGATAAATCGGTAATCTCGCAACCTAGGGGTATTTCGATAATTTATCATTCAAGGGTATTTTCGTAATTTCACAATTTCAGACTTAACTACTAATTTGGGGCATAAAAATTAAAATTGTCTATCCACGTCATACTGAATAAATTAACTATAACTCAAGTTAGGAATCTTGAAATTTAGATCCATAAATTTTCCTTGAAACTAGACTCATATATCTTCTTACCACAATATTTCTAGAATTTTTGGCTTAGCCATTTAATATATTTTATTCATTAAAGATTCCCTTGTTTTGCTGTCCAACGGCTCTGACCTCTCTTACCTTAAATCCAAATATCTCACTGTACGATTTTCATATGTTTCTTCCACTTCTTTATATTGAAAAATAGACTCACTAAGGAATCTATACATATAAGTTATAACTCATAACTCACTTTGTACAATTTTGAATGATTTTTCCAAAATAAAACAGGGAAACACGAAGTCAATCAGAACCAGTCTCACTAAAATTAGAATATCATAGAAAATAAAATTCCTTTTCCTTCTCTTTTTCTTTCATAACAAAATAGACACAGTAAGATTTTATTCGATACCTTATTCACTTTCAAATTCCCTTTCTCCTATTTTTCATGATTTTTTGAATTCACATCACTGCTACTGACCAAAACTATTTCATTGCAAAAATATGATTACCACTATGAACCTATGCATGCCCGAGTGATCACAGATGCATGTTTTTGGTTTTCTTTGGTATTTCAACCAAATCACAGAACATTTCATGCAAATTTTCAGATAAGTGTGAGATTACACACCATTTCAAGCATGGATTCGAAAGTACAGGATTACACACCTTGATTAGGATTCTCTAAAGAACCACTCTTCGTTGCCCCCTAAAAATAAAACCGATCAAAAGTTAGCCTCGATTTCTTAAAGTTTCCAAAAGCCCAAAAGTACTCTCTCACAAGAGTCACTTACCACAATCGTGATCCTTCCCTACTAGATTCTAAAATTCGGCCTTGCACCTTGGCTATTGCAACGAGTCCCAATCAACTTTCGAAACCAAGGCTAAGAGAAAGATAAGTAGCAGAAAAAAATGGCTTGATTCGGCCTTCATCAAAAGAGAATAAGAGGAGTTTAAAATAATAACAAGTGGCTAGGTTCGGCTTAGCCAAGGGATGAGAGTTTCGGCTTAGCCAAGTCAAGAGAAGAAAGAACAAACAACTTGAATAAGAAGAAAGAGCCTTTACCTTAATAATAGGGATGAACCGAAATGAAAAACACTGTTTGGCACTAGTAGCAAGACAACAAAGAAGGATCGGTAGTTTTGATTTTCAAGAGAAGATGAGTGAAAAATAATTGGTCACAAAGGCTACGTGTTTTCGGCAAGACAAGAAGGAAAAGAGAAAATGTCCACTATTATCTTGGAGTTGCGATAATGGGAGGAGAAGTTGGAAGAATGAACACAAAGGATGCCAAAAAGAATTAGACCTAACAAACACCAAAACTATCAACATGCTCTCATCAAAATTTGACTACCCTCTTCCTTTTCCAAACCATTATCATCTTTACCGAAAGATGAACATAGACCAAATAAAACCTTTCCAAAACATCCCCCATGAAAATTTCCAACATGTTCCCTATTCCTTTCCTTTTATTTTACTCCTTTCCATCCATTTTTCCTTACCATATTTCCTTATCCACCTTGCCAAAATTAAAAAGTCCACCTTACCAAAAATACACCCATGGCCGACACCTAGGGAAGGAATACAAAAAAAAAATAGTCAAAATTTGCACAATATGGGATTTGAACCTCCTCCCCAAAGTCCTTCATGTGGCACCATATCCCCTTTACCATAAGCTCCTTTGTGTGAGCAAATTACTCATTTATTTACTTAAGTCTTAATGCCACTTAACTTTTCTCCTTAAAGTACTTTAACACAAAAATTTACCTATAGTCTAACTTGAACCTGGAGCTTCCTAGAAACCCCGTAACCTTCCAAATTCACTTAACTAATAAAGCCAATTTGCTACAATGCCATTCTTATATTCTTGAAAATTTTAAACATTCTTACGCCCAAGGCCCATTGGGCCTAATCCTATTAGGCCCAATTTCGGGATGTTACAATTCTACCTTCCTTAAAAAAATTTCATCCTCGAAATTTCCAACGAACAACTAACCGCACCGCTCAAATTACACCACCATGCTTTCGCTGTGCACTCTGATCTTAATAACACTAATGTACTTTTGACATAATCTTGAATCCTCTTTCGCACAACCAAACATCTAACCATAGAAGCAAGCAGTTATCTACTACTTATACCTAAAATTTTCTACATTCAATCATCACGTCCAACCAAAACATACCTGACTTGATGGTGATGAAACAATCTCGACCCCTATGCTCCTTAGACCCGTATCTCAAACATGCTCCTGACCCCCTCCAGCACTCACCCGAATGATGTCTTCTGCAATAATCGCAAGCTGAAAAGTTTGGACGTGCCTTAACACGCTTTACAGAATGAGACTATGACCATAAAGAATCGCGATCTCTTTTCTTCTTACAGTCCATACACCCAACTTGAAGTGCTTTACCGATTCCCTTAACCTCCTTCAATACCTTCTTAACTATCTGAGTTAGCTCATCAACCCTAACTCGATCATGAGATCCTGTCTCAGCCACTGGTGATGCCAACTTCTCCCTTTCAGAAACATGCCCCGATGCTGAAAATCTAGCCCTAGCACCTCATCCTCTACCACATCCACGTCTACCACATCCCTGTCTTCTAGCACTCATGTTCACTAAATCGATTTAATCAAATTAAGAGTCTTATGAATCAATATGCTATTTTAGTGTTTATTAAACAATATTTTATGAAATATAAGAAGTAAAGTCATTTTCGCAAGCGCATCCTATAGTCTCAATCTCTATAATTTCAACACCTAAAACTAAAAGTTCTAAAGTGTTCCTATAGTTATTTCAGAATAATCATAATCATAAAAAGATAATATATACTTACTTGACATGGTGCTGGATACCCGTGGTGCCATACTTCTTTTAAAACATGCATTTTAAATTTAAAATCCAAAACAGCTTTGGAAAACGTTTTGAACCCAAACAACAGCTGAGTTTTGAAATCGGGCTCTGATACCATAAAATGTAATACCCCAAACTCGACCCAGAAGTTAGGCCCGAATCTGGTGTGTCACAATGAAGAAAAAGGTATAAAGGATCTTGTGGTTCATACTAAAATAGTTGTAATTGAAGAAAACAAGTTTGATTAGAAATATTTGATAAAAATACTACTAATTTTGAAGGTTGATTGATAAATCGATAACTGAAATAATGAGTTTTAAAATCGTGACTTTTGAAAATATCGTTAATAATTCGAAAAAAAATCAGGGTTAAATTATTTGCAAAAGTTTGTATAAAATTCACTTGTTAATCAATATAGAAAAATCTTTATTTAGAATTTTTAGAAAATTCTAACTTAAAATATCTTAAGCAGAATAATAAGCATGACAAAACATAAGCAAAATAAAAATATCTCAGAGGCCTTATTACAACTTTAAATAAAAGTAACGAAATAGAGCAGAAAATTAATTTTACTAAAGTTTGAAACATTTATTTCCAAAGTGTGGCCTCCACCGAGTCATCCATGGGCCCAAGTCCACATCATGGTACATTACCTACAAGGATTAAGAAAGAAGGGGGTGAGTTACAAGAACTCAGTTTATAATCCTCTTACCGTTGTCCACTAGGCCTGAAACACATTTAACAATATTTTGGGCCTAAGCCCCTTTTTACTTAATAATGAATCAAACATATCATATGAATGTAATGCAATCCCAAACCAACCTAATATTCCATCTGCTACACACCACCCGTACCAACCAACACACCTGTGGGGATCAAGTCAACCCACCCCGCCAACACACCAATCGCAGGCATTTTTCCTTTTATAACAAATTTAATTGTGGACAAGCCACCAGAATCATAGAATATACGTGGCATAGCCACCAGACAAATTGTGACAGAGTCACCAAAATATGTGGCAGAGCCACTAGATTACTTCCTTCATCATCAATATCCCAATCCCATGCAGAATTATGTAAATGAAACATGCATGGTAAATCATGATATTTACAAATATAACAACAATGATTAATTCGGACAAAATTTTGGCCCATTAACACTTTGCAACTCAACCCTTTAAGGCAATTTATCAAATCGTCCCATTAAGCAATATATCAATTCGGCCCATTAAGGCAATGTATCAAATCAGCCCATAAATAATATATCAATTCGACCCATTAAGGCAATGTATCAAATTGGCCCATAAACAATATATCAAATCGGCCCATTAAGGCAATATATCAAAACAGGGCAATATATCAAATCGGCATATTAGGGCATTTTCGTAATTTGGCCTATAGGGCATTTCAGCAATTCAACCCGTTAAGGCATTTTGAAAAATCGGCCCATAAGTGCAATTTTTGGTAATCTCGCAACCTAGGGGTATTTCGGTAATTTATCATCCAAGGGTATTTTCATAATTTCGCAACCCCGGACTTAACTACTAATTTGGGGCATAAAAATTGAAACTGTCCATCCGCGTCATATTGACTAAATTGACTATAACTTGAGTTAGGAACCTTGAAATTTAGATCCGTAAATTTTTCTTGAAACTATACTCATATATCTTCTTACCAAAATTTTTGTAGAATTTTTGGCTTAGCCATTTAGTACATTTTATTCATTAAAGATTCCCTTGTTTCACTGTCCAACGGTTCTGACCTCTCTTATCTTAAATCCAAGTATTTCACTGTACGATTTTCATATGTTGCTCCCACTTGTTTCTATTGAAAATAGACTCACTAAGGAATCTATACATATAAGTTATAACTCATAATTCACTTTGTACAATTTTTAATGATTTTTCCAAAACAGAATAGGGAACCACGAAGTCAATCAGAACCAGTCTCACTAAAATTAGAATATCACAGAAAATAAAATTCCTTTTCCTTCTATGTTTCTTTAATATCAAAACAGACACAGTAAGCTTTTATTCTATGTCTTATTCACTTTCAAATTATTTTTCTCATATTTTTCATGACTTTTTGAAATCACATTACTGCTACTGACCAAAACTGTTTCATTGCAAAAATATGATTACCACCATGAACCTACGCACGCCCGAGTGATCACAGATGCCGGTTTCCGGTTTTCTTTGGTATTTCGACCAAATCATAGAACATTTCATGTAAATTTTCAGAGAAGTGTGAGATTACACACCATTTCAAATATGTATTCGGAAAGTACGGGATTACACACCTTGATTAGGATTCTCTAAAGAACCACTCTTCGTTGCCCCCCTAAAAATAAAATCGATCAAAAGTTAGCCTCGATTTCTTAAAGTTTCCAAAAGCCCAAAAGTACTCTCTCACAAGAGTCACTTACCACAATCGCGATCCTTCCCTACTAGATTCTAAAATCCAGCCCTGCACCTTGGCTATTGCAACGAGTCCCAATCAAATTTCAAAACCAAGGCTAAGAGAAAGATAAGTAGCAGAAAGGATGGCTTGATTCGGCCTTCATAAAAAGAGAATAAGAGGAGTTTAAAATAACAACAAGTGGCTAGGTTTGGCTTAGCCAAGGGATGAGAGTTTTGGCTTAGCCAAGTCAAGAGAAGAAAGAACAAACAACATGAATAATAAGAAAGAACCTTTACCTTAATAATAGGGATGAACTGAAATGAAGAACACGGTTTGGCACTAGTAGCAAGACAACAAAGAAGGATAGGTAGTTTTGGTTTTCAAGAGAAGATGAGTGAAAAATAATTGGTCACAAAGGCTAGGTGTTTTCGGCAAGACAAGAAGGAAAAGAGAAAATGTCCACTATTATCTTGGAGTTGCGGTAATGGGAGGAGAAGTTGGAAGAATGAACACAAAGGATGCCAAAAGGAATTAGACCTAACAAACACCAAAACTATCAAAATGCTCCCATCAAAATTCGGCTACCCTCTCCTTTTCCAAACCATTATCATCTTTACCAAAAGATGAACATAGACCAAATAAAACCTTTCCAAAACATCCCCCATGAAAATTGCCAACATGTTCCCTATTCCTTCCCTTTTCTTTTACTCCTTTCCATCCATTTTTCCTTACCATATTTCCTTAGCCACCTTGCCAAAATTAAAAAGTCCACCTTACCAAAAATACACCCATGGCCGACACTTAGGGAAGGAATACAAAAAAATAGTCAAATTTTGCACAATATGGGATTTGAACCTCCTCCCTCAAAGTCCTTCATGTGGTGCCATATCCCCTTTACCATAAGCTCCTTTGTGCTAGAAAATTACTCATTTATTTACTTAAGTCTTAATGCCACGTACCTTTTCTCCTTAAAGTGCTTCAATAGAAAAATTTACCTATAGCCTAACTTGAACCCGAAGCTTTCTAGAAACCCGTAACCTTCCAAATTCACTAAAC
Source organism: Gossypium rotundifolium (assembly GCA_025506655.1). NCBI lineage: Eukaryota > Viridiplantae > Streptophyta > Magnoliopsida > Malvales > Malvaceae > Gossypium > Gossypium rotundifolium. The sequence continues at coordinate 163,385,515 of CP106729.1, read as the reverse complement.
TAATAAGTCCAATTTGCTACAACGCCATTCTCATATTCTTGAAAATTTTAAACATTCTTACGCCCAAGGCCCATTGGACCCATTGCTACGAGGCCCAATTTTGGATGTTACAATATCAATCCCGAACATTGCCAAGAAAGTGTCTTTGTTGTTTCTCTCAACTAGCTTGGGTAAGATCTCTTTTCTCTTCAATTTCTTGATTAACCTTGTCAATTAAAAACCAAAATTTCTAGATATAGAATTTGGAGGATTTTAAATGATTTCAAAGGTATTTTTCAAGATTTTAATGAGATCTCAAACCATTTTAAAATTCAGCCCCCCATTTTGGCCACCATGGGTGGTTGTGCGTGCACTTATGTGCAAGAAAGGGGGCTGTTTTGTTTCTTGGGTATTTCCCATATTTTTCCAGCATTGAATTGTGTCCTTGAACCTTCCTAATCAGCATTTAATCACATGTTAATTAGGGAGAGACTTTCTTGATCAATTAGCCAATCGGATCACACAAATCGTGAAGCGTAAGTGCAATTAAGGATAACTAGTTTGTTATTTTGACATAGTTGTTGGGTAAAAGTTATAAATTGATTAAATGAAGAAATTTAATCATTAATTAGATACTTATTTTCCATTATATTATTGAATTAGGTGCTGACTCAAATGCCCCAAATTATCCGTAAAGGCGAAGAACGATTGTACGTACGATTTGCATCGATACAGTGTAAGGAATCTAACTAGTTCGGATTCATAAAATAGTTATAATTTCAAGGATTTTTTTGAACTCATAAGTGGGTTTTTGGGACTGGTTTAATGGTAAATTTACTGAATTTTGGTTTTGGTTCGTTTAAGTAATTATAAGGAAAATTGGAAGATTTGCTTGTGTGCTGCGAGGAAGCGAAAAATAAGGTGTGGATCCTAAACTCATAAAATTGTTTGAAATTGTTAAATATCAGGTTATATGTGATAAATTAGCTTTCTTATTGGATTGGCTTAATAGCCAAATTATTGATTTGTGGGTAGCCGAACCAGGTATATTTCGAGCCTTAAAAGATTGACATATTGACAAAATTGCTATTGATAGTATGAATGTTTGATTGAGTTTGTAATTGCATAATTGAGTTATGAGATATGAGAATGTTTGACTGAATGATATCATGTGTTGAGATATTAATATTATGTATGATTTAAACGCATGAGATATTTGTTATATTGTGTACTGAAAAGAGTGTTATTTATGGACAATGAAAATCCATAAAGTATGTGAAATTGAACGATATTGATAGATACCAGCACAATGGTAATTTGAAAGATTGGATCACTGTTTCCATTTACTAAAAGTATGTGATTATTGAGGACATGCTGATCATGTCAAATGAATGTGAAAAGTATTGAGATATGATTATGTATGAGATTAACATACTACATATGTATCGGGTTGGGATTTTATGGTTGACGGAGGAGTTTCGTGGAGTACCGACAGCATATTAAGTCCACATTATTCATAGTCAGTGCACTGCACCTAGAGTACTAAGGGGAATGGCTATTTATCGTATTTTTATTGGTATCTTGTCTGCATTCTTACTGGCAAAATTTTCTGGATATTGTTATCAGTGCAGGTTTTGGGGAACTCGTGGTGTATAGCGGATGGTATGGGTAGGAACCTTTTTGTATTGCATTATGTGCATGACATATTCGAATGTTATTGATTTATGCTACATATTGTATTTTGTTTTATTGAATGGTATCGAAATTAATGATTGTCACTTGAATGAATGATGACCTATGCTCATACATCGTTTGACATCAATTTGATAATGGCTATGTAATGATATGAAATTCCTATGATGTTTCTATTTTCTTCTGTTAAAGCTAATCTATTTCACTATATTTGATATCTATGTTTGTTTAAATAATTGTTCGACTCACATTGAGCTTTTCATAAGCTCACCCCCGATAGTGTTTAACTTTTCAGGTAAACCTCAAAATTAGGACCGGACTCGACATTCGAAGAATCACATTGGACCTTGGACTATTCTTATTAAGTATTAATCAGTCTCTATTGGCTTTGGTTTGTAATTTTTAATTATTTCTAGTTTATGGCTTGGTAACTTTTCTTTTTAGGATTCTTGCATGCATGGATTACTCAAGCATAATAACTGGATAATGCATGGTATTAGGCTTAAGTAAAATTTGATATTGTTCCCTAGTTTTCGCTACATTGCAACGAAACCGTTTTTGAAAAAAAAAAATCGATAACTTAGTTTCTGAAATGACTTGAAAATTGGGTTTTTTCGCTACATTAGTTTAATTTCGAGTTTTTTTTTTTTAAAGAAGAGCCATAAGGAAATGATTTTTATAAAACAACACTGTTAATAATAAAATGAATCCTAAGCATACACGACCTAATGAATGAATACTTTTAAGCTAACTAAAAGTATAACTACGATTTTCTCTAAAATGAGTTTATTTAAAGTCTTCAAAAGTAACATAAGTTAGCTTAGCCATTTTGGTGGCTAATGCAGCCTTCTCAATCTAGCCATAACGTCTAGACCGGGTTTGGTAGGTTACATTTGCTATCACGCATTTCCCATTTAGCCTTGAATTTCTTCAATTGGGATTTAACAATGTAGAAGTTTACCTCAAAATTTATGATGTATCACTTAACTGTAGCGACAAAAGCATCATTTGAGGAAAACTTTGTGCACACTTGTAAATCGCCCACATCTAATGATTATGCTCTAATCCACCCTCAACTGAAAGGTCCACATTATGCATGTGGGTCAAAGGTGAGTATGCCCTGAGACATATATCAGTATCACCGACATTGTTCTGACCTTCATGTCGAAACCACCATCTTCTCATTCAATTGGAATAGACTCTAGTTCAAAAAATAAAGTAATTTTGAACCATCTAGCCCAGACTCCCAGATTAGATCATTGTCAAAGTTAGTGCCCTCTTCGATCTCAACCCTTCTTGATTGTATAGGGTTGGATGTCCTTTCGTCGGAGTAGTTTGTATGGAGTACATCATCCCGTCTTGTATAAATGTCATTATAACCTACACAATTTACGATTTTCCAATCGATGTAACTTTATGATGTACCCATATAAGTGTTTCCAACATAGAACATTGACCTTTGAAAGTTGAAATTAAAAGCACTAATAGAATGTCGTGTTAGGGTAAAGAAGTTTCGATTGCCTCTAAACCCCGACTCGTGTACAGACTATGCGCCAAAGTTGAAATCTTGGGTTGAAATTGAGGAATGTATTCCCATTGATGATTCTAGGATTTCATAATGTGGGCTTTCTAACAAAGCCGTAAACCCACTGTACAATCGTGTGGTTTGACTTTTAGCTTCCTATTCTATTTCAGCAATAACTTGAATAGCTTTCAACCTCTGACCACCTTCATCGACATCGAGAAACTCAGTATATAACTCGAGTATAGGTGATCCAATAGCATTATGCGTCTGGACCATCGCGTCGATCGCAATTGAGCCTCTAACAATAAATATTTCATATTTCATAAGGTCTTGATTACTATAAATGAACTATCATTTATAGTAAAATATAACACCAAAAATATAAAAGATTAGAACGACGGTGTCGACAATTCCACGGGTCAAGTTTTAATATAGTTTAGTATAACGAAATACTTGGAAGTATTCCTAGGACCGTACCTAAGGGAGGATGGAATAAATTATGAAAACCTTTTTTTAATAAGTCTAAGTAGTAGCAATCAATTCCTATATTATGATGAATCATAAAATATACTAATGGGATAAAAATAAATAACTAAAATAATTAAATAAGAAAAATAGACAAACGAAAAAATCAATAAACCAATCAGGAAGATTAACTCGCTTTAGGGTTTGTAATCAACTTCGAATTAGGGTTTAGAGTAGATTAGCTACCAATTAACCAATTATTACCTTCTGGCCTCTAATTGACTAATCGATTGGTTAATACTCGCTTATCTCCCAACCTCACTTTCTCAACTAGGAAAAATTATGAATTACTCGATTTGACTTATCTTCCGACCTCTTCTAGACTATGATTTTGGATCTGGTGCCCTAAGTGTAGTATTTTCGTCAATATACACTTGTAATTTTTTGAACAGATTGATTAATAAAACAAATTCATTGATTATGATTAACATACTTTGTACTATTGTCCTCAAATGATTTTTGTATGTAAAGCAAAATGGAAGCAAATGTTTTTCACTGGTTGTCTAATTTTTAGCTAATACTAAGCGGTATAATGTGATCGGATCATAATACGAAAAGACAATTTATATTAGTTGACAAACCTAAACATGTTCTTAGTCTAATTAGAAATGAGATAACCGATTAAAAGCCTAATATGTCATCTATCAAGTCTAATTCGGGAGATGTCTTGTCTTGGGAATCTGAGCTGATGACTCTTAGAAGATAGAGACATAGATGTGACTGACTAGACTAACTAGAAATTGGATAGGACCCAAGTAGAATAGATCTTGAAAATGTTTATGGATTTATTCACTTGTGACATTCACTAACTTTTCATGAAGGAAGATGTAATAGTTACCATGAGATAAAATAGGATCAGATTGGGAAAACAAATATTACCCAAAGAGATCAAGGATATCCTCTGAGGGTAACACACTTAAACAAGGTCATTGGATGAACATCGAGTAGTTGTTTTCGTAATGGTATGTCATTGAGGAGAGCTCAATCACGATACTATAGTGGAATGACTTCGTGACTAAATGAGTTTATAATAAATAGATGAAAAGTTGAAACTTAATTATAAATCACTTGAGCCTCAACTACATATGTTCAATCAGTCCCTCTTCTAGTTCGTTGAAACCATAATTGAATTATGTGTTTAAATATAAATGAATGAAATGAATAGAAAAAGAGAAATGGGAAACATTTAAGAATAATTTTTTTCTCTGAAATGGAGAAATGGAATAATTTGGCATTGAATGTAGGTTTCCAAAATAGAAATGGAAACGAAAATGAAAATGGAAAATTGCACTCCTATATAGGATTACTTAAAAAATGATGGAAGAATGATTTTATGTTTCTAGACTATATTGAAGCCCAAAAATGAAAATAAACCATTTGATCATAGTGAACATGTTGGTTGTGAAATATTGAACATATTTTCTCGAAATTTTACCATGGGCAAAATCGTCAAAATTTCCCAAGGCTAAAATTGTCAAAATTTTGTTGAGGGTAAAATAAGGATGAGAAATTTTTTATATATAAATATTAAATTTTATTTAGGAAAATAGAAAAACTAAATTGGGTTGGATCACATTATAGAGTACTAGGTCAAAAAGGCTCAAGAAGTACTCGTAATTGGATCCAATGTGAGAGAGGCCCAAAACCATTCATATAACATGAAGGGGGCAACCTTAGTAGAAATACAAGGGTGAGTTATTCAGCCATCTCCTACTCTAGTTAGGATACTGCTTTTCTATTTAAAATAAACCTCTACAACTTTACAAGGGTTCTACCTTATCTTCCTATTAATAGATTACACTGGTAGAGCTATTAACACAACTTTTGAGAGATTGTTATTCTACTAAAAATTAGAGAGAATTTATCCTCAACGTATAAACATGTATTTTAGAATAACAAATTTACCAATTTCTATTAAAGAAGAGAATTTTCGTTTTCACCCCAAAAGGAAAACTTTTCTAGTTTTGTGTTTTGGTTCACTTGGTTCTAGCCCACACTCGAAGCAATTTATGGTATGAGAATAGCAAAAAAATTCATTTGGTTGAAAGCCAGAAAACATCAAGAACTTGCTTAATCCAAAAACACATGTATGATTTTGGTTAAGGTTTAATGCTATAAATATCACAAACTCAGTCTATGCAAGAAAACCATTTTCAAACTGGGTTTTTCCAACAATTTGTATTAGAGTCAGGTTGTGCTATATTTATGGTGCAAACTGAGACTGAATCTCTCACTTCATCTTATTTGATTAATATTTGATAAAATATAACATTCTTGTGATTATTCGCATGTTTAGGGGAATGTATGTGAATCAATGCAATATTATGTATATTTGTTATATAATTAATTTTTTTTACCAAGGTTGTGGTTCTTATGAAATAAATCATGGACTATCATCTCCACGTAGGATTATTTTTTATTTATAAATTTTTTGTGAGCCAAAAATGGACATAGGACATAAATGTATTTTTTCCAAAAAGGATTCCATGATGAGGAGAAAATAGAGTAGTGATGGCGGTCGAAGACACAAGGAATGCCTTGTGATGAAAAACTATATAATTTTTTTAATTTATTTCCTAGAAATAGAACCATGGTAACATTAGATGGAGATTTTATTTTATTACTCATCTCTTTATATAATTTTTTAATATTTATTTATCATATAATTTTGATATATATGTATGAGATTATCCACAGTAGATCTATTAAAGGTAAGAAGTGTGGTAATGAGAAAATACATGTGTTGCATTATTCAATTCACTTCTTTAGGTTATTCGATTATGTGAGAAGTATGGTAATGAAAAGGTGCATGTCTAGGATTGGATCTAGTAAGGAAAGACTTGGTTTTTAAGTGGTAAAATACGACTCACCTCCCTTTCCTAGGAACCTATCTGGTGCACGATTCACATTCACTTCTTCGGTTTTTCCTCTAAAAGAAGAATTGTGGAGAATCAAAATTGTTTGATTGAATCTTGTGAATAATTGAATATGAATATTATAAAATTGCCATAGCATGTCATGCATACATAAGATAAGCATGTCATATCGTTTAGGAAAGAATGTCACATGTACTTGTCATGCACATATTGATTATACATGATTGAAACCAAAAATTAAAAACCTTGCATGTTTTTTAAAATATTCAGGGGGAGAAGGTCTCTAAACAAAACCTAGGGCCTCCATCGATAGTCTATTGTGATGGCATGAAATAGACCTGCCCTAAGGTAGACGTCGTCATATGGATTTCACAGAGGAGACTTCTTGAAAGTAAGTAGAATTTTCTTATGATCATATAATAGTTGGACCGGCCCCTGTGGTTTGTATTATCATGCGATACATTAAGAAATTATGTCTTCAAAAAAGGACAACTAGTCAAAACATGCTAATTTGTGAGATTGTTCCAAGATGACACATTTGTGGTGCATGATGTGATAAGTGTTGATTTGATGATTATACACTCAAGATATTCTAGTTAAGTAACTCCCCATGGAGCTTTATTTAAGTTAGAATGATGGTCAAACGTTACACGATTATTAGTACGTACGAACGCCTAAGGAGTTACGTTCATGTACTATTTGGATACAAATTCATGTTCTTACTAGTTGATCATGATCATCCCTCGGTGGCTTGATTGAATGGGTGTGGGAATTATCATTGCAACGATGATCGTTGTTTTATCAAGTTTTAAAATTTATAAAGAGAATGATTGAACCTGGAAACTAACTCTGACAACGACTTAAGACAAGTGCACCTATCGAGCAGTAGTATAGCTTAGGCAAGACCGGATTGTCGAACCCAAAGGAACTAAAAGTACTAATACTAACCTTCTTTCTATTATTTAGCCTAAATAAGTGAAGTTGTTGTTTAATCTAAATTTAACTAACTACTAAGCTAAAGACGCAAAGAAAAAAAGAATGAATTGGGGAAATACTATTGGGAAAACTCAATTGATTAAGACGATACCCTTAGAAGAATCCACCTAGACACTTATTATCTAACACTGAACCAGGTGATTTATTCACTTGACTTAATCCATAGGATTCCCTAATTTATATTAAACCCTCTCTTGAGGCGAATAATATCTAACCCTAGGTTGATTAATTGAAATCTCTTTCTAATTAAAACCCCTAGAGTCGCATTAACTCGATCTATGGACTCCCATATTAGGTTTCACCCTAATCTGGCAAAATCTCGTCACCCTATCTCTAGGCGCACGATCAGCTCCGCTTAATTATGCTAGATCTACTCTTAGACAGGGACTTTTGCTCCACCACCTAAGCACATCCAACTTGAATCAATATCTCGAAAATATTAACACAAGAATTAAGCACACATAATTAAGAACAAATCAAATATTTATCATATAGTTCAGAGAATAATAACAAGATCCGTCTTAGGTTTCATCCCCTTCAGGTATCTAAAGGGTTTAGTTCATAACAATAAAAGAAAACATCTCAGAAGAAAAGATAAAACAAAACATAAGAAATCTCTAAAACTCCCTGAAGGAATTGAAGGAGAAATTCGCCGTCTTGAGTAGAATTCTGGCTTCTTGAGATGGATCAACTGGCTATCCTTGAGTGATTCTCAAAAATCTGACCTTTTGGCTCGGCTTCTTGGCCTAGCTCTCCCTTGAAGGTTATGCTTAGGGTGTTTATATAGGCTCTTGGAATGCTTTATTTGGCCCCTAAGTATCCTAATCTGAGTGGAATTCCTACTAGGGTGTTTGAATAGGCTTCGGAATGTGTTTTTTTGCCTTCATGTAACATCCCAAAATTAGGCCTAGTAGGATTGGGCCCAATGGGCCTTGGGCGTAAGAATGTTTAAAATTTTGAGAACAAGAGAATAACATTATTGCAAATTGGACTTATTAGTTAAGTGAATTTGGAAGGTTACAAGGTTCTATGAAGTCTCAGGTTTAATTGGGCCTTAGGAAAAATTGGGTATTTTAGCACTTTAAGGAGAGATGGTAAGTAGCTTCAAGGCTTATAGAAATAAATAAGTAATGTGCTTGCATAAATGAGCTATTAGTAGAGAGGATATGGCACCACTTGTAGTACTTTGAGGGAAGGATTTCAAATCACTTTGTGTGCATCTTGACTTTTACTTTTGCTTCCCTTCTTTAATATGTCGGTCAAGGAGTAATTATGGCAAGGGTGGACTTCATCATTTTTGGTAAGGTGGCTAAATAAATAAGGCAAGGTTGAAGTTAGGGAAAGGAATCAAAAGGAAAAGGGAATGTAGGGGGAATATGTGGCATCTTTCAAGGGGAAATGTTTTAGAAAGGATAGTTGGCAAAGTTTGGACTTTTAGAGCATGTATGTGGACGGTTTTGGGGGCTATAGTGTGATAGCCGAAATTTGTTCAGTCTTTTGGTAGGATTTTTTATGTTGTTAGGCCAAAAATCACTTTTTCACAATTTGGCGTTTTTCTCTCAATTCTTTCTTTTGCTGTGTGCCGAAATTACTAGCCTTGGTGACCATATTTTTCTTCTTTCATTTTACTTTGGCCAAATTCTCCTAGCACATTTGTGCATTTTCTTACTCTTTTGTTTGATCAAGATTTTCATCTCTTGTTTATCTCCCTCTTGATAGCCGAAACATTCATCATTCATCCAACCTCCCAGCTTTTTTTTTCTTTTAACCATTTCTCTAATTCTTTCTCTTCTCAAACTGACACCATCTTTTAATCACAAACTTTTGTTTGATCATTTCACATAGCCAAATATAAGTTTTGATTTGGGAGGGTCATACATCATATTTTTATACTCGCTCCAATAAGATCATTCTCTTCTTTGTAGTGGTATAGCGGAATGCCAATTACTACCACATCAACGGGAATTTCATTGTTCAAGGTAAGGAAGCTCTCTCATAGTCTTTTTCAATAACTTCTTTGGTTATTGCATTAATCGGATTGAAGGATGATTTATCGACCATATGTTTTAGGTACTTAATCACTCAATTTATTATCTTGCGATTATACGGATGTTGTCGTAAGCCGATCTTACTCTTGAGATCAAACTTTCATAATAACATAATATTAGTTTGGACTAATATTTGTTTACAATGGAGGCAAACAATATCGAATCAAAAGGTGTAGTGATTGGTGATTGGAAAAGGATCGGATTGACAATTCCAACTCCTAAATTCAAACGAAGGGCTATTTCAGCGATTTGAGACTTTCCACCGGGTTGTGGACCCTCATTCGGTGAGAATCAACTATTCAAGGTTGTTCGTAATTGTGACGCATCAACGATTCAGGATTTTTCACCAGCTTGTGGACCGTCAATTGGGGAAAACCGACAAATCATGGTTGTTCACGATCGTTTGTTTTAGAGTAGATTTATTAGACTGCGTTCATTTTTTAATCGAGCGTTATAATATTTTAGGTGTCAACGATCAAGAAAACATAGTGCTTACCATAATCAGGTGTGTAATCTCACACCATGTTTCATGGGTTAAAAATTTATATCGTGTTAGTGGTAAAATTATGAAATCGATATTAAGACCATGAAAATTACGAAAATGCCCTTGTGGGCCAAATTGGTATAATTGATATGTGGGCCAAATTGGTATATTTGATATGTGGGCCAAATTGGTATATTTGATATGTGGGCCAAATTGTTATATTTGATATGTGGGCCAAATTGGTATATTTGATATGTGGCCCAAATTGATACATTTGATATGTGGGCCAAATTAGTATATTTGAAATGTGGGCCAAATTGAAATAAATTACGAAAATGGGCCACAAAAAATGTAAGAAATATTTGTTTACATTATTGTAAATTGTTAAGCATTATATACATGTTTTGCATGGGATGGGGATAATGATGAAGAGAAGTTCTGGTAGCTTTGCTACATAAATCTGGTGGCTCTGCCACAAATCTGAAAAAAATGGCAATGCCATGTAAATTCTGTTAATATGGTGGCTTAACCACAAATTTGATATAAGGGGCTTAATGCCTACTTTTGGTGTGTTGGCGGGGTGGGTGACTAATCCCCACAGGTGTGTTCGTTGGTACGGGTAGTGTGTAGCGGATGGAAAACTAGGTTTTGTTTGGGAATTGCATATCATATGCATATTATATATATATATATATATGATACATTTAAATTATTGTAAATGGGCTTTGGCCCAAATAAATGCTTAATGGGATTTTGGCTCAGTGGACATGGTAAGTGAGTTACACACTGAGTTCTTGTAACTCACCCCCTTCTCTTAACCCTTGTAGGTAATGATCAGTGACGAGGACTTGGAGCCATGGATGACTCGGTGGAGGCCATGCTTCGAAAATAACATATTCGAATATTAGTAAACTACCTTTCCATTTTATTTGATTACTTTTATTGTTTCGGGTTTTAAAGTTGTGATAAGGCCTCTGGACTATTTTTATTTTGCTTTATGTTTGGGATGTTTTTATTATTCTTCTTAAATTGTTTAAAAAGGAACTTCTAAAAATATAAATAATGGGTGTCAAAATTGATTAATAAATGGATTTTATAGCAAACTTTTACAAATAATTTAACTCGAATTCTCTTTCAAAATTTCAACGTCATTTTCAAAAGTCCTAATTTTAAAGTCTACTACTTCGATTTTCAACTCATCAACCAACCTCTCAAAAATACTTGTATTTTATCTACGTTTCCACAATGTTTTCAAAATGCTTCTGCAACTCTATTTCCAAACATCATATTTTCGTAAATTGTTGTTTCAAATATGTTTTCGCAACCAAAAAGGTTTTTAAAGATAATTACGTTTTCAAATAGATAACAATTGCTTAAGTGTTTTGGATTTTAACAAAGAGGCTGTAATTCCCAAACAAGTTTTTAACAATCACAAAGATGGTTTTGAAAAGAAAAAAAAACACTTCCATGTGACACGCCAGATTCGGGCCTAACTTCTAGGCCGGGTTTGGGGTGTTACACTTCAAGTATCCAAATCTGAGTAAAACTCCTCTTGGCCGCGGCAGGGACACGGTCATGGCACACGCCCGTGTGAATCGATTTCAGGCCGTGGTCGAGTCTACTGAAGAGACATGCCCGTGTGTTTTGGGGTCTAGGCTGTGTTAGAGTAAATTAGGGAGGCACGGCTGTGTGGTCTTGGGCCCAGGCCGCGCCGATTTCTTCTTTGGCCCAATTTGGTTCGTTTTGAGTCCGTTTCTTGTTCTTTTCGTCATAGGTGCTTTCCTGAGTATAAAACATGAAAAGAAAGGATTAAGAGCACCATTTTACACAAATCAAGGGATAAATCATCCAAAAGTATGCTAGATGTGGGATTAAAATATGTTACTTTTATGGTTTACCAAATACCCCCACACTTAAGCTTTTGCTTATCCTCAAGCAAAATTCTCTACTTACAATTAAAATGAACTTTCCAAATTTTCATAATTGTCATCAATAATTTCTCGTCATAATTCATAGATAATTTATACATGGATAATTTAACTCAAAGAGTCCTAAAAATTCAAACAATATAAGTCATACATTTTGTAGCTCAAAAACATAGGTGTCTCCCATTATCTAAATAATTACCTTTAATTCAAAACTGATAAGGATTGACATCCTCACTAAAGATTCACTCAAAGCACTCGAAGTGTTTAAGGCTCAAGAATAAGCACTCATAAGTCGAACCTGAAAAGTTAGTCCCATAGCCTGAAAATCAAATCTTCACCACTGTAATATGAGATGATACACAAATCAAAAGGTCTTTAACAAGGTTGTAACGGGGCTTAGGTTAAAGGTGTGGATAAATGCTGAATTGGGAGGTTAGAATCGAGATTGACCTAACAAATTACCTAAATTTAGAAAAAGAATTGAACTACTAATCTAAATAATTATATCACATGAAAATACTAATAATACGAGCTTCTTCTTCAAGATATTGAAATTAAACATATAAGTCACTTAATAACAGAACTAATAATGAATATACTTTGTTTTTTTTAGATAACGCTAGCACAGATTACATAAGAAAGAACTTTTATAACTAAAATAATATAATTGAGCAACTTATAAAATCAAGTCTCGATAGAAGGGTAGTCAAAGGAATGGTGATAACAAATACGAGCGGGGTTTTGGGTAAAATTAGTGGGTGAATCAATAAAAAGGGTTGTTAAGATCAAAGGGTTCACTAATGGTTAATTGTGAAGGTAGGGAGTGAGTGGGTTAAAACCTAGGTGCCTTTATCATCTCAGTATATCAAATCAAAAATGTGGTCTTAACATGTATAATCGAGGCAAGTTCTAGAATAACAGTTCAATGTTGACACACTCATAATCAAAAAGTGAGCACGAAAAAGAATGTATGCTCTGTAAGGCTCAAAATCTCACTAAAATTATGGGTGTTTTTGATGTCAATCTCTTAAATTTCAAACTTCAAAGTAATATTCAAATTCAGGTAGACAACCTAGAAAAAAAATTTTATTTCTGAAAAATAGACTTATCATGCTTGATTCTCTAGTATCTTAAAGTATAAATCATCAATGCACAATTAACTATGACTTACTCAAAAACATATCAATAAGAATCATAAATCATCAGAAATTTCATCCTAATTAGTAATATGAGGAAATTACTTAAGAACTAGATATAATTCAGGGATTTGAGAATAATGCAAAAAGTTAGGCACTTTTACCCCCATACTTAAGATGTACATTGTCCTCAACGTACAAAGACAGATAATATTAATATTCTAAGAAAATCAAAAGTGAGGGAGAGGAGTGAAACTTGCTGAATTGTTGGATGGATTCTTTGAGTTGGAAGTGTAGAAACTTGATTTGGAGGTGAAAGATAAGTTGGAGGGGGTGGTGATAGTGTTGGCTATGGTCGTGGTGTGGTGGTTATCAACAGTCTCTGTACTAGATGAAGAAATTTGGAAGCCTACAAAGAATTAGCCAAGAGATCTGAAGAAACATGTAAAATAAACTAATTGTGTATTTAAAGATAGGAAAGAAAAAGAGAAAGGGACTAAGAAGGAAAATAAAATTAAAAGGAAAGCTTAATGGACTAAGGAGTCCTTATTGATGGATGGTTAGATTTGGGAGGAGTTTTTGAGGGGAAAACGGCTAGGGTTGGTTTGGGGAAGGATATTGGGGAAAAGGCCCGTGTTCGATTTTAATCAGCCCGTGTTTTTGTGATTTTGAATTTTGGGTGCGTTCAGGGTGTTTGGCTACGGCCGTGGTCAAGGTGCCACGCCCGTGTTCTTCTTCCCATGGTTGTTTAGAATAGGCGTGTTTAGCCCGTGCTCGACAAGTCAGTATCTTCACACGGTTGTAAGGTACGGCCGTGTCTTGCTTGTGTTTGATAAGTCAGTATAGTCCACGAAAAGTCAGCACGGGCGTGGACTATTATCGCAGCCTGTGTTGGGGAAAAAATTCTTCTTTATCGTGCACGACTACTAGCACGCCCGTGGTCCGTCCCCTGGCTTCCACACGATCACAAGCACGCCTGTGTGTAAGGTCGTGTGGTCTAAAGACCTGTGCTTTATTAGATTAATTAGTATGGAATTAAATGCCAAAAATTAAGAGTATAATGTTAGTGAGGTTAGTGCTCGGGTAGCCTCCTGAGAAGCGCTTGTTTAAAGTCTTAAGCTAGACTTACCCTGTTTTCCTTTCTAAAAGAAGGTTCACGGAGCTGAAGCTCCTCTCCCATATCCCTAAAATCTTCACCATTATATATTTTGAGTCAGTGACCATTTACCTTGAATGTGCCTTGAGTGGGATGAGTTACCTCGATTGTGCCATAGGGAAAGATTGTTTTAATCATGAATGGACCTGACCATCTTGATTTTAGTTTCCCGGGAAACAATTTGAGCCTTGAGTTGTATAGCAGGACCAAGTCCCCTACTTCGAATTATTTTGATTTCTTTATACGAGTATCATGGCGTCGCTTTGTTGCCTCATTGTATAGTTCCGAGTTCTCGTAGGCATTAGTTCTCCATTTGTCTAGCTCGTTCATCTGCATCATTCTTTTCTTTCCTACAGTTTTAATATCGTAATTTAGAAATTTTATAGCCCAAAAAGCTTTGTGTTCTAGCTCGAATGGTAGATGACAGGTTTTCCAGTAGACAAGTTTGTTTGGGGATGTTCCTAGGGGGTTTTAAATGCTATTCTATAGGCCTATAGGGCATCATCTACTTTTAATGCCCATTCTTTTCTGTTTGATTCAACCGTTTTTTCTAGGATGCGTTTAAGTTCTCGGTTTGCTACTTCAACTTGCCTACTGGTTTGATGGTGATATGGGGAGCAATCCTGTGGTGTACTCCATATTTTTTTTAAGACTTTTTCAAATTGAGTATTACAGAAATGAGTGCCCCTATCACTAATGATAGCTCTAGGTGTTGCAAATCGAGAGAACAGTTTCTTGAGAAACTTAACTACTACTTTAGCATCATTGGTAGGTAAAGCTTCGGCTTCCACCCATTTTGACATGTAATCAACTGCCACTAGGATGTATTTATTTCCAAATGAACTAGGGAATGGACCTATAAAATCAATACCCCATACATCAAATATTTCACATGATAGCATATATGTTTGAGGCATTTCATCGCGTTTAGAAACATTACCTTTTCTTTGGCATTTATCACATAAAGCGACATACCTGTTGGCATCTTTAAATAAAGTGGGCCAATAAAAACCTGATTCGAGTATTTTATGTGCTTCTTAATGCCACTGTAGTGTCCTCCTGAAGGTCTTGAATGGCAATGTTTTAGGATTTTGCTTGCTTCAGCCCTTGTAGCGCATCTCCGAATTACTTGATCTGCACATATGTGGAAAAGAAAAGGATCTTCCCAAAAATAGTTTTTCGCATCAGCAAAGAATCATTTCTTTTGATGACGTGTTAATCTTTTTCGTAAGATGTTAGCAGCTAAATAATTCGCAATATCTGCAAACCATGGTACCTCAAATTTGGTTATAAAAAAGAGTTGTTCTTCAGGGAACGAGTCGTTTATCTCACTTTTGTCGAGCTCTTCGATATGTGGGTTCTCAAGCCTGGAGAGGTGATCTCCTGCAAGGTTTTCAGCTCCCTCTTTATCCTGTATTTCCAAATCAAATTCCGTAAGAGTAAAATCCATCTTATGAGTCGAGGTTTTGCATCGGGTTTAGTTAAAAGATAACAAAGAGTGGAGTGGTCAGTGTAAACGACAACTTTAGATAATACTAAATATTGTATGAATTTATCAAATGCAAAGACCACAACTAGTAATTCTTTTTCAGTGGTGGTATAATTTTCTTGTCTGTTGTTAATGTCTTCTTTGGCGTAATAGATCAATTTGGAAGTGCTTGTCTCTTTGCTGTCCTAAAACTGCACCTACTGTAAAATCACTTGCATCACACATTAGTTCAAAAGAAAGATTCCAATCGGGGGCAATTATAATTGGGGCATTTATTAATTTTTCTTTAAGGATATTAAATGCATCTAAACATTCCTGATCAAACATAAAAGGTGTATCTTTTTTTAGCAATTTCGTTAGAGGCTTAGCTATTTTAGAAAAATCTTTAATAAATCTTCTATAAAATCCTGCATGACCTAAAAAGCTTCTAATAGCCTTAACTAAGCTAGGAGGAGGTAATTTTTCTATGGTTTCGACCTTTGCTTTATCTACCTCGATTCCCGTACTGGAAATTTGATGTCCCAATACAATTCCCTCTTGTACCATGTAACACCCCAAACCCGGTCAATACACCACGACCGAATCCGGTATGTTACAGGGAGAAAGGATTTTGAGAAAATAGGTTTAAGTTTAGATGTTTGATGAAAACACTTCGCTAAATTGTGTATTTGAAGAAAAACTTGAGTAGGCTTGATTAAAATCTGATGATGTATTTGAAAACCCGAAAATTTTGAAAACTTAATCAGATGTGTAGGTAAAGCAAGTTTATCTCATTTAGAAGTTTAAGTTGTTTCTTATTATTACTAAAACATTTTGACTTAGTAGAAAATCGAGTTTAAGTTAGAAAAACATTTGAGTTCTCTTTATTCCAAATCTTAGTGTGATACAGATGGTATAGTTTAAAATATCGTTTTTGTAGTTTTGAAATCGTTGTCTTTTCAAGTTTTAGCACATTTTAACCCAATTAATTTGTTAAGGCATATTAAAGATCCACTTTAAGCATAAACATAGCAAAACATAATTTTAAAAGGCCTTTTACAACCCAAAATAAAACCAAATAGTAATAAATAAGCTAATGTACTAAATTTTATAAAGTCTGAGCAAATCCTTATTTAAGCATGGCATGTGCACCTCGAGTCCATCCCGGCTCCATGTCCGCGTCTAAGTGTCACCTGAAATGTCAAAGGAGAGAGAGTGAGTCGCAGGACTCAGTGTATAAATTCCCCTCCGATAATTCAACATGCTAACACACATCATAGCAAAGCAATACAATTAATGCACCGTTCCTAACCATCCATTACACCTTTTCTACCCGTGTGGTACCAAACCCTTGGTGGTGCCAAACCACCGTGACCCAAAGTCACGATATCCATAATGTGGTGCCAAACCACTTTGGTGAGCCAAGTCACGAATAATCCAATGATGGGGCCAACCCATCGTGTGATACCAAATCACTAGTGACAATCCAGTATCTCACAAGTGGGGCCAACCCACGTGGTGTCAAACCACGAGGAAGAGTCGCAATGAGGTGCCAAACCTCCGGTGTCCCAAAGACACAAGTGTGATACCAAATCCTTTGGTCACCATGATCACAAATCCGATGATGGGGCCAACCCATCGTGTGATACCGAATCATGGCGTCAATCCGTATAATCAAGCTGTGAGGCCAACCCACCGTGGTACTAAGCCTTTGGGACGAGACGCGAGGTGCCAAACCTCTGGTGACCCAAAGTCACAAAATATGTGATGCGAAACCACTGGAGGTGCCAAACCTCCGGTGTCCCAAAAGACAGTGTCCCAAAGACACGGATATCATACTCCCCTCCTCTCATATTACCCATACATGTCATCTCGACTCATGTACAATATGCAAATCATGTCATTCATGCCAACATGTCCAAAATTGCATCTTCTGACATATATCATGGATCATCATAATAGATGTATCAACAATAGAACTCGTAATGTTACGGACTTACGAATCCGTGAACATACCTATCGGGTATCAAGACAATCATCACTGTTTCACTTGTTACAACACAAGTTATTAACTTATTACTAAGAAATCAGTGTGTTAGCTTACACACCTGAAATAGCGAAGGTTTTAATCCTAAGAACCGGTCAAAGTCCCTTGATCACCTCAACAGCCCTGATCCTACAATCGGCCAACAAGGGATTAACAATTAAACTATTCGGCCAAAATAGATAAGCCAAAGGGGTTGCGTTAAGCCTTACCTTTGCAAATGGTTCGGTTTCAACCAAACCCGAACCAACACAGTTCCTTCGATAATCGGCCTCCCTCAAAACACAAACCATTAGTCTCATCAATCTTTGGCTTAACAACTCTAAAGAAACCATTAAAGCAACCTCTTACCACCACTTATCGATTGCCTAACAGTCTGAAGGCTCTCCTTGCTTGATTTCAAACTCCAAAGGCCCTATACGAAAAACGATTACCAAACCAAACGTTAACTCCTTTCAACAGATACCGAAATCGGTCCTAAAATACACTAAAAATTGACAAAGCACAAGAAAGAGGAGAAATGGCCATTCGGCCAACCACTTACCCCTTACTAGACCGATTGAACAAGACTCCAACAAGGTCACACTCCCCCTCTGATATACGGCACTAAAGAAACTATAGGAAGAAAGAAAAGATTCGGCTAGCACCCTTAATCAAAATGGGAAAGGAGGTTCGGCCTAAGAGCAATGAAAGAAAACGATTGGGAACAAACGGCTAAAGGGTTTGGAGAAGAAAAGAAGAAGATAAAAGGATGAATAGAGGGGTGCTTACGGTTTAAAGAAAAAGAGGATGGAGGATGAAGTTTTTGGAAGGTTGTGTTTCGGTCAAGAAGGGAGAGAAAAGAAACTAGTTTCGGCTTCAACAATTGGAAAAGAAAGGGAGAGAGAGATGAACATTCGGCTACCAAGGTTTTCAAATGAGAAAAGAGAAAAAAATGTGGAGAAGAAAGTGTTGTAGTTTCGGCAAGTGTAGGTGCTTGAGGTTTCGGTTTACACAAGATGGAAGTGGAAAAGGGAACAATATTCGGCCACACACACACACTAAGTAAAAATATGCAAAGCAATTTTGGCAAAACGATACTTGGACTTTTGGTTAAAGGAGAAAAAGAGAAGAAGTTTTTGCTAGCTTTTGACACAAAGAAAAAATCGGCTTACCAAAAAGAATTTTGACCGAAAATGCACACTTGCTAAAGGCAAATTCGGCACACCCCTACGACACCAACCGGCCACTCATTTCTCTCCCCCAAAATCTCTCCAAAACCGGCCAAACTCCCTCCAAACACTCCCAAGCCACCAATTCAAATTACCTTGACCAAGTCCTCCTCCACAATTTGCTCTCCACCCATCATTCAAATAGGAAGACTTAGTCCAAGGCAGAGTTTGAATTGCCTACAACTCCTCCCTCCATGTAGTCAAATGGAACAAAAATGTGGGATTTTCAGACTTGAACCTGGGACATCCTCCCTTGCACTTGACGCCACACACAAGCTCTAAGTGGCGCATGCTTTGCCACTTTGCTAGCTCATCACTTGTGCAACAATTCACCAAATAAAATACATAAGACCCAACTCCTTCAAATTTCTATCACATAAAGCCCAAAACAAAAATTTCTCCTACCACTCGAACTTACACCTAGCTTATAACTAAGCCCCAACAACATCGAAATAACAACATAACACATCAAGCACATGTAGCAAAGCCAAAATAAAATAGCCCTTAACCCGGGATATTACAGTTCTACCCCCCTTAAAAATAATTTCGGCCTCGAAATTACCTGATCAGAAGAGTTGCGGGTATTGCTGTCTCATCACATCCTCGGGTTCCCAAGTAGCTTCTTCCACGCCATGATTCCGCCAAAGAACCTTAACCAAAGGCACAGACTTCTTACGCAGAACCTTCACATCCCGATCTAAAATCTGCACAGGCTCTTCCTCCATGGTCAAATCTGGGTTTACCTCAATCTCTCCCACTGCTACCACATGCGATGGATCTGAACGATATCGCCTAAGCATCGAAATGTGAAATACGTCGTGAATCTGACTTAGCTCTGCTGGCAACTCGAGCTGATATGCAACTGGTCCCACTCGTCTCGATTACCTTATCACCTTAATAAACCTCGGACTTAGCTTGCCTTTCCTTCGAACCTTAACACTTTCTTCCACGGCGAGACCTTGGTAAAAACTTGATCCCCACAAGAAACTCTATATCTCTTCGCTTAAGATCGGCATAAGACTTACGCGGTCAAGCTTCCTTCAATCGAGCTGAATCAACTTAACCTTGTCTTGATCTCCGCAACCAACTCGCCCCAACAAGCGGCGTTCACTTAACTCTGTCCAACAAGTAGGTGGCGACACTTCCTCTCGTCATAACGCCTCATATGGTGCCATCTTGATGCTTGCTTGGTAACTATTGTTGTAGGCGACCTCATTAACGGTAGATACTCCTCCCAACTACCCACAAGTCCAATACACAACCTCGTAACATGTCCTCCAAGATCGTATAATCCTTTCCATTGCCGTCCGTCTGCGGATGAAATGCGTCTTTGAAATCCAACCGCGCACCAGAGCTCGATGCAACGCTTTCGAACCTTAGACGTAAATTGGGATCCCTATCCGAGATGATCGATCATCGGCACCCGTGCGATCTCACAATCTCGACACATCTGACCGCCAACCTCTCAAGTGAGTAATCCACCTCATCGAATAAAGTGAGCCGATTTAGTCGGTCAATCCACAATTACCCAAAGCTGAATCCTTCTTGCTCGGTGTAGCGGTAATCCACCGCGAAATCCATAGTTATCCTTTCCCACTTCCACCGAGGAATCTTCTTTGGTCAAGCAACCTCGACGGCAACTAATGCTCGACCTTGACACTGCGACATGTCGACACTTCCTACAAACTCCGTCACTTCCTTTTTCGACCGGCCACGAGGCGGTCTCGAGATCCTATTCATCTTACTACCTCCGGGATGCATAGCGTGAAATTGCTATGTGCATCTGAAGAATCTTTGCCTTAACTCGGTGTCTCTCGGCATACAAGCCTTCCCCGAAAACACAAAGACCCCATCATTAGACAAGCGTAACTCTCCAAACCATCATTACGCACTTGTGTCCTCTGCGCACTCAAAACCTCATCCATCAACTATTTTTCTCGATCCGCTCAACCAAGTAGGCAACTGCGATTCGCGAGAATACTCGTCGTCATACAAACTCAAGTGGGCAAACAACGCTCTTAAATCTAAAACAACCTTACGGCTCAACGCATTCGCCTGGCGTTAGCCTTGCCCGGATGATACTCAATTGAGCAGTCGTAGTCTTTCAGCAGCTCAACCCATCTGCGCTGTCTCAGATTCAAATCCTTCTGAGTCAAAAGGTACTTTAGACTCTTATGATCTGAATAGACTATCGATCTCTCTCCGTACAAGTAATGCCTCCATATCTTCAAGGTAAAGACTACAGCCGCTAACTCCAGATCGTGCGTTGGATAATTGACCTCATGTGGCCTCAGTTGCCGAGATGTGTAAGCCATAACCTTCCCTTCTTGCATCAGCACACAACCCAAACCCTTATGTGATGCATCGCGACACTGCGTGAATTCCTTACCACCTCTGGGTTGAATCGAGCCGGAGCTTGGTCAAAATCTTCTTCAACTTGTCGAAGCTCTCCGCGCTTCTCGGTCAAATGAACGGAACCCCTTTTCTTAATAATTTGGTCATCGGTACTGCGATCAGCGAAAACCCTCTACAAACCTTGGTAGTATCCGCCAAACCCGAAAACTCCAAACCTCGACTCATCGACCTAGGCGGCTTCAATCCAAAGCGCCTCAATCTTTCGAGGATCCACTCTAATCCCTCACCGATACTACATGACCCAAGAACGTCACCTCCTTAAGCGAACTCGCATTTACTAAACTTCGCATAAAGCTATGTCTCCCTCAAAATCAGTAATACCACCCTTAAATCGCATCATGTTCCTCCTCAGTCCTTGAATATACCAAGTTGTCGATAAAACCCACTAACCGATCTAAATCACCGTTGGAACACCCTATTCATCATATCCATGAAGGCCGCCACAGCGTTAGTCAACCCAAACGGCATAACTAAGAACTCAAAGTGCCCATACCGAAAAGTGCGAAATGCCGACTTGCGGATATCGCCTCCTTTACCTTTAATCGGTGATACCCGGACCTTAAATCGATCTTCGAGAAAACCGACGCATTCTTCCGGTGATCAAACAAGTCATCTATAAAAGCGGCGGATACTTGTTTTGATCGTCGACTTATTCGGTTGGCGGTAGTCTATACACATTCGCATAGTACCGTCTTTCTTCTTGACAAAATGCAAAGGCGCTCCCCAAGGCGAAACACTTGGCACGATAAAGCCTCGGTCCAACAATTCTGGATCTCGAGCCTTAAGCTCCACTAACTCTTTAGGCGCCATCACATGCGGAGCTATAGATACGGTGCGATTAAGATATGCAGATCTATCTCGAACTCTACCTCACGATCGGTGGCGGACGGAAGCTCCTCAGAAACACATCAACAAATTCCCTAATCGTCCGAACCGTCTCCACAAAGCAGACTATTTAGCCTCCAAGGCATACATGCACCACATATGCTTCACGCCTTTTCTCGACCATCTTCCGGCTTCCGGGCGAGATACCACATTGGACGGATAATTTCTCCTATTACCGATCGAACTACCTCATCACCTTTAGCTATATTTTGAACCATGCGCTTAGCGCGCAATCCAACCGCACGGTACTTAACCAACAGTCCATCCGAGAATCGATCGAACTCCCCAAAAGGCGGTTCCATCGGATCGACCACAAACACTACCCCTTGGAGTTCTAGAGGTACGTCTCTATACGACTTATCTACAACTACGAGTGATCTGAGGGCTTATTACGGTCATCCGCCTAGAAGATATCTCGAGTCTAAATCCATGGTCTTCACTATGCTACTTGCAACATATGAATGTGTTGAACCCACATCAATCAAAGCGATAAATGGAGAACCAAAGATTAAAAGCGTCTCGGTGATGACGTCCGGTCGCGTTGCCCTCTCTCGACGCCCGCCGCATACACTAGCCGGTATGCGGCCTCGAACTACTGCACCTCTCGCTCGGTGCTCCATGGCCCCGACCGAACCATTACCTCCTCGCCATTACCTCGGCCCCTTTGCGGTGGTGGTCCGTTATTCTGTCTTCGAGTACGGCCACGACTCGGATGAATCCTAGCCAACTTGCGGGACGGTCCCTCATACGGTGGTCCAGCGAGCCATACTCAAAACAGCCTTTTCCACCGCTCCAACATCCTCCCCAATGAACTTTCCCACAGCGGTTACATCTGCGGCGGTCACGCTTGGCGACAACAAACCTATCGGTGATTATTTTCGGTCTAGCCCTTTTCTGCGGATTACGGCGACCGGAAGATCCAAAACTCCTCTTGTGTCGGTTCCTATCCATGCCTTGCCTCACGACTCTTTAATACCTTCGCCACCTTCGCTTTTCAACCGAGCAGCAAATTCACGCCCCGCCGAGGCGCAATCAACAATCTTAATTGTCTCACGAGGCCATCCTCAAAACGAACACACCTCTCGTGTTCAGTAGCTACCATACCCCTGGCATACCGACTCAGCCTCAGAAACTCTGCCTCGTACTCTGACACAGATTTACTTCCCTGAACTAACCTCAGAAATGCTTTCCGTTGCTCATTAATGTAGTTAGCTCCCACGTACTTTTTCTGATAAGCAGCCCTGAAATAGTCCCAAGTCAGATCTTCTGCTGCAGTGCTGTCTCGAACCGTGAGCCACCACTGGTATGACTCATCTCGGAGAAGTGATACTATCCCCTTTAACTTTTCTTCAGCAGTCAGGTCTAGATCGTCCATGATCCGCTCTGTCGCTTCTAGCTAATATTCAGCGATCTTTGGGAGCAACACCGAGACACCCGAAAGAATTTAGCCCCATTTGCCAAGTCGCTCGAGTACGCATTTCTAACTCCTGCGCCTCGCCTACTCCCACTACCCTTTCTAAAACCAGAACATCACCGTGACAACTGCGTCATCCCCAGTCTGTTCTTGAAACTCACCACCTCCAGCTGGTGGCGGAATCGGTATCTCATTTTCTGACCCTTGACCAGATCCTACGGGTTCAGAAACTGTCATCCTACCTCGACCATGTCCACGACCACGTCCACCTCGGGTACTCATGACTAAATCTCGTCTGATTTAAAGAATTTTATGCATCAGTAATTATTCCATTGTTTTAAAGCAAAGTCTTATGAATATTAAAGGAGCTTTGTTTTCGCGAGTCTACTGAGCCCTATCAGTTTTAATTTCTAAAGTAGTCTTACTATCACTAGCCATCCAATCACATCTCATCAATATCATTATCTCAAACAATAGTAAGGGGTACTTAGCTGGGCGGATTGGTGCCGGAGACTCGGTGCCATGCCTTTCACACTATACTTTTAAAAACAAAAATAAACTTTTGAAAATATTTTGGACCCCGGGCCCACGATCGAGCCTTTGAACTTAGCTCTGATACCACAATTGTAACACCCCAAACCCAGTCAATACACCACGACCGAATCCCGTATGTTACAGGGAGAAAGGATTTTGAGAAAATAGGTTTAAGTTTAGATGTTTGATGAAAACACTTTGCTAAATTGTGCATTTGAAGAAAAACTTGAGTAGGCTTGATTAAAATCTGATGATGTATTTGAAAACCCGAAAATTTTGAAAACTTAATCAGATGTGTAGGTAAAGCAAGTTTATCTCATTTAGAAGTTTAAGTTGTTTCTTATTATTACTAAAACATTTTGACTTAGTAGAAAATCGAGTTTAAGTTAGAAAAACATTTGAGCTCTCTTTATTCCAAATCTTAGTGTGATACCCGATGGTATAGTTTAAAATATCGTTTTTGTAGTTTTGAAATCGTTGTCTTTTCAAGTTTTAGCACATTTTAACCCAATTAATTTGTTAAGGCATATTAAAGATCCACTTTAAGCATAAACATAGCAAAACATAATTTTAAAAGGCCTTTTACAACCCAAAATAAAACCAAATAGTAATAAATAAGCTAATGTACCAAATTTTATAAAGTCTGAGCAAATCCTTCTTTAAGCATGGCATGTGCACCTCGAGTCCATCCCGGCTCCATGTCCGCGTCTAAGTGTCACCTGAAATGTCAAAGGAGAGAGAGTGAGTCACAAGACTCAGTGTATAAATTCCCCCTCCTGATAATTCAACATGCTAACACACATCATAGCAAAGCAATATAATTAATGCACCCGTTCCTAACCATCCATTACACCTTTTCTACCCCGTGTGGTACCAAACCACTAGTGGTGCCAAACCACTGGTGACCCAAAGTCACGATATCCATAATGTGGTGCCAAACCACTGGTGAGCCGAAGTCACGAATAATCCAATGATGGGGCCAACCCATCGTGTGATACCAAATCACTAGTGACAATCCCGTATCTCACAAGTGGGGCCAACCCACAGTGGTGTCAAACCACAGGGACGAATCGCAATGAGGTGCCAAACCTCTGGTGTCCCAAAGACACAAGTGTGATACCAAATCACTTTGGTGACCGCGATACAAATCCGATGATGGGGCCAACCCATCGTGTGATATCAATCATCAAGCGTCAATCCCAGTATAATCAAGCGTGGGGCCAACCCACCGTGGTACTAAGCCACCAGGACGAGACGCCGAGGTGCCAAACCTTTGGTGACCCAAAGTCACAAAATGTGTGGTACCAAACCACTGGAGGTGCCAAACCTCTGGTGTCCCAAAGACACAATGTCCCAAAGACACGGATATCATACTCCCCTCCTCTCATATTACCCATACATGTCATAATCGACTCATGTACAATATGCAAATCATGTAATTCATGCCAACATGTCCAAAATTGCATCTTACAGCACATATATCATGGATCATCATAATAGACGTATCAACAATAGAACTCGTAATGTTACGGACTTACCCGAATCCGTGAACATAGCCTATCGGGTATCAAGACAATCATCACTGTTTCACTTGTTACAACACAGGTTATTAACTTATTACTAAGAAATCAGTGTGTTAGCTTACACACCTGAAATAGCGAAGGTTTTAATCCTAAGAACCGGTCAAAGTCCCTTGATCACCTCAACAGCCCTGATCCTACAATCGGCCAACAAGGGATTAACACTTAAACTATTCGGCCAAAATAGATAAGCCAAAGGGGTTGCGTTAAGCCTTACCTTTGCAAATGGTTCGATTTCCAACCAAACCCGAACCAACACTGGTTCCTTCTGATAATCGGCCTCCCCTCTAAAACACAAACCATTAGTCTCATCAATCTTTGGCTTAACAACTCTAAAGAAACCATTAAAGCAACCTCTTACCACCACTTACCGATTGCCTAACAGTCTGAAGGCTCTCCTTGCTTGATTTCAAACTCCAAAGGCCCTATCGAAAAACGATTACCAAACCAAGCGTTAACTCCTTTCAACGAGATATCAAATTGATCCTAAAATACACTAAAAATCGGCAAAGCACAAGAAAGAGGAGAAATGGCCATTCGGCCAACCACTTACCCCTTACTAGACCGATTGAACAAGACTCCAACAAGGTCACACTCCCCCTCTGATATACGGCAATAAAGAAACTATAGGAAGAAAGAAAAGATTCGGCTAGCACCCTTAATCAAAATGGGAAAGGAGGTTCGGCCTAAGAGCAATGAAAGAAAACGATTGGGAACAAACGGCTAAAGGGTTTGGAGAAGAAAAGAAGAAGATAAAAGGATGAATAGAGGGGTGCTTACGGTTTAAAGAAAAAGAGGATGGAGGATGAAGTTTTTGGAAGGTTGTGTTTCGGTCAAGAAAGGAGAGAAAAGAAACTAGTTTCGGCTTCAACAATTGGAAAAGAAAGGGAGAGAGAGATAAACATTCGGCTACCAAGGTTTTCAAATGAGAAAAGAGAAAAAAAAATGTGGAGAAGAAAGTGTTGTAGTTTCGGCAAGTGTAGGTGCTTAAGGTTTCGGTTTACACAAGATGCAAGTGGAAAAGGGAACAATATTCGGCCACACACACACACTAAGTAAAAAGATGCAAAGCAATTTTGGCAAAACGATACTTGGACTTTCGGTTAAAGGAGAAAAAGAGAAGAAGTTTTTGCTAGCTTTTGACACAAAGAAAAAATCGGCTTACCAAAAAGAATTTTGATCGAAAATGCACACTTGCTAAAGGCAAATTCGGCACACCCCTACAACACCAACCGGCCACTCATTTCTCTCCCCCAAAATCTCTCCAAAACCGGCCAAACTTCCCCCAAACACTCCCAAGCCACCAATTCAAATTACCTTGACCAAGTCCTCCTCCACAATTTTCTCTCCACCCATCATTCAAATAGGAAGACTTAGTCCAAGGCAGAGTTTGAATTGCCTACAACTCCTCCCCTCCATGCCGTCAAAATGGAACAAAAATGTGGGATTTTCGCAGCTCTAACCCAGGACATCCTCCCTTGCACTTGACGCCACACACAAGCTCTAAGTGGCGCATGCTTTGCCACTTTTCTAGCTCATCACTTGTGCAACAATTCACCAAATAAAATACATAAGACCCAGTTCCTTTAGCCCCTATCACATAAAGCCCAAAAACAAAAATTTCTCCTACCACTCGAACTTACACCTAGCTTATAACTAAGCCCCAACAACATCAAAATAACAACATAACACATCAAGCACATGCAGCAAAGCCAAAATAAAATAGCCCTTAACCCGGGATATTACATACCATAAAGTGACATTTTTCCCAATTTAAAACAAGGTTTGTTTCCTCACATCTCATTAGAACTCGTTTTAAATTTTTAAGGAAAAGATGAAAAGAATTACCAAATACCAAGAAATCGTCCGTAAATACCTCCATAATGTCTTCCACAAGTTTGTCAAAGATTGCCAACATGTAATGCTGAAAAGTAGCAAGAGCATTACATAATCCAAAAGACATTCTACGATAAGCAAACGTATCGTATGGGCATGTGAATGTTGTCTTTTCTTGATCTTCAGGTGCTATTGGGATTTGGAAATAGCCGGGGAGTCCATCTGGGAAGCAACAGTACATACGCCCAGATAACCTTTTTAGCATTTGATCAATGAAAGGTAAAAGAAAGCGATCCTTTCTAGTGGCGTCGTTCATCTTCCTGTAATCAATGCAAACTCTCCAACCTGTGACTATTCTGGTGGGAATTAGTTCATTCTTTTCATTGGCTACCACCATCATGCCTCCTTTCTTTGGAACAACCTGCACAGGACTTACCCAATTGCTGTCAGAAATAGGATACATTATTCCAGCATCTAAAAGTTTAATTACCTCATCTTTCATGACTTCTTTTACTTTGGGATTTAATCATCTTTGAGGTTGCACATGTAACACCCCACACCCAAGACCGATAATGGGTCTGGATACGAGACATTACAATGCTTAAACTCACTGAACCATGTACTTTCAGGCTATAAAATTTCGTTCCAACTTAAATACCTCACTTTATTAGTCAACACTTATAACAAGGGCCTATGAGGCCTTTAACTCATGTCAAAAAACTTTCGGGATTAAAATCAAATAACTCATTTTTGAAGCAGGGTTCACATGCCCGTGTGACTTGGAACATGCCCGTGTACCCTTAAGCACGCCCATAACCTCAAACCATGTAGGGCTGCTAACTATTTCCACACGACTCAGACACACCCGTGGGCTTAGACCGTGTGCTAATCCTTGACATACTGACTAAATTAACACGGTTTGGGCATACGCCCATGTCCAAGCCGTGTGTCTTACACGGCATACACACACGGCCGTGGGATTTGCCCGTGGCCTATTATGGTTAATAATACTAAGGTGCAGGGTTAACACGGTCTTGACACATGCCCGTGTGTCCAACCGTGTGGGTACTTACATGCTATTTACCAAGCCTTTAACCACCCTGAAATGAAGATCATAACCATACATAATTCAACGATGCAATAACAACCCAATTTTAAGAATAATACTACATGCTTCATTGATCTCAACAAACATACAAGCTTAGTCAAATTTGGCCAATTACTTAGCCATATACAAAATAATAATAAACTTAATAGCCTTTACAAAGGCCCTTCTTAAAACATGTCCACAAAATGAATGTTTCCTATATTTTCCATACTTAGTAAATTAACTTGGCTATACTAAAATAAGAGTTGATAGTGTGTTGCGAGCTTCGACTTTAATGATCCACGAGTTAGCTTGGCGAGATTGTTTAGAAAGAAAGAATCATAACGTAAGCATACAGCTTAGTAAGTTTGCATGTAACAACTCTTAGCAATCATCATTGCTTAATATAAACCATTTCACATAAACAATGGTAGCATGAATTTCAACTAAAGAGCTTACTTACTCATATAGATTCTTACATGTCTCATGACACTTACTATTATCATGCTTGAGAGGTAACCGTAATACCTATATCACTTGATCACATTGATCAGTATACTATAATAACAATAACCATGAGATCTACTTTCTCATTCACATCATGAATAATACTCAACTTCATCTAACTTCATCTTGATACTAACTTTACTTTCTTAGCTTTCTTGCTATCTTCTTTTAGCTTACTCATTTTCCGATGAATTTCTGTGAATAACCGAGGATACTAAATCTCTTTCCACATAATATGATGCCAAAGCCATATCCTAGACACGGTCTTACATGGATTATCTCATCTTGGTTTCAAGGCCATGTCTTGACATGGACTTACATGAAGTCTTGCTCTTGATAACATACTCAATGCCAAGCTTGCCTTGGACTTACATGATATCTTGATCAATGCCAAGCTTGCCTTAGTCTTACATGATAACTTGCTTGCTAACTTGATCAATGCCAAGCTTGCCTTAGACTTACATCATATCTTGATCAATGCCAAGCTTGCCTTGGACTTACACGATATCTTGATCAATGCCAAGCTTGTCTTGGACTTACATGATAACTTGCGTGGTAGGTCGAGTATCCCAGGGAAATTCATCTTCAATCGGGACTTGCTTGTATATATTATCGTGATTTCTTGCTTGAACATAACATGATTATTTCATACAATTATTGTACATTATACTAAGCAAATTAATGATAAAAATCATAAAACTTAGAAATCATACAAACTTACCTCAATATACAAAATGTATGTAGATGTGCAATTTAGTCCTCGACTTTGTTCTTGCCTCGGTTTCGATTTGGGCTTCATTTTTCTTGATCTATAATCATAAATAGATCATTTAAAAACCATATTGACTAAATTGACTCATAACTCATACTTTGGCAAAATTACTATTTTGCCCTTATACTTTCTAATATTTGCACATTTGCCCCAATTCTCGTAAAATGATTTTCATGCAACTTTCTTAAACTTCATGCTCAACTAAATCATTTTCTCTTCTATAACAATCATCAATTCTCACTATTCCTAGTAGGTATGACCAATTTTATATCTATTACAAAATGGTCCCTACTACCTTTTTTTATGAAATTCATTAAGGAAAAGATGTTTATATAACATCAAACTCTCTTAAACTTCCATAAAACATCATTTAACAAAATTGTCATTCAAAGGTAGATTTTTGAGCATGCATCTTGGCTCATTTTATAGCTAAAATTAGCTAATTCATAATACGAGAACTTCAAAAATACGAAGAACATTAAAAACGGGGCTAAGATGAACCTACTATG
This sequence comes from Gossypium rotundifolium, assembly GCA_025506655.1. Lineage (NCBI taxonomy): Eukaryota > Viridiplantae > Streptophyta > Magnoliopsida > Malvales > Malvaceae > Gossypium > Gossypium rotundifolium. Next base: position 163,354,908 of record CP106729.1, on the reverse strand, counting down.
GAGCTTGAAAAAAATGAAGAATCCCTAGCTATGGTGTCTCCAAATTTTCGACAGCTCAAAGAAGAAGATGAGTGGATTTTTCTCATCTTTTTCCCACTTAAAACACTAATTAGGCCAAATGACCAAAATGCCATTCCTCTTAAAAATTTCTATTTAACCATCTTAAGGCCAATTTTGTCCAAAATTTTATTTTTGGGCAATTTGCTATTTAAGGGCTCATAATTATTATTCTAAAGCTATTTCATGCAAAAAGCTTCTAGAAACTCATACATAGCAACTTTTGCAATTTAGTCCTTTTTGGACCAATTGACCTCAACTTAATAAAATTACTTTAAAAAACTTTCATACTAGCATGCAAACATGGCATAAACTCGAAAACTCATAATTTCACCTCGGGTTCGTGGCCTCGCACCACTATCTCGACTAGGCCCTAAATCGGTCATTATAATTCTCTCCCTTAGGATTTTCGTCCTCGAAAATCTTACCAGCAAAAAGGTTTGGATATTGATTTCTTATACTCTCTTCTGATTCCCATGTAGGTTCTTCGATTCCGTGCCTTTGTCACAATACCTTTACTAAGGCAATACTCTTATTTCTTAGTTACTTAACTTCCCGAGCCAAAATCTTAACTGGTTCTTCACCATAAGTCATGCCAGAACGAATCTCTATTTCGGAAAGGGTAATTACATGCGAAGGGTCTGATCTGTAGCATCGTAACATTGACACGTGAAAAACATTATGTATCTTCTCTAATTCTGATGGCAGAGCCAAATGGTAAGCTACCGGCCCAATTCTCTTTGTAACCTCGTAAGGTCCAATGAAACGTGGACTTAACTTGCCTTTACGGCCAAATATGAGAACTTTTCTCCACTGCGATACTTTCAAAAAGACTTTATCCCCAATTTGGTACTCGATCTCTTTTCTCTTTAAATCTGAATAGGATTTCTATCTGTCTGAGGTAGCTTTTAAACATTCTCGAATTACTTTCACTTTCTCTTCAGCTTCTTTAACCAAATCAACCCCGTAAATTTTATTCTCCTTAAGTTCAGTCCAAAACAAGGGAGTTCTGCATTTACGCCTATATAGGGCCTCATAAGGCGCCATCTTTAAGCTCAACTGAAAGCTATTATTATAGGCGAATTCTACCAATGGGAGAAACTTTTCCCAACTGCCTTGGAATTCCAAAAAACAACATCTGAGCATGTCCTCGAGTAATTGAATTAACCTTTCTGACTGACCGTCAGTCTGAGGGTGAAAAGTTGTGCTAAAACTCAAATTTGTACCCAAAGCTTCCTGCAGCTTCTTCTAGAATCTGGATGTGAATCTCGGATCTCTATCCGATATGATCGATAAGGGAACTCCATAAAGTCTTACTATTTCTGAAACATACAAGTTTGCCAACTTATCTAGGGAGTAATCCACTCGTACAGGTATAAAGTGGGCTGACTTCATGAGTCTATCAATCACTACCCAAACAACATATTTCTTGCTCAGAGACAACGGTAAACCCGTTACAAAATCCATGGTGATATGGTCCCATTTCCACTCGGGAATTAAGATAGGTTGAAGTAAACCCGAAGGTACTTGGTGTTTAGCCTTTACTTGCTGACAAATCATGCACTTGGTGACAAATTCTGAAATGTCATTCTTTATTTTCGGCCACCAATACTGTTGCTTTAGATCATTATACATCTTGGTGCTACCCAAATGTACAGATAAACATCCGTTATGTGCCTCGTGAAAAATTTTCTGAATAAGCTCTTCTTTTTGGATCACAAACTCTATCTCTGAACATCAAATATCCATCAGAATTAATCCGATAGTCGGATTCAGCATCTGACTCGCATTGAGCTCTCTTGACTTGCAACTCACTATCTTCTTTCTGAGCTTCAAAGATCTCTTGAAGGAACATTGGTCTAGCTCTCAACTCAGCTAAAATAGAACCATCATTGGATAAAGATATTTTTGAATTCAATGCTCTTAAAATAGACAGAGACTTCTTGCTCAAAGCATTGGCGACTACATTCATCTTGCCTGGATAGTAGTCAATGACCAACTCATAGTCCTTTATCAACTCTAACCATCTTCGTTGTCTTAAGTTCAACTCTTTCTGCATCATCAAGTACTTCAAACTTTTGTGATCGGTGAAAATCTGACATCGTTCACCATATAAATAGTGTCTCCAAATCTTCAAAGTGAAGACTATGGCAGCTAATTCAAGATCATGCGTCAGATAATTTTTCTCATGAGGCTTCAACTGTCTGGAGACATAAGCAATTACCTTGCCTTCTTGCATGAGTACACAGCCTAATCCATTTAAGGATGCATCACTATAGACTACAAATTCTTTCCCTGATTCGGGTTGTACTAAGACTAGAGCTTATGTCAGCATTGCTTTCAACTTCTCAAAACTTTGTTGGCATTTTTTCGACCACTCAAACTTCACATTCTTCTATAACAATCTAGTCATTGGGGTTGCAATCATAGAAAATCCCTTGACAAATCGTCTGTAGTAGCCAGCTAGGCCCAGAAAACTTCTAATATCCGTGATGTTCTTCAGTGGTTTCCAGTCTATTATAGCTGAGATCTTACTTGGATCTACTCGAACTCCATCTCTCGAGACAATATGTCCCAGGAATCCCACTTCCTTGAGCAAAAATTCACTTTTACTGAATTTGGAATACAACTGATTTTCTCGAAGAGTCTGTAAAACTATATGTAGATGATCAACATGTTTATTCTCGTCTCGAGAATAAATCAGTATGTCATCAATGAAAATGACTACAAACTTATCAATGTATGGTCCGAAAATACGATTCATTAAGTCCATGAATACTGCAGGAGAATTGGTCAGCCCAAAGGGCATGACTAAAAATTCATAATGCCCATATCTTGTTCGAAAGGCAGTCTTGGATACATCTGAATCCTTTACTCTCAATTGGTAGTACCCTGATCTCAAGTCTATTTTGGAGAATACAGTCGCTCCTCTCAATTGATCAAACAAATCGTCGATCCTAGGCAATGGGTGCTTGTTCTTTACTGTCACTTTATTAAGCTGACGGCAATCAATGCATAATCTCATGGTGCCATCTTTCTTTTTCACAAACAAAATCGGAGCTCCCCATGGTGAACAACTTGATCTTACAAAGCCTTTGTCTATCAACTCTTGCAATCAGAACTTCAACTCTTTCAACTCTGTTGGAGCCATTCTATAAGGAGTAATGGATATTGGTATCGCATCGAGCTAGCTCAATGCCAAACTCAACTTCTCTAACGGTGGTAATCCGGTAATTCCTCGGAAAACATCCACATACTCACATACTATCTACACTGATTCAATCTTTAACTCTGTCTCTTTATCATTCAATACAAAGGCCAAAAATACCTCATACCCTTTTCTTATATATCTCTGCGCCATTATATGAGAAATTATTACCGACGATCTACCTTGCTCATCTGATTCTACATGAAGAGTATCCCCATTCTCACATCTCATCTCAATGTATTTCTTCCCACAATTTACAATTACATTATGAGTAGTCAACTAGTCCATACCAAGAATGAAGTCAAATTCATCAAAAGGTAACAACATAAGATTTGCTTTAAAGCAATGACCTCTAATCATTAATGGACAATCTTTACAAACTTTATCAACTAACATACTCTTGCCTAAAGGATTAGACACCTTAATCACAAATTTTATGGCATCTATAGGTACACCCAAACCAGGTACTAATTTCATGCAAATGTAAGTGTGTGGATTCGGGGTCTATTAAAGCAATAACTTTAGTATTGTAAAGAGAAAAGGTACCTGTAATAACATCAGGGAAAGATGCCTCTTCGCGATTGCGAATGGCATAAGTCTTTGCAGGTGCTCTGCCCTCGGGTCTCGCGGCCTGCTCTCTAGGGTTACCTCTTCCACTTACCCCACTTCCCGGGTTCCTCTGCGGTCTCCCTCTGGCCATACTCCCAGATCTCGGGTTCTGAGTTCTCTCTTCTTTAGTCATCTCTGGACAATCCTTTATGAAATGGTATTAGGAACCACATCTAAAACACGCATTTTCATGTGCTCGGCATCCTCCCAAATGGCGTCTGCCACATTGTGGACATTCAGGTCTGTTAGATCTAACATTTTTGACTTGCAACTGAAGTGGTCTGTGCTTTATTTCCCAAATATTGCTTCCTCTTGTCTTTCCTTGAAAACCCAGTGGAAGTAGCTGATCGAGTTGGAAAATCTCTTGACTTCTTGGATGACGATTGGAATGACTTGTTCCACTGTCTATTTCTAGAATCGTGAGACTCCATTTCAAATTTCTTCTTCTCTTTTATTAGTTTTTCAGCTTTGCAAGCCCTTTCCACTAGCACAACGAATTCTTTTAATTCGAGGACAACAACAACCAACTTAATGTCCTCGTTTAAACCATCTTCAAACCTTTTACTCATAATGGCCTCAGTGGACTGATAAACCATAAAAGTAACATATTTCAATCCCACATTTAGTATGCTTTTGGATGATTTATCTGTGATTTATGTAAAAAGGTGCTCTTAATCCTTTCTTTTCATGTTTTATGCTCAGGAAAGCACCTAAGGATAAAAAGAACATAAAACGAGCTTAAAACGGACCAAATTGGGCCAACCCAAGAAATTGACACGGCCTGGACTTTAAGCCACATGGCTATGCATTGCCATTTACTTCACACGGCCATACCATGATTTACACGGCCGTGCCCCAATCGATAGAATCGAGACACAGCCTGAAGATGACTTACACGGGTGTGTGCCATGGGCATGCCCCTGCCATGGGAAAGAGTAATTTCACTCGGATTTGGATGCTTGGAGGCAAAGAAACACATTCCTAAGTCTACTTAAACATCCTAGGAGGAATTCTACTTGAATTAGGATACTTAGGAGCCAAGTAAAGCATCTCAAAGCCTATATAAACACCCAATGCAGCAACTAAAAGGAGAGTTCGACAAAAGCCAAAACAGGAGCTTTTTGGCAGAGGCTTTTAGGCCGAAGCATTCATCTTTTAGGGAGTCACTTGAAGATAGTTAGTTGATCCATCTCAAGAATTCAGAACTCCATTCAAGATGGAGGATCTCTCCTTCAATTCATTCAAGGGTTTTAGGGAGTTCTTATGTTTTGTTTATTCTTTACTCTTGAGATGTTTTCGTATTTAGTTATGCACTAAACCCCTCAGATACCTGAAGGGGATGAAACCTATGATGGATTTTGTTTTTTGATTTCTAAATTTATATGAGAAGTACTTAGTTTGTTCTTAATTATGTTGCTTAATTTAATCTGATGTGCTTAGGTGGAGGAGGAATAAACCCTGCCTAAGAGTAGATCTAGCATAATTGAGTGGAGTTGATCGGGCACCTAGAGATAGGGTTACAAGATTTTACCGGATTAAGGTGAAACCTAATATGGGAAACCATTGATCGATTTACTGCTTCCTTAGGGGGTTATTATAAGAGAACGAGAGTTCTACTAATTAACCTAAGGTTAGATGTTATTTGCCTCGAGAGGGTTTAATATAGGTTAGGAGTCTCACGGATCAAGCTAAGTAAAGAAATCATATGGTTTGGGGAATAAATAATAAGTGAAGTCATAGGTGGATTCTTCCGAGGTATCGTCTTCATCAACTGAGTTTTCCTAAAGTCTTCCTCCAATTCATTCTTTTGTCTTTGCATCTAGTTTAGTTTTTTCATTAGTTTCATAAACCAATCACTCCATATTTTAGGCTAAATAATAGAAAGAAAGTGAGTAGTAGTACTTTTAGGTTCCCTTGGGTTCGATAAGATATTCTTGCCTAAACTATACTACTGTTCGATAGGTGCACTTGCCTCTATCGTTGTCATAGCTAGTATATAGGTTCGATCATTGTTTTTATAAATTTTAAAACTCGACTGTTTGACACGATCAAGTTTTTGGCGCCGTTGCCGGGGAACACTAAAATATTAAAAAAACTCTATTTCTATTACTTTAGCCAAATTTTTTTATTTGCAATTTATTATTATATTTTTCTTTATTATTATTTCTTTTTATTTTGCTAATTTTTTCCTCTATTTTGCTTTTGGAAAAAAATTTTAGTTTATGGAAAAGATGGTACTGAATAATTATCAGTGGCAAGGCATGGGGGCAATTCCTACTAAAGCAAGCAGTGTTTTCAACCTCGACGTTGTCACCAGGTTATCTAATCAGTTAGAGATGATGAATAAAAAGATTGACGATTGGTATAGTCCCTCGCAGGTACATCCAGAAATACAATATGATTTGAATCTAGGAGGTGTGGCGAATCTTGAGTACCCACCCTACGGATATAGCATGGAAAACGAGCAAGCTCACTATATAGGTAACTATTCTAGATATCAAAATAATTTTTATAGTGACACTTATAATGCAGGTTGGAAGTACCATCCCAATTTCTCATGGAATTATCAAAATAGCCAAAGATCGAAACTTCCTCCAGATTTTCAAGAACCACCTCACCAACAAGAAGAGGAGTCGAATCTTAAAGAGATGCTGACGGATTTCATGGCATCCACAGATTCTCGTCTCCAAAAGACTGAAGCAGCACTTGATGAACAACAAAAATTGATCAAAGGGATCGAGAATCAAGTTGGAGAACTTACTAGGTCAGTGGGACATCTCGCAAAGCTAATACGACAGCTAGGACGTCTACCAAGTAACCCCGAGGTTAACCCAAAGGAGCAATTTCAAGCCATCTCAGGTCAAGACAGTAAGGGGTTATATGAACCAAACCCAATAGAAGAAAACAAGGTAGACAAAGGTAAGATAGAAGTAACACAAGAAAAGCAAAAACCGATAATCAAGGAGTACCAACCTCGCATATTTTATCCCGAAGCAATGAAAAGAGACGATTCAGAGGAACAGTTTGGTAAGTTTCTTAAACTCTTAAAGAAATTACACATTAACTTCCCTCTCCTTGAAGCTTTTTTCTAGATACCAGACTCGAGGAAATTTTTAAGACATCTCTTGACCAACAAATGCAAATTAGACGAAGAGCACCACGTGGAGCTAAACGCAATGTACTCAGCAATTCTACAAAATAAACTGCCACGGAAATTAAAAGATCCATGGAGTTTTACAATTCCATGTTTAATTGGTAGTTTATCTATTGATAATGCATTAGCGGATTTAGGGCAAGCATCAATGTTATGCCTTACAAAATGTTTAAACAACTAGGTCAGGGAAACCTAGACAAACTAGGATGAGCATTCAATTAACTCGATAAAACTATAAGAATTCCTAGGGGTATAATAGAAAATGTTCTAATCAAAATTGATAAATTAATATTCCCAGTAGACTTTGCCGTTTTAGACATGGATGAGGACAACACGATCCCCTTAATTTTAGGAAGACCCTTTTTAGCAACTACCGAAGCTAAAATTGATATCTATGCAGGAGAACTCATACTTCGTGTAGGCGACAAGATAGTCACTCTTTAAGCTCTTAACTCGGCCAGAACATCAAGTGATAAAGGTGAGAAAGTAAATTCAGTTGATAACCAACTTATTCAACCTTCATTGCAGGAAACACCACAAAGCTACAAACCTGAGCCGGATCATAGACCTCATACTAATAAAGAAGAATTACATGAGGAACCAGAACCACACGAAGTGAAACCGAAGGAAACCCCAGACGAGATGATAGGAACAACAAATCACATCAAAATAGAGGATCAAGTATTGTTGAATAAGGAAGACCCTCGAATCACCAATTCAGAACTCAAGGCAAACGAAGAAATCACTTTTGAGGTACTTAATGCCTTCCTATACGGTACAGTCGAGGTAAGCAATCCTAAATTCAACACTTTGGAGGTAAACATTACTCGACTTAAACTTTATATCCATAACCGAGTTGATCGAATGAGAAAGGATTTCCACCTCCTCAAACCACCAAAACCATACGAATGAGAGGTAAAGTCTAGCTAAGACTATAAACGAGCGCTTCTCGGGAGGTAACCTGAGCACTAACCCCATTTTTATATTTTTTATTTTATTTTTATATTTTTTCTTTTCTTTTTCTTTTTAGTACCTAACCATAAACTAACCAAAAAGCATATTTCTAGGCCACACGGCCCTACACACGGGAGTACCCGTGGCCGTGTGGAAGCTAGGGGCTGAACCATGGACGTGCCATTAGCCATGCACGAACAGAGAATAAACTTTTTCTCCAACATGGGCTGCGATACTAGTCCATGCTCGTGCCGACGCCCCGTGCGAGGTTACTGACTCATCAAGCACGGGATAAACATGGCCGTGCCTCCCAACCGTGCCAACATTCTGACTTATCGAACACTGGAGGAGCACGCCCGTATTGAATGGCCATGTGAAGAAAGACACGAGCGTGCCATGACACCTACGGCCATGCCCGAACACCCTGAATGCATTCAAAATTCAAAACCCCGAAACACGGGCTACATCTCTATTTAAACCTCATTCCCTATTTTTCTAGTTGTCTTTCATTTTCCATTATTTATTTTTCTTTCTATTTTATTTCATAATTATTTTTTTTACTTTACTTTATTTTATTTTGTTCTTATTCTTTATGATATTTAGATTTAGCTTAGGATACAATAAAACCAAGCCGGCTACTTCGAGGATTCAATTTCAAACGGTTTGAGACGCTTCCCCACGTTCACCCCCAATCAGAGTTAATTATGCATTGATGATTAAATCTGAAGGATACTAGAGAATTAAGCATGATAAGTCTAATTTGAGTATTACTTTGAAGTTTGAAATTTACAGGGATTGAGGTCAAAAACACCCATAATTTTTGTGAGATTTTGAGCCTTATAGAGCATATATTCTTTTTCGTGTTCACTTTATTGATTTTGAGTGTGTCAACTTTGAACTGTTATTCTAGAACTTGCCTCATTTATACATGTCGAGACTACACTTTTGATTTGATATATAGATATGATAAAGGCACCTAGGATTTAACCCACTTACTCCAAAAAAGCCTACCTTCACAAATTAACCCCTAGTGAACCCCGTTGAATCCTAACAACCTTTTTATTGACTCACCCACTAATATTAACCCAAAACCCCTTTGTATTTGTTATCACCCTTTCTTTTGACTACCCTTTAATCGAGGTTTGATTTGATTAAGTTACCAAATTATATTAGTTCAGTAGTTACATTTATCATTTATGATGTAATATCTTAGTTTGTTCTGGAAAAAAATAAAAAAATAAAAAAAAGAAGCTTAGAGCATTTAAAACTCCAATTGTTGAAGAAAAAGCTTGTATTAAAGTATTATCAAATTTCAAGTGATGGAAATACTTTTATTATAGAGTAATTATCAATAGTAAGTATTATTAGTTTTCATTCGATGTAAATATTCATATTTAGTTCATTGTTTCTAGTTAGGTAAATTATCAAGTCAGTCTCGATTCTAACCTTCTAATTCAGCCTTTATCCACACCTTTTAACCCAAGCCCTGTTACAACCCTGATTAAAGACCTTTTGATTTGTTTATCATCTCATATACAGTGGTGGAGATTTGATTTTCAGGCAAGCCTATGGGATTAACTTTTCAGGTTCAACTTATGAGTGCTTATTCTTGAACCTTAAACACTTCGAGTGATTTGAGTGAATCTTTTGTGAGGATGTCAATCCTTGTCGATTTTGAATTAAAGGTAATTACTTAGATAAGGGAGACTCCTATGTTCTCGTACTACAAAGGTATGACTTATCGTAATTGAATCTTTAGGACTCCTTGAGTTGAATTATCCATGTATAAATTATCTATGAATTAGGATGAGACATTTTCAATAGCAATTATGAATTATGGAAAGTTTGTTTTAATTGTAAGTTGAGAATTTTGCTTGAGGACAAGCAAAAGCTTAAGTGTGGGGGTATTTGATAAACCGTAAAAGTAACATATTTTAATCCCACATTTAGTACGCTTTTGGATGATTTATCCGTGATTTATGTAAAAAGGTGCTCTTAATCCTTTCTTTTCATGTCTTATGCTCAGGAAAGCACCTAAGGATAAGAAGAACATAAAACGGGCTTAAAACGGACCAAATTGGGCCAACCCAAGAAATCGACATGACCTGGACTTCAAGCCACACGGTCGTGCCTTGCCATTTACTTCACACGGCCATGCCATGATTTAAACGGCTATGCCCTAATCGACAGTATCGAGACATGGCCTAAAGACGACTTACACGGGCGTGTGCCATGGACGTGCCCCTGCCGCGGGAAAGAGCAATTTCACTAGGATTTGGATGCTTGGAGGCAAAGAAACACATTCCTAAGTCTACTTAAACATCCTAGGAGGAATTCTACTTGAATTAGGATACTTAGGAGCCAAGTAAAGCATCTCAAAGCCTATATAAACACCCAAGGTAGCAACTAAAAGAGAGTTTACAGGTTTAAACAGAGCTTTTTGGCTGAGGCTTTTAGGACGAAGCATTCATCTTTTAGGGAGTCACCTGAAGATAGCCAGTTGATCCATCTCAAGAAGTCGGAACTCCATTCAAGACGGAGGATCTCTTGTAACACCCCAAACTCGGCCCAAAACACCACGGCCAAATCCAGAATGCTACTGTAAAAGTGAAAAGAATTCTGTTTTGAAGGTGAGAATAATGTTTAAATTCCAACAGAAATATTACGCTTAGAAAGGGGTTTGTTATTTAGAAATAGTAGTTTGCTGACGAAAAAACTTACAAGTTTGAGTAAAGTCCGATTCGTTATTCATGCTTGAGTTTCAAGGAAGACTTTTGTTTAAAAGCGACCCAAAATTTAAACTAAACTTCAAAATATCTTAAAAACCACTTTTAATTAATTAACTGATAGTTTAGAACCATAATATCCCAAAATATTTAAAATGGCCTTATTACAATAAAAATATCCCAAATAGTAATTAAAAAGTTTAGAATATACGAAGTGCGCGAAAAACAAACAGCTCCTGCATGGCCACCTCGAATCCACTCCAACCCGGTCCAAAGAGTTACGGATTACCTGTATTGTTTGAAAACCAGGGTGAGTCACTAGACTCAGTGTGCAATTAATCCACATGATTCCACAAATGGGCTTTAACCCAAATCCAGATTAAAACAATATACCATGCATATTGATGCAATATGTTAACCCAACCCAACCTAGAATCCATCCGCTACACACCACCCGTATATCCATCCTCAAACACACCTGGGGATTACTAAATCGACCCTCTATCCGCTACACACCTCTTTGGTAGTCTATGCCGACGGACACACTGCTCAAAGTCCACTTAGTGGTCTAGCCACTGATCCACGTGATTAAATCACAAATATCCACGATGAGACTCAAAGTCATCATCAATCCACAATGAGGCTCGAGGCCATCATTAATCATGACAGAGTCACCCACGTACATAAATGTACACACTTCCCCTTTATTCAATATATATCCCGAACCCATACACATACAACATAATATGATGAAATGGCAATATAATAAAATATAAACACATCCAGACATGTGCATATAACATGCTTTCATACATCCACAATTATTAAGCACAACCTCGACATAGGTAGTATGCTAACCTGGTTTCCGGATTACCCAACACGGGTGCCACATCTCCGCAGCCACTATTGGCTTCCACACATGATACATATATTTTATTAAAACAACTAAGGAAACAGTGTGATAATTACACACCTGATAACACGTAATACCACACCCTCTATGTCAACAATATTGTTAATCGACACTACTGCTATTTGCATACGATCCTACTCTGAAGCTGGCCCACACCCCGGTGGCCAATCCCGAACCGCTGAAATTGACCGCTTCTTGAATTTAGGGGTAGGGACTACGTGTCCAACCCCTTTCTCTCCTTGGCTGGTACTCAAATCCATAAGATATAATCTTGGTCAGAAAACCCGGTTAACATGTTAAATCAGATCTAAACGAAACTAAATAATATCTTAATCAAATATCCTTACCTGGAATTGACAAAACCCGAAGAGTCTATACTTGAACCAAGAGATTATCAAAAATCCCTACATGAATCAATGTCAGATTCAGCCTAACACCTATAGCCCAAATGAAGTGACATTCGGCTGAACCAAAAGGGTATATCCATCTTACCTTGGATAAGCGAAACCCGAAAGATCCTTAATGCTCCACACGCTGGCTTCAAACAAAAGAGACACGAAGTCAAGGCCTTATATAGATTCGACCATACCCAAGAACCAAAGTCAAGCTTTTGGTTTCGGCAACCAAAGAAAGAAAAGAAAAAGGATTTAAAAGAACAAGAACCCTTACCACTACTACTAACCCGATTGAGCGATTTGGCCAAAAATAAACGATGGCACCTCCCCTAAAGATCAACAATCGAAAAGAGTCGCCACTCAAGAGAGATTCAACTTTGAAGAATAACAAACAATGAAAGAAAAGAATGAATGGATATGGCTAGAAGGTTCGACTATGGTTTCACAAATGGGAAGAGTTCATTCGGCTACACCCAACAAAGAAACAAATGGGTTGTTTGGCTTTTGAGAGTGAAGTAATCGGTGAAAAAGAGGAAGAGATGGTTGAGGTTTGAGAGGTTTCAGCTATGGGGAAAGTGAAGGGTATATTTCAACTTTTAGAGAGTGAATAGAAAAGAGGAGAAAGAGTTGCAAAGAAAAGAGCAAAAATGCACAAATGGTCTCTCACTTTCGACTTTTGAAGATGAGAAGAAAAAGATGATTAAAAGTGATCCTAATGGTCTTCTAAGTTTCTACTATGAGTTAAAAAGAGAGAAAGTGAGTTGAGATGCTAAGTGTTTTTCGGCACCAGAGAGGCTGAGAAGAAAGAAAAGAAAGACCAAATTTCGGCACAACACTATACTAGCACCCAATTTCGGCACCCTCACCTTAAGCTCAAAACCGAATGTTCCCCTCCTCTCAACCCTTCAAAATTTCGGCTAACACCCACCTAGCCAACACCCTCCACGATTTCCTCCTTAACTCCCTCTACATCACCCATTCAAATGAGTTTGAAACATTCAAACTCCACAAATAGCTCTCCACCATCTATTCAAAATGTTTGACCCATTCAAACCTCCACCTTTCAAGTGCCCTTGCCGAATCCACTACCTCCTCCCCTCTTGATGCAAAATGCAACCCAAAATGCTGTCCATGTTGCTCGAACCTTCTCCCCCTTGGAGCTCCCCTTGATGCAACTCCCTTGCACCCCAGATGACGTCTCCTTGCCACTCCACCACTTCTCTTGTTGTGTTTTTAATCACCACTTAGAATCCCTTAAGGCCTAGCTCCACTAGCTCTCCCTTAAAGACTTCAAACCTAAAATTTTCACTAAGGCTCCCACCTAACCCCAAGGTTTCCCGAAGCCCCCAAACACACTCAACAGTCATGCCACACATAAGAACACATAGATATAAAATAAAATACGAGGCCCCTAAATCCTGGATGTTACATCTCACCTTCAATTCCTTTAGGGGGTTTTAGGGAGTTCTTATGTTTTGTTTATTCTTTACTCTTGAGATGTTTTCGTATTTAGTTATGCACTAAACCCCTCAGATACCTAAAGGGGATGCAACCTATGATAGATTTTTTTATTTGCTTTCTAAATTTATAAGATAAGTACTTAGTTTGTTCTTAATTATCTTGCTTAATTTAATCCAATGTGCTTAGGTGGAGGAGGAATAGACCTTGCCTAAGAGTAGATCTAGCATAATTGAGCGGAGTTGATCGGGCGCTTAGAGATAGGGTTACGAGATTTTGCTGGATTAGGGTGAAACCTAATATGGGAATCCATTGATTGATTTACTGCTTCCTTAGGGGGTTATTATAAGAGAACGAGAGTTCCACTAATTAACCTAATGTTAGACGTTATTCGCCTCGAGAGAGGGTTTAATATAGGTTAGGGAGTCTCACAGATCAAGCTAAGTAAAGAAATCATATGGTTTGGGGAATAAATAATAAGTGAAGTCATAGGTGGATTCTTCCTGAGGGTATCGTCTTCATCAACCTGAGTTTTCCTAAAGTCTTCCTCCAATTCATTCTTTTGTCTTTGCATCTAGTTTAGTTTTTCATTAGTTTTATAAACCAATCACTCCATATTTCAGGCTAAATAATAGAAAGAAAGTGAGTAGTAGTACTTTTAGGTTCCCTTGGGTTCGATAAGATATTCTTGCCAAAACTATACTACTGTTCGATAGGTGCACTTGCCTCTATCGTTGTCATAGCTAGTTTACATGTTCGATCATTCTTTTTATAAATTTTAAAACTCGATTATTTGACACGATCATGGACACACATTCGTGAGCGTACTTGTTGAGTCGTACAAACTCTCACTCATAATCGGTTACTGACATCTTACCTTGCTTTAGCTCTAGAAATTCTTTCCTCTTCTGGTCTACAAACCTCTGGCTGATATACTTTTTCTTAAACTCTTCTTGGCAGAATTCCCACGAGATCCTTTTCCTTGGTACCACCGACACAAGGGTGTTCTACCATTGGTAAGAAGAATCTCTTAAGAGAGAGACTACACACTTCATGCATTCATCAGGAGTGTAGGATAGTTCGTTAAATACTCTGATAGTATTTTCTAACCAGAACTCAGCTCTTTCTAGATCATCATCTTTTCTAGCTCGGAATTCTTCTGCCCCATGCTTCCTGATCCTATTGATTGGAAGTTTACCTTCTCTTACCACCTCTACTACTTGAGGGGCTACTGGAGTAGGTTGTGGAATGACGGGAGGTGGAGGGGTTGTGCATTCTGCACGCTCGAGCTAACTCCGTATTAGGCATCCATCATATGGAGGAAGGCTTCTCTAGCCTCTTCTCCTCCTCCTTCTTGGCTCACCATAGTGGGTCTATTCTCATTCTCATATGGCATCGTCCCTTCTGCGAGAGCTGGTGCATTACTTTCTACATCATCCACCTCAGCTCCTTCGGGATCCATTTACTATATATATAAACATAATTTAAGTCTTCAGGAGTTGTCACACTATTATTACAAAAACATTCTTACGTATGGCATGTATAGCTAGACTCATGCTCGTGCTATGTTAGTCCTAGAACCGACTAAATCGTAGCTCTAATACCACTAAATGTAACACCCCACACCCAAGACCGACTCTGGGTCTGGATACGAGACATTACTATGCTTAAACTCACTGAACCATGTACTTTTAGGCTATAAAATTTTGTTCCAACTTAAAAACTTCACTTTCTTAGTCAACACTTATAACAAGGGCCTACGAGGCCTTTAACTTATGTCAGAAAACTTTCGAGATTAAATCAAATAACTCATTTTTGAAGCAGCTTTCACACGCCCGTGTGACTTGGAACACACCTGTGTACCCTTAAGCACGCCCATGCCCTCAAACCATGTAGGGCTACTAACTATTTCCACACGGCTTAGACACACCCGTGGGCTTAGACCGTGTGCTAATCCTTAACATACTGACTAAATTAACACGGTCTGGGCACACGCCCATGTCCAAACCATGTGTCTTACACGGCATACACACATGGCCGTGGGATTTGCCCGTGGCATATTATGGTTAATAATACTAAGGTACAGGGTTAACACGGTCTTGACACACGCTCATGTGTCCAACCGTGTGGGTACTTACAGGCTATTTACCAAGCCTTTAACCACCCTGAAATGAAGATCATAACCATACACAATTCAACGATGCAATAACAACCCAATCTTAAGAATAATACTACATGTTTCATTGATCTCAACAAACATACATGCTTAGTCAAATTTGGCCAATTACTTAGCCATATACAAAAGAATAATAAACTTGATAGCCTTTACAAAGGACCTTCTTAAAACATGTCCACAAAATGAATGTTTCCTATATATGCCATACTTAGTAAAGTAACTTGGCTATACCAAAATAAGAGTTGATAGTGTGTTGTGAGCTCCGACTTTAATGATCCACGAGTTAGCTTGGCGGGACTGCATAGAAAGAAAGGATCATAACGTAAGCATACAGCTTAGTAAGTTTGCATGTAACAACTCTTAGCAATCATCATTGCTTAATATAAACCATTTCACATAAACAATGGTATCATGAATTTCAGCTAAAGAGCCTAGTTACTCATATAGATTCTTACATGTCTCATGACACTTACTATTATCATGCTTGTGAGGTAACCATAATACCTGTATCACTTGATCACATTGATCAGTATACTATAATAACAATAACCATGAAATCTACTTTCTCATTCACATCATGAATAATACTCAACTTCATCTAACTTCATCTTGATACTAACTTTACTTTCTTAGCTTTCTTGCTATCTTCTTTTAGCTTACTCATTTGCCCGATGAATTTCTGTGAATAACCGAGAATATGATGCCAAAGTCATATCCTAGATATGGTCTTACATGGATTATCTCATCTTGGTTTCAAGGCCATGTCTTGACATGGACTTACATGAAGTCTTGCTCTTGATAACATACTCAATGCCAAGCTTGCCTTGGACTTACATGATAACTTGCTTACTAACTTGATCAATGCCAAGCTTGCCTTGGACTTACATGATAACTTGCTTGCTAACATGATCAATGCCAGGCTTGCGTTGGACTTACATGATATATTGATCAATGCCAAGCTTGCCTTAGACTTACATGATATCTTGATCAATGCCAAGCTTGTCTTGGACTTACATGATAACTTGTGTGGTAGATCGAGTGTCCCAGGGAAATTCATCTTCAATCGGGACTTGCTTGTATATATTATCGTGATTTCTTACTTGAACATAACATGATTATTTCATACAATTATTATACATTATACTAAGCAAATTAATGATAAAAATCATAAAACTTAGAAGTCATACAAACTTACCTCAATATACAAAATGTATGTAGATGTGTAATTTAGTCCTCGACTTTATTCTTGCCTCGGTTTTGATCTGGGCTTCATTTTTCTTGATCTATAATCATAAGTAGATCATTTAAAAACCATATTGACTAAATTGACTCATAACTCATACTTTGGCAAAATTATTATTTTGCCCCTATGCTTTCTAATATTTGCACCTTTGCCCCAATTCTCGTAAAATGATTTTCATGCAACTTTCTTAAACTTCATGCTCAACTGAATCATTTTCTCTTCTATAACAATCATCAATTCTCACTATTCCTAGTAGGTATGACCAATTTTATAACTATTACAAAATGGTCCCTACTACTTTTTTTATGAAATTCATTAAGGAAAAGATGTTTATCTAACATCAAACTCTCTTAAACTTCCATAAAACATCATTTAACAACCATGTCATTCAAGGGTAGATTTTTGAACATGCATCTTGGCTCATTTTATAGCTAAAATTAGCTAATTCATAATACGTGAACTTCAAAAATACGAAGAATATTAAAAACGGGGCTAAGATGAACTTACTATAAGCTTGAAAAAAATGAAGAATCCCTAGCTATGGTGTCTCCAAATTTTTGGCAGCTCAAGGAAGAAGATGAATGGATTTTTCTCATCTTTTTCCCACTTACAACACTAATTAGGCCAAATGACCAAATTGCCCTTCCTCTTAAAAATTTCTATTTAACCATCTTAAGGCCAATTTTGTCCAAAATTTTATTTTTGGGAAATTTTCTATCTAAGGGCTCATAATTATTATTCTAAAGCTATTTCATCCAAAAAGCTTCTAGAAACTCATACATTGCAACTTTTGCAGTTTAGTCCTTTTTGGACCAATTGAACTCAACTTAATAAAATTGCTTTACAGAACTTTTATACTAGCATGGAAACATGGCATAAACCTAGAAAAACTCATAATTTCACCTCGGGTTCGTGGCCTCGCACCACTATCCTGACTAGGCCCTTAATCGGGCTATTACAGCACATATGGTTTGTACTCATCTTCCATTAAAATTTTGTGGGTACAAAATGTTGGGCTTATTCCCTTGATGTCAGAGATTTTCCAAGCTATGACTTTTTTATGTTCTCTTAGTACCTTTAGTAACTCCTCTTTCTCCTTGGGTTCTAGTTTTGAAGAGATAATTACTGGTAGTGTAGAATTTTCCCCCAGGAATGCATATTCTAAGTGTTTCGGTAACTATTTTAATTCTAATTTGGGTGGCTCATCAATAGAAGGCTTTTGTTTTAGATCGTCATTGATTTCAATGCTTTCTTTTTCCATATGTCTAGATGAAGATGTATTCAAATTCAGCTCGTCGACTTCACCTTCTTCCCCCTCTTCTTGATTAAGGCATAGTTCCATTGTGTTATCATGTATGATTTCCTGTAATGAGTTTTGAATGATATGATCAGTAGTATCAACAAAATAACAGGAATCATCTTGTTCTCTAGAATATTGCATGGTGTCATAAATTTGAAAAATAATTTCCTCATCGCCTATTTTTAATGCAAGCTTACCATCCCCTACATCGATAACAGCCCTAGCAGTAGCTAAAAAAGGGCGCCCTAAAATTAAGGGAATCGAATTATCCTCATTCATGTCTAAGACAAAAAAATCTACTGGGAAAATGAATCTATCAATTTTTACAAGAACATCTTTGATAATACCCCTAGGAATTCTAACAGTTTTATCAGCTAATTGAATACTCATCCTAGTTTGTTTGGGTTTCCCTAGACCTAGCCGCTTAAACATTTTATAAGGCATGACATTTATACTTGCCCCTAAATAAGCCAAAGCATTATCAAATGTTAGTCTACCAATTAAACATGGAATTTTAAAACTCCCTGGATCTTTTAGCTTCCGTGGTAGTCTATTTTGTAGAATTGTTGAGCACATTGCGTTTAATTCCACATGTGGCTCCTCGTCTAACTTACACTTGTTTGTCAAAAGTTATTTTAAAACTTTCCTTGAATCTAGAATCTATGAAAGAGCTTAAAGAAGCGGTAAGTTAATATGTAATTTCTTTAAGAGTTTAAGAAACTTACCGCACTGTTCCTCTGTATCATCTTTCTTTAGTGCTTTGGGATAAGGTATGCGAGGTTGGTACTCTTTGATTATCGGTTTTGGGTTTTCTTGTGTTACCTCAATTTTACCTTCTTCTACCTCATTTCTTGTATTGATTAGGTTCATCTAACCCTATACTATCATGGGCTGTGATGGCTTGCATTTGCTCCTTTGGGTTAATCTCAGTGTTGCTTGGTAGACGCCCTTGCGGTCGTTCGAAAATTAACTTTGCAAGTTGTCCAAATGACTTAGTAATTTCCCCAACTGACTTAGTAAATTCCCCAACTTGGTTCTTGATCCCTTCAATCGATGTTTGTTGGTTTTTAAGTGTTGTCTCAGTGTCTTGGAAATTATTTTCTGTGGCTGCCATGAATTTTGTTAGCATCTCTTTAAGGTTCGGCTTCTTTTCTTGTGGATATGGCTGATTTTGGAAATTTTGAGGAGGTTGTTGTCTTTGATTTCCTTGACCTCCCCATGAAAAATTTGGGTGGTTCCTCCAACCTGGATTATAAGTATTACTATAAGGGTTATTATTAGATCTGAAATTATTACCTATATAGTTCATCTATTCGCTTTTTGTGCTCGGTTGGTAAGGTGGGTACTTAGGATTCACCACAGTTCCACTTGCGTCGTACTGCATTACTGGATGTACCTGCAAAGAATACAAACTACCAAGCTTTTTATTCATTATCTCTACCTGTGTTGATAGCATGGTTATTGTGTCGAGGTTGAAAACTCCGACTGATTTTGTTGGTTTTGTCCTTGTAACCTGCCATTGATAGTTATTCAGTGGCATCTCTTCAATAAACTCATAGACTGCTTTAAGAGTTCTATTGTTCAGGGTTCCACCGGCTACTGAATTAATTAGTTGCCTCGTTAAGGGGTTTACTGTAAGAGTATGCCCAAAGATCAATCATGAGATGGTTGTAACAACATACTTGATTTACCATGTTTATTAATATAAAGCGTTGTCATTATTATTTCCATTTTTCCTTTTATGTGTACAAATAAACTGTTTTATAATAATGTCCTGAGAATAATATGATTATTCTTAAAAGATCCTTAGTCAAGTATTATTGTTGACTAGGACAACAATAATGCATTAAGACTAATATGTAGTTGATTGATGATAAAGAGTTGTCATTGATATGGAGTGTCAAAATCAATGCATGAATATGTGTGTTAGAGAACAACATATTGGACTGACCCGCTATGAGTATGTTTCTTGGATTATTATGTAATTGTCACAACATCACTCATAGTGATTAATATGTATATGATCCTCAGACTTGAGATAATCATTATCCCAACATCGTGAGTCATATATTTTGATACAGTCAAATGTACACCGTAACTGGTTGTTCTATAAAGGCTAATGTTGGATATACCACAATCTATGTAGAGGGATATTGTTGATTAATATAGGATAAGTCCCTCCCACATAATGGGAGTAATATCTTAAGCCACTTGATTGAGTGAGACTAGAAATGCATGGCCATGCTCAAATAAGTTGACATGAGATGTCATACTAATTTGTATATCATAGTCTACTCAAGATATCAAGAAACATGGGATAGACTATACAAGTGTGACTATTCCATGACTTGTGTCCATTCCAGAGATAAAGGACTTAAGGATTAATGCATGAAAGGTTAATTACAAAAAGTTATGTCGAATCATGACTTCTTGTAACTTAGGTAGCAATGATGCATTGCTAGATGCCACTCATTGTTTGTGACATTAGAATCGTTCTAGTATTACTGCTAACGTTACAAGAACCTACAGGGTCACACCCTATGGTTGAAATGAAAGGAATAACATAGTTGGTATTGTGTTTGATTGTCACATGAATTAAATTAATTTAATTGGGCAATCAAATATTGAATATATTATACGTACAAGGATGTTGTACACATAATGAGAATTAATATATGAATTTGATTAGTATATAAATTTAAATAAACATAGTTTATCAAATCCATGTTATAATTAATGTAATTATAACTTTTGGGTATAATTAATGTAATTATAATTTTCGGTTAAAACATTATTATATTTATTTAATTTTATAATTCATTAAAGATATACCAATTATAGAAGGTAATAAGTGATACAAAACTTATTAAGAAAATCCCTAAGAATTTGCTTGAAAAAGCCTAGCAGCCGTCAAGCAAAAAAAAACCTCTAAAATAGTTTTGGAGATTTCTACCGTTCATAGTCAAACCGGGTGGATTATGTAGAGGCCGACATCGTAAAGGTTGCAGCTTGGTTCAACAGTAGATCAGAACTCTTGTTGCCGAGGCGTCGTTGTCTACTCAGATTGAAGTTTCGGTAATTTCGAAACCTTTATTTCACCCGATTCGTTCCTCACACATGGATTCATGGTTTGGATCGCCGAAATTAATTTTATTCTGCTGCGCCATGGGGGTGCCGGTGTTCCAACATTTACACCGTTATAGAAAGTTTGGACTTGGAGCCATAAGGGTAAACCATGGTGCGGACACCTTCTCAAGAGATCCTTGTATCTCTCCCTTGCATCATATAATGTCTCTAAATCCATCTACAATAAAAAACCTCTAAAATAGTTTTGGAGATTTCTGCCATACACAGTCAAACCGGGTTGATTACGTAGAGGCTGACATCGTAAAGGTTGCGGCTTGGTTCGACAGTAGATCAAAACTCTTGTTGCCGAGGCGTCGCTGTCTACTTAGATTGAAGTTTCGATAACTTCGAAACCTTTATTTCACCCCGATTCGTTCCTCACACATGGATTCATGGTTTGGATCACCGGAATTAATTTTATTCTGCTGCGTCATGGGGGTGCCGGCGTTCCAACATTTACACCGTTATAGAAAGTTTGGACTTGGAGCCATAAGGGTAAACCATGGTGTGGACACCTTCTCAAGAGATCCTTGTATCTCTCCCTTGCATCGTATAATGTCTCTAAATCCATCTGCACAAAAGAAGAGATATCATTCCATAATTTGGCCGTTTAGGCCGGTGGGAAATATTTTAATAAAAAATTTTCGGTCATTTGATCCCATGTGGTGATTGACCCTCGTGGTAACGAGTTCAACCACTGCTTGGCTTTATTCCTTAATGAAAAGGGAAATAACCAAAGACGTATGACATCATCAGAAATGCCATTTATTTTGAAGGTATCACAGAACTCTAAAAAATTATCTATATGGGTATTCGGGTCTTCATCCTGCAAACCATCAAATTGAACAAATTGTTGAATCATTTGTATAGTGTTAGGCTTTAATTCAAAATTATTAACAGCTATAGCAGGCCTAACAATACTCGATTCTGCTCCCGTTAAATGAGGTTTAGCATAATCATACATAGTACGCGGAGCATTGTTTTCTGCCACATCTTGTGGTGGTGGATTATTCTCGTCCATCCCTTCAGTGGGATCGGATCCATCTTGTTTTCTTCTTCTCTGTAATTTAGGGCTCGCCTAATTTCTCTGCAATTCCTGAGCGATAGCTTCAATATCACTGTCGTATACTAATGGTCCTTTGAGTTCCTTCTAGTCATAAACTAGAGGTACCTGTGTTGGAAAAGTAAGAAAGAAAATTAGCAAGGTTACAAATAAAATAAAAATAAATTGTGGAAAAATAAAAATAATGGCTAAAGTAATAAAAATTAAGTTTTCTTAATATTTTAGTTCCCCGGCAACGGTGCCAAAAACTTGATCATTGTTTTGTAGAGTTTTAAAATTTATAAAGAGAATGATCAAACCTGGAAACTAACTCTGAAAACTACTTAAGGCAAGTGTACCTATCGAACAGTAGTATAGCTTAGGCAAGACCGGATTGTTGAACCCAAAGGAACTAAAAGTACTAATACTAACCTTCTTTCTATTATTTAGCCTAAATAAGTGAATTTGTTGTTTAATCTAAATTTAACTAACTACTAAGCTAAAGACACAAAGACAAAAAGAATGAATTGGGGAAATACTGTTGGGAAAACTCAGTTGATTAAGGCGATACCCTTAGGAAGAATCCACCTAAACTTCACTTATTATCTAACACTAAACCAGACAATTTATTCACTTGAATTGATCTGTAGGATTCCCTAATTTATATTAAACCCTCTCTCGAGGCGAATAACGTCTAACCCTAGGTTGATTAATTGAAATCTCTTTCTAATTAAAACCCCTAGAATCGTATTAACTCGACTATGGACTCCCATATTAGGTTTCACCCTAATCTGGCAAAATCTCGTCACCCTATCTCTAGGCGCGCGATCAACTCCGCTTAATTATGCTAGATCTACTCTTAGTTATAAATTTTTCTCCACCACCTAAGCACATCCAACTTGAATCAATATCCCAGAAATATTAACACAAGAATTAAGCACACATAATTAAGAAAAAATCAAATATTTATCATATAGTTCAGAAAACAATAACAAGATCCGTCTTAGGTTTCTTCCCCTTTAGGTATCTGAAGGGTTTAGTTCATAACAATAAAAGAAAACATATCAGAAGAAAAGATAAAAAAAACATAAGAAATCCCTAAAACTCCCTGAAGGAATTGAAGGAGAAATCAGCCGTCTTGACTAGAATTTCGGCTTCTTGAGATGGATCAACTGGCTATCTTTGAGTGATTCCCACAAATATGACCTTTCTGGCTCGGCTCCTTGGCCTAGCTCTCCCTTGAAGGTTATGATTAGGGTGTTTACATAGGCTCTTGGAATGCTTTGTTTGGCCCCTAAGTATCCTAATCTGAGTGGAACTCCTACTAGGGTGTTTAAATAGGCTTTGGAATGTGTTTCATTGCCTTCAAGTATCCAAATCCGAGTAAAAATCCTCTTTCGCGTCAAGGACACTATCATGGCACATGCCCGTGTGAATCAATTTCAGGCCGTGGTCAAGTCTGCTGAAGAGACACGCCCGTGTGTTTTGGGGTCTAGGTCCTGCTAGAGTAAATTAGGGAGGCACGGCTATGTGGTCTTGGGCCCAGGCTGTGCCGATTTCTTCTTTGGCTTAATTTGGTTCATTTTGAGCCTGTTTCTCATTCTTTTCGTCCCTAGGTGCTTTCCTGAGTATAAAACATGAAAAGAAAGGATTAAGAGCAACTTTTTGCACAAATTAAGGGATGAATCATCCAAAAGTATGCTAAATGTGGGATTAAAATATGTTACTTTTACGGTTTATCAAACAACTTACAAATGTTTTCAAGGTTTAAAGTAAGATGCATACATCATATTAGTGCACATTGTAATGTTGAAAAACATTTTCAAACATTTGTGCATCATATTAGTGCATATTGAAACATTTTATTTTTAGTTAAAAAATGGCATCAACTCCATTATTGAACATACTCACTAAAAACAAATTGAATAAAAATAACCATAAAGAATGGAAAAGGAGCGTGTTAATTGTCTTGAGATGTGAGAAAATTAAAACAGTTCATAATAATAAGTGTCCACTAGCCACTCAGGTTGAGGCTAGAAAACACTAGGAAGAATCTAATGAGATAGTTCGTTGCTATATACAAGAAAGTGTTACTAGTACTCTGGATAAGCAACTGGAGAGTTGTAAGATTGCTAAAGCGATTCTAGATAAAGTTAGAAGATATGTTCAGAGGCCAAGCTACATTGGCTCGACAGTCTGCCATAACTAGCTTGATGAATGCCCAACAAAAGCTTGGCACTTTGGTCAAAGACCATCTGATCACTCTTATGGGCTACTTTGCTAAGGCTGCGGACAATGAGGTCAATCTAGACTAGAACACTCAAATTGAGATGGTGTTCAAATGCTTGTCAAAGGATTTTTCTAGTTTTCAAGCAATATATAACCTTGGCAACAAAAACCTGACACTTACACAACTCACAAAGGAGTTACAATCCTATAAGTTGATGTTCAACATTGGTCAACCGGTCCAAAGAGCAGAAACAAATATAGTCATTGGTTTTTCCTCTAAAGGGAAGTGAAAGTGTGCTAAGAAAGACAAGACTAAGGTCTTTAGACCACCACAAGTTAAAAGGAAAAGAGCTACAAAGCCTAAAGACTTATCTAAATTTAAATGCCTCTTCTGCAACAAGAAAGGGCACCTCAAGGTAAATTGTAAATAGTAGAAGGAAGACCTAACTACCAAAGGCAAATGTATGGAACTCTTGATAATAGAATCTTGTTTTGTGAAAATTCAATATGCCACTGGGTCATTGACTCAAGAGCCACTAATCATGTTTGTGTTTCTCTACAAGTATAGCAGCTTAAATAGTGGGACATGTACATCTTTATTATGATAAATTTAGGAAAATTATTTTAAAAGACGTTTTCTATGTACCAATTTTCAAAAGAAACTCAATTTTTGTTGCATGTTTATATAAAGATGGCTTGACCGTGACTTTTAATATTTAGAAATCATAATCTTATCTGTAATAGATGGATGCCAAATTATCTCTATTTTATCAAACCAAAAACATACACACTGCTTGAAACTGAAATATCGAATAAAAGACTTAGAAATTCTCACTCTAATGAATCACTATCTTGGTCATATTAACCAAGAAAAATCATTAGACTAAGTGATCTTATAATGTAAAAGGAACGAGGGCTAAAAAACCCCTAGAACTTGCTTACACTGACATATGTGGCCTCGTGAGTGTTAGTGCAAGAGGTGGTTACGAGTATTATGTAACCTTTAGTGATAACTATTCCAGATATTGGTATGTAAACCTGATACACCGCAAGAGTGAAACCATTGATAAATTCAAAGAGTTTCGTGTAGAAGTGGAGAAACAACTAGGTTTAACCATAAAGGCACTTCAGTTTGGTCAAGGTGCGGAATACTTATCTAATGAGTTCTTAGGGTGCCTCATAAAGAATGAGATTCTATCCCATTTAACCACGTCTAGCACTCTATAATAGAATGGTGTGGCAGAAGGAAGAAATTGAACTTTGTTAGACATGGTATGTTCGATGTTAAGTTATTTGAACCTACAAATTTATTTATGGGGATATGCTGTACAAACAGCTAGCTATATTCTGAACGATGTGTCAACTAGGCAGCATCAAAAACCCTGAAACACCCCATACCCGGCCCATGAGCCTGACCAAATCTGGTATGTTCCCCGATGTAAACCGTTTCAAATTCTTTTGTTACTTAGGAAAAACTTGTGTGTTTTGAAAGAAAGATTGTTTTGGGTTGGGCTTGAGTTGAAAACAAGTTTAATTCATTATTAAAATCCTTTACTTTAGGTGACAAAACGTTTGGGCTTTGTATGAAAATAGATTTACTTAATCTTTAATTGATAAAAATTCGTAAGCTTAACAATAAAAACAGAATAAAATATTCCTACTAAGGCCTTATTACATCAAATAATTCCCAAAATTTAAATTCAAAATACTTAAAATAAAATAAAAGTCCAAGTCGTAAATTTCTTGCTGTGCATGGCCATCCCTAAGATTCTGCCGAACCCGGTCCATTCTTGTTCGTCACCTGAAAATAGTCCCTGAGGTGAGTCAAATAGACTCAATGTGTAACCAACACTAAGAATTAACATTTCGGGCATGCATTATCATATCATATACATGTTCATATAATGTAAAAATAATGATGCAACCCAAACCCAAACCTAGTTAACCATCCGCTACACTCCACCCGCATCATCCTCGCACACCGGGGACTACTAAGTCAACCCTCCATCCGCTACACACCATCGAAGGCGGTCGGCATTGCATTGACGTGCTCATCACCCATATAAAATTCATGGCATAGCCACAGATAATTGTGTCATGAGACACCACATTCGAGATAATGTAACCAAACTTACCACATTCGGATAATGTGACCAAGTCAACACATTCGGATAATGTGACCAAAGTCACCACATTCGGATAGTGAGACCAAGTCATCACATTCACTTCCCTTTCTCAAATAACCCGAATGCCCCATATTATTCATATCATGCATATCATACTTAAATTCACATTCGTGTCACTTTTCACATGTTAAGTATAACATATTTCGTAATCCTAGTAGGAGTAGGAAAATGTACCTGAGTACTTTGTACCATAACATGGTACTTTAGCCACATTCTTACACTTTCATATTAACACATATATCAAGTTTAAGCCATAAATCTATTAAGATTAGTGTGGGGGTACACGGTACCTTAGCCATATTCTTACACTTTCATATTAACACATTTAATTTAAAACATAGCCATGAACATATTAAAACTTGGAGTAGGGTACACACCTGATTCGCTTAACAATTTCACTGAAATCCCGAAAATCCAATCTAAAGCCTTAGATCTCAAGTCCCTACATTCGGCCAACCTTAGTATGTTAGCATAAAGCCTATTTGGCTATAAAACCAAATCCTAGTAAGATTAGTACACTAAAACTTACCTTGGTGCCAAATCCCTAAATCTTCACTATACTCTTTCTTGTATTCGGCAAAGCTTTAAATCACTTTAACAAATTAGTTTTGGCTTTTGAATAAATATGAACTAGATCTAAAACACCAAAAATAGGCCTTGGCCAAATATTCGCATGTCTTACCTTGTGGATTTTAAATCTCAAAATTCACCGAATAACTAGGGAACACGCGGCCTATGGTGTACCTTCGGGAGAAGAACTTCTTCTTCCATGATTCGGCCAAGATTAATAATCGAAATTAGTTTCTAAATTTCGATAAGTCTAAAATATAAAAGAATGGAAACTAAACTTGGATCTTACCCTTATTTGAAGGAATCGATTGCACCTTCACTTCAACCTTCAGAGATTCGTCTATGGCTAAATGATTCTCTCACAACTTTCGGCTTTTGGAGGGATTAGAAAGAAAAGAGAAGGAAGAATAAAATTGTAGGAATTTCGACAGAGAGAGGAGAATCTGCTTAAGAAATTCGGCAAAGGAAGAGTGAATGAATGAATGAATGGCCTTATCTTCCTTTTATAACCAAAATTACTAGCTAGAGTCCTTAACTTGGCCACCACTCTTCCTATGTGATAATTATCACTTTATCAAAAGAATTAATCTAACAATTATCTCCTAATTAGCCAAAATTCTAAAGGAAATAAAACTCCTCTTTTAAGAGCCCACATGCCGTCCACCTCTCTGCTCTTTGTAGTAAAATAAAACTTCTTTTATTTGCTTCCTAAGTGACTCGATCCACAGCCCAAATACACTTGCATGTGGCGCCATTTCCAAAGGCCCTAAGTGGCATCTTCAGCCACTTTTCCAAGCCTGTTTGTGTGTCAATTTTCACATACTTTTCTCTTAAGGCCACCTTGCCTTAATTTCCTCTTTTAAACTTTAAAACTCGACATTTCTAGGTCATTTCTAAGTTTCCAAAATTTTCGTTTGGCTCTTTAAGCTTGACATTTCCTAGGTTTCCAAAATGTTCACTTTCCTTTTTAACTTAAGTTTCCAAAATGTTTACTTTCCTCTTTTAGCTTAGGTTTCCAAAATGTTTACTTTCCTCCTTTTGAAACTTAACATTTCTAAATCATTTCCAAGTTTCCTTACATTTCCTTACATTTCCTTACATTTCCTTTCATTTCCTTACATTTCCTTTCATTTCCTTTCATTTCCTTACATTTCCTTTCATTTTCTTTCATTTCCTTACATTTCCTTATATTTCCTTACATTTCCTTACATTTCCTTACATTTCCTTACATTTCCTTACATTTCTTTACATTTCCTTACATTTCCTTTCATTTCCTTTCATTTCCTTTCATTTCCTTATATTTCCTTACATTTCCTTACATTTCCTTTCATTTCCTTGCATTTCTCTACATTTCCTTACATTTCCATATATTTCCATACATTTTCATACATTTCCATACATTTCCATACATTTCCATGCATTTTCATACATTTCCTTACATTTCCAAGGTTCTAAAAATGCACACTACACATCCAACAGTAAACATGCTATTTCATAAAATTAAGCAAAAATGCACACAATGGGATTCGAACCTCTTCCTTCAAAGTACTTCACTTGATGCCATAACCCTTGCACCTTAGGTGGCGTCCCTTGCCACTTTTCCACATCACTTCTTGTTTTTAACATAAAAACCAATAATTGTCCAAAGCTTTCTTTTCCATCCTAGGATTTTAAAAACCCTTAATTCACTTCCAAACACTGCCAAAACCTACTACTCATGAATTATGCACAAACGCATAACCTCTAATCTCGGATGTTACAAACCCCATACGAACTATAGCATGGTAGGAAGCTGAATCTTAATCATTTTAGGAATCGGGGATGCCTGGCCTACGTATTGGATAAAGATGCAAGGAAATTGGACTCACGGATAGAATTATGCATATTTGTATGATATTCAAAGGGATCAAATGGTGGTTTGTTTTATAACCTAAAACAACAAACTATTATGGCTCAACTCATGCTACTTTCCTTAAAGAAAGTTACATGAATGAATTCTAACCTTAGAGTAAAGAGGTACTCAAGGAGCTTTTGGAAAATATTCAAAACCCTATAGAAATAGTTCCACAACCAACTCTGTAACACCTCTAACCCAAATTCGTTGCCCAAATAGGGTTATAGAGCATTACCTAAGATTACAAATAAAATGGACAAAAATTTCAAACATTTCATAACATAATAATAATTACATCAAAACCAATCAACATCATATATATTGTCCCTTTTACAAGTCCTCGAGGCCCTAAATACGCATTAGAAACAAGTCAAAGCTAAATTGAAAACTCAAAGAATTTTTTCAAAAAACATTGAAAAATTTCAAAACTGCAGGGGTTACACGGCCATATGACTCACACGGCCAAGAGACACGGCCATGTCTTAAGCTGTATGGGCATTTGAAATAAGGACACATGGCCGTGTCCTAGCCCGTGTCTGTGCCTGTGTAACTCACTAAATTGGGACACACAGCCAAGCCACACGCCCGTGTGCTAGGCCGTGTACCTTTCGAAGTAACCTCACACGCCCATGTGCCAGGCCGTGTGCTAGGCTGTGTAACAGGCTGACTTGCAACCCTTTGAAAGCTACAGGGAACACACAACTATGTCACCCGGCCGTGTGTCACACATGGGTAAGATGTACGCCCGTGTGGACAAAAATAGGCCATTTTACAAGCCATATTGCTCACCCAATTTGACATGTACCTACACCCAACAATGCACATATAAACAAGCTATAATAAGGCATCCAAAACAAGCATAATCAAGCCTTAAACAAATGGTATGATCACATACAACCAATATGCCCTTAGGCACCTCAAATAACAATTTATAAACATGACTTATTTATGCATATTTGCACCAAAACTTACTATGTAGATCACTTAACAAAGATACCATTTGGTACCAAAACTCCAATATAAAACTAGCATCAAATGACCATATAAATCATTTGCACCAAAGCACCAATTTACCATAATTATATCCTATCACAAAGAACATATTCAATATGTACAATCATGCCACAATTTTCATCTTCCAAAATTCAACCATACTAAGTTTTTCATCAACCATTAGAGAAAAAATATTTACTTACCATATGCTAGACTTATTGTATCATCAAAATGCCATAACACAAGCCAAACAAATGGCCAAGATATCAACAAAGCATATAGGCCAACATTTTATAACCAAATTTAAACCAACCAAAAGTACTGAGTAAGCTAATAGATAGTGTGATATAGCTCCGACAAGCTTCCAACCTGAACGAGCTTCCGATTCACTAATAACACAGAAAATACACCGAGTAAGCATTTAAGCTTATTAAGTTCGTATGACATAGAATTTAACTTACCATTTAGTCACAATTTAGGTAAGTAAACATAGCATATCCCAACTCAATTTGGCCAAATGCCGAAGCACATATTGACCAACATGTTAGCCATGTAAAACACATATAATAGCCAATAAACATGGATGAACATAACCACTAAGCAAGTATCATATACATGTATCATCCATTTCATGTTTCGATATATCATGTAATATCACTTCCATATATTTCATGTATTTATCTATAATAGTTCTTATCAAACTCATATCATCTCATATCAGAACATTGCCCGTTGAACCATTTAGAATATCATTGGATACTCGGGATAGCTCACACATAGTGTGCTAAACTATAATTTGTCAATTCCTGTACATGTATGCTCCTACGAGTTATGAATCGATATGCTCTCATGAGCTATAAATTGGTAAGCCCATATGAGCTGAGAATTGGTAAGCTCTCATGAGCTGCAATCGATAAACTCATACGAGTTGAGAATTGTTAATCCCTAATGACATGTCATTTGTATCCTACGAATTCTTAAGGTTCAAACAGGACTCGATAATCGTCGTACGTCATGGGATATGCGATCGGTATTTATACATGGCAACTATACAAATCACATACATATAATTCAATTAAAACATATAATTACTCAATTTAATAACAAGAACTGACCTCGATGAGTATACATAGATACGGAGGCGATTAATCCAAGATTTTCTCTTTGCCTCGATCTAACTCACGAGGTCTGACTAGATCTATACGGACAAATTTAACCCAATTCAATATATTTAACATTCAATTTAGTCCAATACATATTTTGGAAAAATTACCATTTCCCTCTATACTTTTAATTTCTTTGCAATTTAGTCCCTAGTTCATAAAAATCGAAATTTACACATTTTTACCACAACCCACTATGACCGAATATCAAATAGGTCCTTATCATGCACTATACTTCAATTATTTCACAATTTCACCATGTAATATTTCCTACTTTTCAAATACTTCAATTATTTCACAATTTCACCATGTAATATTTCCTACTTTTCAATTTAGTCCCTATTTGACAATTCCACTAAAAATTCCTTTACAAAAGTTGTTTATCTAACAGCAACCATTTATTTTCTATCATTAAACTTCAAAACTCATATATATTCATCAATGGTAAAACCTTAATAATTTAACAATTTCAAAAATTAATCCTCGAACAAGCTAGATTAAGCATCAACGATCCCAGGAATATAGAAATCATTAAAAATAAAACAAAAATGCATACCTAATTGGAAAAAGTAAGCTTGTCGAACCTAGGTCTCCAAAAATGGCTTATTCACTTGTGAAAATTGGTTGAAAGAGATGATAAAAGTGATAACTAATTTGGTTTTATTTAATATTAACATAAAATTACTTATTTACTAATTAACCTTTATTAAATTTAATAATTACAAAATTGCCAAGCCAACATCTTCCACTAACTCATAAATGGTCTAATTACCATATAAGAACTTTCTCTTTAAAGTTCTATAGCTATTTAATACTTAATACTTTTAGCTATTAGAACTCAACTTTTACACTTTACGCGATTTAGTCTTTTTTATCAAATTAAGCATGTAAACGGTAAAATTTCTTAACAAAAATTTTATACGGTACTTCTATAATGATGTAGGAAATAAAATAATAATAAAATAAATTGTTCAACTTTAAATTTGTGGTCTCGAAACTACTATTTCGATTTCACTGAAAACGGGTTGTTCTAAACTCTTAATAGTAGACTTGCAAATGGTCAACAGCGTAGGGAGCTTTGTCATAGTTGGAGGGTCTCTCGTAGGTTTGTGTCCTTCTAATTTGGCAAAAGTGTTTTTAGCACTATGTGTGACGAACAGGAAGATGATGACCCACTGACATATGATGAAACGATGCAAAATGTTGATTCCAAGCTCTATAGAATAGCTATGAAAGCTAAGATGGACTCTATGTATTCCAACTCAGTGTGGAAACATGTAGTCTTACCGAAAGGGATAAAATCCATAATGTGAAAGTGGATCTACAAGAGGAAAAGAAACACAGATGAAAAGTGGAAATTTGTAAGGCTAGAATTATACCAAAAGATTATACTCTGAAAAAAGGTATCTATTTCGTAGAGACCTTCTCTCTGATTTCCATGCTCAATTCAATCCACATATTACTATCCAATGCGGTGACTTTCGATGACAAGATCTAGCAAATGAATGTCAACAACACATTTCTGAACGGATATCTTGAAGAGAGAACCTATATGATGCAACCCAGTGGATATATAGCTAAAGGAAACAAACGTAAAGTTTACAACGTAGATGAACCTTGTGTTTACAAAAGTTTAGGGGATGGAATGGTGATCTTTATCGTTCTATATGTTTCTGACATTCTACTCATTGGAAATTATGTAGGGATGTTATCATCAGTTAAACTATTATTAATCCAACAGTTCAGCATGAAGGACTTTGGAGAAGCACTGTCTCAAGCTTCATACATAGACAAGATATTAGAGTGTTATGTAATGACTAGTTCAAATAAGGGAATTCAACTTTCCGTATTAGGATTTCATATATCTTTAAAGGATTATCCTATGACAGTAGAAGAAAGAGAGAAAATGAGAAAGGTTATTTATGCTTCGGTAGTAGAAAGTCTTATGTATGTTATGCTATGCACATACTTAGATATATGTTTTACAGTAGGGTTGGTAAGTTGATCGTGTCAAAAGTAGAGTTTTAAAATTTATAAAAAGAATGATCAAACCTATAGACTAATTATTACAACGGTAGAGGTAAGTGCACCTATCGAACAGTAGTATAGTTTAGGCAAGAATATCTTATCGAACCCAAGGGAACCTAAAAGTACTACTACTTACTTTCTTTCTATTATTTAGCCTGAAATATAGAGTGATTGGTTGATTTATCTAATACTAAATGAAATACTTAAACTAAATGCAAAGACAAAAGAATTAATTAGAGAAAGACTTTAGGAAAACTCAATTGATGAAGACGATACCCTCAAGAAGAATCCATCTATGACTTCACTTATTATTTATTCCTAAAACATATAATTTCTTTACTTAGCTTGATCCATGAGACTCCCTAACCTATATTAAACCCTCTCTCGAGGCGAATAACATCTAACCTTAGGTTAATTAGTGGAACTCTCGTTCTCTTATAATAACCTCCTAAGGAAGCAGTAAATCGACCAATGGATTCCCATATTAGGTTTCACCCTAATTCGATAAAATCTCATAACCCTATCTCTAGGCGTTCGATCAACTCCGCTTAATTATGTCAGATCTACTCTTAGGCAGGACTCCTCCACCTAAGCACATCAGATTAAATTAAGCAATATAATTAAGAATAAACTAAGTACTTATCATATAATTTAGAAATCAAATAACAAAATCCGTCATAGGTTTCATCCCCTTCAAATATCTGAAGGGTTTAGTTCATAACAAAATAAGAAAACATCTCAAGAGAAAAGATAAAACAAAACATAAGAAATCCCTAAAACCCCTTAAAGGAATTGAAGAGGAGATTCTCTGTCTTGAGTAGAACTCGACTTCTTGAGATGGATCAACTAGCTATCTTTGAGTAATTCCCTGAATAAAAGCTTTGGCTGAAAACTCTGCCCCCTATTTCGGCTTCTGCCGAACTCCCCTTTTGAATGCCTACCTTGGGTTGCTTATATAAGCTTTTGAGATGCTTTACTTGGCTCCTAAGTACCTCCTTCAAGTAGAATTACTATTAGGGTGTTTAAATAGACTTGGGAGTATGTTTTTTTGGCTTCAAACATCCAATTCCGAGTGAAATTGCTCATTCCTGAGGCAGGGGCACGCCCATGGCACACGCCCGTGTCAATCGGGTTGGGCCCTATCTTGATTCTGTCATTTTGGGCACAACCGTGGCACGACCGTGTAAGTCAAGATTTAGGCCGTGCTTCAGATCTATCGATTGGGACACGGCGATGTAGATCACTTGACACGCCTGTGTGTGG
Source organism: Gossypium rotundifolium (assembly GCA_025506655.1). Taxonomy (NCBI): domain Eukaryota; kingdom Viridiplantae; phylum Streptophyta; class Magnoliopsida; order Malvales; family Malvaceae; genus Gossypium; species Gossypium rotundifolium. Next base: position 163,320,221 of record CP106729.1, on the reverse strand, counting down.
TAATGAGATGATGCGCGTCCGTGCAACTCGTGAGTTAGGCCGTGCTCTAGGTAGTTCGCGAGACACGGTCGTGCAAGCTTTGTGCCAGGTCGTGTTGATTTCTTGCTAAGGCCTAATTACTCCATTTTAAGCCCGTTTTGTGTTCTTTTTCTTCTCGGGTGCTTTCCTGAGTATATGACATGAAAAGAAAGGATTACAAGCACCTTTTATATAAATCAAGGGCTAAATCATCAAAAATCATACTAAATGTGGGATTAAAATATGTTAATTTTATGGTTTATCAAATACCCCACACTTAAGCTTTTGCTTGTCCTCAAGAAAAATTCTCAATTTATAATTAATACGAACTTTCCACAATCCATAATTCCTATCGATAACGTCTCATCATAATTCATAGATAATTTATACATGGATAATTTAACTCAAAGAGTCCTAAAGATTCAATTACGATAAGTCATACCTTTGTAGTACGAAAACATAGGTGTCTCCCCTTATCTGAATAATTACCTTTAATTCAAAATCGACATGGATTGACATCCTCACTGAAGGTTCACTCAAATCACTCAAAGTGTTTAAGGTTCAAGAATAAGCACTCATAAGTCAAACCTGAAAAATTAATCCCATAGGCTTGCCTGAAAATCAAATCTCCACCACTGTATATGACATGATACACAGATCAAAAGGTCTTTATCAGGGTTGTAACGGGGCTAAGGTTAAGGGTGTGGATACAAGCTGAATTAGAGGGTTAGAATCGAGATCGAATTGACTAATTACCTAATCTAAAAACAATGAACTGAATATGAATATTTACATCGAATGAAAACTAATAATACCACTATTGATAATTACTATATAATAAAGAATATTTTCATCACTTAAAATTTGATAATACTTTAATATGAGCTTTTTCAACAATTGGAGTTTAAATGCTCTAAGCTCTTTTATATACTACTAATATTGAATAAACTTGGATTTTTTAGAATAAACTAAAATATTACATCATAAATAATAAATGTAACTCTTGAACTAATATAATTGGTAAATTAATCAAATCAAACCTCGATTAAAGGGTAGTCAAAAGAATGGTGATAACAAATTCAAAGGGATTTTGGGTTAATATTAGTGGGTGAGTCAATAAAAAGGTTGTTAGGATTCAACGGGCTTCACTAGGGGTTAATTTGTATGGGTAGGCTTCTTAGTGGAGTGAACGGGTTAAAACCTAGGTGCCTTTATCATCTCAGTATATCAAATCATTAATGTGGTCTCGACATGTATAAATGAGGCAAGTTCTAGAATAACAGTTCAAAGTTGACACACTCATAATTAATAAAGTGAGCACGAAAAAGAATATATGCTCTATAAGGCTCGAAGTCTCACAAAAATTATGGGTGTTTTTGACATCAATCTTTATAAATTTTGAATTTCAAGGTAGTACTCAAATTCAGTTCAACGACCCATCAATTTTAATTTTTAGAAAGTAGGCTTATCATGCTTGATTCTCTAGTAGCCTTCAAATTTAATCATTAATGCATAATTAACTATGACTTACTCTAAAACATATCAATAAAAATCATAAATCATTAGAAATTTCATCCGAATTAGTAATATGAGAAACATACTTTTGAACAAGACTAAATTCAGGATTTTGAGAATAATGCAAAAAGTCAGGTACTTTTATCCCCCCACACTTAAGATGTACATTGCCCTCAATGTACAAAGATAGATAAACAATTATGTAATAATAAAATCAAAAGAGAAGGGGAGAAGTAACTCTTCCTAAATTTTTGAATGAAGTCTATGAAAAGAAACCGGATAAGATTGGAGGTGAACGTGGGGAAGCATCTCGAACAGTTTGAAATTGAATCCTCGAAGTAGCCGGCTTAGTTTTATTGTATCCTAAGCTAAATCTAAATATCATAAAGAATAAGAAGAAGAAAATAAAATAAAATAGAGTAAAAAATAATGATGAAATAAAATAAAAACAAAAATTAAATAATGGAAAATGAAAGACAACTAGAAAAATGGAGAATGAGGTTTAAATAGAGATGTAGCCCGTGTTTTGGGATTTTGAATTTTGAACGCATTCAGGGTGTTCGGGCATGGTCGTGGGTGTCATGGCATGCCCGTGTCTTTCTTCACATGGTCATTTAATATAGGCGTGCTCCTCCCGTGTTCGATAAGTCAGAATGTTGGCACGGTTGAAAGGAACAACCGTGTTTAGCCCATGCTTGACAAGTCAGTAACCTCGCACGGGGCATCGGCATGGCGTGGACTATTATCACCACCCGTGTTGGGAAAAAAAATTTTCTATGTCGTGCACGACTATTGGCACACCCATGGTTCATCCCCTAGCTTCCACACGGCCACGGACACGCCCGTGTGTAGGGCCATGTGGCCTAGAAATCTGCTCCTTGGTTAGTTTATGGTTCGGTGGTAAAAAGAAAAAGAAAGAAAAATAAAAAAATATAAAAAACAAAAAAATGTAAAAATGGGGTTAGTGCTCGGGTTGCCTCCCGAGAAGCGCTCATTTATAGTCTTAGCTAGACTTTACCTCTCATTCGTATGGTCATGGTGGTTTGAGGAGGTGAAAATCCTTTCTCATGCGATCACTTCGGTTATGGATATATAGTTTAAGTCGAGTAATGTTTACCTCAAAAGAGTCAAATTTAGGATTGCTGACATCAACTGTGCCATATAGGAAGACGTTAAGTACCTCAAAAGTGATTTCTTCGTTTGTCTTGAGGTCTGAATTGGTGATTCAAGGGTCTTCCTTATTCAACAATACCTGATCCTCTATTTTGATGTGATTCATTGTTCCTATCAGCTCGTCTGGGGTTTCCTTCGGTTTCACTTCGTGTGGTTCTGGTTCCTCATGTAATTCTTCTTTATTAGCACGAGGTTTATGATTCGGCTCAGGTTTGTAGCTTTGTGGTGTTTCCTGCAATGAAGGTTGAACAAGTTGGTTATCAATTGAATTTACTTTCTTTCCTTTATTACTTGATGTTCTGGCCGAGTCAAGAGCTTGAAGAGTGACTATCTCGTTGCCTACACGAAGTATGAGTTCTCCTGCATAGATATCAATTTTAGCTCTGGCAGTTGCTAAAAAGGGTATTCCTAAAATTAAGGGGATCATGTTGTCCTCATCCATGTCTAAAACGACAAAGTCTACTAGGAATACGAATTTATCAATTTTGATTAGAAGATTTTCTATTATACCCCCAGGAATTCTTATAGTTTTATCAGTTAATTGAATGCTCATTCGAGTTTGTCTGGGTTTCCCTAGAACTAGTTGCATTTTGTAAGGCATAACATTGATGCTTGCCCCTAAATCCACTAACGCATTATCAATAGATAAACTACCAATTAAACATGGAATTGTAAAACTCCCTAGATCTTTTAATTTCTGTGGCAGTTTATTTTGTAGAATTGCTGAGCACATTGTGTTTAGCTCCACGTGGTGCTCTTCGTCTAATTTGCGTTTGTTGGTCAAGAGTTGTCTTAAAAAATTCCTCGCGTCTGGCATCTAAAAAAGAACTTCAAGAAGAGGTAAGTTAATATGTAATTTCTTTAAGAGTTTAAGAAACTTACCAAATTGTTCCTCTGAATCGTCTCTTTTTATTGCTTCGGGATAAGGCATGCGAGGTTGGTACTCCTTGATTGCCAATTTCAGCTTTTCTTGTGTTATCTCTACCTTACCTTCGTCTACCTTGGCTTTTTGTATTGGATTGGGTTCATCTAACCCCTTACTGGCATGGGTGAGATAGCTTGAATTTGCTCCCTCGGTTTAATCTCGGTGTTACTTGGTAAACGTCCTTGTTGACGTTCAGAAATTAGCTTTGTGAGATGTCCCACTGACCTAGTAAGTTCTCCAACTTGATTCTCGATCCCATTGATTGATTTTTGTTGTTCATCAAGTGTTGCTTCAGTCTTTTGGAGACGAGAATCTATGGCTGCCATGAAATTCGTCAGCATCTCTTTAAGATTCGGCTCCTCTTCTTGTTGGTGAGGTGGTTGTTGAAAATCTGGAGGAAGTTCTGATCTTTGGCTATTTTGATAATCCCACGAGAAATTGGGATGGTATTTCCAACCTGCATTATAAGTGTCACTATAAAAATTATTTTGATATCTAGAATAGTTACCTGTATAGTGAGCTTGCTCATTTTCCATGCCATATCCGTAGGGTGGGTACTCAGGATTCGCCACGCCTCCTAGATTGAAATCATATTGTATTTCGGATGTACTGCGAGGACTATACCAATCATCAATCTTTTATTCATCATCTCTAACGATTAGATAACTTTGGTGACCACGCCGAGGTTGAAAACACTGGTTGCTTTAGTAGGAATTGCCCCATGCCTTGCCACTGATAATTATTCAGTGCCATTTTTTCCATAGACTAAAATTTTCTGCCAAAAGTAAAATAGAAGAAAAATTAGCAAAGTAATAATAATAATAATAATAATAATAATAATAATAATAATAAATTGTAATAAAAAATTTTGGCTAAAATAATAAAAATAGAGCTTTCTTAATATTTTAGTGTTCCCCAGAACGGCGCCAAAAACTTGATCGTGTCAAATAGTCGAGTTTTAAAATTTATAAAAAGAATGATCGAACCTGTGGACTAACTATGACAATGATAGAGGTAAGTGCACCTATCGAACAGTAGTATAGTTTAGGCAAGAATATCTTATCGAACCTAAGGGAACCTAAAAGTACTACTACTCACTTTCTTTCTATTATTTAGCCTGAAATATGGAGTGATTGGTTGATTTATCTAATACTAAATGAAATACTTAAAATAAATGCAAAGACAAAAGAATGAATTGGAGAAAGACTTTAGGAAAACTCAGTTGATGAAGACGATACCCTCAGGAAGAATCCACCTATGACTTCACTTATTATTTGTTCCCCAAACCATATGATTTCTTTACTTAGCTTGATCCGTGAGACTCCCAAACCTATATTAAACCCTCTCTCAAGGCAAATAACGTCTAACCTTAGGTTAATTAGTGGAACTCTCGTTCTCTTATAATAACCCCCTAAGGAAGCAGTAAATCGATCAATGGATTCCCATATTAGGTTTCACTCTAATCTGGCAAAATCTCGTAACCCTATCTCTAGGCACTCGATCAACTCTGCTTAATTATGTTAGATCTACTCTTAGGCAGGGTCTATTCCTTCTCCACCTAAGCACATCGGATTAAATTAAACAACATAATTAAGAACAAACTAAGAACTTATCAATAATTTAGAAATCAAATAACAAAATCTGTCATAGGTTTCATCCCCTTCAGGTATCTAAAGGGTTTAGTTCATAACAAAATAAGAAAACATCTCAAGAGAAAAGATAAAACAAAACATAAGAAATCCCTAAAACCCCCTGAAGGAATTGAAGAGGAGATCCTTTGTCTTGAGTAGAACTTTGGCTTCTTGAGATGGATCAACTGGCTATCTTCGAGTAATTCCCTGAATAAAAGCTCTGGCAGAAAACTCTGCCTCCTATTTCAGCTTCTGCCGAACTCCCCTTTTGAATGCCTGCCTTGGGTTGCTTATATAGGCTTTTGAGATGCTTTAATTGGCTCCTAAGTACCTCCTTCAAGTAGAATTACTATTAGGGTGTTTAAGTAGACTTAGGAGTATGTTTCTTTGGCTTCAAGCATCCAATTTCGAGTGAAATTGCTCATTCCCGTGGTAGGGGCATGCCCATGGCACACGCCTGTGTCAATCGGGGTTGGGTCGTACCTTGATTCTGTCATTTTGGGCACGACCGTGTAAGTCAAGATTCAGTCCGTACTTCAAGTCTGCCGATTGGGACATGGCCATGTAGATCGCTTGACACGCCCGTGTGTGGTAATGAGATGATGCGCGGTCGTGCAACTCGTGAGTTAGACCATGCTCTAGGTAGTCCGCGAGACACGGCCGTGCAGGCTTTTTGCCAGGCTATGTTGGTTTCTTGCTAAGGCCCAATTACTCTGTTTTAAGCCTATTTTGTGTTCTTTTTCTCCTCGGGTGCTTTCCTGAGTATGTGACATGAAAAGAAAGGATTACAAGCACCTTTTATATAAATCAAGGGCTAAATCATCAAAAATCATACTAAATGTGGGATTAAAATATGTTACTTTTATGGTTTGTCATAAGTCAATATCAAGAGAATCCAAGACCAAGGAATTGGCAAGCAGTTAAGAATGTACTTAAGTATTTACAAAAAAACAAGGGATTATATGCTTGTGTATTCCATAAGAGATCTCACTCTTATCAGATATACTGATTCTAACCTCCAAACATGTCGGGATTCGAGGAAACCCACATCATGCTGTGTTTTTTCTTAGATGGCAAGTCCATAGTGTGAACAAATGTCAAGTAGGGTCACACTACTAACTTCACTATGTAGGGTCGAATATGAGGTATGGAAATGCTACAGTACTATAATAGTGTGAATATAACATAAAGTTTGCAAATTGCTAAGATCCATTTATGGACTTAAATAGACGTCCTGTTCATGGAATAAAAAATTTTATCAAAATATCAAGACTTTTAGGTTTGAGAAAAACGTTGATTAACCTTGTGTTTATAAGCATATAAAGGATAAAAATAGAGGTTTTTCTCATTCAGTATGTCGATGATATTCTCCTTACCGAAGATGATGTAGGAGAATTATTATTGATTAAATTATGGTTAGCTCAACAGTTTAGCATGAAGGACTTGGGTAAAGCTAGTTATAGTTTTGGAATTCGAATCCTTAGGGATCAAAAGAATAAAACGATAACTCTATCACAAGCTTCATACATCGATAAGGTATTGAAACGGTTTCCAATTATCGATGTGAAGCTAGGTGCTCAGTCAACTGCATCGGGTTTTCATATTTCTTTGAACGAATGTCCTAAGATAGCAAAAGAAAGAGAGCATATGAGTAAGGTTCCATATGCTTCAGTAGTTGGAAGCCTTATGTATGCTATGCTTTGCACACATCCAGATATTTGTTTAGTCGAAGAAAAACTAGATGTGGTGAAAGTAGCTTCTAAGGATAACCTTGCGAATTCATTTGCTAAGACTCTTGTAACTAGGAGTTTTAAAAAACAAGTTGAGGATATGAGAATGCGAAACATGACACATTTACTTCACTAGGGCAAGTCGGAGATTGTTGGGAAATGTGTTAATGTTGTAGTAAACATGTAATTATTTTCTATGTATTTGAACAATGCATAAATAAATAAAGTTAATTTCATATTTCACTACTATGTCTTTTGTGTTTTTGTCTTTCATGTATTGCATGCATAGTGAAATTTTGACAAGCAAATATTAGCTCATTGATTGTCTAAGTTCAAACTAATGATAAGTGACACTGTAAGAACATTTACATTGCAAGAAAGATATCTTACTTCTGTAGATAATCTAAACAAGTTCATAATCCCGTAAAAAAAATCAAAGTGAGCTCTTGATTCGAATACTTAAAAGGATTATTTTGTCATCTACAATTCCAACTGGAGAGATGGCTAGTCTTGGCTATCAGAGCAGTTGACTCCATGGGTAGAGACATAGATATATTCTTTGGAAGAATGATACATTGGACTAGACCAAATGAATTAAATCTAAATCATATTGTGAATTAATTCAATTATGACATTCATGGTGTGATTTACCTAAATCCTGAGTTAGTCACTAACCATGCGTATGTAACTCATGTGCTTTGATATAAGGGAGGCTTATGCTCTAAAGATGATCTAGCCCATAACCGATATGATGGGTACATGACTTGTGTATGGTTTGGCTTTACTACAAACAATGAAATTCATAGCTCGATTCAGAGTTAACGATATCCTCTCATTGGCATTGTGTGGATTGATAAATATGGAACGTAGCCGTGAGTTGCTTGTTCTTGAACGAGTAATTTATCACAGTAATTTGTTGACAATGATCATATTAATCATTAAGAAGACACAATGGTGACAATGAGATAAAATAGGATTGTATTGATTGAACGAATTTAACTCAAAGGATTCAAGGATATCATATAAGGGTAGTATACATATGATGAGGTTATTGGACAAATCAGTTGGATGAATTGTTTGCCTAAAGAGTATACAACAAGGAGTTTTTAATCATGGTACTTCTTGTGGACTAACTCCATGATTAAGTAAATTGCGAATTATCTAATCAATGTTTGTGGCTATAATTACAATTAGTAGAGCATAATTGTATATGTCTGATTGGTCCTTACGCTAGCTCAACAAAAGCTCGATTGAACTGCATTTGAATTAGAAGAAAATTCTACAACTTTAAAGATAATTTATTTAAGTTAATTTATTCGATATGGAGTTAAATTAAAATTAGGTAGTCGTGAGAATAGTTCAAATAGAGATTTTGATTAAAGAATTTTCTTGAAAAACAATTTTGAAAATCTAAGTGGTTTTTGAGAAAATTAATTTTGAAAAATCTAAGTGGTTTTTGAGAAAATTAATTTTGATCAAGCAAAATTAAATTAATCAAATTAATTAAAATTAATATGATACTTTTAAAAATGAATTTTCAAGTTAGACAATTGCCCTAATAGATAATTAAAATCGAAAATTGAACCTGGGATAGAACATTGGACCTGAGAACCAAAAACCGAGACTGAGACCCAAAACGGGTTAAATCTGTCCCAGTATGTGAAACTGGATCGAAGGTCCAACTGATGGCTGAATCAGACGAAGTTTTCTTTAATTTTTCTCTTCATATTTCTAGAGTTTTTATTTTTCTTTTCTTCTACCTTATATTAGATTTTATTTTTCTACATTTACTTCTTAATCTTGATGTTCTTTGTGTTAGTTAAGTTAGTTAACACTTTAGCTAAGGTTTATTTACATTTTCAGTCCCTTTACCTTGCTTTCAAGACTTTTTAAGCTTTAGTTTAATGCATTTCAGTTTATTTTACTTCAAATCTATTAAAATTTGTTCCTTTTATGTTTTTTACTTTAGATTTCTTTCTTAAATGCTTTTGGTTTCATGTTATTTAAGTTTTTTGTATAAAAATCTCAACTTTCATATTTTTTCTTAAGCTTTACTTGCTTTGTTTTCTATTATTATGTTTGTTTTCTTGACTTTGAGAATTTGTAGCTAAATCCTTAAGGGGGTTGGTCAATAGAGATGTCGAGAAACTAAAATCTTTGAACAAAGGACTAAATTGACAAATTGGACTAATTTTGTAACAGCCCATTTTTTAGTGATATCAGAACAGTGGTTTCGGGACCACATATCTGACCCAAAATATAATTTATTTTTATTTCATTATATGGTCTGTAATATTATATACGTGACATGTGAAAAATTTGACATGAAAATTTTATCGATTTAGTGCCTAATTACTAGAAGGACTAAATCGCATAAAATTTGAAAGTTGAATTCTAGTAGCTATAAGGATCAAATAGCTATGAAATTCAAAACTAGAGGTCCTTATATGGTAATTAGACCATTAAGAAAAGTATGTAGATTTTTCATGGTGACTCATCCATGGAATTATAGAAAAAGGTCAAGGACTAAATTGGAAATAGTAAAAATTTAATTAATTAAAAGATGATTAAAGAAAATATCATCTTATCATTGTCATCTTCAACCTAAAATTTTATGGAAACTCTAGAAGAGAGAGGGGAAACTTTCAAGGCTTAATTGGGTAAGTTTCCTTGTCCCGTTTGTAATGATTTTTATATTTTTAGAATCGGGATATGCTAAACTATCTATTTGGGGGATTAATTTGAAAAGTTATCAAAGTATGAGAAATGGGTCATGGATTTATATGATAGAAATTAGAAATTTATGGTAGAAAATGAAAGATTATTGATAGATAAACAATTTTTACCAAGTAATTTTTTAATGAAAACATGATTTAGGGACGAAAATGTATACTTGTGAAATTGAAGGAAAAATTCAGAAATTTTATGAATACATGTGCTGTAAATTTTGTAATGGGGCTTTAGAAAGGCTTTGAATAAGGAGTAATTTGTACAAGTTTCATTTTTCGGGCCTAGGGACAAAATCAAAATTTATGGAAAAGTTAGGGGCAAAATGGTAATTTTTCCTAGATGTAAATTGAGTCCATTTAAATATGAAATGTATGAAATTGATAGTTAAATTCATTTACATAGATCTAGAAAAAACAAACTCGAGGCTAGATCGAGGAAAAGAAAAGATTTTGGATTAGTAGATTATTACGTGAACAAGTGTCGAGGTAAGTTCGTGTAACTTAATCGGACATGTAATTATTTTAATTTAATGTTGTGTTTGTATGTAATGCTTAATCCATTTATTTTTCCATTTTATAGTGCTCGAAAGCTCGTGAAGGTTGGGAGAACATTAGAGCATTGTCACACTATCAATTAGCATTTTAGGTATATTTAGTGAAGTCAATTTGGGTATAATGGCATGTATAGGAAAACTTTTCAATCTTCAACTCAAAATCCTTAATATGGGCTTACGAGGCCCAAAACACACTTTAGAAACGGTTCGTTACCAAACCGAGTTCTTTAGAAAACTTTGGAAAATGTCACTGAAAACAGTGGCACAAGCCCGTGTGACCTGATAACATGGCCATGTTGAAGGACCGTGTAACACACACGGCCTAAGCATTTAGGGACACACCCATGTCCCTCGCCTGTGTGGATTTATTTCTCAATTCGAGCCTACAGGGGTTTTCACACGGCCTGGCACATGCCCGTGTCCATGGCCTGTGTCCCTCACACGGCCTTGACACGCCCGTATCTTGGCCCGTGTGCAAAAACCTTTACATTCTATTTCTAACGTCAGCAACCTCATTTGGTCACACGGCCAAGACACACGCTCGTGTTCTCAGCCCGTGTGGCGAATTAAATTCCTAAATTCAAGTACAGACTTAGCACGGCCTTGGCACATGCCCATGTCCAATGGCCGTGTCCTCCACACAATTGAGACACATGGCCGTGTCTCTGTCTATGTGATTACTACTGGGCATTCTGTTTTGCCAACTTAAGGTGCAGAGGGACACACGGCCGAATTACACTCCTATGAGGCAGTCTGTGTGTTGCACATGGCCTAGACACACGCCCTTGTGTCTACCCGTGTGGACATAAACAATGCTATTTACCAAGCCCATTTTGTCACTCTTACTTGCACCAACATAGGCCACATCAAACAACCTACTTATTCATGCAATAATATACCAAATACTCAACCATGCAATTTGCACATTCATAAAAAAAAAAATCATCATTTTCATATAACAATAATGAGTAATAGCCATCAACCGTGGCCTTATACAAAATGAATCAATTTCCAAGACAAGCCAACACATTTTGCCAAAACAAGATGACACTAGACAAAGACTAAGTCCCTATACATGCCATACTCAAAATAATCAAACTTTACTATACCCAAAAGAATAGCTTTATAGTGTGAAATGAGCTCCGACGTCCCTCGAATCCTCGAGTTAGCTTGACGTCACTCCAAGGAAATGGAAAAGAGAGGGAGTAAGAATAAAGCTTAGTAAGTTTACATGTAAACAATAAACACCATATCACATACTTATTCATCAAGAACATTACATACAACTCAAGAACAATTCTAAACCTTCTGGTTGTACTTACTTATTTCAAATCTCACCACATCCCAGATACATTTCATAAACATTGCTCACATTTACATGCACTTATACCCTGCACTTGTGATCACAAAATCACGTGTAATTTCACTTAGTCAAAAGTTTCTTTATGAACACTTTGGAATATTACCGGATATATGGTGGTTTCGCACACAGCCCACCAAATAATCATATATCCACGGTGGTATCGCACATAGCCCACCAATAATCATAAATACAGTGGTATCGTACACAGCCCACCAATAATAATAAATATGGTGGTATCGCACACTGCCCATCAATAATAATAATTACAGTGATATCGCACACAGCCCACCAAATACTAATAAATACGGTATTTATCCTTATCATTTTGATAAATATCAATAATATTCATTCACATTCCATATAATACAATTTATATGTAAAAACATAAGTAAAAAGGATGTATCATTTACATATAAACTTACCTTGATACAAAATATGTCAATTTGGAATTTAGTCTGAAACCTTGCCTTTTCCTCGGTCAAGGTTGATTCCACGTTCTTCTTGATCTATAATGACATATTTAACTTATTAAATCACCACATTAATCAAAACATTTAAAAATTTCTATTTTGACAAAATTAGCATTTTGCCCTTGAACTTTCTCATAATTACAATTTTGCCCCTAAACTCGTAAAACGATTCTAATCAAATTTCCTCCTTTAACAAGCTTACCTGAACATTTATTACTCTTATAGCAACTCACAAAACCAATTATTTCACATATTTACTACCTATTTCCCAACCTTTACAAAAAGGTCCTTTTTAGGTGTTTTCATGGAAACCCATTTCACAAAAGTTGTTTATTTAACAACCAAGTTTCATTTTCTTCCATAAAAGTTTATAAAACAACACTAATGTTCCCATGAAAAAACCCTAGACTCTCAACCATTTTGCAAAATAGTCCCCTCATTAGCTAGCTTAAGCTATGAGGGTTCTAAAAGTACAAAGATTATAAAAAATGATCATAAAAAACACTTACTTGCAAGGGTTAAGGGTTGCTGAATTTTTCAAGCTTCCATGGCCCTTTCTTGTGTGTAAAAATATGTGGAGAAGAGAAAATGAAAAAGATGACATCCTTTTTCTCTTTATTTTATTCTATTTCAGTAACACCCTAAAAATCGAGTATTTAAATTGCATGATTTTGGTGTTTAGATTTTAAAGGAAAAATTTTTACTTTTATTTTAGTGTTTATTAAAGTCCTAGAGAGGTAAAGCATAAATTGGAGAAGAAATAAAATTTATTAAATTGAGATTTATTGAAGTGAAACAAAGGTGATTAAGACTTAAGCTAAATTATGTGCTAAAAGTGTCATAAAATGAGCATATGGCATGGTGGAGTTGGGCATGGGTTCAAGTAAGAGGAAGAGGTTCGAATCCTTGTATGGCACCTAAATGAATTTTTGCTTTTAATTTTCTGCTCATGACTAGGAAGTGTCGGCAAGGGGACATATAAGGAAGGTGTTGACCATGTATTTTTGGTTAGTGTATCAATGGATTAAGGTAACAACTAACTTATGGCATGGAATCAAAGGTTTAAGGAAAGATAGGGGGAACATAAGGCACATATCAAGGGGAAAATTTGGAAAGAAATCATGGCCATTTGACCATGTGCTGGACGGCAATATTGGTAAGGGGAGGAGAGCCAAAATTTTGTTAGTTTGGCTAAAAATCTCATCCTTTTCTCTTTGGTCATTCTTTGCACATTGTGCAGATTTTTCTTTGTTTTCTCCTTTCAACATCCCTCTTGGCCGAATATTGCATTTGGCAAAGCCAAAATCTCTTGACCATTTGGTCACTTTCATCCACTTTGTTAATTTTCTTTTGTATTCTCCTTGTGCCGAAATCACCCATACCAAAATCAGTTTCTTTCTTTTTCTTTTGCCATGGCCGAATGCACTAAATCCTAAAGGTCTATTTTTTTTCTCTCTTTCATCTTCTTTTCTCTTTGAAATCAAACTATCTTATCACCATCTCTTTCTCATATTCTAATTATTTCAATCAAAGTTTCTTCATCTACACTCCCTTAGCCGAATGCTATTGTGCCTATAAACCAAATATTTTTTCTTTTCCTTGAACATACATAGCCGAATCCTTCATCATTTAGACACCATTCTCCATTCCTTCTTTTCGACCGTGGATTATAGGTAAGGGTTCTTTTCCATTTTCGATTTATTAAGGTACTATGGCCGAATGGTAATGGTGATTTGAAGGACTTTTAGAATCAATATAACGTTCATTCTAATAACGTTCTTTTCGTATTATTATTTAGTGCAATAACGGAGATCGGAACTCAAGTGATCGGGAGAAACGTTGGAAACGTTTTATTTTGGTAAGGAAATCAAATCTCTTTAAATCTCTAGTAAATTGATATTATTTTAGATCTAACTAAATTCCTTGGATCTTGAAGACCGTCAAAATAGGGAAGAAAAGGGCGGTGTTCGGTTATCGTAAGAGGGTGGATCTGTAAATCCCCATTCAAACGAAGAGCGGTTTGGCGATCAGGGATTTTCCAGGGTTCGGGCCATCTTCCAAAGAAGTCCATTATTCAAGTGGTACGAACCTCCGAGCCGTTATCGTTGGTGGATTCTCGTGACTAGTGAATCGATAAACGAGGCAAAACCGAAAATCAAGTGATTCAAAATCAAGAGGGTAAGATTTTGGATCTATTATCGATTAAGATTTTATTTTCTGAGTTAGTTGTCTAACGGATCAAAATATGTTTTAGGTGCCGAGGAGCGAGAAGGGTTAGTACTCACGGTATCGAGGTGTGTAATTTCACACTCATTATTTTTGGTTGGATGTCAAATTTGGTATGGAAGCAAAATCGTAAAACGACTAGATCGGTAAAAGCGCAAAATTGATATTTTTGACGAAAATACGTAAAAACGACTAAATCGTGAAAACTACTAAAACGCCTCAAGAAATTAATTGTTATTATGAAAATTTGATGTTTCGTGAAAAGTGGGCGTAAATACTCTAGTTCGTGTAAATGGGCGTAAATACTCTAGTTCGTGAAAACGGCCGTAAATACTCTAGTTCGTGAAAACGGTAGTAAATACTCTAGTTCGTGAAAATGGGCCGTAAATACTCTAGTTCGTGAAAATGGGCGTAAATACTCTAGTTCGTGAAAATGGGCCAAAATACTCTAGTTCGTTAAAATTTAGCCAAAACACTCTAGTTTGATAAATGGGCCAAAGCCCACTAAATTGCTAAATAGACAAATTGCTATAATTATGGGCCAAATGAAATGTTATTGTTAAACCCACCATGTTATGTATTGTTAATAAATTTTATATTTTTTAGTACATGTATAATTGCATGGGTGGGATATATGAAGAGAAGAATGGCCAGTTGCCACAATATCGGCTTATTGCCTCTAGTTCGGTGGCTATGCCACAATTATAAAAAGGCTTAATGCCTACGATTGGTGTGATGGCGGGGTGGGTTGACTTGATCCCCACAGGTGTGATGGTTGGTACGGGGGTGTTAGCGGATGGATATTAGGTTTGGGTTGGGAATTACATTTTTCATGCATTATTAATTATTTTAAATTCATGATATATTGTTGAATTCGAATTGGGCTCAAGCCCAAAGATAATATCTTGACAATCGGCCCAATAATGGTGGTAAGTGAGTTACACATCGAGTTCCAAGTAACTCACCCTTTAATTTCTTTCCATCTCGTAATGAATGGCGATGTGGACTTGAATGAGGATGACTTCGTGGAGGCCATCTCGCTAAATAAGGGTTATTTAAAACTCGAACTTTTAATTATTATTTTTACTATTTTGGGATGTTGTAATAAATGGCCTCTATAAATAACTTATGGATTTTATGTGTGTTTGGAATTTAAAACTTTATTTTGGACTTTTAAATCATGGGCTATGATTATATGATGCTTTATAAAAATAAATTTGGGTTTTCAAGTATATGAAATTCTTTTATAAATAATTCTTTTTATTGTTAACTCTTTAAACGGTTTTAATAATACAATGATTTTCAACTAATGTTTCAAAAATTTATCAAAATCAAATACTCTTCAAATTTTAAACCCTGTATATAAAATTGTAGTTTTTCAACTCATTAAAGATTTAAGAATAGCTCGAATCATGTAACAAACCAAATCTAGTCTTAACGCATAGACCGGGTTTGTGGTGTTACAATTTCATCCATTAAGTCACCTAATCCACCAACTTTGACCAATTTTGAAATTACTTGTCCCTTATGGCCGACCAACACATTAGTAAGGGCCTAATTGCACATTAGGGACCTCCAATTTAATATTCTATAGCTATTTGACACCTTTAGCTTGTAGAACAAAACTTTCCCACTTCATGCGATGTAGTCATTTCTCAAAATTAAGCATGCAATCACTAAAATTAATACACCAAAATTTTCATGCACCCACATAATCATGCTATAACACATAAAATAATATTAAAACTAATTTCTCCAACCTCGGAATAGTGGTTCTGAAACCACGATTCTAACTAGCCCCAAAATTGGGCAGTTATAATTCTCCCCTTTAGGGATTTTCATCCCCGAAAACCTTACCAGCAAAAAGGTTCGGGTATTGGTCTCTTATGGTCTCCTCGGGTTCTCATGTGGCCTATTCAACCCCATGTCTATGCCATAATACTTTCACAAGTGCTATACTTTTATTCCTCAATTGCTTGACCTCTCGATCTAAAATCTAAACCGGCTCTTCACCATAGGTCATGTCTGAACAAATCTCAACGTCTGTTGGTGAAATCACGTGTGATGGGTCAAACGATAGCGGCGTAACATAGAAACATGGAATACATCGTGAATCTTTTCCAACTCCGATGGAAAAGCCAAACGATATGCTACCGGCCCTATCCTCTCGATAATCTCATACAGTCCGATAAAACATGGACTTAACTTGCCTTTCCTACCGAATCTGAGGACTTTCTTATGGGCATACTTTCAAAAATACCTTATCACCGACTTGAAACTCAATCTCTTTTCGTTTCAAGTCTGCGTAGAAATTCTGTCTATCCGAAGCGGCCTTCAAGCAACCACGAATCACTTTTATTTTCTCTTCAATCTCCTTGACTAAATCAGCCCCGTGTATCTGATTTTCCTTGAGTTCCAACCAATATAAAGGCGTTCGATACTTATGCACATTCAAGGCCTCATAAGGTTCCATTTCAAACTCGACTGGTAACTATTGTTGTAGGCATACTCTACCAACTGTAAATATTTTTCCCAACTACCTTGGAACTCAAGAACATAACATCGCAACATATCTTCAAGAATCTGAATTACTCTCTCGACTAACTGTCGGTTTGCAGATGGAAAGCAGTACTAAAATTCAATATTGTCCCCAAAGCTTCTTGTAACTTTTTCCAAAACCTTAGTGTAAAGCTCGAATCTCTATCCAAAATGATTGATAAAGGAACCCCGTAAAGTCTCACAATTTAGAAACATACAGATCGACCAGTTTCTCAAATGGATAATCGATACGCACAGGTATAAAATGACCTGACTTAGTTAGCCTATCAACCATAACCCAAACGACATCTTTCTTCTTTAGTGTCAACGAAAATCCAGACACAAAATCCATGGTAATATGGTCCCATTTCCACTCAGGAACCATCACGAGCTAAAGTAAACATGAAGGTACTTGGTGTTCGGCCTTCACTTGTTGACAAATTAAACACTTAGAGACAAACTCTGAGATGTCTCTTTTCATTCCCGACCACCAACACATTTTCTTCAAGTCATTATACATTTACACTACCCGAATGGATAGACATACAACTATTATGTGCCTCATGCAAAATTTTCCGAATAAGCTCATTGTTTTTGGGTACACAAATTCTTTCTTGAAACATTAAACAATCATCTAAACCAATCCGAAAGTATGATTCTATACCCTTCTTGCACTGAGTTATCTTGGCTTGCAACTCTTCATCCCTTTTTTGAGCTTCGCAAATTCTTGTAAAAACATTGGTTTCACTCTCAGCTCGGCTAAAATTGAACCATCATCAGTCACAGACAACTGAGTATTCATAGCCTTCAAGGTAAACAATGACTTCTTACTTAAAGCATCGGCTACCATATTTGCCTTTCTAGGGTGATAGTCAATTATCAACTTATAATCCTTTATCATCTCTAACCATCTCCACTGCCGTAGGTTTAACCCTTTTGAGTCATCAAATACTTCAAGCTTTTATGGCCGGTGAATACTCGACACCTCTCGCCATACAAATGGTGTCTCCAAATTTTAGTGCGAACACTATGGCGGCCAGCTCTAAATCGTGAGTCAGATATTTTTTCTCATGTGGCTTCAATTGTCTTGAGGCATAAGCTACTACCTTGTCTTCTTGCATAAGCACACACCCCAATCAATTTAAGGATGCATCGCTATATACCACAAATTCCTTTTCCAATTCTGGTTACACTAAAACTGGGGCTTCAGTCAACAATGCTTTTAGTTTCTCAAAACTTTGTTGGCACTTCTCTGTCCATTCAAACTTAACATTTTTCTGTAGCAACCTCGTCATTGGTGGAGCAATCATAGAGAATCTTTTAACAAATCATCTGTAGTAACTCACTAAATCTAGAAAGCTTCTAATCTCCGATGCATTCGTCGGTGGTTTCCACTAAACAATAGTCGAGATCTTACTCGGGTTAACTCTAATTCCATCACCCGACACGATGTGTCCTAAGAATCTGACCTCTCAGAGCCAAAACTCACTTTTGCTAAACTTGGCATACAATTGCTTATCTCTTAAAGTTTGCAAAACAGTTCTCAAATGCTCTTATGCTCACTCTCATCTCGAGAATAAATTAATATGTCATCAATAAAAACAACTACAAACTTATCCAAGGCTGGAAAATATGGTTTATTAAATCCATAAATAAGGCAGGAGCATTTGTCAAGCCAAAAGGCATGACGAGGAACTCATAATTGCCATATCTCGTCTGAAATGCAGTTTTTGGTACATTCTATTCCTTAACTCTCAGCTGGTAATAACTAGACCTCAGGTCTATCTTAAAAAACACTGTGGCTCCCTTCAATTGGTCAAACAAGTCATCGATCCTTGGTAAAGGATACTTGTTCTTAACTGTCACCTTATTGAGCTGTCGGTAGTCTATACATAACCTCATCAATCCATCTTTCTTTTTCACGAAAAGTACGGGAGCACCCCACGGAGAATAGTTAGGTCTTGCAAAAACCTTATCTGTTAACTCTTGTAACTGAGCCTTCAACTCTTTTAACTCTAACGGTGCCATCCTATATGAGGCAACCAAAATAGGCGCCGTACTAGGGACCAACTCAATACTAAACTCGACTTCTCTAATTAGAGGCAATCCAGGTAACTCCTCTAGAAACACGTCCAAGTACTCACATACCACAGGCACTGACTCAATCTTTACTTCCAACTCTTAGGTATTCAACACAAATGCAAGATAGGACTCATACCCTTTTCTCATGTATTTTTCAGTAGTCATAGAAGAAATCAATACAGGTAAGCTTTCTGGTTCGCTTGATTCAACCTAATAATATCCCCATTTTCACATCTCAATTCAATAAACTTACTACCACAGTTTACTAACACATTATGAATAGTCAACCAATCCATGCCAAGAATTAGATCAAATTCATCAAACGGTAATAGCATAAGGTTAGCCAGAAAATAATGGCCTCTAATCATCAAGGGACAGTTTCTACACACTTTGTCAACTATCACATGCTTTCCTAATAGATTTGAAACTTTTATCATGAGTTTTGTAGACTTAACCAGCATACCCAAGCTAGACACCAATTTCATACAAAAAAATGAATGGGTAGACCTTGGATCAATAAAAGTAACAACAGAGATATCATGAAGAGAAAAAGTACCCGTAATCACATCTGGGGATGATGCCTCTTCGCGAGCACGAATGGTATATGTCCTTACAGGAGTTTTACCCTCTAATCTCATAGTGGAATCTCTAGGCACACCTCTACTGCTAACCCTACTTCCCGGATTATTTTGTGGTCTAACTCTCGATAGAGCATTACTCGCTCACACATCTTGTTTTCTATCTTTCTCATCCATCTCAGGACAGTCTTTGATAAAATGTTCCCAAGAACCACACTTGTAGCAAGCTCGGTTGTTTCCCCAACACTCTCCAATATATTGTCTGCCACATCTCTAACACTTAGGTTTATTAGACTTCACATTACCCACACTTGCCATCAAGGTGGCTTACACTTTAAAGTCTGAATATGTTTTACCACGATCTCAGTGTGAATACTCAGATGAAACGGTCATTCGAGGATTCTTTTCCTTGGACCTCTTTGATTGAGATTGGAACGACTTACTCATCGGCCTCTTCCTTGCATCTCGGGCCTCAATCATAGTCTTTCTTTTCTCTTTGGCCAATTCCTCGGCCTTGCAAGCTCTCTCTACTAGCACAACAAATTCTTTTAATTCTAGAATACCAACAAACAACCGAATATCCTCATTTAATCCATCCTCAAACTTTTTGCACATGATGGCTTCTGTGGATATGCACTCCCGAGCGTATTTGCTGAGCCTCATGAACTCACGCTCATACTCCGTTACTGTCATTCGGCCTTGTTTCAATTATATAAATTCTTTCCTTTTCGATCTATAAACCTTTGGCTGATATACTTTTTATGGAACTTTTCCTGGAAGAATTCCCAAGTTATCCTCTCCCTTGGTACAACCGACACAAGGGTTTTCCACCATTGATAGGCCAAGTCTCGCAGGAGTGACACCACACACTTCATGCACTCCTCAAGGGTACAGGACAGCTCATCGAATACCATAAGGGTATTTTTGTAACACCCTAAACCCGGCCTAGAAGTTAGGCCCGAATCTGGCGTGTCATATTGGGGTGCTTTTCGAGAAACCATGGTTCCATTTGAAAACCTTTCTTGATATTAAAACTAAAGTCCCAGTTTGCGTTTGTTTATTATTAATCGACATTTATTAAAAAGTTATTACCTAAAAAAATTTGTTTGTTGCAGAAACTTAATTAAAATGACTGACTTATGAAAACGTGATGTTTACAACCTATTCGCGAAAGTGTAGTATTTTGAAAGCAGATATTGTTTTGGAAAACGTGATACAAAGTTTAGCGATTTAAAACATAATAAACTAAAATCCAAAACTAAAACCGAATTTAAGAGAGGCCTTATTACAAAATATTAACCCAAGTTAAAAATAAGTAAAATACTAGAGTCCAAACTGCTCGTAGTGTGGCCACCTCTGAGTCCTCCAGCACGTCGAACCGCTTATTGAGGATTACCTGAAAAAATATTAAAAAGAGGGTGTGAGTTTACAAAAACTCATTGTGCATAACCCTCATCAATAAGAACATGAATAACAACAGTTTGGGCCGAAGCCCATTTTAGTAACGGTGGCAATTGGGCCTTAGCCCATAAAAGCCTCAGTTGGGCCTTAACCCATAAATGTCACAAATCATATTTATCTGGGCCTGAGCTCGTCTCAAATAAAACCACATATGCAATGTATTAATGCCCATACCAACCCTGCACTCCGTCTCCTATCCAACCCTGCACTCCTGTGGGGATTTAATTGACCCACCCATCCCTACACTCCTTATGTAGCACCGGTTGCGGCACTAACTTATCGGTGCAGCATAGCTGCTCGGTGGCTAAAAGCCTTCGGTGGATCCACAGTCGTCAAGCAACCATGCGATCCTATCTGCACTTCCCCTTTCGAGTAATCCCATCCACATGCAACATAATAACACATGAATGCAACATATATAATAATAATCATACGATAACGATCATAAATCACATACAAGAATAATCATATAACATATAGAGGCATTTTCATCATTTTTTGCCCTCTAGGGGCATATCGATCATTTTACACATCGAGGGTATTTTCGTAATTTACCTACTAAGGTTATCTTCGTAATTTACCTACCAAGGGTATTTTCATAATTTACCTACCAAGGGTATTTTCATAATTTACCCACCAAGGGTATTTTCATAATTCTACCCTATAGTGGTATTTTGGTAATTTTACAAATTAGGGGTATTTTGGTAATTTTACAAACTGGGGGTATTTTGCTAATTTCACAAATCGAGGGTATTTTGATAATTTTACAAATCAAAGGTACTTCAATAATTTCATAAACTGGGGGTATTTAGGTAATTTCATAAATTGAGGGTATTTTGGTACTTTACCAATATAAGGGTATTTTAATAATTTAACAAATATAAGGGTATTTGGTCCCTCTCGGATTTTAGTTATGAACTTTGGCCCATCAACAAGTCCTCGCGGCTAAAGTGAACAGACACCACGCACTAGGTAGGATTCTAAAAAAGAGGAGGTGGGCCACTAGGGCTGCTTAAGTACCAAGCTCTCCCTAGATCCAATCCTAGACATGCGTATGCCCGTTGCCAAACCCTAACCCAGCGACTTGTTCACAGACATGTTTAATTAGAAAAATTAAGTCTTATTGAATTTAAGAGTTGTTCAAACTAGACCTAAGGTCCATAAACCCTAACATACATGCCTACTTCCCCATAAGCCCATCAAGCCCAAATCACTCCCTCACGGCCCATTAGGCCCAAATCTCATCATATGGCCTATTAGGCCCAAAAAAATCCAATTCATGTATCATGCATGACTATTTCAATTCGTATAACCAACCAAACCATTTCATCAAACTTAGCCTTAGGGCCCACCGGGCCCATTTAGCCACTTTCGACTTTGTCGATTTCGTGTGTGTAGTGTTTGTACACACCTGGTAACCACGCGCGCTGCAAACTCCTTAGTCACGAACCTACAATTGACATCACCTAATGATTAATCATAACTTAATATACACTTATCGGAAATCGAAACCTCATCGTAACCTTACCGTATGCCTTACATTCTAGTAGCCCTTCCTTCACTACTATTGGCGATTATCCTCTAGGTCTGCACCCAAACGCCCACCAAGGTATAGTAACTCTCCTCATAGAATGCTCTATATATAGCTAGCTTCCCACCTTCCTTCTTTGTATCTTTTCGATGTGGGATCCCTCCGTCAGTAAAGTTTAAATTCAACTCAAACTCTTCCCGTCCAATCCGCAAAATAAATACTCCCTTGCTTGTCATGAGATTCGAACCCAGGCTCCCTTGCACCCTTAATGATGCCTTACCACTAGACCACTCACTTTCTTGTGTCTAAAATCATGCGCAACTAAATATAACCCTATGGAAAAATTCTATAGTCCTTTTAAAAAGAAATCCAAAATGCAAAAGCCAAGACTTGAACCTTGGACCTCCTTCCTTCCTTGTGGCATCACCCCCTTGTCCCCTATGTGGCGTCACTTTGCCACTACACCACACACTCCATTTGTGTCATTTTTCCCCACATTTTATTCTTAAAGCCTTCCTACCAACTCTCAGGGTTTTTTTCACCTAAAACCAAAATTTTTCCTATGGCCTAACTTTAACACGGGACTTCATAAAAGCCCCCTAACCTTCCAAAATCACTCACCTAATAGGTCCAACTTGCCTTAGTACCATTCTTTTGTTCTTAAAAATTTTAAACGCTACTACCCCCAAGGCCCATTGGGCCCAATCCTACTAGGCCCAGTTCCAGGATGTTACAAATTTCTAACCAGAACTCTGCCTTCTCTGGATCATCATCTTTATTAGCTCGAAATTCCTCAGCTCTTTGTTTTTGAATTCTGTCAATTAGGAGCTTTTCCCTTCTTACCATTTCTACAGCTTGAAAGCTACAAGGGTAGGCTGAGGAATAGATAGGGTAGAGAGAGGTGGAGTGTTCGGATTTGTACGAACAAACTCCGAACACAATACATTCATCATGTGAAGGAAGGCTTCTCTAGCCCCTTTGCCCTGACTCAATGTCACGGGCCCACTATCGATTGGCGCAGTCCCTTCAGTAGGAGCCGGCACATTACTTTCTACATCATCTGCCACTGCTCCGTCAAGATCCATTTACTATATAAAAATACATTTGAAATTGTTAGGAGTCATCACACTATCATAATTTATATATGGCATGTATAGCTAAACTTATACACATGCCAGGTTAGTCCAAGAATCAACTAAACTTGGCTCTAATACCACTAAATGTAACACCCCTTACCCGTGTTTGACACTGAAAGAGGGTACGAGGCCTTACCTAACTTAAACACATACTCGCATACATTTTCAGGTCATAAAAGTATGTTAAAATTTAAAACTTTTCAATCTTCAACTCAAAATCCTTAATATGGGCTTACGAGGCCCAAAACACACTTTAGAAAGGGTTCGGGACCAAACCGAGTTCTTTAGAAAACTTTGGAAAATGTCACTTAAAATAGGGGCACACGCCCATGTAGAAGAGCAATACGCCCGTGTGACCTGATAACATGGCCATGTTGAAGGACTGTGTAACACACACAGCCTAAACATTTATGGACACACCGATGTCCCTCGCCTGTGTGAATTTATTTCTCAATTTGAACCTACAGGGGTTTTCACACGGCCTGGCACACGCCCATGTCT
Source organism: Gossypium rotundifolium (assembly GCA_025506655.1). NCBI lineage: Eukaryota > Viridiplantae > Streptophyta > Magnoliopsida > Malvales > Malvaceae > Gossypium > Gossypium rotundifolium. Next base: position 163,296,060 of record CP106729.1, on the reverse strand, counting down.
TGGCCTATGTTCAAAAACCTTGATATTTTATTTTGATGGCAGAAACATTGTTTGGTCACATGGCCAAGAAACAAGCCCGTGTTCTCAGCCCGTGTGGTGAATTAAATTCCTAAATTCAAGTACAGACTTCGCACAACCTAGGCACATGCCCATGTCCTATGGTCGTGCACTCCACACGATTGAGACACATGGCCTTGTGGTTACTACTGGGCATTCTGTTTTGGCAACTTAATGTACAGGGGGACACACAACTGGACTACACTCCCATGGGGCAGTCTGTGTGTCGCACACGGCCTAGACACACAGTAACGTCCCTAATTTTGGACCTAGAAGAATTGGGCTTCGCGTGCCAGAGGAATTGGAATTTAGTTGTACATGTGAATAACATAAAAGTATGTCTACTTTGATGGTTAAGAGTCCTGAGAAGTATTAGAGAAGTCTTGGGTTCAAACCTGAGCTTTAGAAAAATTTTTTATTTTAAGTGGATAAAACCCTGGATGCTTGGATGTAGGCCTTTTAAATTATTGTGTCAAAAAAATGACACAAGGAAGCATGTCGTCTAGTGGTTGTGGTGTCATTAAGGTTGCAAGGGAGCCTGGGTTCAAGTCTTAGCTCTTGCAATTTGTTTTGGTTTTTCTTTTAAAGGAACCTGGACTTTGGCCTTTAGACCTTTTAATTTATTGAAGGTAAAAGGTGACACAAAGAGAGTGGATGATCTAGTGGCAAGGTGGCGCTACATGTGTGGCAAGGAGTCTAAGATTCGAGGATTGGCGTGCGCAATTGTATGATTATTTTGTTGCTTGAGATGGGGAGGTGTTGGAACTGGACTGGAACTCTATGGTTGAATTAGTCATAAGAATTTGAATTGAATTTGAACGGGGAGTTGGAGTAAATCAAGGAGAAAATTCAGTGGAGGAAAAAGTGGAGGTTGAGTTGGTGTGGTATTGTGCCAAATTTGCTTAGGAGGTACTCAGAATTTCTGTGGAGGATTAATCCTCAAGTTTCGATTTTGTGTGTTTTTCTTTTGTCATTTGATTTTTGTGCTTGTTGGTGCTGAATTCTTCTATCGCCTACTCCTTCTGCTACTCGTTTTCTTTGTTTTTCCTTTTCTATCTCAAAACGCTACTTCTTGGCCATTTAGACACTTAATTTATGTGCCAAAATTGAACTTTGCTTCTTCCCCTTAATCTCTTTTCTTTTTGGCTCTCTACAAGTTTGTGAACTGATTCTTTTTGATCTGTTTGTGGTCTCCTTGACCGAATATTCCACCTTCTCCCTCCACTCTTTCAATTTTGTTGACTAATTGATAAACCATAATTTATACATATTTTAGCCCCATGCTTGGCTTATTTTTGGATGAACTTTTATTAGATTTGATGAATTTTGATGCTCCTAATCCCTTAATTTCATGTTTTACATTTAGGAGAGCTTAGGGAGTCGAAAAGAACGAGAAACGCGCCAAAAATGGACAAAATGGACCTACCTTAGAAACCAACACGGCTGGGCTATCAAACACGACTGTGTGTTACGAGCAGAATCGAACACGGCCTGGATTAATGTACACGGGCAGGCCACATGGCCGTATGTGTCAAGTAGAATCGAGCATGGTCTAAGGAACCAATACACGGGTGCGTCACATGGGCGTGTCCCTGCCGTATCAAAGTTTAATTCTATTCAAAATAAGCTACTTGTGGGCCAAGAGAGGTGTTCCGAAGCCTGTATAAACACCCTAAGGGGCAACCTAAAGGAGGACGCAGAGTAGAAGGCAGGAAATACTCGAAGATAGCCATCGGGAGTAGCTCGGAAGAAGGATATCCACCAAGACTGAAGATCTCCCATCAAGTTCTTTAGAAGTTTTTAGGTTTTCTTATGTTTTTGTTGTTTTCCCTATTTTAGGATGTTTCCCTCTATCAGTATGAACTAATCCCTTAGATACCTAAAGGGATGAAACCTAAGATGGATCTTATTATTATTTGATTTATAGGATAAATACTTGTTCTTATTCTTAATTGTGAGTTCTTATTCTTGTTTTGATAATTCAGGTTATTGATTCACGTCGAATGTGCTTATTCAGAGGAGCAAAAGTCCCTGTTTAAGAGTAGATCAACACAATTAAGCGGAGTTGATTGCAACCCTAGAAATAGGGCGATGAAAATCTACCGGACTAGAGTCAAATCAAATAAGGGAATCTATAGATCGAGTTAATGCGACAATAGGGGTTTTAATTAGAAAGAGATTTCAATTAATCAACCTAGAGTCAGTTCTTTTTAGTCTTGAAAGAGATATTAACATAAATCAAGGATTTCTATGGATTAAGTCAAGTGAATAAATCATATGAATCGAAAGTAATAAGTGAACTCTAGGTTGATTCTTCCTTAGGTATTGCCTTTATCATATAAGTTGTCTAAAAGTATTTTTTCCAATTCGTTCTCTATCATATTTTTAATTAAGTTTTAGTTTAAAAGAAATCACTCCAAATCTTAGGCTAGATAATAAAAAGATAGTAATTACTAGTACTCTTGGTCCTTGTGGATATGATATTTCCGGTCTTATGATAACTATACTATTAAATGATAGGTGTGCTTGCCTTTATTGTGATCGTAGTTAGTTAGAGACACATCACTGATGGATCATCCTTTTTTTCCTCTGGCTTTTGGAATTGGGTGTGTTGGCTGAATAGTCTTTCTTCCCTCTCTCAATTCTTTTGGGATAGCAACTCTTTCTCTTCACCTTATTTCTTGGCCCTACTGCTCCTTTCTTCTTAGGTAACTTTACGATTCGGGAATTCTATAGGCCTAGTGGTTTGATGGTGGTGAAAAATTCTTAAAATTTATATAATGAATGATCGAGCCTAGAAACTAACTATCACCACGATTGAGGTAAGCGCACCTATCGAACAGTAGTATAGTTTAGTGGCAAGATCGGATTGTCGAACCCAAGGGAACCAAGAGTACTAATACTGACTTTTTTTTATTATTCAGCCTAAGAATTAAGGGAATTGTTATCTAATATAAAATTAACTAACTACTAAGCTAAAGATTCTAAAACACAGAGAATGAATTGGGGAAATACTTGTGGGAAAAACCAATTGATTAAGACAATACCCGAGGAAGAATCCACCTAGACTTCACTTGTTATCTAACTCTGAACCAGAAGATTTATCCACTTGACTTGATCCGTAGAATTCCCTAATTTATATTAATACCTCTCTCGAGGCTACTAACGTCTAACCCTAGGTTGATTAATTGAAATCTCTTTCTAATTAAAACCCCTAGAATTGTATTAACTCAACCTATGGACTCCCATATTAGGTTTGACCCTAATCTGGTAGATTTTCGTCATCCTATCTCTAGGGTTGCGATCAACTCCACTTAACTATGCTAGATCTACTCTTAAACAGGGAATATTCCTCCTCTACCTAAGGGCATGAATACTTGAATCAATATCCTAAAATACCAAAACAAGAATTAAGAACACATAATTAAGAACAAATCAAGTATTTATCATATAGCTCAGAAAACAATAACAAGATCCGTCTTAGGTTTCACCCCCCTCAGGTATCTGAGGAGTTTAGTTCATAATCATAAAAGAATACATCTCAGAAGAAAAATAACAAAACATAAAGAAATCCCTAAAACCCCCTGAAGGAATTGAAGGAGATATCCTTAGTCTTGAGTATGATTCCAGCTTCTTAAGATGAATCAATTTCTTTGAGTGAATCCCACAATTCTGGCCCTCTGGCTGGCTCCTTAGCCTAGCTAAATGCCCCCTAAAGGTTGGCCTCTAGGGTGTTTATATAGGATTTTAGAATGTATTTATTTGCCTCTAAGTACCATAATCCGAATGAAACTCTTCTTTGCTGCGGTAAGGACACGCCCGTGTGGAACTGCCGTGTGATTCGGGGCCAGGCCATGGTCGGGTCTGCTAAGGAGGCACGGTCGTGTGTTTCGGGCCCAGGCTGTGTACAATTCGTACTTTGGCCCATTTTTTCTATTTTCAGCCCGTTTCTCATTCTTTTCTTCCTCTAGTTCTCTCCTGAGTATAAAATACGAAATTAAAGGATTAAAGCACCAAATTCAACAATTCAGGGAATAAACCATCCAAAAGTATGCTAAATGTGGAATCAAAATATGGACATATTATGGTTTATCAAATACCCCCACACTTAAGCATTTGCTTGTCCTGAAGCAAAATTCTCAACTCACAATTAAAACGAACTTTCTTAATTCATAATATTCATCGATAATGTTTCATCATAATTCATAGATAATTTATACATGGATAATTAAACTAAAAGAGTCCTAAAGATTCAAACAATCAAAGTCATAGTTTTTGTAGCATGAAAATATAGGTGTTTTCCCTTACCTAAATGATTACTTTTGATTCAAAATCGACAAGAGTTGACATCCTCATTAAAGATTCACTCAAATCACTCAAAGTGTTTAAGGTTCAAAATAAAGCACTCATTAGTCAAACATGAAAAGCTAATCCCATATGCTTGCCTGAAAATCAAATCTCCACCACTATAAAATGAAATGATACACAAATCAAAAGGTCTTTAAAAGGTTGTAATGGGGCTTGGTTAAAGGTGTGGATATAGGTTGAATTAGAAGGTTAAAATTGAGATTGAATTGACAATTTACCTCCTGAATAATTACATCAATTGAAAACTTGTAATACTAATAAGACGAGCTTCTTCTTCAAGATGTTGAATTTAAACGTATAAACTCACTTAATCACAGAACTAATAATGAATATACTTCGATTTTTTTAGAACAAATCAACAATAATAAGAAAGAACTTTAACAACTGAAATATAGAACATAGTTAGGCAACTGCTCAAAATCAAAACTCGACAAAAAGGGTAGCCAAGAGAAACGGTGATAACAAATACAAGATGGGTTTTGGGTTAATATTAGTGGGTAAATCAATAAAAGGGTTGTTAGGATCAAAGGGGTTCACTAGGGGTTAATTGTGAGGGTAGGCTTTTGGTGGAGTAAGTGGGTTAAATCCTAAGTGTCTTTATCATCTCTGTATACCAAATCAATAATGTGGTCTTAACATGTATAATCGAAGCAAGTTCTAGAATAACAAATCAATATTGACACACTCATAATAAAAAGAAGTGAACAAGAAAAGAATGTATGCTCTAAAAGGCTCAAGATCTCACAAGAATTATGGGTCTTTGATGTCATCCTTATAAATTTCAAACTTCAAGGTAATAATTAGATTCAGGTAGACAACCTAACAAAATTTTAATTTTTGAAAAATAGACTCATCATGCGTGATTCTCTAGTCTCCTAAAGTTTAAATCATCATTGCACAATTAACTATGACTTAATCCAAAACATATTAATAGAAATCATAATTCATCAGAAGATTCATCCTAATTAGTAATATGAGAAAATCACTTAAGACAAGACATAATTCAGGAATTTAAAAAGTTAGGCATAAAATTCACCCCCCACACTTAAGATGTACATTTCCCTCAAATTAAAAAATATATATTCATAATATAGTAAGAAAATCATTAGTTAGGGAGAGAAGTGAAACTTCCTGAATTTTGGATGAAATCCTTGGAGGATGATTCATGATGATGACTTAGACATAGGTAAGTGTGGTGGTGAATACTCCGGTGATGTTTTCGTTCTCGGAATGGCACATTGAACCTTTTTAAACTGTGAAGTCATCAGTTAAATTTTTAGGGAGTACTATTTAATGGGTGTTGTTAGAGATACTCGAGAGTTAGATAGCCATTGATAAAAGAAATTAAATTGTACTAATAAAATTTTTAAACAAGAAAGGTAAAAAGTTTAATTAAGAACTAAAAATAAATATAAAAATGAAAAATAAATATTAAAATGAAAAATAAAGAAAATAAAAGGCCTCAAAGGTCCTCGTCATCGGCTGGGTCTCGAGGTAGGGGCGGCGATGAAATATGAAAAAGCTGATAATGTTGACCACGGCAGCCTCGCACGGCCGTGTGGATTTATCGTATCCCGTGTTCTTTAGGCAGTTTCGACCACGGCCACGTCGCACGGCCATGGAATTTAATTGAAGCCCGTGTCTTGGGGAAAATTTTTGTCCTGTTTCTGCATGATCTCAGCCACGCCCCTGTACTAAAATCCATAGTGTCCACACGGGCACGGCCGTGTGCAAGGCCGTGTGGTATGGAAATCTGCACTTTGGTTAGTTTATAGTTAGGTGCTAAAAGAAAGAAGATAAAATAAATGTAAAATTTAATGGGGTTAGTGCTCGGGTTGCCTCCCGAGAAGTGCTCATTTAAAGCCTTAAGCTAGACTTTACCTCTCATTCGCATAATCATGGTGGTTTATGGAGGTGAAAATCCTTTCTCATGCTATCATTATAAAGTTTGAGTCGAGTGGCATTTACCTTAAAAGTGTCGAATGTAGGATTACTTACCTCGACTGTTCTATATGGGAAAACATTGATTACCTTAAAAGGGATTTTTTTCATTTGTATTCAAGTCTGATATGGCGATTCGAGGGTCTATTTTATCTAACAGTACCTGATATCCTATTTTGAAGTGATTTGATGTTCCTATAAGCTTGTCTGGGGTGTTTTATCTAACAGTACCTGATATCCTATTTTGAAGTGATTTGATGTTCCTATAAGCTCGTCTGGGGGTTCCTTTGGTTTCACTTCGTGTGGCTTTGATTTCTCCTTGAAATGCACTTTCCACTTGTCTAGTTCTTCGACCTGAAGCCTTCGTTCCTCATGAGTTATTTCCTTGTTTGTATGCGGCCTATGATCTGGCTCAAATATGTAGCTTCATGGTGTTCCTTATAAGGAAGGTTGAATTAAATTATTATTAATTGAATTTATGTTCTTACCTTGATCGCACGATGTCCTAGCCGAGTCGAGAGCTTGAAGACTGATTGATTCATCACCTACACGAAGTGTGAGTTCACCTGTACCAAAATCAATTTTAGCTCTAGCAGTTGCTAAAAAGGGTTTTCCTAAAATTAAAGGGATACTATTGTCCTCATCCATGTCTAAAACAACAAAGTCTACTGGGAATATGAATCTATCAATTTTAACTAGTACATCTTCAATTATACCCCTAGGAATTCTAATAGTTTTATTAGCTAATTGAACTCATCCTAGTTTGTTTGGGTTTCCCTATACCTAGCTGTTTAAACATTTTATAAGGCATAACATTGATACTTGCCCTTAAATTAGCTAAAGCATTATTAACAGATAAACTACCAATTAAGCATGGAATTGTAAAACTCCCTGGATCTTTTAATTTTCATGGTATTTTGTTTTGCACACTGCGTCTAGTTTCACATGCGATTCCTCGTCTAACTTCTGCTTGTTTGTTAAAAGATCTTTTAAAAATTTCATTGAATCTAGCATCTGCGAAAGAGCTTCAAGAAATGGTAAGTTAATATGTAATTCCTTTAAAAGTTTAAGAAACTTACCGAACTATTCATCTGTATTATCTTTCTTCATCGCATTGGGGTATGGTATTCGAGGTTGGTACTCTTTAATTATCGGTTTTTGTTTTTCTTGGCTTTCCTCAACTTTACCTTCACTTACCAAAGGTTCTTGCCTTGGCTCAGATTCAGATTCACTAACCCTTCACTGTCATGACCTGTAATGGCTTGAAGTTGCTCTTTTGGGTTAGTTTTAGTGTTGCTTGGAAAGATACCTTGTGGTCATTCAGAGATCAGTTTAAGAAGTTGCCCTAACTGGTTCTCGATCCCTTGAATCGATGCTTGTTGATTTTTAAGTGTTGTTTTGGTGTTTTGGAAACGTGTTTCTGACACCGCAATGAATTTTGTCAACATCTCCTCAAGGTTCGGCTTCTTCTCTTGTGGGTAGAGTTGTTGTTGAAAGCCTGGAAGGGGTTGTTGTCTTTGATTTCCTTGGCCACCCCACAAAAAATTGGGGTGGTTCCTCCAACCTAGATTATAAGTATTATTATAAGGGTTATTTTGAGGTCTGAAATTGTTACCCGTATAGTTTATCTGTTCACTTTCCATGCTAGGATTTGTAGGGTGGGTACTTATGATTCGCCACACCTCCTAGGTTTGAATCACATTACATTACCGGATGTACCTACGAAGAACACGAACCATCAATCTTTTTATTTAGCATCTCCACCTGATTTGATAGCATGGTTACTGCATTGAGGTTGAAAACACTAGCTACTTTTGTTGGCCTTGTCCGTGTAACTTGCCACTGATAGTTGTTCAGTGACATCTCTTCTATAAACTCATAGGCCGCCTCAGGATTTTTGTTATTCAGGGTTCCGTCAGCTGCTGAATCAATCAGTTGTCTTGTTGAAGGGTTCACACAGTTGTAAAAAGTTTGGACCTGTAGCCATAAGGGTAATCCATGGTGTGCGCATCTTCTCAATAGATCTTTGTATCTCTCCCATGCATCGTATAGTGTTTCTAGATCCATGTGCACAAAAGAAGAGATATCATTCCTTAATTTGGCCGTTTTGGCCGGCGAAAAATATTTTAACAAAAATTTTTTGATTATTTGATCCCATGTAGTGATTGATCCTCGTGGAAGAGAATACAACCACTGTTTGGCTTTATTTCTTAATGAAAAGGGAAATAACCAAAGACGAATGGCATCATCAGAAACGCCATTTATTTTGAAGGTATCACGGAATTCTAGAAAATTTGCTAAATGAGTATGTGGGTCTTCGTCCTACAAACTATCAAATTGAACAAATTGTTGAATCATTTGAATAGTGTTAGGTTTCAGTTCAAAATTATTAGCAGCTATAGCAGGTCTAACAATACTCGATTCAGTACTTGTTAAATTAGGTTTAGCATAATCATGCATAGTTCGAGGAGCATGATTTTCGGTCACCTCCGGATGTAGCGGATTATTCTCGGCCATCTCTTCAGAGTATTAGTTTCGCCTTCTTGCTCTTCTTCTCAGATAATTTAAGCTTCACTTTATTTCTCATTTATTTCTACTAACAAGACCTTCAATATTACTGTCATAAATTAAGGGTCCTGTCGGGTTCCTTCTAGTAATAAAATAGAGGTGCCTGCTAGGAACAGTAAAAAAGAAAAATAAAATTAGAAAAGTAAAAATAAAATTTAATTGCAAAAATAAAATATGGCTAAAGTAATAAAAATTGAGCGTTCTTAATATTTTAATTCCCCAAAAACGGCGCCAAAAACTTGGTAGTGGTGGAAAAAGTCTCAAAATTTATATAATGAATGATCGAGCCTAGAAACTAACTATCACCACGATTGAGGCAAGCACATCTATCGAATAGTAGTATAGTTTAGTGGCAAGACTGGATTGTCAAACCCAAGGGAACCAAGAGTACTAATACTAACTTTCTTTTTATTATTCAACCTAAGAATTAAGGGAATTGTTATCTAATCCAAAATTAACTAACTACTAAGCTAAAGATGCTAAAACACAGAGAAGGAATTGGGGAAATACTTGTGGGAAAAACCAATTGAATAAGACAATACCTGAGGAAGAATCCACCTAGACTTCACTTGTTATCTAACTCTGAACCAGACGATTTATTCACTTGACTTGATCCGTTGGATTCCCTAATTTATATTAATACCTCTCTCGATGTAACACCCTAAACCCTGTCCAAACATCACAACCGGATCTGGCATGTCACTGGAAATGAGTTTTATAAAATTTCGTGAACTTCAGAAGACATCCAGTTATTATCCTTAATCTAGTGTTTCAAATGAGAACTCACTGTTCGTTTAGGTTATAATTTAAATCGCTGATTCTTAGTGCTTAGGTGACTTTTGAAAACACATGCTATTACACCTCATCAGGCAAGATAATTTGCCGAAAGAAAATCCATTTATAGAAGACAGTCGTTAGTTAAGTCGAATGAAAAACTTTGTTCGCATTTAGGTGAAAACATCATATTAATTAACTAATGTGTAGAGCGTCTAAAACTTTAAATTGAATATTTAAACCAGATTAATAGTGGCCTTATTACAACATAAAATCCCAAAAATTTGAAGATAAAATAATGTTCTAAAAAAAAGAAGAAACCGTGCATAGCCACCTCATAGTCCTCTCCGGCCCGGTCCATTGCGCTATTTATTACCTGCAAAATGTTAAGCAACGAGGGTGAGTCAAAAGACTCAGTGTGCAATTTCAGACCATTATCGGGCCTAGCCCATCAACTTACCGTCTGGCCTTAGCCCCTTTTACGCCCACTTTGGCGTAAACCCTTACAAAATCAAATCTTGGGCCTTAGCACTATAACACAAAGATAACATATTTCAAATGCACAATGATGCATAACCCAACCCAACCTAAATTTCCATCCGCTACACACCACCCGTTCCTGCCAATCACACCAGTGGGGATTTCTACGATCGACCCACCATCCGCTACACACCATCGAGGGTAGTTGCTGCAGCCAGCTACTCATTGCACTTAATACATGGCCTAGCCACCGAAATCATAATGTGACGTAGTCACCGAAGTATGTGGCAGATCCACTTGAATTAACAATATGACAAAAGTCATCAAGTATGTGGCAGAGCCACCCAAAACACTGCCCCTTTTAACATAATCATATCCCCATACCCATGCAACATGCGATCAATGAATGCAACATATCATATACTATCCCATGGCATACTCAAAATGTTCATGTATACATAGAATCATATTCGACAATCATTATTCAGCATACTCAGAGAATGAACGTACCTGGTGTCACGAACTTTACCCTTTAAAGGTATATAATGGCTATTATTGCGTTTTTGGCTTATCAACCCACACACATAATCAAATTAATAACGTACAAAGAAGGTGTGGAAATTACACACCTGTAAACACGAAGAATTATGCTATCGATCCCGTTAACACCTTCACTTGCAGGGATCACAGCGATCTGTTTATCCCTCTCAGAAGTAGGCCCACAACCTGGTGGCCAGTCACGAACGGCTGACATAGCTCGCTTCTTGAACTTAGGGGTAGGGACTATGAGTCCAACCCCCTCCTCTGCCTGGTTGGCATGTGATTCCATGGAAGAAATCTTGGTCAGAAGACCGGGTTAAGGTATATCATGATTGAAAGAAATAAATAAACGAGATCCACTAGATAACCCCTTACCTTAACATCCTGAATAGAGAGATGGGATTCGGAGATTGGCAGATCCTCAGATTTGGAACGCAAATGGTTCAGCTAAAGATATTTTCTAGAATAAGCGGCCCCAACGAGAGAAGAAGATAAATGAAGAGGAGTTAATCCAATTGTAACACTAGACCAATTAGCCATTCGACTTTGGTTACCACAGACCGAAAGAAGAACAAGAGACAACAATAGAGTCTCTCTTACCTGAACAACCAAACCGATAAAGAGATCCGGAGCAGATTCCTAACACCTTGCTTCACAGTATTCAGCTAACAGGCACAGAGGGAAAGAATCAGATTTAGTTATTAATAAGGCAGGTTTGGCCTCACCAGGGAAAAGAAAGAACATACGGGAGTGTTCAAGAAGAAAACCAAAAGAGAGAATCTTACCTTCAATGATCTCGCAGTAGGGTGAAATCGATCCAATAGACCACAAGGCTATTCGGCTAAGATAGAAGAAAAATAAGGCGTTGAAGAAGACGAACTATGGTTTCCGTTTAAGAAGAGAAATATAGATAGAAGATAAAATACTAAGATGTGATTTAGTGCTTTTGGTTGTGAAGATAAAAGAAATAGAAAAGAGAAAGAAGAGTTTCGGCAAGGCTTAGATGGTTTCGGCTTAGAGGGAGAAGAAAGAGAATGGAAAAAATGCACTAAGGTTCGGCTAAAGAGAAATTGAAGCAAATAAATGTATGAATGGTATTAAAGCAAATAAATGTATGAATGGTCTTCTCAAATTCGGCCAAAGATTCAAAGAAGAGAAGAAGAAAAGTTGCTAGCACTTTCAGCACACAAGGAATAGGGACTCAAAGAGAAAAGAAAACAAAAGAGCTCCAAAAGGTTTTTTGCACAATCGGCACTCTACACCCCCTCAATGACCGAATTCACTTAAGAGAAACAAAAAAAAAACTTAAGACCCCGAAAGCTTTTTCGACACACTCCTCACCTAACATAAAATCGAGATTCTCCCCCTTCCAACAATTAAATTTCGGCCAACAACCCAACACGCCACTCCTCCCTTGATCATCTCCTACTTTTACTCCCATTCACTCGTTTGAAACAATTGACCAATTCAAATCCCCCACTACCTCCTAGCCACTCATTTCAAACTCTTTGATTTATTCAACACCCCTCCATGAAGTGTCCTAGCCGAACTCCACCACCTCCCCTCCTAACGCAAAAACAAATCCCCAAAATGCAATTCATGCTACTTGAACCTGCTCCCTCTCCTTGTGGCGTCACTTAAAGTACATTAAGTGGCGCCACTTAAAGTACATTAAGTGGCGCCTCCTTGCCACTTCACCAACTCTACTCTTGTGTCAACTAACCACAAGCAATACCTTATAAAGCCTACCCCAGCCAGCTCTCCCCTATAGTGCCTAAAATAGATATTTTCAGCAAGGCTCAGGCTTAACCCCTAAGCCTTCCCAAGACCCCTAAACACATCCAGACATTAAACAAAGCATAGCATACACACCTAACACACTTTAAAGCAAGGCCCACAAAATCCAGGATGTTACAGTTCTACCCCCTTAAAGAAATTTCGGCCTCGAAATTACCTGGTCAAAAGAGATGAGGGTATTGCTGGCGTATAACATCCTCTGGTTCCCACGTAGCTTCCTCTGAACCGTGATTCCGCCACAAAACCTTAACCAAAGGGACTAATTTCCTTCGCAAAACTTTAACATCACTATCCAAGATCTGAATTGGTTCTTCTTCAAAGGATAAATCAGGCCTTATTTCGATTTCTTCAATTGGCACAACATGAGATGGATCCGAACGGTATCGCCTCAGCATTGAAACATGAAACACATCATAAATCTGACTCAATTCAGGAGGTAGCTCAAGCTGATAAGTTGCTTGTCCCACACGTTTTAGAACCCGATAAGGTCCGATAAACCTATTACTTAGCTTGCCCTTCCCACCAAACCTCATCACATTCTTCCACTGTGAGACTTTCAAGAAAACCTGATCACCTACTACAAACTCTATCTCCTTTGGCATACAATTTCTGCCTATCAGACGCCTCTTTCAATCTAGCCCTAATTAACTTAACCTTCTCCTCCGTCTCGCAACTAACATCGACCCAAAACTGAGTTCACCCAATTACATCCAATGTAGGTGTACGACACCTCCGCCTATATAATGCTTCATAGGGCACCATCCAAATACTCGATTGGTAGTTGTTGTTGTATACGAATTCTGCCAAAGGTAGAAATTCTTCCCAACTCCCCTTGAAGTCTATGACACACCCTCTCAACATATCTTCCAAGATCTGAATTACTCTCTCAGACTGTCCATCAGTCTGTGGATGAAAAGCTGTGTTGAAGTCTAATCTTGAACCCAGTGCTTGATGCAGCGCCTTCCAGAAACACGACGTAAACCTAAGGTCTCTATCCAATATGATCGATACTGGTACCTCATGCAGCCTCACAATCTCTGCCACATACAACTTAGCCAACTTCTGCAGAGAGTAGTCGACACGAACATGTAGGAAATAGGCGGACTTCGTCAACTGATCCACAATCACCCATACCGAATCCTTCTTAGTAGGCGTAAGAGGTAGCCCACTAACAAAATCTATAATGATCCTCTCCCATTTCCATTATGGAATCTTCACCAGCTGCAATAACCCTGATGGCAATTGATGCTCCGCTTTTACCTGCTGACACGTTAAACACTTTCCCACAAACTCTATAACTTCCCGCTTCAATCTAGGCCACAAGAACTGTTCGTGTAGATCCTAATACATCTTACTCCCTACAAGATGCATAGCGTAAGGGTTACTATGCACTTCCTAAAGAATCATTTGCCTCAACTCCACAACCTTTGGCATGCAAACCCTCTCGTAAAAACACAGAACCCCATCACCGTTCACACTGTAATCCTCTACCCCACCATTCTGTACTTGCAGAAGTCGAGCGCTCAAGACATCATCCGATAGCTGCTTTTCTTTAATCTGATTCACCCATGGCGGTTTCACTTGAAGCTCAGCCAATAGACTTCCGTCATCATACAGGCTGAGATGGGCAAACATCGCCCTTAAATCTGATATTGCCTTCTAACTTAACGCATATGCCACCACGTTAGCTTTTCCGGATGTTATTCAATCGAGCAATCGTAATCCTTCAGTAATTCAATCCACCTTCGTTCCTCAAATTCAACTCCTTCTGAGTAAGGAGGTATTTCAAGCTCTTGTGGTCAGTGTAGATGATGGACTTCTCCCCATACAGGTAATGTCTCCAGATTTTAGTGTGAACACCACCGCAGCCAATTCCAAGTCATACGTGGGATAGCTACTCTCATGTGGTCTTAACTGCCGAGATGCATATGCAACCACCTTCCCCTATTGCATTAACACACATCCTAACCCCGTGTGAGAAGCGTCACAATAAACCACGAACTCTTTACCGGCCTCAGGCTGAATCAACATTGGACCCTCTGTCAAAATCCTCTTCATCTTCTCAAAACTTTCCTGTTGCTTGTCAGTCCAAACCAAAGGTACCCATTTCCTCAACAACTTGGTTAAAGGTGCCGCAATTAATGAGAACCCTTCAATGAACCTTCGGTAATACCCAGCCAAACCAAGGAAACTCGAATCTCTACCACAAACTTAGGTGGTTTCCAATCTAACACCACTTCAATCTTCCAGGGGTCAACCCTAATCCCCTCTGCTGACACAACATGGCCCAGAAAGGTAACTTCACTTAGCAAAAAATCACACTTACTGAATTTGGCGAACAACTGCTTCTCCCTCAAGATTTGTAGAACTACTCGAAGATGTGAATCATGCTCCTCCTCTGATTTTGAATAAACTAGGATATTGTCTATGAATACCATGACAAACTAGTCTAGATAGGGTTGGAATACCCAGTTCATCATGTCCATAAATGTTGTTGGTGCATTGGTCAACCCAAATGGCATTACCATGAATTTATAATGGCCATAGCAAGTACAAAATGCCATCTTATGAATATCCATTTCCTTAACCTTAAGCTGATGGTATCCTTACCTCAAATCTATTTTTGAAAAGACTGAAGCTCCCTTAAGTTGATCAAATGAATCGTCAATCCTCAGCAGCGGGTACTTGTTCTTAATCGTCAACTTATTTAACTGGCAGTAGTCAATGCACATACGCATGGACTCGTCCTTCTTCTTCACAAATAGCACCGGTACCCCCCACGAAAACATACTAGGTCGGATAAAACCACGATCCAACAGCTCTTGAATCTGAGCTTTGAGTTCCTTCAGCTCCTTTGGCACCATCCTATAAGGAGCGGTTGATACTAGAGCCGTACCCAGAAGTAGTTCAACCCCAAACTACACTTCACGATTCAGAGGCAACCCTAGAAGTTCATCAGGAAAGACATTGACAAATTTTTTAACTGTCTTGACCTCATTAATAGTCACTTTATTTGCATCCAATACACTTATAAAAGCTAGAAATGCCTTGCATCCCTTCTGAACCATCTTATCAACCCTTAATGCAGAAACCACATTAGACAAATAGTTCATTCTTTCTCCTATCAAACCTATTTCTTCATCCTCTGGGGTTCTCAACACCATCCGCTTAGTTGCGCAATCCAATTCAGCACAATGTTTTACCAACCAATCCATGCCTAAGATGAGATCAAACTCCCCGAAAGGTAATTCCATCAAGTTGGCCTGAAATACTACTCCTTGATTTTCTAGAGGCACATCTCTAAATAACTTGTTCACCACTACCGATTGTCCTAAAGGGCTAACTACCATTTTTCTCTAGCAACAATTTTAGATTCTATACTTAAAATCTTCGATACACTATATGCAACATAAGATGGGTCGAGCCAATATCAATCAAAGTAAGAAATGGCTTATCAGCTATAAGAAAC
This sequence comes from Gossypium rotundifolium, assembly GCA_025506655.1. Lineage (NCBI taxonomy): Eukaryota > Viridiplantae > Streptophyta > Magnoliopsida > Malvales > Malvaceae > Gossypium > Gossypium rotundifolium. The sequence goes on along the minus strand of CP106729.1, from coordinate 163,280,066 downwards.
GTACCAATTATGACGTCAGGTGCGTCGCCATCCTCTCACCGATGAGCTGCATAAACTTGACCTAGCTGCCTTGCGTCTGCATTACCGACCCCCTATCCGGTGTCCCACGACCCCAACCAAAACTGTTTCCTCTACCAGCCGAACCATGACCCCTCGGCGGTTGCTGCCCACCTCTTCTAAACAGATTAAAACTCCAACCTGCTGGATGCCCCTTGTCCATCTCTTGTGGATAGTTCCTAATCATATGATCCTTAGATCCATATTTAAAACATCCCCCAATTCTTTTCCAACATTCCCCAAATGCATTTTCCCACACTGAGCACATGGACGAAACTGACCCACTGCGGTAAGTAACGGAACTCTAGCAGGCCCATCCAATCTAGGCCTCTTCTGGAAACCCCCATACGACCCCGACGATCCAAAACTTCTCTTATTTTTACCTCAATCTTTATCCCTATTCTGTCTCTCGGTCCGCTTTACTTCCTCGGCTATTTTAGCCTTTTCAACCAACACGAAAAAATCCCTCTCCTGCTGTGGAGCTATTAATACCCTCAACTCATCCCGCAGCCCATCTTTAAACCACACAATGCTCATAATCAGTCACCACTATTCCCTGGGCGTAATGGCTCAAGCGTATAAATTTTGCCTCATACTCAGCTATAGATTTGACCCATTGCACCAAATTCAGGAATGCTTTCCTTTGAGTATCCACATAGCTTGCCCCAACGTATTTCCCTTGAAATATCGTCTTAAAATAATCCCAGTTAATCCGATCTGCTGGAGTACCCTCTCTAATGGTAAGCCACCACTGATATGCCTCATCCCGAAGAAGTGACATCGCCCCCTTCAGCTTCTCCTTTGCCATGCAGTCCAGGTCATCCATAATCCTCTCGACTGCCTCTAACCAATACTCAACGACATTTGGGGCCACTCCAAAGATACCTCTAAACATTTCAGCTCTGTTTGCTTGAAGTCGCTTAGGAATAGACTTTTGAGACGCTGCCCCAGTGCTTGCCCCAGCAACTCTCTCCAACACACGCAGCATTGCTTGAGACAGGGCATCATCCCCTCTAGTTCTATCTTGCATTTCCACATCTGCCACAAGTGATGCTAGCGCTTCCACTTTAGGCTCCTTCCCAGCTTCCGAGAACTCAGCCTCCACATGTTGGCCCCTACCACGGCCTTGTGCCACACGTATGCATCCTCTAGCACTCATGTCTATCGTATCATTTTAATCTATTTTACAAATTTTATGCATTAGCTTTCTTTTCACTTGTTGATTAGAGAGTAGTTTTATGCGAATAGAGTTATAAGTAGTTTTTGGAAAACACGCATATATCTATAGGTTTTTATCTCTAGAGTATGGTTTCTTAATTCTAACATCCATAGCAATACACAATATGTATATCCACCTCATACAAGCCACCTAACAATCAGATGACTTACCTTGCAGACTTGGGCCTGAGACTCAGGTGCCATGCTTCCAAAGAACATGTACATATATATTTTCTATCAAAACCATCTTTTAGAAAACGTTTTGAACCCAAAACCCCAAGGCCGATCTTTAAAAATCTGGCTCTGATACCAAATTGTAACACCCCAAACCTGGTCCAAACATCACGACCGGATCTGGCATGTCACTAGAAAGGAGTTTTATAAAATTTTGTAAACTTCAGAAGACATCCAGTTATTATCCTTAGTCAAATGAGAACTCACTGTTCGTTTAGGTTATAATTTAAATCGTCGATTCTTAGTGCTTAGGTGACTTTTGAAAACACATGCTATTACACCTCATCAGGCAAGATAATTTGTCGAAAGAAAATCCATTTATAGAAGACATTCGTTAGTTAAGTCGAATGAAAAACTTTGTTCGCGTTTAGGTGAAAACATCATATTAATTAACTAATGTGTAGAGCGTCTAAAACTTTAAATTGAATATTTAAACCAGATTAATAGTGGCCTTATTACAATAAAAAATCCCGAAAATTTAAAGATAAAATAAAGTTCTAAAAAAACCGTGCATGGCCACCTCGTAGTCCTCTCTAGCCCGGTCCATTCCGCTATTTATTACCTGTAAAATGTTAAGCAACGAGGGTGAGTCGAAAAACTTAGTGTGCAATTTCTTGTACCATTACTGGGCCTAGCCCATCAACTTACCCTCTGGGCCTTAGCCCCTTTTTACGCCCACATTGGCAAAACCCTTATAAAATCAAATCTTGGCCTTAGCCCTATAACACAGCATAACAGATTTCAAATGCACAATGATGCATAACCCAGCCCAACCTAAATTTCCATCCGCTACACACCACCCGTTCCTGCCAATCACACCAGTGGGGATTTCTACAATCGACGCTCCATCCGCTACACACCATCGATGGCGATTCTTTGCAGAGCCATTTGCTCATTGTTTTAATACGTGGCCTAGCCACCGAAATCATAATGTGACGTAGTCACCGGAGTATGTGGCAGAGCCCCTAGAATTAACAATGTGACAAAAGTCACCGAAGTATGTGGCAGAGCCACTCGAAACACTGCCCCTTTTAACATAATCATATCCCCATGCCCATGCAATATGCGATCAATGAATGCAACATATCATATACTATCCCATGGCATACTCAAGATGTTCATGTATACACAGAATCATATTCGACAATCATTATTCAACATACTCAGAGAATGAACGTACCTAGTGTCACGAACTTTACCCTTTAAGGGTATATAATTGCTATTATTGCATTTTGGCTTATCAACCCACACACATAATCAAATTAATAACGTACAAAGAAGGTGTGGAAATTATACACCTGTAAACACGAAGAATTACGCTATCGATCTCATTAACACCTTCACTTGTAGGGATCACAACGATCTGTTTATCCCTCTCAAAAGTCTGCCCACAACCTGGTGGCCAGTCACGAACGGCTGACACAGCTCGCTTCTTGAACTTAGGGGTAGGGACTACGAGTCCAACCCCCTCCTCTTCCTGGCTGGCATGTGATTCCATGGAAGAAATCTTGGTCAGAAGACCGGGTTAATGTATATCATGATCGAAAGAAATAAATAATCGAGATTCACTTGATAACTCCTTACCTTAAGATCCTGAATAGAGAGATGGGATTCAGAGATTGGCAGATCCTCAAATTTGGAACTCAAATGGTTCGGGTAAAGATATTTTCCAGAATTAGCGGCCTCAATGAGAGAAGAAGATAAATGAAGAGGAGTTAATCCAATTGTAACATTAGACCAATTAGCCATTCGACTTTGGTTACCACAGACCGAAAGAAGAACAAGAGACAACAACAGAGTCTCTCTTACCTGAACAACCAAACCGATAAAAATATCCAGAGCAGATTCCTAATACCTTACTTCACAGTATTCGGCTAATAGGCACAGAGGGAAAGAATCAGATTTAGTTATTAATAAGGCAAGTTCGGCCTCACCAGGGAAAAAAAAGAACATACGGGAGTGTTCAACAAGAAAATCGAAGGAGAGAATCTTACCTTCAATGATCTTGCAGTAGGGTGAAATTGATCCAATAGACCACAAGGCTACTCGGCTAAGATAGAAGAAAAACAAGGCGTTGAAGAAGACGAACTATGGCTTCTACTTAAAAAGAGAAATAGAGATAGAGGATAAAATACTAGGATGTGATTTAGTGCTTTCAGTTGTGAAGATAAAAGAAATGGAAAAGAGAAAGAAGAGTTTCGGTAGGGCTTAGATGGTTTCGGCTTAGAGGAAAAGGAAAGAGAATGGAAACAATGCACTAAGGTTCGGCTAAAGAGAAATTGAAGCAAAGAAATGTATGAATGGTCTTCTCAAATTCGGCCAAAGATTCAAAGAAGAAAAGAAGAAAAGTTGCTAGCACTTTTAGCACACAAGGAATAGGGACTCAAAGAGAAAAGAAAACAAAAGAGCTCAAAAAGGTTTTTTGCACAACTAGCATTCCACACCCCCTCAATGACCGAATTCACTTAAGAGAAACAAAATGAAACTCAAGACTCCCAAAAGCTTTTTTAGCACACTCCTCACCTAACACAAAACCTAGATTCTCTCCCCTTCCAACAATCAAATTTCTGCCAACAACCCAATAAGCCACTCCTCTCTTGATCATCTCCTACTTTTACTCTCATTCACCCTTTTGAAACATTTGACCTTTTCAAATCCCTCCACTGCCTCCTAGCCACTCATTTCAAACTCTTTTTGACTCATTCAACACCCCTCCTTGAAGTGTCCTAGCCAAACTCCACCACCTCCCCTCCTAATGCCAAAACAAATCCCCAAAATGCAATTCATGCTACTTGAACCTGCTCCCTCTCCTTGTTGCGTCACTTCAAGAACATTAAGTGGCGCCTCCTTGCGACTTCACCAACTCTATTCTTGTGTCAACTAACCACAAGCAATACCTTATAAAGCCTACCCCAGCCAGCTCTCCCCTAAAGTGCTTAAAACAGAGATTTTCAGCAAGGCTCAGGCTTAACCCCCAAGCCTTCCCGGGACCCCTAAACACATCCAAACATCAAACAAAGCATAGCATACACACCTAACACACTTTAAAACAAAGCACCCAAAATCCAGGGTGTTACACTCAAGGCTACTAACGTCTAACCCTAGGTTGATTAATTGAAATCTCTTTCTAATTAAAATACTTAGAATTGCATTAACTTGATCTATGGACTCCCATATTAGGTTTGACCCTAATCTGGTAGATTTTCGTCATCCTATCTCTAGGGTTGCGATCAACTCCACTTAACTATACTAGATCTACTCTTAAATAGGGAATATTCCTCCTCTGCCTAAAGGCATGAATACTTGAATCAATATCATGAAATATCAAAACAAGAATTAAGAATACATAATTAAGAACAAATCAAGTATTTATCATATAGCTCAGAAAACAATAACAAGATCCGTCTTAGGTTTCATCCCCCTCAGGTATCTGAGGAGTTTTGTTCATAATCATAAAAGAATACATCTCAGAAGAAAAATAAAAAAACATAAAGAAAACCCTAAAACCCCCTGAAGGAATTGAATGAGAGATCCTTAGTCTTGAGTATGATTTCGGCTTCTTGAGATGAATCGACTGGCTTTCTTTGAGTGAATCCAACAATTCTGTTCCTCTGGCTTAGCTCCTTGGCCTAGCTGAACGCCCCCATAAAGGTTGGCCTCTAGGGTGTTTATATAGGCTTTTGGAATGTCTTTCTTTCCCTCTAAGTACCCTAATTAGAATGAAACTCTTCTTTGCTGTAGCAGGGACACGCCCGTGTGGCACGGCCATGTGATTCGGGGCCAGGCCGTAGTCAGGTCGTCTAAGAAGGCACGACCGTATGTTTCAGGCCCAGGCCATGTGCAATTTGTACTTTGGCCTATTTTCTCTGTTTTTGGCCTGTTTCTCATTCTTTTCTTCCTCCAGTGCTCTCCTAAGTATAAACATGAAATTAAAGGGTTAGAAGCACCAAATTCCACAATTCAGGGAATAAATCATCCAAAAGTATGCTAAATGTGGGATCAAAATATAAACATATTACGATTTTTCATGGTTAATCTTTGGTAGCGGTGTAAGGGTGTGGCCTTCTGTCGATCGATCAAGGTAAGGATTTAGAGTTCTTTAATAAGTATGATAATGTAAGGATTTATTGGATGTTGGTATGGTTGTACAAGAAGGAGATTGATGACAAATGTGTTTGAATGTAGGCTTTAGGCTTGTGAGGGGTTCACTTGACTTCGTTAATAGGTGTGTATTTTTACCCTGTACCTGATAGTCGGCTGATAAGTCGAAGGTGTGTACACACACTACTCGAGTTGTAGAACGGCAAAAGCTGAATTGCTGAAAAACTAGAAATAAGGCTATTGAGGCCACATGGGTGTGTGAACGCCAGTATGGTGGATCGAGCCCACAAACATAGGCGTTAGACTGTTGAGGCCACCGCGAGTGTTCTCGTGGGCATAGGCTGTTCTGGGCCTAGATGGGCTAAAATGGGCCGTATGGGCCCAATAGGCTAAAATCTGGGATAAGTGACTAATAATGAACTCGGCTATGGCATTCACATAGCCGTAACTGATTTGGGCTAAATAGGCCACACGAGCGTGTGGGCCCACTTGGGCCGAGTAATGGACCTTAGGCCCATTTACACCGTTGTGACTGTTTAGGTTACTTGAGTCGCTTAAGGCGATGGTAGACCTTTGTTGGGTCGCTAAGACCCCGATTTGTAAAATTACCGAAATAGTCTCGATTTGTGAAATTACTGAAATACCTCGAATTTGTAAAATTACCGAAATACCCCTAATTTGTAAAATTATCGAAATACCCTCGATTTGTGAAATACCAAAATACCCTCAATTGGTAAAATTACCAAAATACCCCCGATTTGTAAAATTATCAAAATACCCTTAATTTTTGAAATTATCGAAATACTCTAATTTGTAAAATTACTGAAATACCCCTGATTTGTGAAATTGTTGAAATACTCCTGATTTGTAAAATTACCAAAATACTCCTGATTTGTGAAATTATCGAAATACCCTTGATTTGTGAAATTACTAAAATACCCTCAATTTGTGAAATTACCGAAATATCCCTAATTTGTAAAATTATCGAAATACCCTCAATTTGTAAAATTACCAAAACACCCCTGATTTGTAAAATTATCGAAATACCCTCAATTTGTGAAATTACTAAAATACCCCCAGTTTTTAAAATTACCTAAATACCCGTGTAGGGTAGAATTACTGAAATACCCCTATAGGGTAGGATTACTGAAATACCCTTATAGGGTAAAATGACTGTTTTGCCCTTGTGTAAATGACTGACTTGTGCTATAAATTTGACTGATTTGACTATGATCGAATGATTGTTACTGAGCATGGCCATTTTGCATACACGTGTAATGATTGAGCATGACATACACGATATAGTGCATGGGGTTTGGACATTGATACGTAGGAAGTTCTGATAGGGTTGCTGGGTCGCATGAGATGACTGTGGATCCAATATTGATCTGTTAAGGTCGCATGGGTCGCATGAGACTACTGTGGATCGACAGACACGGCTTAAAGCCGCGTAATCTGTGTAATATCCTGAAATAGGGGTTAATTTTGATTAAATTATATATATTTTTTTTGCATAAGTGTGGTTGTTGTGGTGTTAATTGAGGTATTTTAAGGGCTAGTTATAAGCTAAGGGAAGGTTTGAGCTATAGGAGAAAATTTGGTTTTAAGTATTAATTAAGGGGAGCTAGGCGAAGGAGGCCTTAAGGAAAATTTTGGGAGTTCTTGGACATAAGAATCACCTTGGTAAAGTGGCTGCAAGGTGCCACATAGGGCCTTGGTGAATGACGCCATGTGCAGTGGGCAAGGGGCCTTGGTTCGAGTCGTGTGGGTAGCAAAATGGGTGGCTATTATTTTTACATTTTTGACGTTAAGGGAGTGAGGTCTTAAAGGAATAAGTGGTGAAGGTTATGACACAAAGATGGCCTTAGAAAAGTGGCAATGGACGCCACCTAAGGTGCTTGAAGTTGTGTCAAATGGAGCTTAGGAGGGTGGAGGTTCGAATCACGTGGGCAGCATAAAGTGGGGTTTTATTTTTTTTTTTTTTTTTGCATGTGACGTCAAGAGAGGGGGAAGGAGTTGGACGGCATGTGGACTCCAAAAAGATGAGATAAGGCTTGGGTTTTATTATTTTAAAACTTGGCTAAGAGTAGGATAATGTGATTTTATTTTATTTATTTTATTTAAGTTAGTGGATAGAAGATAATTGTAGTTTTATTAATTTATTTTGTATGGGTGATAAGAGATAATGTGATGGATTATGTTTAATTTATTTATTAAGGTGATAAAGGAGAAAATGGGATTTGATAAGAGAAAGGAGTAGTGGCCGATTGAAGGTCTCTTTTGGGTTGGTATATTCGCCATGAAGAAGTGATAAGTGCCAAATTATTTGTTTCCTCCTAGTCTCCCTTGCTGAATTTTTAATGAAGAAAAGTCTCTTCAATTTTCTTTTCATCTTGGTGTTTTGTCAAAATTGCACCCTATTTCCCTTTGTCAAAAGCCAAAAGGTAGAACCATTGTGCCTTTATTTTCTTTCTTCTTTTTCACATCTTTTTCCTTTAATTTAACCTTGCTTAAATTGAAACCTCTCCCATTTTTTTTTCTCCAACTCCATACCTATTCTTGAGATAGGCGAATATTCAATCACCTTTTTAAAGGGCTTAGCCGAATCTTCAAAGGTGCCTATTCTCTCTCTCTTTGTCGCAAGTTTTGAAGCCAAAAACCATTCTTTTGTTATCATTCTCCAAAGCCAAAAATCAAGCACTTTTTTCCTTGTTGTCGACTACTCTTTCCAAATCTCTTCAAACGTGGATAGTAGTAAGTAGATTCTTCCTTAGTAATCGGTTCAGGTTCTTTTTCTAAGGGTGGCCGAATATGTTTAAGGCCATATTAATGTGTGTTTTTTTTATGCCAACATTAGGGTGCATTAAAGGAGATTTCTCAAGTTTTAAATATCAAGGTAAGTAGTTGCTAATATTCGGTCAAGGGCCATTTTCCTAGATTTCTTGTGTAAGCCGATCCTAACATTTACTAAGTAGGGAGATCGACAACTTCGAACAAGTGATGATTCGTGACTTTGACCTAGGTAAGGGTTAGTTTCGCCAAGGGTTATACCATAAGGTGTTCATGTGTTAAAACCAAACTAACACCGAGTTTATAGGATTTCGACGGGGAAGGAAGTGTTTAATATTCGGATTCGGATGAGCGGGAATAGAGTTTCGGATTTCGTTAAATAGTCAAAAGCGTAATTATCGCACTATTCTCCTATTATTTGTATGTTATATGTATGTTTATGATGTGTATGATACCTGAAACAAGGGCTAAGATGGTGGATACCCATAGTGGGTAATCGATAATCAGGTCAGTGCTCTATGACATTATTTTGTCTATGGTATATGTGTGATATTTGTGATGAGCACGTGATGTATACTTACTCTAAATGTTAATCTGACATGATACACATATATGCATGGGGCATGGGATGTGACTATCGAAGGGAAGGGTGTACATTATGTACGTGGTCTGATGTTAGCCTTGTGCTACATTGGCGCTTGGTGTTAGCTATGTGCTTCATCAAGGGAGATGTTGGCTAGGTGCCACATCTCAACGGATGATAGCTGTGTGCATCGCTGTGGATTGAGGATGACCTCGAGCGTGGATATTGACATGTGGGGTCACTTAGGTGATCGGTGGCTTAGCCACGGCCTTGGGCAGCAGGTCTGCCAAGGTAGGCGTAACGGATGGACTCTAGGTTGGTTGGGATGCACTTTTGTATGGTCAATATGTGAAGTGGAATAATGCGGCAGTGGGCCAAGCCCAGCATGTGAAAATAAGTGGTTAATTACATTATTATCTGATTTGTGATTGATGTGTGGATATGGGCCAAGCCCGTATGTGGAGATATGTGAAATAACTATGCACTGAGTCTGTTGACTCACCTAAATTTTTTCCAACATCGCAGGTGATGCATAAAGCTTGGACCGGGTTGGAGAGGATACGAGGTGGCCATGCAATGCAGAAGATGATTTTAATTATTTCAGTCATTTCTTAATTTCAGTATTTTGAATATTTAAATATTGTAATAAGGCTTTTTTTTTAAAGTTTTTGGGATTTCTATTATAAGTTGGATTGATATTTAAATCACTATTTGGAAATGAATTTATTCTTCATAACTTATATTTTAAAATTTATATTAAAGCTTTTAATCCGGATGCTTTGTAATAAACAAAGTTTTACTTAGAATATTAAAACACAACGCTTTATAAACGACAATCAAATTATTATTAAGTTTTACTTTTAAGTCAAAATCTTTTCAAATGATTTTCAGAGTGACATACCAGATCCGGCCAAGGCTCGTGGTAGGGTTTGGGTGTTCTGATTTAGTATCGAGTCTGTTCAAAACTCGGCTTTGAGGGTTTTGGGTCCAAAACATTTTCAAAGATGGGCTTTTCAAAATATGGACTCTTATTTCAGTTTATTCGCATGGCACTGTATCTCTAATTCAAGTCCACGGTAAGTACCCTAAGCTATTGAAGTGATTTGTATATGTGAATTTGATGGGCATTATGGGAACATAGATTAGTGAACTAGGATTTATTGAATCCTAGGACTAGTCTACTCCAATGTAAGAATACATAAGACTTAAAACAACCGAACAAACATGTGATTAAGTCGCCAAGTTAAGGTGTGGCAACTGTTGTGGCATGTTCAGGAGTGGATTCTTGAAGAGCTTGGAATTTAAGCGATCCTAGCGACTCACCTCCTCTTTACTCGAATCCTACATGGTGCGTAAACTGCTCACCCTAACCAAGAGGACTTATTCACGGGCTAAACCCAGTAATTAAAACCCGAAAGGGACTAGCCTTACTGTTTATAAAAATCTTACATTTTTCAAAATTACTCCTTTTGATTTGTAAAACCATTTTAGACTTGGAAAATTTTCCTAAAATTCTCGATTTACAAAATTTCCTAAATGTCATTTGGTTGAGAAATTATAAAAATACCCTTGGTTCCTGAAATTACCATAATACCCTCGACTTTTGCAAAGATATTTTTGTTTTGCAAAATACCAGAAATCCAAATTTTGCAAATTATTAAGATACCCTGATTTGGAAAAAATTTACAAAAATACCCCTGACTTACAAAAATTTTTGAAACGACCCTGATTTCTGAAATTTTTGCAATACCTCTGATTTGGAAAACAAATTTTTAACCTCGAGTTTTTGTAAATTTTGGAAAGGCTTCTGATTTGTAAAGATTTTCAAATTGACCTCGATTTATTACCAAAATACCCCTGTAGGACAAATGACGAAATTCTAGGATGAGAATGGATAAAAATGCCCAAGGAAGTGTGTTGAATGTTGAAGAATGTGAATGTGACTCTCTGAACTAGAATAGTGAACTTGAGCTGAACTTTTGGTTGATCGAAAGAACTACTTCTAAACACTTCTGTTCATAAAATTGTTCGTGGGATAATTAGTGAAACAAAATTTCTAATACATAAAACTTTTTAATCAGATTAAATCGCGACATTAGAAATGAGTTCTAGAGGACGTGGTCGTCGTGGACGTGGTTGAGGCAGAATGACCGTGTCAGAACCCGTTAGATCGGGTCAAAGGTTTGAGAATGAGATACCACTGCCACCCCCACCACTCACTTTTGGTGTTGAGCAGCAAGATCAGACGGGGGATGATGCAGTATCGCAGCAGTACTGCGAGTTCTTGAGATAGTGGCTGGAGCAGGTGGAAATATGATAGCTAGGAAGTCCGTACCCGAGCGACTCCAAGCCAACAGAGATGAGGTGTTCCGTGGCATATCTAGTGTGGCACCCAGTACAGCTGAGTATTGGTTGGAGGCGACCGAGCAAATTATGGATGAGCTCGATCTAACTGCTGAGGAGAAAGAGAAAGGAATAGTGGCGCTGCTTCGCGATGAGGCGTATCAGTGGTGGCTCACAGTTCGGGATGGTGCTACAGTGAAGGATCTCACTTGGGACTATGTTAAGGTAGCATACCAGAATAAGTATGTTGGTACTCATTATATAGATGCGCAGAGGAAGGCATTTCTAGGGCTGGCTCAAGGGAACAAGTCCGTGGCAGAGTACGAGGCAGAATTCCTAAGGTTAAGCCGATATGCTCGAGGAGTAGTGGCTACAGAGCATGAGCGATGTGTCCAATTTGAGGATGATCGAGAGATGAATTGAGGTTCTTGATAGCTCCGCAACAAGAACGAGAGTTTTTGTGTTGGTAGAGAAGGCTAAGGTAGTGAAGGAATTAAGGACTCGTGGAGATGTAATGTAGATAAGGATAGGAACCGAGATAAGAGGAGCTTTGGACCGTCGAGAATCGTCGAGAGTCTTCAAAAGATCGAGGGTTGAGAATTTTGCTCGTGTTTTAAGCCGAAGCGGAAATCCGCACCGTTCGTGTGCTCGATGTGGAAGGTACCATGTTGGCGAAAGTCTTTGAAATCGGAGCGAGAGTGTTTCTGTGTAAGTCTAAGTCTCATCGATTAAAGATTGTCCTCAAGATCCGAGTAGAATTTGAGACAAGAGGCTGTGGTTATGAGTAGCTGAGTTTCTTGTTTCTGGAATAACCTTTATTGCCTATTCGTTGTAGAATCAGCTTGTTCTTATGTTGCTAGTGAAGTGTATGAAACTCTGATTGTGAACTTAGAGAATGTGCTTGGTAAGTATGATAGTTCTTTAAGATCAGAGTGCGCAGCAGTAGCGTAGTGTGGTGAGTTAGGATGTACGATTGTTCGTTAGTAAGTAATTTCGAGGACGAAATTATTTTAAGGAAGGTAGAATTGTAATATCCTGAAATAGAGGTTAATTTTGATTAAATTATATTTTTTTTTGCATAAGTATGGTCGTTGTGGTGTTAATTGAGGTATTTTAGGGGCTAGTTATAAGCTAAGGGAAGGTTTGAGCCATAGGAGAAAATTTGGTTTTAAGTATTAATTAAGGGGAGCTAGGCGAAGGAGGCCTTAAGGAAAATTTTGGGAGTTCTTGGACATAAGAATCACCTTGGTAAAGTGGCTACAAGGTGCCACATAGGGCCTTGGTGAATGACGCCATGTGCAGTGGGCAAGGGGCCTTGGTTCAAGTCGTGTGGGCAGCAAAATGGGTGGCTATTATTTTTACATTTTTGACGTTAAGGGAGTGAGGTCTTAAAGGAATAAGTGGTGAAGATTATAACACAAAGATGGCCTTGGAAAGTGGCAATGGACGCCACCTAGGGTGCTTGAAGTTGTGTCAAAGGAGCTTATGAGGGTGGAGGTTGAATCACGTGGGCAAGATAAAGTGGGGTTTTGTTTTTTATTTTTTGCATGTGACGTTAAGAGAGGGGAAGGAGTTGATGACATGTGGACTCCAAAAAGATGAGATAAGGCTTGGGTTTTATTATTTTAAAATTTGGCTAAGAGTAGGATAATGTGATTTTATTTTATTTATTTTATTTAAGTTAGTGGATAGAAGATAATTGTAGTTTTATTAATTTATTTTGTATGGGTGATAAGAGATAATGTGATGGATTATGTTTAATTTATTTATTAAGGTGATAAAAGAGAAAAATGGGATTTTATAAGAGAAAGGAGTAGTGGCCGATTGAAGGTCTCTTTTGGGTTGGTATATTCGGCCATTAAGTGGTGATAAGTGCCGAAATTATTTGTTTCCTCCCTAGTCTCCCTTGCCGAATTTTTAATGAAGAAAAGTCTCTCTTTCGAATTTTCTTTTCATCTTGGTGTTTTGTCGAAAATTGTACCCTATTTCCCTTTGTCAAAAGCCGAAAAGTAGAACCATTGTGCCTTTATTTTCTTTCTTCTTTTTCACATCTTTTTCCTTTAATTTAACCTTGCTTAAATCGAAACCTCTCCCATTCTTCTTTTCTCCAACTCCATACCTATTCTTGAGATAGGCAGATATTCAATCACCTTTTTAAAGGGCTTAGCCGAATCTTCAAAGGTGCCTATTCTCTCTCTTCTTTGTCACAAGTTTTGAAGCCAAAAACCATTCTTTTGTTATCATCCTCTAAAGCCAAAAATCAAGCACTTTTTCCTTGTTGTCGACTACTCTTTCCAAATCTCTTCAAACGTGGATGGTGGTAAGTAGATTCTTCCTTAGTAATCGGTTCAGGTTCTTTTTCTAAGGGTGGCCGAATATGTTTCAGGCCATATTAATATGTGTTTTTTTTATGCCAATGTTAGGGTGCATTAAAAAAGATTTCTGGGGTTTTAAATATCAAGGTAAGTAGTTGTTAATATTCGGTCAAGGTCCATTTTCCTAGATTTCATGTGTAAGCCGATCCTAACATTTACTAAGTAGGGAGATCGACAACTTCAGGAGCAAGTGACGGATTCGGGACTTCGACCTAGGTAAGGGTTAGTTTCGGCCAAGGGTTATACCATAAGGTGTTCATGTGTTAAAACTGAAACTAACACTGAGTTTATAGGGATTTCGACGGGGAAGGAAGTGTTTAATATTCGGATTCGGATGAGCAGAATAGAGTTTCGGATTCTAGATTGTGTTAGGTTCATATAGTTCGGATTTCGCTAAATAGTCGGTGCATAGTTATCGCATTATTCTCCTGTTATTTGTATGTTATATGTATGTTTATGATGTGTATGATAGCCAAAACAAGGGCTAAGATGGTGGATACCCATAGTGGGTAATCGATTAATCAGGTCAGTGCTCTATGACATTATTTTGCCTATGGTATATGTGTGATATTTGTCATGAGCACGTGATGTATACTTACTCTAAATGTTAATCTGACATGATACACATATATGCATGGGACATGGGATGTGACTATCGAAGGGAAGGGTGTACATTATGTACGTGGTCTGATGTTAGCCCTGTGCTACATTGGCGCTTGGTGTTAGCTATGTGCTTCATCAAGGGAGATATTGGCTAGGTGCCACATCTCAGTGGATGATAGCTGTGTGCATCACCGTGGATTGAGGATGACCTTGAGTCACCTCGTGGATATTGACATATGGGGTCACTTAGGTGATCGGTGGCTTAGCCACGGCCTTGGGCAGCAGGTCTGCCAAGGTAGGCGTAACGGATAGACTCTATGTTGGGTTGGGATGCACTTTTGTATGATCAATATGTGAAGTGGAATAATGTGGTAGTGGGCCAAGCCCAGATGTGAAAACAAGTGGTTAATTACATTATTATCGATTTGTGATTGATGTGTAGATATGGGCCAAGCCCATATGTGGAGACATGTGAAATAACTATGCACCGAGTCATTGACTCACCCAAATTTTTTCCAACATCGCAGTGATGCATAAAGCTTGGACCGGGTTGGAGAGGATACAGGGTGGCCATGCAATGCGTAAGATGATTTTAATTATTTCACCATTTCTTAATTTGATATTTTGAATATTTAATTATTGTAATAAGGCTTTTTTTTTAAGTTTTGGGATTTCTATTATAAGTTGGATTGATATTTAAATCACTATTTGGAAATGAATTTATTCTTGGCAACTTACATTTTAAAATTTATATTAAAGCTTTTAACTGGATGCTTTGTAATAAACAAAGTTTTACTTAGAATATTAAAACACAACGCTTTATAAACGATAATCAAATTATTATTAAGTTTTACTTTTAAGTCAAAATCTTTTCAAACGATTTTCCGTAGTGACATACCAGATCCGGTCAAGGCTCGTGGGCCGAGTTTAGGGTGTTATAGTTTGGTATCAGAGCCCGATTCAAATCTCGACTTTTAGGGTTTTGGGTCCAAAAACATTTTCAAAGATGGGCTTTTCAAAAATATGGACTCTTATTTCAGGTTTATTACCCGAAGTCCACCAGGTAAGTACCCCTAAGCTATTGAAGTGATTTGTATATGTGAATTTGATGGGCATTATGGGAACATAGATTAGTGAACTAGGATTTATTGAACCCTAGGACTAGTCTACTCCAACAGAAGAATACATAAGACTTAAAACAACCAAACAAACCTGTAATTAAGTCGCCAAGTTAAGGTGTGGCAACTATTGTGCGCATGTCTAGGAGTGGATTCGGTGAAGAGCTTGGTATTTAAGGTCCTAGCAACTCACCTCCTCTTTACTCGAATCCTACCAGTGCGTAGTAACTGCTCACCCTAACCAAGAGGACTTATTCACGGGCTAAACCCAGTAATTAAAACCCGAAAGGGACTAGCCTTACTGTTTATAAAAATCTTACATTTTTCAAAATTACTCCTTTTGATTTGTAAAACCATTTTAAACTTGGAAAATTTTCCTGAAAATTCTCGATTTACAAAATTACCTAAATGCCCCTAGTTGAGAAATTACAAAAAATACCCTTGGTTATTGAAATTGCCATAATACCCTCGACTTTTGCAAAGATATTTTTGTTTTACAAAATACTAGAAATCCAAATTTTGCAAATTATTAAGATACCCTGATTTGGAAAAAAATTTACGAAAATACCCCTAACTTACAAAAATTTCTGAAACGACCCCGATTTGATTTGGAAAACAAATTTTTAACCTCGAGTTTTTGTAAATTTTGGAAATGCCTCAGATTTGTAAAGATTTTCAAATTGACCTAATTTATTACCAAAATACCCTTGTAGGACAAATGACGAAATTACCCCTATGATGGGAATGGACAAAAATGCCCATGGAAATGTGTTGAATGTTGATGAATGTGAATGTGACTCTCTGAACTAGAATAGTGAACTTGAGCTAAACTTATGGTTGATCGAAAGAACTACTTCTAAACACTTCTGTTCATAAAATTATTCGTGGGATTATCAGTGAAACAAAATTTCTAATACATAAAACTTTTCAATCAGATTAAATCGCGATGTTAGAAATGAGTTCTAGAGGACGTGGTCGTCGTGGAGGTGGTCGAGGCAGAATGACCGTGTCGGAGCCCGTTAGATTGGGTCAAGGGTCTGAGAATGAGATACCACCACCACCCCACCACCCGCTTTTGGTGTTGGCGAGAAGATCGACGGAGGATGATGCGGATCGCAGCAAGATCATGAAGTTCTTGAGATGGTGGCTAGAGCATGTGGAAATATGAAAGCTAGGAAGTTCGTACCCGAGTGACTCGAGCCAATGGAGCTGAGGTGTTCCGTGGCGTATCTAGTGTGGCACCGAGTACGGCTGAGTATTGGTTGGAGGCTGCCGAGCGAATTATGGATGAGCTCGATCTAACCGATAAGGAGAAAGTGAAAGGAATGGTGGCGCTGCTTCGTGATGAGGCTTATCAGTGGTGGCTCACAGTTCGGGATGGTGCTACAGCGGAGGATCTCATTTGGGACTATGTTAAGGCGGCATACCATAAGAAGTATGTTGGTACTTATTATATAGACGCGCAGAGGAAGGCATTTTTGGGGCTGGTTCAAGGGAACAAGTTCGTGGCGGAGTACGAGGTAGAATTCCTAAGGTTAAGCCAATATACTCGAGGAGTAGTGGCTACGGAGCATGAGCAATGTGTCCGATTTGAGGACGGACTAAGAGATGAATTGAGGTTACTGATAGCTCCGCAACAAGAATGAGAGTTTGCTATGTTGGTAGAGAAGGCTAAGGTAGCTGAAGGAATTAAGGACTCTGTGAGATAGAACAGAGATAAGGATAGGAACCAGGATAAGAGGAGCTTTAGACCGTCGTAATCGCCCGAGAGTCTTGTAAAATACCGAGGGTTGAGAATTTTGCTCGTGTTTTTAAGCCAGCTACTGGAAATCTGGACCGTCCGTGTGCTTGGTGTGGAAGGTACCATGTTGGCGAGTGCTAGAATCAGGAGCGAGAGTGTTTCAGGTGTAAGTCTAAGTCTCATCTGATTAAAGATTGTCCTCAAGATCCGAGTAAGGCTCGAATAGTAGGCCAGGGTTATGAGCAACCGGGTAGGAATGGTCAACAAGCAACGAGGGGTCGTGGTCCAAACCACGGAGGGAATGGTTTCGGCCGAGGTCGTGGAGCACCAAGCGGAGGTGTTGAAGGTTCAGATGTAAGGCAGCCAAGGTTGGTTTATGCAGTCGGCCGTCGCGAGGATAGTGATGTGCCAGATGTGACAGCGGGTAAGTTTCTTATTTCTGGAATACCCTTTATTGCCTGTTCGTTGTAGAATCAGCTTGTTCTTATGTTTCTAGTGAAGTGTATGAAACCCTGATTGTGAACTTAGAGAATGTGCCTGGTAAGTATGATAGTTCTTTAAGATTAGAGTGTGTAGCAGTAGCGTAGTGTGGTGAGTTAGGATGTACAATTGTTCATTAGTAAGTAATTTCGAGGACGAAATTATTTTAAGGAGGGTAGAATTGTAATATCTTGAAATAGGGGTTAATTTTTATTAAATTATATTTTTTTTGCATAAGTGCGGTCGTTGTGGTGTTAATTTAGGTATTTTAGGGGCTAGTTATAAGCTAAGGGAAGGTTTGAGCCATAGGAGAAAATTTGGTTTTAAGTATTAATTAAGGGGAGCTAGGCGAAGGAGGCCTTAAGGAAAATTTTGGGAGTTCTTGGACATAAGAATCACCTTGGTAAAGTGGCTGCAAGGCACCACATAGGGAGTGAGGTCTTAAAGGAATAAGTGGTGAAGGTTATGACACAAAGATGGCCTTGGAAAAGTGGCAATGGACGCCACCTAGGGTGCTTGAAGTTGCGTCAAAGGGAGCTTAGGAGGGTGGAGGTTCGAATCACGTGGGCAGCATAAAGTGGGTTTTTTTTTTTTACATGTGACATCAAGAGAGGGGGAAGGAGTTGGACGGCATGTGGACTCCAAAAAGATGAGATAAGGCTTGGGTTTTATTATTTTAAAACTTGGCTAAGAGTAGGATAATGTGATTTTATTTTATTTATTTTATTTAAGTTAGTGGATAGAAGATAATTGTAGTTTTATTAATTTATTTTGTATGGGTGATAAGAGATAATGTGATGGATTATGTTTAATTTATTTATTAAGGTGATAAAGGAGAAAATGGGATTTGATAAGAGAAAGGAGTAGTGGTAGATTGAAGGTCTCTTTTGGGTTGGTATATTCGCCATGAAGAGGTGATAAGTGCCAAATTATTTGTTTCCTCCTAGTCTCCCTTGTTAATATTTAATGAAGAAAAGTCTCTCTTTCAAATTTTCTTTTCATCTTGGTGTTTCGACAAAAATTGCACCCTATTTCCCATTGTCAAAAGCCGAAAGGTAGAACCATTGTGCCTTTATTTTCTTTCTTCTTTTTCACATCTTTTTCCTTTAATTTAACCTTGCTTAAATCGAAACCTCTCCCATTCTTCTTTTCTCCAACTCCATACCTATTCTTGAGATAGGTGAATATTCAATCACCTTTTTAAAGGGCTTAGCCGAATCTTCAAAGGTGTCTATTCTCTCTCTTCTTTGTCGCAAGTTTTGAAGCCAAAAACCATTCTTTTGTTATCATTCTCTAAAGCCAAAAATCAAGCACTTTTTCCTTGTTGTCGACTACTCTTTCCAAATCGCTTCAAACATGGATGGTGGTAAGTAGATTCTTCCTTAGTAATCGGTTTAGGTTCTTTTTCTAAGGGTGGTCGAATATGTTTAAGGCCATATTAATGTGTGTTTTTTATGCCAACGTTAGGGTGCATTAAAGGAGATTTCTCGGGTTTTAAATATCAAGGTAAGTAGTTGCTAATATTCGGTCAAGGGCCATTTTCCTAGATTTCATGTGTGCCGATCCTAACATTTACTAAATAGGAGATCGACAACTTCGTGAGCAAGTGATGATTCGGGACTTGACCTAGGTAAGGGTTAGTTTCGCCAAGGGTTATACCATAAAGTGTTCATGTGTTAAACCGAAACTAACACCGGGTTTATAGGATTTCGACAGAAGGAAGTAAGTGAATATTCGGGATTCAGATGAGCAGGAATAGAGTTTCGGGATTCTAGATTGTGTTAGGTTCATATAGTTCAAGATTTCGCTAAATAGTCAGGTGCTTAGTTATCGCACTATTCTCCTGTTATTTGTATGTTATATGTATGTTTATGATGTGTATGATAGCCAAAATAAGGGCTAAGATGGTGGATACCCATAGTGGGTAATCGATTAATCAGGTCAGTGCTCTATGACATTATTTTTTCTATGGTATATGTGTGATATTTGTGATGAGCACTTGATGTATACTTACTCTAAATGTTAATCTGACATGATACACATATATGCATGGGGCATGGGATGTGACTATCGAAGGGAAGGGTGTACATTATGTACGTGGTCTGATGTTAGCCTTGTGCTACATTGGCACTTGGTGTTAGCTATGTGCTTCATCAAGGGAGATGTTGGCTAGGTGCCACATCTCGGCGGATGATAGCTGTGTGCATCACCATGGATTGAGGATGACCTCGAGTCACCTCTTGGATATTGACATGTGGGGTCACTTAGGTGATCGGTGGCTTAGCCACGGCCTTGGGCAGCAGGTCTGCCAAGGTAGGCATAACGGATGGACTCTAGGTTGCGTTGGGATGCACTTTTGTATGATCAATATGTGAAGTGGAATAATGCGGTAGTGGGCCAAGCCCAGCATGTGAAAACAAGTGGTTAATTACATTATTATCTGATTTGTGATTGATGTGTGGATATGGGCCAAGCCATATGTGGAGACATGTGAAATAACTATGCACTGAGTCTGTTGACTCACCCAAATTTTTTCCAACATCGCAGGTGATGCATAAAGCTTGGACCGGGTTGGAGAGGATACGGGGTGGCCATGCAATGCAGAAGATGATTTTAATTATTTCAATATTTTGAATATTTAATTATTGTAATAAGGCTTTTTTTTTAAGTTTTTGGGATTTCTATTATAAGTTGGATTGATATTTAAATCACTATTTGGAAATGAATTTATTCTTGGCAACTTATATTTTAAAAATTTATATTAAAGCTTTTAATCGGATGCTTTGTAATAAATAAAGTTTTACTTAGAATATTAAAACACAACGTTTTATAAACGACAATCAAATTATTATTAAGTTTTACTTTTAAGTCAAAATCTTTTCAAACGATTTTCCGCAGTGACATACCAGATCCGGTCAAGGCTCGTGGGCCGGATTTGGGGTGTTACAATCTGATTATGGCTCTGTGCCAACCTAAATATCACTCTGTGCTATCTTGATTATGGCTTTGTTCCAATCGTATTTACCTGTGGCTATGTGCCTAACATATATATTGATGACTCTATGATGATCATAATTACTCGTGGCTGTGTGCTAATTATATTACCGTCACTGATGGCTATGTGCCAAACTTATTATAGTTATCGATAGCCTTGTGCCATCATGATTATGGCTCTGTGCCATCCTGATTATGTGCCATCCTGATTATGGTTTATTACCATTCTGTTTATGGCTTTTAGTCTTCCTGTTAACTGGCAACGTTGCTACGATATTTATGGCTTTTAGTCGTTCTGTTCACGGGCACGAGCCATTCTATTGACTTAGTGTCGTAACCGGTGCTAAGCTTGGTGTGTTGGCTGGGTGGGTCGATTTTATCCCCACAGAAGTGCAGGGTTGGTATGGGTGGTGCGTTGGCTGGATTGGGGTGGGATGCATCCTCATACTATTGCATATCTGTTTATGAGATTTGTCATTGTACTAGGCTTAGGGCCACTTGTTCTGTTATTGGTTTGGGCTAGGCCCAATTGATTCTATTATGGGTTGTGACCCAAATAATATTGTAGTGGGCTTTGGCCCACGATGATCCGAATCGGACTATATTCTTATCAAGTAAAGGGCTTTAGCCTGACTATTCGGTTTCTATTTACAGATCTCGTTGTTACTCTAGTAAGGGGATTACACACTAAGTTTTCGTAAAATCACCTCGTTTTTAACTGTGCAGGTAATCCCCAGCGTTAGGAGGATCAGTGCTACGAGGGACTCGGAGGTGACCACACGACTGCAGCTGTTATACTTTAGGCTTTATATATGCTTTAAATTTCGTTTTGGGTTTTAATTTCAGTAATAATGCCTCTCTGGATTTAATTTTGAATTTGGGATTTTGTTACGTTTTATATCTGTTAGACGTAGATGAGTTTTCAACATAATTACTGTTTTTAAAAACATACGTTTTAAACTTCTTTACCTTAAATTAGCTTCCGCAACTAAAAAAGATTTTTAACGAAGTTAATAACGTTTTTAAAAGTTATTAACTTTTCAATGAACCACATTTTGAAATTGAACGAACAAAAACTGAGACTTCAGTTTTTTTTTATTTTAAGGAGGGTTTTCAATGAAAACATGGTTTTGGAAAAACATTCTAATGTTACACGCCAGATTCGGGCCTAACTTTTGGGCCGGGTTTGGGGTGTTACACACAAGCCCATGTGTCTACCCTTATGGACATAAACAAGGCTATTTACCAAGCCTATTTTATCACTCTTACTTGCACCAACTAGGCCACATCAAAGAACCTACTTGTTCATGCAATAATATACCAAAAACTTAACCATGCAATTTGCACATCCATAAAAAAAAAAAACATCATCATTTTCATATAATGATAATGAGTAATAGCCATCAACTGTGGCCTTATACAAAATGAATCAATTTCCAAGACAAGCCAACATATTTGGCCAAAACAAGATGACACTAGACAAAGAATAAGTCCCATACATGCCATACTCAAAATAATCAAACTTTACTATACCCAAAAGAATAGCTTGATAGTGTGAAATGAGCTTCGACGTCCCTCGAATCCCCGAGTTAGCTTGACAGCACTACAAGGAAATGGAAAATAGAGGGAGTAAGCATAAAGCTTAGTAAGTTTACATGTAAACAATGAACACCATATCACATACTTATTCATCAAGAACATTACATACAACTCAAGAACAATTCTAAAACTTGTAGTTGTACTTACTCATTTCAAATCTCACCACATCCCAAATACATATCATAAACATTGCTCACATTTACATGCACTTATACCCTGCACTTGTCATAACAAAATCACACGTAATTTCACCACTTATACCCTGCACTTGTCATCACAAAATCACATGTAATTCACTCAGTCAAAGTTTCTCTATAAACAATTCGAATATTATCGAATATATGGTGGTTTCGCACACACCCCACCAAATAATGATATATCCATAGTGGTATCGCACATAGCCCACCAGTAATCATAAATATGGTGGTATCGCACACAACCCATCAATAATAATAAATACGGTGGTATAGCACACAGCCCACCAATAATAATAAATATGGTGGTATCGAACATAGCCAACCAATAATAATAATTATAGTGATATCGTACATAGCCCACCAAATACTAATAAATACGGTATTTATCCTTATTATTTTCCTAATTCAAAGGTTCATCCGAGAATTTCCTCACTTTCTATCATTTTGATAGATACCAATAATATTCATTCACATTCCACATAATACAATTTATATGTAAAAACATAAGTAAAAGGATGTATCATTTACATATAAACTTACCTTGATACAAAATATGTCAATTTGGAATTTAGTCCAAAACCTTGCCTTTTCCTCTATCAAGGTTGATTCCACATTCTTCTTGATCTATAATGACATATTTAACTTATTAAATCACCATATTAATCAAAACATTTCAAAATTTCTATTTTAGAAAATTTACCGTTTTTCCCTAAGGCTCGTAAAATGATTCTAATCAAATTTCCTCCTTTAACAAGCCTAGCTAAACATTTATTACTCTTATAGCAACTCACAAAACCAATTATTTCACACATTTACCACCTATTTCACAACCTTTACAAAAAGGTCCTTTTTAGGTGTTTTCATGGAAACCCCTTTCACAAAAGTTGTTTATTTAACAACCAAGTTTCATTTTCTTCCATAAAAGTTCAGCAAACAACACTAATGTTCCCATGACAAAACCTTAGACTCTCAACCATTTTTCAAAATAGTCCCCTCATTAGCTAGCTTAAGCTACAAAGGTTCCAAAAGTACAAAGATTATCAAAAATGATCATCAAAAACACTTACTTGCAAGGGTTAAGGGTTGCTGAAATTTTCAAGCTTCCATGACCCTTTTTTGTGTGTAAAAATCGGTGGAGAAGAGAAAATGAAAAGATGACATCCTTTTTCTCTGTATTTTATTCTATTTCATCCATTAAGTCACCTAATCCACCAACTTTGTCCAATTTTGAAATTTCTTGTCCTCTATGACCAGCCAACACATTACTAAGGGCATAATTTCAGATTAGGGACCTCCAATTTAAAATCCTATAGCTATTTGACACCTTTAGCTTGTAGAACAAAACTTTTACACTTTATGCAATTTAGTCCTTTTTCAAAATTAAGCATGCAATCATTAAAATTAATACACCAAAATTTTCATGCACCCACATAATCATGCTATAACACATAAAATAATATTAAAACTAATTTTTCCAGCCTCAGATTAGTGGTTTTGAAACCACGATTTTGACTAGCCCCAAAATCGAGTTGTTATAGGTTATATAGATTTTGGAAGACATGTTAAGGGGTTACGTGATAAACTTTGATGGTAGTTGGAAGGAACACTTACCTTTGGTCGAGTTTGCATAAAATAATAATTTTCAGTGAGCATCCAGATGGCTCCTTACAAAGAACTGTATGGTTGTAGATGTCGTACACATCTATGTTGGACTAAGTTGGGAGAAATTGTTCCAAATTTAGTGCAAGCAACTAAGAATGTGGTGAAGTTGATTCAAGATCGATTGAGAGCAACATCTAATCTACAGAAGACTTACGGTGACTTGAGACGGAGAGATATTGAGTTCAGTGTTAGGGACCAAGTCTTACAAAAGGTTTCATCGTGGAAGAAAGTATTGAGATTTGGATGCAAAGGAAAGCTAAGTCCGAGATTCATTGGGCCATATAGAGTTCTTAAGAGGGTTGGACTAGTGGATTATCAATTAGAATTACCTCTAGAACTAGAATGCATTCATGATGTGTTCCAGGTTTCTATGTTAAGGAGATATTGTTCTGATCCATTCACTTATTTCCGATAGAAGAGGTCGAGGTCAGACTTGATTTAAGTTATGAGGAAGAGTCAGTACATATTTTAAACCGTAAGGTTAATAATTTGAGGAAGAAGCAGATTCCTCTTGTGAATGTCTTGTGGCGTAATCACAGTGTTAGCAAAGGCACTTGGGAATCCAAAGAATCGATGTGTCGCCAATTTCCTCACTTTTTTGGATCAGGTAAATTTCAAGGACGAAATTTATTTTTTAAGGGGGTATAGTTGTCACGCCTTAATTTTTATTTATTTGTATGCACAAGGTTATGTCACAAAGGAGTTAGTACCATAGTGGTTAAAAGTGTTTATTAAATCCAAAAAGTCCCATGTTCAAAGCCCTAAACTCCCATTTATTTTTTTAGCCAAAATTGTTGACTATTCTAGAAGGTCAAACCCTCATTGTCGTCCAAGAATATTACCATAAAGGGGGAGGTTTATTTCCTTTTGTTTTGAGTCAACTTACCATCAAAAACCCCCCTTTTTACTCCCTTCTTCCCTCATGATTAACATTTTACCATAAAGGTAGTACCTCCAAATCTAAAGGGAAAAACCACAGCAACAAGTTCAAGGTCATGGGTTGGATAGTTACGTTCATGACGCTTAAGTTGTCTCGCGGCGTAGGCCACAACTTTAGCATCTTGCATCAAAACACAACCAAGACAGGTATGAGACGTATCATTGTACACCACATAATCCTTCCCAGACTCTGGCTGAACAAGAATAGGAGATTGAGTCAATGTAAACTAAAGTTTATCGAAACTTTCTTGTTGTTTTTTCGTCCACTTAATAGGGGTAATTTTTCTCAAAAACTTAGACAATGGAGCCACAATCAAAAAAACTCTATATTACTCGGCCAAACCAAAGAAATTTTGAATCTCACTAACTTTTTTAGGTTGTTTCCAATCCAGAATTGCCTCTAATTTCTTTAGGTCGATAGGATACCCTCAGCTGATACCACGTGTCCCAAAAATATCACTTCGTGAAGCCAAAACTCACACTTACTTAGCTTAACATACAATTGCTTCTCTCGGAGAATCTGTAGAACCACCCTCAAGTGTTCATCATGCTCCTCCTTAAATTTGGAATATATCAATATGTCATCGATGAAAACGACAACAAATTGATTGAGATATGGCTAAAAAACCCGATTCATTAGGTCCATAAAAGCTATAGAAGCGTTCGTGGGATTAAAAGGCATCATAAGAAACTCGTAGTGACTATACCGAGTCCTGAAAGCGGTCTTAGGAACATCTATCTCTTTCACTTTCAATTGGTAGTAACCGAACCTCAAATCAATCTTGGAGAACACTTTTGCACCCCAGAACTGATCGAATAAGTCATTGAACCTCAGTAAAGGGTATCAGTTCTTTACGGTCAACTTATTCAGTTACCGATGATCGATGCATAACCTCGTGGACCTATCATTCTTCTTAACAAACAGAACTGGAGCTCCCCTTGGTGACACTCTCGGTCTAATAAACTCTCGATCCAAAAGTTCTTGCAGTTGCTTTAAGCTCCACTAACTTATTGGGTGCCATACGATATGAGGCAATGGACACAAGAGCTGTTCATGGCAATAAGTTAATGAAAAACTCTACCTCACGCTCCGGAAGTAATCCTAGTAATTCCTCTGGAAAGACATCGGGTAAGTCTCTTACAATACGGATGCTCTCAACAGATGATCCACTAACACTTATATCCAGAATATATGCCAGGTATGCCTCGCATCCCTTGCGTACCAATTTTTAGCCACTATAGCGGATATGATGTTGGATAAGTAATCTCTACGCTCCCCAACCATCACTATCTCCTTACCACTTAGAGTCTTCAAAATGACCCTCTTAGTAGTGCAATCCAATATAACTTGGTGTTCTACCAACCAGTCCATCCCTAAGATGAGATAAAATTCACCGAAGGGTAATTCCATCAGATCTGTCGAAATAGTTCTCCTTGAATCTCTAACGGACATCACTTGTACACTTTGTTAATAGAAACAGATTTTCCTAAGGGACTAAGGACAATCACATCACTAACAGTATCCTCTACCTTTATACCTAATTTATTAGCCATTAAACACAATACATATGAATGAGATCCAATGTCAATCAAAGTAAAAAATGGTATAGTATTAATAGTAAAGATACCTATTATGACATCTGTGGCGTCATAGTCGTCTCTACGCCTAGCTGCGTACACCAATGCTGGTTATATAGAATCAACCCGTTACCGCTATTCAAACCTTAGCCTTTCGAAAGTTGTTGTCCAACTCTTAGGTTCTAAGCTCGATTCTGATCGAGTGCTTGCATCTGCTCATTACGAAGTAGACAATCCTTGACCTTGTGCTCCAAAGATCCACATCTTAGGCATGCGCCCAAACTCCTCCAACATTCTTCCCGATGCCTCTTACCACAACTGGCACAATTTTGGGCTCTCCCACTATTAGCAGTAATAACAACATTTTTCCTAGACCAATCGTCTCGGCCTCGTTTATTAGGTTAGGAGCCTAAATAATAGAACCAGGTATCTCTCTTGACAGGTTCTAGCTCTATCCCTCGAGTTACGTTCCAAATGCTTTACCTCCTACACAATTTTGGTTTTCTCTACTAGCACTTCACAAACCCTTTATTGCAGAGGGACCACTTGCATCATCTACTTGTACCTCAGCCCATTCTCAAATCTGAAACACTTGTCTTACTCAGTTGCGACCATCTCCTGGGCATAGAGAGTTAACTATAGAAACTCAGCCTCATATTTGGCCATGGATCTATCCATCTATTTGAGCTCAATGAACTCCAGTCGACGGGCCTCACATAACACTTCCCCACATGTTCTAGAAAGCCTCAAGAAAATATTCTCATCTTAATTTATCAGCCTGAGCAACCGTCTCAATGTCTTGCCACCAACGGTAAGCCTCATCCCTCAGCGGTGATACTGTTCCCCTCAGTTTTTGCTCTAGGGTACACTCCATGTCATACAAACTTCTCTCCGCAGCTTCAAGCCAGTATTCTACCATGGTAGGGGTTGTAACACCCTTTACCAGTATTCGAAACTTGAACTAGGTATGAGGCATTACTGTACTTAACTTGCTCAAACATATAATATCTATCCATAAAATTTCATTTCAAATTAAAACTTTTCATTCGAGACCTTAATGTTCTTATTATAGGTCTACGAGACCCTAAACTTGCACACAGAATGATTCGAGACCAAACCAGAAACTTTTGAACACTTAGAAGATTTTGACACAAAATAGGGCCACACACCCGTGTGAAGAGGGACACGCCCATGTGGCAAGCCGTGTAATCATACATGCCCATGTCCCTAGTCCGTGTGGATTTTATCTATCATTTCAAACCTACAAGGGTTTTCACACGGCCTGACACACACCCGTGTCCATAGCCCGTGTGTGAAAACCTTGACATTTTGTTTATGATGTCATCATCTCAAAAGGTCACACGGCCAAGGTACACGCCCGTGTCTATGAACCGTATGGGGATATAAATTCCTAATTTTAGGTGCAGACTTCACACGGCCCGGGCACATGCCCGTATCTTAGGTCGTGTCTCCCACACGGTTGAGACATACACGTTTACTACTAGGCATATTGACTTACCAACCTAGCATGCAGTGGGACACACGGTCTATCAACACGGCCATGGGGCTAACTGTGTGTCACACACGGCCTAGACACACGCCCGTGTGTCTACCCGTGTGGACATTTTTAAGGCTATCTACCAAGCCAATTGCCACCCTACAAAGCAACCACATTTATACCAATTCAATGCAACATACATCATGACCATAAGGCACTTCTAACAACCCAAAATCAAGACATCCACATAAGCATGCACTTCATAAACTTCATCATCATTGAATATATAAACTTGTCAAGTATTGGCCAATTACAATGACCATTTACAAAATGAATTTAATGGCGTTAATAGCCATACATTGGCTAACAAATATGACATAACACAAAATAACCATCTTCCTATACATGCCATACTCAAAATTAATCAAACTATGCTATACCAAAGAGGAGTTGATAGTGTGATTCGAACTCCGACGTCCCACAATCCCGAGCTAGCTTAGCGATACTACAAGAAAAGGGAAATGAGAGAGGTAAGCATAAAGCTTAGAAAGTTTGCATGAAATAAATAGCAACATAAAGGCTCATAATGTCATCCATCCATTGCATTGAATAAAACACAAAGTCTCAAGCACATTGCCATAACTTACTCATGCTTACTCTTACTCATTAAATGTCATGTCACATATCGTAAACATTTCTCATGAATTATTCACATGTACCTGTATCACTTCACCACATAGCTTTATCACTAATTTCATCTCCATTATAAGCATAATTATTTATCCCGATGAACTTGGAATACCCGAGAACACATAATCATCATCTTACACATAAACACGACTCCAATGCCATATCCCAGATATGGTCTTACATGAGGTCACATCTCGATGCCGATGTCATATCCTAGATATAGTCTTATACGGGATCTCATATCAATGTCGATTCCATATCCCATATATGGTCTAATACGGGATCTCACTTTGGTATCGAGGCCATGTCCAAGACATGGTCTTATACAGGACCTTACCAATCTCATGTTTTGATGATGATATCCTCTCACTTCTTAAAGTCTAATCGAGACTTCAACATCATAAATTTCATCATTTTCTCATTTAACATCACTACTCAATTTCATAGAAATAATATACATCTTCACGAATATCAAACATTTTAAAACTTAACAACACGATGTTGAATTTATTACACATAAACTTACCTCGCTACCAAAATATGAAATTTTGCGATCTAGTCCAAAACCT
Organism: Gossypium rotundifolium; assembly: GCA_025506655.1. NCBI lineage: Eukaryota > Viridiplantae > Streptophyta > Magnoliopsida > Malvales > Malvaceae > Gossypium > Gossypium rotundifolium. The sequence goes on along the minus strand of CP106729.1, from coordinate 163,250,697 downwards.
TGCCTTTTCCTCGGTCAAGGTTAATTCCTCGTTCTTCTTGATCTATAATAACAAATTAGCTCATTTAATTACGACATTAACCAAAACATTTCAATAATCATACTTTGGCAAAATTACCATTTTGTCTTTAGACTTTCACAAAACTACGATTTTACCCCTAGGCTCGTAAATCAATTCTAATCAAATTTCCTTATTTAACAAGCCTAGCTAAACATTTATTACTCTTATAACAACTCACAATACCAATCATTTCATGCATTTACTACTCAATTTACAACCTTTACAGAAAGGTCCTTTTATGTGTTTTCATGGTAACACCTTTCACAAAAGTTGTTTATTTAACAACCATAATTCATTTTCTTCCCTAAAAACTCAGCAAAAAAATAAGCACTCTCATGGAAAATCCCTAAACTTTCAACCATTTTATAAAATAGTCCCCACATTAGCTAGCTTAAGCTTTATGGGTTCCAAAAGTACAAAAATTATCAAAAATAACCATTAAGAACACTTACTAGCAATGGTTAAAGATTGCTAAAATTTTCAAGCTTCCATGGCTCTTTCTTAAGTGTAAAAATCAGTGGAAGAAGAAAAGAAATGAAAAGATGATAGCCTTTTCTTTATTTTATCTTATTTTATTCATTTAGTCACCTAATGTCACCAAATATTAATGAAATTTTAATTCTCTTGTCCCCTTGGTCGGCCATCGCCTTAGGAAGGCCTAATTGCACATTAAAGGCCTCCAATAATATTTTATGGCTTTTAGACACCTTTAGCTTGTAAAATAGAACTTTCACACTTTATGTAATTTAGTTCTTTTTTGCAATTAAGCATGCAATCGCTAAAATTAAAGCACCAAAATTTTCATGCACCCATATAATCATGCTATAACACATAAAATAATATTAAAATAATTTTTTTCAACCTCAAATTAGTGGTTCTGAAACCACTGTTCCAACTAGCCCCTAAATTAGGCTGTTATAATCTCCCCCTTAAGGATTTTGTCCCGAAAATCTTACCGGTAAAAAGGTTGGGATATTGGTTTCTCATAGCCCTTTCGGGCTCCCATGTAGCCTCTTCTACCTCATGTCTTTTCCATAGTACTTTCATAAGGGCTATACTTTTGTTTCTCAACTGTTTGACATCTTGTGCCAAAATCTTAACCTACTCTTCGGCATAAGTCATGTCCGATCGAATTTCTACCTCTGATGGTACAATAACATGCGAAGGGTCTAATCGGTAGCGACGCAACATAGACACATGGAATACATCATGAATCTTCTCCAATTCATATGGTAATGCCAAATGATAAGCTACCACCCTATCCTCTCGATAACCTCATACGGTCCGATAAAGCGCAGACTCAATTTGCCTTTTCGGTCAAATCTGAGGACTTTCTTCCATGGTGACACTTTCAAAATACCTTATCACCAACTTGAAACTCAATCTCTTTTCGTTTCAAATCTGCGTGGACTTTTGTCTATCTAAGGTAGCTTTTAAACATTTACGTATCATTTTTACCTTCTCTTCGGTTTCTCTGACTAAATCGACTCTGTGAATCTGATTCTCTCTGAGTTCGATCCAATGCAGGGGCATTCAACACTTACGCCCATATAATGCCTCATAAGGCACCATTTTCAAGCTTGACTGAAAACTGTTAGTGTATACAAATTCCACCAATGGCAAATATTTCTCTCAATTACCTTGGAATTCCAAAACACAACATTGAAGCATGTCTTCAAGTATTTGTATTACTCTCTACGTCAGTTTGTGGATGGAAAGTTGTACTAAAGTTCAATTTGTGCCTAAGGCCTCTTGTAATTTTTTCCAAAATTGTGATGTAAATCTCGGAATCTCTATCCGATATGATTGATAAAGGCACTCCGTGCAATTTCACAATCTTAGAAATATACAATTCAGCCAACTTATCAAGCGAATAATCAACCCGTACCGGTATGAAATAGGTTGACTTTGTAAGTCTATTAACCACAACCCATACAGCATCCTTCTTCTTTGGTGTCAACGGCAAACCCGTCACGAAGTCCATAGTAATACGGTCCTATTTCCACTCGGGAACCATAATAGGCTGAAGTAGACCTGAAGGTACTTGGTGTTCAGCCTTCACTTGTTGACAAATTAGGCATCTTGATACAAACTCAAAAATGTCTTTCTTCATACTCACCACCAATACCATTCCCTTAACTCAATATACATCTTTGTGCTGCCTGGATGTACAGACAAACATCCACTATGTGATTCGTGCAAAATCTTTCAAATAAGCTTATCATTCCTCGATACACAGACTCTTTCTCGAAACGTTCAACATCCTTCGAAATTAATCTGAAAATTTAACTCAGCACCCGACTCGTATTGAACTCTCTTGGCTTGTAAATCTTTGTCCTCTTTTTGAGCTTTACAAATTTCTTGGAGAAACATCGATCTAGCTCTCAACTCGGCTAGGATAGAACCATCACTTGACAAAACCATCCGTGTATTCATGGCTCTCAATTCAAACAAGGATTTCCTACTCAAGGCATAAGCGACCACGTTCACCTTTCCCGAATGATAGTCAATCACTAGCTTGTAATCCTTTAACAACTCTAACCATCTTCGTTGCCTTAAATTCAACTTCTTTTGAGTCATCAAGTACTTTACGCTTTTATGATCAGTGAATATCCAACATTTTTCACCATACAAATGGTGTCTTCATATCTTCAATGCAAATACGACAGCGGCTAGCTCCAAATCATGGGTTGGGTAATTTTTCTCGTGCAGCTTTAACTATCTAGAAGCATATGGCATCACCTTGCCCTCTTGCATAAGTACACAGCCAAATCCATTCAATGATGCATCACTAAAGACCACAAATTGTTTTCCTACTTCTAGTTGTACTAGAACTGGAGCCTCGGTCAACAATGCCTTCAATCTCTCAAAACTTTGCTGGCACTTTTCTTAGCACTCAAACTTCACATCTTTTTGTAGTAACCTCATCATCGGGGTAGCTATCATGGAAAATCCCTTGTCAAAATGTCTATAATAGCCAGCTAGGCCTAGAAAACTCCTAACCTCGGATACGTTCCTTGGCGGCTTCCAATCCATAATTGCTAAGATCTTACCCAGGTCAACTCTAATTCCATCTCCCGAGATAATGTGCCTCAAAAATTTGACTTCTTTAATCCAAAACTCACTCTTACTAAACTTGGCATATAATTGATTATCTCGTAAAATCTGTAAAATCATCCTCAAGTGCTCAACGTGCTCGTTCTTGTCACGAGAGTAAATCAGCATGTCATCACTAAAGACTACAACAAATTTATCCAAATATGGCCGAAAGATGCGATTCATCAAATCCATAAACACAACAGGGGCATTGGTTAAACCGAAAGGCATGACTAAGAATTCATAGTGTCCATAGCTTGTCTGAAATGCTGTTTTCGACACATTTGAGTCTTTGACTCTTAACTGATAATATCCAGGCCTCAAGTCTATCGTGGAAAACACTGTGGCTCCTTTCAATTGGTCAAACAAATCATCAATCCTTGGCAACGGGTATTTGTTCTTTACGGTTACCTTATTAAACTACCGATAATCTATACATAACCTTATGGAACCATCTTTCTTCTTCACAAATAATACGGGAGCACCCCACGGAGAATAACTCGGCCTTGCAAAGCCTTTATCCGTTAACTCTTGTAATTATGCCATCAATTCTTTCAACTCAGTTGGAGCCATCCAATACTGAGCAATTGAAATGAGGGCAGTACCAGGAGATAACTCAATCCCAAATTCAATCTTTCTGACCAAAGGTAACCCTGGTAGTTCTTCTGGGAAAACATCAGGATACTCGTATACTATGCGTACCGATTCAATTCTTAACTCAGTCTCTTTAACATTCATTACAAAGGCAAGATAAGCTTCATATCCCCTCCTTACATATTTTTGAGCAGACATATGAGAAATAACTATAGGTAACTTGTCCTGATAATCTAATTCAACACGAAGAACATCCCTATTTTCACATTTTAACTCAATAAATTTCCTTCCACAATTCACTATTACATCATGAGTAGTTAACCAATCCATCCCAAAGATGACATCGAATTCATCAAATAGTAATAACATAAGATTAGCCGGAAAAGAGTGACCCTAATCATCAAAGGGCAACATTTGCATACTTTATCGATAACACACATTTTCCTAGGGGATTTGAAACTTTTATCACAAATTCGGTAGACTCTACAGGCATATTCATGCTAGAGACTAATTTCATGCAAATATACGAGTGGGTAGATCTCGGATGAATTAAAGCTATAACATGAGCATCATAGAGAGAAAATGTACTAGTGATCACATCGGGGGAGGACGCCTTTTTGCGAGCTCGAATAGCGTAAGTACTTGCAGATGCTCTACCCTCAGATCTTGCAATCTGCTTTCTAGGTGTATTCTTACTACTCATTTCATTTACTGAGTTTCTCTGTAGCCTTCCTCTAGCAGTACTTCCAGGTCTTGCACTTTAAGGTTTCTCTTTCTCACCCACCTCAGGGAAATCTCTGATAAAATGGTCTAGGGATCCACACTTGAAACAAGCTTTCTCGTTTGCTCGACACTCCCCAAGATAATACCAGCCACACTATAGACATTTCGGTGTACTTGGTCGAGCATTGCCAACACTAGCAATTGAAGTGGTCTGAGCTTTAGACCCCGAGTACTATTTACCCTTACTTCTGTTTGAAAACCCAGTCGAAGTGGCCGATCGGGTAGTGAAATCTAACTTCTTAGATGATGATTGGAATGACTTACTCAGTTGTCTCTTCCTCGAGTCACGGGACTTGATTTCAGCTTTTCTTTTCTCTTTAACCAGTTCCTCGGCCTTGCAGGCTCTATCTACTAACACAACAAATTCTTTTATTCTACAACACTAACAAATAAACGGACATCCTCATTTAACCCATCCTCGAACCGTTTTCACATAATGGCTTCTATCGATACGCACTCCCGAGCATATTTACTAAGTCTTACGAACTCACGCTTATATTCAGTCACCGTCATTCGACATTTCTTTAGCTCTAAGAATTCCTTTCTTTTTTGGTCAATGAACATTTGACTAATATACTTCTTTCGGAACTCCTCTTGGAAGAATCCCCAGTTAACTTTCTCCCTTAATACAATCGACACAAGGGTGTTCCATCATTGATAGGCCGAATCTCTCAAGAGAGATACCACACACTTCATGCACTCTTCAGATTTGCATGACAAATCATTGAATACCTTGATGGTATTCTCAAGCCAGAATTTTAGCCTCTCGGATCATTATCTTTACTAGCCCAAAATTTCTCAGCTCCTTGTTTCTGGATTCTATCAACTGGAGGTTTTTCTCGTCTTACTACTTCCACAACTTGAGGAACTACGGGGGTAGGCTGAGGAATAGATGGGGGTAGAGGGGATTGAGTATTAGGATTTGCTCGAACAAATTCATTATACCAGTTTCTCATCATATGGAGAAAGGCTTCTCGAGCCTCTTCTCCCGACCCAAAGTCTCTAGCCTACTTTCTACTGGTGCGGTCTCTAGGTCTGATACCACTAAATATAACACCCCTTACCCATATTCGATTTCAAACTAAAACTTTTCATTCGAGACCTTAATGTCCTTATTATAGGTCTACGAGACCCTAAACTTGTGCACGAAATGATTCAGGACCAAACCGGAGATTTTTAAACACTTAGAAAATTTTGACACAAAACAGGGCCACACACCCATATGAAGAAGGACACGCCCGTGTGGGTAGGCCATGTAATCACACATGCCCATATCCTTAGTCCATGTGGATTTTATTTATCATTTCAAACCTACAGGGGTTTTCACACAGATTGACACACGCCCGTGTCCATAGCCCGTGTCCCTCACACGGCCATGACACGCCCGTGTCTTCACCGTGTGTGAAAACCTTGATGTTTTATTTATGATGTCATCATCTCAATAAGGTCACACGGCCAAGGCACACGCTCGTGTCCTTAGACCGTGTGGCGATTTAAATTCCTAATTTCAGGTGCAGACTTCACACAGCCCGGGCACATGCCGTGTCTTAGGCCGTGTCTCCCACACGGTTGAGACACACAATTGTGTCTCAACCCATGTGTTTACTACTAGGCATACTGACTTACCAACCTAGCATGCAGGGAGGACACACGGTCTAGCAATACGCCCATGGGGATAACCGTGTGTCACACATGGCCTAAACACACGCCCGTGTGTCTACCCATGTGGACAATTGTAAAGCTATCTACCAAGCCAATTGCCACCCTACAAAGCAACCACACTTATACCAATTCAGTGCAACATACATCATGACCATAAGGCACTTCTAAGAACCCAAAATCAAGACATCCACAAAAGCATGCACTTCATAAACTTCATCATCATTGAATATATATACTTGTCAAGTATTGTCCAATTCCAATGACCATTTACAAAATGAATTTAATGACATTAATAGCCATACATTGGCTAACAAATATGACATAACACAAAATAACCATCTTCCTATACATGCCATACTCAAAATTAATCAAACTATGCTATACCAAAGAGAAGTTGATAGTGTGATTCCAAACTCTGACGTCCCACGATCCCCGAGTTAGCTTAGCGATACTACAAGAAAAAGGGAAATGAGAGAGGTAAGCATAAAGCTTAGTAAGTTTGCATGAAATAAATAGCAACATAAAGGCTCATAATGTCATCCATCCATTGCATTGAATAAAACACAAAGTCTCAAGCACATTGCCATAACTTACTCATGCTTACTCTTACTCATTAAATGTCATGTCACATATCGTAAACATTTCTCATGAATTACTCACATGTACCTGTATCACTTCATCACATAGCTTTATCACTAATTTCATCTCCATTAGCATAACTATTTATCCCGATGAACTTAGAATACCCGAGGATACATAATCACCGTCTTACACATAAACACGACACCAGTGCCATATCCCAGATATGGTCTTACATGGGTCACATCTCGATGCCAATGCCATATCCCAGATATGGTCTTATACGAGATCTCATATCAATGTCGATGCCATATCCCAGATCTAGTCTTATATAATTTTCATACTCGATGCCGATGCCATATCCCAGAAATGGTTTTATACGGGATCTCAATTCGGTACTGAGGCCATGTCCCAGACATGGTCTTATACGGGACCTTACCAATCTCATGTTTTGATGATGATATCCTCTCACTTCTTAAAGTCTAAGGAGGATTTCAACATTATAAATTTTCATCATTTTCTCATTTAACATCACTACTCAATTTCATAGAAATAATATACATCTTCACGAATATCAAATATTTTAAAACTTAACAACATGATGTTGAATTTATTACACACAAACTTACCTCGGTACCAAAATATGAAATTTTTGATCTAGTCCGAAACCTCGTCCTTTTCCTTAGTCAAGGTTAATTCCTCGTTCTTCTTTATCTATAATAACAAATTAGCTCATTTAATTACCACATTAATCAATACATTTCAATAATCATACTTTGGCAAAATTTCCATTTTGCCCTTAGACTTTTACAAAATTATGATTTTAACCCAAGGCTCAGAAATTAATTCTAATCAAATTTCCTCCTCTAACAAGCCTAGTTAAACATTTATTACTCTTATAACAACTCACAATACCAATCATTTCATGCATTTACTACTCAATTTACAACCTTTACAAAAAGGTCCCTTTAGGTGTTTTCATGGAAACACCTTCCACAAAAGTTGTTTATTTAACAACCATAATTCATTTTCTTCCCTAAAAACTCAGAAAACAACATAAGAACTCTCATGGAAAATCTCTAATCTTTCAACCATTTTGTAAAATAGTCCCCTCATTAGCTAGCTTAAGCTTTAGGGGTTCCAAAAGTACAAAAATTATCAAAAATAACCATCAAGAACACTTACTAGCAAGGATTAAAGATTGCTAAAATTTTCAAGCTTCCATGGCCCTTTCTTGAGTATTAAAATCAGTGGAAGAAGAAAAGAAATGAAAAGATGATAGCCTTTTCTTTATTTTATCTTATTTTATTCATTTAGTCACCTAATGTCACCAAACATTAACCAAATTTTAATTCTCTTATCCCCTTGGCCGGCCATTACCCTTAGGAAGGCCTAATTGCACATTAAGGGTCTCCAATAATATTCTATGGCTTTTAGACACCTTTATCTTGTAAAATAGAACTTTGACACTTTATGCGATTTAGTCTTTTTTCGCAATTAAGCATGCAATCGTTAAAATTAAAGCACCAAAATTTTCTTGCACCCATATAATCATGCTATAACACATAAAATGATATTAAAATAATTTTATTTAACCTCGGATTAGTAAATTCGAAACCATTGTTCCAACTAGCCCCTAAATCAGGCTGTCATCATCTCACTCGATCTATCTAATCTCTATCTCTTATTGAAAAATAGTCTTCAACTCTTGATGTTCAATGATGGTATAGGAGGTCCCCCCTCAAATTCTATGTAATGCCCGAAAATTCTTCTTTCGGCTTTTGTGAAATATGACATAACTGTGTATTTGATTCAGTGGTTAAGTGATCTAGGTATGTGTGGGAGGTCCCAAGTTTAAGACCTGACTTTGGAAAATTTTGGAATTTTTTCTGACTTAAGCCTTATGCTTGGTTAGCGGTCTTATATTAAGTAATTTGTAAAACCAAATCAGAATGGGCATGCTGGTCTGGTGGTTAAGTTGAGTATCAGTTATCAAAGATCTGGAGTTCAAATCCCAGTACAGGCATGGAGTTTATTTTTACTCGTTTGACTAAGAAAGTTTTGGTCAAATAGAAATTCTAAGTTGGTTGAGTTGTAGTGGGTTTAGTAGGAGGAATTTGAGGGATTTGGGGAAATCTATTTTATTTTTCTCAAATTTTCTCTCTTTCAAAATTTCCCAAATTTTTCTGACGTTCTTCCTCAAAAATTCATCCATCTTTGACGATTTGTTCCCTTCATCTCTGCCAAATTTATGCTTTTTCCTCATCTTTCGATCTTTTTCAAATTCTTCTTGTTCTTGGGCAATCGTTTGACTGTGTTCGTCGGGTAAATTTTGCATTGCTTCAATCTCATTGTCTCGTGGTTAGTTTTTCAAAAGGAGGTTGTTTATGGTTCTTTTGGATTAGGTGGAGGTCAATAATTGGTCAGTACTTCTACAGAGATTTGAGCGTAAGGTTCGATTCGTTTTTGATAAGTGCTTGGGTTCACTATTAACTTCGATTGAAACAAGTTTCGATTTTGAGTTTTTCACTAGTGTACTAAATTGGGCTCTAAAATATCAATTTTTAGGTTCTGGAGTGCTTGGGTATCATTTTAGCTTTAAACGAAACAAGGTGTGTACCCGAATCACAAGAAAATGTATTTTCAGTAAAAGTTGAAAACCATTCTGTCAGCGCCACACGGCCGTGTGGTAGGTCGTGTGCCATAACACGAGCGTGTGATCGACGAGGCCAGGCTTTGCACATAAGACACGGCAGTGTGAAGTCCAGGTAGGACGTGTGTGACACACATGATGGACTAATTTGGGCTGTGTGGGCCACAAGAGCGTATGGGAACTTAGACCAGGCCGTGTGATCCACACGAGCCAAGGTCAATCTGGGCATGTGAGCCTATTTTCACTGAATTGATTGCTAAGGTTGCACAGGTCGCCCAAGTCAACTGTAAACCTACTTTAGGGTCGATAAGCCTTATTTAGACCCCTAATTTTGTGAACTGACTGTTTGATTTATATATATTGAGCACGATGATAGTATGCATATATACTGAACTGGTTATATGTACTTATATCATGAGATAGCATGTCATGATTTGTATGTTGCATTGCATAGGGTTGGGTTGATTATATTTGGAGGAAGTGTACTGAAAGGCTCTTAAGTAAATATACTGGCAGCTCAGCTGCAAATTACTGTTTTGTGCCACATTCAGTACTACCTGGAGTGTAGGGATGAGTGGGTTGATTTAATCCCCACATGGAGTGTAGGGTTGGACGGAGATGGTGTGTAGAGGCTGGTTGGATAGGACTTTGATACTAAATACTGCATAACTGCTACTGATACTGTGATGGGCTAAGGCCCTAATGCATACTGATACTGTGATGGGATAAGGCCCTACTGCATATTTGATACTGTATTGATATAGGCTAAGGCCCAAACCGTTACTGATATTAAAAGGGGCTTAGGCCCAAAACTGTATTTGACAGTGCACTGTGTCTACTATTGTTTATTTTTTGTGGGATTACACACTAAGTTTACCTAAACTCACCCTCTCTATTTAATGTGTACAGTTAATCCCCAGACCTAGAATAATCGGTGCGGTGGAGGACTCGACGGTGACTATAGTTTTTAAACTTTACGTTTTTTTAATTTATGTTTTATGGTTTTATTATTATTGGGATGTAATATGAGGACTCTTAGAACTTTTACTTAAATTTGGTTTTTATTTATTTCTGTGGAATTATAACTGCTAGTCGTAGGAAGTTCGATTTCCAAAAAAAAAAAAGCTAACGTATTTTCTAAACTCATGATTACTTAAACTACTTTATTTTAAAAGCTTCCGCAACGAGAATCGTTTAAAGAAAATGTTTTAAATAAGACGATCCCTTTTAGAACTAATAATAGATAAAGATAGGTAATAACATGGAAATGATTTTATTGTAATAATTTAATTTTCAAACACACTATCATGTGACATCTCTAGATTCGGCCATAGCACTAGGCAAGGTTTAGGGTGTTATATTTAGTGGTATCAGAGCCAGAAGTAAAACTCGACTGTGGATTATGGGTTTTAAATTTGGTCTTTGAAGATTTGGTTTTCAAATGATTTGAAATGTTTCTACTGAGTATGTGGTACACAGAGTCTCCGGCGCCGATCTTGTAAGTATTCCGAAACCGATATGCTTTAATTGAAAATGCTATGCTATTTGAAACTAATATAGGTAGTATACTATGAAAACACTCTAGACAATATATATTGAGAATGTAGCAAAACTGATAGAGACTGCAATTTACGAAAAACACTCTAAATTACTAAAGCTGTTTACATAAAACATCTGCTAAAAAATACTAAAACCATTATTGATTCATAAAATTTGTAATACGGATAAATACGATTAGACATGAGCGTACGAGGTATCCGCAGACGAGGTACTAGAGGTCGAGGTAGGGGCTGTAGAGGGGCTCGAGCTGAGTCCTCTTCCTTGGGTAGCATGCCAAACTTAGATACGAGTGAGACGCCGGTGTCACTTGCTACTGAGACTGGGTTTCAAGATCGCATGACTGGGGACGACCACTATTCTAGGCTATGCTCAGGTTTTTGGAGAGGGTCACTGGGCCCAATACTGGATCTGAGGGCCAAGGGTCGGTTACGGAGCAACTCTGGTCCAATGGAGCTAAGTTATTCAGGGGTGTCACTAGAGTCGCCCCTAATGTGGCTGAGTACTGGATTGAAGCCACGGATAGGATCATGGATAACTGGATTGCACCCCCGAGTAGAAATTAAAGGGTACAATCTCATTGTTGAGAGATGAGGCTTATCAATGGTGGCTTATTGTTAAGAAGGGCACTCAGCCCGAACGTCTGACTTGGGAGTTCTTTAAGACCGCCTTCCAGTAGAAATATATGGGAGCCAGTTATGTGCACACCTTTAGGAGGGAGTTTCTGAATCTAACACAAGGGGATCGAACAGTGGTTGAGTATGAGGCTGAGTTTTGAGACTAAGCCACTACGCGTGAGGTATAGTGGCATCTGACTACGAGAGATGTGTCCACTTTGAGGATGGCCTCAGGGATAACTTGAGGTTCTGATAGCTCTGCAGAGGGAGTGAGATTTTTCTGCCTTGGTTGAGAAGGCGAAGATTGCCAAGGAGGTTAAGTGCACTAAGCGCCAAAACCACGATAGAGAGAGAGGTAGGAACAAGAAGGATTTGGAGCCCTCGAGTTCTGTACAGAGGCCTAAAAAAAAGGCCAACACTGATGGGCCAGTTAGAGCTGGGCCCCTGTTGCTGCTACTGGATAGTAGTTGTGTGTTGATTGTGGTAGACGCCACTAAAGCGAGTGTTGGAGGAGGACTGGGGTGTGTCTGAGGTGTGGATCATTGGATCATCGTATCAGGGAGTGTCCACTGAGGGCTGATCAGATGCAACCTTAGGGAATTGGTAACGCACAGCCATAGAGGGTAGTACAACAGCCACCGAGAGGCCGTGGTCAAGCTAGGGGTGGTAATGGCATGGGCCGTGGATGAAGAGCACCGGGCAGAGATGCTAGACAGACTGAGGTGAGGCAGTCGGCTCTAGCATATACTGCACATCACCGAGAGGATAGAGATGCTCCAGACGTCATCACGGGTACATTCCTTATTCATGATGTACCTTATATTGCATTGATAGATTTAGGATCCACTCACTCCTACATATCATGTACTATGTCTGATAACTTGGGGATATTGGTTGAGAACACTACAAGTGAGGTTACTGTACTGAGTCCGTTGGGGTAGTCTAAAAGGGTTAACAAGTTATTTAGAGACGTCCCTTTAGAGGTTTAAGGGGCAACCTTTCTCGCTGATCTAATGGAGCTTCCATTTGGGGAGTTTGACTTAATATTGGGAATGGATTGGTTGGCTAAGCATCGTTTCAGTTTGGATTGTGTGACCAAGAGGGTCGTATTGAGAACGAAGGAGGATAATAAGATGGTCATGATAGAAGAAAACCAGAATTATTTGGCTAACGTGATCTCTACACTAGTGGCTGAGAAATTGGTTCGTAAGGGATGTGAGGCGTACTTGGCCTATGTAAGTGTCTCAGATTCTAGGGATTCTACAGTTAAGGATATCAGAACGGTAAAATATTTTTCAGATGTCTTTTTGAGGAGCTACCGGGTTTACCTTGAATCCTGAAGTGGAGTTTGGGATAGAGCTCCTTCCTAGTACAGCTCTGGTGTCCATCGCTCTCTATCAAATGGCACCAAAGGAGCTTACAGAGCTTAAGGCTCAGATTCAGGAGTCGTTAGATTGTGGGTTCATCCACCTTAGTGTGTCTCTATGGGGAGCACCGGTAATGTTTGTTAAGAAGAAGGATGGATCTATGAGGATGTGCATCGACTACCTTCAGCTGAACAAGTTGACCATTAAAAATAAGTATCCACTTTCGAGGATAGATGATTTGTTTGACCAGTTTCGAGGGGCGTCTATGTTTTCCAAGATTGATCTGCGTTCTTGTTATCATCAGTTGAGGGTTAAGGAAGCTGATGTAGTTAAGACGGCATTTAGGACTCGTTATGTACACTACGAGTTCCTAGTGATGCCATTAGGACTGACGAATACACCGGCGGTATTCATGGATCTAATGAACTGAATATTTTAGCCTTATCTAGATCAGTTTGTGGTGGTGTTCATTGACAACATACTGGTTTATTCAAGGACTGAGGATGAGCATGACGAGCACTGTAGAATTGTTCTTCAGACTTTAAGGGAAAAGCAGCTCTATGCTAAGTTTAACAAGTGTGAGTTCTCGTTGCATGAAGTAACATTTTTGGGTCATGTGGTTTCTACTAAGGGGATTCATGTTGACCCTCGAAAGATTGAGGCTATTTTGGACTGGAAACAGCCTAGGAATATGTCTGAGATCTGTAGTTTTCTAGGGCTGGGGAGTTATTATCGGTAGTTTGTGGAAGGCTTCTCGTTGATTGTAGCACCCTTAACTAAGTTGCTACGTAAGGGGTACCGTTTAACTGGACTGATGCACAGCAAGAGAGTTTTAAGAAGCTCAAGACTGTATTGACGAAGGCTTCTATTCTAATACAGCCTAAATCTGAAAAGGAGTTCACAGTTTATAATGATGCATCACATGTCGGTTTGGGATGTGTGTTGAAGCAAGATGATAAGGTGGTAGCATATGCATCTTGTCAGCTTAAGACACATGAGGCAAACTATCCGATGCATGATTTAGATCTAGCCGCTATGGTATTTGGACTGAAAATCTAGAAGCATTATCTATACGGTGAGAAGTGTATCATCTATACTGATCACAAAAGCCTTAAGTATCTCCTTACTCAGAAGAAGCTAAATCTTAGGCAACGTAGATGGATCGAGCTGCTCAAGGGCTACGATTGCACCACTGAGTACCATCCTGGCAAGCCCAATGTGGTGGCTGATGCTTTGAGCCGTAAGGCTATGACTGATCTAAGAGCGATGTTTGCTCTCCTTAATTTATTTGATGATGGTAGTCTATTAGCTGAGCTTCAGGTTAAACCGATATGGATTGAGCAGATTAAAGGTAAGTAGTTAGAGGACGAGTCTTTAGGTTTTCGGTTTCGACAGGTTGAGAGTGGTAGCACTACGAATTTTGGACTGAATAGTGATGGGGTACTCTGCTTCCGTGGGAGAATCTGTATGTGATAAACCATAAAAGTAACATATTTTAACCCCATATTTAGCATATTTTTGGATGATTTAGCCCTTGATTTATATAAAAACGTGCTCTTAATCCTTTCTTTTCATGTTTTATACTCAGAAAAGCACCCGAGGATGAAAAGAACAAGAAACGAGCTTAAAACGGGCCAATTTGGGCCAAAGTGGAAATCGACACGGCCTGGACTTCAAGCCACACGGCCATGCCTTAATCAACAGAACCGAAGCACGGCCTAACCATGATTTACACGACCGTGCCTCCATCAACAGACCCGAACACGACCTGAAGTCGATTCACACGGGCGTGTGCCATGGGTGTATCCTTGCCGCGGCCAAGAGGAATTTTACTCAGATTTGGATACTTTGAGGCAAAGAAACACATTCCAAAGTCTATTCAAACACCCGAGTAAGACTTATACTTGAATTAGGATACTTGGAGGCCAAGTAAGGCATCTCAAAGCCTATATAAAGACCCTAGAGGCCAACTTTTAGGGACATTCGGAGTTCGAAGAAGCCTTCTTCTAGGGCTTTTGGCGGTCAGTTAGGCAGTTAGCTAGGCCAAGAAGCCGAGCCAGAAAGCCAGATTCGTGGGAATCACTCGAGGATAGCTAGTTGATCCATCTCAAGAAACTAGAATTCTACTCAAGACGGTGGATCTCTCCGTCAATTCCTTCAGGGGGTTTTAGGGATTTCTTATGTTTTGTTTTTTCTTTTCTCCTGAGATTTTTTATTTTATCATTATGAACTAAACCCTTCGAATACCTGAAGGGGATGAAACCTAGATGAATCTTATTATTATTTTCTAAACTATATGATAAATACTTAGTTTGTTCTTAATTATGTGTGCTTAATTCTTGTGTTAATATTTCTGGGATATTGATTCAAGTTGAATGAGCTTAGGTGGTCGAGCAAAATTCCCTACTTAAGAGTAGATCTAGCATAATTAAGCAGAGTTAATCGCGCGCCTAGAGATAGGGTGACGAGATTTTGCCGGATTAGGGTGAAACCTAATATGGGAGTCCATAGATTGAGTTAATGCGATTCTAGGGGTTTTAATTAGAAAGAAATTTTAATTAATCAACCTATGGTTAGACGTTATTCGCCTCGAGAGAGGGTTTAATATAAATTTGGGAGTCTTACGGATCAAGCTAAGTGAATAAATCGTCTGGTTCAGTGTTTGATAACAAGTGAAGTCTAGGTGGATTCCTTTTAGGGTATCGTCGTGATCAACTGAGTTTTTCCAAAAGTTATTTCTTCAATTTGTTTTTTTTTTGTCTTTGCATCTTCAGCTTAGTAGTTAGTTAGTTTTTAGTTTCATCAATCAATCACTTCATATTTAGGCTAAATAGTAGAAAGAAAGTGAGTATTAGTACTTTTAATTCCCTTGGGTTCGACAATCCAGTCTTGCCTAAACTATACTACTGTTCGATAGGTGCATTTGCCTTAAGTCATTGTCAGAGTTAGTTTCTAGGTTCGATCATTCTCTTTATTAATTTTAAAAGTCAACAATTTAGGCGATCAAGTTTTTGACGCCGTTGCCAAGGAATTAAAATATTAAGAAAACTCAATTTTTATTACTTTAGCTTTTTTTATTCTTTATTTATTTTTTATTTTTTGCAATTTAATTTTTATTTTTTTTAGTTTGACAATTTTTCTTTTATTCGGTTTTGGCAGATTATTTTAGTCTATAGAAAAGATGGCACTGAATAATTATCAGTGGCAAGTAATGAGGACAATTCCTACTAAAGCAGCCAGTGTCTTCAACCTCGACGTGGTCACCAGGTTATCTAATCAATTAAAGATGATGAATAAAAAGATTAATGGTTCGTATTGTCTCTCGCAGGTACACCCAAAAATACAATATGATTCGAATTTAGGAGGCGTGGCGAATCCTGAGTACCCACCCTACGGATTTGGCATGGAAAACGAGCAAGCTCACTATATGGCTAACTATTCTAGACCACAAAATAATTTTTATAATGACACTTATAATGCAGGTTGGAGGTACCATCCCAATTTCTCGTGGGATGATCAAAATAGCCAAAAACCAGAACTCCCTCCAGGTTTTCAATGACCACCTCCCCAACAGGAAGAGGAGTCAAACATTGAAGAGATGTTGATAAAATTCATGGCAGCTACAGATACCCGTCTCCAAGACACCGTGACCACCCTTAAGAATTGAAAAACATCGATTGAAGGGATCAAGAACCAAGCTAGTGAACTTACTAAGTCAGTTGGGGAAATTACTAAGTCAGTTGGACAACTTGCTAAGCTGATCTCAGAACTACCATAGGGAAGCTTTCCAAGCAATATTGAAACTAACCCGAGAGAACAAAATCAAGCCATTTATGATAGTGAAGGGTTAGGCGTACCAAACCCTGTGGAAGAACACATGGTAAGTGAAGGTAAGGTTGAGGTGTGCCATGATATACCAAAAGCGCAAATACTGAGTACCAACCTTGTATACTATATTAGGAGCAATGAAGAAGGACAACACAGAGGAGCAGTTTGGTAAGTTTCTTAAACTTTTAAAGAAATTACATATTAACTTACCATTTCTCAAGCTCTTTCATGAGATACGATTATAGAAAATTTTTAAAAGAGCTGTTGACAAACAAACGGAAGCTAGACGAGGCATCGCATGTAGAGCCAAACGCAATGTGCTCAGCAATTTTACAAAATAAACTTCCACGAAAATTAAAAGATCTACGGAGTTTTACAATTCCATGTTTAATTGGTAGTTTATCTATTGATAATGCTTCAGCTGATTTAGGGGAAAGCATTAATGTTATGTCTTATAAAATGTTTAAACAAGTAGGCCTAGGGAAACCCAGACAAACTAGAATGAGCATTCAATTAACTGGTAAAACTATCAGAATTCCTAGGGGCATAATAGAAAATGTTCTAATCAAAATTGATAAATTCGTATCCCCAGTAGACTTTGTCGTTTTAGACATGGATGAGGACAATTCAATTCCTTTAATTATAGGAAGACCTTTTCTAGCAACTGCCAGGACTAAAATTGATGTTGGTACAAGAGAACTCATTCTTCGTATAGTTGATGAATCAATCAGTCTACAAGCTCTTGACTCAGCCAAAACATTGAATGATGAAGGTGAGAGAGTAAATTCAGTTGATAACAAATTTGCTCAACCTTCATCATAGGAAACGCCACAAAGCCACAAACCTAAGCCAAATCATAGACCTCGTGCCAATAAAGAAGAATTACATGAGGAACGAAGCCTTAAGGTCGACAAACTAGAAGAGTGGAAGACACACTTTAAAGAGAAACCGAAACCGTACGAAGAAAAACCAAAGGAACCCCCAGACGAGCTAATAGGAACAACAAATCACTTCAAAATAGGGGATCAAGTATTTTTGAATAAGAAAGACCCTCAAATAGCCAATTCAAACCTCAAGACAAAAGAAGAAATCACTTTTGAGGTACTTAATGTCTTCCTATACGGCACAGTCGAGGTAAGCAATCCTAAATTCAGTACTTTTGAGGTAAACACTACTCGACTTAAACTTTATATCAAAAACTGAGTTGATCGCATGAGAAAGGGTTTTCACCTCCTCAAACCACCATGACCATACAAATAACAGGTAAGTCTAGCTCAAGACTTTAAACCAACGCTCCTCGGGAGGCAACCTGAGCACTAACCCTATTTATTTACACTTTTTTTCTTTTTTTCTCTTCGTCTTAAAACACCTAGTTTTAAACTAACCAAAAGTGCAGATTTCTAGATCACACGGCCTTGCACACAGCCATGGCCATGGCCGTGTGGGCACCACAAGTAGGTAAAAGGGCGTGACCATAGACGTGTGGCAATAGGACAAAATTTTCCCCAAAACATGGGCCGCATCTCTATTTAAACCCCCTTCTTACTTTTTCTTTTCCAATTATCTTTCTTCTTTCATTTTCCATTACTTATTTTTATTTTTATTTACTTTATTTTATTTTTATTTTTATTCTTTTTACTTTATTTTATTTTCTTTATTATTTTCTTCTTATTCTTCATGCCATTTAGATTTAGCTTAGGATACAATAAAATCAGAATGGCTGCTTCGAGGATTCAATTCCAAAAAGTTCGAGACACTTCCCCATGTTCACCTCCAATCCTATCCGGTTTCTTTTCATTGACTTCATCCAAAATTTAGGAAGTTTCACTTCTCTCCCCATCTTATGATTTTATGATTATTTTGATATTATCTATCTTTGTACATTGAGGGCAATGTACATCTTAAGTGTAGGGGGTTAACTATAGTATTATCTAAAAATCCCTGAATTATATCTAGTTCTTAAGTATTTTCTCATATTACTAATTAGGATGAAAAATCGATGATTTATGATTTTTATTAATATGTTTTAGATTAAGCCATTGATAATTGTGCATTGATGATTAAATCTGAAGAATACTAGAGAGTCAAGCATGATAAGCCTATTTTTGTAATTAAAAATTTTTTTGGTTGTTGGTGAATTTGAATATTACTTTGAAGTTCAAATTTCTGAGGATTGATGTCAAATACCCATAATTTTTGTGAGACTTGAGCTTTATAGAGCATATATTCTTTTCCGTGCTCACTTTATTGATTATAACTGTGTCAACACTGAATCATCATTCTAGAACTTGCCTCGATTATACATGTCAAGACCACATTATTGATTTGATATACTGAGATGATAAAGGCACCTAGGTTTTAACCCATTCACTCCACTAAAAAAACCTACATTCACAATTAACCCTTAGTGAACCTTTTGATCCTAACAACCCTTTTTTTTTTATTCACACATTAATATTAACCCTAAACCCCATTCGTATTTGTTATCACCATTCCTTTGACTACCCTTCTATCGAGAATTGATTTGATAAGTTGCCTAATTACTTTATTTCAGTTGATATAGTTCTTTCTTATATTATGTATTTATTTGATTTGTGCTTAAAAAAAAAGCGAAGTATATTCGTTATCAGTTCTATGTTCTAAGAGCTTGTACGTCTAAATTCAGCATCTTGAAGAAAAAGCTCGTATTATTAGTATTTTGAATTTTGATGTGATGTAATTATTCAGGTTATTAGTTCATTTTGCTAAAGTTAGGTAACTTGTCAATTCAATCTCGATTTTAACCTTACAATTCAGCCTTTATCCACACCTTTAACCCAAGTTACAACCCTGTTAAGGACCTTTTGATTTGTGTATCATCTCATATTACAGTGGTGGAGATTTGATTTTCAGGCAAGTTTATGGGAATAACTTTTCAGGTTTGACTTTTGAGTGCTTAATTGTAAACCTTAAACACTTTGTGTGATTTGAGTGAATCTTTAGTGAAGATGTCAATCCTTATCAGTTTTGAATCAGAGGTAATTATTTAGATAAGGGGAGACACCTATGTTTTCATGCTACAAATATATGACTTAGAATTGTTTGAATCTTTAGAAGTCTTTGAGTTAAATTATCCATGTATAAATTATCTATGAATTATGATGAGGCATTGTTAATGAGAATTATGAATTGTGGAAAGTTCATTTTAACTGTAAGTTGAGAATTTTGCTTGAGGACAAGCAAAAGCTTAAATGTGGGGGTATTTGATAAACCGTAAAAGTAACATATTTTAAACCCATATTTAGCATACTTTTGGATGATTTAGCCCTTGATTTATGTAAAAAGGTGCTCTTAATCCTTTCTTTTCATGTTTTATACTCAGGAAAGCACTGGAGGACGAAAAGAATAAGAAATGGGCTTAAAACGGGCCAATTTGGGCCAAAGTAGAAACCAACACGGCCTGGACTTCAAGCCACACGGCCGTGCCTCAATCAACAGAATCAAAACATGGCCTAACCATGATTTACATGGCCATGCCTCCATCAAAAGACCGAACATGGCCTAAAGTTGATTCACACGGGCGTGTGCCATGGGCGTGTCCCTGCCGTGGCCAAGAGGAATTTTACTTGGATTTGGATACTTTGAGGCAAAGAAACACATTCCAAAGTCTATTCAAACACCTGAGTAAGACTTATACTTGAATTAGGAAACTTAGAAGCCAAGTAAGGCATCTCAAAGCCTATATAAAGACTCTAGAGGCCAACTTTTAGGGACATTCAGAGTTCGACGGAAGCCTTCTACCAAGGATTTTGGTGGTCAGTTAGGTAGTCTACTAGGCCAAGAAGCTGAGCCAGAAGGCCAGATTCGTGGGAATCACTTGAGGATAGCCAGTTGATCCATCTCAAGAAGCCTGAATTCTACTCAAGACGGCGGATCTCTCCTTCAATTCCTTCAGGGGGTTTTAGGGATTTCTTATGTTTTGTTTTATCTTTTCTCTTGAGATGTTTTATTTTATCATTATGAAGTAAACCCTTCAGATACCTGAAGGGGATGAAACCTAGATGAATTCTGAACTATATGATAAATACTTAGTTTGTTCTTAATTATGTGTGCTTGATTCTTGTGTTAATATTTCCAGGATATTGATTCAAGTTGAATGTGCTTAGGTGGTGGAGCAAAAGTCCCTACTTAAGAGTAGATCTATCATAATTAAGTGGAGTTGATCTCGTGCCTAGAGATAGGGTGACGAGATTTTACTGGATTAGGGTGAAACCTAATATAGGAGTCCATAGATCGAGTTAATGCAATTCTAGGGGTTTTAATTAGAAAGAGATTTCACTTAATCAACCTACGGTTAGATGTTTTTGCCTTGAAAGAGGGTTTAATTAAATTAGGGAGTCTTACGGATCAAGCTAAGTGAATAAATCGTCTGGTTCAGTGTTAGATAACAAGTGAAGTCTAGGAGGATTCCTTCTAAGGTATCATCGTGATCAACTGAGTTTTTCCAAAAGTTATTTCTTCAATTTGTTTTTTTTTTGTCTTTGCGTCTTTAGCTTAGTAGTTAGTTAGTTTTTAGTTTAATCAATCAATCACTTCATATTTAGGCTAAATAATAGAAAGAAAGTGAGTATTAGTACTTTTAATTCCATTGGGTTCGACAATCCGGCCTTGCCTAAACTATTCTACTATTCGTTAGGTGCACTTGCCTTAAGTCATTGTCAGAGTTAGTTTCCAAGTTCGATCATTCTCTATATAAATTTTAAAACTCAATAATTTAGATGATCAGTATGCCAAAATATACTAATTTGAGGTAGCCTATACTGAGAGAGGTGCGTAGTAGTGCTTATGATATGCATCCGGCGGAAATAAGATGTACTGAGACCTTCGTGAGTTATATTGGTGGCCAGGGTTGAAACATGAGGTTACTAATTTTTTGGCGAGATGTCTGACATACCAGCAGGTTAAGGCTGAGCATCAGTTACCTTCAGGTTTGCTACAGCCGATTAAAACTCCTCTATGGAAGTGAGAGCGTGTAACTATGGATTTTGTTAGGGTTGCCTCTAACACCTACTAAGAAGGATTCAGTATGGGTCATCGTGGATCGATTGATCAAGTCCACTCACTTTATACGAGTTCGTATTGATTATTCTCTGCAGAAGTTGGCGAAGCTTTATATTTCTGAGATAGTGAGACTGCATTGGGTACCAATTTCGATCATCTCTGATATGGATCATCGTTTCACGTCTCGATTTTGGAGAAAGTTGCATGAGGATCTGGGTTCAAGGTTGAACTTCAATACTGAGTTCCATCCTCAGACCGATGGTCAGTCTGAGAGGGTGATTCAGATACTGGAGGACATGTTGAGGAGTTGTGTTATTGATTTCCAAGGTAGTTGGGAGGATTATCTGCCGTTGTGGAGTTTGCCTATAATAATAGTTACCAGTTCATCATTCAGATGGCACCTTACGAGGCACTATATGGTCGTAAGTGTCGCACTCCCTTATGTTGGACTGAGTTGGGCGAGCGATGTGTTCTGGGTCCTGAGTTAGTTTTCGAGACAGAGGATAAGGTTAGATTGATTCGGGATCATTTGAAAGTGACTTCTGACAAGCAGAAGTCTTATGCAGACCTGAAGAGAAGCGAGATTGAGTATTCTATAGGGGACTTCGTATTTCTCAAGGTCTCGCCATGGAAAAAGATTTTGAAGTTCGGTTGTAAGGGCAAGCTGAGCCCTAGATTTATTGGGTGGTACTGAATTCTGAAATGAGTGGGACCGGTCACTTGTCAGTTGGATCTACCTCCAGAGTTAGACCATATTCATGATGTGTTCTACATTTCGATGCTGAGGCGCTACCGCTCTAATCCCACGCATATTGTCCCTGTTGAGGAGATTGAGGTTAGGCCAGACTTGACCTTTGAGGAGAAGCCGATTCAGATTCTGGATCGCGACGTTAAGGTCATGAGGTGGAAGTTCATTCTTTTAGTGAAGGTGTTGTAGCAGAATCATAGAACTGAGGAGGCCACGTGGGAGCCTGAGGATACGACGCGCCAGCAGTATCTTCATCTGTTTTGAACAGGTAAAATTTTGAGGCCGAAATTTTCTTTTAGGGGGTAGAGTTGTAACACCCCAAAATTCTTGTTTCGGTCTCCATACTTTGCCGTCTTTTGCTAGTTACCAAATCACTCTAGGCTGAAAATCACCTTCCATCTCCTCCCATCTTCTCTTTTCTATACCATAGTCGAAACTTATATTCCCTATTTCTCTACCATACTTGTCGAATCCTTCCTTCCAAAACTGAACTTACACATTTTCTCCTATTTCTTCTTCTTCAGTTGAGACTTGGCCGAACCTGTGGGAGTTGTTCACTTGTGTAGTTTCTCTTCGATCTCTTCTCTCTTTTCTTTAAGCTGTTAACCACACCTCCTCTCTTGGCTAATTTTCGGTAAGTCTTTGTTTTCACTCACGTTCTTTTTCTCTCATTCGATTCCATTTCTCTGATCAAGCTTGGCATTCTCTAATTTTCATCGGATCCCATTTCTTTCTCTTTTAGCATAAGCCGAAACACTCTTGTCGGGGTAGGCCGAAGTTGTTAGCAACCATTGGGTGTAGATCGTTAATCTTGATTTCGGTAAGGTGAAGTTGTTAACACCTTTTTAATTGGATGTTGGTTTTATTCATATGATCCTATCTAGTGAAGTTGGCATCGGTTTCTTTCTTTCGTATAAGAGAATCGAATGTGGCTTGGATGTTAACCTCGTTGGTGCTCCAATGGTTTCTTTTAGGTACTTGTGGTGGTAGCCAGGAAGCAAGGCCGGATTTTAGAACTTTGTAGTGAAGATCACGTTGTGGTAAGTGATTATGGTGGGTTATGAAAATTGGATCTATGAATCTTTTGTGAAGTTGAGGCTAACCCTTGATCGTTATTATTCGAGGGGCAACGAAGAGTGGGTTCTTGGCAATCCAAACCAGGTCCGTAATCTCACACCCATTTCGATGAATACTTGTGATGTTCTGACCACTGTGACCACTCGAGTGTGTGACCACTCGAGCGTGTGAGCGCTCGTAGTCGTAAATCGAGACACGAATCGTGAAGTTAAGCCGTGGAGAGTGTCACGAACACTCTCGCAAAACTAAGGCTATAACGGGTAGAAAGGGCCAAATGGGCCCAACGGGCTATCCGGCCCACTTGGGAAAAATTGTTGGAAAACTAGCAAATGATAGGCCTTAATGCAAAATCTGCAAATTTGAAACTGAAACCATGTATTTTGGGCCACACGAGCGTGTGGGCTCGTTTGGGCCTAAAATGGATTTTAGGCCCAATAGTTTCGTAGAGACCCAAAAAGGGTTCCGTGTCACTCGAGGAGACAATAAACCTTCGGAAGGGCCATTAAATACGAAATCACTAAAATATCCCTAGAGGGTAAATTACTGAAATACCCTTGGAAGGGTAAATTACTAAAATACCCTTGAAGGGTAAATTACCGTTATACCCTTAGTGGTAGTTTAAGTGATATGTGTGTGATATTTATATGATTGATTATGATTGTGACATACTGCATACACGAATTTTTATATCACAACATCATGCATTTGGTTGGGTTTGCTGATCGGAGGAAGTATATTCTGGTGGCTCTGTCACAATTTGTATAGTGGCTATGCCACGTATATTCTATTATTGTGGTGGCTTTTCCACAAATTCTGTGATTAGCAGCTTGTCTACCTTAATGGTGTGTAGCAGATGGGTGGGTCGATTTAGAAATCCCCACAGGTGTGTTGGGCTGGTACGGGTGGTGTGTAGCGGATGGATTATTAGGTTGGGCTATATACTCTGGTTGCATTATTATGTTTATATGGCTAAGGCCCAGATTGTTACCAAATAGGGCTTCAGCCCAGTCTGCTTCTGCATGGGCTTCGGCCCAGTTTGCTTCTATATGGACTTCGACCCAGTCTGTTTTCGTATAGGCTGGATCCCAGCTAATGACCGACTAGGGTATTACACAGTGAGTTCTCGTAACTCACCCCTCTGCTTTAACCTTGCAGGTGATCCCCAGCGTTAGAGGATTTGGAGCGGCGGGGACTCTGTAGTGGCCATACATCGGGAATATTTCTCGTGAACTTAGTAAATTCAATTTTACCTTATTTCAAGTTTATTTATTTTGGGTTAATATTTGTAAAAAGGCCATTGGTTTTTTTTTTTAAGTTTTCATTAATAACTGTTAAACTTATCAATACGTGGTTTTCATGAAACAACAATAATTATTTTCAAAATATCACATCTTCGTAATTCACTGAATCTGATTTCTGTTATAAACAAGTTTTCAGAAATAATAACAATAATGTTTTTACAAGAAAACCATAAAGACAAATCAAATTTTCACAAACAACAAAGCCCGAAGTTTCAAAGAGAATACGAACTTTTGAAACGAACGCGCAAGTTTTAAATAACTCTTTTATATGAGATACTAGATCTGGTCATAACGTCTAGGCCGATTTTGGGTGTTACATTTTGTGGTATCAGAGTCTGGTTTCAAAACTCAACTGTGGAATGGGTTCGAAAACATTTTTCAAAGTTTGTTTGAAATTTGGTTTAGAAAAATATATCTTTATTAGATGTATGGCACCCGAGTCTCCGGCACCAAATCCATAAGTCCTCTTATGATGAAATGACTGTAGGGATAAAACTACTAGGGTTGGTGGTAGTATACTAAAACTGTTAGCTATAAGAGCTAAGACTATAGAGACTGAGACATTACGAAATTTGATCTGCGAGAATAACTCTTATACCTTTGTTTCATAAAACACTTGTTAATAAACATTGGAATTATAGACTGATTCATAAAATTCTTAATCAGATTAACTCGATTCAGCAGTATGAGAACTAGAGGACATGGACGTGGTATACGTGACCGTGGTAGAGGCCGAGGTGCTAGGGTTAGACCCTCAGCATCAGGGCATCTATCGAAAACAGAGGCACCGGCATCACCAGTGACCGAAACAGGGTCTCATGACCGAACTGAAGGGGACGACACTCTGTCCCAAGCAATACTACGAGTCTTGGAACAGGTTGCTGGAGGAAGTACTGGATTGGCAGCTCGTGGGTCTATTTCTGAGTGACTCCGGTCGAACGGGGCCAAAGTTTTTAGGGGCATCTCTGGTGTAGCCCTGAATGTGGCGAAATATTGGCTTGAGGCTGTGGAACAAATTATGGATGTTTGGATTGCACAGATGAACAGAAACCAAAAAGGGTAGTGTCTCTACTGAGAGATGAGGCATATCAATGGTGTCTCACTGTGAGGGAAGGCACACAAGCAGATCATTTAACCTGGGACTTCTTTAAGACGGCTTTCCAGGGAAAATATGTCAGGGCGAGTTATGTGGACGCCCAGAGGAAGAAATTTTTAAATTTGGTCCAAGGAAACAAATTCGTAGCAGAGTATGAGGCGGAGTTTCTGCGCTTAAGCTGTTACGCTCAGGGTATACTTGTGACCGACTATGAGCACTGTGTACGGTTTGAGGATGGTCTACGAGATGAGCTACGGGTACTGAGAGCTCCACAGCGAGAAAGAGATTTTGCCACTTTGATTGAAAAAGTAAAGATTGCCAAAAAGGTGAAACGTTCTAAAAGGCAAAATTGAGATAAGGAAAAGGCAGGAATAAAAGAGATTTTAGGCTTTCCAGTTCTTCAGATAGATTTCAAAAGAGGCCTAGGTTGGATGGGCCAGCTCGAGTTGGGGCACCAGTTGCTGGGGGTCGATTGCAACCTTGTGTGCAGTGTGGGAAGATACATCCAGGGGAGTGCTGGAAAAGAACTGGTGGGTGTTTCAGATGTGGGTCTAGAGACCATTAGATAAAGGACTGTCCTCGGGAGCCTGTTAGGGCGCTGATTGTAACACCCCACACCCAAGACCGACATCGGGTGGGATCGAGACATTACTATGCTTGAACTCACTGAAACATGTACTTACGGGCTATAAAATTTTGTTCCAACTTAAAAACTTCACTTTCTTGTCAACACATATAACAAGGGCCTACGAGGCCTTTAACTCATGTCAGAAAACTTTCAAAATTAAAATCAAATAACTCATTTTTGAAGCAGGGTTCACACGCCCGTGTGACTTGGAACACGCCCATGTACCCTTAAGCACGCCTATGCCCTCAAACCGTGTAGAGCTACTGACTATTTCCACACGGCTTAGACACGCTCATGTTTACCAACCGTGAGAGGTTACTGACTAATTTCACACGGCCATGACACGCCCGTGGGCTTAGACCGTGTGCTAATCCTTAATATACTGACTAAATTAACACGATCTGGGCACACGCCCATGTCTAAATCGTGTGTCTTACACGGCATACACACACGGCCGTGGGATTTGCCCGTAGCCTATTCTGATTAATAATACTAAGGCGCAGGGTTAACATGGCCTTGACACACGCCTGTGTGTCCAACCGTGTCGGCACTTAAAGGCTATTTACCAAGCAATTTGCCACCCTGAAAAGAAGATCATACATAAACTCAAATCAACAATGCAATAACAACCCATCTTTCATGAATAATACTACATGCGTCATTGATCTCAATAAACATACATACTTAGTCAAATACAAAAGAATATTGAACTTGATGGCCTATACAATGGCCTTTCCTAAAGCATATACACAAAATGAATGCTTCCTATACATACCATACTTACTAAAAATAACATGGCTATACCAAAATAAGAGTTGATAGTGTGCTGCGAGCTCCGACTTTAATGATCCACTAGTTAGCTTGGAGGGACTGCATAGTAAGAAAGAGTCATAACATAAGCATATAGCTTAGTAAGTTTGTATGTACAACACATGTCAATATACTTACTTAACATAAACCATCTAGCTTACGATGGTATCATAATTTCAGCTATAAAACTTACTTACTCATACTTGATTCTTACATGTCTTATGATACTTAACATTCTCATACTTGTAAGGTAAACATGGTACCTGTATCACTTGATCACATTGATCAGTATACTTTAATAATAATAATCATAATATTTACTTCCTTATTCATAACATGAATAATACTCAATTTCATCTTGATACTAACTGTGCTTTCTTAGCTTTCTTGATATCTTCTTTTTGACTTACTCGTTTGCCCGATAAATTTTTACGAATAACCGAGGATACTAAATCTCAACCCATATAACTTGATACCAAAGCCATATCTTCGGTATGGTCTTACATGGAATATCTCATCTTAGTTTCAAGGCCATGTCTTGACGTGGACTTATATGAAGTCTTGCTCTTGATAGCATACTCAATGCCAAGCTTGCCTTGGACTTACATAATAACTTGCTTGCTAACTTGATCAATGCCAAACTTGTCTTGGACTTACATGATAACTTGCTTGCTAACTGATCAATGCCAACCTTGCCTTGGACTTACATGATATCTTGCTTAATGCCAAGCTTGCCTTGGACTTACATGATAACTTGCTTGCTAACTTGATCAATGCCAAGCTTGTCTTGGACTTACATGATAACTTCCTTGCTAACTTGATCAATGCCAAGCTTGCCTTGGACTTACATGATATCTTGCTCAATGCCAAGCTTGCCTTGGACTTACATGATAACTTGCTTGCTAACTTGATCAATGCCAAGCTTGTCTTGGACTTACATGATAACTTGTGTGGTAGATCGAGTATCCCAAGGAAATTCATCTTCAATCGGGACTTGCTTGTATATATTATCGTGATTTCTTGCTTGAACATAACATGATCATTTAATACAATTATTGTACATTATACTAAGAAAATTAATGATAAAAATCATAAAACTTAGAAATCATACAAACTTACCTCAATATACAAAATGTATGTGGATATGCAATTTAGTCCACAACTTTGTTCTTGCATCAGTTTCGATCCGGACTTCGTTTTTCTTGATCTATAATCATAAATAGATCATTTAATAATCATATTGACTAAATTAACACATAACTCATATTCTGGCAAAATTACTATTTTGCCCTTATACTATCTAATATTTACACTTTTGCCCCAATTCTCGTAAACTAATTTTCATGCAACTTTCCTAAACTTCATGCTTAGCTGAATCATTTTCTCTTCTATAACAATCATCAATTCTCACTATTTTTAGTAGGTATGACTAATTTTATAACTATTACAAAATGGTCCCTACTACCATTTTTTCATGAAACTCATTAAGGAAAAGATGTTTATATAACATCAAACTCTATTAAACTTCCATAAAAATCATTTAACAAGCGTATCATTCAAGGGTAAATTTTTGAACATGCATCTTAGCTCATTTCATAGCTAAAATTAGCTAATTCATAATACAAGAACTACAAAAATACGAAGAATATTAAAAATGGGGCTAAGATGAACTTACTATGAGCTTGAAAAAAAATGAAGAATGCTAGCTATGGTGTCTTCAAATTTTCGGCAGCTCAAGGAAGAAGATGAGTGATTTTTTCTCATCTTTTTCCCACTTAAAACACTTAATAGGCAAATGACCAAAATGCCCTTCCTCATAAAAATTCTATTTAACACCATCTCAAGGTCAATTTGTCCAAAATTTTAATTTTGGGCAAATTTCTATTTAAGGGCTCATAATTATTATTCTAAAGCTATTTCATGCAAAAAGCTTCTAGAAACTCATATATTGCAACTTTTTCAATTTAGTCCTTTTTGGACCAATTGGCCTCAACTTAATAAAATTACTTTACAAAACTTTCATACTAACGTGCAAACATGGCATAAACTTGAAAAACTTATAAATTCACCTCGAGTTCATGGCCTCACACCACTATCCCTACTAGGCCCTAAATCGGGTTATTACACAGATAGTAGGTCAGAGATTTGTGCAGCCAGGGAGAGGTGGTCAGCAGCCACCGAGAGATCGTGGTCCGCCCAGAGGGGAAAATGGGTTTGGATGAGGTCGTAGAGCACCGGGCAGAGGTGCTAGTAATGCAGATGCGAGGCAGCTGGGACTGGTTTATGCGGCTCAACGTCGAGACGATGGCGACGCACCAGACGTCACAACCGATACATTTTTCATAATTGATGCATCATTTACAGCTTTAATTGATATTGGATCTACACATTCATACATTGTTTGTACTATGTCTAGGACTCTGAGGATTCAATTTGAGTTTGTTGATAGATATATGTCAGTAATTAGTCCCTTAGGACAATCTGTGGTAGTGAACAAACTATTTAGAAATGTGCCTTTAGAAGTGCAAGGGACTGTATTCCCTACAGATTTGATGGAACTACCGTTCGGCGAGTTTGACCTTATACTAGGCATGGACTGGCTAGTTAAGCACTGTGCGAATTTGGGTTGCGTTGCTAAGCATATGATTTTAAGGACTCCAAAGGATGAGGAAGTGATTGTAATAGGTGAGAGAAGGAATTATCTGTCCAATGTAATCTCCACATTAAAGGCTGAGAACTTGGTGCGTAAAGGTTGTGAAGCGTTCATAGCTTATGTCAATACAACTGATGCTAGGAGTTTGTCTATTGAGAAGGTCAGGACAGTAAGTGAATTTCTGGATGTATTTCCTGAAGAGCTTCCGGGGTTGCCCCTAAATCGTGAGGTCGAGTTTGGCATTGAGCTGTTACCTAGAACGGCTCCGGTGTCCATCGCCCCTTATAATATGGCACCAAAGGAGCTGGTAGAACTTAAAGCTCAAATCCAATAGTTGTTGGACCGAGGGTTTATCCAACCAAGTGTATCTCCGTAGGGAGCGCCAGTATTGTTCGTGAAGAAGAAGGATGGGTCAATGCGTATGTGCATTGACTATCGCCAATTGAACAAGCTAACTGTTAGGAACAAATACTCGCTACCAAGGATTGACGACCTGTTTGATCAGCTACGGAGAGCTTTGATTTTCTCAAAAATAGATTTAAGATCGGGGTATCATCAGCTAAGGGTCAAGGAGACGGATATTCACAAGACCGCATTCGAACTCGTTATGGGCATTACGAGTTTTTGGTTATGCTATTCGGATTAATGAATGCACTCGCTACTTTTATAGATATGATGAACGGGTCTTCCAACCCTATCTAGACCGATTCATGGTGGTATTCATAGATGACATCTTAGTGTATTCAAGAACTGAGGAGGTGCATGATTCACATCTTCTAGTTATTTTGCAGATATTGAGATAGAAGCAACTTTATGCTAAATTCAATAAGTGCAAGTTTTGGCTAAAAGAGGTGACATTTTTTGGGCATGTTGTGTCTGCCGAGGGGATTAGGGTTAATCCTCGAAAGGTTGAAGTTGTATGGGATTTGAAGCCACTGAAGTCAGTGTCAGAGATCCAAAGTTTTTGGGTTTGGCTGGGTACTACAGGCGGTTCGTCGAGGGTTTTTCCTTAATTGTCACACCTCTAACTAAATTTTTTGTGTAATGGGGTACCATTTGTGTGGATGGATAAGCAGCAAAAGAGTTTTGAGAAACTAAAGAAGATTTTGACGAAAGCAATAGTGTTGATTTAGCCTAAGGCTGGGAAAGAATTCATTGTCTATTGTGATGCATCACACACAGGTTTGGACTGTGTGCTGATGCAAAAAGGGAAGGTAGTGGCGTATGTATCTCGTCAACTAAGGCCATATGAGGTGAACTATCCACTCACGACTTGGAACTAGCTGTAGTGGTGTTCGTACTGAAGATATGGAGACATTACCTGTATACAGAAAAGTCAATTATCTACACCAACCATAAGAGTCTTAAGTATCTTCTTACCCAAAAGGAGTTAAATCTCAGGCAACGGAGATGGATAGAGTTGCTAAAAGACTACAACTGCTCGATTAAGTATCACCAGGTAAAGCTAACGTGGTGGCAGATGCATTAAGTTGGAAAGTGGTATCTGATTTGAGAGCAATGTTTGCTCATATCAGCCTTTATGAGGATGGTAGCTTGTTAGCAAAACTTCAGGTGAAACTAACGTGGGTTAGCTAGATTAAGGAGAAGTAATCGTTGGATGAGTCATTGGGTTCTCATTTTCAGCAGGTGAAAAGTGGAGAGACAGTGGATTTTGGGTTGAATAGTGAAGGGGTGTTATGCTTCCGCGAAAGAGTTTGTATGCCGAAGGACTCTGAGTTAAGACGAATGATTCTACGGGAGGCACACAGTAGCCCATACGCTATGTATCCCGGCGGTAACAAGATGTACCGAGACCTACGTGAACTATACTGGTGGCCAAGACAAAAATGTGAGGTTACCGACTTTGTAAGCAAGTGTTTGACATGTCAGCAAATGAAGGCAGAGCATCAACTGCCTTCAGGGCTATTACAACCGGTGAAAATTCCACTCTGGAAGTGGGAAAGGATAATAATGGACTTTGTTAGTGGGCTCCCCCTGACGCCTACTAAGAAAGATTCAGTGTGGGTAATTGTTGACCGATTGACAAAGTCCACTCACTTCATACCGGTTCGTACTGACTATTCACTACAGAAGTTGGCCAAGTTGTATGTGGTAAAAATTGTGAGGTTACATGGGGTACTAGTGTCCATCATCTCTGACAGGGATCCTAGGTTCACATCTCGATTCTGAAAGATATTACATGAAGCTCTGGGTACAAGACTAGACTTCAGCACAACGTTCCACCCACAGACTGATGGTCAGTCGAAGAGGGTAATCCAAATTCTAGAAGACATGTTAAGAGGCTGTGTGATTGACTTCAGAGGTAGTTGGGAAGATTGTTTACCGTTAGCAAAATTTGCATACAACAGCAGCTACCAATCCAGCATTCAGATGGCACCCTACGAGGTGTTATATGGTCGTAAGTGTCGTACCCCTACTTGTTGGACAGAATTTGGTGAGCGACGGTTGTTGGGTCCAGAATTGATTTCAAAAATAGATGAGAAGGTGAAATTAATTCAGGGCCGATTAAAAGAAGCTTTTGATAGACAGAAGTCATATATAGATCTAAAGTGTAAGGAGATAGAGTATTCGGTGGGGGAGTATGTCTTCTTGAAGGTCTCACCTTGGAAAAAGATCTTGACATTTTGACGAAAGGGCAAGTTAAGCCCTAGGTTCATTGGACCTTATCGGGTATTAAAACATGTTGCTGGTCGCATTTCAGCTTGAGTTGCCCCCAAAGTTGAATTGGATACATGATGTATTCCATGTTTCGATGCTGAGGCACTACCGTTCAGATCCTTCTCATGTAGTGCTGGTGGAGGAAATCGAGGTTAGACCTGATCTGTCATTTGAAGAGGAACCCATATAGATTTTGGATTGTGATGTTAAAGTATTGAGGAAGAAATATGTTCTATTAGTCAAGGTATTGTGGCGTAACCATGGTTCAAAGGAAGCCACGTGGGAGTTGGAGGAGGAAATACAACAGCAATACCCTCGCCTCTTTTAATCAGGTAAATTTTGAGGCCGAAATTTCTTTAAGGGGGTAGAACTGTAACATCCTAAAATTCAGGGGACTGTGTTATTTGTGTAAATGCATGTTATGGTTTCTCTGTGGGTTGTTTGGGTGTGTTTGGGGGTCTTGGAAGGCTTGGGTTCAAGCCCAAGCCCTGGTGAAATTTTGGTTTTTGGGCACTTAAGTGGGGAGAGCTAGTGGAAGCAAGACTTAAGGATAATTAAATGTGTTTGCTAACACAAGTGGCCCCATGGTAGAGTGGTGGTGGAGTCAGCATGGAAGCAAGGGGAGTGGGGTTCGAATCCCACAAGTAGCATTTGGGGAGTTTTATTTTATGCTTTGGAGAGGAGAGAGGTGGAGTTGGATTAGAACTCTGCCTAGGTGGTTGAAGAATCAGTCAAATCATTTGAATGGGCGGTGTGGAGAAATGCAAGGAGAAAATCAAGGAGTGAATCAAGGAGGGGGAGAGGTTAGCCGAATGTGGGGGTGTTAGAGGAGAGGAAAAATGACTAAGAGAGTGGGGTTTTGGTACTTTCGGCTAGCGAGGAGTAGGTGTCAAAATTCTTTAGGCTTCCAAAGTAACCTTTTTCATTGTTTTTCTTTTCTTTCCTTGGCATTGTTCTACTCAAGTGGTTTTTAGGTCTTTTCTCTTCTTTTTCTTTTTCCTCCTGCTATGGTCAAATTTGGTAAGTTTCATCTTTCTTCTATTTTGTTTCGCTCGGTCTCCATACTTTGCCCTCTTTTGCTAGTTACTAGATCACTCTTGGCTGAAAATCACCTTTCATCTCCTCCTATCTTCTCTTTTCTATACCATAGCCGAAACCTATATTCCCTCTTTCTCTACCATACTTGCCGAATCCTTCCTTCAAAAATCGAACTTACACATTTTCTCCTCTTTCTTCTTCTTCAGTTGAGACTTGGCCGAACCTGTGGGGAGTTGTTCACTTGCGTAGTTTCTCTTTGATCTCTTCTCTTTTTTCTTTAAGCTATTAACCACACCTATTTTCTTGGCCGATTTTGGGTAAGTCTTTGTTTTCACTCTTATTCTTTTTCTCTCATTCTATTCCATTTCTCTAATCAAGCTGGGCATTCTCTCATTTTCATTGAATCCCATTTCTTTCTCTTTTAGCATAAGCTAAAACACTCTTGTTGGGGGTAGGCTGAAGTCGTTAGCAACCATCGGGTGTAGATCGTTAAACTTGATTTCGGTAAGGTGAAGTTGTTAACACCTTTTTAATTCGATGTTGGTTTTATTCATATAATCCTATCTAGTGAAGTTAGCATTGATTTCTTCCTTTTGTATAGGAGAACCGAATGTGGCTTGGATACTAACCTCGTTGGTGCTCCAATGGTTTCTTTTAGGTACTTGTGGTGGTAACCAAGAAGTAAGGTCAAATTTAGAACTCTGTAGTGAAGATCACGTTGTGGTAAGTGATTATGGTGGGTTATGAAAATTGGATCTATGAATCTTTTGTGAAGTTGAGGCTAACCCTTGATCGTTATTATTCTAGGGGCAGCGAAGAGTGGGTTCTTGGCAATCCGAACCTGGTGTGTAATCTCACACCCATTTCGATGAATACTTGTGATGTTCTGTGCAACAGCCAAAAGCAAAAAAGCCGGCAATGGTGACCACTCGAGCATGGGAGTGCTCGTATTGGTAAATCGAGATATGAATCGTGACATTAAGCCATGGAGAGTGTCATGAAAACTCTCGTGATATTGACACTGTAACGGGCTACCCGGTCGAAACGGGCAAAATAGGCCCAACGGGCTATCTGGCCCACTTGGGAAAAACTGTTGGAAAACTAGAAAATGATAGGCCTGAATGCGAAATCTGCAAATCTGAAACAGAAACCATGCGTTTCGGGCCACACGAGCGTATGGGCCCGTTTGGGCCTAAAATGGATTTTAGGCCCATTAGTTCCGTAGACACCCAAAAAGGGTTCCGTGTCACTCGAGGCGACAGTAGGCCTTCAGAAGGGACGTTAAATGAAAAATTATTGAAATACCCCTGGAGGGTAAATTACTAAAATGCCCTTGAAAGGTAATTACTGAAATACCCCTAGAGGG
This sequence comes from Gossypium rotundifolium, assembly GCA_025506655.1. NCBI lineage: Eukaryota > Viridiplantae > Streptophyta > Magnoliopsida > Malvales > Malvaceae > Gossypium > Gossypium rotundifolium. The sequence goes on along the minus strand of CP106729.1, from coordinate 163,215,465 downwards.
TAAATAACTGTTATACCCCTAGTGGTAGTTTAAGTGATATGTGTGTGATATTTATATGATTGATAATGATTGTGACATACTGCATACACGAATATTTATGTCACGACATCATGCATTGGGTTGGGTTTAATGATCGGAGGAAGTATATTCTGGTGGCTCTGCCACAATCTGTATAATGGCTATGCCATGCATATTCTGTTATACTAGTGGCTTTGCCACAAATTCTGTGATTAGCTGCTTGTCTTCCTTATTTGTGTGTAGCGGATGGGTGGGTCGATTTAAAAATCCCTACAGGTGTGTTGGGCTGGTACGGGTGGTGCGTAGCGGATGGATTATTAGGTTGGGCTATATACTCTGGTTGCATTATCATGTTTATAGGGCTAAAGCCCAGATTGTTATCGAATAGGGCTTCGGCCCAGTTTGCTTCTGCATGGGCTTCGACCCAGTTTGCTTCTGTATGGGCTTCAGCCTAGTCTGTTTTCGTATGGGCTCAGGCCCAGTTAATGACTGACTAGGGGATTACCCACTGAGTTCTCGTAACTCACCCCTCTGCTTTAATCTTGCAGGTGATCCCCAGTGTTAGAGGATTTGGAATGGTGAGGGACTCTGTGGTGGCCATACATCAGGAATATTTCTCGTGAACTTAGTAAATTCAGTTTTACCTTATTTCAAATTTATTTATTTTGGGTTAATATTTGTAAAAAGGCCGTTGGTTTTTTTTTTTAAGTTTTCATTAATAATTGTTAAACTTATAAATACATGGTTTTCATGAAACGATAATAACTATTTTCAAAATATCACATCTTCGCAATTCACTGAATCTGATTTCTATTATAAACAAGTTTTCGAAAATAATAACAATAACGCTTTTACAAGAAAACCATAAAGACAAATCGAATTTTCACAAACAACAAAGCCCGAAGTTTCAAAGAGAATACGAACTTTTGAAACGAACACGCAAGATTTAAACAACCCTTCTATGTGACATACTAGATCCAATCATAACGTCTAGGCCTAGTTTGGAGTGTTACATCATTATAAACCTTATCCAAAATACTTAAAAACAACCAAATTGTTGTAATATCCTAAAATTTAGTATTGATATGATGCATTATTTTGGTGCTAGCTAGTGAGATGATTCAATGTGTGTGTTTAAATAGTCTCGAGAAAGCTCGGGATTTATTTGGATTTAGAATAATTTTTGGTAATGAGTACTTTAAAGAAGTGGGACAAGTAACCTTAAAGCTTAAGGTAATTAAGAGGTAAAAGTTAGCATAAGATGAGCAAGTAGTAAAGAGGAGTTGGCGCCATATGTTTACCTTGAGGGAAGAGGTTCGAATCCCTTGATGTGCATGTGAATTTTATTTTTTTTCTTTTGCTTTCTTTCCTCATAGTGTCGGTCAAGCCTAGTATTTATGGTAGGTTGGACTTTAATTTTTATGGTAAAGTGGCTAAGAGAAAAGGCAAGTGTTTAACTTAAGGTAGGAAATCATTTGAATAAGGTATGTAGGGGGAACACAAGGCACATAACGAGGAAGATGCTTTGGAAAGTTTGGAGTGGCCAAACTTTGACTTTGTGGCCATGTACTTGGATGGTTTTAGGGGCTAGGGGGTGACCAAAATTTTGAAGGCTTTGGTAAGGTTTAGGTGTTAGTTGGTCATTTTGGCATTTGGACATTTTTGTGTTTTTCTCCAACACTTTTCTCTCCATTTCCTCTCCTTAGCCGAATGCACTTGGAGCAATAGGTAAACAATTGTTTTCTTTTGGCCAATTCACATTTTGACCATTTCGTCTTATTGCTCCTTTTCTCTTCAAACCATTTCTCCCTAGTGCCGAAATCACCAAGACCTTGGAAGGCCATTTTCTCTTTTCTTTTATTTTTTGCCGAATGCCCACTAGCCTCAAACTCATTTCTTCGTTCATCTTCCATTCTTGAAAAAACCAAACCTAAAACCCTTATGGCTCGTTTGGTTCGCTGTAATGGAATAGAGCTGTAATGGAATAGAGGTGTAATGGAATAGAGCTGTAATAAGTAATTCAATTGTTTGGTTGAATGGAATGGAATAGAGCTGTAATAGAATTCTTGTGTTTGGTTGAATGGAATAATGTTGTAATGCATAAGGAAAAGAACTAAAATGACCAGAATACCCTTAGTAGAATTTTTGTTAGGTAGATGATTATTGTTATTGTTATTAAATTTTAATAAGGTTATTATTGAAAATAATTTAATGAAAATAATAAATAATTTAATCATATTTTAACATAATTATTATTAAATATAATTTAATAAAAATATAATTTAATAACATGCTTAATATAATTATTATATGAATTAAAAAATCAAAATATATAATACTATAAAAATATATATAATCTATTTTATTATTTTTAAACGCAATACATATATCTCGCTAAAATATCATTCTTGAAACAAATAATTTAATTACTCTACAAAAAATTTAATATTAGAAGTAATTAATTTGCTTCAAAAATAACTCATTTATTTAAAATAACTCAATTCATGTTACGTAAAAATCAATGCTCAAATTGCTTCAAAATTCATACATCAACCTTCAACTCTATAACCATTATCTCATATTACATTACTTCCTAAAACCAAATAACTAGGACACAAACCAACTTCTTACTATTCCGCAAGTTGTTCCATTACTTACAAAAAGCTTTGACATGCATAATAGGCTCAAGTTAAAGATCTCCAAGCTAATCCCCAAAACTAGATCTTATCAAGACTCGAACTTGTTCTACTAACCAATCCATTAACAAGTATAAGCGCTTTTGTTTTAAAGGGTAACTCCATTAAGTCCTTCACCAAAGTTCATTATAAACATCTCTGGGGTACATTCAAGATCTTGTGATAAAACTATAGTTTGGCCTAATGGGCTTACTTAACTCGTCCCAATCAAGAGTTCGTAGTAGAGGCCTAGTGTACAAATCACTTTAAGCAACATAGGAATGGGTGATTTCACATCAATCAAAGTAAAGTAGGGTTTGTCAAAATAAAGAACGCAAGGTTATTACGATAGTGGTCCATCTCCCTCCATTAAATAAACCAAACCCTTTGTCTTGCATCAAGATTAGCATTAGTACCTCGAACAATGTGCCACGGACATAGTTATAAGGGTATAATCCTCCAAATATATTGAAAACCTACAGAAAAATTAATACAATACCCATCACTTACCCGATTGTTTGGGGCAATGCTTAAACATATGGTCCTTGGACCCACAATAAGACATGCTCCTATTATTTTCCAACACTCCCTAGATGCCTCTTAACAAAATACTCACGAGGTTAAGGTCATTTAGTCCTCCCAAACAATTTCCTCGAATCCGTAACCTAGATGCCTCTTGTTGGTAATAATGACCCAAATAATTGGCCTTACTCTTATCCATCCTTAGTAGCATCCTTAATCCCAAGGCCACCTTGGCCTTTTCTACCAAAAGAAGAACGAAATCGATGTGCTATTGGTTACTTCAAATCAGGTCATTTAGTCCTCCCGAACAATGCCAACAATTTCTCGATTGCCACTACCCTCGGCGTGGCGGCTCAACCTCGTAAATTCGCCTCATATTCTCTGCGGACGGACTTACTCCCATGTACTAACCCTAGAAAAGCCTTCCTCCGCTTCATCTCAGATACCGTTCCCACATACTTCTTCCGAAAGGCCTCTTTAACATACTCCTGTGTCAAATTTTCACTGTGGTACCATCACGAGCAGTCAACCACCATCGATACGCTTCATCGCGTAATAACGCCACCATCCCTTTCAACTTTTCCTCCGAGTCGATCAAGCTCATCCATGATACGCTCGTTGTTTCTAACCAAGACTCACAGTCTTTGGGTGCCACATGGATACTCCTCGAAACATTTCTGCTCCATTAGCTCGGAGCCGTTCAGGTACCGACTTTCGATTTCCTCCATTTCCTCCTACACCGGCCACCAATTCCAAAACTCGCAGAATAGCTGCGACATGACCTCTTCCCGCCCGAGCTCGCTCTTTGCTCAACATTAACAAATGGGGTGGTGGTGGCGGTGGCATCTCATTGTCGGACCTTTGACCCGACCTAACGGGTTCCGACACGGTCATCCTTCCTCTTCCTCGACCACTTACGACCACGCCCTCAGAGCTCATTTTCTAGCGTCGGGATCCGATTAAGAAATTTTATGGATTAGTTATTTGTTCCACTTATTTATCGTGAAGGAGTTTTATGAAGAGGGATTTAAGAGTGGTTCTTTCGATTCATACAAACACACGCCTTTTCCATTCATTCATCCATCAAACAAGTATGAACTTTCGTTCATTCAGAGAAATGTTGTAGTTTTTGTCGTTGTTGTTGTTGTTTTCCACTACCCGAGGTATTTTCGTAATTTTGTCCTCTGAGGTATTTTGTAATTTGTCAAAATAGGGTTCCTTGGTGATTTTGTCAAAATTATTTTTTGGAAATTCCAAAATCTAGAGGTAATTTGGAAAAATTTGAAGTCCAGGGTATTTCGATAATTTTTTGACCTCGTGGGTATTTTGGTAATAATTTTTTCACAAATCGGGGTAAATTTGTAAAATTTAATAAATTTCGGTATTTCAAAAGTTGTAAAACTTTGAGGGTTTTTTTTTAAAAATGGTTCCTTCAAAATGGGGATGTTGCAAAAATTTTGGAAATCGTGGTCATTTTGGTAATTTTGTAAGTTAGGGTAATTTTGTAATTTTTCCAAAATCAGATTTCGTATTTTACAAATTGGGGTTTTTGAATGTTTATGAAATGTTGAAATTTTGGTAAAGCTGTTGAGTAGTTGAGCATTTTACAAACCAGGGGCGTTTTTGGTAATTTTACTGCTAAGGGCATTTTTTTTTTTGAAATTTTCGCAAATCAGGAGTTTTTCAGAGAATGTTGTAAAAATAATTTTCTCAGATTTAAAAGAAAAGTTTTAAAGGTTTGAAAAACTAGGGTTTGTTGTTTTGTTATCTCTTCTTTTCTTTTTTTTTTTTTAAACATGGCTAGTTCCTTTCGGGTTTTAGTCATTATGTTTAGCCTATGACCGAGCCCTCTTGGTCGTGGTGAACCAAAGCTACGCACAGTGCAGGATTCGTGTGGAGAGGAGGTGAGTCACACGGATCGCTTAAATACCAAGCTCCCACCGAAACCATTCCTAGACATGCGCATGAGGTTGCCACACCACCGAGCCCTCCGAGTTATGGTGAACCGAAGCTACGCACTGTAGGATTCTGCAAGAGGAGGTGAGTCACTAGGACCGCTTAAATACCAAGCTCTTTCGGATCCACTCCTAGACATGCGTACATGGGTTACCACACCACTAGCTCAATGACTTAGCCATAGGTTGATTCAAAGGTATTAAGTCTTATGTATCCGTGTTTGAGTAGACTAATCCTAGGGTTCAAGTTCCTATCATTCTATTCTACGCTCCATGCCTTTTCTACCCTTATATAAATCATGTAATCACACGAGATAGTTGGGGTACTTACCGGTGGATGTGGGTTGAGACTTAGGGGCCATGCTGAAGCCCGCTTATTTTCAAAGAAAATAATTTGGGCTCGCTTTGAAAACGTTTTGGGCCTTAGCCCACGTGCCGAGAGTTTGAAGCGGGCTCGATACAAATTGAAACACCCCACACCCAAATTTATTTAGAATGGACCGGATCCGGTATGTTCCTAAAGTAAATCGATTTCAAACATTTGCGATACTTAGAGAAAATTGTAAATTTTTAGAAAAAGCTATTATTTTGAGTTGGGCTTAGATTGGAAACCCATTTATTTGATTTTGTAAGCCCATTTAATTAAATACATCCAATATAGTTCTTAGCATGAAACTTAACAAAGAAGCAAATATAAAGTATAATCCACTGGGCCTTAAGGCCTTATTACATCAAGTAAAACCCAAAATAGAATAAACTTTCTAAAAATAAAATTAAGTCCAAACTAAATGAAATTTTTCGCATGTAGCATGGCCACCTCATGGTCCACCGCCGGTCACACCGCCATCACCAAAAATAATTCCCACAATGGGGTGAGTCAATGCACTCAATGTGCACACAAAACTATCATTCAATAAATCGGGCATTCATGTTCAAATCATCAAGTCCACATAATAATGAAATTATGATGCAACCCAAACCCAATCCTAATTAGCCATCCACTACACTCCCCCATACCAACTCGTATAACCGTGGGGACTACTAAGTCAACCCTCCATCCGCTACTCTCCATCAAAGGCATTCGCCCATATACGTTGTGTCATTAGACACTATAATCAATTTTATACGCTGTGTCATTAGACACTATTGTAAAGTTACCAAAATTTCGCAATGTGACCGTAGTCAACATATTTAGTTGGTGAGACCAAGTCAATACCTTCGTTGGTGAGACCAAGTCAACACTGCTCTCCCCTTTCACATAAATCCCGAATGCCCCAAAAAATATATATATTGTGCATAACTAATTTCATGTTCATATACATATATTCGCATGTTATAAAATAACATTTTCACAATCCTATCGAAGTAGGAAACGCACAGGTACTTTTTGCCACATTTGTGGTACATAGCCACATTCACATTATTATTCATATCATATATTAAAATATTTAGCCATAAAATATCAAGGATAGTAAGGGTACACACCTTATTCGCTTAAATAAAAGTTCCTTGAGATCTCGAAAATCCCGATCTAATCTTTAGATCTAATAATTCCTATATTCGCCCACCAAATAAAACACATTAATAAACCCTTTTGTCTTAAAACAAAACCAAATCCCAAGAGGATTTGTAAAAGAAACTCACCTTTGCCGATTTGGTGTTTATACAAACCCGAAAGTTTGGTTTTTCCTCTACTTGATATTCTACCAACCTTGTATTCAATATGGGTTAGTTTTTCGCTTTTCAAAAATTAAGGAATTGATCTAGATAATCTCACAACCATTGGTCAATATTTTAGAGGCTTACCTGATTCCAAATCCGAAAGTTTCCTTTATCTTGAATATCTGTCGAGAATCCTAGTATTTAGAAGTTAGATCTGATCTAATTTTTAATAAGTAGTAATTGGCCTTAGGCCGAATATGTCTTACCTTAATTTCCTCGAATCTGAAATCCCGAAACTCCTCCTTTGACATTCGGCCATAGACATAAGAGAGGTTATTATCTTAAACCTTGATTAAACGATTTAAAGGAACAAGAATCAAGTGTCTTTACCTAAAATCCTTGATCTTTGTATTCGGTAGTTGTGGAAACTTGAGATCCCTTGTATATTCGGCCATGATCAAAAAGAATGGGGATTAGGCCTTTTACTTTCGGCAAAAAGAAAGAAAGAAAATTGAATGGCTAATCCTTACCTTGATGCCTTTAATCACTTGTTTCCTTGTCTTGAGTTGCTGAGATCCGGCTATGGAGATTTAACCGAGATTGGAAGAGAAAGGTTTTGACTAGGCAATGGCAAAGGGAAGGAAAAGAAAAGATGGAGTCCTTGCTTAGGGGAAATTTCGGCAAAGAGAGGGGGAAGAGAGAGCAAAATTTTGGCAAAGAGAGTGAATGAGAGAAAAGTCTCTATTTTCCTCTTTTAACTGAAACTACTAGACCAAGAGTCCAAAACTTGGCCACTACTCTCCCAAGTGATAATTTAATCTCCATTAATTATCACTTAATTAAATTAAAAGTCTTTAATCCATCCTTTAATTCCTCATTTATCTTAGTAGAGAAAATCTTTATTTATCACTTTATTTTGACAAGTTTTAATAAAACAAAACTCCTCCCTTTTAAGCAAACAAGTGCCGTCCACCCCTAGCCTTGGGAAGCAAAATTAAACCTTCAATAATTGCTTTCAAGTGACTCTAACTCAAAGCCATTCCCATAAACCCTAAGTGACACTTGTGCCACTTTTCCAAGCTCGATTGTATGTCAAAATTCACCAACTTTTTCTTTTAAGGCCCTCTTGCCCTTATCTCCTATTTTGGGCTTTAAAATTTGTCATTCCCGCCTTATTTCTAAGTTTCCTAAAATTTTCGTGACTGACTCAGAATTTGCCATTTTCCTTACATCTCGTGTTTCCAAAATGTTCGTGTTTCCAAAATGTTTAGGTTTCCAAAATGTTCAGTTTCCAAAATGTTTAGGTTTCCAAAATGTTCAGTTTCCAAAATGTTCAGTTTCCTAAAATGTTCAGTTTCCAAAATGTTCGTGTTTCCCAAAATGTCTAAGTTTCCAAAATGTCTAAGTTTCCAAAATGTCTAAGTTTCCAAAATGTCCATTTCCATTTCCATTTCCATTTTCATTTTCATTTCCATTTCCATGCATTTCTAGGTTTCCAAAAGTATCAAAATTTATTCATAGTACTTGAAACTTGTCATTTCATACAATTAAACTGAAATGCATAGGCCCTATTCAGATGATACGTTCTACCCCTTAAACAAAATTTCAAAATTTCCTAACTAAAATAGTTGAGGGTATTGTTGCCTCATCGCCTCTTCCGCTCCCACGAAGCTTCTTCCATTCCATGGTTGCGCCATAGCACTTTGACTAGAGGAACTGCCTTCTTCGTAGTACTTTCACATCACGCTCTAAGATCCGAATCGATTCTTCCTCATAGGATAAGTCCGGCCTTAGTTCCACCTCTTCAACCGGTACCACATGGATGGATCCGATCGATAGCGACGTAACATGGACACATGAAATACGTCATGCATCTGCTGCAATTCGTGGCAACCCTAGTTGGTATGCCATCGCCCAACTCGCTTCAAGATTTGATAAGGCCCTATAAACCTTGGGCTTAACTTTCCTTTGCATCAACCTCATAACCTTCTTCCAAGGCGAGACTTTTAGGAATACTTGGTCTCCCACTTCAAACTCTATTTCCTTTCGCTTAAGGTCTGCGCAGACGACTTTTGCCTATCGAGGCTTCCTTCAACCGCGCTCAATTAACTCAACCTTCTCTTCGCCGCCACCAACTTTGGACCCAAAACTCGCTGTTCTCCTAACTCACCCAACAAGTAGGTGTTCTACACTTCCTTCCATACAATGCTTCAGATGGTGCCATCCGAATGTTTGGCTTGATAGCTATTGTTGTAGGCGAATTCAGCTAAAGGCAAGTAATCTTCCCAACTTCCTCGAAAATCCATTACACGCCTTCTCAACATATCCTCCAACACTTGTATAACTCTGCTCAGACCGCCTCATCGATTGTGGATGAAAAGTCAGAGTGAAGTCTAGCTTAGTGCCTAAAGCTTGATGAAGTGCTTTCCAAAATCGAGACGTAAACCTTGGGTCCCTATCGAGATGATCGACATTGGTACTCCATGTAATCTCACAATTTCCGCCACATACAATTTAGCCAACTTCAAGAGAATAATCCATTCGTTTGGGATAAAGTGTGTGACTTGGTCAAACGATCCACTATCACCCATACCGAGTCCTTCTTAGTAGGCGTAAGGGAAGCCCACTAACAAAGTCCATGGTAATTCTCCCACTTCCATTGGGGAATCTCGATTGGTTGAAGCAATCTGATGGGACTTGGTGTTCAACCTTAACTTGTCGACATGTCAAACATTTCCCCACAAAATCACCACTTCTCGCCTGTGTCGACCACCAAAATTGTTCTCTCAGATCTCTATACGACTTGATGCCTCCGGATGCATAGCACAAGGGCTACCATGCGCTTCAAGAATCCTTTGTCTCAACTCCTTATTCTTCTAAGATACGACTTTACCCTTGTAGCACAATACTCCTTCATTGTTGACATCATAATCCTCTAATCCCCTCTTTGTACTTGCTACAACTTAGTACTTAAGTCATTATCACCAACCGTCCCTCCTTCACTTCCTTTAGCCATGTGGGCTCGACTTACAACTCGCTAACAAAGCTTCCATCATCATACTGAGACTTATATGAGCGAACAAAGCCCGTAGATCCGATACAACCTTCCGACTTAGGGCATCACTACTACATTCACCTTGCTTGATGATACTCTATTGAACAATCGAGTCCTTCAAAGAATTCCACCCACCTTCGTTGTTCTCAAGTTCAACTCCTTCGAAAGTTAATAAATACTTAAGGCTCTTATGGTCTGTAGATAACCGACCTTTCTCCATAAAGGTAGTGCCTCCAAACCTTAAGGGCGAAAAAACCACCGCTAGTTCTAAGTCATGAGTTGGGTAGTTAAGCTCATGAGGCCTTAGTGCCGAGACGATAAGCAACCACTTTGCCATCTTGCATTAACACACAAACCTAACCCAGATGCGAAGCATCACAAGACACCACAAATTCCTTTTCGCCTCCATCAATTAACACTGAGCCTCTCACAAGACCTTCTAAAGCTTTTCAAAGCTCTCTTGTCGCTTATTAGTCCATTTGAAGGGTACTTCCTTCCTTAGTAACTTGTTAAAAGCGCTGCTATTGACGAGAATCCTTCCACTAACCTTCCGCAATAGCCCGCCAGCCTAAGAAACTTCAGATTTCAGCCACGGACCTAGGTGGTTTCCAATCCAACACCGCTCGATCTTCCTAGGATCCACTCTTATTCCTTCATGGATACCACATATCCTAGGAATGCCACCTCCTTAAGCCAAAATTCGCACTTCTTGAACTTGGCATAAAGCTTCTTTTCCTTAACACTTCCAACACGACTCTGAGATGCTCATCATGCTCCTCCTCCGACTTTGAATACACCAAAATGTCATCGATGAACACCACGACAAATCTATCCAAGTAGGGTTGAAAACCCGATTCATCATATCCATGAACGCTACCGAGCGCTCACAACCCAAACGGCATCACCACAAACTCAAGTGACCATATCTTGTCCTAAAAGCGGTCTTGTGGATATCAGCCTCCTTTACCTTCAACTGATGGTATCCCGACCGTAAATCGATCTTTGAAAACACTACGGCTCCTTTCACCGATCGAACAAGTCCTCGATCCTTGGCAAGGATACTTGTTCTTAATGGTCACTTATTTAATCGACGGTAGTCTATGCACATACGCATAGTTCCGCCCTTCTTCTTCACAAATAAGACCGGTGCTCCCCACTTGAGACACACCGGGTCGATGAAACCACGGTCCAACAGTTCTTGTATCTCGAGCCTTGAGCTCCACTAACTCCTTTGGTGCCATTCAGATAGAGCGATTGACACAGGGCTATCCCCAGTAGCAAATCAATCCCAAATTCCACCTCCCCGTCTGGGGTATTCCCAGAACTCTTCCGAAACACATCTACTAAGTCCCTTACCATCCTAACTCCATTAACCCTTCCTCCTTTCCACCTATCGTGACTTACAAAAGCTAAGAACGCTTTGCAACCTTTCTTAACCATCTTCTCACCTTCAAAGGTTAAACTACATTAGATAAATAGTTCCTCCTTTCTCCGATCATTATTACCACTTCATCTTCCGTGGTTCTTAGTTCCATACGCTTAGCCACACAATCCAACACGGCTCGGTGTTCTACTAACCAATCCATTCCGAGTATAAGCTCAAACTCTCCAAGGGTAACTCCATTAAGTCCGCCGAAAGTTCACTCCCCGAATCTCTAGGGTACATTCCAAAGATCTTGTCTACCACTATAGTTTGGCCTAATGGGCTTACTACACCATCCGCCTATCGAGAGTTCGTAGTCTAGGCCTAGTGTTTTCACTACACTACTTGCAACATAGGAATGGGTCGAGCCCACATCAATCAAAGCAAAGTAGGGTTTGTCAAAATAAAGAACGCACTTGCTATTATGTCCCTGCTGCCTCCATCTTCCTTCACGAACCGCATAAACCAAACCCGGTTGTCTTGCATCAGATTAGCATTAGTACTCGAATTGCATGTGCCACGGCCTCTGCCTGCACCACTACCACTAGCACTCCAACCACGACCTGCTGAGGTCAGCTGTCCGCCTCACCTGGCCTCAGCTAATATTCGAACTACCTGGCCGGCTCTCGCCCGATTGTTTGGGGCAATCCTTAAACATATGGTCCTTGGACCCACACCTAAGACATGCTCCTATCTTTTCCAACACTCCCTAGATGCCTCTTTCCACAATACTCACAAGGACGAATCACTACTGCATCAAATTTTGTTGATTTCGTGGCCCGCCAACCCGAGGCCTCTTGTAACCCTTTCCCGATGACCCAAACCCTCTTTGGCCTTATTCTTATCCACAGTCCGCTTAGTAGCATCCTTAATCCTCGCCACCTTGGTCTTTTCTACCAAAATGTAGAATTCCGCTCCTTATGCGGTGCTATTAATAGCCTTAAATCATCTCTCACCGTCCTCAAAACGGACATGTTGTTCATGCTCGGATTGCCACTACCCTCGAGCATAGCGGCTCAACCTCGTAAATTCGCCTCATATTCTGCGACGGACTTACTCCCTTGTACTAACCCTAGAAAAGCCTTCCGCTCATCTCAGATACCGTTCCCACATACTTCTTCCGAAAGGCCTCTTTAACATACTCCTGTGTCAAATTTTCAAATGTGGTACCATCACGAGCAAATAACCACCATCGATACGCTTCATCGCAGAATAACGCCACCATCCCTTTCAACTTTTCCTCCGAGTCGATCAAGCTCATCCATGATACGCTCGTTGTTTCTAACCAAGACTCACCAGACTGGTGCCACATTGGATACTCCTCGAAATATTTCGCTCCATTAGCTCGGAGCCGCTCGTGTACCGACTTTCGATTTCTCCATTTCCTCCTACACCCGCCACCAATTCCAAAACTCGCAGAATAGCTGCGACATGCCTCTTCCCCTCCCGAGCCTGCCGCTCAACATTAACAAATTGGGTGGTGGTGGTGGTGGCATCTTATTGTTTGACCCTTGACCGACCTAACGGGTTCCGACACGGTCATCCTTCCTCTTCCTCGACCACGCACGACCACGCCCTCTAGAGCTCATTTTCTAGCGTCTGGATCTCGATTAAGAAATTTTATGGATTAGTTATTTGTTCCACTTATTTATCAACAAGGAGTTTTATGAAGAGGGATTTAAGAGTGGTTCTTTCAGATTCATACAATCACACGATCTTTTCCATTCATTCATCCATCAAACAAGTATGAACTTCCGCTCATTCAGAGAAATGTTGTAGTTTTGTCGTTGTTGTTGTTGTTTTCCACTACCCGGTATTTTCGTAATTTTGTCCTATGTGGGTATTTTGTAATTTGTCAAAATAGGGTTCCTTGGTGATTTTGTCAAAATTATTTTTGGAAATTCCAAAATCTCGAGGTAATTTGGAAAATTTTGAAGTCCCAGGTATTTCGATAATTTTTTGACCTCGTGGGTATTTTGGTAATAATTTTTTCACAAATCAGTAAATTTGTAAAATTTAATAAATTTCGTATTTCAAAAGTTGTAAAACTTTGAGGGTTTTTTTAAAATGGTTCCTTCAAAATGGGGATGTTGCAAAATTTTGGAAATCGAGGTCATTTTGGTAATTTTGTAAGTTAGGGGTAATTTTGTAATTTTTCCAAAATCACAAGATTTCAGTATTTTACAAATTGGGGTTTTGAATGTTTATGAAATGTTGAAATTTTGGTAAAGTCATGAGTAGTTGAGCATTTTACAAACCTGTATGCTTTTGGTAATTTTATCGCTAATGGCATTTTTTTTTTGAAATTTTCGCAAATCGTGAGTTTTTCAGAGAATGTTGTAAAATAATTTTCTCGATTTAAAAGAAAAGTTTTAAAGGTTTGAAAACTAGGGTTTGTTGTTTTGTTCTCTTCTTTTTTTTTTTTTTTAAAACATGGCTAGTTCCTTTCGGGTTTTAGTCATTATGCTTAGCCTATGACCGAGCCCTCTTGGTCGTGGTGAACCAAAGCTACGCACTGTGATTCGTGTGGAGAGGAGGTGAGTCACGCTGATCGCTTAAATACCAAGCTCCCACCAAACCATTCCTAGACATGCGCATGAGGTTGCCACACCACCGAGCCTCCGAGTTATAGTGAACCGAAGCTACGCACTGTAAGATTCTGCAAGAGGAGGTGAGTCACTAGGACCGCTAAATACCAAGCTCTTCCGGATCCACTCCTAGACATGCGCATATGGGTTACCACACCACTAGCTCAATGACTTAGCCATAGGTTGATTCAGTTGTATTAAGTCTTATGTATCCGTGTTTGAGTAGACTAATCCTGTGGTTCAAGTTCCTATCATTCTATTCTACGCTCCATGCCTTTTCTACCCTTATATAAATCATAGAATCACACAGATAGTTAGGGGTACTTACCGGTGGATCATGGGTTTGAGACTTAGGGCTATGCTGAAGCCCCTTATTTTCAAAGAAAATAATTTGGGCTCGCTTTGAAAACATTTTGGGCCTTAGCCCACGTGCCGAGAGTTTGAAATCTGGCTCGATACCAAACCTAAACACCCCACACCGCCCACGAGAATGGACCTGGATCCGTATGTTCCTAAAGTAAACCGATTTCAAACATTTGCGATACTTAGAGAAAATTGTAAATTTTAGAAAAGCTATTATTTTGAGTTGGGCTTAGATTGAAACCCATTTATTTGATTTTGTAAGCCCATTTAATTAAATACATCCAATATAGTTCTTAGCATGAAACTTAACAAAGAAGCAAATATAAAGTATAATCCACTTTGGGCCTTAAGGCCTTATTACATCAAGTAAAACCCAAAATAGAATAAACTTTCTAAAAATAAAATTAAGTCCAAACTAAATGAAATTTTTCGCATGTAGCATGGCCACCTCATGGTCCACCGCCCGGTCCACACCGCTCATCACCAAAAATAATTCCCACAATGGGGTGAGTCAATGCACTCAATGTGCACACAAAACTATCATTCAATAAATCGCATTCATGTTCAAATCATCAAGTCCACATAATAATGAAATTATGATGCAACCCAAACCCAATCCTAATTAGCCATCCACTACACTCCCCTGCACTCAACCTCGTACACCGTGGGGACTACTAAGTCAACCCTCCATCCGCTACTCTTCTATCAAAGGCATTCGCCCATATACGTTGTGTCATTAGACACTATAATCAATTTTATACGTTGTGTCATTAGACACTATTGTAACCGGTTACCAAAATTTTGCAATGTGACCGTAGTCAACATATTTCACAGAGACCAAGTCAACACCTTCGTTGGTGAGACCAAGTCAACACTGCTCTCCCCTTTCACATAAATCCCTAATGCCCCAAAAATATATATATTGTGCATAACTAATTTCATGTTCATATACATATATTCGCATGTTTTAAAATAACATTTTCACAATCCTATCTAAGTAGGAAACGCACTGGTACTTTTTGCCACATTTGTGGTACATAGCCACATTCACATTATTATTCATATCATATATTAAAATATTTAGCCATAAAATATCAAGGATAGTAAGGGTACACACCTTATTTGCTTAAATAAAAGTTCCTTGAGATCTCAAAATCCCGATCTAATCTTTAGATCTATTAATTCCTATATTCGCCCACCAAATAAAACACATTAATAAACCCTTTTGTCTTAAAACAAAACCAAATCCTAGTAGGATTTGTAAAAGAAACTCACCTTTGCCGATTTGGTGTTTATACAAACCCAAAGTTTGGTTTTTCCTCTACTTGATATTCGCCAACCTTGTATTCAATATGGGTTAGTTTTTCACTTTTCAAAATTAAGGAATTGATCTAGATAATCTCACAACCATTGGCCGAATATTTTAGAGGCTTACCTTACAGATTCCAAATCCCGAAAGTTTCCTTTATCTTGAATATCTGTCGAGAATCCTAGTATTTAGAAGTTAGATCTGATCTAATTTTTAATAAGTAGTAATTGGCCTTAGGCCGAATATGTCTTACCTTAATTTCTCGAATCAAATCCCTAAACTCCTCCTTTGACATTCTACCATAGACATAAGAGAGGTTATTATCTTAAACCTTGATTAAACGATTTAAAGGAACAAGAATCAAGTGTCTTTACCTAAAATCCTTGATCTTTGTATTCGATAGTTGTGGAAACTTGAGATCCCTTGTATATTCGGCCATGATCAAAAGAATGGGGATTAGGCCTTTACTTTCAAGAAAAAGAAAGAAAGAAAATTGAATGGCTAATCCTTACCTTGATGCCTTTAATCACTTGTTTCCTTGTCTTGAGTTCTTTGAGATCCGCTATGGAGATTTAACCGAGATTGGAAGAGAAAGGTTTTGACTAGGCAATGGCAAAGGGAAGGAAAAGAAAAGATGGAGTCCTTGCTTAGGGAAAAGGCAAAGAGAGGGGGAAGAGAGAGCAAAATTTCTAAGAAAGAGAGTGAATGAGAGAAAAGTCTCTATTTTCCTCTTTAACGGAAATCGCTAGACCAAGAGTCCAAAACTTGGCCACTACTCTCCCAAGTGATAATTTAATCTCCATTAATTATCACTTAATTAAATTAAAAGTCTTTAATCCATCCTTTAATTCCTCATTTATCTTAGTAGAGAAAATCTTTTATTTATCACTTTATTTTGACAAGTTTTAATAAAACAAAACTCCTCCCTTTTAAGCAAACAAGTGCCGCCCACCCCTAGCCTTGGGAAGCAAAATTAAACCTTCAATAATTGCTTTCCAAGTGACTCGAACTCGAGCCATTCCCATAAACCCTAAGTGACACTTGTGCCACTTTTCCAAGCTCGATTGTATGTCAAAATTCACCAACTTTTTCTTTTAAGGCCCTCTTGCCCTTATCTCCTATTTTGGGCTTTAAAATTTGTCATTCGGCCTTATTTCTAAGTTTCCTAAAATTTTCACATGGCTCAGAATTTGCCATTTTCCTTACATCTTGTGTTTCCAAAATGTTCAGTTTCCAAAATGTTTAGGTTTCCAAAATGTTCGTGTTTCCAAAATGTTTAGGTTTCCAAATGTTCAGATTTCCAAAATGTTCGTGTTTCCTAAAATGTTCAGTTTCCAAAATGTTCGTGTTTCCCAAAATGTCTAAGTTTCCAAAATGTCTAAGTTTCCAAAATGTCCATTTCCATTTCCATTTCCATTTTCATTTTCATTTCCATTTCCATGCATTTCTAGGTTTCCAAAAGTATCAAAATTTATTCATAGTACTTGAAACTTGTCATTTCATACAATTAAACCTGGAAATGCATAGGCCCTATTCAGATGTTACCAAAGTTGTAATTGCTTCATGCATTAAAGGTAGATAAACTCATCAATTGCAAAATGTCGAATCAATATTTAGCTATATGGACAGAAAAGATCTTTTAACTTACTTGAGAAGTGTTATAAATAATGTATTCATTATACATTAGCTCAGGTTCCTTCACACGGATGGAACCGGTTTGCCACAAGGAACAATAATGTCATCCTTCCACTTTACAAAGTCAGACTTCTTATGTACTTTCTTTCCGAGCCCTTTCGTAGAGTGCTTTCCTTTTGGTAGTTTTTCTATATCTTGAACAAGAATGAAGAAAGCAAAGAAAATAATGAATAAATGCCAAGTTCTCAGATCTACAAATTGGCATAGAGGGTGCACTAACATTGGCCTTTGTTAGTTCATAGATCTCCCTAAAGCAACTTCACGAGAAGCATGAGGCCCCTGTGATTTTTCCTATCAATAAAGCAACATCGAGCACTCTTCATGACCAAATCAACAAAATAGACCCCTTGCCAAACTGGAATGCAAAAGTGTTACAAATTTAATTTCACGAAAGAAATGTGTATGTCCTCAGATACAAGTGATGTACAATAAAGAAAATGTAAGAGAACCATATAGCCAAGAGTGGAGCTTCGGAGGAGCTATTCTTAGTCCCCTCGCTAAGTATCCTACAAAATTTGTCAACCGAGAACTCGTATACAAAAAAACCATAGCATGAGGAAAATTGCCCCAAATTATTTGTAGCAATTTATGCGAAGCACTCATCTCTTCATGTAAATAACAAAGTCCGGATATGTATTGACATGAAAAGGAAGCAAACATACTTCAAAGCATATTAAATTTAAACAATATTGCCCATTCAACTCCTAAGCAAACATAATAAATTAACAGGTTTTAAAGCCTATCAATGGCAAAGTTCTGTCATCATTTACAAGAAAAACGAATAGCCAGAGCAATATAACCATCATCTCAAGTAAGCCAAAGATTTCACTGCCCACCATCTAAATTCCATAAAAAGTTGTAGGGACTTGAAAAGTAATCGTAATGCAATTCTATGGTTGCTTTTTATGGATTATCATTGCTATCTGCAAAATTAACATTTATTACACCCGAAATCAAGATGAACTAAAAATGCATATCTGCCAAAGATGGTAAAAGGGTTGGGGACTCAGATAGCAATCGTAATGTAAGATGGCACAATGGTCAAGGTTTTGTTTTTCACCACCGATATTCATTACCAATATTTATCAAATACAATTCATCACATCCACAACAAATTAAGATAAGTTCGACAGATTGAAAACGTACACCGCAATTTAAATCCATGAGAAGTGTCTAGGTTCACTCCTTCAATCATAAAAAACCCAAGATTTCACTACCCCTAATCTCGATTCCATTAAAAACCAATCGCTAAAAGATAAATGGATGCTGCAAAATCATGTGAAAATCAATATTAAGAAATTACTTGGAATTTAGAAAGTCATTGAGGAGTAACACCCAACAGCTTGAAGTTGGGTTGCAAAGAACGGTAGAAGTAATCATCGCTTTTTTATTGCCTTCATCTTCTTCCTGCTTTTGATTTTTCATGCCTTCTCTCCTTCCTTTCAGCTATGCCCAACTATTAGAACCGCAAGGTGTTTGGGTTGAAACTGAATTTAGAGATTACTTGGAATTTAGAAAGTTGTTTTTTTTTCTTTTTTTTGGTTGACTGCAAAAAAAATGGAAAGAGATGGAAATGGGTTTGGTTTTAGTACCTAGAAGGGATTCAAGGAAAGCAGTGATGGGAGGAGCATCGGAGGAGCAAGAAAATAATGCCGTTGCTGTAGAGAAATCTCATGCTGCCCATCTTTTACTCTAGCAGCGTTGGACCGATAAATTGTAGTAAAACAGAAGGAGAGAGTTTGACGGCAGATGAAGGAGAAGATGAAGGAGGGCAAAATTTGGAAAATGGGAAAAAGATACCAAACGTAATAGCTATTCAGAGATGTGGGCAAGGAATGGCTATTACATGACCTTTTAATGTAATAAAGCTCGAATGAAATCAGTCAGTAATCCTTTTCTGACCAACCAAACGTTGGTTTGGTGGTGGGTCCACCGAATTGGGGGAATGCATTCCTATTCCCCCCAACCAAACATGACATTATTATTTTTTTATATACCTTTCTTCATCTTTTCTTCTTACAAAAATCTCTCAAATATTATGCTCCTTTTTATTTTCACCATGGTTGAATGTTACTAAGCATCATCCCTTCAATTTCCCTCCATAACCGAATCTTCTACCACTCATATATCTCCTTCTCAATCATTTTTCTTTCTACTCACACTTTAATCAATCTGTAAGTGGCTAGTACAATATTTTAGTATTGTTATTTTCCCTTTCTTTTGTGCCGGATTTATTCGTGGTGTGGGATGGCCTTTTTGGATTAAGACCATCATCATACCATATCTCATTCTAATCTTTTCTCTATATAGAAACTTAGTAGAAGGCCGAAGCTTGAAGTGTTCGAAGTCATCGTGTAACACTAGGATTCGATTCAAAATCTAAGGTAAGGATTTTCTTTCGAGGATTTTGTATTATTTCGTTAAAGATAGGGTTTATTAATCGATTTTATCATAGGGACTCTATCACTCGATTTTCATCCTTTGAACGTAAGGATTTTGTGGTAAGCCGATTTCGCTCATAAGACCAATCATTTTTAATTACGAAATATTAGTTTGGACAAATATTCATTTGTCAATGGAGGCTAACAAGACCAAATCTAAAGGAGTGGTGAATAGTGATTGAAAAAGGAGCGGATTTGTGATCCCCTCTAGATTCAAACGAAGGGCCGTTTCGGCGATCCGGGATTTTCCACCAGGTTGTGCACCGTCAATCGGGAAAATCGGCAAATAGTTGTTATTCGCAATTCCGAGGGTAAATCTTAGATCGTTTGTTTATAGTAGTTTTATTAGATCGCATTTATTTTTCTAATCGAGCGTTAAACATATTTTTAGGTGACGACGATCAAGAAAGTGTAGTGCTTACCGTAATCAGGTGTGTAATCTCACACCATATATCATGGGATGGATATTTATACTGTGACAAATGGTAAATTGATCGATTTAGTCACTTGTTAGTGAGATCGGGTAAGACGGCATAATTACTATTATTTTGGTAGAAACTATAAAAATTGGTATTAAGACTGTGATAAATGGGCCAAATGTGTATTATGATAAATGGACCATGTTGATATGTGATAAATGGGCCAAATGTGTTATTTGACAAATGGGCCATCTGTGATATTTGATAAATGGGCCAAATGTTTTATATGATAAATTGGCCAAATGTGTTATGTGATAAATGGGCCAAATGTGATATGTGATAAATGGGCCAAATGTGTTATTTGATAAATGGGCCATATTGATATGTGATAAATGGGCCAAATGAAAATGCATACTATATGTACATGATTTGCATGGGTTGGGATTTTGATGAAGAGAAGTTCTGGTAGCTTTGTTACATAATTCTGATGGCTTCATGCCCAATTTAATATATGGCTTCATGCCCAGTATGATTTATGGCTTAAATGCCCAGTTTGGTGTGTTGGCGGGGTGGGTGACTAAAGCTCCCCACAAGTGTGCTGGTTGGTATCGATGGTGTGTAGCGGATGGAAATTAGGTTTGGTTTGGGAATTTCATAGCACATGCATATTAGATGTTATTATTGTTATTGTAAATGGGCTTAGGCCCAAATAATTGCTTAATGAGATTTTTGGCCCAGTGGACTATGGTATGTGGGTTACACATTGAGTTCTAAGTAACTCACCCCGTTTACCTTACTCTTTTCAGGTAATGATCAGTGACGGAGGCTTGGGCCGAGGACGACTCAGTGGAGGCTATACTGCAAATTATGGGTTATTTAAATTTTGGATTTCTTTATAAGTACTTTTTAATATTTTTGTTATTTTGTAATAAGGCCTCTGGTTAAATTTTTATGGATGTTTTACTTGTGGATTGATTTTATATTACGTTTTAAATACTTAAGTGGGATTTTTTTTCTAAAATAGAAATATACGTTTTCTTAAATATACGCATTTAAAAGGATTTTCTCTTAAATATTTTTAATCTCGAAAATTTTTCTGTAACAATATTTTAAATTCTTGTTTTCAAATCACCTTCGAACTCTTAAAATTTTCTCAAAATGTTAAATTGATTTTTCCTAAGTTTTAAATTTTTATAATTTTATGACCCAAATTTTAGATTAGTAATCAAACATAGTTTTCAATGACTCCACGTTGAAATGATCTTTTTATCCAATTTCTTTGAAATCTTTAAAAGACTAGGTGTATGTTCATTTTGTGTGACATGTCAAACTTGGTCTTAATGCATAGACCGGGTTTGGGGTGTTACATTTTATGGTATTAGAGACCGATTAAAACTCAGTTGTGGTTTGGGTTCAAAAACATTTATGGTACAAAATTGTTTTGAATTATAGAACTTATGTTTTTAAAGTTAGTATGGCACCACGAGTATCCGGCACCAAGACAAGTAAGTGTATGTGAATTGAATAATTCTTATTATCGTGATATGACTTTAGGAACACTCTAGAACTTTTAGTTTTAGATGTTGAAACTATAGAGATTGAGACTATAGGATGCGTTTATGAAAACAACTCTACCTCTTATGTCTCATAAAATATCATTAATAAATACTGGAATAGTATACTGATTCAGAAAACTTATAATCAGATTAAACCAAAATACTCAAAATGGGCACTAGAGGACGTGGACGTGGTAGACATGGCCGTGGTAGAGGCCGAGGTGCTAAGGTTGCGTCTGAAGCGTCGGGACATATACCAGAAATGGACGCACCTGCATCACCTGAGACTGAGACTGGATCACATGACCATACGAGAGAGGACATTGCCTTGACTCAAGCAATGTTACGTGTCTTAGAAAGGGTTGCTAGAGCTAGAACTGGGCCAGCAGCTCGTCGATCAATATCAGAACGACTTAAATCAAGTGGTGCCAAGGTTTTTAGTGGTGTCTCGGGTGTAGCTCCAAATGTAGCGGAGTATTGGC
Organism: Gossypium rotundifolium; assembly: GCA_025506655.1. Lineage (NCBI taxonomy): Eukaryota > Viridiplantae > Streptophyta > Magnoliopsida > Malvales > Malvaceae > Gossypium > Gossypium rotundifolium. The sequence continues at coordinate 163,193,302 of CP106729.1, read as the reverse complement.
TCGAGGCAGTGGAGCGGATCATGGATGATTTGGAGTGCACCATCGAACAGAAACTGAGAGGAGCTGTGTCATTGTTGAGGGACGAGGCGTATCAATGGTGGCTTACTGTTCGAGAAGGCACTCAGGCTGAACATGTTACTTAGGATTTCTTCAAAACTGAATTCCAAGGAAAGTATGTTAGGGCAAGTTATGTGGATACCCGGAGGAAGGAATTCCTGAATCTGGTCTAAGAAAATAAGACGGTGGCAGCTTACGAGGTAGAATTTCTACACTTGAACTGTTATGCTCGAACAATAGTGCCAACCGATCATGATCGCTGTGTACGTTTTGAGGATGGACTGAATGATGAGTTGCGGGTACTGATAGCCCCACAACAAGAAAGGACTTTTGCCAAGCTTGTGGAGAAAGCCAAAATAGCTGAAGAGGCTAAGAACTTCGAGCGTCAGAATTGAGAAAGAGGCAGAGGCAAGATGGACTTTAAGTACTCGGGTTCCGCTAAAAGGTTTCAGAAGAGGCCCAGGAATGATGAGCCAGCTCAAGCTAGAGCACCTACGGCTACCAATCAGATTCAACCATGTGCTGACTGTGGAAGACGACACCCTGGTGAATGATGGAAAAGAATCGGTGGGTGTTTCAAATGTGGTTCTAAGGTTCATCAGCTTAAGAACTATCCTCGACGGACTGCTCCGACTCAAGAAGCTCGTAACCCTGATACACAGCCAGCTAGAGGCGCTCAACAGCCACCGAGAGGCCGTGGGCCAGGTCGAGGTGGTAATAGCAGTGGTCGTGGTCAAGGTGCACCAGGTAGAGGTAATGGTTTCAAAGGCAACACGGAGGCGAGATAGCCAGGGTTAGTTTATGCGGTCAGACGCCGTGACGATGGCGATGCACCTGATGTCATAACTGGTACGTTCTTCATCTTTGATGTACCTGTTACTGCTTTGATAGATATCAGATCTACCCATTCGTATGTTGCTACTGCTATATCTAGAAATTTAAACACTAGATCTGAGATTACTGATAGAAAGATGACGGTAATTAGTCCTTTAGGACAGCCAGTGATAGTAGATAAATTGTTTAGAGACGTGCCCTTAGAAATTCAAAGAAAAATATTTTTGGAGGATTTAATGGAACTGCCTTTTAGCGAATTCGACCTTATTTTGGGCATGGACTGGTTGGTGAAGCACCGTGAGCACTTGGATTGTGCTGCAAAGTGGATGTCGATAAGGACTTTGGAAGATAAGGAAGTGGTAATGATGGGCGAACGGAGAAACTATTTAGCAAATGTGACATCTGCTTTAAAAGTAGAAAGTTGGTGCAAAAAGGGTATGGAGCTTTCCTAGCCTTCATTTTTACTTTAGATGTTAAGGAATTATCGGAGAAGGTGTTAGAACGGTGAAAAAATTTTCAGATGTTTTTCTCGAGGAACTTTCGGGTTTACCTCCAGATCTGGAAGTAGAGTTTGGCATTGAGCTTTTGCCCGGAACGACTCCGGTGTCCATTTCTCCTTATAAAATGGCGCCGAATGAGTTAGCGGAGCTTAAGGCTCAAATTTAGGAGTTGTTGGATTGGGGATTAATTCGACCGAGCGTGTCTCCGTGGGGAGCACCGGTCTTGTTCGCCAAGAAAAAGGATGAGTCGATGCGTATGTGCATCGATTATAGGCAGTTGAATAAATTGACGATCAAGAATAGGTATCCATTGCCGAGAATCAATGACCTGTTTGATCAGTTGAGAGGAGCTTCAGTTTTCTCCAAGATAGATTTGAGATCGGGTTATCATCAACTCAAGGTTAAGGAGGCAGATATTTATAAGATGGCATTTCGAACTCGTTATGGACATTATGAGTTTTTGGTGATGCTGTTTGGATTGACCAATGCACCAGCTGCGTTTACGGACATGATGAACCGAGTCTTTCAACCCTACTTAGACCGGTTTGTGGTGGTGTTCATAGATGATATCTTAGTATACTCGAGGAATGAAGAAGAGCATGACTCATATCTGCGCATAGTATTGCAAATATTGTGAGAAAAGTAACTTTATGCCAAATTTAGTAAGTGTGAATTTTGGCTGAAGGAAGTGACTTTCTTAGGACATGTTGTGTCGGCCAAAAGAATCAGAGTTGATCCTCGGAAGGTAGAGGCTTTGTTAGATTGGAAACCACCGAAGTCAGTGGATGAGATTTGGAGTTTCCTAGGGTTGGTTGGTTACTACAGGCGTTTCGTTGAAGGGTTTTCGTTAATTGCAGCACCTTTAACTAAACTGTTGCACAATGGAGTACCATTTGTGTGGTCAGATTAGCAGTAAGAGAGTTTTGAGAAATTGAAGAAGATTCTGAAGGAAGCACCAGTATTGATTCAACTTGAGGCTGGAAAAGAGTTTATTGTTTACTGCGATGCGTCACACACGGGCTTGGGATGTATGTTGATGCAAGGTGGTAAAGTAGTGGCTTATGCATCTCGGCAGTTAAGGTCGCACGAAGTCAATTATCCTACTCGTGATTTAGAGTTGGCTGCGGTGGTTTTTGCTTTGAAGATTTGGTGGCACGACATGTACGGCAAGAAGTCGATCATTTATACAGATCAGAAAAGTCTAAAGTACCTCCTTACCCAAAAGGAGTTGAACTTAAGACAGCGGAGATGGATAGAGCTGTTGAAGGATTATGACTTCTCAATCGAGTATCATCCTGGAAAGGCTAACGTAGTGGCAGACGCGTTGAGTCGTAAGGTAATATCGGAGTTAAGAGCAATGTTTGCTCATCTTAGTTTGTATGAAGATGGCAATCTGCTAGCGGAACTTCAGGTAAAGCCTATATGGTAAGAACAGATCAAGGAGAAGTAGTTATCAGATGAAAAGTTGGGTCCATTAATTCAACAAGTTGAAAGTGGTGTAATAGGGGATTTTGGATTGAATAAGGATGGAGTACTGTGTTTTCGCAGAAGAATTTGTATGACCAAGGATTCGGATTTGAGGCTAATGATTCTGTGAGAGGCGCATAGTAGCCCCTATACTATGCACCCCAGAGGGAATAAGATGTATCGAGATCTCCGTGAACAGTATTGGTGGCCAAGGTTGAAGCGGAAGTTACTAAATATGTGAGTAAGTGCTTGACTTGTCAACAAGTGAAGGCGGAACATCAATTGCCGTCAGGATTGCTGCAATCGGTGAAGATTCCATTATGGAAGTAGGAACAGATAATGATGGATTTTGTTAGTGGGTTACCCTTATTGCCTACTAAGAAAGATTTCCGTCTGGGAATAGTGGATAGATTGACGAAGACTGCCCATTTTCTACCTGTTCGAACGGATTTCTCACTATAGAAGTTGGCCAAGCTGTATGTAGCTTAAATCGTGAGGTTACATGGGGTATCAGTGTCTATTATTTTGGACAGGGACCCTAGGTTTACATCGCGGTTTTGGAAAGCTTTGCATGAGGCTTTGGGAACAAAGTTAAACTTCAGCATAGCTTTTCATCCTCAGTCAGATCGTTAGTCGAAAAGAGTAATCCAAATTTTGGAAAACATGTTAAGGGGTTGTGTAATTGACTTCAGAGGTAGTTGGGAGGATTTTCTACCATTTGCAGAATTCGCGTATAACAACAGTTATCAATACAGTATCCAAATGGCACCCTATGAAGCGTTATATGGTCGTAGGTGTCGTACCCCTACTTGTTGGACTGAATTGGGGGAACGACAGTTATTGGGTCCTATTGATATCTGATATGGAAGAAAAAGTAAAGGTGATTCGAGCACGATTAAAGGAAGCTTCGGATAGACAAAAGTCGTATGCGGATCTGAAGCGTAAGGATATTGAGTTTACGGAGGGAGATCAGGTCTTTTTAAAGGTTTCACCTTGGAAGAAGATCTTTAGATTTGGAAAGAAGGGCAAGTTGAGCAATAGATTCATCGGACCATACCGTGTGTTGAAGCGTGTAGGACCAGTGGCTTATCAGCTTGAATTACCTCCAGAGTTGAGTCAGATTCATAGTGTTTTCCATGTTTCTATGTTGAGGCGTTATCGATCGGACCCGACTCACATAGTACCGGTAGAGGAAGTTGAGTTAAGACCTGACTTGTCGTTTGAAGAAGAACCAGTGACAATTTTAGCTCGAGATATTAAAGTGCTAAGAAAGAAGTCAATACCGTTGGTTAAGGTTCTTTGGTGTAATCACGAAGCGGAGGAAGCTACGTAGGAGCCTGAGGACACTATTCAGCAGCAATATCCTCACCTCTTTTAACCAGGTAAATTTTGAGGACGAAATTTTTTTTAAGGGGGTAGAATTGTAATATCCTAAAATTTAGTATTGATATGATGCATTATTTTGGTGCTAGCTAGTGAGATGATTCAATGTGTGTGTTTAAATAGTCTCGAGAAAGCTCAGGATTTATTTGGATTTAGAATAATTTTTGGTAATGAGTACTTTAAAGAAGTGGAACAAGTAACCTTAAAGCTTAAGGAAATTAAGAGGTAGTTAGCATAAGATGAGCAAGTAGTAAAGAGGAGTTGGCGCCATATGTTTACCTTGAGGGAAGAGGTTCGAATCCCTTGATGTGCATGTGAATTTTATTTTTTTTCTTTTGATTTCTTTCCTCATAGTGTCGGTCAAGCCTAGTATTTATGGTAGGTTGGACTTTAATTTTTATGGTAAGGTAGCTAAGAGAAAAGGCAAGTGTTTAACTTAAGGTAGGAAATCATTTGAACAAGGTAAACAATTGTTTTCTTTTGGCCAATTCACATTTTGACCATTTCGGTCTTATTGCTCCTTTTCTCTTCAAACCATTTCTCCCTAGTGCCGAAATCACCAAGACCTTGGAAGGCCATTTTCTCTTTTCTTTTCTTTTTTCCGAATGCCCACTAGCCTCAAACTCATTTCTTCGTTCATCTTCCATTCTAGAAAAGAACCAAAACCTAAAAACCTTATTATTTTTTTTATATACCTTTCTTCATCTTTTCTTCTTACAAAAATCTCTCAAATATTATGCTCCCTTTTATTTTCACCATGGCCGAATGTTACTAAGCATCATCCCCTTCAATTTCCCTCCATAACTGAATCTTCTACCACTTACATATCTCCTTCTCAATCATTTTTCTTTCTACTCACACTTTAATCAATCGGTAAGTGGCTAGTACAATATTTTGGTATTGTTATTTTCCCTTTCTTTTGTGTCGAATCTATTCGTGGTGTGGGATGGCCTTTTTGGATTGAGACCATCATCATACCATATCTCATTCTAATCTTTTCTCTATCATAGAAACTTAGTGGAAGGCCGAAGCTTGGAGTGTTCGAAGTCATCGTGTAACACTAGGATTCAGTTCAAAATCTAAGGTAAGGGTTTTCTTTCGAGGATTTCATATTATTTCGTTAAAGATAGGGTTTATTAATCGATTTTATCATAGGGACTCTATCACTCGATTTTCATCCTTTGAACGTAAGGATTTTGTGGTAAGCCGATTTCGCTCATAAGACCAATCGTTTTTAATTACGAAATATTAGTTTGGACTAATATTCATTTGTCAATGGAGGCTAACAAGATCGAATATAAAGGAGTGGTGAATAGTGATTGAAAAAAAGCAAATTTGCAATCCCCTCTAGATTCAAACGAAGGGCCGTTTTAGAGATCCGGGATTTTCCATTGGGTTGTGGACCGTCAACCGGGGAAAATCGGCAAATAGTTGTTATTCACGATTTCGAGGGTAAATCTTAGATCATTTGTTTAGAGTAGTTTTGTTAGATCACATTTATTTTTCTAATCGAGCGTTAAACATATTTTTAGGTGACGACGATCAAGAAAGTGTAGTGCTTACCGTAATCAGGTGTGTAATCTCACACCATATATCATGGGATGGATATTTATACTGTGACAAATGGTAAATCGCTCGATTTAGTCACTTGTTAGTGAGATCAAGTAAGACGGCATAATTACCATTATTTTGGTAGAAACTATAAAAATCGGTATTAAGACTGTGATAAATGGGCCAAATCTGTATTGTGATAAATGGGCCATGTTGATATGTGATAAATGGGCCAAATGTGTTATTTGATAAATGGGCCATCTTGATATGTGATAAATGGGCCAAATGTGTTATATGATAAATGGGCCAAATGTTTTATATGATAAATGGGCCAAATGTGATATGTGATAAATGGGTCAAATGTGTTATTTGATAAATGGGCCATATTGATATGTGATAAATGGGCCAAATGAAAATGCATATTATATGTACATGATTTGTATGGGTTGGGATTTTGATGAAGAGAAGTTCTGTTAGCTTTGCTACATAATTCTGATGGCTTCATGCCCAGTTTAATATATGGATTCATGCCCAGTATGATTTATGGCTTAAATGCCCAGTTTGGTGTGTTGGCGGGGTGGGTAACTAAAGCTCGCCACAGGTGTGCTGGTTGGTATGGGTGGTGTGTAGCGGATGGAAATTAGGTTTGGTTTGGGAATTTCATATCACATGCATATTATATGTTATTATTATTATTGTAAATGGGCTTAGGCCCAAATAATTGCTTAATGAGATTTTTGGCCTAGTGGACTATGGTATGTGGGTTACACATTGAGTTCTAAGTAACTCACCCCGTTTACCTTACTCTTTTCAGGTAATGATCAGTGATGGAGGCTTGGGCCGAGGACGACTCAGTGGAGGCCATACTACAAATTATGGGTTATTTAAATTTTAGATTTCTTTATAAGTACTTTTTAATATTTTTGCTATTTTGTAATAAGGCCTCTAGTTAAATTTTTATGGATGTTTTACTTATGGATGGATTTTATATTACGTTTTAAATACTTAAGTGGGATTTCTTTTCTAAAATAGAAATATATGTTTTTCTTAAATATACGCATTTAAAAGGATTTCTCTCTTAAATATTTTTAATCTCAGGAATTTTTCTGTAACAATATTTTAAATTCTTGTTTTCAAATCACCTTCGAACTCTTAAAATTTTCTCAAAATATTAAATTGATTTTTCCTAAGTTTTAAATTTTTATAATTTTTATGACCCAAATTTTTAGATTAGTAATCAAACTTAGTTTTCAATAACTCCACGTTAAAATGATCTTTTTATCCAATTTCTTTTAAATCTTTGAAAGATTAGGTGTATGTTCATTTTGTGTGACATGTCAAACTTGGTCTTAACGCATAGACCGGGTTTGGGGTGTTACAATTGTCCTATGGATAGTGTGATAGATCTCCAATGAACTTCTAACCGATTGAGCTTTCGATAATCTGTAAAGTAAAGGAAAATAATTACGTAAGTAATGAATGCTTAATAAGCTCATTTAAACTTTAAACATATCCATTACAATAATGAACTTTAAAAATTATATAAACCTTTATCAATGCCATAGGATTAATAAAGCCTATATAACACCATCAAACTCTCAAGTTAGCGTACTTGTTCATGATACATATTGTAACATCCCGAAAATGGGGTTATTTGGAATTTAATTATTTTTCTTATGTAAGAACTGCTATGTCATTATTTATGGAATAATAATGATCAATTTAAGTCTTTGTGTTGGTTCGATTTGGTAGGAAATTTTAGTTTTTAAATTTTTAAGGTAGGGAGCCTTGGCAAGAGGGTGTTATAAGAATAAATGGGGATAATTTGGACATAAAATGAGCTTAGACCAAGTGGCAAAGCAAGCCCACTTAAGAGCTACATGTGACGCCACCAAGGGAGCAAGGAGAGCCTTGGTTCGAGTCACAAAAATCCCTCTTTTTGGCAATATGATGGACGGCACATAAGGGAGAGTCCTATCTCTCTTTAAATTTTATTTTCTTTAGATAATCAAGGATAATATGAGTTTCTTTTTATTATTTTATTTTATGAGGATAATAGGGGATATCACATGAATTGTTTAAGGATTAATACTTATTATTGGAAATTAAATCAAAATAGTTAGGATTAAACTAAATGGTTGGCCTAGAGTGATTCAAGGAGTTAAGATGAAACTTGGACTCCTTGTTGAGGAGGAGTGATGGCTAGGACTTTGAAAGAGGGGGGGGAGTGGCCGAATGCTTATATAAGCACTTAAGTGATCACTTGCTTTCCTTTTTTTCCAAGTTTGCTAGCCGAATCTTTAAACCCTCTCATCTTTTATTTTTTTTCTTTCTTTCTTTTACATCCTCTCCAAAACCTAGGCCGAAACCCTCCTAGCATCTCCCATTGCCGAATTCCCCTCCTCAATTCCTTCTTCTTTTATTTTCCTACTAGCCGAATCATCCATTCTCTACCTATCTTTCTTCTTTCACCAAAAATCCAGCCTTGATTTAAACCCCCTAGCCGAAACTAACTTATATCAAAGTGCCGAAACCCCTTTTCTTTATGGTTTACTTGGCCGAATGGTATAGTGGCTTGAGCACATCGGGATTTCGCTAAGGGTTCAATCAATTGTATGGTGTTTCGGATTTTGGAAATCGACAAAGCAAGCCGTCATTTGTGACCAATCAAGTGGTAAGTGTTGGTAAGAATTGGTTTTCATGGGATCTAGTTTGTAAATATTTAAAAGTCAAGGCTAATGGCTTGTTTACTAACGGTGATAATTGATGAAGCGAGATTAGGAATCGAGTATTGTGATTGATTATCCAAAAGCGTAAGGGTAAGGTTTGGGTTCAAAAGGTGAACCCTTAAAATTGATTGATTTGGCCGAATGTACTAACACATGTCTTGGCGAATATAGAAGCGATAGATCTAGGGTGATCGGCTCTTCTTTCGGGATTTAGACTATCCGGTGGTGACGGTGTGTACATACACACTATATAATATATTAAATATGCTTAACTTTGTGAATGCTCCTTTCTATGAATGTAGCATTGGAATGAATACCAAATCGGTATAAGTGGTGATTCGTAAGTACCACATTAACGTGATCTATTATTATTAATGCTTTTGGTAAGCATGATGTGTTGACACATGAAATTCTGAATGTGATGGCATGAAATATATGTATGTTTATCATTGTGGGATTGATGAGTGGAGGCGGTATTATTGTGCCGACGGGCACCAGTGTTTTGGTAACACACCGTGACTATATGTCACCGGAGGTTTGGTACCTCAGGAGGTTTGGTACCTCAATAGCGACTTGTCCCACGTGGTTGACACCACCGTGGGTTGGCCCCACTTGAGATATGGGATCGTCTCGCGGTGATTTGGTATCACACGATGGGTTGGCCCCATCACCCGATTTGTGTCTACGGACACGGTGTTTTAGTAACACATTGTGACTATATGTCACCGGTGGTTTGGCACCACCAGTGGTTTGGTACCACAGCAGGGTGATAAAGTGGCGTATGGTTGGCTAGGATGGGTACACATTATTTTGCATATTAAATGTTATATTTTGTGTATGAAAATGTTTTAAAACGGGGGAAGGGTTACATACTGAGTCTTGGTGACTCACCTTCTCCATTATTTTTTTTTTTCAGGTGATGCTTAGATCGCGGACATGGAGCCGGAGGGACTTGAGGAGGCCATGCGATGGATTTAAAACTAAATAGACTTTAATTTTAGTTATTTTAAATTTGGTTATTGGGTTGTTTATCTCGGTTGTAATAAGGCCTCATATTACTTTACTTTGTTTTTTTTTATATGTTGGATATTTTTATTTGTACTATGAAATTTGAATAACGCGTTTTATAAAATTAACACGAAAATGTTTTATCGTGCCATGAACTGTCGAAAATTTGTGTAACAACTTGACTTAATTAAATGTTCAAATTGGACTAAGTATATTTTCAAAGAAGATAACTTAAAATGAGCGATTTTCAACAAAACTTAAGTGGATTTAGAAAATAGGTTTCAAAACTTCTTCTTAGTAACGACCCATATTCGGTCCTAACGATTGGGTGGGTGTGGCTATTACAAATTGGTATCGAGCCAGTTCAAAACTCGGTATGGGGGGCCCAAGGCCCAAAAATGTTTTAGTAGGCCTTATTAATTGTTTTGGGTTTTTTAAGCGGCATGGCCGAGTCTCAAGACCGATCCGCCTGAGTAAGTACATCTAAACCTCTGTGTGAATTATATTACGTAGAAGGGTAGGAAGCATGGAGCGTAGATAGACTTATAGGAATTTGAACCCTAGGATTAGATTACTCAAACACACAAGCTAAACATAAGACTTAAAGAACTAAACCAATCTATGACTTAGTCATGAGCTAGGGTGTGGTAACCCCATGCATGTCTAGGATTGGAGCAGGAAGAGCTGGTATTTAAGCGGTCAGGTGACTCACCACCTCTTGCAGTATCCTACCAGTGCGTAGCTTGGGTTCACCTTAACTCGGAGGCTCGATGGTGTGGTAACCTCATGCGCATGTCTAGAAAGGTTCGGTGGGAGCTTGGTATTTAAGCGATCCGCGTGACTCACCTCCTCTCCACAGAAACTCGCTGGTGCGTAGCTTGGGTTCACTACGACCAAGAAGGCTCGGTCATAGGCCAAACCCAATGACTAAACCCGAAAGGGAATTAGCCATGTTTTGAAAGAACGAAACAACAAGAACCTAATGTTTTCAAAATTTCTGTAATAACTCTTTCAAATCGGAAAACATCATTTTACAACGTTTTCCTTGAAAAACTTGATTTCTGGAAAAATTACAAAAATGCCCTTAGGGGTAAAATTACTAAAATACCCTCGGTTCATAAAATATCAAATCAATGATTTTGTCCAAAAATTTTAACTATTCTATAAATATTCAACAACTTAGCCTTGAAAATCATCAGCAAAATATTTGGTTTTGGAAAAAATTACGAAAACGCCCTCAACTTACAAAATTACCAAAATGCCCCTGAGTACAAAAATTTTTGCAACATCACCGTTTTAAGAAGGAAAATTCTCAAAAGGGACCCTCAGAGTTTTATAATGGTTAAAACACCCTTGTTTTACAAAAAAAAAAAAAAAAAAAATTACCCCTGATGGACAAAATTACCAAAATACCCCTGGCTTCAAAGTGATGATGTATCCTTAAAATTTTACAACTTTTTCAGAAAAACCCTCCAGTTTTGGGAATTTCAAAAACAACCCACTCAACTAAAGTTTTAAAATCTCTTTTATTACGAAAATACCCCTGTAGGAAAAATGACGAAAATACCCCTGGGTTAGAAATGGGCAGAAATGTCCGAGGAGTGAATAGGTATGGAAAGCATTAGGGAATGGATGCAAGAACTTCTTTGTGTGAACTAGGATAGAAGACTGAAACCTTGTTTGCACGAAAGAATCTCTAATTAAAAATTTCTTCATAAAATTTCTTCGCGAGTAATGAAGTGGAACAAACGCTAATACATAAAATTTCTCTTAATCAGTTAAAAGCGCAGAGATAGGATGAGTTCTAGAGGGCGTGGGACGCCGTGGGCCAGTAGGGGTAGGATGCGGTGTACGAACCCGTCAGTCGGGACAAGGTTAAAGCGATGTACCTCGCCACCACCACCTCCACTTTTGGAGCGGAGAGGCGGATCGAGACGGGAGGAGAGGCAGTATCTCAAGCGGTATTGCGAGTCCTTGAATTGGTGGCTGGGGCTGGTGGAAATTTAGGAGCTCGAAAATCTGTTCCCGAGCGGATTCGGTCCAACGGAGCTGAGGTGTTTCGGGGTGTGTCAGGAGTGGCACCCAGTGTAGCAGAGTATTGGCTGGAATCTACGGAAAGGATAATGGATGATCTTGACCTGACCGAGGAGGAAAAGCTGAAAGGGGCTGTGTCGCTTCTAAAGGATGAGGCGTACCAGTGGTGGCTGACAGTTCGGGATGGAGCCACAGCGGATGATCTTACGTGGGACTACTTCAAACCGCCTTTCGGAAGAAGTATGTGGGCCTGGCTATAATGACGTGAGAGGAAGGCTTTTGGGTCTAGTACAAGGAACTAAGTCGGTGGCCAGTATGAGGCGAGTTTTTAAAGGTGAGTAGGTATGCGGAGGAATCGTAGCTTGAACATGAGCTGTGTCCGCTTTGAGGACGGACTCAGAGATGACTTGAGGTTCTTGATTGCCCATGCGGGTTCGTGAGTTTTCATCTCTGGTGGAAAAGGCTAAAGTAGCCGAGGGATCAAGGAGGTCGTGAGGCAAAATTATAGTAGAAATAATCGGAAGAGAGGATTTGGGTCAATTTGGATCCAGTGGTAATGATCGAGAAGAAGGCTAGGCGAGTGGGCCGTCAGTGACAAGGCCGTAGCTAATAATCGAGGCCGGCTCGATTACAATCGTTGTGGGAAGTCCCATTGGGGAGGTTGTTCGACCGTGATAGAGGATGTTTTGAGTGTGGATCTTTAGAACATCGGTCGAGATTGTCCCGGCGAGCTGGAATCACTGAGGCGTAACTGCACTCGGGGACGAAATGTGGGACCGCAGAGGGTCGTGGTAATGGCGAGAGAAGCAATGGTCCTAACCGAGGTCGAGGAACTCGAGGCGGAGGTTCAGCAACACAGAGGCTAAGCGACTGGCTTAGTCTATCTGCAAGGCGTCATGAGGAGGGTGACTGACGGATGTCATAACCGAGACGTTTCGATTTTTGGTCTCCTTATTATGCATTAATTGATGTGGGGTCTACACACTCATACGTAGCCGATGAGTGTGGTAGAGACTTTGAACCTAGACTCTGAGGCTAACTGCTAGGGAGATGACCGTAGTGAGTCCTTTAGGTCACTCTGTAGTGGTAGACAAACTTTTAGGACGTACCCTAGAACTCCAGGGTCGATTCGGTCGATCGATGGAACTACCATTCGGGAGTTCGATTTGATCCTTGGAATGGATTGGTGGCTAAGTGTCGAGCAAATTTGGATTCTTGACTAAGCGCATGGTTCTTAAGACAGTGAAGGTGGTGAAGTGGTTATGATAGGTGATAGAAGGAATTACCTATCCAATGTGGTGTCTGCCTTGAAGGCGAGGAAGATGGTCAAGAAGGGTTGTAAGGCGTATTTGGTTGAATTTGTGCTTTGGAAGCTAAGGAGTTAGTAGTTGGAAAGGTCCGAACGGTTGGGGAATTTCTTGATGTGTTCCCAGAAGAACTTCCGGTTCCGCCTCGGGGCAAGGAAGTCGAATCGATATAGACTTGCTACCCAAAGCAGCACCGTGTCTATAGCACCTTACCGAATGGCACCAAAAGAATTGGTGGGTGAAGGCTCAAATTGAGAGCTCTTGGATAAGGGATTTATTCGACCTAGTATATCTCCGTGGGAGCGCTGTGTTGTTCGTCAAGAAGAAGGGCGGTTCTATGCGAATGTGCATCGACTACCGTCGATTAAACAAGTTAACGATCAAAACAAGTACCCATTGCCTCGGATCGATGACTTGTTTGACCCGATTGAAGAAGCGTCGGTGTTTTCGAAGATAGACCTTAGGTCGGGTTACCATCAACTTAAGGTGAAGGGGCGATGTTCACAAGACGGCTTTTCGAACTTCGGTATGGGCATTACGAGTTCTGGTGATGCCATTCGGTTGACCAATGCCCCGGCGTTCATGGACTTAATGAGCGAGTTTTTCAACGATACCTAGATCAATTTGTCGTAGTGTTCATAGGCGACATATTGGTTTACTCTAAGACGGAGGAGGAGCACGACAAGCATTTGCGGATAGTTCTACAAGTGCTAAGGAAAAGCAATTATATGCCAAATTGATGAAGTGCAATTTTGGTGAGGAGGTGGCTTTCTTAGGTCACGTGGTGTCGTGGAAGGATTAGAGTGGATCCCATAAGATTGAAGCGGTATTGGAGTGGAAACCGCCTAAGTCGGTGGCGAGATCTGAGTTTTACGGGGTTAGCGGTGGTATGGAGATTTGTGGAAGGGTTCTCTCGATCGCAAAGACCGTTAACCAAGTTGCTAAGGAAAGGTGTTCCGTTTGTATGGTCGGGAAGCGAAGAAAGCTTTGATAAGCTAAGGAAAATTTTGACTAAGCTCGGTTTAGTGCAACCCAGGCGGTGGAAATTATTCACGATCTATTGTGATGCATCTCACACCGGTTTGGGGTGTGTGTTGATCTGAGATGGGAAGGTAGTAGCCTATCGTCCCGCTTGGTGAGACCGCATGAGGTTAACTATCCAACTCACGACACAGAGTTAGCCGCGATCGTCTTCGCCGAAAGTATGGAGACATTATCTTTATGGGGAGAAGTCGGTAATTTACGGACCACAAAAGTTTGAGGTATCTTGACACGAAGGATCTGAATCTGAGGCAATGCCGATGGATTGAGTACATTAAAGGACTACGATCGTTCCATCGAATATCATCGGGTAAAGCTAACGTGGTGGTCGGCGCATTAAGCGGAAGGTCGTGGCGATTTAAGAGCCATGTTTGCTCGATTGAGCCTCTATGACGATGGAAGCCTTTTGCGTAACTTCAAGTTAAGCCAGCGTGGATCGAGGAGATTAAGGATAAGCAGTTAATGGATGAAGGGTTAAATCGAAGAGAATACAAGTTCGAATGGTGGTGTAGAGGGTATAGTGTATTTGGTGATGGTGTGCTATGTTTTGGGACGACCTTGTATGCCAAAAGATATGGAGTTGAGGCGGAAAATTCTCGGGATGCTCATAGCAGCCCATACGCTATGCATCCGGAGGAAGCAAGATGTATGGAGATCTACGGAAGCAGATTACGGTGGCGGATTGAGCGTGAGATAACGAAATTAGTGGGGAAGTGTTTGACGTGTCAGCAGGTGAAGGCTGAACACCAGTTGCCATCAGGGCTACTTCAACCGGTAAAGATCCCTCAATGGAAATGGGAGAGGATCACTATGGATTTCGTCAGTGGTCTTCCCTTACGCCCAGCAAGAAAGATGCAATTTGGGTAATCGTGGACCGTCTGACCAAATCAGCTCACTTTATCTGGGTAAGAATGGACTACTCACTCCGAAACTAGCGAAGTTGTATGTGGTGAGATAGTCGATTACATGGTGTACTGATCGATTATCTCGAGATAGGGACCCAAGGTTCACTTCGAGGTTTTGGAAAGCGTTACATCAAGCGTTAGTGCAGCGGTTGGATTCAACCTGACTTTCCATCCTCGACGGACGAGCAATCGAAAGGGTCATCTGAGATCTTAGAAGATATCTTTGAGGGTTGTGTCTTGGAATTAGAGGTAGTTGGGAGGAATTCTTACCTCTAGCCGAGTTCGCCTACAACAATAGCTACCAGCGAGTATTAGGATGGCACCATCTGAAAGCCTTGTATGGGCGGAAATGTCGAACTCCGACATGTTGGGACGGAGTTAGGTGAACGACAAGTGTTGGGCCCAAATTGGTAGCAGAGGCGAAGACAAAGTCAAAGTGATTCGGTCTCGTCTTAAGGAAGCATCGATGAAGATGAAGTCTTACGCCGATCTCAAACGCAAGGAAATGGAGTATCTTTGTAGGAGACAAGGTCTTTACGAAGGTGTCGCCTTGGAAGAAGGTATTAAGATTTGGACGAAAGGGAAGTCGAGCCCAAGATTCATTGGCCCATATACAATCTTGAAGCGAGTTGGACGGTAGCTTATCGACTTGAGCTGCGCGTGAATTAAGTCGATACATGACGTCTTTCACGTATCAATCTTTGAGGCGGTGTCGGTCGATCCATCACACGTGGTGCCGTGATGTAAATCGAGGTTAACGCAGACTTATCTTTTGAGGAGGAACCGGTTCGGATCTTGAGCGAGACATAAAGGTTCTACGTAGGAAGTCGATGCCCTTAGTGAAAGTGCTATGGCGGAACCATGGTCTTGAGGAAGCTACGTGGGAACCCGAGGATGTGATCTGGCGGCAATACCCTCATCTGTTTTAGTTATGTAATTTCGGAATGAAATTTATTTTAAGGGGTAGAAGCGTAACATCCGAAAATGGGGTTATTTGGAATTTAATTATTTTTCTTATGTAAGAAGCTGCTATGTCATTATTTATGGAATAATAATGATCAATTTAAGTCTTTGTGTTGGTTCGATTTGGTAGGAAATTTTAGTTTTAAATTTTTAAGGTAGGGAGCCTTGGCAAGAGGGTGTTATAAGAATAAATGGGGATAATTTGGACATAAAATGAGCTTAGACCAAGTGGCAAAGCAAGCCCACTTAAGAGCTACATGTGGCGCCACCAAGGGAGCAAGGAGAGCCTTGGTTGAGTCACAAAATCCTCTTTTGGCAATATGATGGACAGCACATAAGGGAGAGTCCTATCTCTCTTTAAATTTTATTTTCTTTAGATAATCAAGGATAATATGAGTTTCTTTTTATTATTTTATTTTATGAGGATAATAGGGGATATCACATGAATTGTTTAAGGATTAATACTTATTATTGGAAATTAAATCAAAATAGTTAGGATTAAACTAAATGGTTGGCCTAGAGTGATTCAAGGAGTTAAGATGAAACTTGGACTCCTTGTTGAGGAGGAGTGGACGGCTAGGACTTTGAAAGAGGGGGGGGAGTGGCCGAATGCTTATATAAGCACTTAAGTGATCACTTGCTTTCCTTTTTTTCCAAGTTTGCTAGCCGAATCTTTAAACCCTCTCATCTTTTATTTTTTTTCTTTCTTTCTTTTACATCCTCTCCAAAACCTAGGTAAAACCCTCCTAGCATCTCCCATTGCCGAATTCCCCTCCTCAATTCCTTCTTCTTTTATTTTCCTACTAGCCGAATCATCCATTCTCTACCTATCTTTCTTCTTTCACCAAAAATCCAGCCTTGATTTAAACCCCCCTAGCCGAAACTAACTTATATCAAAGTGCCGAAACCCCTTTTCTTTATGGTTTACTTGGCCGAATGGTATAGTGGCTTGAGCACATCGGGATTTCGCTAAGGGTTCAATCAATTGTATGGTGTTTCGGGATTTTGGAAATCGACAAAGCAAGCCGTCATTTGTGACCAATCAAGTGGTAAGTGTTGGTAAGAATTGGTTTTCATGGGATCTAGTTTGTAAATATTTAAAAGCCGAAGGCTAATGGCTTGTTTACTAACGGTGATAATTGATGAAGCGATTAGGAATCGAGTATTGTGATTGATTATCCAAAAGCGTAAGGTAAGGTTTGGGTTCAAAAGGTGAACCCTTAAAATTGATTGATTTGGCCGAATGTACTAACACATGTCTTGGCGAATATAGAAGCGATAGATCTAGGGTGATCGGCTCTTCTTTTCTGGATTTAGACTATCCGGTGGTGACGGTGTGTACATACACACTATATAATATATTAAATATGCTTAACTTTGTGAATGCTCCTTTCTATGAATGTAGCATTGGAATGAATACCAAATCGGTATAAGTGGTGATTCGGTAAGTACCATTAGCGTGATCTATTATTATTAATGCTTTTGGTAAGCATGATGTGTTGACACATGAAATTTACGAATGTGATGGCATGAAATATATGTATGTTTATCATTTGTGGGATTGATGAGTGGAGGCGGTATTATTGTGCCGACGGGCACCGATGTTTTGGTAACACACCGTGACTATATGTCACCGGAGGTTTGGTACCTCAGGAGGTTTAGTACCTCAATAGCGACTTGTCCACATGGTTGACACCACCGTGGGTTGGCCCCACTTGAGATATGGGATCGTCCGCGGTGATTTGGTATCACACGATGGGTTGGCCCCATCACCCGATTTGTGTCTACGGACACGGTGTTTTAGTAACACATTGTGACTATATGTCACGGTGGTTTAGCACCACCGGTGGTTTGGTACCACAACGGGGTGATAAAGTGGCGTATGGTTGGCTAGGATGGGTACACATTATTTTGCATATTAAATGTTATATTTTGTGTATGAAAATGTTTTAAAAGCAGGGAAGGGTTACATCTTGAGTCTTGGTGACTCACCTTCTCCATTATTTTTTTTCGGTGATGCTTAGATCGCGGACATGGAGCAGGAGGGACTTGAGGAGGCCATGCGATGGATTTAAAACTAAATAGACTTTAATTTTAGTTATTTTAAATTTGGTTATTGGGTTGTTTATCTCGGTTGTAATAAGGCCTCATATTACTTTACTTTGTTTTTTTTATATGTTGGATATTTTTATTTGTACTATGAAATTTGAATAACGCGTTTTATAAAATTAACACGAAAAATGTTTTATCGTGCCATCGAACTGTCGAAAATTTGTGTAACAACTTGACTTAATTAAATGTTCAAATTGGACTAAGTATATTTTCAGCAAGATAACTTAAAATGAGCAGTTTTCAACAAAACTTAAGTGGATTTAGAAAATAGGTTTCAAAAACTTCTTCTTAGTAACGACCCATATTCGGTCCTAACGATTGGGTCGGGTGTGGGCTGTTACACATATGAAAACAACC
Organism: Gossypium rotundifolium; assembly: GCA_025506655.1. NCBI lineage: Eukaryota > Viridiplantae > Streptophyta > Magnoliopsida > Malvales > Malvaceae > Gossypium > Gossypium rotundifolium. The sequence continues at coordinate 163,175,054 of CP106729.1, read as the reverse complement.
ATATATACATAAACATAGCATTTAATTCATCATTGTTACCATATGATCATGTTTCATTCAATTTGCTTACTTACCATTTCTAATACCATGAGTTTAATATAAGTCGATTCAAGCATCATCAAACTCACATGTTAGTAGATTCATTAACAATCTTATAAACTCAATTATAACATAAATAGCTTTCATAAAATACATTACATAAGCATAAACCTTTTCTTATAATTTTGAACTTTTCTATTAAGTCACTTAAAGTTCCATTCCTCTTCTTACTTATTTCATTTTAATAGTACAAACTATAAACATAAAAATCAACCATATGTGTTCTTGTCATCCACAATCTCAACCGATGAATTGTAACATTCAATTCAAAACTTAAATATATAACAAATCCATCAAAATTATTAAACAAGACACCTTATCGGGTTTTTCAATTCGATGAACATCTTACAAACAGGAGTACATCGACAATCCAACCAAAACACACCAGATGCTCATAAAAGCCAATCCATCCGAACATACCAATTCTCGTAAGAGCTAATCCCTCTAAAACACACCAATGCTCATAAGAGCTAATCCCTCTGAAACACAACAGTGCTCATAAGAGCTAATCCAACCGAAACACACCAAGACAGAGAGTATAACATGAGAGTTTGCAAAAAATTTTGAACCTCGGTTTACTCGGGACTTATATATATACCACTCCATAACCATCTCTATACAAGTCCCCCATAACACACCAAATCACAACTGTACTCTATCCCGCGTTCAATCAAATCCTAACATCAAATTCAATAACTTATCTCAAATAATCATTTATTATAAACAATTGAATACATATATTGTACCATGTTATACTATTCAACAATTCATATAAATGTTAAATTCTAAACCGTACGAACTTACTTGGACTGAATTGTAGTAATTGGAGAAGTTCAGGGACTACTCTGAAATTTTTCCTTTTCCACAAGTATATACGAGATCTTGATCTTAAATATAAGATTTCTCAATTATCAACTTACATTTCACATTTCAATCCATTTTACAATTAATACCCTTTTATTTTTCAAATTTACACAATTACCCTAACCTTTTACAATTTTTTTGTAATTTAGCCCCTTAACCCAAAATTCATCAAATTAACTATTTTTTGAAGTCAATATTCCATTAAAATATACTAGGCCCTTAACAGTCCCTAATGAATATTAAATTCACTATCAAACCTTAAAATTTTAACATTTTCACAATTTAATCCTAAAATCAAAATCTAACAAAAATCACTTTACAAAATCATCAAACAACACAATCAAAGCTCCAAATACATGACATTCATCAAAAATATTCACAATTCATTAATGGTAACTTTTAAAATTTTTAACATATTCAAAAATAAAGGTACGGGCTAACTGGATGTAGTTGCAACGATCTCAAAAACATAAAAAATTACAAGAGAACGAGTCGATATTACCTACCATGCAAAGAAAACACCCAAAACTGAAGCTTCACCTCCTTGTCTATAGATTTCGGCAATTGAAGAAGAAAATGAAATTAATTTTGTTTTTGATTCTTTAATTTTGTTTAAACTTTCATTAATTTACAAAATTGCCATCCAAAACACATTATTTTATCATTTCCTATTAAATTATCGTCCCACTATATTAATTAGGGCATAATTGTTACTTAAGTTATTCCTTCTTTATTTATTAAGCTATATCATCACTTAAATGCTATAATTAGCATATTTTGCATATTTTGCAATTTAGTCCTTTTAATTAATTAACTATCTAAACATTAAAATTTCTTAACAAAACTTTAATACAACTTTAATAATACTAATAAATATTAACGACTTGATTTATAGAAATAAGGTCTCAATACCTCATTTTTAAAACCACTTGACTTTAGGTTCATACCACTTGAACCTAATTATTATTTCAAATAGTATAAATTACCAATTCAAAATTTATTTTAATATCATATTTAACTCGTAAATATTAAATAATAACATTTACAAACTCACTCATTAGATTTGTGGCCCTGAAACTACTATTTTCGACACCACTGAAAAACAGGTCGTTACAACTCTCCCCCTTACGAAAATTTCATCCTCGAAATTTCTCACCTGATAATAGTTATTCAAATCAGGTCTTTCTTTCACCTTTTCAAAAGTATTCCAATAACAAAATCTATCATAACCCGTTCCCAATCAGACCTCACACCAAAATTTGATACTATACCTTAACTTATATAGATAACAGATATCTCAAAATAACTTTGTAATTCTCCGTTCTAATCACGTATACCAGTAGCCTTGTCTCAAAATGTTATACAATTCAGTCGATATCTAATGTAAATCAAATGGACTATGAATTACCTCATTTAAGATGTACCATATATCCTAGAATTATTTTGTGCACAAATTCGAATGTTTTCCCTACATCTTAAAATTCTCTAAAGAATTAATGGTTCTTCATGATATTCAACCCATCTTAATTCAAGATCATCTGAATGAAACGTTACAATAAACAACAACAAATTCTTCCCTGGTTGAGGATGAAGTAGATACATGACTTAACTAAACAACTTTGATGCTTTCCTATCATAACTTTACCATTAGTAGTACAACTACCGAGAAATTCCCAATAATCATCTATCGAAACATAACTGAAAAATCCAGATCATCGGATTCCAGATATATTAGATGATTTATCGCGTTTAGATAAAGTTCATAATTTTCATAACAGACTCTAACTGATGTATTTGACACATCTACATCTGTAACTTCCAATTGATAAACGTTCGATTACATGAAAAACTTCAAACAGTATCATTTAAATACAAGTTTGATAGATACTACAATCGAGACAGTTTTAACCCATAAAAATATTTCCCGATTATCACTAATATGGTTGATATTTTCTTGTATCATGTCTTCTAGAATATGAATTTCCCATTCTCTATAACAGCCTATTTTTTGTCAGATTGGAACATTGGTTTCGAGACCATAAATTCAAAGTCAAAATATTTATTTTACTATTATTTTAATGTCTATAGCATGATAATATTTTTATGTGAAAATTTCGTTAAGAAATTTTATCATTTGATTAGTCAATTTGATAAAAAGGACTAAATAGCGTGAAGTGCAAACGTGATGTTCTAATAGCTAAAGGTATTAAATAGCTATAGAACCTTAAAGTAAGAGTCCTTAAGTGGTAATTAGACCATTTCAATTGTGAGTGGAAATTTATGGGCTTAAAATGGATGTTTAATATGATTATATAATAAGGATAATTTGGTAATTAAGGTAAGTTAAATATAAAAAAAAACAAAACATCATCATCTTTTCACCATTTCTTAATCGATTATAGCAAAGAAGAAAGCCATTTTTAGGGCATGAAGCATTCTTTCATCTCCTAGCTCAATTATAAGTCCGTTTTGTCCTGTTTTTAATGAGTTCTATGTTTTTTGAGATTGTTACAACTTAGTCTAGCTAGCCTAGGGATTATTTTGCAAACCTGTTAAAGATTTTAGATGTTTCTATTGATGAATACATGTGTGTTTTGATGTTTGAGGATATATTATGAATGTTTGATGATAGTTATACAAGTTTTGTTAAGTGATTTTTAGTGAAAATGCAAATTAGGGATTAAATTAAGAAATGTTGAAAATTTGTGGTCAAAATGTGAAATAAATGAAAATATGGGCTAATAGGGACCTATTTGTAATTTGGCTAGCATGGGTTGTGGTTAAATTGCATTAATTTTTATTTTAATGAAATAAGGACTAAATTGTAAAAATGTGAAACATTAGAGGTAAGTGTGTAAAAGTGCCTTAATGTGAATTTTTGGACTAAATTGAATAGAGAGAGGATTAAATAAGTTGATTTTTATTACACATAGATCAAGAAAATTGAAATATAGACTTAGATCGAGGAAAGAACAAGGTTTCAGAATAGTTGACTCGTGCCGTCGTTTTTACATTCGAGGTAAGTTTGTATGTAATAAATTACGTTATAAATGTATTTTAAATTTTTTGATATGGCATAAAATGTGAATACAAGACTATGAACATATTCGGCAATGATACGATAATGATTCGGCATTGGAAATCCCGGTTAAACCTTAGAAATAGATTAGGATACGAATGACATGTCATTAGTGCTTATTGTGATTATGTGATCCGGGTGCTGGTCCTGTACGTCCTACCGGTGGTTGAATGTACCGGCATGTGTTACAATTACTTGACAGCTTGTGTGAGCAGCATTGTGTAGCTACGTCTTGACCCACAACTTGTGTGAGCAGGCCCGTTCATAGCTCGAGAGTGAGCATATATGTGATATGAGATTGAGATAGCATTGGCTATATATGTGGAACTTCGGTGCGAGTTTCCGAGTATCCTATAGTATTTTGAGTGGTTCAACAGGTAAATGAAATATGTGGTTAAGTATGAGATTAATACGAGATAGTACAGGTATGTATATGAACCGTATAAGCTTTAAATCGAAGTGATTTGTGAAGATCACATATAATCTTATGATTGAATAAGTGAAAGGTTTGTTAGTTAATATGAGTACATGATGATATATTTAATTTGTTGAATTGTGTATTTATGATTTCATTGAGTTTATTTCATACGAGCTTACTAAGCTATAAAGCTTACTTTGTTTATTTTTCCATGTTTTATAGTGATTTCAAAGATAGCTCGAATTCGAGGATCATCGGAGTCTATGTCACACTATCTTACTATCACTTGGTACTTTTGAACTTTGGTATTTTGGTATATGGAATGTATAGGGACTTTGGTCATTTTGGTTATGAGTTCATAATGATTTTTGTCATTTGAAATGGCTTGTAAATGTTAAAAGTTTTGGTTTGTATATAGTCATGAGAGTTGGCTCATTTTGGTTGATGTGGTTGTGTATATACCTGTGCATATGGCTCTTATTATGTGTTTGAATATGGTAATGTGTTGTTGGTTGATATTTGGAAATTAGAAGTACTAAATGGATTGAAATGAACTTAGCATGTTTATGAGATTAGGCTAAATGATGCAAATTTTGAAAGTGTTCATATTGGTGATTTGAGTTAATTAGATTTGATATGAATTGAGTGGTATATTATGGTATGAATGTGTTTTAGATTGGTTGGAAATGAAATTTTATGGATTTTGCTTGTTTGGAGTTAATTTAAGTGTTCATATATGCTATGTTTAAGTGCCATTGAGTTTGATGTAGGTGTACCAAAGTTTAGGTGGCAAATTGGTAAATAGCCTATTTTTGTCAACACGAGCGTGTGTCTCAGCCGTGTGTGATACACAGTCATATACACAGCCGTGTGTCCCCTGGTGTTCAAATAGAAACCAAGTCTGTATTCTCCACAGGGCCTCACACACGGGTGTATGACTTGGCCGTGTGGCATAAGTTAGTATACCCTACAGGTTTGACACGGCCTAGCACACGGCCTGGCACACGGGTGTGTATGGCCAATTGTAGGGCACATGGGCATGTATGTTGGCCATGTGAACCAAGTCATAGAGTTACACAAGGTTGGACATAGGCTGGGACACGGCCATCTGCTCCCATTTCAAATGTCCACATGGCCTGTGACACGAGCGTGTGTCCTCTATTTTTGAGAAAATTTTCTGTGTGTTCTAAGAGTTTTCAAAGTTATCGATTTAGTCCAGCTGCTCCCAATGCATGTTTAGGGCCTTGTAGGCTTGTATTAGGGACAAAATGATTGGTTGTGAATGAATTGTATTTGAAATGATTAATTTGTATGAGAAATGAATGTTTTAATGTGTGATAAGTTCGGTAATGCTCCATAACCCTATTTCAGCATTGAATACGGGTGAGGGGTGTTACATTCTCACTGTCTGTCTATTTACCAGTGAATTCACCAAAATTTATTCCTGAACCTAGGGATAAACTCAAATGCATACAACTCAATTAACTTTTCAAGTGCATAGTCCATTCTAACTAAAACAAATGAGTCGATCTTATTAACCTGATAGTAACAATTCAGAATAATTCTTTCTTCTTGTTGTCAAGATAATCCAGATATATAGTCTATCGTAATTTTCTCAGAATACCATTCAGAGATCATCACCAATTGTATTAACTCATACGAAATATGACATCCAGGTTTGACTTGCTGATATAATTCAAATTTACCTGAGTAATGAGAACCAATATGTGAGGTTAAGCTCGATCTTATATCGTCTATACTTTTATCATTATTTATCCTTTCATGAAAGCTAAAAATGGGATACTTAATGAAACTATTTCAATTATTATCATCGAAGTTTTGAACCATACTGGAGCCACAACCATCAGATGAATAAGAAGGATTTTTTTTCTCTTCACGAATACTTTCCCTTAGACGGACCACAGTACTCTAATAAGACCGACGTTACAACCATACAGATAGAACAATACTTCAAATATTAATAGTGCACTCCAAAACAAGATAGACCAAAAATCGAATATAGTTCTAGTAACAACAAGTGCAGCAACACAACCTTCATAAATCTGATATATGTATCAACATGCTTCTGTGATCCATCCAAGAATTATAACCGTAACAGATAGAATTATCTCAAGCCAATTTATATCTTTAAAGATGAACTATATTTGATAGAATAAACAATAAGAGCAATAAGAAAGCCAAGATAATGAAGTCCAAAATGTAATGCTTTACTGAATTTCTAAGAATATAACTCATATTGATTGTTAAAGAGATCGATAATACCCCAAAAAAATCTAGAAGGAGAATATCACTTAGATGCACTGGAACTAGTAGTGACAAACAACACCAGTTTCATATACAGAAAGCAGAATAACAACCAGTAGAGGCAGAAAAATAAAAACACATGAAATTCGTCATTGAGTCCCCTACAGAAATACATTTTAATAGAATGCCAAAGATAAGGCATGCCAATCATTAATTAGCCAGACTAACAATACCTTTGCTTAGCATCATAACTATCCAACATCCCCACACAATGAGAACCACATCTGGAGATAAAACAACCGCATAAGCCAATAAAGATAAAAGAATACAAGAATATCTAATTGAGATGATTATAAGATATTCGGCCATAATGACTACATTCAGATCTATTTTGAAACACCCCAAACCCGCCCACGAGCCTTGACCGGATCTGGTATGTTCCCCGGTGTAAACCGTTTCAAATTCTTTTGTTACTTAGGAAAAACTTGTGTGTTTTGAAAGAAAGGTTGTTTTGGGTTGGGCTTGAGTTGAGAACAAGTTTATTTCATTATTAAAATCCTTTACTTTAGGTGACAAAATGTTTAGGCTTTGTTTTAAAATAAATTTACTTAATCTTTTAATAAATAAAAGTTTGTAAGCTTAATAAATAAAAGCAAAGTAAAGAAGTTCTACTATGGCCTTATTACATCAAATAATTCCCAAAAAAAAATTCAAAGTACTTAATGAAATAAAATCCAAAATTAAATAAATTCCTTGTTGTGCATGGCCACCTTTAAGCTCCTCGCCGGCAGGTCCATTACCGATCGTTACCTAAAAATAATCCCACAAGGGTGAGTCAAGCAGACTCAATGTGTAACCAACACTAAAATTTAACAATTTAGTCATATGTTTACATATTACATGCATATTCATATAACGAGATAGGAAATAATGATGCAACCCGAACCCAAGCCTATATGCCATCCGCTACACATCACCGTACCATCCTCGCATAGTCGTGGGACTACTAAGTCAACCCTCCATCCGCTACACACCATCGAAGGCGTCATTGCAATGGCGTGCTCATCGCCTCTTATAAAATTCGTGGTCTTAGGTCACCACATTCAAATATCGTGGTCTTAGGTCACCACATTCAGATATCGTGGTCTTAGGTCACCATATTCAGATATCATGGTCTTAGGTCACCACATTCAGATATCGTGGTCTTAGGTCACCACGTTCACTTCCCCTTTCTCATAATATCCCATATGCCCCATATCATACATATCATGCATATCATGCTTTAATTCACATTCTCACCACTTTTCACATGTTAAAAATAACATTTATTCATAATCCTAGTAGGAGTAGGAAACGTAACTGAGTACTTTTGTACCATAGCATGGTATCTTAGCCATATTCACATTCTTATAAACATGCACATATTAATTATTGCCATAAGTCTTATTAAAAAGTAGTGTGGGGTACACACCTGATTCGCTTTAGCAAGTTCACTCCAAATCCCAAAAGCTTGATCTAATGCCTTAGATCTCAAATCTCTACATTTGATCAATCACTTAATACTTAGTAAAGAGCCATTCGCCATAAAACCAAATCCCAGAGGATTAGTACACTTAAATCCTTACCTCATCGCCGATTGATGTCTAATCAAATGTCGAAAACTTTGTATCCTTCTTTCTTGAAATCGGCAATCACTAGATTACTTGAATAGATTAGTTTCGCTTTTAAATATTAATGAAAGACATCTATTTACTCAACATGGCCTTGGCGAATGCTATAGATACTTACCTTGTGGATTTTAAATCACCGAGACTCACCTTCTGAAAAGAATAACTAGGGAACATCTCTTTAAAGTTTTGACAACTATGGTGTACCTTCGAATGAGATCTTACCTTACTTTAGAAGAATTTCTCCTTCCTTGTAGTCGATGGCTTAGTAAATCCTTGAAAGATCTCTTCAAAGTTTGGCTAACAAAAAGAAGAAGAAGAGATGCTCAACAAGATATTAATATGATGAATGGGGTTAGTCCTAGATTTAGACAAATCTAATAATAAAATCATTAAAAGGATAAAACCGAATGAGATCTTACCCTTACTTTAGAGATCGGCAATCCTTGCTTGAACCTTTAGAGATCTTACCTTTACCACCTTGCCTTAGTTCCCTTCTTTTGAAACTTAACATTTCTAAATCATTTCTTACATTTTCAAGTTTCCAAAAATGTTCACTTTCCTCTTTTAAACTTAACATTTCCAAGTTTCCAAAAATGTTCACTTTCCTCTTTTAAACTTAACATTTCCAAGTTTCCAAAAATGTTCACTTTCCTCTTAACATTTCCAAGTTTCCAAAAAAGTTCACCATACATTCATAACACATAAAACATGCCATTTCGTATAATTAAATCAAAAATGCATAGGCCCATTTTCAGGGTGTTACATATTTATATTTTGAACACTACCCCATTGACTAATAAAGTCATCGGTGATCTCACATCATCCTATTCCATTAAAGTAATCAACTCAAAAGAAATCTCGATTAACCCCTTTTTTAGATATCATACTAGATAAAGTCGATTATCTTTGAATCATTTCTTCTTTAATAGTAACATTGCATATCTCAAATAGTCTTCAAAAAAACCTAATATCACAACTAGAACTCTCCGTATTTATTATCCAACTCTCGGCTCTGTCCACATTATTACCCATTCAACTGTTAAAATCTTCGACTCCTCTTTTGTAGGCTTAATCAATATAGATCTTGTGAACATTATGTTCTATAAGACTCTGAAGATGAGGGGGCGGAGGTCGTAAAGCCACAAAGTTTAATTCTCATATATACACATAAAACATAGCATTCATTACTAATATAAATACTATGAACCTTTATTCTAACCTTTATGAATTTCTGCTCAACATTAACAACCTTTTAATTAGTGCCTTGAATATTGCTTTTAGCATCATCGAAATTAGCTCGATTGGAAAACATCTTTATCTATATGGAAACATAGTTCAATTTGAGTCAAGAGTTATCCCATTATCATAGGATATATAATGGCATGTATTTCTTGTAACACGCCTAACCCGTATCTGTTATCGGAACAGGGTTACGGAGCATTACCGAAGTTTACAATTCAAAAGATAGAAATTTCAAACATTTCAATTCATATAAATAAAAATATTAAAACCAAGTCAAATCATACATTTTGTCCCTTATACGAGCCCTTAAGGCCCTAATACATGTTAGAAACATGTCGGGACTAAAATGGAAACTCGAGAATTTTAGAAAACATTGAAAATTTTCAACTTTGCAAGGGTCACACAGCCGTGAGGGCATTCGAAGTAGGGACACACGGCCGTGTCCCAACCCATGTCCGTGTCCGTGTAACTCACTGACTTGGGTCACACGGCCAAGTCACACTGAGTGTGCCATGCCGTTTACCCTTTGAAATAACCTCACACACCCGAGTGCCAGGCCGTGTGCTAGGCCATGTAACAGTCTAACTTGCAACCCTTTGAAAGCTACAGGGGACACACAGCCATGTCACCTAACAATTCCTTTGCTAACCATCATAACTATCCAACATCCCTACACAATGAGAACCACATCTGGAGATAAAACAATCGCATAAGCCAATAAAGATAAAAGAATACATAGAATATGTAATTGAGATGATTATAAGATATTCGGCCATAATGACTACATTCAGATCTATTTATATTTTGAACACTACCCTATTGACTAATAAATTCATCGGTGATCTCACATCATCCTATTCCATTAAAGTAATCAATTCAAAAGAAATCTCGATTAACCCCTTTTTTAGATATCATACTAGACAAAGTCGATTATCTGTGAATCATTTCTTCTTTAACAGTAACATTGCATATCTCAAATAGTCTTCAAAAAAACCTAATATCACAACTAGAACTCTCTATATTTATTATCCAACTCTCGGCTCCATTCACATTATTACCCATTCAACTGTTAAAATCTTTGGCTCCTCTTTTGTAGGCTTAATCAATATAGATCTTGTGAACATTCTGTTATATAAGACTCTGAAGATGAGGGGGTGGAGGTCGTAAAGCCATAAAGTTTAATTATCATATATACACATAAAACACAGCATTCATTACTAATATAAATACTATGAACCTTTATTCTAACCTTTATGAATTTTTGCTCAACATTAACAACCTTTTAATTAGTGCCTTGAATATTGCTTTTAGCATCATCGAAATTAGCTCGGTTGGAAGACATCTTTATTTATATGGAAACATAGTTCAATTTGAGTCAAGAGCTATCCCATTATCATAGGATATATAATGGCATGTATTTCTTGTAACACCCCTAACCCGTATCTGTTACCGGAACAGGGTTACGGAGCATTACCGAAGTTTACAATTCAAAAGATGGAAATTTCAAGCATTTCAATTCATATAAATAAAAATATTAAAACCAAGTCAAATCATACATTTTGTCCCTTATACGAGCCCTTAAGGCCCTAATACATGTTAGAAACATGTCGGGACTAAAATGGAAACTCAGAGAATTTTTAGAAAACATTGAAAATTTTCAACACTGCAAGGGTCACACGGCCGTGAGGGCATTTGAAGTAGGGACACACGGCTGTGTCCCAACCCATGTCCGTGCCCGTGTAACTCACTGACTTGGGTTACACGGCCAAGTCACACACCCGTGTGCCATGCCGTTTACCCTTTGAAATAACCTCACACATCCGAGTGCCAGGCCGTGTGCTAGGCCATGTAACAGTCTGACTTGCAACCCTTTGAAAGCTACAGGGGACACACAGCCATGTCACCTAGCGCTGTGTCACACATGACTGAGACACACACCCGTGTCTCTACCCGTGTAGACGAAAATAGGCCATTTTGCAAGGTATTTTTCTCACCCAATTTGGCATGTACCTACACACAACATTTCACATACTTACAAGCCATAACAACGCATCCAAATCAAGCATAAACAAGTCATTTACATGTGGTATAAACTCATTCAACCAATATGCCCTTAGGCACCTCAAATGACTATATGCAAACATGTATAATCATGTACTCATTTTGGTCAAAATGATCAACTAACTTCCAATTAGATTTGCATCAATTCATGCCATTTAATTTACTTACCAAAACTTCTAAATTGGTACCAAATATGCCATTCTAAACTAGCACTAAATAACCGTATAAGTCATGTATACTATAGTACCAAATCACCACAACTTCATCATATCATAAAACACATTTAACTATCATTTTACCTTGCATTATTCAATCACCAAAACAAGCCACACATCAACCATGTTAATGCTACTTATATACATACCAAAATATGTCAATACACAAGCCAAATCAAATGGCCATATTCACAACAAAACATATAGGCCAACATTAGCCATAATACCTATACATTCCATTATAACCAAAATTTAAACAACTAAAAGTATTAAAAGAGCCGATAGATTGTGTGATATAGCTCCGACAAGCTTCCAACCCGACTGGGCTTCCAATTCACTATAAAACACAGAAAATAACACAAAGTAAGCATTTAAGCTTAGTAAGTTCATATAACATAGAATTTAACTAACCATTTAGTCATATAAAAGGTAAGTAAACAAGCATATCCCAATACAATTTGGCCAAATGCCTAAACACATATACACCAACCATGTTAGCCATGTAATTACATATAAAAGCCAATAAACATGGATGAATACATCATCTGATCAAGTCCCAAATACATATATCAACCAATTCATGTTTCCATATACCATGTAACAACATTTCCATATAATCCATGTGTACACCTATAATAGTTTGTATCGAACTCTTATCATTTCGTATCGAAACATTACCCATTGAACCGTTTAGAATACCATTGGATACCCGAGATAGCTCACACATAGTGTGCTAGCTCATATAACTGTAATCCGTCAATTCATGTACATGTATGCTCATACGAGTTGTGAATCAGTATGCTCACTCGAACAGTAGATCGGTATGCTCTCACCAGCTATAAATCGGTATGCTCACATGAGCTGTGGGTCGAAACGTAGCTACACGATGCTGCTCATGCAAGTTGTGGAGTATCTGCAACAAATGCAGGACCTCAACCATCGGTACGACGTTCAAGACCTGTATTTAAATCATGTAACCCTAATGACATGTCATTTGTATCCAATGGATTCCTAAGGCTCAAACGGGACTCGGTATTTGTCGAACTTTGTTGGATATGCAACCATGTATATTTATAACAATTTATCATTCATAAATAATTCAATATAAAACATATATACGGAGACGATTAATCCGAGATTTTCTCTTTGCCCCGATCTAACGTGTATGAGGTCTGTCTTTATCTATATGGATAAATTTAACTCAATGTAATAAATAACTCATTCAATTTAGCCTAAAATCATATTTTGGAAAAATTACTATTTTGCCCATATCCTTTTAATTTCTTTGCAAATTAGTCCTTACTCTCAAAAAATGAAATTCATACAATTTTACTCCTACCCAAGCCTAGCTGAATATCCTATACACTTATAGAAACCCACACATTTCACTAATTCACAAATTATACAATGAATTTTTCACATTTTTTTCAATTTTACCCTAATTGATAATTTCATCAAAAATCCCTATACAAAAGTTGTTTATCCAACAACAACCATCTATTTTCTATCATCAAACATCAAAACTCATGTATATTCAACAATGGTAACACCTTAATAGTTTAAGAGTTTCACAAATTAGTCTCAGGGCTAGCTAGATTAAGCTACAACGATCCCGAAAACATAAAAATAATTAAAAACGGACAAAAATACATGCCACACAAGCTAGGAAATAGTTGTCGAATGTAAAAGCTCTCCAATGGCTTTTCTTGCCCTAAAACTTGGTTGAAGATGGAGAAGAAAAGATGATACCTTTGCTTTATTTTACTTAATTTATCATTATTAATTAATTTACTTTTATTCCCTTTAAAACATTCAAAATTTACACAAATGCCAAGCGATCACATTCCACTATCAACATTAATGGTCTAATTTCTATATAAGGACTCATACTTTAAGTTTCTATAGCTATTTAATACTTTTAGCCACTAGAACTCAACTTTTGCACTTTACGCGATTTAATTCTTTTTATCAAATTGAGCATGTAAACAATAAAATTTCTTAACGAAATTTTTTTACAGTACTGCTATCATGCTGTAGGAAATAACATAATAAAAATAAATTTTTTGACTTCAGATTTGTGTTCCCGAAACCACTGTTTTGATTTCACTAAAAATGGTTGTTACAACTCTCCTCCTAAAAGGGATTTTTGTCCCCAAAAATCTTACCAGAAAAGAGGTTCAGATATTGCTTTCTCATAGCTTCCTCGGGTTCCCAAGTCGCTTCTTCTATCCCGTATCATTGCTAAAGAACCTTTACTAAATCTATGTTCTTGTTTCTCAATTCTTTCACCTCTCGAGCTAGAATTCTGATCGATTCCGCACTGTACGACATATCAGGTTGAATTTCAACATCCGTATGGGAGATAACATGTGAAGGGTTAGATCGGTACCATCGTAACATAGACACATGAAAGACATTATGAATCTTTTCTAATTCTAACGGTAAAGCTAATCAATACGCAATAGGTCTGATTCTTTCAATAATCTCATAAAGCCAAATAAATCGCGGACTTAGTTTTCCTTTGCGACCAAACCAAAGAACTTTCTTCAAGGGCGATACTTTCAAAAATACTCTAGTGCCGACTTAAAATTCTATGTCTATACGTTTAAGATCCCCATATGATTTATGTCGATCAAAAGCTACTTTCAAACTATCTTGAATTATTTTTACTTTTTCTTCAGCTTCACAAATCAAATCAACCCCGTGTATCTTTTTCTCACTAAGCTCAGCCCAGTATAATGGAATTTGACATTTACGACCATTCAAAGCTTTATATGGTGCCATCTTTATGCTCGAATGAAAACTATTATTATACACGAATTCAATCACTAGTAAATATTTCTCCTAGTTTCCTTCAAACCCTAATACACAACAACGAAGCATATCTTTGAGAATCTGAATTGCTCGTTCGGACTGACCATCGGTCTAAGGATGAAATACAGTACTAAAATGCAACCATGTACCTAGAGCTTCATGTAAATTTCTCCAAAATCGTGATGAAAATCACGGATCTCTGTCTGAAATAATAGAGACTGGCACTCCATGTAATCTGACAATTTTAGAAACATATAAATCAGCGAATCTGTCAAGGGAGAAATCTGTACGTACCAGAATAAAATGTGCAAACTTCGTCAACCGAACAACAACAACCCAAATGGCATCTTTCTTTCTTGGAGATAGGGGTAAACCCGATACAAAGTCCATAGTAACTCTATCCCATTTCCACTCCAATATCATCACTGGCTATAATAATCTAGAAGGTACATGATGTTCAGCTTTAACTTGCTGACATATCAAACATCTAGATACAAAATCAGAAATCTTGTGTTTCATTCTTGACCACTAGTACATCTATTTTAAATCACTGTATATCTTATTACTTCCCGAATGAATAAACAAGTTACCATTATAAGCTTCGTGCAAGATTCTCTAAATAAGATCTGGATTCTTCAGTACACAAATTCTACCTCTAAACAATAAGCAATCATTGGATCCTATTTGAAATTCTGAATTAGAAGTTGACTCACACTGGGCCCGTTTAGTTAGCAACTCGTCATCACATTTTTAAGCTTCACATATTTTTTGTAAAAGCATCGGTCTGGCTTTCAACTCGACCAAAATTGAACCATCATCAAATAATGACAATCACATATTCATCACTCGCAGAGCGAACAAGGACTTTTTACTAAAAGCATCAGCAACTACATTTGCTTTTCCCGAACGATAATCAATGATCAACTCATAATCTTTTAACAGTTCGAGCCATCTGCTTTGAGCCATCTGCGCTATCTCAAATTCAAGTCTTTCTACTACATTAAGTACTTTAAACTCTTATGATCGGTAAAAATATGACATTTTTCGCTGAACAAATGATGTCACCAAATTTTTAACGCAAATGTAATAGCTTCTAACTCTAGGTCATGATTCAAATAGTTCTTTTTGTTTGACTTTAACTATCTGGAAGGATAAGCTATTATTTTGCCTTCCAGCATCAAAACATGGCCTAAACCATTTAAAGATGCATCACTGAAAATCACAAATTTTATACCTGATTCAAGCTAAACCAAAACTGGTGCCTCAGTCAATAGTGCTTTCAACTGATTGAAACTTTACTGACAATTTTTAACCATTAAAATTTCACATCCTTTTGTAAGAGTCACGTCATCAGTGTAGCTATCATTGAGAACCCTTTGACGAATCTTCGAAAATAACCAACTAATCCCAAAAATTTCTAACTTCAGATATATTTCTCGGTGGTTTCCAATCAACAACTGCTAAAATTTTACTCAGATCCACTCTGATGCCTTCAACCAATACTATAAGCCTCAAAAAATAGACTTCTCGGAGCCAAAACTCACATTTTCTAAATTTAACAAGCAATTGTTTATCTCATAGAGTTGCAACACAATCCTTAAATGTAACATCCTAAAATTTGAGTTTTTATATGTTGCGTTATTTTGGTGCTTATCTAGTTAAATTATCCAATGTGTGTGTTTATATAGTCCTGAGAAGGCTCGGGATTTATTTTGGATTTGGAAAAAATTTTGGTAATTAGTACTTTAATGAAGTGGAACAAGTGACCTTAAATCTTAAGGTAATTAAGTGGTGAAAGTTAGTATAAGTAGAGCTACTGGTTAAGAGGATATGCGCCACATGTATTGTCTTGAGGGGAGAGGTTCGAATCTCTTGGTATGCATTTTTGTGACTTAAAATTTTGCACTATCCTATCAAGTGTCGGCCAAGCTTTATTTTTGGTATGTTGGACTTTTAATTTTTATGGTAAGGTGGCTAAATGGATTAAGGAAACATTGAATTTGAGGAAAGGAATCAATAGGATAAGGCAAGTAAGGGAACAAATGGCATAATTCGTGGATTGTGCTATGGAAAGAAAGGTTGGCAAAAGTTGATCCATGATGGCTATGAACTTGGTCGATTTTTGGGGCTAGAGGGGTTGGCCGAATATTGAAAGGGATTAGAAGATAGTTGGTAAAATTCTTTAGCAAATTGTGCTCCATTTTCTTTTCTCTCCAAGATCTCTCTCCCTATCCCAATGTGTCATGAGAAATAGGTAAAATTTTGCTTTGGTTTTGGTTATTATTTTTGACCAAATTGGTATTATTTTCTTTTCCTCTCAAGCCCTTTTCCTCTTTATGCCAAAACTATACTACCATAAAAGAGAGCATTTTTCTTTCATTTTATTCTTTTTCTTCCTTGGCCAATTGTACACCAATTGTAACATCCAAAAATTTGAGTATTTATATGATGCATGTTTTGGTGCTTAACTTGTGTATAATTAAAATTTTGCATGTTTAGTATAGTCTTGAGAAGACTTGAGAATTATTCGGAATTTGAATAAATTTAGTAATGTGTACTTAATTGAAGTGGATCAAGTGACTTTGAGGTTTAAGTAAGTTTAAGTGTCAAAAACTAGCATAAGATGAGCTAGTAGCAAGGTGGTGCTGGCGCATGTATGTTTGCTTGAAGGAAAAGGTTCGAGTCCTTAGATGTGCATTGAGTTTTATTTTTATTTTGTTTCCTCTTTCAATGTGTCGGTCATGGATAAGGTTAAAAGATGAGTTGGATAACATTTTTGGCAAGAAGACCAAAGGAAAAAGGTAAGTAAAAGTTTAAGGAAAAGAATCTCATGATTTAAGGTGATAGGGGGACATAAGGCATGAATCAAGGGCTTTGTTTTGGAAACTTTGGATAGCCAATTATCCATGAACATGGACGATTTTGTGGACTAAAGAGGGGGCCAAATTTTGGTAGTAAGTTTTTGGAAAAATTGGTAGCTTGAGAGAATTTTTTCATTTTAGTCATTTTGCTTTCCCAAAAACATTTTCTCTCATCTTTCCTCTTGGCCGAATGTGCTTGTGTTAGGAGGAAAACCATCTTTGCTTTGTTTCTTTTGATAATCCTTTTTGACCATTTGGTCATTTTTGTTAATCACTCAAGTATCCCATTTGGTGTTCTCATCTAGTGCCTAAAACATCAAACACAAACAACATTTTCTTTCTCCTCTCTCTTGGCCGAATGTACCATTGTTTCAAACTCTCTTCCTTTGCTTTTCTTTTATCTTGAAAATTTAATCATAAACCTCTCATCCTCATTTTCTTC
Source organism: Gossypium rotundifolium (assembly GCA_025506655.1). Taxonomy (NCBI): domain Eukaryota; kingdom Viridiplantae; phylum Streptophyta; class Magnoliopsida; order Malvales; family Malvaceae; genus Gossypium; species Gossypium rotundifolium. The sequence goes on along the minus strand of CP106729.1, from coordinate 163,157,024 downwards.
CTTTCATCATTTTAATTTTCTTTTCAAATATACTTTCAACATTTTCTTTTCCCTTGGCCGAATGTTAGACTACCTTCATAGCTGAATCATTCATTTCTCTCATTTGTTTTTGCATAGCCGAATCTTCCATTCTCCATAACATCTATTTTCAATCATTTTTTCTTCTATTCAAACTTTGGATCATCGGTAAGTATCATTTCTTTGTCCTTTCTTTTGTTAATTGGTCACTATGGCCGAATGTTAGAATGTCTTTGGAAGAGACTTTTTGACCGATTAACCAACCTTTCATTCAAACATTTTCTTTCGTTATTCTTAGTGAAATAGTGGAAGGGTCGAATCATTATCTTTTCGGAGAAATCTTGAAGTTCATTTAAGATTTGATAATAACATACAAAGGATTCTCTTGAGATCTTTCGAATATTAAGGTGTCAATTCACTCTTTAAGTCATTAGTCTTAAGATTTTCGATATATTGTTAGGACTAATGATTCTTTGTCTTTGAAGACAATCAAGATAGGGATGAAAAGGGTTGTTAATAGTGTTCGGAAGAGGGGTGGTTCTATTAATCTCCCTAAATTCAAGAGAAGGACTATTTCGGGAATCCAAGACTTTTCACCGGGCTGTGGACCCTCATCCGGCAAAAATCAATTATTCGAAGTCATACGTACTCCCAAGCCATTGTTTACTCGTGGTTCTGAACCTTTAATCAGAGAGAAATCGCAAATAATTGTTGTTCGAGATTTTGAGGGTAAGGATCTAGATCGATAATCATTAGAATAGTTTTATATTAAATATTAGTGTTCTAATCCATCGTGATGTGTGTTTAGATATCGACGAGCGGGAAAGTGTAGTTCTCACCGTAATCAGGTGTGTAACTTCACACTTATCTCTTGGGTTATACCATATCGTAAGTGTTATAATAAAAATCGTAAATCCGGTGAGATTGAAAAATACGTTATACAAATTCTTTTATGTGAATGCATGAAACTAAAAAAAAGGAGGATGTGGAAAATTATGGATTTGCCCTTAATGGGTCATTTAGTGGAAGAAAGTGATATTTTGGGCCATGTGAATATTTTTGATTAATTGGCCAAGTGTGGAAATTGTGAAAAGGCCTCATATGTTAAATGGGTCGAATTACGAAATGTCCCGATGGACCAAATTACAAAATGTCCCGATGGACCGAATTATGAAATGTCCCGATGGACCGAATTACGAAATCTCCCGATGGACCGAATTACGAAAATACCCTTTTATGGGCCTAATTGAAATATGTGATTTTATGGGCCTAATTGAAATATGTTGCTTTATGGGCCAAAAAGTGATATTAATATATGAGCTAAAATGTAATATGTGATGAAATAGGCCAAGTTACTAGATCGTTATATGGGCCAAGATGCTATTTTGACAAATGGGCCAAATTGATAAATTGTAATATGGGTTTTTATAAAAATTTATTTTACAAGTATTTTGTTATGCATAAACATGATTGCATGGGTTGGGATAATTGAGGAAGAAAAGAAAGGCCTGATGCTAAAATTCTAGATAGGTGACTCTGTCAGGATGACCTGTTGCCCAAAATCTAGATCGGTGGTTCTACCACAATTATTTAAATGGCCTGTTGCCACAAATATTATAATTGGCTTTAAGCCTACTATTGGTGTGTTGGCGGGGTGGGTTGACTTGATCCCCACAAGTGTGATGGTTGGTACGGGTGGTGTGTAGCGGATGGAAATTAGGTTTGGTTGGGAATTGCATACCACATGCATTATTATTTTCACATACTTGATCTATAAATATTTACATTTGCAAAATGACCTCAGGTCCAATTATATGTTTATATGGTTTTGGCCCAATGAATCCTGTAAGTGGGTTACACATTGAGTTCTAAGTAACTCACCCCATTTTCTTACCTTTCCTGTAATAATAATTGATGGAGACTTGGGTTGAGATGACTTCGTGTGGAGGCTATACTACAAATGGTGGTTTATAAAACCTTAAAACTTTTTAAATAATTTTTATTAAGTACTATTTTAATAGCGATGTAATAAGGCCTCTTTAATTATGGATTTTATTATGTGGATGGATTTTATTATGTTTTAGTTTTATTAAGTTGGATTGATTTAGTTTTTCATAAATGTTTTTTTTAAACTCTTGCATGAAATAAAGGTGTTCTTGAATATCTTTGAAACTCGTGAAATTATTTTAAAACTCTTCGTTAAAATATTTTGATTAAATAAATCCAAAATTTTAATCAATTACTACTCTATAGATCAAATGATAATCTCTTGTGTTTTAATTATGTATTTCAAATAAACTTTGATTTTTCGATAAAGTCTTTCTCTTAATCGTTTTGAAGATTTGATTCTTACATCGTTAATGATTTGAATGTACGTTTAATTTGTGTGTCATGCCAAGATCCAGGCTTAATGCATAGGCCGGGTTTGGGGTGTTACACCAATCTCAAAACTTTTCTTTGTTCATTCTCCATCTTTGAAACCGAAACACAAACATCTTATCTCCTATTTCTTTTTCTTCTTTACTTTTTACGAAAAACTCTCAAACATCTCTCTCTCCCTAATTCTTCACTATGGCCGAATGTTATTGATCATCATCCTCTCCAATATTTTCATTATAGCCGAATCTTCCATCTTCTATTTAACTCTCTTTTTCATTCGAGTGGTCACCTTTGAACAATCGGTAAGAACCCTCTTCAATTCTTTGTTTTTCGTTTTCTTTTGCCGAATCAACATATTGGCTTGGGAAGGTCTTTTTGACTGAAAATATCATCATCTATCTCTCTCTTAGACAAATATGTTTCGTCTTTATAGTGAAATAGAGAAAGGCCGACTTACCATTTCCTCGAAGTTATCTCGTAATCACTAGAATTCGGATCAAAACCTTCAAGGTAAGAGTTCTTCACGGTTTTCACGATCATCCTTTATTTATTAAGATGATTAACAGTATGGAAAGGAGTAACCGATTCTTATATATAGGGATTTATTCGTGGAACACTCGGAACTTCATGGTAAGTCGATCTCTACCTTTTCGATAAGTCCATACTTTATTATATTATCGGTTTACAAAAAATCTAACAAATGGAGGCTCGCGATAACGTTTTGAAAGGGAATCTAGTGGAGATCTCAAAAGGAGTGGATTGGCGATTCTGTAACACCCCAAACCCGGCCCATGAGCCTCGACCGGATCTGGTATGTCACAGAGTAAAACGTTTTGGAAGATTTCGATTATCTGGTGAAAATCTAAAAATACTGTTAAGGTTATAAAACAGTGTTTGATAAAACTTAGGAGAGATTGTTTTTTTTTTCCAACATCGTTGTGTTGTAAACCTTTGAAAAATCATTTGATCATCTATTTTTTTTTTAAAACCTTCAAAGTTATGGTTGACTTGGTGAATTTTGCTACCCGATGGTAACATCTTTGAAAACTCGTAGAAGTTACTTAATTTGAAAAATGTTACTTTTAATCGATCCACTTAGCATTATATAGTTCATTTGTAATATAGTATAAGTAAAGTAAAAACAACTATGTAAACATCCAAAATAATAAATTAGCGGCCTTATTACAATCCTAATCAAAAATTTAGCAAATAAACAAACTTAAACTGCATTAAATAAAATCCCAAATCCAAGGAACAAGCATGGCCGCCTCGAGTCCTCTCCGGCTCCATCTCCGCGATCTACTCATCTGCAAAATAATATGGGAAGGGGTGAGTCATCATGACTCAGTGTATAAATCCCCAACCCGGAAGTGCACTCATACACAAATTATTAGTAGACATGCAAACATGCAACCCAAACTAACCATCCGTACTCCTTTAACTACCCCGTGTGGTCAAAACCACTGGTGGTCAAAACCACTGGTGACTAGAGTCACAAATCAAGTGATGGGGCCAACCCATCATGTGGTCAAAACCACTGATGACCATAGGTCACAATTTATCAATATGTGGTCAAAACCACTGGTGGTACCAAACCACTGGGACTTAGTCACAATTTAACAACGGTGTGGTCAAAACCACTTTGGTGACCAGAAGTCATAATTAATCGATGGGGCCAACCCATCTTGTGGTCAAAACCACCGTGACGATCCATAGAGAAAATCCTCCTCTCATCAATCCCATTACCAACATGCTCATATCATTCATAACATGTTATCATAAATCATGCATAATAGTCATGGCATAGCATATTACCCATCATGTCATCCATAATAGATTTTAAATCACAAGTGACTTACCGGAATCCATGATCATGTCCACAAGCAAATCACTACCACAATGATTAAAAGGCAACATAATAGCAATGCAAACTAATAAAGTGTGTAAAGAGTTTTACACACTGTTACTAACGTGAATCCTAGATCCCAAGATCCGATCTCGTGCTAGATCCTTTGACCCTATATTCGCCAACATTAAGGTTAGTGACATAGGCCTATTCGCTATAACAACTAAATCCAGAAGGCTCATTTAACGGCACTTACCTTAAACCGATTTGGTTTCCAATCAAACTCAAGTCACACACACCACTTGTAATCGGCCACACCTTGTAATCACACACATAGTTAACCTTGACTTCTAAACTAATTAATAACAAATTCAAATATTGAGACCTTACCTAGATCGATCACCAAATCCGAATATTCACAACGTTAGGTGTCCCCTTCCTACAATCGGCTTTAATCACATTAATATGAGTCATAGGCCATTCGGCCATAACCATAGTTCCCAAAAACCATTCAAAAGTCATTCGGCCATGTCCACTTACCCCTTACTAATCGATTAAAGAAGAAATCCCGAAAAGAATCCGTGCTCACTTGCTATACGGCCAAAGTAGATCTAATGGAAGAGAGAAGATTTCGGCAAAAGAGTGGAGTAGCTTCGACTAGAGAACAATAAGAAAATAATGAAAAGGGTGATAGGGGTTTGAAGAATTTTGAGGCAAAGATGACTAGGAAAAATTTGGCCAAGAACAAATTGAGAAGAAAAGAAGAACAATTTAGATGAAAACAATTTAGATGAATTCGACACCTCACTAATGTACTCAGAACCGATTGTGGATGGCCCTAAGGAGTCCTATATTCGGCCATCTCCCCTTTTGTGATAATCCTCTATCTTTCAAATATCACCCATTGAAATAAAGCAAGATTTATCTTCTATTTTATCTCCTAGCCACCTCTTCAAAAAAAAAGAAATAAAACTAATAAGACTACTCTTCCGGTAGAAATTAAAAGGAAAAACAAAGTTTATCCTTATCAAATTAGAGTCCCACATGCAGCCATTAGCTCACTCCCCTAACGCCATGACATGCATAAAAAAAAACCCATTGCTGCCCATGCTACTCGAACATGGGACCTCACTGCCATGACCCTTACAACGTTCCATGCCACTCTACCACATCGACTTTCATGTCCATAATCCTTGCCATTTATTTTTATGGCCTTCCCATTAACCCTTCTTCTTTAACACCAAAAAGCCTAAAATAAAACTCGTCCCATGCGCCACCATGATTTGAACTCCGCACTGCCCAGCATCACCTCCAGCCCTTAAGTGGCGCATGAAAGCCACTTTACCAAGGCCATCCTTTGTGTCTAAAAGCGTCCGCAACATCCCTTAAGGCCTCCTTGGCCCAATTCCCATCCGAACACAAAAAAAAAAAAAGAAAAGTCTCTGATGTGTCCCGCGTTACTCGAACCTCTTCCCCCTTGCACTCCCTTGCACCTTAGCGCCCCAAGCCATTATGCCAATTAATTCCTTGTGTCCAACTTCTCCCAAAATTTTCTCTTAACCCCCATCTCACCTAGCTCCCACCTCTTAAGCACTAAAAAGAAATTTTAGCCCTAAGTCAGATCTTGCCCGAGATTATGACTAGACCTTAGAACATGTCAAGTAATCATAGTATTCATTTCTTTTCAAGCAAGCACATGAAAATAATAAAATTGCAAACAACCCCTAATTCAGGATGTTATAGTTCTACCCCCTTAAAAATAATTTCACCTCAAAATTACCTCGGATCAAGAGTTGGGGTATTGTCGCAAGATCACATCCTCGGGTTCCTATGTGGCCTCTTCCGTACCATGGTTTCGCCATAACACCTTTACCAAAGGTACCGACTTCCTCCTCAAAACCTTGACATCTCGATCCAAAATCTGTATCGGCTCTTCCTCAAAAGATAAGTCCGAGTTCACCTCAATTTCCATAACCGGCACTACATGCGATGGATCTGATCGATAGCGTCTCACCATTGAAACATGGAAGACGTCATGGATTTGACTCAATTCTGCCAGCATCTCAAGCTGGTAAGCTACCGATCCTACACATTTCAACACTGTGTACGGCCCGATGAATCTAAGGCTTAGCTTGCCCTTCCAGCCAAACCTCAGCACCTTCTTCCAAGGTGATACCTTCAGAAAACATTATCACCCATCGTGATACTCAACCTCTCTCGCTTAAGATCGGCGAGGATTTCGCCGTCCGATGCCTCCTTAAGACGAGCCCAAATTACTCGACCTTATCTTACATCTCGCCACTAACTCCGGACCCAACATCCGACGTTCTCCCACTCATCCAACACGTAGGAGTACAAGATTTTCGACCATACAATAGCCTCATACGGTGCCATCTGAATACTCGCTGATAACTATTGTTATAAGTGAATTACGCCAAAGGTAGGTACTCTTCCCAACTACCACGTAAGTCCAAAACACACCCTTAACATATCTTCCAACACCGGATTACCTCTCGATTTTCCATCGATGCGGATGAAAAGCCGTCTTTGAAATTCAACTCGCGTGCCTAACTCCGTGTAAAGCCTTCCGAATCTCGATGTGAACCGGGGATCCCGATCCGAGATAATGGACACCGGTACTCCATGCAACCGCACTATCTCGCTATATCTGACTTGGCTAACCTTTGAAATGAGTAGTCAACCTCATCGGTATGAAGTGGGCCGACTTGGTCAACCGGTCTACTATCACCCAAACCGCATCTTTTTCATGGGAAGGGAAGCCCACTTACGAAATCCATAGTAATCTCCTCCCACTTCCACCGTGGGATCTTTATCGGTTGTAATAAATTTCGATGGTAATTGATGCTCACCTTAACTTGTCGGAATGTCGACACTTGCCCACTAACTCTGGCCACTTCCGTTAAGACCCTACCACCAAAATCGCTCCCTTAAATCTCGATACATCTTGTCGCCTCCGGGATGCATAGCGACGGATCGCTATAAGCTTCTTTAAGGATTCACGCCTCAAATCATCATCCTTAGGCATGTATACTCTCCCCTGAAAATACAACACTCCATCACTACCCAAGCTGAGCCCTTCGGCCTCACCGCTCTATACTTGCAACCTCCGAGTACTTAGAACTTCGTCGGTCAACTGCCTCTCTTTAACCTCATCAATCTAAAACGGCTTCACTTGCAACTCTGCCAAAAGGCTCCCATCCTCATAGAGACTTAGGTGAGCAAACATTGCTCGCAAATCCACTACCACTTTATGGCTCAATGCATCAGCTACCAGGTTAGCCCTACCCGGATGGTATTCGATTGAGCAGTCATAGTCCTTTAGCAACTCAATCCACCTCCGCTGCCTTAAATTTAAATCTTTCTGAGTCAAGAGGTACTTCAGACTCTTGTGATTTGTGTACACCACCGACTTCTCCTCATACAGATAGTGCCTCCAAATCTTCAAGGCAAAACCACAAGCAGCCCAATTCCAAATCATGTGTCGGATAGTTAGCTTCATGAGGCCTCAATCGCCGTGATGCATAAGCAACCACCTTCCTTCTTGCATCAACACACACCCTAAACCAAGATGCGATGCATCACAAGACACAAGTGAATTCCTTTCCGCCTCAGTGAATCAAGACCGGTGTTTCGTCAAAATCCTCTTTACTTATCGAAACTCTCTCACGCTTCTTAGACCATACAAACGAAACTCCTTTTCTCAAATAGGTTTAGTCATCAGTCTTTGCAATTAAGGAGAAATTTTCCACTAATCTCCTATAATATCCTGCCAACCCCAGAAAACTCCAAATTTTCGTAACTGACTTGGGTGGTTTCCACTCTAATACTGCCTCAATCTTACAGGGATCCACCCTGACTCCCTCAGCTGAAACAACATGCCCTAGAAAAGTTACCTCTTTAAGCCAGAACTCACACTTGCTGAATTTGGCATACAACTGTTTCTCCCTTAGAACTTGCAGAACCACGTGAAGATGTGTGTCATGCTCCTCTTCTGACTTCGAGTACACCAAAATGTCGTCTATGAACACCATGATGAACCGGTCCAGATAAGGTTGGAAAACCCAGTTCATCATGTCCATAAACGCGGCCAGTACATTCATCAAACCAAAAGGCATTACCAAAAACTCGTAGTACCCATACCGAGTACGGAATGCCGCCTTATGGATATCAGCCTTCTTCACCTTAAGCTGATGGTACCCTGACCTAAGGTCAATCTTAGAGAACACCGATGCACCCTTGAGTTGATCGAACAAATCATCAATCCTGGGCAAAGGGTACCTGTTCTTTATTGTCAGCTTGTTCAGCTGTCGATAGTCTATACACATCCTCATTATTCTATCCTTCTTCTTGACAAAAAGCACTGGAGCTCCCCAAGGCGATACACTTGGTCGGATGAACCCTCTATCCAACAATTCTCGGATCTGCGCCTTCAACTCTACCAATTCTTTTGGCGCCATCCGACATCTGAGCTATAGATACCGACGCGGTTCGGGTAACAAGTCTATACTAAATTCAACCTCACGGTCCGAGGTAGACCGGAAGTTCCTCCGAAACACATCAACATAATCCCTTACGGCCCGACATCTCTCACAACCGCACCCTTAGCTTCCAAAGCACGTACATGCACTACATATGCTTCACAACCCATCCAAACCATCTTTTCGCCTTTAATGCCGAAACCAGATTAGATAGGTAATCTCTCCTTTTACCTATCATCACCACCTCATCACCTTCCACGGTCTTTATTACCATGCGCTTAGCTCCGCAATCCAAAGCTAGCTCGACACTTTACTAGACAATCCATCCCGAGGATTAGATCGAACTCCCGAAATGGTAGTTCCATTAAGTCAGCCAAGAACACGACCCCTTGGAGTTCTAGGGGTACATTTCTATAGAGTTTACTTACTTCTACAGAGTGACCTAGAGGGCTTAATACAGTCATCTTCCTAAAAGTAAGCTCAGAGTCTAAGTGCAAAGTTTTTACTACGCTACTAGCAATGTACGAGTGAGTTGAGCCAATATCAATTAAGGTACTATAGGTACTCTAAAGATCAAAACATGCCTGTTATGAAGTCCGGTGCATCGCTTCTCCTCCCCGACGCCATCGCGGATAGACCAAACCAGTTGCCTAGCCTCAGCACTCACGGTACCTCCCTCGATGCCCCACGACCTCCGCCAAAGACCATTACCTCATCTTCCCGCACCACGACCTCTCGGTGGTTGTTAGTTATCCCTCCTATTCTAGACACGATCCTGACCCTCTAACCTCAACCTAGCTGCCTTTTTCGGACAATCTCTAACTTGATGTTCTATGGACCCATATTCGAAGCATCCCCGATTACCATTCCAACACTCCCCCGTGTGAGACTTCCTACACCGAGCACACCGTGACGGCCATTGAGGATTAGCAGTAGCAGCAGGCCTAGCAGCTTGATCCGACCCACCATACCTCATCCTCTTCTGCATTGATTACCAAAAACTTTGAAGATTCGGAGCTTCTTATTCCAACTCCTATCCCGATTCCGCTTAACCGACTATCTTACCCTTCAAGAACCTTAGACTTCTCCACTAGGACAAATAACTCGTTCTGTTGTGGAGCTATCATCATCCCCACTCATCTCTCACCCCATCTTCGAATCGACACATGCTCATGCTCGGTACCCACAATACCACGAGCATACAACCGAGAAATTTGGCCTCATACTCTGCCACTGTCTTATTACCCTGAACCAGGTTCAAGAAAGCCTTCTCTGCAAGATCCACGTAGCTAGGTCCTATGTATTTCTTTTGGTAGGCAGCTTTAAAGAATTCCCATGTGAGATCCTCCGCCATCGTTCCACCCCTTACGGTGAGCCACCACTAATATGACTCATCCCGAAGTAGAGAGATTATACCCTTCAACTTCTCCTCACCAGACAATCCAGTCACCTATGATCCTCTCGTTGATTCCAACCAATACTCCGACCGGGTGCCACCCGTAAACTCCTCTAAACACTTCGCTCCGTTAGCCCGAGTCGCTCAACCACGGATTTATGGGCTCCTCGCACCCGCGCTTGCCTCAGTAACTCATTTCAACACTCGTAGTACAGCTTGGGATACTACATCGTTACCACCGATCTGATCTTGAAACTCGCCCACGCAGATCCAGATCATATTTTCGGACCCATGACCGCACCTATCTGGTTCGACAAGGTCATTCTACCCTACCACTACCACGCCAAGCAGACATCCACGACCTCTTGTACTCATTCTTCTTGTTCGTGGTTTATCTGACTAAGAATTTTATGCATTATTAATACTGTTCACTGTTTACCCACGAGCAATTTTATGGGAATTAATTTTTTTGAAGTGATTCCTTCGAAATCAAATCTACCTATAGTTCCAGTTTCAGACCACAACTAACGTGGAGGAGCATTTTCGTCATTTCACTACCCGATGGTATTTTCGTAATTTTAACCTACAGGGGTATTTTTGTAAATTTTAAAAAATAGAAGTTCTTGAATGATTGTGTCAAAAAGTATTTTGGAACTTTTAAATTCTCGGGTATTTTGAAAAATTTTGAAATTCGGTATTTTGGTGATTTTGAAGCTCGGGGCATTTTGGTAATAAATCAGGTAACTTTGTAAAGTTTGATGATTCCGGTATTTCCAAACGTTGCAAAACTTTGAGGGTTCTTTTGAAAATTTGTTTTCGAAGTTGATAGTGTTGCAAAAATTTTGAAAATCAGGGTCATTTTGGTAATTTTGTTGGTTAGGGGCAATTTCGTAATTTTCTAAAATCATGATATTTTCGATATTTTGCAAATTAAGGTTTTTGGGAACTTTATATGTAATGGAAATTTTGATTAAAACTGTGGGTATTTTGGGAATTTCATAAACCAAGGGCATTTTGTAATTTTACCACAAAGTGGTATTTTAGTAATTCCACAAATCGGATATTTTTCGTAAAAATCTTGTAAAACAATAGTTCTCACAAATTAAAAAGAAATTTTAAGAGTTTTAAAACTAGGGTTTTTATGAAAAACGGCTAGTTCCCTTTCGGTTTTAGTTAGGGTTTAGCTTTATGATTAAGTCCTCCGGTTAGGGTGAACCGAAGCTACGCACTGTAGGATCCGAGTGGAGAGGAGGTCACCACGGACCGCTTAAATACCAAGCTCCCACCGAATACCAATCCTAGACATGCGCACCATGGTTACCACACCCTAACGGTGACTTAGACATAGGTTTGTTTAATTAAGCAATTAAGCCTTATGTAGTAGTTGGGGTAGACTAGTCCTAGAGTTCAAGTACCTATCATTCTATCTACGTTCCCAAGTTACCCATTAACCCCTATCAAGTATTCACAGAACAGTCAGAGATACTTACCTGGGCGATAGGTGCCGGAGACTCGATGCCATGTTGTTTGATGCCATGCTGTTCAGACCGAAAACCATTTCCATAATAATTCACAAAGGCTCATAAAATGTTTTGGGCCTCGGCCCACACAAATGAAGTTTTGAACTCGGCTCGATATCAAAAATGTAACACCCCAAACCCGCCCATGAGCCTCGACGGATCTGGTATGTCACAGAGTAAAACGTTTTGGAAGATTTTGATTATCCGTGAAAATCTAAAATATCATTAAGGTTATAAAACAAAGGTTTGATAAAACTTAGAGAGATTGTTTTTTTCCAACATGGTTGTGTTGTAAACCTTTGAAAAATCATTTGATCATCTTTTTTTTTTAGAACCTTCAAAGTTACAGTTGACTTGGTGAATTTTGCTACCCGATGGTAACATCTTTGAAAACTCGTGGAAGTTACTTAATTTGAAAAATGTAACTTTTAACCGATTCAATTAGCATTATATAGTTCATTTGTAATATAGTATAAGTAAAGTAAAAACAACTATGTAAACATCCAAAATAATAAATTAGCGGCCTTATTATAACCCAAATCAAAAATTTAATAAATAAACAAACTTAAACTCCATTAAATAAAATCCCAAATCCAAGGAACAAGCATGGCCACCTCGAGTCCTCTCCGGCTCCATCTCTGCGATCTACTCATCTGCAAAATAATATGGGAAGGGGTGAGTCATCATGACTCAACAGATAAATCCCCAACCCGTAAGTGCAGCTCATACACAAATTATTAGTAGACATGCAAACATGCAACCCAAACTAACCATCCGTATTCTTTAACTACCCCGTGGTCAAAACCACCGGTGGTCAAAACCATCGTGACTAGAGTCACAAATCAAGTGATGGGGCCAACCCATCGTGTGGTCAAAACCATCGATGACCATAGGTCACAATTTATCAATATGTGGTCAAAACCATGGTGGTACCAAACCACGGGACTTAGTCACAATTTAACAACGGTGTGGTCAAAACCACTAGTGACCAAGTCACAATTAATCGATGGGGCCAACCCATCTTGTGGTCAAAACCACGGTGACAAATCCATAGAGAAAATCCCCTCCTCTCATCCATCCCATTACCAACATGCTCATATCATTCTTAACATGTTATCATAAATCATGCATAATAGTCAAGGCATAGCATATTACCCATCATGTCATCCATAATAGATTTTAAATCACAAGTGACTTACCCTAATCCATGCTCATGTCCACAAGCAAATCACTACCACAATGATTAAAAGGCAACATAATAGCAATGTTAACTAATAAAGTGTGTAAAGAGTTTTACACACCACATTAACGCAAATCCTAGATCCCAAGATCCGATATATTGTGCAAGATCCTTTGACCCTATATTCGCCAACATCAAGGTTAGTGACATAGCCTATTCGCTATAACAACTAAACTCAAGGCTCATTTACAGACTTACCTTAAACCGATTTGGTTTCCAATCAAATCAAGTCACACATACCACTTGTAATCGGCCACACCTTGTAATCACACACATAGTTAACCTTGACTTCTAAACTAATTAATAACAAATTCAAATATTAAGACCTTACCTAGATCGATCACCAAATCCTAATATTCACAAAGTTAGACCGTCCCCTTTCTACAATCGGCTTTAATCACATTAATATGAGTCATAGGCCATTCGGCCATAACCATAGATCCTCAAAACCAAACAAAAGTCATTCGACCATGTCCACTTACCCCTTACTAACCGATTGAAGAAGAAATCCCGAAAAGAATCCGTGCTCACTTGCTATACGACCAAAGTAGATCTAATGGAAGAGAGAAGATTTCGGCAAAAGAGTGGAGTAGCTTTGGCTAGAGAACAAGAAGAAAGTAATGAAAAGGGTGATAGGGGTTTGAAGAATTTTGGGGCAAAGATGACTAGGGAAAATTTGGCAAAGAACAAATTAAGAAGAAAAGAAGAACAATTTAGATGAAAACAATTTAGATGAATTTGGCACCTCCCTAATGTACTCAAAACCGATTGTGGATGGCCCTAAGGAGTCCTATATTCGGCCATCTCCCCTTTTATGATAATCCTCTATCTTTCAAATATCACCCATTGAAATAAAGCAAGATTTATCTTCTATTTTATCTCCTAGCCACCTCTTCAAAAAAAAAAAAGAAATAAAACTAATAGCACTACTCTTCCAAATTAAATTAAAAGGAAAACAAAGTTTATCCTTATCAAATTAAGAGTCCCACATGCAGGCCATTAGCTCACTCCCCCTAACGCCAGCATGCATAAAAAAAACCCATTGCTGCCCATGCTACTCGAACATGGGACCTCACTGCCGCAACCCCTTACAACGTTCCATGCCACTCTACCACATCGACTTTCATGTCCATAATCCTCGCCATTTATTTTTAAGGCCTTCCCAGCTTAACCCCTTCTTCTTTAATGCCAAGAAGCCCAAAATAAAACTCGCCCCATGCGGCCACCATGATTCAACTCAGACTGCTCCAAAGGCCGCCCAGGCCTTAAGTGGCGATGAAAGCCACTTTAACAATGCCATCCCTTGTGTCTAAAAGCGTCCGCAACATCCCTTAAGGCCTCCATGGCCCAATTCCCATCCGACACAAAAAAAAAAGTCTCGATGCGCCTGCGTTACTCGAACCTCTTCCCCTTGCACTCCTTGCACCTTAGCGCCCCAAGCCATTATGCCAATTAATTCCTTGTGTCCAAATTCTCCCAAAATTTTCTCTTAACCCCTATCTCACCTAGCTCCCACCTCTTAAGCACTAAAAAAAAATTTTCAGCCCTAAGTCAGATCTAGCCCGGGATTATGACTAGACCCTAGAACATGTCAAGTAATCATAGTATTCATTTCTTTTCAAGCAAGCACATGAAAATAATAAAATTGCAAACAACCCCTAATTTAGGATGTTACAATTCCAATTCCTAAATTCAAACGAAGGGCTGTTTTGGCGATCCGAGACTTTCCACCGGGTTGTGGACCCTCCTCTGGTGAAAATAAATTATTTGAGGTTATTCGCAGTTCTGAGCCATTAGCTGTTCGGGGTTTTCCAACGGGTTGTGGACCGTTAACCGGGGAAAATCGATAAATTGTAGTTATTCGTGATTCCGAGGGTAAACCTTAGATCGTTTGTTTAGAGTAGCTTTATTAGATCGCGTTTATTTTTCTAATCGAGCGTTAAACATATTTTTAGGTGTCACTGATCAGGAGAGCGTAGTGCTTACCATAATCAAGTGTGTAATCTCACACCGTACTTCATGGGTTAGATAACTATATCGTATCAATCGCTTGATTAAATCACAAGTTAGTGAAATCAGGTAAAATGGCATATTTATCACTTTAGTGGTAAAGACTTTGAAATCGGTATTAAGACTGTGAAAATTATGAAATTGCCCTCAAAGGGCCAAATCGATATAAATGACTATATGGGCCAAATGTGATATTTGATATATGGGCCAAATGTGATATTTGATATATGGGCCAAATGTGATATTTGGTGTATGGGCCAAATGTGATATTTGATATATGGGCCAAATGTGATATTTGATATATGGGCCAAATGTGATATTTGCTATATGTGCCTAAATATGATATGGGCCAGATTGTGAAAATTTTTATAATGGGCCGTATGTTTGTAATAATTATATGAATGGATTGTTGTAAATGAATATGCATATTTTATACATGATTTGCATGGGTTGGATATTTGACGAAGAGAAGTTCTGGTAGCTTTGCTACAAAATTTATATGGCTTAATGCCCAGTTTGATATATGGCTTAATGCCCCATTTGATATATGGCTTAATGCCCGCTTTGGTGTGTTGGCGGGTGGGTGACTAAAGCTCCCCACTGTGTGTTGGTTGGTACGGTGGTGTGTAGCGGATGGAAAACTAGGTTTGGTTGGGAAATTGCATAACACATGCATGTTATATATGATATTATGTTATGATTGTAAATGGGCTTTGGCCCAATAAATGCTTAATTGAATTTTTGGCCCAGTGACAATGGTAAGTGGGTTACACACAGAGTTCTAAGTAACTCACCCCGTTTTCTTTACCTTTCTCAGGTAATGACCAGTGATGGAGGCTTGGGCCGTGGACGACCTAGCGGAGGGCATACTACGAATAATGGGTTATTTATATACCGAATTTCTTTTTAAAGCACTTTTTATTATTTTTACTATTTAAGTTAAGTTGTAATAAGGCCTCTGGTTAATTTTTATGGATATTTTACTTGTGGATGGATTTTATAATACGCTTTAAATATTTAAGTGGGATTTCTTTTAAAAAATAGAAATAAACATTTTCTTAAATGAACATACTGAAGAGGATTTCATTCTTAAATTTTTTGTTTTCAAATTACTTTCGAACTCTTTAAATTTTTCTCGAATTATTAAATCCAATTTTTCTAAGTTTCAACTTATATGTCTCAAATTATTAGATTTAGTAATCAACCTCAGTTTTTAATAACTCCATGTCAAAATGTTTCTTTTTTTTTTTTGAAAATCTAATTTCTTTAAAAGAGTAGATGTA
This sequence comes from Gossypium rotundifolium, assembly GCA_025506655.1. Classification (NCBI taxonomy): domain Eukaryota; kingdom Viridiplantae; phylum Streptophyta; class Magnoliopsida; order Malvales; family Malvaceae; genus Gossypium; species Gossypium rotundifolium. The sequence continues at coordinate 163,140,833 of CP106729.1, read as the reverse complement.
TGTTCACTTTGTGACATGTCAAATCTGGTCTTAACGCATAGACCGAGTTTGGGGTGTTACATTAAATGTTTAGCATGCTTGGACTCGTCTCGTGAGTATATCAAAATGTCATCATCAAATACCACAACAAATCTGTCTAAATATGGTCTGAAGATTCTATCCATCAAATCCATAAATACTGCAGGTGCATTAGTTAAACCAAACGGCATCACAAGAAATTTGTAGTGTCCATACCTGGTTCTGAATGCAGTTTTTGGCACATCTGAATCTTTTACTCGCAGCTGATAGTAGCCAAAATGAATATCAATCTTTGAGAATACTGTGGAACCTTTCAACTAATCAAACAGATCGTCAATTCGAGGTAATGGATATTTATTCTTGATTGTAACCTTGTTGAATTGATGGTAGTCAATATACATTCTCATCGATCGTCCTTTTTCTTAACGAATAGAACTGGTACACCCTAAGGTGAAAACTGGGTTGAGCAAAACCTCTATCTGTCAAGTCTTGCATCTGTGCTTTCAACTCTTTTAACTTTGTAAGAGCCATTCTGCAAGGTGCTATCGATATCAGTGATGTTCCCGGTACTAGTTCAATAGCAAATTCAACCTCTCTGATCGGCGGTAATCTAGGTAATTCCTCTAGAAACACATCGGGATATTTGCACACCACTGGCACTATTTCAAGCTTCGATTCAGATACTTTAGAACCTAGTACATATGCAAGGTAAGCATTCCAACCTTTTCTCACATATTTCTATGCTGACATAGCTGAAATAACAATAGGGGACCCACTCAAACTATCTGATACGAAGCGTCTCACCATTCTGACATTTCAATACAATAAGCTTTCGTCTACAGTTTACAATAGCTTCTTATAGAGTTAGCCAATCCATGCCCAAAATCACGTTAAATCATCAAATGGTAACAACATCCAATCAGCCGAAAAGTTGTAACCCCGAGTCATCAAAGGATAATTCTTGCAAACTTTATCAACTAGCACATACTGACCTCGGGGGTTTCACAAATTCAATGGACTCTGAAACACCCCAAACTCGCCCAAAAGCCCGAATCAATTTGATATGTTCCTAATAAAACTTTAGCAAATTCTCGCTTTGTTTAAGAAAGATTTGATGATTTTGTATAAAACAAATTAACTTAATATTTAGGTTGAAATCAAATTTTAAATAAATTTGTATCTTCTTAAAACATTATTATTTTTTTACTTAGAAATTTATAAGTTAAAATAAAACCAAATTTAATGAAATTTTTACTTATTATTGTAAAACATATATATATTAGTGTCAAAAACAGTTTAAATTATTTATCGAAAACCATTTAGTTATTTAATAAATATTGTTCATGGCAGAATAAAAATCCAAACGCAAAAATTAAAAACAGTTCATAATGGCCTTATTACAAAAATAGCAAAACCCATAATAAATTCTAAATAAGTTTAATAAGTTTAATTTGGAGAAACTCCGAAATACTTTGTTGAACAATGGCCACCACGTAGTCCTCGCTGACCCGATCCATCGCGCTAAAAGTCATCTGAAAAATTATCCCACAAAAGGGGTGAGTCATAAACTCAATGTGTAACACATACATTAAAAAGCCCATTTGATCATAGCCTTAAAGCCCATTAATAACACATATAGCCATAGGCCCATTTAAGTCATATTTAGCCAAAAGCCCATTTTTATAGCAAATCAAATAAAATCATTTAGAAGTCACATGGATATTTATATAATGAAATGCAAACCCGAGCCCACCTAAATATCCATCCGCCACACACCACCCGCATACCAACCAATCACACCGTGGGATTACAAAATTGACCTCCATCCGCTACACACCATCGAAGGTAGTTGCTATACCAACATGCACATCGCTCTTATAATTTTGTGGCATGGCCACAGATAATTGTGACCAAGTCACGGATTTCAAATATGTGACCAAGTCACCAGATTCACATATGTGACCAAGTCACCGGATTCAAAATATGTGACCAAAGTCACCGGATATTGTGGTAAAACCACCTAATACTTCCCTTTATCAATAACACCCATATGCCCATGCACATATATATTATTTAGTTTTCATGCCATTTACCCCAAAATCATAGCAAAAATCATATTTATCGCACATTTAGGCATATAGCAAAATTAGCAAAATATTGGGGTTAAACATACCGATTATCGATACCACCGAATGGTACCCGCAACCATTATTACACATATTTTCATACAAATCACATTTAATATAGATCTATGAGATTTTAGTATAATGTTACACACCTTATGACCGTGAGAACGACACCTTCCCGCCACAACACCTAGTTAATTATCACACTTGATTAGCATACACTATTACTTATAATCTATACTATTGATGAGAGATCTAAATCCTTACCTCTAATCTCGAACAATCATATTTGTGGTTTTCTCCGTTAGATGGATCAAAACCCAATGACAACCCACTAACAAAAAGTGGTTCGGTTTGTAATACGACTTCAAATAAACTATCTTCGTTAGCAGAGGGTCCACAACCCGTGGAAAATCTCAGATACCGATACATGACCCTTCGCTTGAAGTTTGAGGGTATAAGAGCCTCCTCTTCCAAACACTGCATCGCTTTTTTCGAACCTATCTTGTTAGTCTCAAAATCACCCCTAAAATAAAGTTGATTAATAAACTATCTAAAAGAAACGATATAACCAAAAATGATAATCCTTACCTTGGATGATTTCAAATATCTCCTTAAACGCTGGCTACCAAAAGGATCCTTAACAATCCTTCCAAAGTTTCTACTAGGAGAAAAATGAGAGAATTAAGTTTCTAAATCGGCTATTCTAAAAGAAATAATGAAAACACTTAACAAAAATCCTTACTTAACCACTTGAAGATTCTACTTGTCAAAGTAGAAGAAAAGAAATGATGCTTTCGGCTTGAATAAAAGAAGAGAAAATATGATGTTTTTGGCTATGGTGGTTTGGGTTTTCAACAAAAGAAAAGAAAGAAGATGATGAAAATAGAGAATGGGAGTTTTAGCCATAGCAAGGTAAATGAGAAGAGAAATTTGAGAGAAAGGGATGATTTGATTTTTGGTAGAAAATGGTTTTTGCTGAAAGTGAAGAAGGAGAAGATGATGATGATGATTAAAAGAAAAGAGATGAGGTAAGAGGCTTATGTGCATTTGGCCATGAGAGAAAATGAAGAGAAAATAGGTCTTTGAAACTTTTGATACTTTCTTGTTACAAAGTGAAGAGAAAGATGTTATGTTAGGAGAAAAAACTAGAAAGACTTCTCAAATCGAAATGGTAAATTGCAAAAGACCAAAAGAAGAGAAAAAGGCTTCTCTTTGTGTAGATAGGCATTCGCTATGAACAAGGTTTTGAGAGAAAATTGGTTAAAATTTTGGCCAACTAACACCCTAATGCCTATGCAAAATTCGCCAACCTTACCAACATAATCCCTTTCCTCAATTCTTCCCCATCAATCCCTTGATTCCAAACACAATTAAACCTTCTCCCTTAGCCCCTAAAGTCGATTAGGTTCATGGTCAAATGACCATGAAAAGCTTCCAAAACACCATCCTTTCTTCAAGCCTTTTGTCCCCTATCTTACCATATCCTCATAATTCCATGCCATAACTTCTAGCTTGCCTTTTTCATATAGTCTACTAACCAAAAATAAAAAGATAACCATCCATTCTAGAATAGTATTGGCCGACACTATAGGAAAGAAAACAAAAAAAAATTAAAATCCTTCCACTTGCTAATTAGGGATTCAACTCTCTCCTCAAGCATTCATCCATGCGCCATTACCACCTTGCCAATTGACTTATTATGCTTAAAACCTCTTGTCAATATTTCTTAAAGCCTATCTTGCTTAGCTCCATCTTATTTATTAAAACTTAATATTTCTAAGCATTCACTTACATAATGAAGTTTGAAAACTTCTAAAACACATTCAATTATACTTAGACATGCAACAACATACAATTAAATAAAATGCATAACCCCTATTTTCAGATGTTACGCTTCTACCCCTTAAAATAATTTCAACCTCAAATTACTCGGCTAGAACAAGTGAGGGTATTGTTGCCGATCGCTTCCTCCGATTCCCACGTAGCTTCTTCTCGATCCATGGTTACGCTTATAATACTTTGACGAGAGGAACCGATTTTCTCCGTAAAACCTTTACATCTCGCCTGAATTTGAATTGGCTCCTCCTCATATGACAAATCTAGTCTTAATTCCACCTCCTCAATCGGCACTACATGAGATGGATCGACCGACAGAACGACGTAACATTGAAACATGGAACACATCGCATTTGCTTCAACTCCAAGGTAAATCTAATTGATATGCTATAGGTCCCACCCCTTCACAACCCGATAAGGTCCAATGAACCTGGGACTTAACTTCCCTTTGCGACCAAATCTCATCACCTTTTTCCAAGGTGAAACCTTTAGGAAAACTTGATCCCCCACAGTAAACTCTATTTCTTTCCGTTTAAGATCTGCGTACGACTTTTGCCTATCAGATGCTTCTTTAACCGAGCCCAATTACCTTAATCTTTTCTTCGGATTCACCACTATTTCGGACCCGTAACTTGACGCTCCCTAGTTACGCCCAACACATAGGAGTGCGACACTTTCGCCCATATAGTGCTTCATATGGTGCCATCCGAACATCGGCTTGGTAACTATTATTGTACGCAAATTCGCTAACAGAAGAACTCCTCCCGCCTTCCTCTCAAATCTATCACACATCCCCTTAACATATCTTCTAAGATTTGATTACTCGCTCAGATCCGCCGCCGACCGTGGATGAAATGCCGATTAAAGTTCAATCTGTGCCCAAAGCCCGATGCAATGCTTTCCAAGATCGAGACGTAAACCTCGGGTCCCTATCCAAAATAATCGACACCGGCACTCCATGCAATCTCACAATCTCAGCCACATATAATTTCGCCAATTTCTGCAAAGAGTAATCAACCCGAACTAGGATAAAATGTGCAGATTTCGTCAATCATCCACACAAAAGGTACCTCATTTCTCAACAATTTCGTTAAAAGTGCAGCTATCGATGAGAATCCTTCGACGAATCTTCTGTAGTAGCCTGCTAATCCCAAGAAACTGCGAACCTCATTTACGGACTTAGGTGGTTTCCAATCTAGCACAGCCTCAATCTTCCGAGGATCCACCCTTATCCCTTCTGCCGACACCACGTGGCCTAAAAACGTGACTTCCTTAAGCCAAAATTCACATTTGCTGAATTTGGCATATAGCTTCTTCTCCCTTAAAACTTGCAACACAATCCGGAGATTCTTATCATGTTCCATTTCGGACTTAGAATACACCAGATGTCGCCTATGAACACCACGATTTAACCGATCCAAGTAGAGTTGGAAAATCCGGTTCATCATATCCATGAACGCAATTGGGCATTCGTCAATCCGAATGGCATTACCGTAAATTCATAATGCCCATATCTAGTTCGTAAAGTCGCCTTATGGATATCCGCTTCTTTCACCTTAAGTCGATGATACCCCGACCTTAGATCAATTTTTGAGAATACCGCTCCTTTAAGTCGATCGAACAAGTCGTCGATCCTCAGCAAAGGATACTTGTTCTTGATGGTCACTTATTCAACCGCCGTAATCTATACACATCCTCATCATTCCGCCCTTCTTCTTCACGAATAGGACCTGCTCCCTATGGAGACATACTAGGTCGATAAATCCACGATCAAGCAACTCTCGAATCGAGCCTTAAGCTCAACTAACTCCTTCTTGCCATTCTATATGGAGCAATAAAACCGGCGCCGCTCTAGTGCAATAAATCTATCCCAAATTCTACCTCACGATCCGAGGCAATCCGGAAGTTCTTCCGAAAACATCTACAAATTCATTCACGCCCCGACTTCATTAACAATTGCCTCCTTAGCCTCCAAGGCACTCACCAACATCGTAAAGGCTACACATCCCTTTCTAACCATCTTTTTTCGCTTTAAGAGCGGATACTATGTTTGATAAGTAGTTCCGCCTCTTACCCATCACTACAACTTCTTTGTCATCAATAGTTCTTATGACATCCGCTTAGCAAAGACAATCCACATTTGCACGATATTTCACTAGCCAATCCATGCCTAAGATCGGTCGAATTCCCCAAATGGCAACTCCATTAAATCGGTAAAATTGTATCCCTTGAACTTCTAAAGGCACTTCCTTAAAAGTTTGTCTATTACTACCGTCATTCTAAAGGACTAAGCATACCATCTTCCTAGGTACGCCTCGTAAGTCACATGCAAAGTTCCAGATACTTCACTAGCGATATATGAGTGAGTTGACCCTATATCTATCAAAGCAATAAAGGGCAACCTGTAAATCGTAAACGCATCTGTGATAACATCAAAAGGCCACTATTTTCTCTCGCGATTTAACTACATATACGGAGACTGGCCGTCTCGCCTCGTAGCTACCATCGCCTCTCTCAAGTTTCGCGACCTCTACCGTAACCATTACCCTTCCATTTGGACCATGGCCCTTTATCGGTCATTGCTCACCTCGCCACTTGATTAACACCTCGACTTGTCAAGCGGTTCTTATCTCAATTCATCGGCAATCCTTGATCCTATGATCTTTAGATCCGCACTTGAAACATCCCCGCCTTTTTCCAACATTCTCCCGGGTGTATCTTCCCACATTGAGCACAAGCACGATGTTGTCCTCCCGTAGCAATCTGTTAACCTCGCAGTCCATCAGCTCTTGATTTCTTCTGAAAATTTTCGGATGACCCTCAAGACCCAAAGCTCCTCTTATTCTTATTCGCCTCTCCTCCTTGCTCGCTTTTCATCGCTTAACTTCTTCGGCTATCTTTGCCCTTTCTACTAAGACTACAAAGTCTCTTTCTCGGTGTGGAGCAATCAACACTTGCAGTTCATCTCTCAATCCATCCTCGAATCTGACACACCGCTCATATTCAGTTGCTACTATTCCTCTAGCATATCGGCTAAGTCGCAAGAACTCTGCTTCATACTCAGCTATCGACTTATTTCCTTGTACTAAATTCAAAAAGGCCTTTCTCTGGGAGTCTATGTAGCTAGCTCCAACATATTTCACTTCAAATTTAACTTTAAAATACCCCCAATCCACTCGATCCATGGGGTACTCTCCTTGATAGTGAGCCACCACGGTAGGCCTCATCACGAGTAGTGAAACAAAGACCTTTCACTTTTCTTTCAAGAATGCAGCCTAAATCGTCCATGATCCTCTCGACCGCTTCTAACCAAGATTCGCCACATTTGGGGCTACTCCAGATACTCCCTAAAACCTCGGCCCATTTGATCTAAGTCTCTCACCATCGACTTTCGAGACCCATTTCCGCATTTAGCTTCGCTATATTCCAAAACTCAAGACAGACTTGTGATATCACGTCACCTCCTCCATTTTGCTCTTGAAATTCCACCCCAACAAGGGTGTATGAGCTTCATTTTCAAACCTTGACCAGATCTAACGGTTCCGACACGCCTATTCTTCCTCTCATCAGGCCCACGATGACCACGCCCCTAGAACTCATGTCTACTACGCTGCCTTATCTATTTTTACGAAAAAGTCTTATGTATTAGAGTCTTTTCACTTCTTATTAAAAGAAAGTTTTATGCAACAGATATTTATTCAGTTGTTTTTTCGTAGTAGTACACATACACCAAGGGTTCATGTCTCTAAAGTATAGTTTCCTTAGGCTTATCACTTTAAAATATCATACATTCTTATCACTTTATCAACAAAAGTACTTACCTGATGGACCTGGGCTGAGAACTCGGGTGCCATTCTTCTATAAAACCTTATAACTTAAGAAAACTTTCAAAAAGTCATTTGGGTTAAATTTTTGAAAATGTTGTGGACTTCAAAACCCAAGGCTGAGAGTTTAAAACTGGGCTCTGATACCAAGTTGAAACACCCCAAACCCGGCCCAAAAAGCCTGACCGGATTTGATATGTTCCTCGAATAAAACTTTAGCAAATTCTCATTTTGTTTAAGAAAGATTTGATGATTTTGTATAAAACAAATTAACTTAATATTTAGGTTGAAATCAAATTTTAAATAAATTTGTATCTTCTTAAAACATTATTATTTTTTTTTACAAGAAATTTATAAGTTAAAATAAAACCAAATTTAATGAAATTTTTACTTATTATTGTAAAACATATATATATATATTAGTGTCAAAAAGCTTTAAATTATTTATCGAAAACCATTTAGTTATTTAATAAATATTGTTCATGGCAGAATAAAAATCCAAACGCAAAAATTAAAAACAGTTCATAATGGCCTTATTACAAAAATAGCAAAACCCATAATAAATTCTAAATAAGTTTAATAAGTTTAATTTGGAGAAACTCCGAAATACTTTGTTGAACAATGGCCACCACGTAGTCCTCGTTGACCCGATCCATCACGCTAAGAGTCATCTGAAAAATTATCCCACAAAAGGGGTGAGTCATAAACTCAATGTGTAACACATACATTAAAAAGCCCATTTGATCATAGCCTTAAAGCCCATTAATAACACATATAGCCATAGGACCATTTAAGTCATATTTAGCCAAAAGCCCAGTTTAATAGCAAATCAAATAAAATCATTTAGAATTCACATGGATATTTATATAATGAAATGCAAACCCGAGCCCACCTAAATATCCATCCGCTACACACCACCCGTACCAACCAATCACACCGTGGGGATTACTAAATTGACCCTCCATCCGCTACACACCATCGAAGGCAGTCGCTGCAGTCAACATGCACATCGCCCTTATAATTTTGTGGCATGGCCACTAGATAATTGTGACCGAAGTCATCGGATTTCAAATATGTGGCCAAAGTCACCAGATTCACATATGTGACCGAAGTCACCGGATTCAAAATATGTGACCGAAGTCACCGGATATTGTGGTAAAACCACCGGAATACTTCCCCTTTATCAATAACACCCATATGCCCATGCACATACATATTATTTAGTTTTCATGCCATTTACCCCAAAATCATAGCAAAAATCATATTTATCACACATTTAGGCATATAGTAAAATTAGCAAAATATTGGGGTTAAACATACCTAATTATCGTATACCACTGAATGGTACCCGCAACCATTATTACACATATTTTCATACAAATCACATTTAATATAGATCTATGAGATTTTAGTATAATGTTACACACCTTATGACTGTGAGATCGATACCTTCCCGCTCGTCAACACCTAGTTAATTATCTCACTTGATTAGTATACACTATTACTTATAATCTATACTATTGATGAGAGATCTAAATCCTTACCCTCGGAATCTCGAACAACCGTTATTTGTGGTTTTTCTCCGTTAGATGGATCAAAACCCGATGACAACCCACTAACGAAAAGTGGTTCAGTTGTACGCACGACTTCAAATAAACGATCTTCGTTAGCAGAGGGTCCACAACCCGGTGGAAAATCTCAGATACCGACATGACCCTTCGCTTGAAGTTTGAGGGTATAACAGAGCCTCTCTCTTCCAAACACTGCATCAGCTTTTTGAACCTATCTTGTTAGTCTCAAAATCACCCCTAAAATAAAGTTGATTAATAAACTATCTAAAAGAAACGATATAACCGAAAATGATAATCCTTACCTTGGATGATTTCAAATATCTCTCCTTAAACGCTGGCTACCAAAAGGATCCTTAACAATCCCTTCCAAAGTTTTACCTAGAGAAAATGAGAGAATTAAGTTTCTAAATCGGCTATTCTAAAAGAAATAATGAAAACACTTAACAAAAATCCTTACTTAACCACTTGAAGATTCTACCTTGTCAAAGTAGAAGAAAAGAAATGATGCTTTCGGTTGAATAAAAAGAAGAGAAAAATATGATGTTTTTGGCTATGGTGGTTTGGGTTTTCAACAAAAGAAAAGAAAGAAGAAGATGAAAATAGAGAATGGGAGTTTCTACTTAGCAAGTAAATGAGAAGAGAAATTTGAGAGAAAGGGATGATTTGATTTTGGTAGAAAATGGTTTTTGCTGAAAGTGAAGAAGGAGAAGATGATGATGATGATTAAAAGAAAAGAGATGAGGTAAGAGGATTATGTGCATTCTACCATGAGAGAAAATGAAGAGAAAATAGGTCTTTGAAACTTTTGATACTTTCTTACACAAAGTGAAGAGAAAGATGTTATGTTAGGAGAAAAGAAACTAGAAAGACTTCTCAAACCGAAATGGTAAATTACAAAAGACCAAAAGAAGAGAAAAGGCTTCTCTTTGTGTAGATAGGCATTCGCTATGAACAAGGTTTTGAGAGAAAATTGGTTAAAATTTTGGCCAACTAACACCCTAATGCCTATGCAAAAATTCGCCAACCTTACCAACATAATCCCTTTTTCCTCCTCAATTCTTCCCCATCAATCCCTTGATTCCAAACACAATTAAACCTTCTCCCTTAGCCCCTAAAGCTGACTAGGTTCATGGTCAAATGACCATGAAAAAGCTTCCAAAATACCATCCTTTCTTCAAGCCTTTTGTCCCCCTATCTTACCATATCCTCATGATTCCATGCCATAACTTCTAGCTTGCCTTTTTCATATGGTCTACTAACCAAAAATAAAAAGATGACCATCCATTCTAGAATAGTCTTGGCCGACACTATAAGAAAGAAAATAAAAAAAATTAAAAATCCTTCCACTTTCTAATTAGGGGATTCGAACCTCTCTCCTCAAGCATTCATCCATGCGCCATTACCACCTTGCCAATTGACTTATTATGCTTAAAACCTCTTGTCAATATTTCTTAAAGCCTATCTTGCTTAGCTCCATCTTATTTATTAAAAACTTAATATTTCTCTAAGCATTCACTTACATAATTAAGTTTGAAAAACTTCCAAAACACACTCAATTATACTTAGACATGCAACAACATACAATTAAATAAAATGCATAACCCCTATTTTTAGGATGTTACAGACTCAACAGGTAAATTCTTACTAGATAGTAGATTCATGCAAACATATGAATGGGTCAATCTCGGATCAATCAAAGCAATAACATCAGTATCAAAAATTGTGAAAATACCGATAATAACTTCTGGCGCAAAAGCATCCTCTCGTGCACGTATAGCATAAGCCCTAACTGGTGCTCGTGCTTCAGATCTCACAGAAAAGTCTTTCATCACACCACGGCTACCATTTATATTTCTGGGATTACAAGGTGGTCTACCTCTCGCAGCTGTGTTACTCAACCTTGTAGTTTGAACTTTCTCTTTTTTAGATTTCTCTAGGCAATCATGAAGGTAATGCTCAAAGGAGCCACACCTAAAGCATAATCCGTTCTTCATTCAACATTCACTATAATGTGGTCTTTTACAGTGCTTGCACTTAGGCCAAACATTTCTGACACTACCCACACTTTCTACAGACGTAGCCTGAGGTTTTGGACTGGAGCTTCGGGTACCTCTGTCTCTACTAGAATATCCCGCAGAAGCTGTAGAACGATTGTGATTTCTTTAGATCTTTTTGATGATGACTAATAAAACTTCCTAGTCATCTCTTTCTCGAATCTCTAGCTTCAAATTCAGCACGTCTTTTCTCTTTACTCAGTTCTTCGGCCTTATGTGCTCGGTCAACTAATACAATGAATTCTTTCAGCTCAAGAATTCCAACTAGAAGCTTTATGTCTTCGTCCAGCCCTTCTTCAAACCTCTTACACATAGCAGACTCAGTCGAAATACATTCCCGGGCATATTTGCTCAATTTATCAAATTCTCGCTTGTATTCTGATATAAACATACAGTCCTGTTTAAGCTCGAGAAATTTTTTACTTTTCTGATCCAGAAACCTCTGACTAATATATTTCTTTCGAAACTCGATTTGAAAGAATTCCCAAGTGATATGCTCTCTCGACATGAAATTAACGTGTTCCACCACTAGTAAGCCGAATCTTTCAATAATGATATCGCACACTTGACACACTTGACTGGCGAACAAGGCCATTCGTCAAAAACTCTTATTTTATTCTCTAACCAAAATTCAGCTCTATCAGGATCATTTTATCAGTAGCTCAAAATTCTTCAACCCTGTATTTATGGATCTTATCTACAGTGGCTTACTGACTCGTATAGGTTTCATACCTTGAGGAATAATGGGAACCGGTTGGGGAACAGGAAGGGATGGAGGTTGTTGAGTAGTCAGGTTCGTCCTTACAAACTCGGTGAAGCATTCACTCATCAACTGGAAGAAGGCTTCTTTAGCCTCTCATCCTTGTCCCTCAGATACAGGCCTTGTGTCATTTGATGCTACTCCGTGAACAGAGGCTTGAGCGTTACTCTCTACTTTATCGGAGTCAGCTCAGTTGGATGTCATTACTATATGAAAACATGTTTTAAAATGGTAATGAAATACCACACTATCACAAGTTATATAATGGCATGTATAGCTAGACTCGTACACGCTACGTTCAGTCCTAAAATTGACTAAACTGTAGTTTTAATATTTCTAAACTCCATACATGCTACGTTCAGTCCTAGAATCGACTAAACTGTAGCTCTAATATTTCTAGACTCTATACATGCTACGTTCAGTCCAAGAATTGACTAAATCGTAGCTCTGATACCACTAAATGTAACATCCCTAATCTAAATCCATCATTGAAATAGGGTTACAAAGTATTACCATAAAAACAAAACATTTAAACATACATTTCACACATTATCATAAACACATTATAAAATAATCATTAACGCACATGTCATCCCTTAATCAAGTCCTCGAGGCCCTAAAATTTCCTTAGAAGCGATTTGAGACTAAATTGGAAACAATTTGGAAAGTTTAGGAAAAAGTTAAAAAATTTACAAAATAGAGGTCAAACAACCATGTGGCCCGTGTACCTCATACGGCTGAGACACAGGCCCATGTCTCAGGCCGTGTAATAATCGAAATAGCCCCACACGCCCGTGTGCCAGGTCATTGTTAGGCCGTATAACTGCCTGGCTTGTATGCAATAAAACCTACAAGGCATACACGGCTATGTCTCCAGGTTGTGTGTCACATGCAGTAGAGTCAAATGCATGTGTCTCAAGCATGTGGACATGAATTTACCAAAAATAAAGTCATTTCTAACACCAAACCATGCATACACCTAAAGGCATTTTGTGCACATAATTAAGACATAAAAACCTTAACCTAAACATGCATATAATGACCAATTCAATAGCCTCAAAAAAATCAACCAATATGCCATTTCAAGGCACTTCACAAGCAACATCAAAACTTACCTACACATGCATATTTATTCACATTTTCATCATCAAATATAATTCAACTTCGAATCATACATGCTACAATTATGACCATTAACACTTCTATCACAAAACATACAACATGATATAGTCAAAATGACACAAACTAGCAAAGCATCAAAAGTACCAACATAGTTAACTTACATAATGTATACAAACCAATTCATTTTCAAACCATTTTCAAACTCAATAGCCTAGTTTAAATATGAACTAAAACATGTCACAAGTAACCATTTTCATACTATCATTAACATGCCAAGTGAATCATATCAACAAGCACCTTAAAGTAATCAACATTACATAACTTGGTAAGGTATCAAGGTGTACCAAACCAATATGGCTTTTCAAAGCTTACACATACCAAAACATCATTAACACGCGCACTATAGTACCATTACAAATAGTCCTATACATGCCATTATAAACCTTATCCAAAATACTTAACAACTACTGAATTGTCCAATGGATAGTGTGATAGATCTCTGATGAACTTCCAACAGATTGAGCTTTCGATAATTTGTAAAGTAAAGGAAAATAATTACGTAAGCAATGAATGCTTAGTAAGCTCATTTAAACTTTAAACATAATATTTCATTTCAATAATGAACTTTACAAAATTATATAAACCTTTATCAATGTCATAGGATTAATAAAGCCTATATAACACCATCAAACTCTCAAGTTAGCATACTTGTTCATGATACATATGCAATCAACCATATATATATTTAAACATAACATTTAATTCATCATTGTTACCATACGATCATGCTTCATTCCATTTGTTTACTTACCGTTTCCAATACCATGAGTTTAATATAAGCCGATTCAAGCATCATCAAACTCACATGTTAATAGATTCTTTGACAATCATATAAACTCAATTATAACATAAATAGCTTTCATAGAATACATTACATAAGCATGAACCTTTTCTTATAATTATGAACCTTTCCATTAAGTCACTTACCACTCTATTCCTTTTCTTACTCATTTCATTTGCATAGTACAAAGTATAAACATAAAAATCAACTATATGTGTTCCTGTCATCTACAATCTCAACTGGTGAATTATAACATTCAATTCAAAACTCAAATATTTGACAAATCCATTAAAATCATGAAACAAGACACCTTATCGAGATTTTCAATTCGATTAACGTCTTACGAATAGGAGTATATTGACAATCCAACCAAAACACACTAGATGCTTATAAGAGCCAATCCATCCGAACACACCAATGCTCATAAGAGTTAATCCCTCTGAAACACACCACTGCTCGTAAAAGCTAGTCCAACTGAAACACACCGAGACAGAGAGTAACCCGAACTCTATTTATGATTCCTTATTTCTATCTCATTAGCCTTGTTTCAATTTCATTTCGTATTTTATTTTGATTTTTTTTTACTTAACACGAGAGTTTGCAACAAATAATAAACCTCGATTTGCTCAGGAAATATATATATACCACTCCATAACCATATTCACTCCAATCCCTATAACACACCAAATCACGATTGTACTCGCTCCCGTGTTCAATCAAACCCAAACATCAAATTCAATCACTTATCTCAAATAATCATTCATTATAAACAATTGAATATATATATTGTACCATGTTATACTATTCAACAATTCATATAAATGTTAAATTCTAAACTGTACGAACTTGTCTGGACTGAATTTCAATTATCAGCTTACATTTCATGTAACGCCCCAAATTTTGGGCCTAGAAGTTCTAGGTTTTGAGTGTAGTGACAGCGAGGAGGTTGCACACATAAGTTAAGTTGTGCAGTTTAGTGTCAGAATTGGGTCTGCTGGTCTGGAGGTTAAGAGAGTGTTAGGGAACCTCATTGTTCCAGTTTCGAGCCTTAAGGTGAACGTTGGTAGGTACTTTATTTTGTTTTGATTCTAGTTAATAATTATAAGTATTTAAAATTATTAAATTATTAGTTTTAGGAAAAGAACTATTTTTATTTTTTCTTTTTTTGGCTTTTCTGTGTTCACGTTCTCCTCCCCTCTCTTCTACTTTCTAAATATTCTTAAAATAGTTGGTTTGTGGATTCAGGAATTTTGCGCCTCTGCTGTCTTCTCCGATCGCAAATAGGTGTGGGATTCGAACTGTAAATACATTATTTTTTTTATTATTTACTAAATGGTTTTTGTGAATTTATGATTAGGGTTTCCTTAAGTGAATGTCAACCCAATGATTTTGAGTTGTAGTCGATGGAAGTGATGAGAAATCTCCACTTTCCGGTATACTTTGATAGGGTAAAGGTTAGGGATGGTTCTAGTGGCCAAAATGGAGTTTTCGGGGCTGAGTTGAGGTGGTTTCGTAGCCTCTCAATGGCCACACGGGCATGTGCCGAGGCACACAACCGTGTGGATTTGTGAATTAAGGTTTTCGGCTGATTTTGGGTGCCACATGGCCTAGCCACATGGGTGTGTGGCTGATTTTGGGAATTTTGTCGATTTTCACACGACTGTGTCCTTTGGGGCACACGGGAGTGTGGATTTGGGATTTAGGAATTCTGAGTCTTAGGGTCACATGGCCGTGTGATTGATTTGAGGAAATTAGGGCTTCTATATGGGCATGTGTTTGGGACACACAGTCGTGTGACTGATTTGGGGCCTAGGGATTCCACACGGGTGTGTGTATTGGGACACACGGTCGTGTCTAATGGCCACACGGTGTGTGACACCTTTACATGACCGTGTCAGTCCTGCACTTGATTTTATCAAAATTGAACAGTGAGTTACACGGCCTGTTCACACGACCATGTCCCTACACCACATGGGCGTGTAATTCCATCACACGGGCGTGTGCCACTCCTCAAAAGGGCGTTTGGATCCCCACACAGCCTGGATTGCTCCACACGGCTAGAGCACACGAGCGTATGGCCCTAACTCACCAAATTATGATTTTTGGGCAAATCGAATGCCATCGTGACTCTGTGTGTTTCAACCCTTGGCTAAGCTTTAGCAAGGGTAGTTATGACTCCGCTCTGACTTTGATTTATGTGTATTAATTGTGGTTGGTTGTGTGATAAGCTCGATACTGAACTTGAGCTGTGAATGTGCACATATCTAATTCTGAAACTGATTGATTGAAGGTGAGTGTCTATTTCTGATTAACTATCTGTAACTGGTATTCTGATAGTGTTCTTCTGATTGCATATGCATTCATACATTTGCACAAAATTACTTTGGGTGGGAATTTGAAGAGAAGGGAGATTTACGATATGATCTGGCAGATTTACTGCAACTCATCGGTATAGCGGATTACCGCTTTGCATTGTACCAACGCTACGTACCACTATCTGATCTGGTAGTCTTACTACAACTTATCGGTATAGCGGATTACTACCTTGCACTGTACCACATGTACATTATCTATGCTACATACCACTATCTGATCTGGCAATCTTACTATAACTCATCGGTATAGTGGATTATCGCATTGCACTGTACCGCATGTACGTTAGTTACACTACGTACTATTATCTGATCTAGCACTTTACCACATTGCACAGTACAGTTTATATGCTAGCTTTGCTGCGTAATTTACGATTTGGCAGTTTATCTGCATTCTGATAGCTCAATTCCCAAAGGGTCGAGGGCGGTCCCAATTCCCTGAAGGTCATGGACAATGTTGATGATCATCGTTGTCGGGCAACCCGGATGACATCCTATGGGGTATAAGGTTGGATGGGCTTTTCGAGGTCCTATTCGGAGTGTAGGGATGGGTGGGTTGATTAAATCCCCATAGTAAGTGTAAGGTTGGGCGGAGATGGTGTGTTAGCTGGATGGGTGGGTTATTTTACAACTCATTTGCACTCATATACATCTAATTGACACTATGACTTAATGGGATACTGTGACTGCAATATCTGATTGACTGTTTGACTGAAATATTTGATTGTCTGATTGACTGAAATGTCTAATTGCATCATTCGACTGAAAGGCGCTCGTGCCTAAGGGAACCTTACATGATGGGTTGAAGCCCAAACTAAAACTGATTCTAATTTTGAAAGGGCTTAGGCCCATCAGAATTATTGAAAGTTTCCATCTTTGTGTACGATTGGGCCATATGACTGTAAAGTTACATATGGGTTGTGTTGATGATTGGCAGTATGCTCAACTGTCATCTAACAGTATGGTTTGCTTTGGATATATATATCGACCGATTTGTTTAGTTCCGTAGGTTGGTTCTGCTTCGCTACTGAACCTGAACTGCTTCTAAGCCTTCCAATTTCTATTATATTTTCGTTTTCGCAGCTTTACTGGTCTTGATCTCACACTGAGCTCGAGTAGCTCACCCCCTCTTCTGTTTCCCCTTTTAGGTACCACTTCAATTTCAGATGCTGGACTCGGTATGCGGAGGTCTTGGACAGTCTTGGTGGATAAACTATGAGCAAATTTGGTATTATTTGTTATTCTGTTAAAGCTTAAACTGTAAGGATGTATAATGTTGTGGTACAGTTTCCGATTTATGTTTTATTCACATATGTTAGACGATTTTGGTTTACTAAGATAAATTATTTTGTCAAATTTCTTACGACCACTTTGGTGATCAATGTGGCATCTCGAATTCGGTCAGACTTCTAGGCTGGGTTTGGGGTGTTACATTTCACATTTCAATCCATTTTACAATTAATACCCTTTTATTTTTCAGACTTACACAATTATCCTAAACTTTTATAATTTTTTGCAATTTAATCCCTTAACCAAAAATTCATCAAATTAACCATTTATCTCAAGTCAATATTCCATCCAAATATACTAGGCCGTTAAACTATCCCTAATGAACATTAAATTCACTACCAAACCCTAAAATTTTAACATTCTCACAATTTAATCCTAAAATCAAAATCTAACAAAAATCACTTTACAAAATCATCAAACAACACAATCAAAGCTCCAAATACATGTTTTCCATCAAAAACATTCAAAATTCATCAATGGTAACTTTTAAAATTTTTAACAGATTCAAAAATGAAGGAAAGGGCTAGCTGAACCTAGTTGAAACGATCTCAAAAACATAGAAATTACAAGAAAACGAGTCGATATTACCTACCATGCAAGGAAAACACCCAAAACCGAAGCTTCACCTCCTTCGCTATGGCTTTCGACAATTGAAGAAGAAAATGAAATTAATTTTGTTTTTGATTCTTTAATTTTGTTTAAACTTTTATTAATTTACAAAATTGCCATCCAAAACAAATTATTTTATCATTTCCTACTAAATTGTCGTCCCACTATACGAATTAAGGTATAATTGTTACTTAAGTCCTTCCTCCTTTATTAATTACTTTATTAATTAAGTTATTTCATCACTAAAATGTTATAATTAGCATATTTTGCACTTTTTACAATTTAGTTCTTTTAATTAATTAACTATCTAAACATTAAAATTTCTTAACGAAACTTTAATACAACTTTAATAATATTTCAGTAAATATTTATTAATATTTATAGCTCAATTTATAGAAAAGACGTCCCGATTCCTCACTTTCAAAAATCACTTGACTTTAGGGTCATACCACTTGAACCTAATTATTCTTTCAAATAGTATAAATTTCCAATTCAAAATTTATTTTAATACCATATTTGACTCGTAAATTTTAAATAATAATATTTACAAACTTGCTCATCGAATGTAACACCCCAAACTCGGCCCATGCGTTATGACCGGATCTGACATGTCACATGAGAAAAATGTGTTAACTCCTTTTTGTTCGTATTAAAAATAGGTATTATTTTGTTATAATTAAGAAAACAAAGTTGATTTGAAACATATGATAAAAATACTACTAATCTCAAAGGTTGATTAACAATTCGATAATTTGAACTAGAGATCTTATAAACCGTGACTTTTGAAAATATCGTTGATAATTCGAGAGAAAATTTCCAAGTTAAAAATATTTGTAAAAGTTTGTTATAAAATCCATTTTTTAATCTATTTTGGAAAAACCTTTATTTAAGTTTTTAGAAAAATTCTCATTTAAAACAATTCAAGCAAGATAATAAGTGCGACTAAACATAAAGCAAAATGAAAATATCCCAAAGGCCTTATTACAACTTTAAAACCCAAAATAGTAAAAGTAACGAATTAAAATGGAAAAGAAGTTTACTAATGTTCGAAAACATTATTTCCAAAGTATGGCCTCCACTGAGTCATCCATGGGCCCAAGTCCTCGTCACTAAGCATTACCTACAAGGATTAAGGAAGAAAGGAGGGTGAGTTACAAGAACTCAGTACATAATCTCCTTACCATCATCCACTAGGTCTGAACCCATTTAGCAATAACTTAGGCCGGAGCCCATGTAGCAAATCTTGGGCCGAAACCCATTTACATAACAGAATATATATATGTACAATGTATGCAACCCAACCCATCCTAGTAATCCAGCCGCTACACACCACCCATACCATCCCATCACACCTGTGGGGATAGTCAACCCACCCCACCAAACACACCAATCGCAGGCAAGTTTCCATTTATCATAATATTTGTGGTCGAGCCACTGTAAACGCTATATCAAACCGCTTTTATAATATTTGTGGTGAGCCACCGAGTCATAAGCACATTAATGAACAAATTGTGGCAATGCCACCAAAGCTACACTTCTCTTCATTCAATTTGTCCCAACCCATGCGATATGTAAAATGCAACATACATAATAAAGCATAATATCCACATATATGTACAACAATCATTAATCCAATAATTTATTACAGTAAATCGGCCAATTATAGAACTTTGTAATTCGGCCCACTAAAGCATTCTAACAAATCGGCCCATAAAGGCATTTCGATAATTCGGCCCATAGGGGCATTTTCGTAACTCAGCCCAAAAGGGCATTTTCATAATTCGGCCCATAGGGGCATTTCGGTAAATTTCACAACCCAAAGGTATTTCTGTAATTTTACCCATTGAGGGTATTTTTGTAATTTCGCAACCCCGGACTTAACTACTAATTTGGGGCATAAAAATTCAAACTGTCTATCTTGTCATATTGACTAAATTGACTATAACTCGAGTTAGGAAACTCGAAATTTAGATCCGTAAATTTTCTTGAAACTAGACTCATATATCTTCTTACTACAATTTTTCCAGAATTTTTGGCTTAGCCGTTTAGTACAGTTTATTCATTAATGTTTCCCCTTATCATTGACCAACGATTCTGACCTCTCTTACCTTAAATCCAAATATCTCATTGTACAATTTTCATATATTGCTCCCAATTGTTTCTATTAAAAATAGACTCACTAATGAATCTATACATATAAATTATAACTCATAATTCACTGTGTACAATTTTGAATGATTTTTCCAAGACAGAATAGCGAACCATGAAGTCATTCAGAACCAGTCTCACTAAAATTAAAATATCACAGAATATAAAATTCCTCTTCCTTCTCTGTTTCTTTCATATAAAAATAGACGCAATAAGCTTTAATCCTATATCTTATTCACTTTCAAATTCCCTTTCTCCTATTTTTAGAGATTTTTCAAAATCATGTCACTGCTGCTAATCAAAAACTGTTTCATTGCAAAATATAGTTTCCACTACGAACATACGCGCGCCCGTGTAGTTACAGATGGCGGTTTCTAGTTTTTCGATCTTTCCACCGAATCACAAACATTTCATGAAAATATTCAAAGAGGTGTGAGATTACACACCATTTCAAACATGTATTCGGATGGGGTACGAGATTACACACCTTATTCGGATTTCCTAAAGAACCACTCTTCGTTGTCCCCACAATCGTGATCCTTCCCAACTAGGTTCTAAAATCTAGCCTTGCACTTTGGCTATTGTAACGAGTTCCTAAAAATAAATAAGTGATGTACCAAAGGGTTAGCCTTCATCCAATATTCGGCCCTTCCATAAGAGCAAGAAATTGATATCATCACCACAAAATAGAATCACATGAGCGACGCAAAACATCGAAATAAAGAGTAACATCTTACCACCAATATTCGGCCTAATCACCCACTTATCAATCAACTTCTGAAACCAAGGCTAAGAGAATGATAAGTAGCAGCAAAGGATGGCTTGATAGTTTTAGCAAAACAAAGGAGAAAGGTGCACAATTTTGGCTTTAGAGTTTCGGCAAGAGAGGGAAGAAATTAGGAAAAGAGAAAACTCAAAATGCTCCAAAGAAGAAAACTTTACATGCCCTAAAACTTACAAAACTATATTGGCTCTCTTTTTCTCCCTACCAAAACCTTGTATTATCTTTACCAAAAAGATGAGTGTTGACCCAAAATATTCTTTCCAAAACATCCTCCACATAATAGGCCAACATGTTCCCTTCTCTTACCTTTTTCCTTTGATTCTTTCTTTCATTTTCCCTTGTGTCTCTCCTTACTCTTCTCCCTTGTGTTCTTTCCTTCAATAAAAAGTCTTCCTTACCATCTTTGAAGCTTGGCCGACACTTCCCATAAACACTTGATTAGTACCAAAAAAAATTAAATCCCAAAGGTTTCAATAGATAGGATTCGAACTCCAGCCCTTAAGCCCCTTCATGTGATGCCTCACCACCTTGCTACTAGCTTCTCTTGTGCTAGCAAGTTGCCCAATTATTCCCTTATGCTAGATGCCACTTGTCTTCTCCCCTTTAAATGCTTCAACTCTAAAATTTTCCTATGGCCTAACTTGAACCCAAACTTCCTAGAAACCCGTAACTTTCCAAAATCACCTTCCCAATAAGTCCAACTTGAAATAATGTCGTTCTCTTATTCTCAAAAATTTTAAACGCTCCCAAGCCCAAGGCCCAATGGGCTCAATTCTAATAGGCCCAATTTTGGGATGTTACATCGAATTTGTGGCTCCGAAACTATTGTTTCTGATACAACAGAAAAATGAATTGTTACATAAGTAATAATCTTCACTAAACTCTTTACTATACACAACCCATCTTGATAAGAATACAAGGAATATAGATCATATGTTGAGTTACTACCCTAGCCATCCATGATTGTAGTCATCAATCCCATATGTGTAATTGTAAGAATCATAAGGAGACTCATATCCTTGCCTCCTATAGTCGCCATCATACCCCCGAGTAGACATGGAATTACCATTTGTATCAGATACGAATGAATCCTCTGGCCACCTATAGTTATTATTAAACATGACTATCAATCAATTATCAATAAGGAAAAATTAAAGAAACCATTAAAAAATAAAGTGATGTATCTATAACCCTAGATTTGGCTAATTATCTCCCTAATAAGTATACATCAATCACACAAATCACTCAATTTGTAACACTTCAATACCCAACCGGATAGTCAAATCTGAGTTACAAGGTGCCACACTCATTGCCGGAGCAACTACAATCATTAGGTAAGTAAGTCTACTCAAATTGTAATCTACAGATATCCATATTTATGCACATGAAAATGTGTATTACCCATTAGGTAAGTAAGTTTACTTAACCTTTCAACATTATCATTCATATTGCACTTTTACTAATCATAATTCGATTGCTTACATAAGCAAGGCATTAATTCAATCAATTTATTGTAAATTATTCCATTACTTACCTTACACTTAACAGTTAATCCATTTTTAGAGTCTACCGACTAATCCACATTCGTTTTGGCCTCTAAGGATCAATTCCTTTTTGCTTTGAATAATAATATGCTCACTTCCCATTTCAAATTCTTATATGCACAAATTCAAATTTTCAAGTATCATATTAGTTCATTTCGAAATAAACAATCAAACTTATTATTATTGATCCCTATTAACATAACATAGACTCGGATAGATATACTGATCGTCTAACCAACACACTGAACTAGCATCGAAGTACATTAACAGAATAATCGAGTAAGGGAAACAGGCACATAACGTGCATACTGGTTCTCAAAGAGCATCCTGGCGTATACCGGCACATGAAATGCATCCTAGCACGTAAGCACATAAACTTGTACACAATTCAATCCTATGGCATGCCAACTATATCTGACTCAGCCCAACTAATTAATAAGGTATTAACATTATTCATATTCCATATTCATAATTCATCATCAATTTATCATGTAACATAGCATATTTAAACTCAATTTCATATCAATTATCATATAACACTTAATCACACCACATTTTATTCTATTCACTTTAGTCCTTATTTCAATATATAATCCCAAATAAAGTAATTGAACCAAAACTTTCATATTATTGCAATGGACTCATCCCAATAACTCATCAGTCAACAAGCATACAAACAAAATCAAATAATTCTATCCCGAATCATAAAAGTACGAATAGAAATTTCGTGCGTTACTAATCAACAATTTTCGCCTTTCCTCTCTCTATCGGCGATTCAGTGTAGTCGTTAGCAATGAATAATCACAAAACATACCACACTATCAATTTCCAGCCAAATCAAAATCAAATACCAAATTTCACATATTTTTCAAATCATTCAATTTAGTCCCTAAAACTGGGACAAGCATAACTTTCAATTTAAGGCCTCGTATTAGAATCTGATTTCACCAAAACTCATTAGGTACCTTCTATTTTCTATCCCTACCAAATATTCATGACAATTTTTATTTTATTCAATTGGGGCCCTAATGTATGAAACTAACAATTAAGCTTTACAGTTAGGTCATTTTTCATATACTAAGCTTAATTTCTAACAATTTCACACCAATTTCATTCAATTCTCAACAGTGGTAACTTTCCAAACTTTAAAATTTTTACAAATTAGTACATCGGCTAGCTAAATCAAGCTCCCATGACCTAAAACCTACAAAACTAAGAGGAAAATGGCTAGAGGCTTACTTGAAATTTATAACTGAAAGTTAAAATCCAAGATTTAATTTTCTTCAATGGTGGACGTTAGGTTTTGGGAAAGATGATGAATTTTGTTATCCTTTCCCACTAATTTTTCTTTATATACTTAGTATGTTAATTAAACTTAATTCATTAAGTTAACCATGATTAATGAAACATAATCCTTTAATTAATCAAACTAATGACATATAACATCAAATCCTACTAACATCTATTTGAATTTGGTTTACTTTTCATTTTAATCCTTCAAATAATTTATATTTAAGTCCCCAAGCCATTTCCTAATTAAAAACCCATAGTAGTTCAACTTTTTCAATTTAGTCCCTAAGCCATAATTTTTCACAATTTGTTTAATCATTTACCCAAATTTCAATTCATCAATTTAATGGCTATTTAAATATCTCTATTAAGTATTTATAGATTCGATTTACTAAAACAGGATCACAAAACTGCCTTTTTTGACACCATTGGTAAGCGAGTTGTTAGACAATCACACACGAACTCCCTCGCAATAGCGCTAACACCTTCACCATGCCACGGCGAGCATGCATCGGGGCTATTAATCAAAACAAATACTAATAATAATCTAGCAGTGTACTACAAGTGTGACAAGTTGAGTCATAATATTTGTAGTGTTACAATGGAACACCCTAGTATTCTAAGGACCAAACCTAAGAGAGTTCGGGGACTATGTGATTCCTCAATAACAAGTATGCAACAAAAAGTCTAGCTAACTTCTCACTAAGTATTGTATTACAGAAATTCATAATCGATATTAAATTGCACTAATTGGCTACCTACACAAAAAAGACAAAATTATAAAATAATAAAAATTAAGTAATTAAAAATTCTATAAAAAAAATGGTTATGTAACATCCTTAAAATAGGGGTCTGGCATTTTTGTATTGTTGCATGCGTTTAGCTCGATTAGCTTGTTATTTAGGTGTGTTTGGGGGTCTTGGGGTGGCTCGAGTTTGAGCCAGAGCTTTGGTAAAGTTTTGCTTATTGGGAACTTAAGGGGGAGAGCTAGTGGAAGTAGGCTTTAAGAATAATTGGTTGTATTTAAATGTCACAAGTAGTAAGGTGGCCTAGTGGTTGGCATCACAAGGGAACATGGAAGCGGGAGTGGGTTTGAATCCCACATGCTACATTTTGGGAGTTTCATTTTATGACAGGATGGAGAAGTGGTGGAGTTGGCGTTGGACTCTTCTAGGAAGAATTTGAATTGGTCAAATAGGTTTAAATGAGTGGTGGAGAGGGGTTGTGGGGCAAAAAGGAGTGAATCAAGGGATTATGGTGGAGTGGAGGTGTTTGGATGAATATGGGAGTTGTGGGAGGTGAGTTTCGGTTAGGAGTGTTTTAGTAAGCAAATTCAGCATTTGGGGAGGGGGAGTGTAAACCAAAACCTTTTGAAGAGTGTTGTGCCGAATTCCTGTAGTTTTCTTTAGCACTTTTTGACATTTTGTACTTTTGACCCATAAGGCATTTCAGGTCTTTTCCTTTTCTTTATTTTGTTTGCTAACCGAAATTATTCTCTTCTTCTTTTCTTCAAAATTTGAAGTTGTTCCTACTACTCCTTACTATTAGCTGAACCCTCTCTCACTCATATTATCTCTCTTTTCGTTCAATTCTCCTCTTCTTCTACACCTTTTTCTCCATAGACGAATCTCAGCTTGCCCCACTTTCTTTTTTTTTCATTTCTTTCTTGTTCTATTCTAGAGCCGAAACTCCCTTCTTGACTTTTACTACTTGTGCCGAATATTATATCCCTATTCGACTCATCTCTGATCCAAGTAAATATTGCTCTTTTGCTAGGTTTTTGCTTTGCTCACTCCTTGTTTTCTTACTAAAAGCCGAAGTTTTCATCCTGTTGTTTTTCTGTGACCAAGGCCGAATCTAAGTTTCCTCTCCATCTTAGATCTCGTTCACTTTCCTGTTGGGTGAAAGCCAAAATCTTAGTTGTACAATCACCGATTGGGTGGCACTTTGGTAAGTGTATTTTTTTCTTTTTAGCCGATTAGGGGGTGGATAATTCGGGTGTTATTTATGGGTTCTCAGGGCCGAATGGTCATTACTTTGTTGTCTTGGGACAATATTGTTAATCTATGTTTTTTTAAGGATGCAATTTCTTAATCGAAGGGAGTAGACCAGTTATTCCGGGTATATCAAGGAAGTGTCGTATTCTTGGTAAGTAGTGTAGGTGTTATCACTTTTGACCTTTGAGTTTTGACATATTATGATCGGGACATTCTTCATGGAGGGGAGTGGTAGCTGTTCTAAGGGGTAAGGAGCCCAAGGAGAGTGAACTCGTAGCCTCTGTTCCTAAGTTCAAACGACGTAGAGTGCCAGGGTT
Source organism: Gossypium rotundifolium (assembly GCA_025506655.1). Taxonomy (NCBI): domain Eukaryota; kingdom Viridiplantae; phylum Streptophyta; class Magnoliopsida; order Malvales; family Malvaceae; genus Gossypium; species Gossypium rotundifolium. The sequence continues at coordinate 163,114,327 of CP106729.1, read as the reverse complement.
CTGATCGTAATATGTTTTAAATAAGTTTTTGGAAATCACAATAGCAATAACAAAATCACTAAAACAATAAGTAACGGGTTCTTACTTTTGATAGTCATAAAAGTAAATGATAATTCTTACAAGCAACAAAACTCAAAGATTTTTTACAAACGTGAAAATTCTTTAGGAGCCATTCCATGTGACATGCCGGATCTGATCGTAACGTATAGGCCAAGTTTGGGGTGTTACATTTAGTGGTATTAGAGCCAGGTTGCAAAACTCGATTGGGGAATGGGTTTGAAAAAAAAAGGTTTTTCAAAAACTGGTTGAAAATGGTTTTGAAAATATAAGTCTCTTTGAAGGTATGGCACTCGAGTCTCTGGTACCAAATTCGTAAGTCTTCTGATTTTGTTTAATAATGTGATGAAGTGATTTTAGATAAACTATTAGAGTGAATAATAGTATACTAAAATTGTTAGTTAAGAGTATAGAAATTGAGACATTATGAAGTTCGATCTGCGAGAACAGCTCTTATACTTGCTTTACATAAGACATTTGTTAATAAACATTGAAATTATATACTGATTCATAAAATGTATAATCAGATTAATTTAATCCAGCAAACATGAGTATGAGAGGACGTGGACGTGGTAGACGTGGTCGTGGTAGGGGCCGAGATGCTGGGGTAGGATCTGAGGCATTTGGGCACATGCTTTAAATGGAAGCACCTGCATCACTGGTGATCGAGACAGGGTCCCATGATCGAGCTGGAGGGGACGATACTTTGTCCCAAGCTATGTTGTGAGTTTTAAAGCGGGTTCTTGGAGCCAGTACTGGGTCAATGGGCCGAAAATCTATTCCTGAGCAACTTCGAGCAAATGGGGCTAAGATATTTAGGGGCATTTCTGGTGTGGCCCCAAACGTAGCTGAATATTGGCTGGAGGCAGTTGAGCAGATTATGGATGACTTGAACTGCTCAACAGAGGAAAAATTGAAAGGAGCAGTGTCACTCCTACGAGATGAGGCGTATCAGTGGTGGCTCACGGTAAGGGAAGGTACTCTGGCAGATCATATCACCTAGGACTTCTTTAAGACATTGTTTCAGGGAAAGAATGTTGGGGCAAGTTATGTGGACGCCCAGAGAAAAGCATTTCTGAACTTGGTCCAGGGGAGTAAATTCGTGATAGAATATGAGGTAGAATTCCTGCGCCTAAGTTGTTACGCTCGGGGTATAGTCACAACCGATTATGAGCGTTATGTACGATTTGAAGATGGTCTGCGGGATAAGCTGCGAGTACTGATAGCTCCGTAGCGGGAAAAAAATTTTGCCATTCTGGTTGAGAAAGTAAAAATCACCGAAGAGGTGAAACGTTTTGAGAGGCAGAATCGGGATAAAGATAGGGGCAAGAATAAGAGAAGTTTTGGGACGTTAGGATCTACTGAGGGTTTCCAAAAGAGGCCTAGGTTAGATGAGCCAGCTCGAGCTGTGATGCCAGTTGCCGTAGGTCAATTGCGACCTTGTGCATAGTGTGGGAGAATACATCTAAGGAGTGTTGGAGAAGAACTGGAGGATGTTTCAAATGTGGATCTAGGGATCATCTGATAAAGGACTGTCTACAGGAGTTGGCTAGGGCGCGGTCGGTAGGTCAGGGATTTGCACAGCCAAGAAGAGGCGGTCAGCAGCCGTCGAGAGGTCGTGGTAGGGCCAGAGGAGGGAATGGTCTTGGTCGAGGTCGTGGAGCAACACAGAGGTGCTAGTAATACAGATGCAAGATAGCCTGGATTATTTTATGCGGCTAGACGTCGAGAAGAAGGTGATGCACCGGACGTCATAATCGGTACGTTCTTTATATTTGATGCACCTTTACAGCGTTGATAGATATTAGGTCTACACATTCATATGTTACATGTACTATATCTAGGACTTTGAGCATTAAATCTGAGATTGCTGCTAGAGAAATTTTGTGATTAGCCCTCTAGAATAATCAGCGGTAGTGAACAAACTATTTAGGAATGTGCCTTTAGAAGTTCGAGTAGTATTTCCGACGAACTTGATGGAACTGTCGTTCGGCGAATTTAATTTGATCTTAGGCATGGACTGGCTAGTTAAGCATCATGCAAACTTAGATTGCGCTGCTAAGTGTATAGTTTTAAAAACTCTAGATGATAAGGAAGTAACTGTGATAAGAAAAAGAGAGATTATCTGTGTTATGTAATTTTGGCACTGAAGGCCGAAAGGATGGTGCGAAAAGGGTGCGAGGCGTTCCTAGCTTTCATCAGCGCTTTGGATGCCAAGGAATTGTATGTAGAGATGTCAAAACTGTGAAGGAGTTATTGGACGTCTTTCCTAAAGAGCTTCCTAGCTTACCTCCGGATCGCGAGGTAAAATTTAGCATTGAGCTACTTCTGGGAACGGCTCCAATGTCCATCGCTCCTTATAGGATGGCACCGAAGGAGCTGGCAGAACTAAAGGCTCAGATTCAAGAGCTATTGGACCGAGGATTTATCCGACCAAGTGTATCTTTGTGGGGCACGCCGGTTTTGTTCGTGAAGAAAAAGGATGGGTCGATGCGTATGTGTATTGACTATCGTCCGTTGAACAAGTTGACTATTAAGAACAAATACCCGCTACCAAGGATTGACGACTTGTTCGATCAGCTGCGAGGAGCTTTGATTTTCTCGAAGATAGATCTGAGATCAGGGTACCATCAGTTAAGGGTCAAGGAGGCGGATATTCACAATACTGCTTTTCGAACTCGATATGGGCATTACGAATTTTTAGTGATGCCGTTCGGATTGACTAATGCGCCAGTCGCTTTTATGGACATGATGAACTGGGTCTTCCAACCTTATTTAGACCAGTTTGTGGTGGTGTTCATAGACGACATCCTGGTGTATTTGAGAACAGAGGAAGAGCATGATTCACATCTTCAGACAGTTCTGCAAATTTTGAGAGAGAAGCAACTGTATGCCAAATTCAGCAAGTGTGAATTTTGGTTAAAGGAAGTGACCTTTTTGGGGCATGTTGTCTCTACTGAGGGGATTAAGGTTGATCCCCAAAAGATCGAAGCTGTATTGAATTGGAAACCACCGAGGTTTGTGTTAGAAATTTAAAGTTTTCTGGGTTTGGCTGGGTACTATGAAGGTTCGTTGAGGGGTTTTCGTTGATTGCTGCACCTTTAACAAGTTGTTACGAAAAGGAGTACCATTTGTTTGGGTGAATAAGCAACAAGAAAGTTTTGAGAAGTTAAAGAAGATTCTGACTGAGGCGCCGGTATTAATTCACTGAGGTCGGGAAAAATTTATCGCTCATCAGAATACATCACACATGTGTTTGGGTTGTGTGTTAATGCAAGAAGGGAAAGTGGTAGCGTATGCATCTCGTCAACTAAGGTCGCATAAGATGAATTATCCCACTCATGATTTGGAATTAGTCATAGTGGTGTTCGTTTCTAAAGATATGAAGACACTATCTGTACGGGGAGAAGTTGGTTATCTATACGGACCATAAGAGTCTGAAATATCTCTTTACCCAGAAAGAGCTGAATTTAAGACAGCGGAGGTAGGTTGAGTTGCTGAAAAACTATGACTTCCCGATTGAGTGTCACCCGGGTAAAGCCAACGTAGCGGCCGATGCGTTGAGTCGTAAGGTGATATCGGAGTTGAGAGCAATGTTTGCTCATCTAAGCCTTTATGAAGATAGTAGCTTATTGGTGGAACTTCAGGTGAAACCGACATGGGTAAGTCAGATTAAAGAAAAGCAATCGTTGGATGAATCGTTGGGTTCTTGACTTCAGCAAGCAGAAAGTGGGGAGATAGTGGATTTTGGATTGAACAGTGAAGGGGTATTATGTTTCCGTGGAAGAATTTGTATGCCGAAAGACTTTGAGTTGAGGCAGATGATTTTGCGGGAAGTGCATAGTAGCCCATACGCTATGCATCCGGTGGAAGCAAGATGCATCGAGATTTACGTGAATTGTACTGGTGGCCAGGTTTGAAACGGAAGTTACTGACTTTGTGAGTAAGTGTTTGACATGCCAGCAAGTGAAGGCGGAACATCAGCTACCTTCGGGGTTGCTGCAACCGGTGAAGATTCCATTTTGGAAGTGGGAGAGGATAACAATGGATTTTGTTAGTGGGTTACCCCTAACGCCTACTAAGAAAGATTTAGTGTGGGTAATCGTTGACCGATTGACTAAGTCTACATAATTCATACCGATTCGTACTGACTATTCATTACAGAAGTTGGCCAAGCTGTATGTTGCAGAGATTGTGAGGCTACATTGGCTACCAGTGTCTATCATATCAGACAGGGACCTTAGGTTTACATCATGGTTCTAGAAGGTGTTACATGAAGCTTTGGGTACGATACTAGATTTCAAAGACGTTTCACCCTGTAATCGATGGTCATCGAAAGGGTAATTTAGATTATGGAGGACATGTTAAAGGGCTGTGTGATTGACTTCAGAGGTAGTTGGGAAGATTACCTGCCGTTGGCTGAATTCGCGTACAACAACAGCTATCAGTCCAGCATTCAGATGGCACTTTATGAGGTATTATATGGTCGTAGGTATCGTACCCCTACCTGTTGGACTGAGTTAGGTGAGCGACAGTTGTTGGGTCCGAAATTGATTTTAGAAACAAAGGAAAAGGTGAAGCTAATTCGGGACCGGTTAAAAGAAGCCTTCGATAGACAGAAATCGTATGTGGATCTAAAGCATAGGGAGATAGAATTTTTAGTGGGGATCATGTCTTTTTAAAAGTCTCACCTTGAAAGAAGGTTTTAAGATTTGGGCGGAAGGCAAGTTGAGCCCCAGGTTTATCGGGGCTTATCAAGTGTTGAAGTGCGGGGAACTAGTTGCTTACCAGCTTGAGCTACCCCTGGAATTGCGTCAGATACATAATGTATTCCATGTTTCGATGCTGAGGCACTATCGTTCAGATCCATCTCACGTAGTGCCGGTGGAAGAGATTGAAGTAAGACCTAATCTGTCTTTCAAAGAGGAACCAGTGCAGATCTTGGATCGGGATATTAAAGTATTGAGGAGGAAATCGATTCCACTGGTTAAGGTATTGTGGCGTAATCATGGAGCAGAGGAAGCCACATGAGAGCCGAAGATATGATGCAACAGCAACACCCTCACCTCTTTTAATCAGGTAAATTTTGAGGCCGAAATTTCTTTAAAGGGGTAAAACTGTAACATCCTTAAAATAAGGGTCTGGCATTTTTGTGTTGTTGCATGTGTTTAGCTCGATTAGTTTGTTATTTAGGTGTGTTTAGGGGTCCTGGGGAGGCTTGGGTTTGAGCTAGAGCTTTGGTAAAGTTTTGCTTTTTAGGCACTTAAGGGGGAGAGCTGGTGGAAGCAGGCCTTAAGAATAATTGGTTGTATTTGGATGTCACAAATAGTAAGGTGGCCTAGTGGTTGGCGTCACAAGGGATCATGGAAGGGGGAGTGGGTTCGAATCCCACATGCTGTATTTTGGGAGTTTCATTTTGTGACAGGATGGAGAAGTGGTGGAGTTGGCGTTGGACTCTTCTAGGAAGAATTTGAATTGGTCAAATGGGTTTGAATGAGTGGTGGAGAGGGGTTTGTGGAGCAAAGAAGGGAGTGAATCAAAGGATTATGGTGGAGTGGAGGTGTTTGGCCGAATATGGGAGTTGTGGGAGGTGAGTTTCGGTTAGGAGTGTTTTAGTAGGAAAATTCAACATTTAGGGAGGGGGTGTAAACTAAAACCTTTTGAAAAGTGTTGTGCCGAATTCATATAGTTTTCTTTAGACTTTTTGACGTTTTGTGATTTTGACCAATAAGGCATTTCAGGTCTTTTCCTTTTCTTTGTTTTCTTTGCTAATCGAAATCATTCTCTTCCTTTTTTCTTCAAAATTTGAAGTTGTTCCTACTACTCCTTGCTATTAGCTGAACCCTCCATCACTCATATTATCTCTCTTTTCGTTCAATTCTCCTCTTCTTCTACACCCTTTTCTCCATAGCCGAATCTCAGCTTGGCCTAATTTTTTTTCTTTTTGTTTCTTTCTTGTTCTATTCTAGAGACGAAACTCCCTTCTTGACTTTTACTACTTGTGCCGAATATTATATCCCTATTCGACATCTCTGATCCAAGTAAGTATTGCTCTTTTTCTAGGTTCTTGTTTTGTTCACTTCTTGTTTTCTTACTAAAAGCCAAATTTTTCATCCTGTTGTTTTTCTGTCACCAAGGTCGAATCTAAGTTTCTTCTCCATCTTGGATCTCATTCACTTTTCTGTTAGGTAAAAGCCGAAATCTTGGTTGTGCAATCACCGATTAGGTGGCACTTTGGTAAGTGTATTTTTTTCTTTTTAGTCGATTAGGGGTTGGACAATTCGGGTGTCATTTTATGGGTTCTCAGGGCCGAATGGTCATTGCTTTGTTGTCTTGGGACAATATTATTAATCTATGTTTTTTTAGGGACGCAATTTCTTAATCGAAGGGAGTAGACCGGTTATTTCTGGTATAGCAAGGAAATGTCGTATTCTTGGTAAGTAGTGTGGGTGTTGTCGCTTTCGACCTTTGAGTTTTGACATATTTTGATCGGGACTTTCTTCATGGAGGCGAGTGGTAGCCATTCTAAGGGGGTATCTTTAAGGAGCCCAAGGGGAGTGGACTCGTAGCCTCTATTCCTAAGTTCAAATGACGTAGAGTGTCAGCGGTTCGGGATTTTCTGCCGGGCTGTGGAAGGGAGCCGACATCTGTTTGGGATAGACAAATTGCTGTTGTTCGCGCTAGTGAGGGCGACGACGAGTAGGAGTGTATAGTTCTTCGTGTAGTCAGGTTTGTTATCTCACACCTTTATTTCGTTTTGTTTGTGTTATACTATGTGTCGGCTAAAAGCCAAAATACCCTTAACAGGAATGCAGTTGAGATACCCTAGTGGGTAATATTAGAGATATACCAGGTAAGTAAAATTCATGACTATACCATTTGGATAAATTAGTATGATTGTACGTATGTTTTGATTATCTGATGTACATTGATATATGCATGCATTCACCACATTATGATGATATAACATGATGCTTGGGAAAGGGATAATGTTTGATCGGGGAAGTATACTATGGTGGCCTTGCCACATAATTCGGTGGCTCTGCCACATATTTCGTATTTCGGTGGCTCTGCCATATTTTGTATTTCGGCGATGAGCAGCGTGACTGCCATCGAGGTGTGTAGTGGATGGAAGGTTGATTGTAGAAATCCCCACAGGTGTGTTAGGTTGGATACGGATGGTGTGTAGCGGATGGAATACTAGGCTGGGCTGGGTTGCATTACATTCATTATCTGTTATACCCTGTTGATAGGGCTCCGTCCCAATTCGTTTCCGTATGGGCTTCGACCAATGTGCTTCTGTGGGCTTAGGCCCAATTCTGTTCGAAAGGGGAATTACGGACTGAGTTCTTGTCTCACCACACTACTTTAATTTTGCAGGTAATACCCAGCATTGAGGATTTAGAGTCGGGGTGGACTCAGAGAGACCATATATCGCTACTTTAGTAAATTTCGTTTGACTTTATTTAAAATTTTATTTTAAAATTGGATTTATGATTTGTAATAAGGCCTTTGAGATTTATTTTTGGTTTTAGTTTTTTTTTATTCGGTTATTATTCACTATTAATTATGAAATACAGGATTATTCTAAAGATATTGATAACTGTTTCCAAAATGTTAACGAACAATTTACAACCTAAAAACTTTGGTTTCACTTAAACTTCAGAAACAGTTTTCAAAGTATCACCTTTCCAAAAACTCAATGAATCCAAAATCTGTTTTAAACAAGTTTTTGGAAATCACAATAGCAATAATAAAATCACTAAAACAATAAGCAACGTGTTCTTACTTTTGATAGTCATAAAAGCAAATGCTAATCCCTACAAGCAACAAAACTCAAAGATTTTTTACAAACGTGAAAATTCTTTAGCAACCATTCCATGTGACATGCCGGATCTGGTCGTAACGTATAGGCCGGGTTTGGGGTGTTACAGGTTAGTTGACTTCCATGTTGTTGATTAGTATCTATATTAGGAAACTAAAAAGCTTAAACTTCTAATTGGCTAGATTTTATCTCTAGGTCACCATTTTAACAAATTAAACGATTTAGTCTAGTTTATCTCTCGACATCACCGAACTAACTCAAGACAACCATCTTTTCTCAGTCTCACCTATCTATGTTTTCCCCAAGAGGCGCAAATTTTAAGTTTTTAAATTTATTCAATTTAGTTCGATTTTTACGATTTTGTAACACCCCAAACCCGGCCCATTTGTTATGACCGAATTTGAAATGCCACCGAAAAAACGCTTGAAAAACTTTTGTCTTAAAGTTAAAAACATAAAATTTGTTGTCTTTACAAAATCATTGTGTAATTAAAGTTCCAAATAAAATTAAGTTGTTTAAAATAAAACATTTTCAAATAATAATATAATCGACAATCCAACTTAAAACATAATAAAAGTCCTTAAATACTTAAAATGGCCCTTATTACAAAAATTAAATGCTTAAAATTTGAAACATAAATTGTATAAAGAGAATCCATTTCGCATGGGCCACCTTGTATCCACTCCAACTTGGTCCGAGCATCGCACATCACCGTAAGGTTTGATAAAATTGGGTGAGTCTAATGGACTCGGTGTAATTAATCCATGAATTCCACCCACATGTTAACCACATATTAACCATATATCGATATTAATGCAACATTATTCACATAATTTCACTTATTGGGCTTGGCCCATATCCACATCACATAGAGTTCACATATTGGGCTTGGCCCATAACCATATCACATATCAGATAATAAGATAACTTAACCACATGAGTCCACATATTGGGCTTGGCCCATAACCACATTAATCCACATACAAAATTATGCAATTATAAAGCCCAACCCAGCCTAGGGTCCATCCTCTACACACCCCCGTATCCAGCCTACCACACACCAGGGGATTATTAAATCACCTCTCCTTTTACTCCAATAAGGCAACAAATGCCGCCCACGAACTTAATCGCAAATAATCCACAACGTGACCTCGGTCAACGTCAATCCACGATGCACCAGTAGCTATCATCAAAACCACGATGAGCACAAAGCCATCATTAACCACGATATGGCACATAGCCTATATCAATCACGATGAGGCATGAGCCATTCATCAAACCACGTGCTCAAGTACACCCCGTCCTTCTTTCATATCCCACCCATGCACATGCAACATAAAATAGTGCCATGCATGTACATGTTATTTCGCATATAATCACATATTCATATTAAAATCACTTTTAACATTTGGTACTTACCGAATTATCGACATACCCTTGAGGGTATCCATACCACTATTTCCATTACACAAGTTAGCACATAATTAATACAAATATAACACAAAACCCGAAAAGCGGTGAGGCTAACTACACACGCTCTATTAGTGAAATCCGAACTACTCGAATCTAACACGATCTCAAAGCGTGGTGTTTCCTTCTCCTTAAAAGCCGATTTGGTCTCCTACCAAATCCGAATCACACTTTGAGTTCCCTTCCTTTAGCTACACACAAAAGAACACCATTTATGGCACTAAGAACATTGACCAACAACATAACTTAATCCAAATAACCTTAGGCTTCCTCAACCAACTTTAAGAGTATAGAATCCTTACCACTTGACTTACCAACTTCGATTTGCTAAAGGAATGGCTTAAATCGATTGCTTAGAAATCTCAATGAGCCTAAGAGAATAATCGAATCCTAAAATGGTTAGAACCTTGCAAAACAATGCCCAAAGGTTCGGCCTTTGTCCATAAGAAAACATCACGTAAAGCGAGAAAGAAAAGAAAGAAAACGTCCATGAACACTTACCCCTTTTTATCCAAAATCAATAGAAGAAAACCAAGAAGAGTCTACCTTTGAATATTCGGCCAAAACAAAGACTAAAAGAGAGGAAGAAGGTTCGACTATGGATGAGTTGTATTAACAACAAGGATTCAATTAAAGTTGAGAAAGAGAAAGGAAAACAAAAGAAGAAGATGGAAGAGATTTCAATGGAAAAGAAATGTTTATGGCTTAAAATAAAAGAAAGTAAAAGAGATGGAGAGATGGAAGTTTTAGCCAAGAGAGAATAGGAGGAAAATGTGATTTAAACAATATTGAAAGAAAGAAAAAGATGTGGGAGAGATTCGCCAAACACTTCTTTGTTAAAAAGAAAGTGCACAAAATGCACAAAGATAGATTATAGTTTAGGTTTCAAAAGAGCAAATGAAAGAAAGGAAAATGGTATCATTTGATTCAACAAAAAGAGGCTAAAATTAAAAGCAAATTGCACCAAAATGCACAAGACTTATTAGGCCAAAGAGGAGAGCTTTGGGGAGGAAAAGAAAATGCCAAAGATACACAAAATGCTAAAATGACTAACCAATTCCTCCCAAACTACCTATCAAAATTAAGCCACCCCCTAGCCTTACATGCCATCCACATACATGGTCTCCTAAGTCAAATCTATCCACCCAACACTTTCCAAAACCAAGTCCTTATATCATGCCTTATGCTCTCCCAACCTTCCTTAAGTTTAAGAATCTTATCCCCAATATCAAGCTTTCCTTAAACATATATTCAACTTACAAAAAAAGCAGTCCAACCTATCATGAATAAGGTTTGACCGTCCATAAATGCTATGATGCACAAAATATAAAATTCTCAAAATGCCTTCCATGTTACTCGAACCACTAACCTCAAGCACCTCTCAAGAGCCTTAACCATCTTGCCACTTATTCCTCTTGTGATAGAATTTAATACTTAAATTAACTTAAGTGTCAAATTCACTTAATCCATTTCACTAAATATACAATACTAAGAATTATACTAACTTCATAACTAATTCCAAACCTTCACAAAACTATACTAAGCCCACAATAAAAATTATACCCGAGCTAACACAAATAACAAAATGATACTCAAATTTTCCTAAAGCCCAAGGCCCAATTGGCCCAAATCTACTAGGCCCAATTTCGGGATATTACAGATTTAGTTCTTGTACCAAAAACTAACTAAGCAACATTTTCATCAACCAACCACCATAGATTTAGTTAGTTAACATCATTCCATTATAAGCAATAACCCAATATACATGCAAAGCATACATTCAAAAAAGCACAAAGATAAAAGTTAAAGAAAGCTTAATGATTTCTTGATTATTACTTACAGAAGATGATGGTAGCAACAATGGAGGTGGAAAATACCAAGAAAGTTCAGATTTTTACACTTTGATAAGAAAATGGAGCTAAACTATATTAAAAGATTTGGATGAAAATGAAAATACAAGAAGACGTTTGAGATCTAAAATGAAAATAACACCAAGCTACAGTAAAAACAAACTAACAACTAAAACAAAAAAAGCAAAGAACTAAACCCTAAAAATGAAGAAGAAAACTAACTAGAAAGCTAAAAAGATGAAAGAAAAGTAAAAACCACAGCTCTCCTTTAGTTCTCAGCCAAAAGTGGCTTTTAAACATTCAAATAAAATGAGAAAAATGTTGACTAGAATGGCAATAGAAGTTGTGTTTTGATTGGGTAACGTGTTGGACAAACGACTACCCTGCAGCTAATTTCTCCCCATCAGGTAGCGGTATCGCAGCACCCATGTTTCGGTGTTGCAACATCCAAAATAGTGGAAAATTTGTAGATTTTAGAGGTTTCGATGTCGCAACATGTACTGGTCCATGGGCCTCATAAAGTCGGTAAACTATTTTGACATCATATGGAAGAACGCTCCACGGACCTCAATTTCCTGGTCCTCAGAGATGGATGCACTATGAACAACATCATGCATTGAGGTTTGGACATTACTCTGTACTTCATCAGAATTAGTTTGGTTGGATTCAGATGACATCTTTTATCTATATAAAAAATAGAATCAATTTAAGAGACATCACACTGTCACATGTTATAAGATGGCATGTATTACTAAACTCAATACATGCTACGTTCAGTCTAAGAACCGACTAAATCGTAGCTCTAATACCACTAAATGTAACACCACTAACATGTCTCTATCACTGAATTAAGGCTACGGGATGCTACGATGATTAACAAGTCCAATAATAAATCAAAATAATTCAGAGTTCAATTTAATTATCATAAATCCATAGCCAGTGTAACACCCCAAACCCGGTCAAAACACTACAACTGAATCTGGTGTGCCACGGGAAAGAAAACGTTTTGAAAACCGATTTGTCGACTTGTTTAAAGAGAATTCTGTTGTAACATTTTAAAGAAAACATCGTTGGATCTTGTGATGTTTAAAACATGTTGGAACTTGTTCTAGAAAAACTTGGTTGCCTTATTGCTACTCTGTATTTAATACTTAGTCAGTGTACATTTTAGAAAACAAGTATTTATTTAGGGTTTTGAAAACACCCAATTCATAGTTTTATCGGCATATTTATGGAAACTTTAAGAAACAACTAAATAAAATGTCCCAAAATAATACTTAAGCGGCCTTATTACAAAACTAAAAACCCAAATTAAAGAAAATAACTAAGTCCATATAGAAAACATTGAAATAAAAGCGGATCATCGAGCATGGCCACCTCGAGTCTACCCCGGCTCCATATCCACGATCTAAGGTTTATCTCGCAAAATATAAAGGAAGGGTGAGTCACCTGGACTCAGTATGTAAACCCCCATCCCAAAAGACGTTATGCTCTTACACAAATTCATATACAAATATGTATGTCATGCAACCCATCAACCTAGATATCCATCCATACCTCCCAAATCTACCCCATGTGGTACCAAACCACTGGTGGTGCCAAACCACTGGTGACCGAAGTCACAAATAAACATATGTGGTACCAAACCACCGGTGGTCCCAAACCATCGAGGTGGTCTCAAACCATGTGGTGTGACCGGTCGATAGATCATACTTCCCTCCTCTCAACACCCATATCACATGTTCGTGCTTATAATACAAGTATGATCATGCTTTAACATGTAGAATATTGAATAAAGAATGGAATGCACTTATAGATCACATTTTAATTAACGCTAGCAACCATAACAACTTACCCAAGATCCTCGTTATTACCCACAAGGGTAACTTAGTAATCACCGCCATCACTTGGCTTTTATCATCACATAACATTTAACATATTAGTAAAGAAAGTGTGTAAGAGTTACACACTTGATTCCGTGACTAACGCTCTCTCACCGCTTCTACGCCATCGTCACTCGAGACTACCACTATCGGCCTACAATCTACTTTCGATATCTACCACACTTTCGGATGGCCAATCGCGTACTCGACACAGATCGCTTCTTGTATTTAGGTACTGGGTTTACAGATTCAACCCTTCTTACTGTTTGGCTGTTATTCGAGTCCATAATAATCCCTTGGTCACTAAACCAATCTAAACGATGAGATCTAACTAATTTAAATAATCATAACATTTAAAACGAGCCATTACCTAATCTGTCGAATCCCGAAAGTCCTTAAGAAAACGTCACCTTCCTACCTACATTCGGCCATCACCAAAATATTAGACCAAATCGCTGATCGCAACCAACCGAGTACCATATGAAATTCGACAAAAGAATAAGGAACAAGAAGTGGCCATTCGTAGAACCTACCACCACCTACCTTGACTTCCTTCACAAATCAAGACAAGAGATTATAGGAGGAGAAATCGGTTTCTAAGAATGGAGAGTGAACATCGAGAGATATTAGAGGAGTGATTGGTTAAGGATCTAAAAATAATCATCAAGAAAAACAACAAAGAACTTACCAAGCTAGGGAGGACTATTCGGCTATGGTGCACCTTCGGGAAAAAGAGATCAACCTTGAAGATTCGGCTATGGGAGAAAGAGATATGAGCAAGGAGAATTCGGCTTTTAGAAAAATTTTGGAGGGGAGAATAAAGCTAGGGAATTTCGGCTAGAGGAGAGAAAAAGATAAGAAAGGAAGAAAATAATGAAAGAAAAAGATGATAACTTGGCTACTAATTTCAGCAACACATACCCACTCCTAGAGTTGGATTTTCGGCCAACTCTTTCATCTCCTGATAGCTTTTATCCACCCTTATCAACTAGATCTTTATCTATTCTTAAAAGAAACCCACCAAGTACCAACTCTTCTCTCCATAAATCAATATATTATCTACATAAAATAAAAATTAACTCCCTTATCTCCCTAACTTTGTGCCGTCCCTTCTCTCCCCTTTGGAGTGCCGAATTTTTGCCCCAAAATACTTGGGCCCAAACGGCAACCCTCGGCCCAATTCCCTCCTTAGTGCCACAACCTACATGCCCCTTACAACATCACTAAATTTTGGGCCACAAGCCTAACTTGCTATTAAACATGAATACCTCACTTAAATTTTGACATGTAGCTTTTTATTAGAAAAGTTAACCCAGGTTTAAGCCCAAACCCGAGCCTAATACACACTTCCAAAGCTCTAACTAACACTGACACTCAAAGTGCACAGACCCACCTAATCAAGATGTTACAGCCAGTCATTATTCATAGTATAAAGGTGAAAATGGAACTTGAATCGGGCTTACAGAACCTAAAACTCAATTTAAAAATAAGGACTAATCTAAAAAAAATAGAAAAAGGTGAAAAATATTGTAAATAGGGGTCACATGGCCATGGGCCAGGCCGTGCAACATGGTTAAGGTCGTGTGGTGCTACTCTACACGTCCGTCTCCTCAAACCGTGTATAATTCGAAAAAAGGGTCACATGGCCGTGTCGCCATGCCATGTAACATTTGTAAACCGTGTGAAAAATCCTGCACTTATAATCAAACAGACCACACAGTCGTATGGAGTGACCGTGTGTGGCACACAACAGTGTGAAAGCTCGTGTCCCAGGTCGTGTGCACGAAAAATGACTTCTAAATCAAGCTACTTCAACTAGCAATTCTTAAGTTCAAGCCATATTATTTCCATTCATATTCACTTATTCAAATCACACTAAAATATACCAAAACATGTCAATATACATTATATCATTCAACCTAAGTGTCTAACCAATGTGCCCTCATTAGCACCATAATTCAAAGATTAAATTGTTTCAGATTTATCAATCATAAGCATGTAACTATCATCCATACCATAACATCTTACCACATTTCAAACCAATCTCACAAGGCATGGTTCAACTCACTTGTGCTTACATGAACAAAACTATACCAAAAGTACCAAATAAGAAACACTTTCACAACATTTCATAACTAGAACATAGAATAACAAAATCATGAACATGTAAACTTTAAAACTCCAAGTACATGCCATTTATAACCTAAGTCAAAATAATCATAATTTATACTGAATTGTTGAGCGATAGTGTGAGCTCTGACTTGAACTTCCAACCAACATAAACTTTCGATGATCTCCAAGAAACTAAATACAATAGATGTAAGCAAATCTTTGCTTAGTAAGTTCATATAAAACTTTAACTTTAACATACTATAAAGGTTGTAACTCAAACATTTTGCAAATTAAATTCATAAGCATGGTCATGAGTTCATTATTAACTTATACATATCACAAGTCTCACAAGGTCAGTGAGTTCACATATACAAAACTTATAACTTTATCATGTCATAAAACATGTAAAAATAAACACATTTGAAATACCATTCAGTCCACATCAAGTCATTTAACATTTCAAATGTAACACCCCTAACATGTCTCTATCGCTAGATTAGAGTTACGGAGTATTACAGTACCATTGGAACATTTAAATGCAAATAAAAATGATTATGCAAACTATCTTATATCATTCAATGAGCCATATAAATCAAGGTAAAAATACAATTATGGACCTTAAATCGAGCCCACAGGGCCTTAAAAATAATTTGAAAATAATCAGGGGTCATTTTGAAGCAAAACAGAAAACTAACTATGCCCTGTTAATTAAGTCACACGACCATGTGGCCAGGAAGTGTAACTCACAGTGGTTGTGTAACTCTCTATGCCCGTGTGGACCAACCTGCACTGAAAAAAAAGGCACATGACCGTGTGAGTAGGTCGTGTGTGACACACGGCCGTGTGACAGCCCGTGTTCTAGGCCGTGTGTACCTTAAAAGTTTACAAAACAAGTACATTTTCAACCAAAACTTACGTACCAAACCAATTCAAAACTAACCAATTCCATTGATCTGCAGTAATTCGGTGTTGCAGATTTAACTAATTCTTACACTTTAGGAGCTTGAAAGCAAGCATTTCTAGTAGGTTTTAATTATGTTTTTATAAATTCTCGTTAAGTTAATAAAATGTGCAAATTGAGTCTTTTATTGACCTTAGGGGCCAAATGAGACCTAATGATGAGCTAACGCAATTTGTGAGTGTGCAGGAAACCGTTAGAAGGTGTATAAAATGAATCATGGTCACTATGTCACAACACAAATGACTCGATGTCACAACATAAGGAGCAAAATGGAGAAAGCTCAAGACTGTCTTCAATGTCGCGACACAAACTGAGGGTATTGTGACATACCCCTGAAGATAGTTGAAGAGAAGGAAATTGATTTCTATGTCATGCCATAGGTCCCGGTGTGTCGCGACATCGACTTTGTAATGAAAATTAAAATATAAAGCAGAGGTGTTTTGGTCTGCACAATCAAACTTAAAGCTCGAGAACCTCAGCTAACCTACGGTTAAGGACGACAGCCACCTAATGGCTATAAATAGGCTCATTTGTCACTTGTTATGGACACCATTCCTTTTATCCTAGATTCTCTGTCTAAAATTTAGTTTAGTATTTCTTTCATTCTTAGGTTTTAGATTTATTTCAATTGTTCTTGTTGATTTCAAGATATCTAAATTGTGGAAGCATTCAAACTTTATGGATCACAATTAATCTCAATGCAATCAGGCTCTTTCATTTACTACATCTTATCAATTTAATTAGCATGCTTTCTCTTTACATCGATTCTATCTTGCCTATGAAAGTCATGAGGAACTAATCCCCTCATGGGGATTAGCGATTGGAGATATGATCTGTTAACTATTTTTTAGGGTTACTTAACGGATCAATTGTTTGGGAAAGGAAGAATGTGGAACAAACCCTAGGTCTAACAACCCCAGGAATTCATCAAGGTTGGAATTAACCCAAATTTGGTATGGCCCATCTGTGAACACCTTCACCCCAAGCCTATAACATCCCGATTTTCAGTGGTTTGAAACCACAATTCAAAAAGCGAGTTGGTAAATATTATTAATTTAATAATAAATAATATTTCTTGATGTTGTATTAATTTTCATTAAGAAATTTTAAGGTTTAGTTGGTAAATTAAGTAGAAAAGATTGATTCATGATAATTATAAATGTGATGTTCCATAGTAAAAGTAGTAAATGTTTGTGGGACATTAAATAAAAGACCTAAATGGATAAAAAAATACCATGTTCATAGATAGTGGATAATGATGACTTGATTTTGGTGTAAATTGATAATTTTTTTAAAGGCTAATATAGTAATTAAATAATGAATGGTAATGGACAAAAGGTGTAATAATCTCATTTTTTCCTCTTTGGGGTTTTTTTCTTACTTTGGCCGAATACCATTGCTGGGGAAAGCTTCAAGCTTCGGTTGGGGTTTTGAGCTTTGCATGTAAGCTATTTCTTACCCTTTTTTATGATTTTTAGGTCTTTGAGTTTGAACTAGTTAAATCTAATTAACCCGCGTTTTATTTTGCAAAATCGTTAAAAACTCTAAAGACTTACCATGAATGAAATGAATATGTTTTGTGTAACATCCTGAAATTCAGAATTTTATGTGTTGCATTGTACCATGCGATAGGCTAGTTAAAAATATTAATTTTGTATGTTTTAAGGTCCTAAGAAGGCTCGGGATTGATCTGGGGCTTAGCCAAATTTTTGTGTTTAGGCACTTTAAGGAGAGAAGGTAAGTAGCATCAAGGCTTATGGAAATACGTGTGCATTTTGCTAGCACAAGTGAAGCTAGTAGAGTAGTGGTGTGGCATTCCATGTATGGGCTTGAGGGGTAGAGTTCGAATCCCACCTAGTGCAAAATTTTGATTAATTTTTGTGCTATCCATCCATAGTGTCGGCCATGGTTGTATTTTTGGTCAGGTGGACTTTTTAATTATGGAAAGGTGGCTAAGGAAATATGGTAAGGAATAGTGTATGGAAATGAGTAAAAGAAAGGAGCAAAAAGGGCGATATGTTGGCCGGTTTTAGGGAAGATGTTTTAAAAAGAAGTTTATGGTCAACATCTATCCTTTTGGCAAGAGTTTCACACAGTTTTGTTAAGGGGAAGGGAGAGCCGAATTTTTGCAAGCCATTTTGCTAGTTTTGGTGCTTGAGAGGTATTTTTCTTTTGTTTGAACACTTTGTGTTTCTTTTCCGCTGAAACATTCCCCTTGATTTGGCCGAAACTTCCTAGTCCAAAATTGTTCATTTTTCTCCTTTGCTTTGCCGTAATCCTCAACCTACTCTTGCCCATTTTCTTTTGATAGCCGAAACTACCAAGGCACTCTTCCTCCATCCATTCTTTTCTTTTGATCATTTCATCAACCTTTTCTCTTTTCTTAAATTGACATTATCTTGTGATCAAACTTTCTTGTTCGATTCTCTCCATAGCCGAACCTATTACCACCCTACTTTTTCACCTTTTCTTTTCCTTTCGTGTTGGACAATCTCTTCTTAATCGAATTGATAAGTGATCATATATCCCTCTTTTCATTTCTTTTTCTTTTTCTTCCTAGCCGAATATGTGTGTTCATTGTTCTTCGGTTAGTCTACTTTGTTTCTTATCGAAACATCACTCTCTCCATCACTCTCATGTTGTGATCAATACTTTTTCGTAGTGTTATAGTAGGTGGCCGAATACCACATCATTGACGATTCAATTCTAGCCATAAAAAGTTGGATCTACTATTGTCAAGGTAAAGGATTTCTTTAAAGTTCATCTCGGTATCTCTCAATATTTGTTTATTCCATTAAAACGGAATGATATATTTGTCTAATCGGTTGTTATAGGGACTAAATCGCCTATTATTATTCACTCGTTCATTCTACAAAAATAGTGGTAAGTCGAACCCTTTTTCCTTAGACAATCGATATATATATCGTAATATCTTTTGACTAAGATTTTATCCAATGGAGGCTAGTGGTACTGATTTGAAAGGGAAAGCGATTGGAAAACACAAAAGGAACGGATTTGCGATTCCTACTCCTAAGTTCAAGCGAAGGGCAGTATCAGTGGGTCGAGATTTTCCACCGGGTTGTGGACCATCATCCGGTGAGAATAGGCAAATCGTGATCGTTCACGATATTGAGAGTAAGTATTCTAGATCGCTTGGTTTAGATTTAGATTAATAAAAATCTCATTCATTAGATTAATCGAGTATTATGTTGTCATAGGTGCCGACGATCAAGAGAGTTTAATACTTACCGTAATCAGGTGTGTAATCTCACGCCAAAATCCCGTAGATCTATGTTTTGATAACATGTTAGATAATAGATCATTATTATTATGAGACTAAAAATCGTAATATGACATAAAACGAGAAATTTGCTTAAATGACATTATTTCTTAAGATTAATCGAAATCGGAGTTAATTTGTAATATTTACCGAAATGCCTCTATGGGCCGATTTGCCGAAATGCCCCTATGGACTGATTTACTGAAATGCCCCTATGGGCCGATTTATCGAAATGCCCCTATAGGCTGATTTATCGAAATGCCCTTATGGGTTGATTTACCGAAATGCCCTTATGGGCCGATTTGCTAAAATGCCTAGTAGGCTGAATTATTAAATTGCTTTAATGGGCCGATTCATTAAAAGTGATCAATAGATTATTGGTTGTCATTTATATCCAGATAATTTATGTATGTTGCATCATTACATATTGCATGGGATGGGAAAAATGGATGAAGAGAAGTGTAGCCCGGTGGCTCTGCCACAAATTCTGATAATGGCTATGTGCCAACTTAAATATGGCTTTGTGCCATCGTGACTATGGCTTTGTGCCAAACGTATTTACCCAAGGCTATATGCCGAATATATTACCGTATATGATACTCTGGTGGCTCAGCCACAAAAATATTATAATTGATAGCTTGCCTGCAAATTGGAGAGACTAGCGGGGTGGGTTGACTTGATCCCACAAGAGAGATTGGTTGGTCGGGGGAAAGATTGGATGGATGGGTTGGGTTGCATACATTGCATATATACATATACTGTTGTGTAAATGGGCTTCAGCCTAAGATGTGCTAAACGGGGTTAGGCCCAATGGATGACGGTAAGAGGGTTATACACTGAGTTCTAGTAACTCACCCTATTTCCTTAACCCTTGTAGGTAATGTTCAATGATGTGGACTTGGGTTTTTATTCAACTTTAGATTTCTAATTCTGTTCACTTTATTACTTTTACTATTTTGGGTTTTTATGTTGTAATAAGGCCTCTAGAATATTTTATTTTTGCTTTATGTTTAACGTACTTATTATCTTGTTTAAATTGTTTTTAAATGGGAATTTTTACAAAAACTTAAATAAAGATTTTCCAAAATAGATTAACATATAGTAAATCTATCAATAAAATTTCATAAACTATCATCAAGCATCAATTTACTCAAACACTCAACAACGGAAACATTTTAAATCCTTAAAAATTTCAAAAATTAAGGTATGGGCTAGCTAGAATACGAAGCAACGATCTCAAAAACGTAGAAACCATTAAAACAAAGCTAAAACCGTACCTAATCGAGCATTTGAAGCTTGGCCAAACCAAAATCTTCTCCCATGGTTGCCATTCTTTCTAATTTTTGGTGGAGAAATGGTGAAAAGATGATGATTTTAATTTATTTTTATTAAACATTAACTTTATTAACTAATTACCAAAATATCCTTTAAAAACATTAGTAATTACACCAAATGCCACTCCACTATCATCCACTAACTCATAAATGGCCTATTTACCACTTAAGGACCTTTACCTTAATGTTCTATAGCTATTAGATACTTTTAGCTAATAGAACTCCATTTTTACGCTTTACGTGATTTAGTCCTTTTTACCGAATTAAGCATTCAAACAGTAAAATTTCTTTACGATACTTTCACATAATAATTCTATCATACTGTAAACTTTAATGAAATAATAAAATTAATATTTTAACTTCAAATTTGTGGTCCCGAAACCACTATTTTGATTTGACCCAAAAACAGGCTGTTATATTGAGACTTCAAAAACTATTAAAAGAGATGAAGGTAGGTGTATGCTCGGTGATCCGACCAACACGATCCAATATTTCAAGATCTACAGATAAATAATATCCAAAGTATAAGAAATACTTAGTCAGCTTCCACAAAATCAACATACTGCTTACTATGTTCATTAAGTAGCTATGAGCCTATAATCAATGGAACTTCAACCTTGTTTTAACATGATTCAGAATTCATAATTTATTATAATTCATTGGAACAAATCCGTATCGAATAAATTTTATTATTATGATAGATCTTTGTAAAAGTACTCAATACGTAAGTCTAGAAACATATAATGCTCATAAAAGCTAATCGAATATAGATTAGTTGCATTAGGTTACCCTTTCGAGTTAAACCAATGACAACACACATAAACTAGCTTGGCCAAAGCTAGGTAAACGTATTAAATGACAACAGATAGCTAATTCAGGCTATATCTGAGTCTCATGTTAACCCGAGTCCGCAACACATGTAGGAGCTCGGTCCAGAACAATACTCAAACAGAATTCTCACGTATGAAACTTTTACTCGATCCATCGAAATTTTTTCAGAAAAATTATTTCTACTCTTTATAGATCAAATTATTCACTATAATGACAACTCAATATGTATATAGGTACAATTAATAACATTAATATCAAATCATAACCAAAACATCAGTAGAAACTTATTGGTAGATGATTCAACTATTAGGGACTAATCAACGATTTTCCCTTTTCCTTGTACGTCCTCCACACGTTGATATTCTTGATCTATAGTATAATTTAATTTAATTAAATCCATTCAAATCTTATAAATACCCAATTTGAACAATTAGTCCTTTTAATCACCTTTACAATTTTACCCCAAAACTTTCCTTTTTATACACTTTAGTCCTTAAACTTTAAACTATCAAATTGAAAACAAATAACCTTAATTCATGCTAACCGAATTTCTTATATTCCATGAACAGCCCATTCTTTTATCCAATTCACAAAAAATTCATGAGATTTTACAAATTTAACAAATAAATCCTTAAACATCAAAATCATTAAAAATCACTTTACAAAATAATCCTATTTAGCTATCAAACTTATAAATCTATCATAAAACTTCAAAAATCTCACAATTTAAACAATGGCACAAGTCAAAACATTTAACAATTTCATAATTTAACACCCGGGTTAGTTGGACCTAGTTGCAACTATCTCAAAAAAAAAATACTAAAAATAGAATCAAAATCGACTCACATGCAAGGAAAAAAAAGCTTGGTCGATTCTCCCCTAGCTCAACAATGGCAATTGGTTTGTGAAGAAGAAAGAAACATCCCAAAAAGTTGATGTTTCTTTAGTCTTTCATTTATCTTAATTTTTCTTTAATTTTCAAATTACTTCTTTACCTTTTTAAAATTAATATAATTTCGTGTTATAAACCACCTAAATCGTCCACCCTAATCTAAAATGGCATAATTACCAATAAAATCCCTCACTTTATGATTTCATTGCATTTATCACATTTAACTAATATATATATATTAACTTTAGCAATTTCTACAATTTAGTCCCTTTTTCTTAACTAACTAATTAAACATTAAAATTTCCTTAACAACTTTTAATACGACGCTAATGACTTCGTAAATATTAAATAATTAATATTTATGGATTGACACGTCAGAATTGTGGTCCCGAAATCACTATTTTCGACACCATTGAAAAACAAGATTTACATCACATTTCCATTTCGAGAGTTCATTTCAATTGTCCCTTTGTACATATCTATCCATATAAACATTTCGTATAAAAACTTCATACAACTATTTTCATATAATCATTTCGTATATATGTTTCCATATAATTGATTCATATACCATTCTGTATATCTATTTCATATAACCATTTCATTTTACACATTTAGCACATAACCATTTTGTATATCACATTTCATTTTAATAAATCATATCAATTTCTCCATTCAATGTCTCATTCCTTATAATAGTTTTGCATATCCGTCCCATTTTATACATTTTCACACCCGATGAACCAAATGAAATAACGTTGGATACTTGGGAACAATGCTCACACAAAGTGTGATTGTAACTGTAACTGTACTATAACTACAAATGCTCACACAAGCTGTGAAATGGGTCTACTCACACTAGTTGTGGGTCATGATGTTAGGCTACATGAAGTTGCTCACATGAGCTATGGAGAATCTGCAACAAATGTAAGACTTCAGCCATCTGTAGGACATCCAAGACCAGCACCCAAAACTGTGAATAACCCTTAATGACATGTCATTTGTATCCTAAGCAGTCACAATGTTCATACATGTCATGTTTCATATCTATATCATTTAGTCATATACACATTATTTCATCACAATAATTCGTCCATGTAGTTTCTCATTTTCAAACATAACCTTTAATTTAATTATCATTTCAACTTAGTTCATTTCATCCTTTACCATTTAACCAGTAAATGAGCTCAATCACAACATATATAGATAGATAATATATCTCAAAATCAACAACTAATTAATTTAGCTAAGTTACAAAGTTACCTAATCACAATAGCTACAAACACTTCAACGACGACTACTCGACGACTTTTCCTTTCCCGCAATTATCAACCAATTGATCCGTTTATTGATCTAAATATAATATTTTCATTCAATTAACCAATTCAAATACTTTAAAACACTTAAATTCACATATCTGACCCTTTTATTAACATTTTACACTTTTACCCATGTATGTAACACTCCCCATAGAAGCAACTCTCATAGTAGTTCGATGTAAAATCTTCATCAACTTTTATCAATTCATGCACTGATATAACACTTTCCTCTATTTGATTTTATAATTTTTATAATATTTTTACAATTTTATAAAAATATAATTTATTACAATTTTATAAAAAATACATTGTTTATAAAATTCTTTATGATTTTTAATTTTGTGATTTTTATAATTTTTCTATTTTTAATAAATTTTTAATGTTTTTCTATAAATTTTAATATTTTCTATAACTTTTATTGATTTTTATCTTTTATCATTTTTCGCCATATATGACGTCGTGTTGCGATACATAACGGCTTTACTTGAAAAAAATTGAGTGCCGCTAACTTTAACGGTCAACGGTTAAATTAATGATCAAAAGATCTTTTTAATACATTTTGGTAGTTCAAATACCTAATTGAGTGAAAAAATAGGAGTTTAATTATTTTTCTTGAAAAGTTTAAAATTTTTTACACCCTTAAACCTTAAAAAATTCAAAAGTAATTATATTTATATTTATTATTAAACATTTCCAATTATGTCTAAAATATATCGGGTTTTATTTAAATTACTCATTTAATATATATATACTAAAGTACGACTTAGGCATAAAAAATGTATTTTATTGTTCAAATTTATGTTTATGATCTCATATCAGCATATTTTATTTAATATTAATTTTGATGCAACTTTTATGCATATAATATATTTAAAATAGTATAAATATATTATATTTCAAATAATTTTATACATACAATCAATTTAAGGGAAGGAAGGCGAGTTAATAGCTTCTTTCAACACTAATGTCTATTATTTAACTGCCAATGAAATCATAATAAAATTGTTATTGGTTGACACTTGACACCAATTATCAAAACTCAAATTCTAATAATTCATTCACTCTCCAAAATTATAATGATAGAAAAAATAATTATCATTCAAACATATCAGATTTACGTATAGACCGAAAATTATAATTGTAACTAATAATTATATTAGGTTAAATAATCGACTTTACTTTAGAATAGCGAAAGCTTTCCATTTATTATTTCTGGGTTGTAATAGCTAAACCCATTTTGAGGAGAGCGTGCACTTTTGTGTGTGATTATGGGGTTTAGCTAGGAAAAAACTTATATGGGAATTTCAGAGTTAGGACAAAGCAAACCTACAATCATCTCCAACAGAGGGATATGATCTTATAAACCTATTTTTCCTTTTCAAAATGCTTATCCCTTTCTTTTAATCAAACTTCTAGTTTACCACCAACCCAATCTTTTAAGAGCCACCTAATGAAGAGGCAAAATTCTGAATTTAAAATACATATTGTAATAATTACTTATCTCATCTCTTATGAGATTGAGAGTTCAATCCCCACTCCTAAAAATAAAGTATATTTCATGGTTATCTTACCTCTGACTTAGAGAATTAGTCACTGTTACTTAAATACATGTCTCTTTCATTTATAATTTCTTCCTTTTAACACTGAACATGAAATAAAATAACAATAAATACTGAATAATAATGAGTTTATTGAAGATAAAATGGTCCTTTTATATATTTGAAATGATTACTTTTCTGTTCCCCGAAAACTTTGCTTCAGATTGTAAAGAATCTTACCTTTTTCTTGAAATTTGGTTTTATTTATTAGAAATACCCTTGATGTTATTGAAATTTTCATTCATATTTGCCAATTTCATGATGATAAAAGTATCACATAGGTTAATGCATTAGAAATTAGATTATATTTTATTTATTTTACTTAAAAATATATAAATTAATTAAAAAATAAATTTATCATTTTTTTAAAATTAATTTATTTATATAGTTAAAATTAGCATGATTGATAAAACAATTAAACATTTATAATAACGTTGTGTGTATTTTCTTTTGACATATAAAACTAATTTACTTATTTTTAAATAAAAAGACAAAACATAATTTAACTATTAATAAAAAGACTTTCATAATATTTCCACCTAGAATTTATTTTTCACATATGCTAAGACGAAACTTTTGTATAAATAAAATTTAATTGAAAAATTTATCCCTTGGTAATTTACATATCTTTTCTATTATCTTTCAATTTTAAAATTATAACTGCTGACTATATAAAACTGTTATTTAAAAAGAATTTAAGGTAAACAAAAGATTGTTAAGAGAGATTCTTTTAATAGTAGAAAATTTGCAGCGTGTATTTTAATTGAATTAAAGAAGTAATTAATATAATAAAGAACAAAATGCTTTAAGCAGACAGTGGCAATTTCGTAATTTTAATAATCTTGAAACCTCAATCTCTGCCCACCTCACTCAACCAATAGCAGTTAAAAGGAAAAAAAAATAAAATAAAAAGATAGAAGGGAAGAGATCATAGCTGTGGGTTGTAATGTAAACTTGTGTTTTTTTCTTAGCTTCACTCTCTTTTTTGCTTCCTTTGATGCTAAGTAGCTTAAAGTAGCCGCCCTTCTGTTTCTCACTCTATATCTGGTTTTCTCTTCTCTCTTAGGGTTTTTCTCTCTGTGAGCTCTCTTTCTAGTTTTGCTTTCTAATTTTCTCCTCACATTACCTTTACTGTCCCAGTGTTTACCCTGTTCCTGTTTATGCAGATGCTTTAATAGCTTAAAATCTTCTTTCTAGTGACCTGGTACTTCACTTTCTTTTCCCAGCTACTTTATTTTATGATGTTCGATTAAGGTTTTACTTTGCTTGGCCTGTTAACTTTTACTCGGTGTTACTGTAGTTTATTTGCTCTCACCAGTTTTTTTCTTCTCGTTTGAATGCCAGATTTACTTGCTTTTGCTTTCTAGGCTTCTGAAAATTTCCCGTTTTGTTTTGCTTTTTTTGGTTTCTGGGTGTTTAAGTTGAGCTAGGGTTAAATTTTGGTTCTGATGTTGTATGTTTCTAAAAGGATGGTATAAGATGAAAATGATGTTTTTTTTTATGTTGCAGGGAAGTGAGTGTTTTTCCCTTTTTTCTGTTGAGATTCTGGGTGGAAGACGAGGGCAAAAATGTCCTCGAGCAGGGGGTCAGATCAATCACAGCCGATGAGGCGGATCACACGAACACAGACTGCTGGTAATCTCGGAGAGACCGCTTTTGATAGTGAGGTGGTGCCATCTTCTCTTAGCGAGATTGCACCTATTCTCCGTGTTGCCAATGAGGTTGAATCAAGCAACCCAAGGGTGGCTTACCTCTGTAAGTTTTTGCTTTAGTTTGCTTTCCTAATATGATTATGGGTTTTCTTATGTGATTTTTGATAAATGCTGTTACTTGCCGTATTATTATAGCGTTTGTTTCTAGCTGTTAATATGAGCTAGCCTTATCCCGGAGCAGTTCTGAATAACAGGAAATCTAACCAGCTTTGTTAACACTTATTGTATACTGCTGGATATACATTCTGTGTTGTTGCACATGCCAGTGAAGTTATACATAGGGTTTTGTCTCTTGACACGTTGGTGCACACTGTTATCTACTTCACTGTGTTAATTATTTTGTGGTACTACTGCTTTCATTTGCATTACTTTCTTGTTATGATACTTACTCTGGTTAGAAACATATGCCTTGCTAGCTCTTGGGTTATTTCCAATTATATATTGTTTAAAAATGGATTTTTTGGTTTTATTGTTGCTATATTAGGAGTATCTCAAAAAAAAAAGACCTTATTTTGTTCCCCTTTATCTGTTATAAAATAAGTAGCAAGAATTGGAACTCTGAACAAACACTGTTTGTGACATTTTCTAGTGTTGGAGTTATTTCACCCAGATGGTCAAGAAATAGTACTTTTTCCTGTTTGCTGTCCTCAAGACCTTAAAATCATACTTTTCAGAGTGCGGTAATTTAGTGTATGTTTGACATCCGTACATACTTAGTTTTGCTTTGGGGCTGATATATCAAATTCCGCATTTATGTTTTTAACATACTTTTTACATCTATAAACATGTTTATTTATATGTCTATTTTCAATTATAAGCATCTTGGATTTGCTTATTTCATTTCATTCTTGCTCTAATCTGCTTATTGCTTCATGGTTACTTGCTGTGTGATTCTGTCATATTATCTGCAGTCTTCAGTAGAATTTATGCTATCTTGTTGTAGGCCGATTCTATGCATTTGAGAAAGCTCACAGGTTGGATCCCACTTCTAGTGGACGTGGCGTTCGCCAATTTAAAACTGCACTCCTTCAGCGTCTCGAAAGAGTGAGTATAGTTGTGTTCTCATCTAAAGATTTTGCTTAGCATATTTTGGAAAGGCCTTTGAAATATAGAAATGTTTTTGCAATTTGGGTAGATTAGTGTGACAATAATGGTGTGGTCTATAAGCATTGGCATTTAATTATCTTTGGTCACTTTACCTTTATCACACTGTCAAAAAATTGTATTTTGTTAAACATGTTCTTAGAGTAAGAGTTGCCACACTGAAATTAAGCTGCTTTATGCAAGAGGGGGGGAACACAGACCATTTTATAATAATTTTTTTTCTTGTTGTTAGAATTGTTCTTTAGAACTTTGGGATCAGTTGAAAGTCGGTTTCAGGCTTTTTGGCTTCTTTCATATGAATGTGATTTACCATTCCTGCAGCTTAGGTTTGGTTTGGTTTTGTTTTGATTTTTTTTTTTTTTTTGGGAGAAATCTATGCATGCCAAAAGGATTTTCACAAGTTGGCTAATTGGGAATGAGCTTATGTGCTTGTTCAATTTCACTTGTATTATAATTCCTCTGAGGTTCCGTGTTAAACTAACTCTAAATTACTGTCTCTCTTTTCCCTTTCTCCCGTGCATGGGATGCATCTGTTGTAACATTGTTTGTCCTTTTTGCTTAATGAATTTTTGTGCTTATTTATTTTTATGGAAACTTATGTTAGCTCATGCATAACTTTGCATTGGATGCTGTGTGTTGATAACCCCAAGGGTGATTATATTTCCAAAAGTGATTTGTGACCTGAGACTTAGCAGTGACAATTGACATTTATTGTTCATGAATCATAACGAATTGCTTATATTTCCCTGGAACATAGAAAAGGGCATGCAATATTTGTTTAAAAATCATCATGGGCTGGAATTTTCATGTAAATTTATCCGATACTTAAGGGGTTTTAGAAAAACATAGTATTTTGTTTGATCTTATGTAGTTCTTAGAAGTTACCATATTAGACTATCAAAGCTTCCTTGCATGTCTTCATTTGTACATGTTTATACTTCTAGTTCTTCACATCCCTTTTTTTGTTATTGGTCTTATGAAGAGATATGATCTTATTATTACAGGAGAATGATCCAACTCTACAGGGAAGGGTTAAGAAAAGTGATGCTCGTGAAATGCAAAGTTTTTATCAACACTATTACAAAAAATACATCCAGGCCTTGACAAATGCTGCCGATAAGGCTGATCGGTAAGTCATCATATTACATGGTTATATTTTTAATATTTAAGTTATTTGGATGATTATTGTGGAATTTTATTCATAATTTTCCATTTGATGGTAAAGTTTTTGTTCCTTTGTAGGGCACAACTCACAAAAGCATACCAGACTGCAAATGTTCTCTTTGAGGTTTTAAAGGCTGTCAATTTGACACAGTCTATTGAAGTTGACCGTGAGGTGAAACTTTTCTAGATTTCTTGACCTGTTATCATTTTTTGATGGTGCCTTGTTTGATTTAGATATCTTTCACTGGCTAAGATTAATTTACTAGAAACTTATGAACAATTTCAAAATTCTGTATGCGAAGGATGTTATAACTATTAAGGTTTATGCAGATTCTGGAAGCTCAGGATAAAGTAGCAGAACAAACACAGATTTTGGTCCCCTACAACATCCTTCCGCTTGATCCTGATAGTGCAAACCAGGCTATTATGCAATACCCTGAGGTATGTTCTGAATTTGTATTTTTGAACTAACAATTTACTTTTCCTTTTTTACATTCTGTTTTTTACCTAAATGCAGATCCAAGCAGCTGTTTATGCTCTTCGTAATACAAGGGGTCTTCCTTGGCCCAATGATCACAAGAGAAAGAAAGATGAAGACATTCTAGATTGGCTTCAAGAAATGTTTGGGTTTCAGGTGAAAAATAAACTAACTAGAGTAAATTAACAATAGAATACTGTTCAAGAGTTGGTTCAGTATGTTTTTTGGACCTATACTCATATCTCAGTTGTGATCTCTTCAGAAAGATAATGTGGCAAATCAAAGGGAGCATCTGATCTTATTGCTTGCAAATGTCCACATACGGCAATTTCCGAAGCCTGATCAACAACCCAAGGTTTGCTTGTCAAGTGGATAATTTTGTTTTTCTTTGTGAGCATGAACTTTCTATGAAAAAATGGGAACAGTGATAGTTAGGTTTATCCCCTTGTCGTCTTGTGTATTGCCAATTTCATTGGTGAATTTTTATCCAAACTATGGGTCTTTCTGTCCCTAAACTTTTACTGGGGTGAATTAGTATTATGGGGCTATTGAGTTTGATCAAATAACCAAAAGGGCATTATTAGTTCTATGTGTATGTGTATGTGCATATGCTCTCTCTCTCTCTCTCTCTTAATATATTTGATATTAACTGATGTTGGTATATAATTATGTTTTCTCTCTCCATTTTCCTTTCTTTCAAAATAATTTTGCAACCTTATCTCATAGAACTCTATTGAAGTCCTTCTGTGGTGTCATTCTTGGCACTACTAAGTCAGCGATATGGTTTTTCCTTTTCTGCCAAAACTTTTATGGGTGCTGTTTGTTAAATTGAAATAATTAAGCATCGATTTGAAAATTAGAAGCGCTAAATGTATGATATGGTAATTCTTTTTGTAAGCTACCGAAAATTTAATTTTAAGTAGATTCTGTATTTGACCTTTCATAAGAGAGATAATTTTACGGGTATCTTTTCTTTTGATCAGAAGTCAAAAGGGGAAAATAAGTGTGGTTAGTAGGAACATATAAGATTAATGTAATTGAATAACAGAATTTTCCTTGAATAAAAGTAACTTAATGTATTAAGTAGTTTCTAGCTGCTGTAAGTTTTTCTACAGTTTCTGATCTTAAATCTTTCATTAAATCATATCTAAAATGAGTTATAAAGCGCTTTGAAAAAAATTATTGAAAATTTGAACTTGCAAAGGTTTATCAAAGTTGTAGTGATTTATGAACTATCACAGGAAAGCATAAAACGAATAAATCCTCCAGACATAATCTAACTTCTCAAAGAGAAAAGATGCAAAGTTCTTGATCTTGGTCTGTTAAAAAAATGTTTTGGATCTTATCTACTTGCTTGAATTTTGATGCTTTTATGTGGATAAAAATTGCAACTTTTTTTCTTGCACAGTTGGATGACCATGCACTGACAGAAGTGATGAAGAAACTTTTTAAGAACTACAAAAAGTGGTGCAAGTACTTGGTTCGCAAAAGTAGTCTTTGGTGAGATGCTAAGCTATTATCAAGCTGTCATGCTATGAAATAAGTTAATATCAACATAAATAGGTTCCTATGTTTTTCTGTCTTAATTCTTCTTGATATTTAAATCTGTAGGTTGCCCACCATTCAGCAGGAAGTGCAACAGAGAAAATTATTGTACATGGGTCTGTACCTTTTAATATGGGGTGAAGCTGCAAACTTGAGGTTCATGCCAGAATGCCTTTGCTACATCTATCATCATGTATGCTCTAAACACTGTTCTCTCCCCCCCCCCCGGGCCCCAATCATAAATGTGCCTACTCATGTATTCACTTTTTAGGGTTTTAGCTAAATGGGGTTGGGCTTGTCTATAGTGTTTATGGAGATAATAGTCATTTTCTTTTGACCCAACTGCTCTTTCCCGTATTATTAGCTTTATTTAGATTGACTTCCATAAGAAAAAAATAGCAACTGATGAAGTTTGTTCTAAGAGTTTGCTTTTTATTCGATAGAAATCTTGTTTTTGCGGAATTGGACGTTATCACACTTGAATGTATTCATTGGTTCCCTGGATGGTAGATGTCAAATTAGAATAGGTCATCCTTTGATAGTATCAAATTGCACTTTTCGCTATTTAGAAGAGGTTATCAAACTTAATGCATGATATGAGGTTTGATAAAATGTTAGTTCATTGGAGCCAAAAATGGTAATATGCTATTGGGGTTTTGAATTGCATCTGGTGCTAATTTCTATTTGTTTGAATGATGATTGCCAATAACTGATACATTTGTAAAATTGGTTAAGTCATCGTGCTCAAGTTTTCATGTGTATATAGCAGTAATTTTTAGTGATGAATTGAGTATTGTTATTGCATACATTGGCTAAGTTTGGGATTGTGGTGTCTTTTTTTTAATTTAATTCTTTTTACTTAGATCTAGTTGTTATTACTATTTCAAAGCCTAGTTTTCTCATTTGCCTAGTTTGCTATGTTGTTGCTACTTGTTCTATTTTTAATGATGCAAGATTGTTTAAATTGCTAATATTGGTCCTATGCATATAAGAGAGCATGTAAGTAATATGTCACACATTGGCCAAGTTTGTGATTGTTGTATCTTATATTTAAGTTAATTCTTTTCACTTTATCTAGTTGTTGTTACTATTCATAACCCAGTTTGGTTGTTGACTAGTTTGTTACGTTTGTTGTTGCTACTCCCTATTTTTAATGATGCAAGATTGTTAAATTGCTAATATTGGGCCTACATATGAGAGTGTGTAAGTAATATATCACACATTGGGTAAACTTGGTGTTTCATATAAGAGAGAGTGCAAGTAATATATCACGTCGGTAAACTTGGTGTTTCATATGAGATAGTGCAAGTAATATGTTTGGAAATTTTGACAATCAAAGCAAGTCGTCCCCCATTAGTGACCTCTCCAAGAGGGATTCTTCTGCCTATGTTTTAAATTCATGCCATGAAGTAGGATTTAGGATTTTATCCACTTGTCTGCTAAACATCAAGTACTTACAATGTCATAGGTCTATCATTCCTATATTTGAGGCAAATGAAGATGGTGTTTGACACAAATTTTATGATGATTAAGTTTTAGATGTTTTTGGGATCTTTAAAATGAATGAGACTGGTAAAAATTGAATCTTAATGATTAAGTTTGGGATCTCTTGGGGATTCTTTAATATAGTTGAGTTCTCATGGTCCATTCTGATTTGGTTTCAAGTTGCCTTGTTATTTGTATGATTGGACAAGCTAATATAAGTTCTGTCAGCCCAAATTTCAATAGTGTTAGTGAAATGACATTGTTTCCATGATTTAGACATTGGTGTTCACGGGTTGACTGTCTGCCATAGGCGCTAGCCTGGCCTGATTTGTGCGTTTGGGCTTGGGCATAGGTTTTTAGGCTTGAGCCATCCTGAATTTTTTTTATTATAAGTAAAAACATGTTTATTTAATTTTAATTAGAAAGCTTCTTTAGAAATGTTAATAATACAATATTTTATTGGTTTAACATAACCGGAATGTAAATTGATAAGCCTGTCTCAGTCTTGACTTTTAAAATGAAAGGTTTAGCATATGTAACCTAGCCTGATCCATGGACACCTCAACATGTGGCTTGTCAATGTTAATAAAAGAAGACTAGCCTTGTAATTTGTTTCCGTACATAGTGACATTTTCAATGTTGTTTCTTCTACTTGTCTTGGACTGAATTTATGTAATGTCTGTATAACCTGGTTTGTGTTTCTGGCAATAATGTTTTCTGATAGATGCTTTCCCAGATCTATTTTAATTTTGTAGATATTAAATGCTTCTATTCTTTGTTTACTGTAGATGGCATTTGAACTTTATGGTATGCTGGCTGGAAATGTCAGTCCACTGACTGGAGAGAATATCCAGCCAGCCTATGGAGGAGAGGAGGAAGCTTTTCTGAAGAAAGTTGTTACACCTATCTATGAAGTTATTCGAAGGGTATCATATGCATTTCCTGTCTACTTTTGTTCTCTCTCTCTCTCAGAGTTTGTGTGCCATTTTAGTAAAAAAGGTGATGATGTTGGAGATTTCATTTTCTGACTGAAACAATTGACTTTCACTGCAGGAAGCTGAAAGGAGTAAACGAGGGAAATCAAAGCATTCACAATGGAGAAATTATGATGATTTAAATGAATACTTCTGGTATGGAATTTTTATTTACAACTTTTATCTGTCAACACTGTTATACTCCGTGATTTATTTACCTTTGTTTAATTTTAGGTCTGTTGATTGCTTCCGATTGGGTTGGCCAATGCGTGCTGATGCTGATTTCTTTTGCCTGCCAATTGAACAACTTGTTGAAAAAAATGGAGTAAGCATATTTTTGGATATCTAGTCTTGCTCTTTCCCACCTAGGATTGTTGCAGAACAGTTTTGGATATCAAACTGACCTCGCATTTGTTAAACAAAACGAAGAATGTTCAATTGGGAGTGAGGAGTATGTTTTATCTATGGTTCTCTGCTCTTGCATCTGGAGGTTTTGGACAATTAAATCTATTGTGGCAATTCAAGTGATTTTGCAAATTGTCCTATTATTGGTTCTTGCTTTGCATGTTTGCTTGATTTACTTGGGTCATTTACTCTGTAGTGGACATTAGAGTTAAATAAATGTCAATCTCCTGTCTCTAATGAGTCTCAAATGTTCCGTTCCCTATTTCCTGTAATGGTATACAAGTCAGTCTTTTGATGGTGTTGTGGTCAAGGGAATTGAAGTATGTAGTCTGTAACTCCAACTTATGGTGGAGATTTCATGGTGTCTTGGTTGCTAAAAATAAGTTGGAAGGGAGCAATAATTGCACCTGTCTAATTGTTATTTACCAAGAATAATTTCTCTTATCATATTTACTGTTTAAATTTTGTGGCACGTGTGTAGGATAACAAGCCACCAGCTACTAGGGACCGATGGGTGGGGAAAGTTAACTTTGTTGAGATACGCTCGTTCTGGCATGTTTTTAGAAGCTTTGATCGAATGTGGAGCTTTTTCATTCTCTGCTTGCAGGTAAAACTTTGACACTTTCGCAAATCATTTTCTTTCTTCCTTTGAGAATATTTTTGCCATGGTGTTGATATTGTCTGATTCGTGCAAGGTTATGATCATTGTTGCTTGGAATGGCAATGGTCAACCAAGTTCCATCTTTACGGGTGATGTGTTCAAGAAAGTACTGTCTGTCTTTATTACTGCTGCTATATTAAAGCTTGGCCAAGGTGAGTGAATCCGGTTAATCCTATGTTATTATCTGTCATTATAGCTTTAGTTGTTGGCAATACAAGTTTTCTTGATTAGGTGGAACAAACCTTTTAAATGGTAGAGAAGCCATTATTAAGGTAGAAAGAAAAGAAAGCATCCTGTTGCTTTCTGAATTCTGTGGTTACTCTGGTGAATATCTTCAAGTCCGTAGCATTAAGCAATTTTCTTTTTAACTCTAAAACCTTGTTCCTAGATCTCATGCATGGGTAATAATAAATATTTGTAGTTAGGAAACATTTACTGAGCTGGCAGATTTGCTTCAGTCTTTGGAGGGCAGATAACTTTTTCTGCATGCTGAATTGTAACTTCAAGTAGATCACAATTTCTTGGTTGTCTTAATACCACTCCTCCTTGGTTATATATTGTAGACAATCTATTGTTACTGTACGAACTGTTTCTGGCATTCGAAGTGGCTAACCTTATGTTGTTTACATGCCCATTGTTGGTTTAGCCTTTCCATTTTTTTCATCATCACTAATAATATGTTGATTAATGAAAGCCTCCAATTTAAGGTGCTAAATACTATTGGGGTTATTTTGAAGTGCCAATTATTATTGAGTGTTTTTTATTATGTCTGGTGTTTTAATCTGCATGCTTGTGTATCAATTAAGTTGGAATTTTCTTGTTTTACTGTGGGTCTATGCATACATGTTTAACGCTTATTTGCACAACCTTTTCATCTTATTGCATACCAGCTACGTTGAAGTTTCTACTGATATTTATTTAATGTTTTGCAGCTGTCCTTGATGTAATCCTTAGTTGGAAAGCACAGCAGAGCATGTCATTTCATGTTAAGTTAAGATACATATTGAAAGTTGTTTCAGCAGCTGCATGGGTGATTGTTCTGCCGGTTACTTATGCTTATACTTCAGACAATCCTTCAGGAATTGCGCGAACAATCCAAAGCTGGTTTGGCAGTGCCTCAAGTTCACCTTCCTTATTCATTTTAGCTGTTGTGATTTACTTGTCACCAAATATGCTGGCTGCAATATTGTTTCTCTTTCCGTTTGTTCGTCGATTCCTTGAAAGTTCACACTACAAGATTGTGATGCTTATGATGTGGTGGTCACAGGTAGATATAACTTCTCTTATATCATCATCTTCTCTCAAATTTGTTTCTTCCCTGGTTCACTTATTCCCTTGCTTGAATCTTTCAGCCTCGTCTCTATGTTGGTAGGGGAATGCATGAGAGCACATTTTCTCTCTTCAAGTAAGAGTTCAATGCTTGTAGGATCTACCAATTTGCTTTTGTGACTACTATTTGAGATACTTGATTTCTATTTGTATTTGAACTTTCAGGTATACAATGTTTTGGGTCCTACTTATCATCACTAAGTTGGCATTCAGTTATTATATTGAGGTGTGCCCTCCATTCATTTCATTCTAAACTGCCACATACAATCATACTTCCTTTCTTTTCTTTCCACTGATCATTAATCAATCAAAATATTAGTACCAAAAGGCTGGCCATGATTAAGATGATTATGATCCTATGAACTTAAGCCACCTAGAATCACTTCCATTGGTGTTTCTTTTGTTTTAATTCTTAAAAAGATCTTTTGCATCTTCCTTCTTTGATTAGCATGTCAGATTTGATGTGTTTTTAGAGACTGGATAATCCATCACTTCTTCCTTTTGGTGTTACAGATAAAACCTTTAGTTGGTCCCACAAAAGCTGTTATGTCTGTTCGGATAAGGCGTTTCCAATGGCATGAATTTTTCCCCCAAGGTATGAATCTTAAAATATGTCATTCTATCATCTTTTTGACTTTTCTAGAACATGGAAGTTCATTTCTTGATTTCATTTATTGCAGCAAGGAACAACATAGGCGTTGTGATTGCTCTTTGGGCTCCAATTATTCTTGTATGGCATATCTCTTGATCATAATTGATCCATGTTTTTCTGTCATTACTTGGCTCTGATAGTTCAAGGTCTAAATTGCTGGTTTTTACTTTTCAAGGTCTATTTTATGGATACCCAGATTTGGTATGCAATATTCTCTACACTATTTGGAGGTATTTATGGTGCATTTCGACGCCTTGGAGAGGTAAGTTGAGCTTTACATAACTAGTTAGTTATTACCATTGTTTTTCTATTACTTTTTCCTAGCGTGCTTATTTTTCAAATTTTCCAATGAAAATGTCTTGGTTTTGCCAAGCATTTTCATGAAACATGCACTATGGTGGTGGTCAACCATTTCTTTGCTCTGTTCACCTGTTTTATGTAGATGATGTAGAACACATGGCATCTTTCTATTTTGTAAACTTCACGTATTGAAAAGTGGCAGTTTCTTTTTAAATATATCGAAAGCCCCTTCATTATCGGTTTCTTTATAATTATCATAGAAACTCTTTAGAACCTATATTAGTTGTTTTCCCTTTCCAGTGTTTGTACTTTTATATTATTTCTATATTTTTGTTTTGAAATCCAGATTCGAACATTAGGAATGCTCCGGTCTCGTTTTGAATCATTGCCTGGTGCTTTTAATGCCCGCTTAATTCCGGGGGATAAGAGCGAGAAAAAGAAAAAAGGATTTTGGCTTTTTTCTCTCGCACTTTAGGCAGTCAAATCTCTTTAATGTTTTATACTATAAACTTTGATCTCTCCGAGTTTTTGGTGAAGAATCACAAAATACACTTTCCATCTAATATCGTTTCTATTTCTCACCACGGTCTAATAAAGAGAAAGAGGCTGCAAAATTTGCTCGGTTGTGGAACAAAATAATCAGAGTTTTGGAGGAAGATCTTATAAGCAACAAGTATTTACACTGTGCTCCATGTTATATATGTGTTACATTCATCTTATTGTTTCTATGTATTGAGCTTGTTTTATTTTTAGGAGATGAATCACACTTGTTCCTATTAGGTGACTGTGATTTAGATCAAATCCAGTGGCCACCTTTTTTGCTTGCTAGCAAGGTTTGCTTCAACCTTTTTTCTCGGTGATCTTTAGAGTTGAGTATCTTGATTTTAGTGTGTATTTTCATGTAGATCCCAATAGCATTAGACATGGCCAAGGACGGTGATAGTAGGGATAGAGAGCGCAAAAGAGGATTGAAGTCGACCTTACATGTTCTCGTGCAATTGTGAATGTTATGCTTCATTCGAAGCATTATTAAGTTTCTAGTTGAGGCGTGAGAAAAGGTAAGCTTCTCTTTAACTTAGAATGTTAGCCAAATATTTAGTTAATCTGCAATTTCCTCTTGTTGGAATTATTACTTTGTGAAGCATATTGTTGCTTAATTTCATTTGTATTGATTGTAATGTGTTTCCAGAGTTATAGATGACATATTTTCCAAGGTTGACAAACGTATAGCCGATGGTAGTCTGATTAAGACTTACAAAATGAGTGCTCTTCCTAGTCTCTATGACCACATTGTGAAGTTGATAAAACTTTTGGTAATAGTCGAGAATTAAATTGGTTTAAGTAGATTTAACTCCCCTATTGCATTTGGGTGTAATAAGAAGTCCTAAAATAAGCATGTTGATTGTTGCAGTTGGAAAATAAGCAGGACGAAAGGGGTCAAGTGGTACTTTGTTTCCAAGACATGCTGGAGATTGTGACAAAGGACATAATGGCGGAGGAAGAATTCTCCAGGTTTGTTATCTTCATGTGATTGTCTCCTCAAACACAAGTATGTTCTAGTGCCATAACTTACTATTATTTTATTTTATTTGATCCTTTCTCCTCTAAAGCTTGGAACATGGAGGGTCTGGGCATGATGGGATGATTGATCCACTTCATCAATTATTTGATACAAAAAAGTTAGATCAGTTATTTGCTTCTACTGGAGCCATCAAATTTCCAACTCCTGTTTCAGAAGCATGGAGAGAAAAGGTGAGCTCTTTGTTATGCTTTTCTAATTATTAAGTGGTTATATCCCATATCAGTTGAGTATTAGGTTCCTTGTGGTTTTGTATTAAAGTTGGGCTCCTGCACCTCTTGCCAAATGGATTTAGGTTGGATGTTGAACATGGTATTAGTGCCTTGCCCTAGCCTATGTGATGTTGATGATCCTTGGTGAGGTTGTCCATGTGTTGGCCCTGTGAGCTACACATGAGTGGGAGTGTTAGTGGTGTTAGCCCACATTAATTAAGTATTGGGTTTCTCTATGTCTGTGACTTATATTAAAGTTCGGTCCTTTCACGCATTGCCAATCGGTTTTAGTTTGTATGCTTAATGTTCCTTTTTTTTTTTGGTAGATCAACCGGCTCTATTTATTGCTTACCACAAAGGAATCTGCAATGGATGTACCCTCTAATATAGATGCTAGGAGGCGAATTTCTTTCTTCTCAAATTCTTTGTTTATGGACATGCCTGCTGCACCTAAAGTTCGCAATATGCTTTCTTTCTCGTAAGCTTTCTCCTAGATTCATTGTTTCATTCTAATACTATTGTTTACTCTTTGTTATACATGTAATTGGTTTATAACTAAAGAATATATCATGTTGTTGATTGGATAGGTAATTGGGAGAGCTTTCTTGTTCTACTTTTTAATGCAATTATTGATATATAAATTGGGTGTTCCGTTGCAACAGAGCCATTTGTTTTGTTTGTTTTACAGTAGAAATCTCCATTTTATTTGTATTTGGGCTGTTTCTACCTATGGAAATAAATAGATTGGTTGACTTCAGAAAAAGAGAGAAGCTTTTTCTATGCTTTTTAAAAATATGTATATATTCTAAATAGGAGTAGATTAGACAAATTGGGCGTGCCAGCTATCATCTATGACATTGATCAATTCCTTGCAAAAGTATTGTTCAAGACTTTGAGTTAAACTAGCTCAATTTCAGCAAAATGTTAGGATATTCATAGTAATATAATTGCCATTTATTTTGGTTATTCATAGTGATAGAAATAGACTTTTTCTATTATATTATTTCACAAGAAATTACACTAACATTTATACACATGGTGAGCCTAACTTTAGGAAACTCTAAACTAGGAAACAATCGATTCTAGGGATGCTGTCCCTTAAAACACAAACCTTAAAGTTAGGGGTATAAAATATCTACAGGATTCTATAAAAATATTCCTAACTAGGAAACTGAATCGACACTCCCCTCAAGTCGGGAAGTGGATATCATCCATTCTCACTTGCTTACTAGTTTCAAAGGTCTTCCAGATAATCCTTTGGTTAAGATATCTCGCCATTGACCATCGGTGGACACATATGGAGTGCAAATTAGGCCATTGTCAAGTTTTTCCTTGATGAAATGTCATCAACCTCAATGTGTTTTGTACGATCATGTTGCAATTGGATTATGTGCAATATTGATAGCAGACTTATTATCACAATCTGACTTCATTGGACCTTCCCACTTGATCTTCAAATCCTCCAAAATAATTTTCAGCCATAGTAATTCACAAATTCCAAGAGCCATCGCTCTAAATTCGCTTCGCACTAGATCTAGCCACAACATTTCGCTTTTTTACTTATCCAAGTTACAAGGTTGCCTCCCGTAAATGTGCATAGCCCGAGGTTGATCTTCTATCAACCATAGATCCCGCATAATCTGCATCAAGATAGGCTTCAAGGGTTAAATTCTCCCTTTCTTAAATAGGATTCCTCTGCTGGAGTGCCTTTTAAGTCATCAGTAGAATCTGTAGATGACTCTAAGATGTGATTCTTTAGGATTGTGCATGAACCGACTTACAACACCAACTGCATAGGCAATATCCGGTCTAGTATGTGACAAGTAAATGAGCTTCCCTACTAGTCTTTGATATGAACCTTTATCAACTCATCGCATCTTCTAGTGCATCTCCAAGTTTGTGGTTCACTTCTATAGGTGTCTCTGTTGGTTTGCATCCCAACTTGCCCGTCTCGTCAACAAATCAATTATGTATTTTTGCCGAGATATAAAGATTCCTTCCAGAGTGTGCCACTTCAATACCAAGGAAATATTTTAGTTTACCAAGCTTTTGACTTCAAATTCTTTTACTAGGCATTTCTTCAAGTTTTCCATTTCTTCCAAATCATCACTTGTCACTATAATGTCATCTACATAGACTAACAAAGGTCATTCCCTCAAGATAAGTGCCTTACAAACAGTGTGATCTCCTTGACTGTTTATACCCCAAACTTGAGCATCACTTTGGTAAACCTTCCAAACCAGGGCTCTTGGGACTGTTTTAGTCCGTCTGAGCCTTTTTAGTTTGCAAACCGCTCATCTCAGATCTCGAACCAAAACACGTGGAACATCCATATAGACTTCCTCCTCAAGATCACCATGTAAGAAAGCATTCTTGATGTCAAACTGTTGTAGTTTCTAGCCTCTGTCATGAGAAGTGACAACAACACTCTAACAAGTTGTTCATCTTTGCAACCGGGCAAATGTCTCAAGGTAATCTATTCCATACTTTTGAGTGTACCCTTTAGCAACTAATCTTGCTTTGTACCTCTCCAAAGAGCCATCTGAATTGTATTTTATCAGATACACCCAATGACAACCAACTGCTTTTCTTTCCTTTGGTAATTCTACCAAATCCCATGTCTTATTTTTTTAAGTGCTTCCATTTCGACATTCATGGCATTTTTCCAATTCTCATTATTTAATGCCTTAGATCTGCTTTTGGGAATGGAGATTGAATTTAGGCTAGTAAGGAAGGTTTTGTGGTTATGGGACAAATTTTGTAGGACATGAATGAGTACAAGGGATGTTTTGTACAGCCCTAGTTCCTTTTCTAATAGCAATAGGAAACTCATAGTCTCTCCGATCCGAATTTTCGTGAGTATTCAAAGTAGGTTCGATGAGTTACCTCGGGTTGTAGAGCAAGAGGTTGTTTATCCGAAGAAGATGATTGAACTTGCAGGTGCCTTCTTCCTTGAGTAAACTAGTAAGGGTACGAGTAGTGTCCTCGAATTCCTTTTGGTGACTTAGGTGTAGTAAGCTCAATTTCAGGTTGCATAGGTCAAGGTGAGCAGCTGGTTGGTAGGTAAGTAATGAGTGTTTGGTCTTGAATAGGAGTTGGAAAATGAAGTTAGGCAATTTGATGAAGTCGGAAAATCAAGAAGAAAAACTCTCTACCCTTATCTTCGTGAATAAGTTCTCCCCAAGATAAGGACGAGTAAAAAGTGTTCTTCTTCGCAAAAGTGACATCAATTTGAAACAAAATATTTTTGATGGTGGATTGTAGCATTTGTACCTTTTTGTGTAGAGGAATAACCAAGAAAGACACATTTGACACTCGTGGATCGAGTTTTCCCTATTTTGAGAATGGACATGGACAAAGGCAACACACCCAAATATTTTAGGAGGAAGATTTGAGGTATGGAAATCGGAAAAATTTCGATAGAGCTTGTATAGGACTTTATGAGTCAAGGACCTTTGTAGGCAACCTATTTATCAAATAAGTAGCGTTAAAACGACCTCCCCCAAGATTGTTTAGGAACATTTCTTTGAAACAATAGAGCTCTAGTAATAGCTAAAAGATAACCATTCTTTCTCTCGCAACACCATTTTGTTGGGGTGTGTGAACACAAGAGGACTCATGGAGAATGCCTTTTTCTTGAAAATATGAGGAGAGAAAGTGATTGAAATAGTCTTTAGCATTGTCATCCTAAACCGCTTTTATTGCACCCCAAATTGTGTTTTGATCAGTTGTAAAAGGTTTGAAAAAGCAGACTTGACATCGATTTTTGTTTTAATAGAAATATCCAAGACACACGGTACAATCATCAATAAAGGAAATGAACCACCGAGCCCCGAGATGTTTGAAATGTTTGATGGTCCCCAAATATCACTATGAGTAAGAGTAAAAGGAGCGGATGTTTT
Source organism: Gossypium rotundifolium (assembly GCA_025506655.1). Classification (NCBI taxonomy): domain Eukaryota; kingdom Viridiplantae; phylum Streptophyta; class Magnoliopsida; order Malvales; family Malvaceae; genus Gossypium; species Gossypium rotundifolium. The sequence continues at coordinate 163,071,413 of CP106729.1, read as the reverse complement.
TTATTGCTTCATTGGAAAGGAGCTACGTTTATGTTTGGCAAGTTCACAAACATCACAATGGAAATTATCAACATTTATTCCTAGGAACAAGGAGGAAACATAAATTTAAGGGTGGAAACGAAGGATGACCGAGGCGGAGGTGATGGAGCCAAATTAGGTCTTTATTAGCTTGAACAGACTTGGATAGGAAAGATATTGTTGAGGAATTGAGCACTAACTTCTCCACTAGATTCTTCAAGATAGTATAGACCATTTGCTTCCTTAGCATGTCCAATCATCCTCTTCAGATTCATTCTGGAAAAAACATTGTTTGGGATAAAAAAGCACACTACAATTAGAATCCCTGGTAAGTTTTTGGATGGAGAGAAGATTGGGAAATAATTTAGGAACATGGACATTTTTAAGGGTAAGGGTCTTATTTATAACAATATCACCTGTCCACCCATCTGTTAGCATAGAACCATCACCATCGTAATCTTTCTATTACTAGGACAAGGGTATATGAAACAAATTTGTGGGAGGAATAGGTCATATGGTCAGTAGCTCCTGAGTCAATGACCCAAGACACATTGGTGACTATGTCCGAGACATTAGAATTTTGAGAAGAGGAAATACCGAAAGTGCCAAACGCAAGTACTGTGGAAGAAGATTTTCCAATGTTCCCAAGAACGTCTTTAACTTCTCAATTTCGTCTTTATTAAAAACACGCATTCGTTCTTCATCCATCTGTCGTGCTATATTTGCTCGCCTTGTTCCTTTGGGTGTCCATTGTTGTCGGAAAAATTCCTTTTTATTGTCTGTGGCTTCCCATGAAGCTTCCAAAGATGTTCTTTTGTGTGACGAGAGATTTTAACTATCCCCATTTGTATTGGTTTGGATAATTTCAGACATAGTTCTTTTGAACAAAAGAAGGTGCTTAAGGGTTGTGTGGAAGGAAAAGATTACCGTAAAAAAATCCTAGAAATCGATCTAATCTGATACCATGATAGAAATAGACTTTTTCTATTATATTATTTCACAAGAAATTACACTAACATTTATACACATGGTGAGCCTAACTTTAGGAAACTCTAAACTAGGAAACAACTGATTCTAGGGATGCTGTCCCTTAAAACACAGCCTTAAAGTTAGGGGTATAAAATATCTACAGGATTATATAAAATATCTACAGGATTCTACTGAATATTCCTAACTAGGAAACTGTAATCTGACACATAGTTAGCACAAACTACCTAAAGAGTTAAATACTTAAAATTACTATTTATAAACCCTATGCTTTGCCCTACCTATCTGTCTGTTACTCTTCCATGGAATGGAAGGTCTTTTGGTGTATGTTTTTCCTTTTATTTTCTCCCTTTTCCTTTTTATTTTTCCTATTCTTGTTTTGTTACTATTATTTACACCAACTGTTCTATAATAACACAATAGAAAGATCAATAGAATAACGAAGTAAAACTTTGTGGTTTTACCTTCAAAGTTTCTGTCTTTTACCTCTTTTAGAGTTGGCTTTGTGTAACAGAGTGTTGCCAGGGGTGTATTCTTGTTTTTTTACTATTATTTACACCAACTGTTCTATAATAACACAATAGAAAGATCAATAGAATAACGAAGTAAAACTCTTTGTGGTTTTACCTTCAAAAGTTTCTATCTTTTACCTCTTTTATAGTTGGCTTTGTGTAACACAGTGTTGTCAGGGGTGTAAGGCGCAAAAATAAGTGCTAGCCTGAGTGAAGTAAAAGCACAATATGTGTATGTGTGTGTTTTTCTGTGTCTATATAATATAGCATAAGACATTAGTAAACTCTAAAGTATGATCTATATCTACAAAACATTAAACTTTTTTATTGGTCAATGTACATGATTTCTTATGGTCCATGTTTGTTGTTGAATACTCAAATATTGGGAAGCATAGAGTTTAATGCTATCCTTTTCTTACTAGTAAAGGTATAGTTGATGAAAAAATTGAAAAACAAAAGAAATTAAAAAGATCTCAATGATGTGGGCTTTTTATGCCTATTTCCTTACTAAAGAAAGTGCCTAGGAGCAAGAGGCATGCACCTGATTAAATGGGCCTTGCCCGAAAGGGTTTGAGGCACTTCTGTTGTCTGGTGCTGAAGTGCAACGCTGGCATAGGCATGTCTAAGGCTCATGCCTTGACTAAACTGCATCAAATAATGTAATTGCATTAAAAATAAACAAGTTGACATATTGAAATTTATAAAATTTAAGAACCAAATCGATTCCATTCCTGTCTTAAATAATGTAATTGCATGAAGAATTAAATAACTTAACAAAATGAAATGTATAAAGTTTAAGAATAAATTAATTTACTTAATTATTAATATTCAATTTGGCCATGCTTATCAAGTTGGTTAAAATTGTTAACTTGAGGTAAACTCCCTTGCAATTGAGTTGACCTTCATAAGTTGCTGTAGTTGTAATTGTTGAACCGCTGGTTAAGTACCTCAAATGAGTTATTGTTCCCCATTTATCTGGTAAAATTTTATACTTATCATTATATCAATCTATCTAATTGTTGAACCTCTGTTTTCTTTTTTGTAGTGTTTTAACTCCTTACTACACAGAAGAAGTTCTCTTCTCCTTGCAAGAATTGGAAGAGCCAAATGAAGATGGTGTTTCCATTCTGTTTTACTTGCAGAAAATTTTTCCAGGTTTACACTCGCTTGTTTGCTGCAAATGTTAAATCTATGCACTGTTTTTAAGTTGTGGCTGATTGCCATTAATAATTTCCAGATGAATGGAATAACTTTCTTGAAAGGGTGGAACGAAACAATGAAGAAGAACTTAAAGAATCTCCTGAATTACAAGAAAAACTTCGTCTGTGGGCATCATATAGGGGGCAAACTTTAACAAGAACTGGTCCTCTTTCTCTATCTATATATGTGTGTGTGTGTGTGCCTGCTTGTTTTGGCACCTGCGGCTGTGTTTGCGATTTGTTTCCATTTTTCTAGACTAATAAAGCACTATAAATGGCAGTTAGAGGTATGATGTACTATCGAGAAGCATTGGAGCTTCAGGCTTTCCTTGATATGGCCAAACATGAAGGTATATGTTCCTGTTTCCTGTAAACTTCCGGTATAATTGATTGTACGCTGCTAATCACTAATTAGTCCTACATATTGATTACAAATTTATCTGCTTGTAAGAATTATTAGTGATCTGAGATTTGTTCAATCTTACATTGTTTTAATTTCCACCTGCTTAGATTTGATGGAAGGCTATAAGGCCATAGAACTAAATACAGAGGATAGTAAAGAGAACAGATCACTGAAGGCACAGTGTGAAGCTGTAGCTGATATGAAATTTACGTATGTGGTGTCTTGCCAACAATATGGCATTCAGAAGCGATCTGGTATTGAGCGTGCACAGGACATTCTGAGGCTTATGACAAAGTGAGCATGCTAACTTCCATTAGTAGTAATTGAAGATTTCAGTTGCTTAACAAGTGTACATATTTTTCATTAAGTGGAGTTTATTGGCAGATACCCATCACTCCGTGTAGCATATATTGATGAGATTGAACAACGTAGTGAGGATAGGTCGAAGAAGCTTAATGGCAAGGTTAATTATTTCTCAGTGCTAGTGAGGGCTGTGCCGAAATCCATTGATTCTTCAGAGCAAAATCTAGACCAGGTAATGCAAAACCATGGTTTCAATATCACATGTTGCTAGCTATTAGATTGTTGTTTGTGTTTCCTGGGGATTATTTAAGAACAGTGGAATAGTTCAGGGCTTTCATAGTACTTTAGCCCATTTTGACATATGGCCATACATGTAGAAGTTAAGAAGCTGTTTCAACATTTTGTTACTAGGTCCTTTGACGGATCTGTAAGAAGATCAATGACCATTCTTGATAGAAATACAATATTGGCATTTAAATTGCATCTTGCCAGATATTTATTTGGTTTATCAAACATTGGTTAGATGACAGAGAGGTATCATCTAATACGTGCTCTTAATATGCCTGCTCTTCTAGTGACAGCTTTAAAAGATTGAATTTGTTGCTTTGGGTATGCATTTTGTTCTTGAACTTTCATGTTGGTTATTTAAAATTTTAAATTCAGGGCATTTTTATCACTTGATTACGCAGTTTTAAATATCCACTTTCCATTTGGATATCTATCACTTTATCTGCATCCTAAAGCTTTTCATTTTTTAATTATCTTTTCATTGTGATCATTTCTGTAACAGGAAATTTATCGGATAAAGCTTCCAGGACCTGCTATCTTGGGTGAAGGAAAACCAGAAAACCAAAACCATGCAATTATCTTCACACGAGGAGAAGGCTTGCAGACAATAGACATGAACCAGGTTGCTATTTGTCGTGTTTTTACTGAACATCATTGTTCATGATGCTGCCTTCTATTATTTTATTGCTCGTTCTCATGGGATAAAAATTTTTTTGAATGCATTGCAAAGGATAATTGCGTTTCTATCTTTTCTTATTGTATCACATAGGATAATTACATGGAAGAGGCCTTGAAAATGAGGAATTTGTTGCAAGAATTCCTCAAAAAGCATGATGGTGTAAGATACCCAACCATACTTGGGCTCAGAGAGCACATATTTACTGGAAGGTATACTGGCAGCCAGTTTTCTCTATGTTATTAACAATTTCTTTTTCATAGGTTGTTGATACTCTACTGTTTGGTGCAGTGTTTCTTCTCTTGCGTGGTTTATGTCAAATCAGGAGACCAGTTTTGTTACTATTGGTCAGCGACTGTTAGCCAACCCTCTAAAGTAAGCTATTTTGTTGGACCTTTCAGAGTTATAATACTTATATATTTGTTCCGTGGGGTGGTTGTTGGGATTTTAATCTCTTATTGAAAAAGATAAGTGTGAATTCTTAGATATGCTTGTTCCTTTGGAATACATGATCAATTTACCCTTCCCCCTCTTCTAGAAGAAAACTAGGGACAACCTTTTTGAGCTAGTGATTAATTTTTTAAGTTGGATATCAGACAAGGTGTTAGAGCCCAGGTTATTGTTGCTCTTTATTTTTTTATTTTTTTGTTTCATTTTTGTTCTTTTATATTCATGACCATATTGTAGGCCTTTTTTTTTGTCGTTAGTGTTGAGCCTAGAGAGATTTTGTTAGATGGTATTACCAAAATTTGATCAAGTTTAGGAGTTGGTGTTGAGCCTATTGGATGTGAAGTGTTAAAATGGTAATATCCAACATTGATTAAGTTTGAGAGTTTGTTGTGTGGGCCATTTTATTAACAATAAACATGAGAACAATCCTAAATAGATTTTTTTAGGGTTGCTTAAATGCATTTTGTGAAGCTTCCTACTTAAAACTACTTGGTATTAGGTGGTAGCCCAACTTTAATATAAGGCCACAAGAAGCCTAATATTTTATGTGGGATAACACCACTTAATGTTAAGGCAGGAACAGTAGAACACACCTGGGCTCTGATACTATGTGAAGTATAAAACCCTAAAATCAATTGGTTATAGATAGAGGTTATGGGAAACCCAATACTCAATAGATGTGGGGATAACACCACTTAACAAATTCTAATTCTAGAGCTCAAACTGCATGCATGAATATTTAACATTTCATTTGCAATTATCATTGTTAATTCTTATCTAAAATTCGTGCATTCCTCTTGGCTAAACCATAGAAATTGATCAAAGTTTTGGGAGCCTTTTTTTGAATATGATTAAATCTTGATTAGATTTGAGCTAAGTTAAAGAGTGGGAAAAGCTATACTTAATAGATGTGGGATAACAGGGATATCACTATGTAAAACATTCTAAATCTGGAGGTCATCGGCTTCTTGTTTATCTACTGTAAAATTATTATATATATTGGACAACTCATTGCACTTAATTGTTTCTCTACTCTCAAATAAGATGTCATAAAATATCATCATTTTTTTTCATACTAATGGATCTTCCCTGTCCATGCTAGTATGGTACTGTGGGTTTTAATCCAAGCAAACAAAAAATGTTCATTCCTTTATCTCTGGCTCTCTTTACATTTTTAGTATATTCGGTTAACCAATGCTAGATCACTTATGTGTTTCCTGTTTGTATAGGGTTCGATTCCATTATGGCCATCCAGATGTATTTGATAGGCTCTTTCACCTCACAAGAGGAGGTGTCAGTAAAGCATCCAAAGTCATTAATTTAAGTGAAGATATTTTTGCTGGTAGGAAGGCCTTGATTTTTTTTAACTGGGTTTTGATTTTTTGCCTGACTTTGATTTGTAACTTATGTGATTTGATTGTGATTACAGGCTTCAATTCTACACTTCGTGAAGGCAATGTGACTCATCATGAATACATACAAGTTGGGAAGGGAAGGGATGTGGGTCTAAATCAGATATCTATGTTTGAGGCCAAAATAGCTAATGGCAATGGTGAGCAGACATTGAGTCGAGATATATACCGGCTGGGACATCGTTTTGACTTCTTCAGAATGCTGTCTTGTTATTTCACTACAGTTGGTTTTTATTTCAGTACTCTGGTAATTCCGCAAACTTTCCCCTTTTAACTATAGCTTTAAAATGTCATACAAACCCAACATCATTCTGTGTTCTTTGGCAGGTAACAGTGCTCACCGTCTATGTGTTCCTTTATGGGCGCCTCTATCTTGTACTCAGTGGCCTTGAACAAGGATTGAGTACAGAACCAGCAATCCGTGATAATAAGCCTCTTCAAGTGGCTCTTGCTTCTCAATCTTTTGTTCAAATTGGATTTTTGATGGCACTACCCATGTTGATGGAAATTGGCTTGGAAAGGGGTTTCCGAACTGCATTGAGTGAATTTATATTAATGCAACTGCAACTGGCACCAGTATTCTTCACATTTTCTCTTGGAACAAAAACCCACTATTATGGAAGGACATTGCTTCATGGAGGTGCTAAGTACAGGCCTACAGGCCGAGGGTTTGTGGTGTTCCATGCAAAGTTTGCTGAAAACTACCGGCTTTATTCACGTAGCCATTTTGTTAAGGGTATTGAGATGATGATCCTGCTTATCGTGTACCAAATCTTTGGTCATACTTACAGAAGTACAGTTGCTTATGTATTGATCACTGCATCCTTGTGGTTTATGGTGGGCACATGGCTTTTTGCTCCCTTCCTATTCAATCCTTCTGGTTTTGAGTGGCAGAAGATTGTTGATGATTGGACTGATTGGAATAAGTGGATAAACAACCGAGGTGGTATAGGTGTACCTTCAGAAAAAAGTTGGGAATCGTGGTGGGAAGAAGAGCAAGAGCATCTTCAATATTCTGGCAAGCGTGGTATTATTGCTGAGATATTGTTAGCTTTACGTTTCTTTATCTACCAGTATGGGCTTGTCTATCACTTGCATGTTACAAGGGGAACCAAAAGTTTTTTGGTAGGTTCCTCTCTATTTCCATGTCCATTTTCCCTTTGATTTTCATCCTGATATATTTACACTGGGTATTTTCATTTCTCTCGTCACAGGTTTATGGTGCATCATGGCTTGTGATTGTTCTAATATTGTTTGTAATGAAGGTAGGTGACTAGTTAATAGTTTCTTATTATCTTCCTGAAGTTATTAGACTATGCATAAGTTCAGGTATTAATTTGGAACTGAATCATCTATCTTAATAATTTTTTCTTTTTCGTAGACTGTATCTGTTGGAAGGCGGAAGTTCAGTGCAAGCTATCAGCTTGTTTTCCGGCTCATCAAGGGATTAATATTCTTGACATTTTTGTCCATTTTGGTTATTTTGGTCACACTTGCTCATATGACAATTCAAGACATTATAGTGTGTATTTTTATCTTCATGCCTACAGGTTGGGGAATGCTCCTGGTAAGCTTGTCTCCTCTCTCTCTTACAGTTTTACAATCATATGGCAATGGTTAACTTGCATAGTTCTCTTTAGCTCTCAAATGCACATTTTATCTATTGAAGCTCAAAAGATGAGCTTCCACCATTATGCACTGCTGATTTCTCAAAAAAATTTGCCCTCTGAATTAGAATGCTTGTGGTTTGCTGATCTGGTGTGGGTTTTTTTTGTTTTTCTAGAATCTATAGTGATCTGCTGCCACCTAAATGGTTCTTCAAAGCTATATAGTGATTTGCACCTAGAATTGTTGTGCTCTTAAATGGTAAAGGCAATTGGTCATAGTGGACCAGTTGCGCATTTCTTTTCTCTTGGCACTCATTTTAAAAAAGTCAACAAATTGATGAATGCTTGTGGAGACTAACAGGACTTGGCAATCTAATCATTCGTGGTAATTTTACTTCATAATGGATGTTAATGCTGTTTTCATATCTGTCATCAGATTGCTCAGGCTTTGAGGCCTGTTGTTAAGAAGCTGGCTTCTGGGGATCAGTTCGAACACTAGCTCGTGGATATGAGATTGTTATGGGCTTGCTTCTTTTCACTCCTGTTGCATTCCTTGCATGGTTTCCATTTGTCTCTGAGTTTCAGACTCGAATGCTTTTCAACCAAGCATTCAGCAGAGGTCTGCAGATTTCTCGTATTCTAGGCGGACACCGTAAAGATCGCACATCTCGTCACAAGGAGTAATATACTAAGCAGCCGCAGTTTGTAATTATATTGATGTTATTGATCCCTCGCATGAATTCAATCTTGAAATCTTGTCAATTGTTGTAATTATAATATGGTTATGGATGTAAGAGGGGGCTTGGCAATTTTGGCGTTTTGAATGGAACAGTCTTATGATATGGGTGCCAATTGTTTAACCCTAGCATGGCTATGAACAAAATTTGTAAGTTTTACCAATGTATTATTCTGCATATCTATTACTTTTGTCGGCTAAACGCCGCTGGGAAATAGGCATGAATGTTATGAATTGCTTTTTAAGGGCAGAGTCATAGGAAATTCAATTCCCTTGCACCCTGCATTAATATTGTGAACAATAAAACGTGCTTATTCGTTAGGTTTGGCTTAGCTGTGGCAAATAGGCGGGTTTGGGCATGCTTGGACCGAGTTGTCTTTGGATTTAGATTATTTTGTCTTTATTCAAAAGAGATTAGGAATATTCTAGGATGATTGCATACTAATGATAAGGTCATTGGATGAGCACTGATTGAGAAGCTTCTCTAATGATATATAATTAGGGAGAGTTTAGTTATGATATTATAATAGAATGATTTTATGATTAAATGAGTTTATAACTAATAAACAAAAATTAAAACTTAAAAGTAATTTGACTCCTAATATTTTATGGTCAATTGATCCTTCTAAATCAAATAATTAATGTTTGAAAATAGAATTAAATTAATTGGTCATTGTAAATTAATTAAATATGAAAATTAAATATGCTTTATAATAGATTATTTTACGGAAAAATTGTTATGATTTTAATGAAATTAAAATTAGGTTGAGAAAATTATTTAATTGGAAAAATAAATTATGTAGTTAAATTAAATTAATAAATAATATTTATTTTGAGAAATAAAAAACATGTATTGGGTTAGAAGTGTTGGGTTTACAATTCAAAAAATACATATAATTAGATCCGATACAGGTGGCTCAAAATCCTCCCATAATATATATGAGAGGCGGTGACCCTAGCATATTTAACTAGGTGTTTCATCCCCTTCTTTTAGTTAAACCAAAAAACTAATTTTTCTATTAAATTAATATTATTTGTGTTTTTCTAATTCAATCAATATTTTTTTTTCTCTTTATAAATTGATGGCACTGGTAGAGCTATTTACACAATAGTTTTCAATATTGTTGTTTTGCTCGAAAATAGTGAGAATTTATTTTCTAAGTGTAAATTCTTTTTTTTTGATAACAACAATTTTATTGATTTCTATGTAGAGAGAATTACTATCTTACTAAAAGTAATAAGTCGTTTTCGGTTCTGTGCTTGATTCATGATTGTTTAAGCCTATACTCGACGTGATTCGTGGTACAAGATAGTGAAGGTGTTCGGTTGAAAGTCAAGAGCTCTAGGACCAGTCTCGTACAAAGCACAAATACTTTTCTGAAAGAATATTACTATAAATATACAAACCGAGTTAATTTTCAAAATTTTGATTTTCAATTGTGATAGAAAACTGTTTTTCAAATTGGATTTATTCCAACAGTATTAACTATTTTTGTAACAGTCTGATTTTGGGCCTAGTCGGAACAGTGATTTTGGGGCCACAAATACGGCGAGGAAAATCTTATTTTTATTATATTTTTATTGTATAAGATTTCACAAAAAGATTTCGTGAAAATTTCGTTCGAAAATTACGAAGTTTGGGCACTCAATTTAGACAAAAGGACTAAATTATAAATAGTGCAAAAGTTGAGTTCCACATGTTAGAAGTGTCCAATTGCTATGAAATTGGAAATTGGAGGTCCTTAAATGGTAATTAAACCATTTGTTAAATTGTTGGACAAAAATGGACATGAGATAAGTGAAATAGGATATTTTTAAGTTAGGGGCATTTTGGTAATTTGGTAAATAAATGGACTGAAAGACAAAATAAAAGCCAAAAACCCTAGTCCATCTTCTTTCTTGGCTGAATTTAGCATCAATCCCAATAATAAGTGCACCCAAGCTCCGTTTTTAATGTTCTTTACATTTTTGAGATCCCCGTAACTCAGTTTAACTATTTCTACCATTATTTTGAGCTAGGGTTTGTGTTTAAAAATTTACCCATGGATGACATGCATGTGTTTTGGTGTCTAATGGTAGAATATGAATACTCGGTGCGTAGTAAACGACTTTTACTAAGTGATTTTCGATGAAATCGCATAAAAGGACTAGTTTGTAAAAGTTGAAAAATGTATCAAAATGTGTGAATGAATGCAAATTGTGGACTGCTATAGTTATGAAAATGGTTCGGCTAGGCCTAAAATACAAGGAAATTGAATACAAATCATTTTACGAGCCTAGAAGCAAAAGTGTAAATATGATAAAGTTTAGGGAAAAAATGTAATTTTGCCATAATATGATTTTTGGACTGAATTGAATAGTATAATAAATTAATAAGTCAAATGTGATATTTTAGATAAAGAAAACGAGTTTCGAACTTAGAACGGGAGAAAGACGAATATTGGACGACTCGGTCCCTTTCGCCATTTTAAGTCGAGGTAAGTTTTTGTGCAATAATTTGGCATCATGTTATCATGCTTTTTGTAACAGACCGAATTTGACCCTAATCGGAACGGTGGTTTCGAGACCACGAATCGAGTCCGAGAAATATTTAAATATTATATTTTAAATTTATTATATGTGAATTTATGTGTGTGAAAGTTTCGTAGAAAAATTTTATTGTTTGTGGAATTAATTTAGAAAAAGGACTTAAATGCGTAAATGGTAAAAGTTGCAAACTATAGTAAAATGCACCAAATTGATTGTGGCTTTATAAATGGAAGTCCAAAAAGGGCAATTAGCCCATTATTCATGATAGTGGACGATAATGGTCTTACATGACCTTATGGTTATGTTTTAAATTCTTATTATTAAAAGGTTAGTTTAGTAAATTGATAAATAAGTAATATATGTTATTATTATTATCAAAATGAAACCATTATCATCTTACTTTTCTCAAGGCCGAATATAAACTAAGAAAAGGGGTTAGGGAAAGCTTTGAATTTAGGCAATTATAAAGCTTGATTAAGGTAAGTTTAATCTTCGGTTTTTGTTGATTTTTACGTTTTTGAGATCGTTGCTTCGTATATTACCCGACCCATGCTTGAATTTTTGAGAATCATGTGTATATGAGGTTCGGCCATTGATGTGTTCTTATGGTTTTGATATTTGATGGTTTTAGATTAAAGATGTGTTAAAGATTTACAAGTTTTGTATTAGAAATTTTGGTGAAATTTTGTATTTAGGGCTATTTTGTAAAAATAAAATTTTAGAGGGACTTAATTACAAAATAAATGAAATGAGAGGGCTTATAAAGTCCCTAGGAATATTCGCCCTTGTATAGTCTTGTCAAATTGTGTGTATTTTGTGTTTTGTACAATTAGGACTAAATAGTAAAATGTGAAACCTTAGGGGTAAAATGGTAATTTGCATGTTTATGTGTTTTGGGACTAAATTGAATTGAAATGTACTTGAATGAGCTGAATTTAATGTGTTTTAGATCAAGAGCAAAGAAAACGGAATTGGATCGAGGAAAGATGAAAATTCTCGAATAAATGGCCTAAGTTGTCCGTCGACAATGAGGTAAGTCCTTAAGCTAAAGTATGTTAAAGAATTATTTATGAATAGGTTCAATGAAATTATTTGATAAATTTGAGTATGAATATATGTATTAGTCGAATGTAAAGGCTTTAAAATGGATTAGATGTGTTTTTGTATATATGATAAGAATATGTACATTAGTGGTGATATGTGAATGTGAATTCTGTATATGTTTAGTTAATGATGATATTGTTAAGGAATGAAATTTGATGGACTGGTTTATGAATTATTTCGGGCTTATTGCCTAGTAGGCCTTGTGCCGGTGATTTGATTCGGGCTTATTGCCTAGCAGGCTTAATGTCGGTGACATATTCGGGCTTCATGCCTAGCGTGCTTAATGTCGGTGACATATTCTAAGCCGTGCCTAGCGTGCTTAGTGCGGTGATATGTTCAAGCTTCGTACCTAAAGGTGCTTAATGCTTGGTGATACTTTAAAATGAAGAAACCATAATTTATCGAGGTGTAACATAGTGAAACTATTGAGTTAAAAACTCGTAAGCTTAAGTCCCATTGAATTCATCAAGTAAGGTAAGTTGTGATTAATGTTACTTGAGTTGAAATATTATGTTAAGAATGGTGTTATGTGAATTTGAGTGGTAATCGACATGTAATATATGTACTTTGTGCTTTGATGAGTTGCAGGTTGATGGTAGTGAAGTATAAGTAATTGAGTTAATACATCACTAGTATTTGGTTTTGTATCAATTGCATATCGAAATATACATATACAATGTTTTACATTTATTGATTCAAAATGTTAAAGTGCTTGATTAGTGAATTATCTTTTGCTTAAGACTTACTAAGCTAGTGAGCTTACTTGTGTGTGTTCATTGTTTTGTTTTATAGATCATTGATTCAACTACGAGCTCAGAAGATCATCAAGAAAGTCGACCACACTATCACTCTCTTTGGTATATATATGTTTTGTTTACTTTTTGAATCAAAGGCATGTATAGGCTAGCTAAGTTTTCGAATGATATTATAATAATGTATAAAAGCCATGCGAAAGTGGCTAGTTCTTAATGTTGATGCTAGATGGTATAAATCTATCCTTGATGTGATATGCGTGAATGTTTTGTTTGGAAAATGAATGAGGATGATATATATATATATATATATATATATATGTTTCATGCTGAATAGGTATGTTTGTGCATGAATGATTGCCGTGAGGTCATTAGGTGTAAATTTTGTTAACTGTTGGAAATGGACATAGGTAGGAATTTATTAAGAATGGGATTAGTCTTGATATATATATATATATATAACTTTCAATGTATGTTTATGTATATTAGTCATATGAAAATGATTTGAATTGGATCATTAAAATTTAGCGTGGTTATTATGAATTCTTAAATCAAGTGTTAAGAGTATTTGTTTTATCAATTCAGCTATGGGTTAATTATAGTTAACATTTGGTTGCTATGTTTCGTAAGCAAGATGGTGAACGAGTTGATTTATGTATATGATAAGTGTGGTGTCCTTGTAAATGGAAATTCATTGAAGTAATTATGGACTTGGGCATTTAAAGAGATGTTGTGTGTGTTTTAATGTTTAAGATTTGACTTTTGAATTTATGGAAAATATGCGTACCATACATATATGTTTGTATAAGTTACAATAATAGATTCAAACATGTATAAGTTATCATAATTACATATGTGATTAATTTGTTATTATAAAGAGAAAATTTTGTGAAGTTGGTTTTGTTATATGCGAACCTAGATTGGATCTTTGATAGGTGAATATTCGTAAATAGAAAATAGTATGTCTTGTCATGCAATGTATTTATATATTTGATATATATATCTTATGGTGTGTTATAAGATTGTAACATATATAATTATTGACATGTGTTTGATTTGAACTCGGGAGTATTAAGGTTCAAATTTTGAATAAGATAAGTGTATTAATGTATTTCATTTGAAACATGGAAGTAATGAATGTCTAATTGAAATGTCTATTTTAAGTGCATGTTATTAGGTAATACCTCATAACCCAAATCATGCATGCATACGGGTGAGAGGTGTTACATTTAATTGGTATCGAGCCACGGTTTAGTCGATTCTAGGACTACCGTAGTGAGTAAGAGTCTAACTATACATGCCTTTGAATTGTATATATGATAGTGTAGTGACTTCTGACAATTTCAATTGTATTTTATATATAGTAAATGGATTCCGATCCCGATAGAGCCGTAGCTGATGATATGGATAACGTTGCACCTGGTCTCGCACGTGGATAGCGCCATTAGACTCTCAACCAGTTTCGGGTAGCCATGAGGGGGAGGCTAAACAAGCCTTCTATCAGATGATGAACGAATGGTTTACCCAGTTTATTCAGACTAATCGTTGTACAACAACCTCCACCCCGAATAATCCAACTCCTGTACCTTCAAGACTTCGATGATAGATCCGATGAGATCTAGCAGGCCTCCTGTTGATAAAATCAGAAAATATGGGGTCGAGGAATTCAAGGCCAATGATAATGATGACGCAGAGCGAGCCGAGATGTGGCTTGATAACACTATTCGGGTACTCGATGAGTTATCTTGTACTCCAGATGAATGCCTAAAGTGTGCTATATCTCTACTTCGGGACACTGCCTATCACTGGTGGAACACACTGGTATCCGTAGTTCCGAAAGAAAAAGTAACTTGGGACTTCTTCCAAATTGAGTTCCGTAAGAAATATATCAGTCAGAGATTCATCGATCAGAAATGAAAAGAATTTCTAGAATTAAAACAGGGCCATATGACTGTGACGGAATATGAGCAAAAGTTTGTCAGATTGAGCCGTTACGCTCGGGAGTGTATATCTACCGAAGCCATTGTGTGTAAAAGATTTGAAGACGGCCTGAATGAAGACATAAAGTTACTTGTTGGCATTCTTGAAATCAAAGAGTTTGAGACATTAGTCGAGCGAGCTTGTAAAGCCGAAGAGCTCGGAAAGGAGAAAAGAAAAGCTAAAGTAGAAGCTAGAGACACTCGAAAAAGATCATCGAGTAAAATTTTCCATTCTGTGCATAAGAAGTTCAGAGATGACCCCAGTCGACATAAAGCCACTTCAGACTTGCCTAGACGTGATCGACCTCCAGTGAGTTCCCGAGCCACTTCGATGGCTAGTGTCGGTAATGTTCCACAGAACCCGGCCGAGTGTAAACATTGTGGGAAATGGCATCCTGTGAGTTGTAGAGTTCATGATCGGTCCTGCTTTAAATGTGGATCATCGGATCATTTTATTCGAGAGTGCCCAATGTTAGCCGAGTAAAATGCAACTCAGAACACTAGACCGAAAGCGAAGGCCTCAAAGACGGGTAGACCACTCGGACATTCGTGCAATGTAGGTGGCGATCGAGAGGGACGAAGGACACCATAATACGATCGAGGCTAGAGCTCCACTAGAGCTTATGCTACACGAGCCGAGAGGATGCTTCCTCCCGATGTCATTACCGGTACTTTCACCATTTATGATACTACTGTGATTGCATTGATTGATCCTGGTTCAACTCATTCATATGTGTGTGAAACTCTAGTATTCGGTAAGACTCTGCCAGTTGAGTCTACTGAGTTTGTGATTCGTGTGTCCAACCCTTTGGGTAGATGTGTACTTGTTAATAAAGTGTGTAGAGGTTGCCCGTTGATGATTCGGGATTCTTGCTTCCCAGTCGATTTAATGTTGTTGCCCTTCGATGAGTTTGATATAATTTTGGGAATAGACTAGTTAACTTCACATGATGCAGTGGTGAATTGCAAAAGAAAGCTTATTGATTTGAGATGTCAGAACGGTGAGATCATCAGAATTGAATCCAGTGATTTAAGTGGGTTTCCTACAGTAATATCCTCGATGTTGGCCCGAAAGTATGTGAGAAAAGGGTGTGAAGCTTATTTGGCCTATGTACTAGATAATAAAGTGTCTGAAAAGCATATTGAATCTGTACCGGTTGTATGTGAATACCCAGATGTGTTTCCTGAAGAACTACCGGGTTTACCACCAGTACGAGAGATTGAGTTCGACATTGAATTAGCACCGGAATGACTCGATCTCGATAGCTCCCTATCGGATGGCACCTCTTGAGTTAAAAGAGTTAAAGCACGCTTGCAAGAGTTAATGATAGGGGCTTTGCACGACCGAAGTTTCTCTCCTTGGGTGCACCGTTCTTTTTGTGAAGAAGAAAGATGGAACGATGCAAATGTGTATTGATTATCGAAACCGAATAAGGTAACTATAAAGAATAAGTACCGTTACCTCGGATTGATGATTTCTTTGATCGGTTGAAAGGGCTTCAATATTTTCAAGATAGATTTGAGATCGGGTTATTATCGATTCATGAGTCGAGATATGACAGATGTGCCAAAGATCGCATTCGGACGAGGTACGGACATTTTGAGTTTCGGTTATGCCTTTTGGACTCACTAATTCACTGCTATTTTATGGATCTAATGAATTGGGTCTTGAGCGCTTTTGGATCGGTTTGTAGTAGTGTTTATTGATGATATACTAATCTACTCTAAAGATGCCGAGCATGCCGAGCATTTGAGATTAGTGCTACAAACTTTGCGAGATCAACGGTTGTATGCAAAGTTTAGTAAGTGTGAGTTCTGGATGAATGAAGTCAGCTTCTTGGGTCATGTTGTTTCAGATCGTATTCGGTGGATCCAAACAAAATAGCAGCTATACTCGATTGGAAACCACCAAAGGATGTTTTCGAGATTCGAAGCTTTCTAGGCCTTGCGGGATACTACAGAAGGTTTGTAAAAGGTTTTTCTATGATAGCTACACCTTTGACAAGGCTACTACAGAAAGAAGTCAAGTTTGAGTGGTCGGAAAAGTGTCAGAAAAGTTTCGAACAGCTGAAAGCTCTTTTGACCGAAGCTCCAGTGTTAACTCAGCCTGAATCAGGTAAAGAATTTGTCATTTTTAGTGATGCTTCTTTGAATGGGTTGGGTTGCGTTTGATGCAGGAAGGCAAAGTTATAGCCTACGCTTCGAGACAATTGAAGCCGCACGAAAGAAATTATCTGACTCACGATCTGGAATTAGCAGCCATTGCTTTCGCATTGAAAATTTGGCGTCATTACTTATTCGGCGAGACATGTCACATTTATTCGGATCATAAAATTCTAAAGTATTTGATGACTCCGAAAGATTTAAACGTGAGACAACGCAGATGGTTAGAATTGTTGAAAGACTATGAGTTGGTGATTGGCTACCATCCGGGAAAAGCCAATGTTGTTGCAGATGCGTTAAGTCAAAAATCATTATTTGCTCTTCGTGCGATGAATGCACAGATGGTTATGTCTGGTGATGGTTTGATCATAGCCGAGTTACAAGCAAGACCGATGTTTATTCAACAAATTTATGATGCACAGAAAGTTGACAAAGATTTGATTGCTAGATGAATTCAGTGTGAAAAAGATACGGAATCAGAGTTTCAAATTGATGCAAATGACTGTTTGAACTTTAAAAGCCGAATGTGTGTTCCGAAGAACTCGGAGTTGATTCAAATGATTCTGAGTGAGGCTCATAGTGGTCGATTATCGATACATCCGGGTAGCACGAAAATGTATAATGATTTGAAACAGTTTTATTGGTGGCCTGGCATGAAACGGGATATATCTGAATTTGTGTCAAAGTGCTTAATTTGTCAGCAAGTAAAAGCCGAGCATCAAGTGCCTTCTGGGTTGCTTCAGTCGATCATGATACCTGAATGGAAATGGGATAAAATCACTATGGATTTTATATCTGGTTTGCCTATGACACCGAGCAAGAAAGATGCAGTCTGGGTTATAGTAGATAGATTGACCAAATCAGCTCATTTTGTACCGGTTCGTATGGACTTTTCACTCGATAAACTTGCTGAGTTGTATATATCTCAAATCGTGAGATTACATGGTGTGCCGAGTTCTATTATCTCAGATAGAGACCCAAGATTCACATCGCGATTATGGAAGAAGTTGCAGGATGCTTTAGGTACTAAACTTTATTTTAGCACCGCTTTCACCCGCATGATGACGGTCAATCTGAGAGAACCATTCAAACACTTGAGGACATGTTGAGATGTTGCGTTCTCGAGTTTGAAGGAACGTGGGAAAAGTACTTACCTTTGATTGAATTTGCTTATAATAGCTATTTTCAATAAAGTATCAAAATGGCACCCTATGAAGCTCTATATGGCCGCAAGTGTCATACGCCATTGTCTTTCGACCGAGCTCGGTGAGAACAAGATACAAGGGTTGATTTGATTAAAGAGACCAATGTAAAGTGGCTATAATCAAAGATAGTTTGAAAGCTGCATCAGATCGTCAAAAGTCTTACGCTGATTTGAAACGTAAAGATATAGAATTTCAAGTCGGAGATCGGGTATTTTTGAAAGTATCTCCGTGGAAGAAAGTACTTCGTTTTGGTCGGAAAGGCAAACTGAGTCCGAGATTTATCGGACCGTATGAAATCATCGAACGTATTGGGCCTGTTACTTATAGGTTGAAGTTACCCTCTGAATTAGAAAAGATACACGATGTATTTCACGTTTCTATGCTCCGTAGATACAGATCAGATCCGTCACATGTG
The DNA here is from genome assembly GCA_025506655.1 of Gossypium rotundifolium. Lineage (NCBI taxonomy): Eukaryota > Viridiplantae > Streptophyta > Magnoliopsida > Malvales > Malvaceae > Gossypium > Gossypium rotundifolium. The sequence continues at coordinate 163,052,675 of CP106729.1, read as the reverse complement.
ATTGCTCCATCTGAGATTGAAATCCGACCAGATATGACGTATGAGGAAGAACCGATCCGTATCTTAGCTCGGGAAATGAAAGAGTTAAGAAACAAAAGGATTCCATTAGTGAAAGTACTATGGAATCGGCATGGAGTTGAAGAGGCTACGTGGGAGCCTGAGGACTCAATGAGGCAACAATATCCGACGTTATTTAACGGTAAGATTTTCGGGGACGAAAATCCTTAAGGGGGGAGAGTTGTAACAGGCCGAATTTGACCCTAATCGAAACGATGGTTTCGGGACCACGAATCCGAGTTTGAGAAATATTTAAATATTATATTTTAAATTTATTATATGTGAATTAATGTGTGTGAAAGTTTCGTAGAAAAATTTTATTGTTTGTGGAATTAATTTAGAAAAAGGACTTAAACGCGTAAATGGTAAAAGTTGCAAACTATAGTAAAATGCACCAAATTGATTGTGGCTTTATAAATGGAAGTCCAAAAAGGGCAATTAGCCCATTATTCATGATAGTGGACGGTAATGGTCTTACATGACCTTATGGTTATGTTTTAAATTCTTATTATTAAAAGGTTAGTTTAGCAAATTGATAAATAAGTAATATATGTTATTATTATTATCAAAATGAAACCATTATCATCTTACTTTTCTCAAGGCCGAATATAAACTAAGAAAAGGGGTTAGGGAAAGCTTTGAATTTTGACAATTATAAAGCTTGATTAAGGTAAGTTTAATCTTCAATTTTTGTTGATTTTTACGTGTTTGAGATCGTTGCTTCGTATATTACCCGACCCATGCTTGAATTTTTGAGAATCATGTGTATATGAGGTTCGGCTATTGATGTGTTCTTATGGTTTTGATATTTGATGGTTTTAGATTAAAGATGTGTTAAAGATTTACAAGTTTTGTATTAGAAATTTTGGTGAAATTTTGTATTTAGGGCTATTTTGTAAAAATAAAATTTTAGAGGGACTTAATTGCAAAATAAATGAAATGAAAGGGCTTATAAAGTCCCTAGGAATATTCGGCCCTTGTATAGTCTTGGCAAATTGTGTGTATTTTGTGTTTTGTACAATTAGGACTAAATAGTAAAAATGTGAAACCTTAGGGGTAAAATGGTAATTTGCATGTTTATGTGTTTTGGGACTAAATTGAATTGAAATGTACTTGAATGAGCTAAATTTAATGTGTTTTAGATCAAGAGCAAAGAAAAACGGAATTGGATCGAGGAAAGACGAAAATTCTCGAATAAATGGCCTAAGTTGTCCGTCGACAGTCGAGGTAAGTCCTTAAGCTAAAGTATGTTAAAGAATTATTTATGAATAGGTTCAATGAAATTATTTGATAAATTTGAGTATGAATATATGTATTAGTCGAATGTAAAGGTTTTAAAATGGATTAGATGTGCTTTTGTATATATGATAAGAATATGTATATTAGTGGTGATATGTGAATGTGAATTGTGTATATGTTTAGTTAATGATGATATTGTTAAGGAATGAAATTTGATGGACTAGTTTATGAATTATTTCAGGCTTATTGCCTAGCAGGCCTTGTGCCGGTGATTTGATTCGGGCTTATTGCCTAGCAGGCTTAGTGCCGATGACATATTCGAAGCTTCGTGCCTTGCGAGCTTAGTCTTAGGTGACATATTCGGGCTTCGTGCTTAGCAAGCTTAGTTCAAATGACATATTCGGGCTTCGTGCCTAGCGTGCTTAGTGCCGGTGACATATTTGGGCTTCGTGCCTAGCGTGCTTAGTGTTGGTGACATATTCGGCTTCGAGCCTAGTAGGCTTAGTGCCGATGATATGTTCTAAGCTTCGTGCCTAGCGTGCTTAATCTTGATGATACTTTAAAATGAAGAAACCATAATTTATCGAGGTGTAACATAGTGAAACTATTGAGTTAAAAACTCAGGTAAGCTTAAGTCCCATTGAATTCATCAGAAGTAAGGTAAGTTGTGATTAATGTTACTTGAGTTGAAATATTATGTTAAGAATGGTGTTATGTGAATTTGAGCTGGTAATCGACATGTAATATATGTACTTTGTGCTTTGATGAGTTGCAGGTTGATGGTAGTGAAGTATAAGTAATTGAGTTAATACATCACTAGTATTCGGTTTTATATCAATTGCATATCGAAATATACATATACAATGTTTTACATTTATTGATTAAAAATGTTAAAGTGCTTGATTAGTGAATTATCTTTTGCTTAAGACTTACTAAGCTAGTGAGCTTACTTGTGTGTGTTCATTGTTTCGTTTTATAGATCATTGATTCAACTACGGGCTCAGAGGATCATCAAGAAAGTTGACCACACTATCACTCTCTTTGGTATATATATGTTTTGTTTACTTTTTGAATCAAAGGCATGTATAGGCTAGCTAAGTTTTCGAATGATATTATAATAATGTATAAAAGCCATGCGAAAGTGGCTAGTTCTTAATGTTGATGCTCGATGGTATAAATCTATCCTTGATGTGATATGCGTGAATGTTTTGTTTGGAAAATGAATGAGGATGATATATATATATATATATATGTATGTATGTATATATGTTTCATGTTGAATAGGTATGTTTGTGCATGAATGATTGCCGTGAGGTCATTAGGTGTAAATTTTGTTAACTGTTGGAAATGGACATAGGTAGGAATTTATTAAGAATGGGATTAGTCTTGATATATATATATATATAACTTTCGAATGTATGTTTATGTATATTAGTCATACGAAATTGATTTGAATTGGATCATTAAAATTTAGCGTGGTTATTATGAATTCTTAAATCAAGTGTTAAGAGTGTTTGTTTTATCAATTCAGCTATGGGTTAATTATAGTTAACATTTGGTTGCTATGTCTCGTAAGCAAGGTGGTGAACGAGTTGATTTATGTATAGGATAGGTGTGGTGTCTTTGTAAATGGAAATTCATTGAAGTAATTATGGGCTTGGGCATTTAAAGAGATGTTGTCTATGTTTTAGTACTTAAGATTTGACTTTTGAATTTATGGAAAATATGCGTACCATACATATATGTTTGTATAAGATACAATAATAGATTCGAACATGTATAAGTTATCATAATTACATATGTGATTAATTTGTTATTATAAAGAGAAAATTTTGTGAAGTTGGTTTTGTTATATGCGAACCTAGACTGGATCTTTGATAGGTGAATATTCAGAAATAGAAAATAGTATGTCTTGTCTATGCAATGTATTTATATATTTGATATATATATATTATGGTGTGTTATAAGATTGTAACATATATAATTATTGACATGTGTTTGATTTGAACTCAGGAGTATTAAGGTTCGAAATTTTGAATAAGATAAGTGTATTAATGTATTTCATTTGAAACATGGAAGTAATGAATGTCTAATCGAAATGTCTATTTTTAAGTGCATGTTATTAGGTAATACCTCATAACCCAAATCTGGCGACAGACACGGGTGAGAGGTGTTACACTTTTAAATGTTTGAAATTTCGTGAAATGTATATTATTTCTATGAAGTTGATTAATAAGGTATCGATGATGAATATGATGAAGTTATATTATGTTGAAGTATCAGTTGAACCTTAGGAATAAAAAGGATACCAATGTCATGGCATGGGATTATTAAGGTCCCGTTTAAGACCATGTCCGGGACATGGCATCGGCACCGAATTGAGATCCCGTGTAAGACCATATCTGGGATATGGCATCGGCATTGAAGAGTGATCTTGTGTAAGACCATATCTGGGATATGTCATCGACATCGAAGAGAGACTTCGTGTAAGACCACGTCTGGGACCTGGCTTCGGTATGAAATCATGTAAGACCATGTCTGGGACATGGCATCGATATACGATCTTGTATAAGACCATATCTGGGATATGGCATCGACATCGATATGAGATCCCGTATAAGACCATATCTGGGATATGGCATTGGCATCGACATGTGATCCCATGTAAGACCATATCTGGGATATGACGTTGGCATCTTATTACGTGTATGACGAGTTCGGGTATCCTTTGATATTCCAAGTGGTTCAACCGGGTAAAGAGCTAAGTTTATGTTCAAGAAGGAAAAGTGCTAAAGTTATGTGATGAAGTGATACAGGTACATATGAGAAACTCACGAGAAATGAGTCCGATATGTGATATGTGACGATTAAGTGCAAGTATATGTATGTATACACTCATGAGAAATGTGCTCGGGATGTGATCAAATTTTGGTAAGAAGGTAAACGAGTAAGTTATACCTATGAGAATGACCTTGTGATTATAAGACCATGTTTATGATGTATGAATAAGTGGGAAATGTGATTGATGATCATGTGTGAGGCTTTAAAGCCAAATTAAATTGAGAAATGAACTATTCAAGTCTTTGATTTTAATGTATAGGTTAAATTGGCCAATGAATGGCTTGTAAATATTTGATGATGACTAGCTATTGGCATGACTAACTATAGATATACTTTAGTGTTATATGTGTGTAAATGAGAATTAATACAAAGAAAGTAAAATTAGCAACAAAACAGTTTGGACAGCAGCAGTTATATCACTTTGAAAATTCACCAAAAATGGTGGAAATTGAATTAGAAGTTGAATAAGATATGAAATTAAATCTTTTTGAGTCTATTTTTTTATAAAAAAAGGGTGAAAGCAAAAGAATTTCATATTATCAGATATTTGAATTTTTATAAGACAGGGTCAGAGTGATTTCGTAATCCCCTGTTCTGACTTGGGAAATTCATTAAAAATTGTAAAAAATAATACATAGATAAAATTTATATTATTTAATTTATTAATGAGTCTATTTTCAAGAGAAATAAATGGGAACATCATTCGAGTTTTGTACCACAAGAAAATATTTTTAGTGAAGAGGGCTCAGAACTGTCGGGCAGCGAAACATGGGAGACTTTAAAGAATAAACTGTGCTGATTGGATGAACCAAAAATTCTAGAAATTTTATGGTAATAATATATGCCAGTCTAGTTTCAAGGAAAATTAGCGGATCTTAATTTGAAGTTCTTAGCTCTGGATAAAAATAATTTAGTGACTGTAACGCGAGTAGACAGCTCAAGATGAACATAAATGAATTGTAAGAATTAGTGAAAAACATGTTAATAAGTTGCTTATTATTTGCATACAAACTTACTAAGTATTGTAGCTTACTCCTCTTCCTTTCTCATATCTTATAGGGTTTTATGCTAGCTCGGGTTGGAGATCGCTGGAGATGCTATCACACTATCAAGCTATCATCGTGGGGTAAAAGTGAATACAGACCTCTTAAGTTTATGGCATGTATAGGGACTTAGTCAATTGTGTATGTGTCATTTGATTTGGCAAAATGTGTTGGTTCATAATGGTAATATGATTCATTTTGTATATGGCCATGAGATGTGCCTCATATTGGTTAATGAGTTGTAATGCCTATTTATATGTGTGTGCTTATACTAAAAGTTTCATGTGATGTGGTTATGTGTTTGGTATAGATGGATTGAGGATGTGTTGATGATAATCATGGCATGAAAGTTTGATAAGTTTAAGCTAGGCAAAGTATGGTGCCTTATGCATGAATAAGATTATATGAATTCTCTATGATCATGACTTGTTTGATGATGTTTTAGTGCTCAATTATGCCATAAAAGATGCCATTGAAGTTGTGTATAAGTATGTGCAAATGAAGGTGCCAAAAGGGTTTGGTAAGTAGCCATTTTATGGGCCACACGGGCAGAGACACGGCCGTGTGTCTCAGCCGTGTGGAGGACACGGCCCCGGGACATGGGCGTGTGCCTAGGGCGTGTGAAGTCTGCATTCACTTTTCAAAATTTAATTCGCCACATGGCATAAGCACACGGGCATGTGACTTCACCGTGTGACCCTATTTTGTTGATGATGTCATAAACAGAGAGTTACACAGGCTGAGGACATGGGCGTGTGTGACCACACGGCCTACCTACATCGGCGTGTGACCCCTGTTTTGATGAAAAATTTTCTAAGTCTTCTTAAAGTTTCCTAAGTTCCCGGTTTAGTCCCGAACAGTTCCCAATGATTGTTTTGGGCCTCGTGGGCCCATATAAGGGACGATTTGCATGTGAATGAGTGATTTTAAATTGAATGAAATTTTATAGCCCGGTTTTGTATAAATGTTTATGTTTAAGTCCGGTAATGCCTCGTATCCTGTCCCAGCGTCGGACACAGGTAAGGGGTGTTACAATTTTCAAAGACTTACTTTGTATTCACTTAGATTCTATGTTAGCAAGCCGAATTTGGTTTATGCTTTAAGGCTTGTATAGGTTTATATGATGAGAGTTTATTGAGTGCATTCTAATTTTTCCATTAAGTAATGTTTTTATAAGAGAGTGCAAACGTTTATTGTAAACATTGGTGAGGTGTTTAATGCCCAAGTTCTCATGGGGAGGATTTGGAGGTGAGTGTTCTAGTCTTTACGTACAAAGGTGAGATATCTATAATAGGGAGTGATAGAGTGTGATTCACTTGTTTTATTTATGATAAAAGATAGTGGAATTACTCAATGAGCTAGGGTCCTGTGGCCATCAAAATGTTGCTTCTGTAACCACTCATCTTGACATCAAATTGTATTTAACAGATTTCAAGAGTGCCTTTCTAAAAGACTACTTGAAAGAGGAGGTATATGTGGCACAATTGAAAGGTTTTGAAGACCTTACACATAATAAATATGTGTATAAATTGAGTAAAGCCTTATATGGTCTCAAATAGACACCTCATGCATGGTATGGAAGGCTAACACAATTCCTTATTACTGAAGGTTTTGAAAGTGGTTTCTTTGATAAAACCTTATTTATCATAAGGTAGAGAGGATCAACTAATGGAAAAATCTGGTTTAAAAATGGTTTTCTGTCATAATGAAAAATTAAAAATTTGAAAATCAAGCTGATTTGTGATATTTATAGTAATAAACGTTTCACAAAAAATGCTTGTGCTTTGTCTAAGACAAATCCTAGATGTTCCTGGCTTTCAACCGAATGTCCTCCTCTATTCTTGTACCACGAACCGCTTCGAGTGTGGGCTTGAACAATCATGAATCCAACTCAAAACTAGAAATAATTTTCCTACTTTCAATAGGAAATTAAATCTCTTTATAGAAACCAATAAAATTGTTATTCTTGGAAAATAGAATTTATACTTAGAAATAAATTCTGACTATTTTAGTGTAGAATAACAATATTTAAAACTTATGGGTAAATATCTTTACCAGTGCAATCTATTTATAGGGAGAACTATAAGGATCCTGGTTGAATTAGTAAAATACATATAATACTTATATGAAGCAAAACAGTCCCCTAATTCTACTAGGAGAGAGGAGAGACTAACCCTAATTAATTAAACTATGGTTGCCGCCACTCATACTTATTATGAGGGGTTTTGGGCCTCTTCTGTATTGGGTTTAATTATATGTGCTTCTTAGACTTTTAGCACTGCACTTTATAATTTAATCCTACCTAGTACATGTTTTTCTATTTCTCAAAATAAATATTATTTATTAAATTAATTTAAATTAATAAATTTTCTAATTAAATAATTTTCTCAATCCAAGTTGAATCCAAGAAAGATTGGGTTAAACAACCATTAGTATCTATTAATGTTGAAATGTTGAAAAAGGACGTAAGTATTCCAAACTATGGCTTTGTGGTAGGAAGCACATAAGTGAATGCTTGAAGAAAACAGGAGCATGTTTCCAATGTGGATCTTTAGAGCATATCGCTTGAAATTGTCCAAGAAGTGTTAATGATATTCCTATTGTTACCCAGAGATTTGCTCCTGCAATTAGAGGTAGGAGAATTGACCGTGGTGGTTCAGTTGAAAAGGGTAGTTAGCGAGGAGAAATCAATTCAATAGTATACTTTCCCCATCACATTTTAAGTAAATTTCAGGGGGAGGAATTGTAATGACCCGAAAGTCAGTGGTGTTGAAAAATGCAGTTGCGAAACCTCATTTCCTTAGTTCAAGTCTGTAAATATTAAACATTAATATTTACGAGGTTAATATAGAAATATATTAAAGTTTGGTCCAATAATTTTGTTGAATTGATAGTTAATTAAGGTGAAAGGACTAAATTGTAAAAGTCTTGTCACTATAGATTTTTAATTAGCTAAAGGACCAAATTGGTAATTAAACCAATACTTATTTCATAAATAGTGGAATATGATGTTTGAATCCATTTATAATTGTTAATGAATAATTAATTTAATATAATTAAAATTAAGTTAATTTAATTAAGTAATTAAGGTTTTAATTATAATATAAAAGATAAAATGGTGGAGAATTATCATGTTCTTCTTCTCCACCATTCGTGCTTGAGAAAAAAAGAAAAAGAAAAGGGTTTTGAGTTTCAAACTATTCGGCCCTTCAAATTGCTAAGTTTTCAAGTCCTTATAATTTTTATGTTTTTGAGGTAGTGGGAGCTTGAGTTAGGTAGCCTACTTACCAATTTGAAAAACTATTGAAAATTTTGAAAGTTTTCATTGTTGATTTCTTGAAGAAATTGGTGTTAAATTGATAGATTTTAAGCTTAGATATGAAAAAGGACTAGATTGTAAAATTTAATTGTTAGTTTTGTTCATAAGGATCAAATTGAATAAAATGTAAAATTGACTATAGGAATAAGAAATATGAGGTTCTGTAACGCTTAGTTTGTGCAAGTGTACACAGTCGTTCAAGTAATAAGTAAGTAAATAAGTTATCGTCTTCATAGGGACTGTGTATGTTAATTGATTAGTTATAAAATTATATGTTAAAAATTTGGTGATAAAAACACAATAATTTGAGTGATGATGATTAAACTAGATTAATTTAACTAGATGCAAAATTGATCCCTAATGCAATTTTAATCTAAGCCCTAATGCAATTTTAATTTAAGTATGCAAATTATCTAAATGTATGAATGGATTTAGCAGCAGAAACACAATTTCAACAATCAATAAAATGAATAGGCTAGGATAACTACATTAATCAACTTGATTCATTTTCATCATGCTTAGCAATGTTCGGAAAACATTCCATGGAAACTCGATCTTTCATAAGTTTGGAAACCAAATTAAGTTTTTTTGGAATCTTTTACTTAGTGAAACATGCATTTTTGTAACACCTCAAACTCGGCCTTGACGTTATGGCCGAATCTGGCGGTGTCACATTGAAGTGTTTAGCGTAAAACTTGTTGTCGTTGAAATCCTCAAAATCAATTAATCATTTTGTTATTAAACGATGATTCCAAAATGGGTTGTTCATTTCCAAAGCATGCATCATTAAAAGCTAATCACTTTTAAAACGTTAGTAATTTTCAAAATCTCATTTATTGTGAAAGTTTTTTTAGGAAATGTTGCGAAAACGTGGTGTCTTTGAAAACAGTTACCTTTTGAAAACCCGCCTTTTTCTACAACTAGCAGTTTTTATCAAACTAAATAAATAAAAACCCCAATTTAAAGTTTATAACTTTAAAGAGGCCTTATCACAAAAAAATACCCAAATTCAGTTACTTATAAATCAAAAGCTAAAAACGAAAGCTGATGCGGTTATGTGGCCATCATCGAGTCCCTCGCAAAGACCGAACCGCCACGATCGGGATTACAGATAGTTAAGCAGAGGGTGAATTTATGAAAACTCGTGTGTAATTCCTAACAAGCAACCAATCAATTAAACAAGAGATAAATCTGATTTGGGCTCGAGCGATTACGATAATCGGCCCGATTTAGTGTGGGCCTAAACCCTTTCCTGTAACAGTAACTATTGGGCATGAGCCCATCACAATGCCAGTAATCAGTAAGGCCTTTGCCCAACTTCAGTAATAGTATCAGTGGGGTCTTGGCCCATAACAAGATATGAGATATTAGTCATGCAATCGAATAAAGATATAATATCATTAATTAATGCGATATGATGCAGTATCATTAAACAGTGCAGATATGTAGCCAAAATCCTACCCAGTCCAGCTTCTACACACCACTGTCTCGCCAAACACACCATGTGGGGATAAAATCGGCCCACCCACCAGACACACCAAGATTAGCACCGGTTGTGGCACTAAACAGTATTGCAGCAAAGCCGCCAGTAAAATAAATGGCATATAGCCATCAGTTGGTCCATAATCGTCTTGGGCGACCCGTGCAACCCTACCAGTAATATGAACGGCACAAAGCCATTAGTAGGTCCATAGTCGTCTTGGGTGACCCGTGCGACCTTATCAGTACAATACACTTCCTCCAAATATAACAGCCCATCCCCATGTAATATGTCGTGACATAATATCATACGTGTATGCAAAATGTCATGCTCAATCATAGTTATACATATCATAGAGCAAATCAGTCATACATAACATAAGGCCATAACAGTCATTTCATCTCCTAGGGGTATAACAGTCATTTACCCTATGGGGTATTTCGGTCATTTTACACTACGGGGGTATTTCGATCATTTTATCCTACGGGGGTATTTCGATCATTCTACCCAATGGGGGTATTTCAGTCATTCTACCCTATGGGGTATTTCGATCATTTTACCCTATGGGGGTATATCGATCATTTTATCCTATGGGGGTATTTTGATCATTTTACCCTAAAGGGTATATCAGTCATTTTACCCTATGGGGGTATTTCGGTTATTTTACCCTATGGGGGTATATCGAACATTTTACCCTATGGGGGTATTTCGATCATTTTACCTTATAGGGGTATATTGGTCATTTTACCCTATAGGGGTATTCAAGTCATTTTACCCTATCGGGTATTTAGGTCATTTTACCCTATGGGGGTATTTTGTTCATTTTACCTACTTTGGGGTCTCGGTGCAGATATCGACCTTTCAAGGTTCAGAATACTCGGCGACAGTAACCTAAATGGTCATAACAGTGTAATTGGGAATAAGGCCCATTACTTGGCCCAAGTGGGCCCACACGCTCATGCGGCCCGTTCAATCTAGATTTCGCCACGGCTATGAGACTTATATAGCCCAGTCCAGTATTTGCCACAAATTGTGGATTTCATTCGTGTGGGGCCCACAAACCCATTGGGCCTACACAACCTATTTCGGCCCAACATGGCCCATTACGACCTAAGCCCATGAAAATGCTTATGGAGGCCTCTACAGTCTATTGCCTATGATTTGTGGGTTTGGCTTACCACACGCGCGATCGCATGCTCGTGTGGTCTTAAATGCCGTATTTTCGACTTTTGACTTTTTTCGTTCTATAGTTACTGTGGGGTGTTTACACACCTTGTTTCTGTTTGTTGAGAAAACCGCCCACACCTTTGAAACCTTTGATCGAGTAAAGAGGGAAGGTTCGCCTATCCAACCGTTGATTATAAACCTTCTACCCTTCGACAGGTTTGTAGGCACAAACCGAAAATGGGTAAGCACTTAATCGATCAGCAACAAAATAAGATTATACTATCTTCACTTACCAATAATGGAAGAATAGTTGTAACAACCCGATTTAGGGCCTAGTCGAAGTAGTGGTGCGAGATCACAGATCCGAAGTAGAAATATATGTTTTAATGATTTTTGTAAGGCTTATGAGATGCTTGCATGATTGTGTGAAAAATTCATGAAGAAATTTTATTAAATAGTGATTAAATTGTCCATTAGGACTAAATTGCAAAGATTAGAAAATATGATCTTCTAGAAGATTTGAGTATGAAATGGAATTATAAAAATTTCTAGAAGTTCTTATTTAGCAATTAGACTATTATATTTGATGATGGACAAAAATGGACATGGGAAGGAAAAATCTTAAGAAAGGATCGTTAAGGGCATTTTTATAATTTGGTAAATAACAGAATTAAAAGGGAAAAACAAACCAAAATGTAACATCCTAAAATTTGAAGTATTTATTTGATGCACGTTTTAGTGCTTAACTTGTGTATAGTAAAAATTTTCATGTTTAGTATAGTCTTGAGAAGACTTGAGAACTATTCGGAATTAGAATAAATTTTAGTAAGGAGTATTTAATTGAAGTGGATCAAGTGATTTTGAGGTTTAAGTAAATTTAAGTGTCTAAAATTAGCATAAGATGAGTAATTGGCAAGGTGGTGTTGGCACATGAGTAATTGCATGAGGGAGATGTTGAATCCTTGGATAGCAATTAGATTATTTTATTTTGCACTTGTATGGCAAGTGTCGGTCAAGCAATACTTATGGTAAGGATGGACTTTTCATTTATGGAAAGTAGACTAAGGGAATAAGGTAAGTACTAACTTAAGGTATGGAATCAAGAAGTTTTGGTATGATAAGGGCACATAAGGCTTGGATTAAGGAAGGTGTTTTGGAAACTTTTTAATGGCCTATTGTCCATGTATTTGGACAGTTTTTGGGGCTAGGGAGGTTGGCCGAATTTTTGTTAGTAGCTTGATAAGGATTAGTAGCTAGTTTGGTCAATTTCTTTAGCAACATGAGCATTTTTTTTCATTCTCTCCAAAACCCTTTTCTCTGGCCGAATGTACTTGTAACCATTGGCAAATTTTTGGTTGTTTGGCCATTTCTTTTTGACCAATTAGTATCATTTTCTTCTTTTTCTCTTTTGTACCGAAACCATGCAACTTTGAAGAAACCTAATTCATTCTCTTTTTCTTTCTTTTTGGCCGAATATACACCAACTTCAAAACCCATTTCTTTGTTCATCTTTCATCCTTGGAAAATAGATACATAAACTCTCTCTCTATTCTTTTTGTTCTTTCATTCTTTTTGAAAAGACTCTCAAATATCATCCTCTCTCATTCTTCATTATGGCGAATGTTGATGGTAAAACCTTAGCAGAATCATTCTTTTCTTTTATTTTAATCTTTTCTCCTTCAAACAAATTCTTCTTTCTTTGTAGTGGTATAGTGGAGTGCCGATTTCTTTTCTACATCTTAAGTGATTATAGCTATTATAGATCGGGTGAAAAGGAGATTTCATCATCAAGGTAAAGGATTTTCAAGGTAAACCGATTACACTTTCAAGTCTTTAGTTTTAAGATTTTCGATAGTTTATTGTTAGGACTAATGTTTCTTTGTCTTTGAAGACAATCAAAATAGGGACGAAAAGGGCAGTAAATAGTACTCGGAAGAGGGGTGGTTCTATTAATCCCCCTAAGTTTAAGAGAAGGACTGTTTGGGAATCGAGATTTTTCACCGGGTTGTGGACCTTCATCCGGCGAAAATCAAATATTCGAAGTCGTACGTACTCCCGAACCACTGTTTACTCGGGGTATTGAACCTTTGATTGGAGAGAAATCGCAAATAGTGGTTATTCGAGATTCCGCGGGTAAGATTTAGATCGTTCAATATTAGAATAGTTTAATATCAAATTTTAGTGTTCTAATCCTTCGTAATGTGTGTTTAGATATCAACGAGCGGGAGAGTGTAGTTCTCACCGTAATCAGGTGTGTAATCTCACACTACATCTCATGGGTTAGATGACTATACAATGGTTAAAGTTGGATTAAAAATTGCAAAGTTGGTGAATCAAAAAATATGACATTATTGACACTTAGTGTTAAAATCTCGAAATCGAGGGTTTGATCGTGAAATTTTGAAAATCGCCCTTAATGGTTAAAACGATAATAAGTGACAAATTTGGGCCATATGTGTTATTTGGTAAATTTGGGCCATATGTGATATTTGGCAAATTTGGGCCATATGTGTTATTTGGTAAATTTGGGCCATATGTGTTAATTGGTATGTGTTAATTGGTAAATTTGGGCCATATGTGATATTTGATAAATTTGGGCCATATGTGTTATTTGGCAAATTTGGGCCATATGTGTTATTTGGCAAATTAGGCCATATGTGATATTTGGAAAATTTGGGCCATATGTGTTATTTGGAAAATTTGGGCCATATGTGTTATTTGGTAAATTTGGGCCATATGTGTTATTTGGTAAATTTGGGCCATATGTGTTATTTGAGAATTTGGGCCACATGTAATAATCGATAAATGGGCCTTAAGTGAAAATTTATAATTGGGCCATTTATATGTGAAATGTGTTTTTAATGGGCCAAAATTCATAAATTATAATATGGTTTTCTTTACAAATATTTTGTAATGCATAAACATGATTGCATGGGTTGGGATTCAATGATGAAGAGAAGAAAGGCTAAATGCCAGAATTCTAGATAGGTGACTCTGTCACAATGGCCGTTGCCCGAAATCTAGATCGGTGGTTTTACCACAATTATTTAAATGGCCGTTGCCACAAATATGATATTGGGCTTAAAGCCTACTTGGTTTGATGATGGGGTGGGTGACTAAAGCTCCCACAGGTGTCTTTGGTTGGGTATGAGGTGTGTAGCGGATGGAAATCTAGGTTTGGTTTTGGGAATTGCATATCATTTGCATTATTATTTTTAAATACTAAATTATTATATTTTGAAATGGGCTTAGGCCCAAATAAATGTTTAAATGGTCTTGGCCCAATGGACTATGGTAAGTGAGTTGCACTGCTGAGTTCTAAGTAACTCACCCCATTATTTTACCCTCTCGGTAATAACAATTGATGGAGACTTGGTTGGAGATGACTTCGTGGGTGGCTATACTATAATTGGTGGTTCATAAAACTTTGAGACTTCTTTTATAGTTTCTATTAAGTATTATTAATGGCGATGTAATAAGGCCTTTTAAGTATGGATTTTATTGTGTGGATGGATTTATTTATGTTTTAGTTTATTTAAGTTGGATTGATTTTGTTTTTAGTAAATGATTTTCTATAACTCTCGTTTCAAATAAAAGTTTTCTTATCTAGAAACTTTGAAAATTCTTTTAAAACTTTTGATGAAATATTCGATTTAATAAATCTAAAGTTTTATCGATTACTACTTTATATATATATCAAACGATAAATTCTTGTGTTTTAAATCAAGCATTTCAAATAAACCTCGATTTTTTGATAAAGTAATGTTCTTAATCGTTTTGCAATTTGAATTTTACTTCGTTAAATGTTTTGAATGTTCGTTAAAATTGTGTGGCATGCCGAAATCCGGGCTTAATGCATAGGCCGAGTTTGGGGTGTTACACAAAATCTTGTCCATCTTCTTCCTCTAGTGCCGAAACTTGCAAGGAGCCATAGCTAGGGTTTCTTCAACTTTCAAGCTTGATAGTAAGTGCACCCTAGCCCCGTTTTTAATTATCTTCGTATTTTTGAGACCCTCGTAGCTCGATTTCTATTTTTAGCTAATTTTGAGCTAGGGTTTATGTTCAAAAATTTACCCATGTATGACATGCATGTATTTTGATGTTTATGGAAGAATATGAAGGTTTGATGTATGATAAACATCTTTTTCTAAGTGATTTCCATGAAAAATGCAAAAAAGGACCAAATTGTAAATTTGTAAAATTGGTCATACATGACCGAAATAGTGGAAATTGATGGTTACTATAGTTGAAAATATGATTCGGCCAGGCTTGAAATGCAAGAAAGTTGAATAAAAGTTATTTTACGAGCCTAGGGGAAAAAGTGTAATTATGTAAAAGTTTATGGGCAAAATTGTAATTTTTCAAAAATATGAAATATGAGTCGATTTAGTCAATGCATGTATTTAACAAGTGAAATTATTATTATAGATTAAGAAATATGAACCCCGAATCAAAATCGAGGCAAGAACAAAATCGAGACTAAGTCGACCATCGATACACATTTTGAGAATCGAGGTAAGTTTTTATGAATTTAAAGTTCATAATATTTTGATAATTGAAACTACTTAATATTATGAAAATGTATGTTATTTCTATGAAAGTCGAGTGATGAAGCCTCGATGAAGAAATGGTGAAAATAAGTTAAGTGAAATCCTGGATAAAGATTCGAATAATGAAGATACTCATGTCATAGCATTGAATAAAGAAGGTCCCGTGTAAAACCATGTCTAGGATATGGCCTCGGCACCAAAGGATGATTTCCTATAAGACCATGTTTGGGACATGGCATCGACATCTATATATGACCTCGTATAAGACCATGTCTAGGCCATGGCATAACATCGAGCTATAAGATCCCGTGTAAGACCATATCTGGGATATGGCATCGGCATCAAAGGGTGATCCCATGTAAGACCATATCTGGGATATGGCACTGGCATCGAGATTTATGCATGACGAGTTTGAATATCTTACGATAATATGATTAATTCATGGGCAAAAGAGCTAAGTATGTAAAATTGTTGTAACACCCCAAACCCAGTCAATACGCCACGACCGAATCTGGTATGTCACTGAGGAAAATATTTTTGAAAGAATCGAATTAACAATTAAATTTTTGTGAAAAACTCTTTGAAATTCTATATTTGTAGAAATTACATGTTTAATAAGTTAAAACTAAAATTTACTTTGAAATTACATAAAACTTTAAAATAAGTGAACAAATCATAGGTTAGAAAACATTTATATCATTTTAAGAAAACTCAATTATTACTTTGAAAATCATTTGCATTTGAATGTAGAAACTTAATATTTGAAAATCATTTAAATTATCGAAAACCCTTAAGTTGTTTAAATTATCAAATGATTTATGTTACCCGATGGTAACGTTTTAAAAACCGTCGCGTTTTGTAGTTTAGAAAACTTGGTGCTCAATTTATTATAATAATCATGAAATTTATAAACCATATTTAAAACATGTTCAAAACATAAAATAATCCAAAACATAATTAAACAGCCTTATTACAAATCCATAAAATATGAAAACCAAATTAAATAAAATACCCAAATGGAAGTTCATATAAAATAACTTTTATTGCATGGCCTCCTCGAGTTCATCCGGCTCATCATCCGCGATCTCACGAATCACCTGAAAGGATAAGGGAGAAGGTGAGTCACCAAGACTCAGTGCATATTCCCTCTCCCGGGTAAATACCACATACTTACACAAATTATAACAAAGCAACATATATGTATAATGCACCCAACCTAGCCATCCATAACTCCTTTTCTACCCCATGTGGTACCAAACCACTGGTGGTGCCAACCACTGGTGACCAAAGTCACGA
Organism: Gossypium rotundifolium; assembly: GCA_025506655.1. Taxonomy (NCBI): domain Eukaryota; kingdom Viridiplantae; phylum Streptophyta; class Magnoliopsida; order Malvales; family Malvaceae; genus Gossypium; species Gossypium rotundifolium. Next base: position 163,035,683 of record CP106729.1, on the reverse strand, counting down.
ATAATCCATCTGTGGGGCCAACCCACGTGTGATACCAAATCACTGGCGACGATCCCATATCTCAAAAGTGGGGCCAACCCACGGTGGTATTAACCACAGGGACGAGTCGCTATGAGGTGCCAAACCTCTGGTGTCCGAAGACACGAATGTGATACTAAATCACTGGAGGTACCAAACCTATGGTGTCCGAAGACACGAATGTGATACCAAATCACTGATGACCGAAGTCACGATATCAATCTTCCCCCTCCTCTCATATTGCCCATGCCAATGCAATAAATAAACAAATCATGTCAATATACTTTGATATGTATCTCATAACAAATATATCATAATTAAGTAGATCATGATTTCTATCCACATGTATTTACAACATATCGAAACGGACTTACCCGAATCCTCATTCATACCATCATGGTATCATATCCAAATCTCATCGTTTTTCCCACTTTCATAATATGATTAGTTATAACACACATAAATACATATATAAACCAAGTTATAAAGTGTGTAAGATACACACCTTTCACCAAAGCAAGAACTAACTTCTGGAGATCCGATCTATCGCACTAGATCACCTTGTCCTACAATCGGCCAACACTTAAATTATAAACAAAGGCCATTCGGCCCTACCACTAATACCAAAGAGTTATCGTTTGAAATACCAATCTTACCTAAAAGCTTACCCAAAACGAGAGACAAATATACGAGGCTTAGATTGATTGCTTCCAACGTCCCGAGGAGCCTAAAAGAAATCGGTTCCTAAAATGGTTAGAACCTTGCAACAAATGCCCATAGGTTCGGCCTTTGTCTACAAGAAAATAACATAGAGAGGAGAAAAGTAATAATAGGAAAATTGACCAAGAATACTTACTTATTAACCAAAATCGATTGAAGAAAGCAAAAGAGAATCTACCCTTGAATAGTCGGCCAAAACAAAACAATAAGAGAAAGGGAAATTTCGGCAAAATGATTAAATGGTCAAAGAAATTCGACTATGGTTGATTTGTAATAACAAAAAGGATTCGATTAAAGTGGAGAAAGAGAAAGGAAAAAGGAAAAAGATGAAAGAGATTTCAATATGAGAGGAATGTTTATGGCTTTGAACAAAAATGAAAGAAAGTAAAGAGAGATGGAGAGAAGGAAGTTTCGGCTAAGAGAAAGTAGGAGAAATGTGATTATGAACCAATCTCAAGAGAAGAAAAGAGAGAAATATGGGAGAGAGGTTCGGCCAAACACTTCTTTGCTAAAAAGAAAGTGCACAAAAATGCACAAAGTTCAATTGTAGTTTCGGTTTCAAAAGAGCAAATGAAAGAAAGAAGATGGTATTTGGTTCAAACAAAATAAGGCTAAAACCAAAGGCAAATTTGCACCAAAAGCACAATAGACATTCGGCCAAGGTGGGAGTTTTTGGAGAGAAAGAAAAACAATACCAAAAGATACACAAATGCAAAAGTTGGCTAACTATACTCCCCCAAACCACCTAACAACATTCGGCCACCCCCCTAAACACCCATGCCGTCCACATACATGCACTAAAGGCCTAGGGATACTTTCCAAAACATCCTCCATATCCCATGCCTTTTTCCCTCATCATACCATAAGTCTTAAGAATCTTATCCCTAATTACAAGCTTTCCAAAACCATTATTCAACTTACCAAAAGTTTTGAAAGTCCAACCTACCATAAGAATGGCTTGGCCGACACTTAATGCTAAGATGCATAAAAATAAAGTCTTCCAATGCAATCCATGCTACTCGAACCTCTTCCCTCATGCAACCTTTCATGCATCATAGCCACCTTGCCACTTACTCCTCATGTGTTAGAATTTAATACTTAAATTATCTTAAGTGTCAAGCTCACTTAATCCACTTCATTAAATAATCCATACTAAAAATTATTCTAGCTTCCTAAATAAAATCAAGCCTTCACAAAACTATGCTAACACATAAAATTCATACCCACGCCAACACAAAAGATACTCAAATTTTAGGATATTACAATGGTATAGAGCCAAAACTATTTATGGATGACCTTGAGTTTCATTCATGTTATGAATGATGAAGATTTGAGTTTATGCTCATGATAGTATATGTGCTAAGTTATGTGATAAGTGATACAGGTACCATGAGAAAATACAAGTTATGAACACATAATGTAACATGTGATGGGTAAGAATAAGTATGAGTAAGTATGGATGAATATGTTTAAGCATTTGAGAATTATTTTGCTATTGTTCCAATAGATAGATGAATTTAATGAAAGCACTTATGTTGTTTTTCATGCAAACTTACTAAGCTATATGCTTACCCCTCTCTTTTTCCTCTTTCCTTGTAGTTTCGCCAACTTAGCTCGGGGATCATAGAACGTCGGAGCTTGGATCACACTATCAACTGTCCTTTTGGTATAGTGAAGTTAATTCATTTTGAGTATGGCATGTGTAGGGACTTAATCATTTTGTGTCATGTCATATTTAAAGGCCAAAGGGTTGGCTATTAAAGTTTTACACTCATTTTGTAAAGGGCCATGGTGAATTGGCCAACATAGTCAAGTTCATGTTATAACGTTGATGAGTTTAATGAAATGAATGTCCATGCAAGTAATTGACTAAAATATAGGTGGAATGAATGATAATTTAAGGATTCTTAATAGTTTAATATTGCTATGCTATGTGCTACTTGTGATGAAATGAATGAGTTTATGTTTTAGGGTGGCAAAAAGGCTTGGAAAATAGCCTCTAAATGTCCACAAAGGTAGACACACGGGCGTTTGGCTAGGCCGTGTGTGACACATGGTCAACCCCCATGGGTGTGTTGATATGCCGTGTGTCCCCTGCATTAAGTTACAAGAATTTGAACCATCACACAGGCCAACACACGGGCGTGTGCCTAGGCCATGTGCTTCTTAAGGGGTTGTTGACGTCATAAACAGAATACCTTGAGTTTTCACACACGGGTGAGGACACGGGCTATTGACACGGGCGTGTGTCCCGTCGTGTGGAAACTCCTGTAGGTCAAAATAAAAATAAATTCTACACGGGCTAGGGACATGGGCGTGTGAGACCACACGGTCTACTCAAACGGGCGTGTCCCATGTCACACAGGCGTGTGACCACTGTTTAGACAAAATTTTTTAAGAGAGTAAAAGTTTTCGGTTGAACTCTGAAACCTCCCGAAAGTAAGTTAAAGCCTTGTAAGCCCATAATGTTCATATTATGATTAAGAAGGAAAGGTTTTATGTTGAAAAGAAATTTTATAGCCCAAGAATGCAAGTTAAAGTAAGATTAAGTATGGTAATGCCTCGTATCCTGTCCCGACGTCGGACATGGGTAAGGGGTGTTACAATAGTACCCACTATGAAGTGTACGACTATCGACAAATAAAGAATGATATCCAGAACAATAGAGAAGGGAAAGCAGTCGACTGTAAGGGAAAGGAAAGAATCAACAAAAAGAAATGAAAGGAGAAGGATGAAAAGAAAAGGGGAGATTTAGCCAACACAAGTAGGGTGTTAGGAGGAGCAGTCCAAATCGGCAGAAAACTAGAAGAGTGTGGCGGCAGAGGGGGAGAAAAGAGAAACGGTTTAGGGAAGGAGAGGTTTCAGCAGAGGAAAAGAAAGAAAAATGCAAAAAGGAAAAAGTGAGCAGAAAAAAAAAGACAAAAGAACCTACCACATTCGGCCAAAGAGAAAAAAAACCCAAATGAGTAGTATACCTCTCTTGGCCAAATTCTTGAGTGCCAGAGTCCAAATTCGGCACAACCTCCCTCCCCTCTCATCTCCTTGATTTTCTCCTAAAATCCCTTCTCAAACCTCTCCATTACTAGTTCAAACTCCATTCAGTAGTATTTCAATCCAACTCCACCAACCACACAAATTAGGCAGTAAAATAAATACTCCCTTTTTGATGCGCCACCACTCGAACCTTAGACCCCATGTACACTCCACACGCCCCTTGCCACTAGACCAACAACTCCTTTGTATCACATTTTAACCACAATAATTTAAAATCCTACTAACTATAGGCAAGGGTTTTATTCCCTAAAAACAAAATTTTGCATAAGCCAAGGCTTGAACCCCTGACTTCTCAGACACTTCCAAACACTCCTAAATCACCTAACCACTTAAGCAGACATTCATTTATGTCACTTTGCTGCACAACTAAATATTTATGTGCAGTCTCCTAACTGTTTCCTTGTTCAAAACCTATTTCTTCTAGGCCCAAAATTCGGGGCGTTACAATTTTACTGATCATATTAAACTAAGGTTTTCTTAGTATTTATGTGAAGTAACAGGGACTGGTTATGTTTGAAACAGTTTAATCACATAAACCTAAAAACTATGTAAGATAATAGACCTCGTTAAATTTATTATGAACCTTCAATTTAGTCGGGTTAGGATCTAAATTAAGCATGCACTTCTCAATTATTATGTCCACTAGCCATCGTTTGGTTAGGATCGATTAGCTAATTCTAATGCATCCAATCACATATGAATGAAATACATACTTGAACTTAATTGAAAACATGATCAGTTGAGGCATAAACACCTTAAACATGAATCAAACATATTTCATTGATTTAATGCAATTAACCTAGCTAAATAGATTTAAGCTACCATTGTTGATGTCAAGATCAGAAAACACATTGTAAACATAATTAATTTAAAACAAAAAGTAAGGGAAGAATAAACTCTATTTCAAGTCGGCAGTTTCACGGGCTCTGATTGAAAGTGTTTTCCTCTGCTCCACCTGTTGCACCTTTGCTAATGGCTGCTCAAGGTGGCTAGCCAAGAGATGATCTCTTCAAGGCTTTTACTGGCTAAAAACTAAGGGGAAAATGGAATGATAGGCGTGGTGGATGAAGAGAGCAAGAGAGAGAATGAAGAATGTTGTGAAAATGAAGGATGAAAGGATGAGTAAGAGATTATTGAAAAGATGAGATAGGTGTGGTATTTATACTTGATGTAGGTAGGAAAGTTTACTAAAAATAGTAGCAACAATCCCTTGGATTTCTCCCTCCTATGGCCGGCCACGATGTGTGGAAGAGAAGGTGGTTTGGTTGCTTAATTCAAGCATGGATCATACAAGGGCTGGACGGTTTCTCAAGGAAATCTTGTGTATCGATTTCCAATGTTGTTCCAAGTGTGAGGTCTTTCAAATAATTTTCCCAAAATTGATTTCTTGGCTGCCCAATTGTGGTTGCCGAATTGGGCTTCTCTTTTCTTGAACTAGACGGTTAATGATCCAACTAGCTTGTAGACTTGACCAACATGTATCATAATTTTTTACTGGGTCAAGGTGGCATCTTGATGACCCATTAAGCTTGGTCCAACACATGAAAATAATAACTCATGACATTATAATAAAGTCAACCCTATGATCCCACTGCATAAGTAAATTTAACATATTAATAAATAATATGAAATACTTTAATTTTATGCAGAAAATCATATAAAAAAACACAAATTCACATACTTTATAAATTCATGTCCATTAATAATATTTAAGCAAAATTCACTTAATTATTAACAAATACTCAAGATTAATATTATTTTTAAGTAAAAAGGTGGTAAAAATTATTAGAAAAATCCTAGATAATTTCGAGTTTACAGGTCCCTAATGGGTAATAGTGAAATCGAATTTCAATTTGGAGCTTTAAATTGGAAGTTATGCTTGTCCCAAATTTAGGGACTAAATTGAATAAATTGAAAAATATGTATGATTTTGAAATTGAATGTGTTTTGATATGAAATTTGATACTGTATTATGATTGAATTAATTACTCGTAGCTAAAGATGACATAAGACCATTAAGAGGGGAAGGAAATGTGATAGCCGATGACGACTAACATGAGCTTTCGGTTTATATTTCTATGAGCCGATTAAATTTAATTATTGCTTGTTCATGATAAATTACAAGATTTAGATATGAGGTAAGGATATAATGCTTGTATGAGTTAAGGTTAGATGTTTGATGTGGAATATCGAGATAAAGAACTAAATTGAATTGAATAGAAAATTGCATGGCTTATTTGATATATGAAATTGATATGAAATTGGGTTGAGATATGTTATATATGGTACTGGAATGCTGATTAGATGATGAATTGTGATTGGTAGATTGTGAATTGAACATATAATGACGTTGGAAATTAGTTTCCTATTAAATGTACAGGTTATAATCCGGTTCATTTGATGATTCACTGTGTGTCCCAATATAATTGCCTTGGCTTGTCCGATGATGTACTGTGTTTTCCATTACAATCGCTTCGGCTTATTCGATGATGCACTGCATGTGCCAATATAATTACTTTGGTTTATCCGATGACGCATTACGTGTGGCAGTATATTTCCTTTGATTTATCTAATGATGCACTATGTGTGCCAGTATATTTCCTTCGGTTTATCCAATGATGCATTAAGGTGCCAAATTAGGATGCAAATTGGTTAATTCATATATCCTTCTTGAAATTGGATTAAGGTCAATAGGATTATATAACATGATTTGGATAGGCTATCTGGTAGATTGGAATACAAAATGAATTGATCACTAAGTTTTTGTTACAATTTGATACACAAATTAGTTAAACAATAAACTTGAATTGATTATTTGTATTTGAATAAAATTTATGTTATATTGATTTGATTTATAAAAATACCAATGAATTTTATCACTCAGCGTGCAGTTTTTTTTTCATGTGCAAATTAGGTCCCAAATGAGATCCTAGACTCAATAATGTTTGTATAAATCTCTTTTATTGGTTGTAAGGCATGTACCTAGGTTGAGTCAAATTTGGTATATAAAGTTATGTGTATATGCACTTTTGGTTTAATGATTAATTTTAGAACTTGGTTAAATGCATATAGCTTATAATGAAGTTAAAGTTAGTTTGAAATGGTATGAAATGTTGCAAGTATATATATGTGAACTTGGTGAAATAGGTAAGAATGTTAATGATTTAAATTACTTGCATTAGGTAAATGGCTTGTATGTAACAGCCCAATTTTTGGTCTAGTCAGAACAATGGTTTCGGGACCACAAATCTGACGTAGTAAAGGTTATTTTTATTATATTTTTATGGTCTACAGTTTTACGAAATGATTTCGTGAAAATTTATCTCGAAAATTTTGACGTTTGGGCACTCAATTTAGTAAAAAGGACTAAATTGTAAAAAATAAAAAAGTTGAGTTCTACTTGTTAAAGTGTCCAATTGCTATGATATTTTAAATTAGAGGTCCTTAGTTGGTAATTAGACCATTGGATAATTTAGTGGACAAAAATGGACATGAATAGGTGAAATTTCAAAGTTATGCATTAATGGCATTTTAGTCATTTGGTAAATAAATGAATAAAAAGGGAAAATAAAGCCAAAGTTTTTGTCCATATTCTTCTCCATGTGCCAAAAATCAGAAGGTCACCATAGCTAGGGTTTGTTCAACTTCCAAGCTTGATTGTAAGTACATCCTAGCCCCGTTTTTAATGCTCTTTACATTTTTGAAGTCGTAATCATTCGATCTATCTATTTTTACCATTAATTTGAGAGATGATTGAGGTCTAGGGTTTGATCCATGTTAGAAATGTGTGTATTTTGATATTTAATGGTAGATTATGCAAGTTTAATGTTAGATAAACAACTTTTGCTAGGTGATTTTTGATGAAAATGTTAAAAGGACCTATTTGTAAAAAGATTTCAAAATGTGTGTAAGAGTGTGATTAAATGAAAAATGTGGGCTGTTATAAGCATGAAAGAGGTTCGGCTAGGCTTGGGTCTTGAGGGAATCATATAGATTTCATTTTACAAGCCTAGGGGCCAAAATGTAAAAATGTCAAAGTTTAGGGCAAAATATAATTTTTCCATAATGTGATTTTTGGACTGAATTGAGAAATGTGGATAATAAATGAGTTAAATTTGCTATTATAGATTAATAGAAACGAGGTTCAAACTTAGATCGGGGGAAAAATAAGGTGTTTGACGATTATGTCCATTTCTACTATTTTTGTACTGAGGTAAGTTCGTATGTAAATAATGCATTATTTTATTTATGTTTTAAATGATTTAATATTGTATGAATTATGATTGACTCCTTGGATTTAATCGATAAAGTTTGACAAGTGAGAAATCCCGGTTGAACTTTAGGAATAGGTAGGATACGAATGTCATGACATTAGGGTTATTTGAGATTACGTGTAAGACCATATCTAGGGTATGGCATCGATATGAGACTTTGTGTAAGACCATAACTGGGCTATTGGCATCGATAAGAGATCCCATCTAAGACCATGTCTAGGGTATGGCATTGGTATGGTATTGTGTGTGCGAGATTCCCGAGTATCCTTTAGTATTCCAAGCGGTTCAATGAAAAATTCAACGAGTATGTCAAAGTTGAGAAAGGTTATGATTATGTTGTGAGTTGGTGTAGGTACGTACGTAAAACTCATTTACTAATGAGCTCGATATGTGATGAATCCCTCGGTAAGGTTATGAATGAGTAAGTTATGATTAGAATATCTTGATACTATGTATGCCAAGTTCCTCATGTTTATTTGTATGATTCATGTGTGATTATAATGCTTATTATTTTCATAGGAACTTACCAAGCTATATAGCTTACTCCCCTTTCTTTTCCCTTGTCTAATAGTGTCACCAAGCCAGCTCAGAGATCGAAAACTGTCGGAGATCCATTCACACTATCAACTTAATATTTTAGGTACCATTGACTTTAATATCTTGAGTTATGGCATGTATAGGGACTTGGTCATTTTGTTATGTGTTATAATTGATTTAGCCAAATGTGTTGGCTTATATTGGCTGATAATTCATTTTGTAAATGGCCATTGAAATTGGCTAATATTGGTTTAAGTATACATATGCACATGATGATGCTTTTCATGGATTTGGGAAATCGCATGATTAAAGTTGAGATATATGTGATGTTTGTGTATGATAAATGATAGCATTTGAATGGGGTTTTGATGCCTTAGTTGTGGCTGATTTTGTTGATGGTATACGCTTGGAATGGTTCTAGGTTTGTTGTGTAGGTTTGTGCATGGAAGGGTGACAAAATGTCTTGGTAGATAGCCTTATTTTTGTCCACACGGGTAGACACACGGGCATGTGTCTAGGCCGTGTATGACACACAGCCTACCCCACGGGCATGTGTACCTTAATTGTTGCAAAATAGAATGTCCAGAATTGAGCACACGGATAGAGACACGGGCGTGTGTCTCGGCCGTGTGAAGGCTGCACCTATTTTTTAAAAAATTATGGAAATTAAATCGACCACACGGCCTAGCACACGGGCGTGTGGCACGGCAGTGTGGCATAAGTCAGAGAGCACCATATTTTGAACACGACCTATAGCACGGGCATATTTAAAGGTCACATGGGCGTGTCCCTTGGACTACACGGGCTTGTGAGCCCTGTAACATGAAAATTTTTCTAAGTTTTGTAAAATTTCCTAAAGTTCTGGGTTTGGTCCCAAACCACTTCCAAAGCATGTATTAAGCCTCGTAGGCTCATTTTAGGGCGATATGAATGTATGTGAAAAGTTTTAAATTTGGATGGAAATTATGTTTGCTTGTGTTTAAGTTTAGTAATGCCTCGTACCCTGTTCCGGCGTCGAATACGGGTAAGGGGTGTTACATTGTAGGTGATAGGGTATTGGCCTAATGTTAGAAAATGAATTGGATTTCATAACATGATGTTAATATGTTGCAAATATGAGATGATTATAATGTCTATATGTTTAGGAATTGGTTTGGAAAATTGCAAGTTGCTAAACAAAGAGAATTTTCAGAAATATTATATGACGCTGCGACGACATACGTTTGATGTCGCGAAGAGAAATGACCACTAATGTCATGGTGATACGAGGAACCCTGTCGTCCTGACGAGACCAAAACAATATGTCATGTTGCGATGAGGAACTCCCTCATGTCGTGACTGTTGGATCTGGTGCCTTGAGTGTAGTATATTCATTTGTAAACTTGTAATTTTTTCAAAGAGATTGGTTAATAAAACAAATTCATTGATATAGTTTGTATAATTTTCCTTACATGGGTTTTGCACGAAAAGCAAAATGGAAGCAAATGTTACTCATTGGTTGTCTAATGCTTAATTGATGCTCAGCAGTATTACGTTGTCTAACTGTAATACTAAAAAACAACTTATATTAGTAGACAAACCCAAATATGTCCTTAGTCTAATCGAAAATGAGAAAACCGATTGAAAGACTAATATGTCGTCTATCAAGTCCAATTTGGGAGATGTTTTGTCTTGGGCATCGAAATGGTGACTCCCAAAAGATAGAGATATAGATATGAATGACTTAACTGACAATACATCGATGGACCGAAGAATAATAGATTCTGGATCCGTTTATGGATTTATTCACTTGTGACGTGTATAGTGTGACATACCTAAATCCTGAGTGGATGACAGATTATGTATGCGTGACTCGTATACTTTGATGTAAGTAAAAGCCTGAGTTCAAATATATAGGGAACCAAAAGCTGGTGTGTTGGGTATACGATTCTATAGTATGTAGCGTCATTCACAACAGTCGAATTCATAGCCCTATACATGGGTAAATGATATCCTCTCATTAGCAGCACATCGTTGATGAAAAGTAAATGTGCCTACAGGTTGTTTATCTTTGTGATGAATGCACTGATTACTATTTGAAAGTAATTTACTTTTCATAAGGAAGATGTAATGGTCAACAGGAGATAAAATAGGATCATATTGGGAGAACAAATTTATCCTAAAGAGATTAAGGATATCCTATGAAGGTAACACACTTATGAAATGGTAATTGGACGAGCACTGATCGAGTTGCTTTCGTAAAGGTATGTCATTAGGGAGAGCTCAGTCACGATACCATAATGGAATGACTTCATGACTAAATGAGTTTATAATTAATAGGCGAAAACCTCAAACTTAGTTATAAATCATTTGAGCCTCAGTTGCATATGTCCAATCGGTCCTTCCGCTAGCTCTTTGAAACTAGAAATGAATTGCAGGATGAATCAAATGAATTTAAATGGATAGAAATGATAAAGTTAGAGAAATGAGTTACATTTCGAAATGCATGTGGTTTTCTCTCTAAGTATGAAAAATGACCTAAGAATTAATTTATGGTTTTTAGAAATATTAATTAATAAATTAATTAATTGAAGTTTGAAAATGAATTTAAATTAATTGGTCATTGTGAATCGAATTGAGTGTAGAAAAATTAAATATATTTTTTCATAGATTCTTTTACAATTGAAGTTGTCATGATTTTAATGGAATTAGAATTGGGTTGACTAAAATATTTAATTGAAATATTAATTAATTAATTAAGCAATTAATTTAATAAATAATATTTAATTTGGGAAATAAAAAAAAATATGTATTGAGTTAGAATAAATTATAAAGTGCTAGGTTAAAGTCTATGAAGCACATATAATTGGACCTAGTACAGCAGTGAAGCAACTCCCCTTGTATGGAATACATGGGATGACAAACCCTAGAATTTCCATCTAGGGTTTGCCACCCCTCTCCCTAAATAATAAGGAGTTGGAGATTTTTTCTATCAAAATATTTTTTGCATTCTAATCGCCTCCAAACGTGCGAATGTTTAGATTAAAAATCGTGCAAATAATATATATAATTAACTGCGGTATCTGCAAGTGAACATGTCAAACTGTAATATAATTTTGTGATACAATGGAACACTGGTAAGTATTACAAGGATCGTGCCAAGGGATTGTAGATTGGATAAATTTATTATTAAATTAATTACAGAAAATAATTACTAACCTAATCGAGTTACGAATTATTAGTGTGAATCAAAATTAAATGTATTAATTAAACTAACTAAATTACTTAAGCTAGATTAACCTAATGGAATTTCCTATTCCTAGTGTCAACGATGTGAGCTCTCGACGTATGCTCGATTAAATCCCTAATTATCTAATTAAGCCATTAATTATCCTTAATTGAGTCTTTATCATCCTTAGCTAGAATACCCGTCAGGTCTCTTCTTTACTAAGGATTACCACCTACATCACCCTTCCTGTCTCTTCCTAGGCATACGGTTCTCCATCAGGTCTTACCGCTTGGCACAAGTTTATACTCGAGAGGATACCCTTCCGATCTCTCCTGTCTAGATATTCTATTAGGGGTGTCACTTCCTAATATGCTAAGTACTCTTGAATAAAAAATCAATTTCAGGTAAACACTAAATTAATTAATCAATTCCATACCCGAATCATGCAAGATATAAATAAAGAACAAGAATTTATCCTAATATTCATACAATAGTTAGTTGGTCAGGTTAATGAAGAATAAATAAAAAATAAAAGATAAAAGATAAAAAAAATTGCTCACGAATAAATTTATAAGTGTGGTTCTGGTGCTCGCTATCGTCTTCACATTGGAATAAGCAGAAATCCAACTATCAGAACATAAAAAAAAAAATAAAATTGAAATCTAAAAAAATTGTTCTGTTATAGCCTAACCCTCTCTAATGAGGTTATAAAGCTGCTTTTATAAGCAAACATTAGGGTGTTAGGTGCCTAAAATGCCCTAAGAGAGAATAGGGTTTAATTAGGGAGAATAAACCTAAATGGCCGCTCAAATTTGACTGAATATTCCTAAGTTTGGTCGTGATGTTGGGAAACTCCCCGTCACAACGTCGTCATGAAGATATTCTTTCCAAGTTCGTTACGTCGTCATGACATGGGGAAAATCTCTCGTCACTATGTGGGATAGTTTTTAGCCCTGGTAGCTTCGAAGTTCTATGTTGTGACACAGAGCTCCCTGTGCCATGAAACGACTATCGTTCCTTGTGCTCTTTGACCTGAAATGACATCCTACACATTCAATAGCCTATTAATCATTCTCGATGCCCTAACTGGCCTAATGGGTCATCAAAATACTAAAAATGGCATAAAAACACTTATTTTGCAAATTGATCGTGATCTAAGAGTTTTAATATTTATATAATGAATGATCGAGCCTAGAAACTAAATATTACCACGGTTGATGCAAGCGCACCTATTGAATAGTAGTATAGCTTAGTGGCAAGACCGGAATGTCGAACCCAAAGGAACCAAAAGTACTAGTACTGACTTTCTTTTTACTATCTAGCCTAAAATAAAGCGGATTTTATCTAACTAATTGCTAATGTAACATCCGGGGTTTAGGGTCTTGCATTTTAATTTATTTCTATGTGCTAGTATGCTTTGGATGTTGTTTGTGTGCGTTTGGGGGCTTCGGGAAACCTTGGGGTTAGGTAGGAGCCTTGGTAAAATTTTTGTTTTTAAGCCTTTAGGGGAGAGCTAGGGGAGCTAAGCCTTAAGGGAATTAATAAGGAGTTTATGACACAAGAAAGTGAGTGGTGGAGTGGCAAGGTAACGTATGGGAGCAAGGGGGAGAGTTTGCGTCAAAGGAGTTCCAAGGGGGAGGAGGTTCGAGCAACAAGGGAAGCATTTTGGGGTTTTTTTTTGCGGCAAGGGGAGTGGAGAGTTGGATTCGGCATGGACACTTGAAGGTGGGAGTTTGAATGGGTCAAGGATTTCAAATGAGTGGCTATGAAGGGAGATAAGAGTTTGAATCATTCAAATGTGTTTGAATGAATGGAATGGAGGAAAGTTAGGAGAAAATAAGGGGTGTGGAGTGAGGTTGAAGTGGTGGCCGAATGTGGGATTCTAGAGGTAGGCATATTCATTTTTGGGGAGGGGTTTAGAGTGCTGAAATTTAGTCTTCTTTTCTTTCTAGTTTTTCATCCTCTCTTTTGGTGCAGAAAACACTTAGCAATTCAATTTTCTTTCTTTCTCTCCTTTTGACCCTTAGCCGAAACTTGGAAGACCATTAAGGTCACTTTTATTCTTCTTATCTTCTCATCCTCAAAAGCCGAAAGTGAGAGAACTTTTTTGTGCATTTTCGTTCATCTTCTCTTTTCTCTTATCTGAAGCCGAAACCTCTACCATTGTTCTTCTTTAATCTCTTTTTTCCTTCTAAAGCCGAATAACCCTTCTACTCCTTTGAACCCTTGGCCGTATCTCTTATTCACCATTACTCCTCTTTACCTTTCATTTTTTTGCTTCTTTTCTTCCTCAACTCGGGTTTAATCTTCAAGCCTTAATTCTTGGTTGAATCTAGTAAGGCTGAACGTCTCTTGGGTGGTGACTCTCTCTACTGATTTTCTCTTTCAGATCCTAGAAGTGGTGGTTTGAGTTCGGACTTTTGTTAGGCCAGTGTTAAGGGGGGAGATCTTTGGGATTCGATCAATCAAGGGATCTCAACAACTTTCAAGATCAAGTGAAAATCTTTGGGATTTAAGTCGACTTTGCCAAGGAGAGAAAGGGGTTGGACACGTAGTCCCTACCCCTAAGTTCAAGAAGCATTCGATTTTAGCAGTTCAGGATTGGCCACCGGGGTGTGGGCCAGTGTCAGAGCAAGATCGTGGGTAAATAGCGGTAGTGTCGGGTAGTGATAAGCGTCGACATAGAGCGTGGTGTTACGGGTTATCGGTGTGTAGTTAGCACTTGTTTCTTTACTTCCTTATTATGAATTAATAAAATACATGTGATATGTGTGGTGGCCAATTTAGTGGGTGTGGTGGTATTATTACCCATAAAGGGTAATTCGGTAACAGTTGTACATTTCTTATATTAAAATGTGGTTGGATATATGTGGATCTATGAAAGCATGTAAAAAAATATGTATATCTGGACATGTTCATATGTTTTATGCCATTTCATCATATTATGATGCATGTACATAGGGTTCGGGATATATATGGTGAAAGGGGAAGTGTGTACATTTATGTACGTGGATTAAAGATGGCCTCGCGCCTCATTGTGGTTTGATGTTGGCCTCGAGCCACATCGTGGATTGATGATGACCATGAGTCTCATAGTGGATATTGTGATTTCAATCACGTGGATAAGTGGCTAGACCACTAAGTGAACTTTGAGCAGCATAACTGCCAAAGAGGTGTGTAGTGGATGGAGGGTCGATTTAGTAATCTCCTGGTGTGTGGTAGTTGGATATACTGGTGGTGAGTAGCGGTTGGATATTAGGTTGGGTTGGGCTCACATTATGCATGATAGTATGTGGTACGTGGACTTGATATGGTTTTGGGGCTAAGCCCATTTGTGGAAATATGTGGATTACTTGCACACTGAGTCAAAATGACTCACCTTGTTTTTCAAACAATACAGGTAATACATGATACTTTAGACCGGGCTGGAGTGGATTTGGGGTGGCCATGCAGAAGCTGTTTTTATTCTTAAAGTACATTATAAACTTTTATTACTTTTTGGGGAATTTTTATTGTGATAAGGCCACTTTAAATACTTTGGATTTTTTTAAGTTTCAAGTTGGAACCGCTATCAAATGGTTAATTAACAAAGGAACTCTAAAATATCGGCAACACTCGAATTTAAGTGAAATTTTCAAAATATGGATTACTTATAAACCTTTCGATTTCCCAAAATTTTCGTATAAATGAATAATGATTTGAACTTGTGCAACTCGAAAGTTTTGTTTTTAAATAAATTGCTAAGTTTGAACGAGAAACCCTCTTTAAACGAAGTTTCTGTTTTAGAATTTAAAACCCATTTTTCACTTATGAAACCAAACCATTTTCAACCTTTTTCCCTGTAACATTCTGAATTCGGCCGTGGTGTTTTGGGCCGGGTTTGGGGCGTTACAACTAAGCTAAGGATGCCAAGACACAAAGAATGAATTGGGAAATTACTTTTGGTAAAATCAATTGATCAAGACAATGCCTGAGTAAGAATCCACCTAGACTTCACTTGTTATTTAACTCTGAACCAGACGATTTATTCACTTGACCTGATCCGTAGGATTCCCTAATTTATATTAATACCTCTTTCGAGGCTACTAACGTCTAACCCTAGGTTGATTAATTAAAATCTCTTTCTAATTAAAACCCATAGTGTTGTATTAACTCGATCTATGAACTCCCATATTAGGTTTGACCCTAATCCGGCAGATTTTCGTCATCCTATCTCTAGGAGTGCGATCAACTCCACATAACTATGCTAGATCCACTCTTAGACAGAGACTTTTACTCCTCTGAATATGCACATCAATACTTGAATCAATATCTTGAAATATTAAAGCAAGAATTAAGAACACATAATTAAGAACAAATCAAGTATTTATCATACAGTTCAGAAAACACTAACAAGATCCCTCTTAGGTTTCATCCCCCTCAGGTATTTGAGGGGTTTAGTTCATGTTCATAAAAGAATACATCTCAGAAGAAAGCAAATAACAAAACATAAAGAAAAACCCTAAATCCCTTGAAGGAATTAAAGGGAAGATCCTCAGTCTTGAGCGTGATTCGACTTCTTGAGATGGATCAACTGGCTTTCTTCGAGTAATTTCCTGTATTCAGCCCTCTCTGGCTTCGCCTCCTTTGGCTCCGATAGAAGTCGTCTGTCGAACTCCCCTTTTAGGTTGCCCTCTAGGGTGTTTATATAGGCTTCATAATGTCTTTCTTCACCTCTAAGTAACCTTTTCCATGTAGAATTAAAATGGGTCACGGTAGGGACACGCCCTTGTAAATTGAGCCCAGGCCGTGTTCGAGTCTGCTAAAGTGGCACGGCCGTGTGGTGAGCTGCAGGCCGTGTTGATTTCTCACTTTGGCCCAATTTCTCCATTTTTGGCCCGCTTCTCGTTCTTTTCATCCTCCTATACTTACCTAAGTATAAAACATGAAATTAAAGGATTAGGAGCATCGAATTCCACAATTCAAGGGTTAAATCATCCAAAAGTATGCCAAATGTGAGATTAAAATATGTATATATTACGGTTTATCAAATACCCCCACATTTAAGCGCTTTCTTGTCCTCAAGCAAAATCTTCAAATCACAATTAAAATTCATTCTTCTCAACTTATAACTCCTATAAATAATATTTCGAAATAATCCATAGGTAATCATACATTGAGAATTCAACTAAAAGAACATCAAAGTTTCAAACAATCCATGTTGAGCATTTTATTCATGGAAAACATATGTATCCCCCCTTATCTAAGTAATCACCTTTGATTCAAAATATCACAGAGTTAACATCCTCACTAAGGGTTCACTCAAATCACTCGAAGTGTTTAAGGGACAATAAATTAAGCACTCAATAGTCAACATGAAAAGTTAATCCCATAGGCTTGCATGAAAATCAAGTCTCCACCACTGTAAATTGAGATGATACATCAATCAAAAGGTCTTTAAGAAGGGTTGTAATGTGGCTTAGTTAGGGGGTGGGGTTACAGGCTGAAAGAGAAGGTTAGAATCGAGATCAAATTGACAAATTACTTAACTAGAAAAATAGACTAAAACTGAATAATTACAATAATAATAAGGGCTTCTTCTAAAGATGTGAAATTTACTATTTAAGCTCACAAAACTAATGAAAAATATACTTTCAAACTTTTTTTTTGAATCAATAACATACATGAATAGGATGAATTTAACCTGAAATAAAGAAAATAGTTAGGTAGATGATCAAATCAAATCTCGACATAAGGGACATCAAGAGATTAGGGGAAGTAAAAATTTGGTTTTTTGTTAATATTAAAGGGTAAGTCAAGAAATGGTTTGTTAGGATCAAAGGGGTTTACTAAGGGTTAATTATAAAGGTAGGCCTTTTGGGAATTAAGTGGGTTAAATCCTAGGTGCCTTTATCCTCGCAGTATATCAAATCAATGATGTGGTCTTGACATGCATAATCGAGGCAAGTTCTAGAATAACAGATCAATATTGACTCACTCAAATCAACAATAAAAGTGAGCACGAAAGAATGTATGCTCTAAAGGCTCAAAATCTCACAGGAATTATTGGCTTTTGATGTCAACCCTGTGAACTTTAAACTTCAAGATAATACCTAAACTTGGGGAAATAACCTAGCAAATTTTTAATTTTTAAAAAATCAACTTATCATACTCGATTCTCTAAAGCTTGAAAGTTTAAACAATTAATGCACAACTACCTATGTTTTAATTCAAGACATATCAAATAAAATCATAAATCAATCAGAATTTGTTCTAATAGTGATATGAGAAAGAAAAGACAAAATTCAGGGAATTAAGAATAATGCAAAGAGTTAGGAACTTTTCTGAATAAAATTCACCCCACACTTAAGATGTACATTACCCTCAATGTACAAAGATGTATGATAACAATATAGTTAGAAATCATAAGAGAGGGAGAGAAGTGAAACTTCCTGAATTTTGGATGGAGTTAAAGAGAAGAAACGGGGGAAATTCGGGTCGAGTTGGAGGAGGGTATTCTGGTGGAGGTGGATACTAGGGTCGTGGTGTGGTGATTCCCTAGCAGCCTTTTGAACCTAAATCAAAGAAAACAAAATATAATAATATAAAGAATGGGCAAGAAAGATAAAGGGAAAGAAATCAAAAATAAAAGAAAAAGAAAAATAAATGGACTCAAGGTCCTTTTCTTGTCGAGTTAATGAAGCGACCGGCACGGACATGGTGGTGGTGCATGGGCGTGGTGGTCTTACACGGGCTAAAGGCATGGGGTGTGTCACCCGCCCATGTGACTTACTCAGTATCGACCACAGCCATCTCGCATGGCCGTGTCGATGTATCTCACCCTGTGTTCTTTAGGGAGCTTTGACCACGGCCGCATCACACGGTCGTGACATTTTATCGTAGGACGTGTTTTATGGAAAGTTTCCGTCATTGGACCGCACGGTCTCAGCCACGCCGATGTGCCTCCTCGTGGTGTCCACACGGCCACAACCACACCTGTGTGCAAGGCCATGTGGTAAGGAGACCTGCGTTTTATTAAATTGGTTAGTTTGTAGTTAGGTGCAAAAATCGAAAATATGACATTAGTGAAGTTAGGTCTCGGGTTGCCTCGAGAAGCACTTGTTTAAATTCTTAAGCTAGACTTACCTCTCATTCGCATAATCATGGTGGTTTAAGGAGTTGAAAATCCTTTCTCATGCTATTAGTTCTACTATCAATACATAGTTTGAGTCGAGTAGCGTTTACCTTAAAAGTGCCGAACTTAGGATTAGTTACCTCAACTGTTTCGTATGGGTAGATATTCAGTACCTCAAAAGGGATTTCTTTGTTTGTATTAAGGTCTGAAGTAGTGATTTGAGGGTCTATCTTATCCAACATTACTTGATCCCCTATCTTAAACTGGGTTGTCCCATCTTTAAGTTTGACATGGTTTTGCTTTGGTTTTGCTTCGTGTGTTTTTGGTTTCTCATTGAAATGTGTCTTCCACTCATCTAGTTTATTAATATGAAGCCTTCATTCCTCATGAATTACTTCTTTGTTGGCATGAGGTCTAGGATCTGACTCAGTTGTGTAGTTCCATGGTGCTTCCTGAAAAGAAGGTTTAACTGAATGGTCATTAATAGAATTTATGTTCTCACCTTTATTACTTGATGTCCTAGCCAAGTCAAGAGCTTGAAGAGTGATCGTCTCGTCACCTACCCGAAGTATAAGTTCTCCTATACCAACATCAATTTTAGTTCTAGCAGTTGCTAAGAAGGGTCTCCCTAAAATTAATGGTGCGTTACTGTCCTCATCCATGTCAAAAACAACAAAATCAACTGGTAATATAAATTTATCGATTTTAGTAAGACATCCTCAACAATTCTTTTAGGAAATCTAATGGTCTTATCTGCCAGTTGAATACTCATCTTAGTTTGTTTAGGTTTCCCTAGTCCTAGTTGTTTAAACATTTTATAGCACATGACATTTATACTTGCCCCTAAATCAGCTAAAGCATGTGTAACATCTAGACTACCAATTAAGCAAGGAATTGTAAAACTCCCTGGATATTTTAACTTTTGTGGTAGTTTATTTTGTAAGATTGCTGAGCACACTGCATTTAGCTCCACATGCGACGTGTAACACCCCTTACCCATAATCCTTGCCGGAACTGAGGCCGAGGCATTACCGTATTAAAACCACATGATCGCTACTTAGGCTCATCGTGACTACTTTCTTAAGTCACCTCAACAACCTCATTCTCAACTTACTAGACCTCACGTAAACTCACGAGGGCTCTCGAGACCTTATCGAAAACTTCTATGAATTTAAGAATTTTCCACCTAAACAAGGACTACAAGCCTGTGTAAGGTGAGACACGCCTGTGAAAGTCACCCACGCCCATGCCCTCAACACGTGCATGAAATCTAAGCATTTTGCCAATGCCCCACAGCTAGGGCACACGCCCGTGCTCACCACCTGTGGTGAACACTAACTACACCACATGGCTTGAAGTCTAGACATACGCCCATGTGGCTAGCCCATGGCCTATACTACTTGAAACTGTCGAAGAGACATGGCCAAGGCACACGCCCGTGTGCTGGCCGTGTGTCACACATGGCCTAGACACATGCCCGTGTGTCTACCACATGGAAAAGAAAAAAGCTATATGCTAAGCTCTTCTTGTAACACCCCTTACCCACATTCAATGCCAGAATAGGGTACGAGGCACTACCAAAACACAAACACTTGAAAATGTATTAAACTGAGTCATAAAATTTCATCCAAATTATACAAAATGAACTACTAAATATTAAAGGCCAACATTTTAGGCCAAACCAATTATGACAAATACAAATGACTAAGTCTCCTATACATGCCATAAACTTAAGAGGTTTGTATTCACTTTTACCCCACGATGATAGCTTGATAGTGTGATTACATCTCCGGCGATCTCCAACTCGAGTTAGCATACAACCCAATAAGATATGGGAAATGAAGGGAAGTAAGCTACAAAGCTTAGTAAGTAAGTATATAAATAATAAGTGATTTATTAACAGGCTTTTATAAATCTTCACAAGATGTTTTCAAGATAATACAATCATAATTGAACATAGTTCCACTTTTTATTCATGTTCATCTCAAGCTATCTACTCGAGTCATAGTTACTAAATTATTAATATCTAGAGCTACAGAACTCGAAATTAAGACATGTTAATTTTTATGAAACTAGACTCACATATATTCTTACCATAAAATTTCCAGAATTTTTGGTTTAGCCAATCAATACAGTTTATTCATTAAAGGTTCCCCTATTTTACTATTTGACTATTCTGACCTCTCTTCACTACGAATCAATTTTATCCTCGTACAGAGTTCATATGACCTTCTTATTTAGTTAATTTGAAAGTAGAATCATTCGATATTTCAGGAATATAATTTATATGCCACAATTATTTTTTTAGAATTTTTAATGATTTTTACAAAGCAGAACAGGGAATCACGTAATCATTCTAAACCAGTCTCACAGAAATTCAAATATCGCAAAATAAAAGAATTATTTATTTTATATGTTTATTTTATATGAAAATAGACTCAATAATATTTAAATAAATATCTCATACAACTTATAATTCAATCTCTACTATTTTTAGTGATTTTTCAAAATCATGTCACTGCTGCTATCCAAACAGTTTTATTGTAAATTTTTGCTCTCTCTTTCACTTTAGTTGTGTTCATCACTTGCTTATACCAACCTTTCCAATTTCCGATTGCATATCGAACATATTGTTCATACATACATTTGCCACATTTCTCAATTGGTCACATTCACACTTGCACTTATTTATAACATGATCGCATCAATCATCATTAGTAAATTATCTCGTTGAACCCCTTCGAAAAACGCCCGATACTCGGTGGTCTTAGCACATAACTCCACCTACACATAATTCGGTTTTCTTTGTAACACCCCAAACTCGGCACATACGTCATCACCGGATCTGAAATGCTACGAGTTTAATCTTGAAAACTTTACTCTGATGGATTTTGGAAAAACTTAGTTTATTATAGCCTAATAATCAATTAAATGTGAAATTTTGAAAATAACTTTAACATTTGCGTTGATTGAGTTTGAAAAGCCCATAAAAAAAATAATAAATCGACACCTAAGTTATGGAGGCCTTATTATAGAAATATTCCCAAAAATTAAAACTTAAATGAAAACAAAACCGAAAATAATCTATGTAGATAATAGTCTTAATGGCCCCTCGAGTCCTCTTGGCTCCCTTGTCCATGAACTACTGCTCATCTGAAAAGTGGGAAAAATAAAAGGGTGAGTCACAAAGACTCAGTGTGCAAATCTTGAAATCACATAAAAGCCTTGGGCCCACAAACACATTATGGGCCTTGGCCCATACACAATGGTAACAAAGTATTTCATGCAACATGACCCATCCCAAACCTAAAAGTCCATCCTCTACACACCCCCGTACCAACCATCACGTAGTGGGGATTTCTACAATCAACCCTCCATCCGCTACACACCATATCGATCACTATGTGACCTATGTGGCAAAGCCACCAATCGCTTATGCAAACCTCAGAAAATACATTATAGTATTTTGTGACTATCTTTTGTCATTAAGACCGATCACTATATGACCTATGTGGCAAAGCTACCGATCGCCTCGCGACCTGCTCCCCTTCCATAAATCAATCAATCAATCCCATCCCGTGCATACACACACGCAAGAATCAAAACATCAAGCCATTTAAACAGATCTCAGACTTTCACATACATCGATACTCATAGAGAAGTTTCCATGATTACGTACCTAGCATCCCTTGCCTACCCTTTTTGGGTATTACGACTGTTCATATAGCCTCTCTTTTCGGCTTTTAGCCCATATGTGTTAAGGATCTACACACCTGATTACGATTATGACGACACCCTCAATGTCGACACTATCAAAACCTGATACAACTGCTATCTGCCTAAGATGCTGTTCAGAAGCCGGTCCACAACCCGTCGGCCAATCTCAAACAGCGAACACTGCTCATTTCTTAAACTTAAGGATTGGGTTTACGGACCCAATCCTATCCTTTTCCTGATCCATATTTGATTCCATCAAAAGTCCTTATCAGAACTACTATAACAAAATAGGGCTGTTAAACCATACCATATGATTTAAGATCTCAAAGATGATATCGAATCTAACAGGAATCTAAAGAAAACCCCTTACCTTGAAATCCCGAAATAGATAGGATACTTAGAGATTAATGATTTTCGACTTTTGAAATCTGGATGATTTGATCTACTCCTATTTCTCGAAGTGTCGCCCAAAAGAACATGAGATTAGTGGAAACGTCAAACTAAAGATGGCCTATCAACCAACTAGCCATTCGACTATGGTCTCCAAAAATCGAAAAACAACAAAGGAATAAGAGAACACTCTTACCTTATCACAGCAGATCCGAATGATACTTAAGAGATTTTGGTATTAGCCTAATAGTGGACAGGATTCGACAATGATTAGGAAAAATTGGATGAGAAAGCTGAAAAGAAAAATAGAGAGGTTTAGACGTTTCGACTTTTCAAGATCAATCGGCTATGGTATGAAAGTGGAGAGCAAAGTAAAGTTGAAGTTTTCAGTTTAGGCAGAAAAGGAGAAGAAGAAACCTTAGTTTCCGAAATTAGGAGGAGAAAAGAATAAGTGAAAGAAAATAAAAAAGCTATGCTTCAAGAAAATAATGAGAATTCAACATTACTCTAGGAATTTAATTCGGCACCCATATATATATATAATAAAATAAATAAATAAATAAATAAATAAAATAAACCTACACTTCCCTAATCGACTCAAACTTATCACCAATTAAATTCCTTTATTATCTCCAAAATTTATCCTCATCCTCATCCCAAAAATCCATTTATTTAGCCAAAAATTCAATTTGAATTACATTCAAATTGCTTTCCCCGAACAGCAGCCATCCTTTGGTGTTTTGGTCCACTCCAAACACCTTCCCCACACCAGCAACAAAATAGCAAGTTATTGTGCACAAGGAAACTCGAACCCGGGACCTGCAGGAACCACCACACGCTACCAATCACTGCACCACAATTCCTCTTGTGATATTTTTCATTCTCAACTTCTTTTAAGGCCTATTTTCCAGAGACCGAGTTATCCAAAGAAAACTAAAAGAAATTCACCAAAACCCAGCTTCGAACCTCCAACCTCTTCACTATGATACACGGCCCTTGCCACTGCGCCGCTTATTTTATTTGAGTCGTATTTCCTCCCTAAATAATTATAACCCTTTCTGCCACGCTCCAGGTTTACCTTAAAAAAACCCAACATTTAGCGCACGTCGCGACTAGAACCCTGCTCCCCCTCCTGCTCCTAACGCCTTTGCCACTGTGCTAGGAATTTCTTTTTGTTGGAAATCAGCCCCAACTAATTATAAGGCCTAAGCTCTAGCCTTCATACTAACTCATGCGCAACAAAAATTTTTTTTGACAAGTCCAAGACTTGAACCTTTGACCACCAGCTTATTCTAAACGTTCCAAGCCACCAACTCACCAACTTCCTTATGCTATCTTTTAACCCAAAAATATTTTAAAAGCCTTTTTACTAACACCAACCTCACTTAAGGGTAAAAATAATAATTATTATTATTATTATTTTTTGCTAAAGCCTTAGATCGAGCCTAGGACTTTTCCAATACCACCAACCCTTCCTAAATCACCTAGAAATTAAACTAAACATGCAATCATAATTTTTTTGAACGTAAAATCCAATATCTCGACACGAAACCCATTTATTCTAGGCCTAAATTTAGGTCGTTACAATTCTACCCTCCTTAAAGAAATTTCATCCTCAAAATTTTCAACTAACTATCAATTGTACTACCCAAGTCTCACCACTACGCTTTCGCTGCGCACTCCAATTCTAAAAATAAACACTCAATATACTATAGTAGGGTACGCACCATTATTAGCATCTGGGCGTCTTTGTCCCTTGGCGATGAAATTGCATAGACCAAAGTGTTGCCTCGCCAAAGATAATAACTCGCACCTCTACCTGATGCTCCACAATCACGTTCATTACCAATATTGCCCCTGGCTTGTCCACGGCCCCTTGGTGGTCTGACCTCCTCTATCCATTGAGCATTCCCTATCCTGCGGGTCTGCGTGACGCCCGTGGTCGTGGGCGATCTCTAATCTGATGGTCCATAGATACACACTTAAAGCACTTTGTAACATCCTGATTAGGTGGGTCTATGCATTTTGTGTGTCAATGTTAGCTTGAGATTTAGAGGTGTGAATTAGGCTCAGGCTTAGGTTGGGACCTGGGTTATTTTTCTAATAAAGAGCTATAGGACATAATTAAGGTGGGTATCTGTGTTTAATTTGCAAGGTGGGCTTGTGGCCCAAAAATCTAGTGGTGCTGTAAGGGAGCAAGTGGGCGGCGTCATTAAGGGAAGGATTGGGCTTAAGTTGGCCGCTTGGAGCCCATGATTTTGGGCTAAAATTTGGCACTCCAAGGGGGGAAGGGTGGACGGCACACTAGCTACCAAAATAAGGGATTTAATTATTTTATTTTGATTAAATACTAATAATAGGAAGGGAGGAGTTCGTGGTAGGAAGGCCTCTTTTGAATGGAGGATAGAGATCAAGATAACAAGTGGGATAAAAGCTATCAGGTGACGGCAGAGTTGGCCGAAAATCAAACTCTGGGGAGAGGGGGTTGATTATGCCGAAATTGGTAGGCAAGAGATCACTTATTCATCTTTTTCTTTCTTTTCATCTTTTCTCTTCAAGCCGTAATTCTTTTCTCTCTTGTGGGTTCTTTGTCGTAACTCTCCACCACTTTGTTCTTCTCTTCATTCTTTTTATTCAAAGCCGAATATCCTTGTCTATACTTTCTTCTCCTATAGCCGAAACCTTCAAGGATTTAGCCTCTTTTCCCGAAGTTATACCATAGCCGAATCACCATCTCAAGATTGGTAAGTTCTTCGTGGTTCTCTTCTTTGTTATTCCTCTCTTTCTCATCCAGTTTCTAACCCAAATCACTTCTCTAAGAATCTCATCGCGTTTCACTTTTATTTCTAGAAACTAAATCTTTTTCGCTGTGATCTCCCATGCCGAACTATGAGGAAAGCCGAAGGTTGGGTGGTGATGTTTTCTTGAGGATTTCTGGGATTTGACAACCTAGGTAATGGGGTTTTAAAAAATCCAAACATCTCAGAGATAGATAGAGAGGTAGGAATTTATCGAACGAACCGCACTCCTTCGTATACATCTCGATTTAAGTGCTATGTGTATCTCTTAGATTGGATCTTATCTTTTAAATTCGATTTAGTGATCAAGGTGTGTTCATGGACTTGAATGTCAGCCAAACAACAGGAACGATTGGATCAGTAAACCCAGCCCCTAAGTACAAAAAGCAAGCGGTATCAAGAGTGCGAGATTGGCCACTGGGTTGTGGGTCGGCATCGAAGCAGGATCGTAGGCAGATAGTGGTAGACTCAAGCGACGATAGTGCTAAAGTCGAGAGTACGAGAGTGCGAGTATCAGGTGTGTAACTCTTACACACTTTATATGTTGTTATTCTAAATATTGTGTTTGTCAAAAGCCAAAATAACAGTGGGAAACATTACGGGTATAAGCAAGGACTATGGGTAAGTCCATTATGGTAAATAACGTGCTTTAACTATGTGAAACATGTGTGTGTGCCATGTTATGTTTTTATGTATCAAGCATGAAATATGGGTATGATGAGAGGAGGGGGAAGGCATGAATTATCAGACTGTCACAGTGGTTAGGTACCACACGTGGGTTGGCCCCACATATTATTAATCTGTGACTAAGTCTCAGTGGTTTGGAACCACCAGTGGTTAGGTACCACACATACTTGATATTGTGATTCGTCCCAGTGGTTAGGTACCACAGTGGGTTGGCCCCACATATCGATTTAAGGGATCGTCACCAGTGGTTAGGTACCACAAGTGGGTTGGCCCCACTCATGAATATCGTAACTCCTATTACCAGTGGTTAGGCACCACCAGTGGCTAGGTGCCATAAGGGGTAGATGTGGGAGTCTCGGATGGAATCTAGGATGGATGGGTTGCATGACTTGCATAATATCATATGAATCTGTGTATGAGCTTAACTCTTTTGGGATGGGGATTTACACATTGAGTCTCGGTGACTCACCCCTTCTATTACATTACGCAAATAATGCTTAGATCGTGGATCCAGACTCGTGGTGGCCATGCTCGACTACTTAGTTTGAATTTGATTTTTATTTACTTTAAGTTTCAGATTTTGATTCTTGTAATAAGGCCACTTAAACTTTATTTTGGGATTTTGTTATTTTTTTTCTTTCTTTCTTTTCTTTCCTTAAACTATTATTAAACGAAAATTGCAAGCCAAGTAATTTGTGATATGAACGTTTTTATAAACTTAAAATAATTTTTTTTCTGAGTTTTTAAAGATATACCTCGAATGAATGATAAACAACAAGGTAATTTATACATGCAAAAATTAAGTTCCAAAATGTTTTAACGATACACCTAATTCAACCACATTTTTCTTAACTACACCAAAAGTTTTCTTTCAAGTCAAGACGACAAAATAGTTTGTAAAATGTTTTCTTCCCAGTGACACGCCAAATTTAGTCATAACATTTAGATCGGGTTTGGGGTGTTAGACACTTTCTAGTACCTGCCCAACACTCACTTATATGGAATTTACCACATCGAGCACACTTTCATGTTTGGCTAGCAGCAGTAGGTCTCTCAACTGTCTCGGTCCATCCGACCTAGGTCTTTTTGATCACGCCCGGCTGCCCTTGATGATCCAAAATTTCTCTTACTTCCATTCCTATCTTTATCTCTGTTTAGTCTCTTCGTCCGCTTCACCTCCTCAGCTATCTTAGCTTTCTCCACAAGCACAGCAAACTCCTTCTCTCGTTGTGGAGCAATCAACACCCGTAGATCGTCCTTCAGGCCATCCTCAAAATGAACACATCTCTCATGCTCTGTGGCCATTATCCATCGAGCATAACGGCTAAGGCGTAGGAATTCTACTTCATACGCCGCTACCGACCTACTTCCCTGAACCAAGTTCAGGAATGCTCTGCGCTGAGCATCCACATAGCTCGTCCCAATGTACTTACTTTGGAACGCCGTTCTGAAGTGATCCCAGGAGATATGGTCAGCTACAGTACCCTCCTTAACTATAAGCCACCATTGATATGCTTCATCCTGAAGAATAGACACCACTCCCTTCAGCTTCTCTTCATCCGTAAAGTCGAGATCATCCATTATCTGCTCCATTGCTTCCAACCAGTACTCCGCTATACTAGGAGCTACACCAGAAATTCCCTTAAACACTTCTACCCCGTTGGCTCTCGATCGCTCAGCACAGACTTTCGGGCTCCTGTGCCCATACGCCCTTGAGAACCCTCTCTAAGACTCGTAACATTGCACGAGATACGACATCATCTCCGGTAGTCTAATCTTGAAATTTCACCTCCATAGCTGGTGGCACTGGTACCTCATCCCTGACTCGTGACCAGACCCTACGGGTTCTGACACAGCAATCCTGCCTCTACCTCGGCCACGTACACCACGTCCTCTAGTGCTCATTCTACCGTTCACGATTTATCTGATTAAAAATTTTATGAATTAATAATTCTTTCTTCCACTGATTAATAACGGACAGTCTTATGGGAACAAGTTTTAACAGTAGTTCTTTTGAATTTGAATTCTATCTACAAAGTTCAGTTCTCAGGTCTATATTTCCTAGTTTTAGAGTTCACATCCAATCAACATTAGACAGAGCACCACATACATGCATCAAACACACAAGTAAACATCCATGAACTTACTTTCATCACCTAGGGGTATTTTCGTCATTTCACTACCTAGGGGTATTTTGTAATTTTATCCTACAGGGGTTTTTTCGTAATTTTCCAAATAGGGATCTTGGTGATTTTACAAAATAGGGGTATTTTGGTAATTTTGCAATCCAAGGGTATTTTGGGAAATTTTCACAAATCAAGGGTATTTAGGTAATTTTCTCAAACCTAGGGTATTTTGGGTAATTTACAAAATCAAGGGTATGTAAGCGATTTTATAAAAACAGGGTGATGGTCCCTTTCGGGTTTTAGTTATAAATTTTGGCCCGTCAACAAGTCTTTGTGGTTAAAGTGAACAGTCACTACGCACCAGGTAGGATTCCAGAAAAGAGGAGGTGAGTTACTAGGACTGCTTAAATACCAAGCTCTTCCTGGATCCAATCCTAGACATGCGTATGCCTGTTACCACACCCTAACCCTGTGACTTTTCCACAGACATGTTTAATTAGAACTTAAGTCTTATGGAATTTGAAGAATTGCTTGTACTAAACCTAAAGTCCATCAATTCTAACATACTAGCCTACATCCCTATAAGGCCCAACAATACAAACCACATTAAGAGTTAGAATACTTACCTGCGTGGATCGGGTGCCGGTAGACTCGAAGGCCATATCTCAACTGCATTTTTCTTAAACTTATATCATCATTTTACAAACCATTACTAGACCCATTTCACAGCCCGAGTTTTGAACTGGGCTGTGATACCAAAAATGTAACACCACAAACCCGACCCATACGTCATCACCAGATCTAAAATGCTACGGGTTTAATCTTGAAAACTTAACTCTGATGGGTTTTGGAAAAACTTAGTTTATTATAGCCGAATAATCAATTACATGTGAAATTTTGAAAATAACTTTAACATTTGCGTTGATTGAGTTTGAAAAGCCCATAAAAAAAATAATAAATCGACACCTAAGTTATGGAGGCCTTATTATAGAAATATTCCCAAAAATTAAAACTTAAATGAAAAAAAACCGAAAATAATCTATGTAGATAATAGTCGTAATGGCCCCTCGAGTCCTCCTCGGCTCCCTTATCCACAAACTACAGCTCATCTGAAAAGTGGGAAAAATAAAAGGGTGTGTCACAAAGACTCAGTGTGCAAATCTCGAAATCACATAAAAGCCTTGGGCCCATAAACACATTATGGGCCTTGGCCCATACACAATGGTAACAAAGTATTTCATGCAACATGACCCATCCCAAACCTAAGAGTCCATCCTCTACACACCCCCGTACCAACCATCACACCGTGGGGATTTCTACAATCAACCTTCCATCCGCTACACACCATATCGATCACTATGTGACCTATGTGGCAAAGCCACCGATCGCTTATGCGAACCTCAGAAAATACATTATAGTTGTAACACCCCTAACCCATACCCGTCACGGATTAGGGTTACGAGGCCTTACTATAACAATTACCAAGCCCAAGCACTCCATCTAGACTAATACTTGATAAATTCATATCATTTCATGCAATTAGAAATGAATATATATATATATATTCTATCAGGTCTTAATACAACAACTTGCATAATTAAAATCACATGGTCATTTAAAATCAACAACAGCATAAGCATATAATATTTATACATTTATTCGCCTATAACACGAGCACAAACAAAAATCTAATTGTCACTTACATATTTAATCGAATAAAATCTTAAAGCATTCCATATATATATACGTAATATTTATAAACCCCAAATTAGCACATACCATTTTTTTAAATCAATCCACGTACAAATATGTTTATGTACCACTTTATTATTTACCATTATACATCGAATCCTTATAGCAAAATATACTAGTAAAATCATTATTATAAATATATTTTACGCATCAAATAGTGCACATATATCTTTGTGAAATATTATACATAACATGAACGTCTATTAAACCAAATATACCTTATCAAATCATCATCTTAGCCCAAAATGTCATAAACCACAAAATCAAACCATACCTATCAAATATATATGTATCATGACCGAATATAGGTTAAAATAACTTACTACTTATCAACATTAACATGGCATCTTTAATAATCCAAATAGACCAAATTTATTTACAACCCAAAGAACATCATCTCAACTACATCCACCTCATTCGAACCAAAACAAAACAAATGCAAAACATATTAATATGTCATGCTTAACCCGAATGCATCACATCTAGATATAATAGGCTTATTACTTGACCATATTCCATACATGATTAAACCATGGCGAATTTCACATCCCTTAATATCATAATCAATCCATTATATCAAGAACATAAGAATTTAACTTAATCAAAAGAAATAGCCATTTTCGCAAGGCTATTCATATATATACAAGGCGAAAGTCATTAATCTAACCCTTAGTCTAACCTATACATGCCCTCGGTTTAAAACTTAGATTAAGTACCAAAAGGGGAGATAGTGTGGTTGACTTTTCCGATGATCCTCAATGCCCATAGCTTGATGGAAAATCTATAAAACAAAACAAAGAGCACACACGAAATAAGCTCACTAGCTTAGTAAGTCTTAAGCATTTACGAAACAACAGTCAAATATTCCAACATTTAGCACACATACATATATAAATATACCTATAAGTCCAAGTAATTTAACAAATAATAATTTCATTATAATTGAACAGTAGTCTCTGTAACTTATCATTTATTAATTCCTCATTAAAGGTATACAACCCTTCCAGCACTTTAAGCCTTAAGTATTCACATATTACCTTATCAACAAGTATAACATATATCACAATTTATATACGATTAATCATATATATATAGATATGTATTTTCGATAACTTTTACCTTTGACATTTTTATCTTTGACCGAATCTCAAAGATATCACCAAACTTATATTCAATATACATATCACACTTATTAATGAGTAATTCAAATGCACATATCATAAAGACTCATTATCAAAACTTTAACCATTCTATCACTTATGTAATTTGAAAGGAAAGATAATCACTTACCTTGTTCCTTGCATCTATAAACTTTTATTTTTACCCGAGCATTTTGTTTATTGAAGTATTTTCATCCCACCTTGTAAAGAATTTATAACACATTACCGGCATTAAGCCTGCTAGACCCGAGGTCTAAACTTGATCACCGGCATTAAGCCTGCTAGGTAATAAGCCTGATATACATCACCGGCACAAGGCCTGCTAGGCTCATAGCCCGAATTACATCACCGGCACAAGGCCTGCTTGGCATTTAGCCCGAATTACATCACCGGCACAAGGCCTGCTAGGCATTTAGCCCGATAAATAACACCGACACAAAGCCTATTAGGCTTAAAGCCCGATATAGATATGATCATCAATTTAGCACTCATTTCATAACATCAATGATGCAAACAACTCATATAGATCATATTACCTTCACATACCAACCAAAACATATTTATACACTTATCATTTTACAATGTAAATTCAATTCAATACCATACTTCTACATTCGGCTATTGTCTATAATTATACTTTAAATATTCAATTTTCATCATTCATCATAGTTGTAAACAAATCTTTAACGTATATTTGTTTAAGGACTTACCTCGGTTGTCGATAGACCGTGTAAATCGGCTATTCGAGAACCTTTGTCTTTCCCCGATCCAATTCCGCTTTTCTTTGCTCTTGATCTAATTGAAGCTTGAATGAATGGCCGAATGTACCAACTCTCTCTTTTACTTTGTTTCTTTCTTATTTCGGTCATGCAAAAATGAAGCACTAAGCATTATTTTATGTTTTATTTTACATATATTATGATATTTGGCCATTTACTAATTTAACCTTATTATTATAACATTAATTAACAAAACATAATGGCAAAAGTGAACTTTAACCATCCACTAATATCAAGAATGGAGTAATTGCCCTTTCAATGCTTCAAATCAAGAAACCACTATCAATTTGGCATATTTTACTATGGATTGAAACTTTTACGCTTTACGCGATTAAGTCCTTTTTCTCCAATTAGGCACTTAAACGATTAAATTTTTCTACGAAACTTTCACACACATTAATTCACACATATTAGACACAAAATATAATATTAAAATATTTCTCGATCTCAAATTCATGTTCCCAAAACCACCGTTCCGATTAGGGTCAAATTCGATCTGTTACAACTCTCCCCCCTTTAGGATTTTCGTCCCCGAAAATCTTACCGTTAAACAAAGTCGGATATTGTTGCCTCATTGAATCCTCAGGCTCCCACGTAGCCTCTTCAACTCCGTGCTGACTCCATAGTACTTTCACTAGAG
Organism: Gossypium rotundifolium; assembly: GCA_025506655.1. Lineage (NCBI taxonomy): Eukaryota > Viridiplantae > Streptophyta > Magnoliopsida > Malvales > Malvaceae > Gossypium > Gossypium rotundifolium. The sequence goes on along the minus strand of CP106729.1, from coordinate 163,002,709 downwards.
GAATTCTTTTGTTTCTTAACTCTTTCATTTCTCGAGCTAAAATACGTTCCTTGTACGTCATATCTGGTCAGATTTCAATCTCAGACGAAGTGATCACATGCGAAGGATCTGATCTATATTTATGAAGCATCGAAACATGAAATACGTCACGTATCTTTTCTAACTCAGAGGGCAACTTTAATCTATAAGCAACAGGTCCAATACGTTCGATGATTTCATACGGTCCAATAAATCTCGAGCTCAACTTGCCTTTCCGACCAAATCGGAGTACTTTCTTCCACGGAGAAACTTTTAAGAATACACGATCTCCGACCTGAAACTCAATGTCTTTACGTTTCAAATCAGCATAGGACTTTTAACGATCCGAAGCAGCTTTCAAATTGCCTCTAATAATAGCTACCTTCTGTTCTGTTTCTTTAATCAAATCAACCCCATGTATCTTATTCTCGCTGAGCTCAGTCCAGTATAACGGAGTTCGGCATTTTCGCCCATATAAGGCTTCATAAGGCGCCATTTTGATACTATATTGGAAGCTATTATTATAAGCAAATTCAATCAAAGGTAGGTATCATTCCCACGTACCTTCAAACTCAAGAACGCAACATCTCAACATGTCCTCAAGTATCTGAATAGTTTGCTCAGACTGACCGTCTGTCTGCGGATGAAAGGCTGTACTAAAATGAAGTTTAGTACCTAAGGCATCTTGCAACTTCTTCCAAAACCGCGATGTAAATCTCGGGTCTCTGTCTGAAACAATGGAACTCGGTACACCATGCAATCTCACAATCTGCGATACGTACAATTCAGCAAGTTTATCGAGTGAAAAGTCTGTACGAACCGGCACAAAATGAGCTGATTTAGTCAGTCTATCAACTATAACCTAGATGGCATCTTTCTTACTCGGTGTCATAGGAAGACCGGATACAAAATCCATTGTAATTCTATCCCATTTCCATTCAGGTATCATGATTGGCTGAAGTAGTCCGGATGGCACTTGATGTTCAGCTTTTACTTGCTGGCAAACTAAGCATTTCGAAACAAATTCAGATATATCCCGTTTCATGCCCGGCCACCAATAGAACTGTTTCAAATCATTATACATCTTTGTGCTACCTGGATGTATTGATAATCAACCATTATGGGCCTCACTCAGAATCATCTGTATCAAATCTGAGTTCTTCGGAACACATATTTGGCTTTTAAAATTCAAACAGTCATTTGCATCAATCTGAAAATCTGATTCTGCACCTTTTTCACACTGAATTCGACTAGCAATCAAATCTTTGTCAACTTTCTGTGCATCACAAATTTGCTGAATAAACATCGGTCTTGCTTGTAACTCGGCTATATTGAACCATCACCAGACATATCTATCTGTGCATTCATTGTACGAAGAGCAAACAATGATTTTTGACTTAACACATCTGCAACAACATTAGCTTTTCCCGGATGGTAGTCAATCACCAACTCATAGTCTTTCAACAATTCTAACCATCTGCGTTGTCTCAAATTTAGATCTTTCTGAGTCATTAAATACTTTAGACTTTTATGATCTGAATAAATGTGACATTTCTCGCCGAATAAATAGTGACGCCAAATTTTCAATGCGAAAACAATGGCTGCTAATTCCAGATCGTGAGTCGGATAATTTCTCTCATGTGGCTTCAATTGTCTCGAAGCATAGGCTATAACCTTGCCTTCCTGCATCAAAACGCAACCCAACCCATTCAAAGAAGCATCACTAAAAATAATAAATTCTTTACCCGTTTCAGGCTGAGCTAACACTGGAGCTTCGGTCAGAAGGGCTTTCAACTGCTCGAAACTTTTCTGACACTTTCCTGACCACTCAAACTTGACATCTTTCTGTAGTAGCTTTGTCAAAGGTGTAGCTATTACAGAAAAACCTTTTACAAATCGTCTGTAATATCTCGCAAGGCCTAGGAAGCTTCGGATCTCGAAAACATTCTTTGGTGATTTCCAATCGAGTATAGCTACTATTTTGTTTGGATCCACCCGAATACGATCTTTGAAACAACATGACCCAAGAAGCTGACTTCATTCATCCAGAACTCACACTTACTAAACTTTGCATACAGTTGTTGGTCTCGCAAAGTTTGTAGCACTAATCTCAAATGCTTGGGATGTTCGGTTTCATCTTTGGAATAGATTAGTACATCATCAATAAACACAACTACAAACCGATCCAAAAACTATCTGAAGACCCTATTCATTAGATCCATAAAAACAGCAGGTGCATTAGTGAGTCCAAAAGGCATAACCAGAAACTCAAAATGTCCGTACCTCGTCCGAAATGCAGTCTTCGGCACATCTGTATCTCTGACTCGCAACTAATAATAACCCGATCTCAAATCTATCTTCGAAAATACTGAAGCCCCTTTCAACTGATCAAACAAATCATCAATCCGAGGTAACGAATATTTATTCTTTATAGTTACCTTATTCAGTTGTCGATAATCAATACACATTCGCATCGTTCCATCTTTCTTTTTCACAAAAAGAACGGGTGCACCCCAAGGAGAGAAACTCGGTCGTGCAAAACCCCTATCTGTTAACTCTTGCAATTGTGCTTTCAACTCTTTTAACTCAGTAGGTGCCATCCGATACGGAGCCATCGAGATCGGAGTCGTTCCCGGTACTAATTCAATGCCAAACTCAATTTCTCGTACTGGTGGTAAACCCGGTAGCTCTTTAGGAAACACGTCTGGGTATTCACACACAACTGGTACAGATTCAATATGCTTTTCAGACACTTTATTATCCAATACATAGGCCAAATAAGCTTCGTACCCTTTTCTCACATACTTCCGGGCTAACATCGAGGATATTACTGTAGGAAACCCGCTTAGATCACTGGATTCAATTATGATGATCTCACCGTTCTGGCATCTCAAATCAATAAGCTTTCTTTTGCAATTTACCACTGCATCATGTGAAGTTAACCAATCCATTCCCAAAATTAAATCAAACTCGTCGAAAGGCAGTAACATTAAATCAGCTGGAAAGCAAGAATCCTAAATCATCAATGGGCAACCTTTACACACTTTATCAACCATTACACAGCGACCCAGAGGGTTGGACACACGGATCACAAACTCAGTAGACTCGATAGGTAGAGTCTTACTAGATATTAAAGTTTCACACACATATGAATGAGTCGAACCAGGATCAATCAATGCAATCACAGTAGTATCGTAGAGTGTGAAAGTACAAGTAATGACATCGGAGAGGAAGCATCCTCTCTGGCTCGTGTAGCATAAGCTCTAGCTGGAGCTCTAACCTCGGATCGAATTGTAGTGTTCTTCGTTCCTCTCTGACTACCACCTACATTGCTTGAATCTCTAGGTGGCCTACCTCGCGCTGATGTGTTGCTCGACTTAATGTTCTGAACTGTATTCTGCTCAACTAACATCGGACATTCTCTAATAAAATGATCTGACGACCCACATTTAAAGCAAGACCGATCATGGAATCTACAACTCTCGAAATGCCATTTCCCACAGTGCTTGCATTCAACTCGATTCTGTGGAACGTTACCAACACTGGCCATCGAGGTAGCTCGGGAGCCCACTGGAGGTCGATCACGTCTAGGTGAATCTGAAGTAGCTTTATGTCGGCTGAAGTCATCTCTAAACTTCTTAGATGTAGAATGGAAATTCTTACCCAACGGTCTTTTACGAGTGTCTCTAGCTTCTGTCTCAGCCTTTCTTTTCTCCTTCCCGAGCTCTTCAGCTTTGCAAGCTCGCTCGACTAGTGTCACAAACTCTTTGATTTCAAGAATGCCAACAAGCAACATTAAATCTTCATTCAAACCATCTTCAAACCTTTTGCACATAATGGCTTTAGTTGATACACACTCCCGAGCATATCGGCTCAATCTGACAAATTTTTGCTCATATTCAGTCACGATCATTTGCCCCTATTTTAGTTCAAGAAATTCTTTACGTTTCTGGTCGATGAACCTCTGGTGATATATTTCTTGCGAATTCATTCGGAAGAAATCCCATGTCACTTTTCTTTTGGAACCACCGATACTAGTGTATTCCACCGGTGATAAGCGGTGTCCCAAAGTAAAGATATAGCACATTTCAAACATTAAATGCAGGTGCAGGATAGCTCATCAAGTACCCGAATAGTGTTATCAAGCCACATTTTAGCTCACTCTGCATCATCATCATCATTAGCCTTGAATTCCTCGGCCCTAAATTTCCTGATTTTATCAACAGGAGGCCTACTAGATCTCATTGGATCTATCATCGGGGGTGCTGAAGGTACCGGAGTTGGATTATTCGGGGGTGGAGGTTGGTGTACAGCCGGGTTAGCCTGAATAAACTGGGTAAACCACTCGTTCATCATCTGATAGAAGGCTTGTTTAGCCTCCCCCTCGTGGCTACCCAAAACTGGTCGAGAGTCTACCGGCACTGATCCGTGTGCACGGTCAGGCGCTACACTCTCTACATCATCCGCTACGGCTCTTTCAGGATCAGTGTCCATTTACTATATAAAACACAGTTCAGAATGTCAGAAGTCACCACACTATCAATATATATATAACAAAGGCATGTATAGTTAGACTCTCACGTGCTACGGTAGTCCTAGAATCGACTAAACCGTAAGCTCTGATACCAATCAAATGTAACACCCCTAACCCATATCCGTCATCGGATTAGGGTTACGAGGCCTTACTATAACAATTACCAAGCCCAAGCACTCCATCTAGACTAATACTTGATAAATTCATATCATTTCATGCTATTAGAAATGAATATATATATATATATTCTATCAGGTCTTAATACAACAACTTGCATAATGAAAATCACATGGTCATTTAAAATCAACAACAAGACATAAGCATATAATATTTATACATTTATTAGCCTATAACATGAGCACAAACAAAAATCTAATTGTCACTTACATATTTAATCGAATAAAATCTTATAAAATCTTAAAGCATTCCATATATATATATACGTAATATTTATAAACCCCAAATTAGCACATACCATTTTTTAAATCAATCCACATACAAATATGTTTATGTACCACTTTATTATTTACCATTATACATCGAATCCTTATAGCAAAATATACTAGTAAAATCATTATTATAAATATATTTTTACGCATCAAACATTGCACATATATCTTGTGAAATATTATACATAACGTGAACGTCTATTAAACCAAATATACCTTATCAAACCATCATCTTAGCCCAAAATATCATAAACCACAAAACCAAACCATACCTATCAAATATATATGTATCATGACCGAATATAGGTTAAAATAACTTACTACTTATCAACATTAACATGGCATCTTTAATAATCCAAATAGACCAAATTTATTTACAACCCAAAGAACATCATCTCAACTACATCCACCTCATTCGAACCAAAACAAAACAAATGCAAAACATATTAATATGTCATGCTTAACCCGAATGCATCACATCTAGATATAATAGGCTTATTACTTGACCATATTCCATACATGATTAAACCATGGCCGAATTTCACATCCCTTAATATCATAATCAATCCATTATATCAAGAACATAAGAATTTAACTTAATCAAAAGAAATAGCCATTTTCGCAAGGCTATTCATATATATACAAGGCGAAAGTCATTAATCTAACCCTTAGTCTAACCTATACATGCCTTGGTTTAAAACTTAGATTAAGTACCAAAAGGGGAGATAGTGTGGTTGACTTTTTCGATGATCCTCAGATGCCCGTAGCTTGATGGAAAATCTATAAAACAGAATAAAGAGCACACACGAAATAAGCTCACTAGCTTAGTAAGTCTTAAGCATTCTGAAACAACATCAAATATTCCAACATTTAGCACACATACATATATAAATATACCTATAAGTCCAAGTAATTTAACAAATAATAATTTCATTATAATTGAACAGTAGTCTCTCGTAACTTATCATTTATTAATTCCTCATTGAAGGTATACAACCCTTCCAGCACTTTAAGCCTTAAGTATTCACATATTACCTTATCAACAAGTATAACATATATCACAATTTATATCGATTAATCATATATATCTGAGATATGTATTTTGATACCTTTCACCTTTGACATTTTTATCTTTGACCGAATCTCAAAGATATCACCAAACTTATATTCAATATACATATCACACTTATTAATGAGTAATTCAAATGCACATATCATAAAGACTTATTATCAAAACTTTAACCATTCTATCACTTATGTAATTTGAAAGGAAAGATAATCACTTACCTTGTTCCTTGCATCTATAAACTTTTATTTTTACCCGAGCATTTTGTTTATTGAAGTATTTTCATCCCACCTTGTAAAGAATTTATAACACATTACCGGCATTAAGCCTGCTAGACCCGAGGTCTGAACTTGATCACCGGCATTAAGCCTGCTAGGCAATAAGCTTGATATACATCACCGACACAAGGCCTGCTAGGCTCATAGCCCGAATTACATCACCGGCACAAGGCTTGCTAGGCATTTAGCCCGAATTACATCACCGGCACAAGGCCTGCTAGGCATTTTGCCCGATAAATAACACTGGCACGAAGCCTACTAGGCTTAAAGCCCGATATAGATATGATCATCAATTCAGCACTCATTTCATAACATCAACGATGCAAACAACTCATATAGATCATATTACCTTCACATACCAACCAAAACATATTTATACACTTATCATTTTACAATGTAAATTCAATTCAATACCATACTTCTACATTCGGCTATTGTCTATAATTATACTTTAAATATTCAATTTTCATCATTCATCATAGTTGTAAATAAATCTTTAACGTATATTTGCTTAAGGACTTACCTCGGTTGTCGATAGACCGTGTAAATCGGCTATTCGAGAACCTTTGTCTTTCCCCGATCCAATTTCGCTTTTCTTTGCTCTTGATCTAATTGAAGCTTGAATGAATGGCCGAATGTACCAACTCTCTCTTTTACTTTGTTTCTTTCTTATTTCGGTCATGCAAAAATGAAGCACTAAGCTTTATTTTATGTTTTATTTTACATATATTATGATATTTGGCCATTTACTAATTTAACCTTATTATTATAACATTCATTAACAAAACATAATGGCAAAAGTGAACTTTAACCGTCCACTAATATCAAGAATGGACTAATTGCCCTTTCAATACTTCAAATCAAGAAACCACTATCAATTTGGCACATTTTACTATGGATTGAAACTTTTACGCTTTACGCGATTAAGTCCTTTTTCTCCAATTAGGCACTTAAACGATTAAATTTTTCTACGAAACTTTCACACACATTAATTCACACATATTAGACACAAAATATAATATTAAAATATTTCTCAAACTCGGATTCATGGTCCCGAAACCACCGTTTCGATTAGGGTCAAATTCGGTCTGTTACAATAGTATTTCGACAACTATGCTGCCTGTCATTAAGACCGATCACTATGTGACCTATGTGGCAAAGCCACCGATCGCCTCGCGACCTGCTCCCCTTCCATAAATCAATCAATCAATCCCATCCTGTGCATACACACATGCAAGAATCAAAACATCAAGCCATTTAAACATATCTCAGACTTTCACATACATCGATACTCATAGAGAAGTTTCTATGATTACGTACCTGGCATCCCTTGCCTACCCTTTTTAGGTATTACGGCTGTTCATACAACCTCTCTTTCCAGCTTTTAGTCCATATCATACACATATATTACAACAATACTTATGTGTTAAGGATCTACATACCTGATTATGGTTATGACGACACCCTCAATGTCGACACTATCAGAAGCCGATCTGATCGCTATCGCCTAAGATCTTTGTTGAAGCCGGTCCACAACTCGGCGGCCAATCTTGAATAGTGGACACTGCTCGTTTCTTAAACTTAGGGATTGGGTTTACGAACCCAATCCCCTCCTTTGCCTGATCTATATTTGATTCCATCAAAAGTCCTTGTCAGAATTACTATAACGAAATAGGGTTGTTAAACCATATCATATGATTTAAGATCTCAAAGATGATAGCAAATCTAACAGGAATCTAAAGAAAACCCCTTACATTGAAATCTCGAAATAGATAGGATACTTAGAGATTAACGGTTTTCGACTTTTGAAATCTAGATGATTCGATCTACTCCTATTTCCCGAAGTGTTGCCCAAAAGAACATGAGATTAGTGGAAACGTCAAACTAAAGATGGCCTATCAACCAACTAGCCATTCGGCTATGGTCTCCAAAAATCAAAAAACAACAAAGGAATAAGAGAACACTCTTACCTTATCACAGCAGATTCGAATGATACTTAAGAGATTTTGGTATTAGCCTAACAGAAGACAGGATTCAGCAATGATTAGGAAAAATTGGATGAGAAAGCTAAAAAGAAAAATAGAAAGGTTTAGACGTTTCAGCTTTTCAAGATCAATCGGCTATGGTATGAAAGTGGAGAGGAAAGTAGAGTTAGGAGTTTTCGGTTTAGGCAGAAAAGGAGAAGAAGAAACCTTAGTTGCCGAAATTAGGAGGAGAAAAGAAGAAGTGAAAGAAAATAAAAAAGCTATGCTTCAGGAAAATAATGAGAATTCGGTATTACTCTAGGAATTTAATTCGGCACCCATATATATACTAAAATAAATAAATAAATAAATAAAATAAACCTACACTTCCCTAATCGACTCAAACTTATCATCAATTAAATTCCTTTATTATCTCCAAAATTTATCCTCATCCTCATCCCAAAAATCCATTTATTTAGCCAAAAATTCAATTTGAATTACATTCAAATTGCTTTCCCCGAACAGCAGACATCCTTTGGAGTTTTGGTCCACTCCAAACACTTTCCCCACACCAAGACAAAATAGCAAGTTATTGTGCACAAGGAAACTCGAACCGGGACTGCGAGGAACCACCACACGCTACTGACCCATTGCACCACAACTCTTCTTGTGATATTTTTCATTCTCAACTTCTTTTAAGTCCTATTTTCCAGTAATCAAAGTTATCCAAAGAAAACTAAAGAAATTTGCCAAAACCCGACTTGAACCTCCAACCTCTTAACTATGATACACGGCCCTTGCCACTGCGCCGCTTATTTTATTTGAGTCGTATTTCCTCCCTAAATAATTATAACCCTTTCTGCCATGCTTTAGGTTTACTTTAAAAAAAAACCCAACAGTTAGCGGACGCCGCGACTAGAATCCTACTCCCCCTCCTGCTCCTAACGCCTTTGCCACTGTGCCAGGCGTTTCTTTTTGTTGGAAATCAGCCCCAACTAATTATAAGGCTTAAGCTCTAGCCTTCATACTAACTCATGCGCAACAAAAATGTTTTTTTGACAAGTCTAAGACTTGAACCTTTGACCACCAGCTTATTCAAAACATTCCAAGCCACCAACTCACCAACTTCCTTATGCTATCTTTTAACCCAAAAATATTTTAAAAGCCTTTTTACTAACACCAACCTCACTTAAGGGTAAAAACAATAATTATTATTATTATTTTTTTGCTAAAGCCTTAGATCGAGCCCAGAACTTTTCAACACCACCAGCCCTTCCTAACACCTAGAAATTAAACTAAACATGCAATCATAATTTTTTTTGAATGCAAAATCCAATCTCTCGACACACAAAACCCATTTATTCTAGGCCCAAATTCATGTCGTTACATTCTTGTACACATGGTGAAGGTCCCTTATCACCCATGTGACTTAGCCATTTCATCTCATAGCTTTCTTGTCTACATGGTGTCCAACACTAGGAACCACTCATGTGATCTAGCTACTCATAACCCGTAACTTTCTTGTACACATGGTATACACACAGTATTACACATGTGACCTGATTAACCGTAAAAGTAACATATTTTAACCCCATATTTAGTATGCTTTTAGGATGATTTAGCCCTGATTTATGTAAAAATGTGCTTTTAATCCTTTCTTTTCATATTCATACTCAGGGAAGCACCCGAGGATGAAAAGAACAATAAACGGGCTTAAAACGGGCCAATTTGGGCCAAAGAAGAAATCGACACGACCTGGACTTCTAGCCACACGGCCATGCCTTGACATTTAACTAAGACACGGCCATGCCATGATTTACACAGCCGTGCCCCAATCGACAAAATCGAGACACGGCCCAACCACGATTTACACGGGCATGTTCTATGGCCGTGCCCCTATTACAGGAGAGAGCAATTTAACTCATATTTGGATACTTAGAGCCAAAGAAACACTTTCAAAAGCTTATTCAAATACCGAGTAAGAAGTAGACTTAAATTAGGACACTTAGAGGCCAAGCAAAGCATTCCAAGGGCCTATATAAACACCCTAAGTGTATCCTGAAAAGGGGGCGGTGAGCTAGGCTAAGGAGCCGAGCCAGAAGGATCACATTTGTGGGAATCACTCTAAGATAGCCAATTGATCCATCTCAAGAAGTCAGAATTCTACTTAAGACGGCGGATCTCTTCTTCAATTCCTTTAGGGGGTTTTAGGGATTTCCTATGTTTTGTTTTATCTTTTCTCTCGAGATGTTTTATTTTAAAATTATGAACTAAATCTTTCAGATACCTGAAAGGGATGAAACCTAGATGAATTTTGTTATTATTTTCTGAGTTATATGATAAATACTTAGTTTGTTCTTAATTATGTTGCTTAATCTGAGTCTGATGTGCTTAGGTGGAGGAGGAATAGACCCTACTTAAGAGTAGATCTAGCATAATTAAGCGGAGTTGATCGAAAGCCTAGAGATAGGGTTACGAGATTTTATCGGATTAGGGTGAAACCTAATCTTCAAGTTATTTCCCAATTCGTTCTTTTTTTCTTTGCATCTTTAGCTTAGTAGTCGTTAAAATAGATTAAATCAACCAACCACTCCATATTTTAGGCTAAATAATAAAAAGAAAGTATTAGTACTTTTAGTTCCTTTGGGTTCGATAATCCGGTCTTGCCTAAGCTATACTACTGTTCGATAGGTACACTTGCCTTTAAGTCGTTCTCAGAGTTAGTTTCCAGGTTTGATCATTCTATTTATAAATTTTAAAGCTCTGATTTCAGCGATCATGACCTAGTTACATATGAAATTATTATCCCGTAGCTTTCTTGCACACATGGTGAAAGTCCCTTATCATCCATGTGGCCTAGCTACATATCAAATTTTGCCATCTAGTAGCTTTCTTGTGCACACGGTGAAGGTCCCTTATCACTCGTGTGACCTAGCTACATATTGTCCGTATCTCTCGGTTTTTCGAAGGTTCAATCGAAAATTTCCCATTCCATTCATTTTCATATTTTAGTTATCACCCAATGATTTCCATAATATCTAGCAAAATAATTATTGTACAAGTAAAATAAATGCATTATTTACATATAAAATTTCTTGTCGAAATCTCGTCAGGTACAACCGTGTAGCAACTCATACAACCCATGTAATATTAATTTAACATTGAATTCCTGTAACATTAATTTGCCATTCAATTTCACATGACACAATAAACATCACATTTTCCATACCATACATACCATTCATCAATTTCTCCTAAACATATTAAATCATACAATTTATGCCATATCAATAGAAAATTACAATTCAAGCATGGTATTGCATTATTATTAACACACGAACTTACCTCGAATGCCGAAACGATCATTTTACCAACTTTCCGATTTTTTGATTTTCCTCCAATTCTAGGTCCAAATCTAGTTTTTCGGGGTCTAAAACATCACATTTCACTTATTTAATTAATGTACTACTCAAAACAGTCCCTAACTCAAACTTTGGCAAAATTACAATTTTGCCCCTAAACTTTTGCATAATTACAATTTTTCCCCTAGGCTCGAAAATTAAACTTCATCCCTTATTCTAATGTTTTATATCATGAGAACATTTTTCCCTTCTATAGAAACATCAAATTCTCACTCTAACATGTACTTATGAAAATTAGGTATTTTTACTGATTATGTCGTTTTACTCGTTTTCACGTAAAATCGCTTAGCAAAAGTTTTTTAACATAATTTTAGCCTTCATGTTCTGTCATAAAATATAAAAATAAACACATTTCACCTATGGGTATTTTTCCAAATATGAACCTTAGGTTAAATTATTGTTAGAATAAGTTAAACCAAGTTACCGGGATTCCAAAAACGTAAACAACATTAAAAACAGGGCTTGGAATCACTTACTATGGAGCTTGGAAGCTTGAAACAAACCCTATCTATGGAGAAACCTTGTAATTTCGTCCTAATGAAGAAGATGGACATATTTGGGATTTAAATTTTGTTTTTAATTCATTTAATTCACTAAATTACCAAAATGCCCTTAAAAATCTTTTGAAACATACCCATCCATGTCCATTTTTGTCCACCAACTTAACCAATGGTCTAATTATCATTTAAGGACCTCCAATTTAAAATTTCATAACAATTGGACACCTCTAACATGTAGAACTCAACTTTTGAACTTTTTACAATTTAGTCCTTTTGACTAAATTGAGTGCCTAAACGTCAAAATTTTCGAACAAAATTTTCACAAAATCTTTTCGTAAAATCGTAGACCATAAAAATATAATAAAAATAAATTTTATTACGGCAAATTTGTGGTGCCGAAACCACTATTCTGACTAGGCCTTAATTCGGGGTGTTACACTTCTCACCCCTCAAGTTCTTACAACATATGCTCAAACAACACATCCATAATCAACTCAAATTCAAACACAATCTCACATGGATAACTACATCTTTTCATATAATAAAGTAGCCATCAACCATGACATTATACAAAATAAAGTATCCATCTATAGGCTAACATATCTTAGCCATTTACAACAAAATTCACCAACTTGTGTAGCCTCTATACATGCCATATACAAAACATTGAGTCTAATGTACCGAGATGTGTTGATAGTATGGGCGATCTTCTGTTTGATCCACGTATCTCGAATTAACCCTCTTTCTCTATAAGACAAGGGAAAAGAAAAAGGAGCAAGCTTTGAGCTTAGTAAGTTTACATATAAACAATTTAAGCGTTCTAGTATAAGCTAAACAACAATTAGCATTATACTACCAAATAAAATGACATCCACAATTATGCTTACTCTTTCTCTCCCTTACCGCATTTCCAACACATCATGAGTCATATATTCATAATCATTGATGTGCACCCCTACATTCAGTATCACATTTACTTGTAATACAACACATCGTTATTTCTCAATAACACATCCACACAGCTAATTTACTCAATAATACATCCACACAGCTAAACCACACAACTAAATTCTTGGTGGTTTCGCACTTAGTCCACCATAATCAAATTATAGGGTAGTATCGCACTTAGCCTACCAACAAAGGTATTCATAGTGGTTTCACACATAGCCCACTAAATAATATACTTAACTATGGTATCGCACACAACCCATCGTTGTTAAGTATTAAGGTGGTATCGCACTTAGCCCACCATCAAGCGTTATCACTACACATTCACTTGTCTACTTTACAATTCATTCATCCATTCACAATATATACTACATTCATTCCACTTGAACCACATCGGTTCTCAATCATTCTCAATCATGCTATACACGTACTAGCATCAACAAATTGTAAGTACGAATACATTATTTACGCATAAACTTACCTCGGCACTCAAAAGTATAGAGATGTGCAATTTAGTCCACCATCTTGCTCTTGTCTTTGTTTCGATCCGGGCTTCGTCTTTCTTGATCTATAATGAATAAATCAACTTATTAAATACACACATTGACTAAATTGACCCTTATCTCATACTTTAGCAAAATTACCACTTTTCCCCAAAATTTTCTCATATTTACACTTTTGGCCCAAGGCTCGTTAAGTAATTTTCATTTAACTTTCTAGCCTTTCATGCATAGCCGAACCATTTACTCAACTAAATCAACCATCAATTCTCACTAAATCACACATGTATGACCAATCTCAAGACTATCACAAACTAGTCCCTACATGCATTTTTCATGGAATTCACTTAGCAAAAGATGTTTCTACTACATCAAGCTTTCATATTCTTCCATAAAAAATCAAAATACATGCATGTCATACATGGGTATATTTTTGAACATCCATCTTAGCTCAACATATAGCTAAAAATAGCTTACTCATGCTATTAGAACTTCAAAAATACAAAGAATATCAAAAACAGAGCTAGAATACACTTACTAGCTGACTTTAAAAGTTGAAGAGCCCTAACAATGGCTTTTCAATTTTCGGTGGCCTTGGAGAAGAAGATGAATGAAAATTCTATCATCTTTTCCCATTTCAATCATTTAATTGACAAATGACCAAAATGCCTTTTGTCCAACTTTCAAAATTTAACCCATTCATGCCCAATTTTGTCCAAAATTAGAATGTGGGAAAATTACTATTTAAGGACCTCTAATTGATAATCCAAAACTATTTCACACAAATAGCTTCTAGAATTTCACATTTTGCAACTTTTACAATTTAGCCCTTTTGGATAATTCAACCACAATTTGACAAAATTGCTTCATGAAAGTTTCACACTAACATGCAAACGTGGCATAAACCTAAAAAAATCATACATATACTTCAGATTTGTGGTCTCGCACCACTATTCTGACTAGGCCCTAAATCGAGATATTACAACTCTCCCCCCTTTAGATCTTTTCGCCCCCAAAAATCGTACTTGTAAAGCGGTTTGGATGTTGCTCTTTCATAGCTTCTTCCATTTCCCACGTAGCCTCTTCCACACCGTGTCTTTGCCATAATACTTTTACTAGGGCTATGTTCTTATTCCTCAACTTTTTCATTCTCGAGCCAAAATCTTAATCGGCTCCTCTTCATAAGACATATCCAGTCTTATCTCAATTTTCGTTGAAGGAATCACATGCGAAGGATCAAGCGATACCGTCGCAACATCGACACATGAAACGCATTATGAATCTTCTCAATTCTACCGGCAAGGCCTAATGGTAAGCTACTGGTCCAATTCTGTCGGCAATTTCATACAGCCCTATGAATCTTGGACTCAATTTTCTTTTCATCCAAATCTCATGATCTTCTTCCATGGGGAAACTTTCAAAAACACTTTGTCACCCACATCAAACTCAATTTCTTTTCTTTTCAAATCCGCATATGACTTCTGTCGGTCTGAATCAGCTTTCAAACCATCATGGATCACTCTCACCTTCTCTTAAGTTTCTTTCACTAAATTAAGCTCGGTCCAATACAAAGGAGTCTGACACTTACATCCATACAAGGCCTCATACGGAGCCATCCGTATACTCGACTGATAACTGTTGTTGTAAGCAAATTCGACCAAAGGTAGATATCTCTCCCAACTACCTTTGAATTCCAACACACAGCATCGAAGCATGTCTTCAAACTTGAATCACTTTTTCAGACTAACCATTAGTTTGCGGATGGAACGCAGTACTAAAATTTAACCTCGTACCCATGGCTTCTTGTAACTTCTTCCAGAACCTCGAAGTAAACCTCGAATCTCTATCCGATATTATAGACACAGGCACACCATGTAATCTTACTATTTTCGTCACGTACAACTTAGCTAACTTATCCAGTGAATAATCAACATGTACTGGAATAAAGTGAGTCAACTTCGTCAACCTATCCACAACAACCCACACAGCATCTTTCTTTTTCAGAGTCATCAGCAACCCCGTCACAAAATCCATGGTAACCCAATTCCATTTCCATTTGGGAACCATCACTAGCTAAAGTAATCCCGAAGGCACTTGATGCTCAGCTTTCACCTGCTGACAAATTAGACATTTTGCCACAAACTCTGAAATGTCTCTTTTCATACCCGGCCACCAATAAAACTTTCTCAAATCATTGTACATTTTTGTACACTGCCAAATAACCACTATGCACCTCATGCAAAACTTTTCGGATTAACTCTTCATCTCTTGGTATACAAATTCTGTCATGGTACATCAAATAATTATCCGGACCCACTCGAAAATTAGAATCACTCTTCGATCCACACTTAGCTCTCTTAGCTTGCATCTCACTATCATTTCTCTGAGCCTCACTTATCTGTTGGAAAAATAGTGGTCTACCTCTCAACTCGGCCAAAATAGTCCCATCATCAGATAATGCCAAACTCGTGTTCATAACTCTTAGAGCACACAAGGATTTCCTACTCAGGGCATCCGCAACCATATTCTCTTTTCCCGGGTGGTAACTAATGAGTAACTTGTAGTCTTTCAACAACTCAAGCCACTGCCTCTGTCGCAAATTCAGATCTTTTTGATTCATCAAATACTTCAAAATCTTGTGATCCGTAAAGATTCGGCACTTTTCCCTATACAAGTAATGTCTCCAAATCTCTAATGCGAAAACAATCGCAGCCAACTCCAAATCGTGAGTCGGATAATTCTTCTCGTGCATTTTTAACTGCCTCGAGTTGTAAGTGACTGCCTTACCCTCTTGCATCAACACGCAATCGAGACCATTAAATGACGCATCACTGTAAACCACGAACTCTTTTCTTGATTCTGGTTGAACCAAAATCGGTGCCTCAGTTAACAATGTTTTCAACCTCTTGAAATTTTGTTGACATATCTCAGGCCATTCAAACTCTCCATTTTTATGTAACAGTTTCGTCATCGAGGTAGCAATCATAGAAAATCCCTTTACGAAACGTCTGTAGTATCCTGCTAGTCCCAAAAAGCTTCTGACTTTCAACACGTTCCTTGGCAATTTCCAATCCACAATAGCCAAAATCTTGCTCGGATCAACTCGGATACAATCACCCGACACAATGTGTCCTAGGAATTTGACCTCTCAGAGCCAAAACTCACTCATGCTAAACTTAGCATACAACTGCTTATCTCTTAAATTTTGCAAGACAATTCTCAAATGTTCTTCATGATCGTTCTTATTCAGAGAATAGATCAATATGTCGTCTATGAAGACAACCACAAACTTGTCCACATAAGGTCTGAAGACACGGTTCATCAGATCCATAAAAATCGTAGGTGCATTTGTTAAACCAAATGGCATGACCAAAAACTCGTAATGGCAATACCTTGTTCAAAATGCAGTTTTCAACACATCTTGCTCTCTCACTCTCAGCTGATAATAACCAGACCTTAGGTCTATCTTGGAAAACACTGAAGCTCCCTTCAGTTGATCAAAAAGATCATCAATCCTTGGTAAAGAATATTGATTCTTCACTGTCACCTTGTTGAGTTGCCTATAGTCTATGCACAACCTCAGGGACCCATCATTCTTCCTCACAAATAATACTGGAGCACCACACGGTGTGTAGCTCGGTCTCACAAAACCTTTATCCGTCAACTCTTGCAACTGAACCTTCAATTCTTTCAACTCTACAGGTGCCATCCTATACGGAGCAATTGAAATAGGTGTCGTTCCTAGAATTAACTCAATCCCAAACTCGATCTCTCTCACTAGAGGTAATTTGGGTAACTCCTTGAAAATACCTCCAGATACTCACATACCACTGACACTGATTCAATCTTCACCTCAGACTCTTGAGTATTCAATACAAACATGAGATAGGACTCACATCCCTTTCTCAAGCATTTCTCGGCCACTAAGGAGGAAATCATCACTAGTAGACTATCCGATCCACTTGATTCAACCCGAATAACATCTCCACCCTCATATTTTAGTTCTATAAACTTACTACCACAGTTCACTAAGACACTATGTGCAGTCAACCAATCCATGCCAAGGATTAAATCAAACTCATCAAAAAGCAACAACATCAGGTTTGCAGGAAAACAATGACTCTTAATCATCAAAGGACAGTTCTTACACACTATGTCCACTAACACATGCATACCTAACGTGTTTGACACCTTAACCACAATGTCCATAGACTCAACGGTTATACTCAAACTAGATGCCAATCTCATGCACATATAAGAGTGAGTAGACCTTGGATCAATTAAAGCAATAACAAAGGTGTCATAGAGATAAAAAGTACTCGTTATCACATCTAGGTAGGATGCCTCTTCGCGAGCACGAATGGAATACGTCCTTGCAGTGCCGACTCTTCGGTCTCACAGCAGAATCTCGTGATGCACCTCTACCACTAGTCCCCTCCGGGTTCTTTGGTGGCCTACCCCTCGTAGGTACATTTCTAGATCTTATCTCTTGCTTCTCTTCCTTGTCATCCCTCTCAGGGAAATTTCAGATAAAATGGTCGGGGGAACCACACTTATAACAGTTTCGACTGTTACCCCAACACTCTCTAGTGTAATATCTACCATATCTTGAACACTCTAGTTTGTTCTTCGGATTGCCCATACTTTCCATCAAGGTAGCTTGGACTCTTGAACCCGAACGAGTGTTGCCTTGATCTCGAGGTGAATATCCAACTGATGTAGTGGTCTTAGGATTCGCCTCTTTGGATCTTTTCGATTGAGCTTGGTATGATTTGCCCATCGGTCGTTTTCTCGCATCTCGGGCCTCACTCACCGCTCTCATATTTTCCTTACTCAATTCTTCGGCCTTACTTGCCTTATCAACCAAAACAACAAACTCTTTCAGTTCCAAAATACCAACAAGGAGTTTGATATTCTCATTCAGTCCATCTTCAAACCTTTTACATAAAACGGTCTCCGTCAACACACATTCTTGAGCATATTTGCTAAGCCTAAAAAACTCGCACTCATATTCTGTTATTGACATTCTTCCTTGCTTGAACTCAAGGAATTCCTTCCTTTTCGATCGGTAAATCTCTGGCTTATATACTTCTTCTGGAACTCTTCCAAAAAGAAGCCCCATGTAACCCACTCTCTCGAGACTACCAACGTCAACGTCTTCCACCAATGGTATGTCGAGTCTCTTAGCAAAGATACGGCACACTTCATGTTCTCTTCAAGTGTACAGGAGAGTTCATCAAACACTCTCATTGAGTTCTCCAACCAAAACTTTGCCCTCTCAGGGTCATCATCTATCTTAGCTCTAAACTCCTTAGCCCCGTGTTTCCTAATCTTATCCAATGGGGTTTCGTTACTCTCGCTACTTTTATACCTTGAGGAGCCACTGGAACTGGTTGAGGTATAAGAGGAGGTGGAGGAGGTGGAGGAGGTTGGGCGTTAGGGTTTGCTCGAACATATTTCGAGTACCAGTTACTCATCATCTAGAGAAAGGCTTCTCGAGCCTCTTCTCCTTGACCCTTAGTCTCGGGTTCACTCTGTATAGGCACGGCCCCTTGCCGGGAGCCGGCACATTACTAGCTGCGTCATCAGTCAGTCGATTGATCAGGATCCATACACAGTATAAAAATAGGTTTAAAATCATCAGAAGCCACCATATTATCATTATACGCTTATGGCATGTATAGCTAGACTCTTACACTCGCTACTGTAGTCCTAGAATCAACTAAACCACAGCTCCGATACCACTAAATTTAATATCTCTTACCCATAATCTTTACCGAACTAGGCCCGAGATGTTACCGTATTAAAACCACATGATCGCCACTTAGGCTCATCGTGACTACTTTCTTAAGTTACCTCAAAAACCTTATTCTCGACTTACAAGGCCTCACTCAAACTCACGAGGGCTATTGAGACCCTATCAGAAACTTCTACGATTTTAAAAATTTTCCACCTAAACAGGGACTACACGCCCGTATAAGGTGAGACACGCCCGTGGAAGTCACCCACGCCCATGCCCTCAACCCGTGCATGAAATCCAAGCATTTGCCAATGTCCCACGATTAGGGCACACGTCCGTGCTCACCACCCGTGGTGAACACTGACTACACCACACGGCCTGAAGTCTAGACACACGCCCGTATGGCTAGCCCATGGCTTATACTACTTGAAACTGTCGAAGAGACACGGCCAAGGCACATGCCCGTGGGCTGGCCGTATGTCACACATGGCCTAGACACATGCCTGTGTGCCTATCCACATGGACAAGAACAAAGCTATGTGCTAAGCTCTTCTCACCCCTCAAGTTCTTACAACATATACTCAAACAACACATCCATAATCAACTCAAATTCAAACACAATCTCACATGGATAACTACATGTTTTCATATAATAAAGTAGCCATCAACCATGGCATTATACAAAATAAAGTATCCATCTATAGGCTAACATATCTTAGCCATTTACAACAAAATTCACTAACTTGTCTAGCCTCTATACATGCCATATACAAAACATTGAGTCTAATGTACCAAAATGTGCTGATAGTGTGGGCGATCTTCTGTTTGATCCTTGTATCTCGAATCAACCCTTTTTCTCTATAAGACAAGGGGAAAAGAAAAAGGAGTAAGCTTTGAGCTTAGTAAGTTTACACATAAATAATTTAAGTGTTCTAGTATAAGCTAAACAACAATTAGCATTATACTACCAAAAAAATGACATCCACAATTATGCTTACTCTTTCTATCCCTTACCGTATTTCCAACACATCATGATTCATATATTCATAGTCATTGACATGCACCCCTACATTCAGTATCACATTTACTTGCAATACAACACATCGTTATTTCTCAATAATACAACCACACAGCTAAACCACACAGCTAAATTCTCCGTGGTTTCGCACTTAGCCCACCACAATCAAATTATAGGGTAGTATCGCACTTAGCCTACCAACAAAAAAAATTCATAGTGGTTTTGCACATAGCCCACTAAATAATATACTTAACTATGGTATCACACACAACCCATCATTGTTAAGTATTAAGGTGGTATCGCACTTAGCTCACCATCAAGCATTATCACTTCACATTCACTTGTCTACTTTACAATTCATTCATTCATTCACAATATCTACTACATTCATTCCACTTGAACCACATCGGTTCTCAATCATTCTCAATCATGCTATACGCTAGCTAGCATCAACAAATTGTAAGTATGAATACATTATTTACGCATAAACTTACCTCGGCACTCAAAAGTATAGAGATGTGCAATTTAGTCCACCATCTTGCTCTTGCATCGGTTTCAATTCGGGCTTCATCTTTCTTGATCTATAATGAATAAATCAATTTATTCAATAGACACATTGACTAAATTGACCCTTATCTCATACTTTAGCTAAATTACCATTTTGCCCTAAAACTTTCTCATATTTCACTTTTGGCCCAATGCTCGTAAAGTGATTTTCATTTAACTTTCTAGCCTTTCATGCATATCCGAACCATTTACTCAACTAAAGCAATCATAAATTCTCACTAAATCACACATGTATGACCAATCTCAAGACTTTCACAAACTAGTCCCTACATGCATTTTTCATGAAATTCACTTAGCAAAAGATGTTTCTACTACATCAAGCTTTCATATTCTTCCATAAAACATCAAAATACATGCATGTCATACATGGGTATATTTTTGAACATCCATCTTAGCTCAACATATAGCTAAAAATAGCTTACTCATGCTATTAGAACTTCAAAAATACGAAGAATATCAAAAATGGAGCTAGAATACACTTATTAGCTGACTTGAAAAGTTGAAGAGCCCTAACAATGACTTTTCAATTTTCAGCGGCCTTGGAGAAGAAGATGAATGAAAATTCTATCATCTTTTCCCATTTCAATCATTTAATTGACAAATGACCAAAATGCCCTTTTGTCCAACTTTCAAAATTTAACCCATTCATGCCCAATTTTGTCCAAAAATTAGAATGTGGGAAAATTACTATTTAAGGACCTCTAATTGATAATCCAAAACTATTTCACACAAATAGCTTCTAGAATCTCACATTTTGCAACTTTTCAATTTAGTCCTTTTGGACAATTCAACCGCAGTTTGACAAAATTGCTTCATGAAACTTTCACACTAACATGAAAACATGGCATAAACCTAAAAAAATCATACATATACCTCAGATTTTTGGTCTTGCACCACTATTCCGACTAGGCCCTTAATCGGGATGTTACACGACGCCTCGTTTAACTTCCGTTTGTTTGTCAAGAGCTCTTTTGAAAATTTACTTGAATTGGGCATCTACGAAAGAGCTTCAAGAAATGGTAATTTAATATGTAATTTTTTCAAGAGTTTAAGAAATTTAACGAATTGTTCATCTGTGCGGTCTTTCTTCATCGCATTGGGGTATGGCACACAAGGTTGGTACTCTGTAATTATCGATTTCGGTTTATCATGGCTTACTTCAACCTTACCTTTATTTACCACAAGCTCTTACCTTAGCTCAGATTCAGATTCCACAACCCTTCATTATCTTGAGAGGTAACGACATGAAGTTACTTCTTTGGGTTTTTTAGTGTTGCTTGGCAAGCTACCTTATGGTCTTTCAAAGATCAGCTTAGCAAGTTGTCCTAATTGGTTCTCAATCCCTTGAATTGATGCTTGTTGATTTTAAGTGTTGTTTCGATGTTTTAGAAATGAGTTTCTAACACCGCGATGAATTTTGTTAGCATTTCTTTAAGGTTTGGCTTCTGATCTTGTGGGTAGGGTTGTTATTGAAAGACAGGGAGGGGTTGTTGCCCATGAAAAGTTTGGATAGTTCCTCCAACCTGGATTATAAGTGTTACTATAAGGGTTATTTTGAGGTCTAGAATTGTTACCCACATAGTTCATATGCTCGCTTTCTATGCCATGGTTGTAGGATGGATATTCTGTATTGCTCATCCTTCCTCCATTTGTATCGCACTGCATAATTGGATGTACCTGTGAAGAACCACACAAACCATCAATTTTCTTACATAAAAGTTCTACTTGATTTGATAGCATGGTTACTGCGTCGAGGTTGAAAACATTGGTGGCTTTTGTTGGCCTTGTCCTTGTAACTTGCCACTGATATTTATTCAGTGACATCTCCTCTATAAACTCATAAGCCACTTTAGGGGTTTTATTTTTTAGGGTTCCACCGGTATCTGAATCAATTAATTGCCTAGTTGAGGGGTTCACACCATTGTAAAAGGTTTGAACCTGTAGCCACAAAGGCAACCCATGGTGAGGGCACCTTCTTTGTAGATCCTTGTATCTCTCCCATGCATCGTAAATTGTCTCTAAATCCATCTGCACAAAAGAAGGGATATCATTCCTCAACTTAGCTATTTTAACCGGTAAAAAATATTTTAATAAAAATTTTCGGTCATTTGTTCCCATGTAGTGATTGATCCTCGTGGTAACGAGTTCAACCATTGTTTAACTTTGTTCCTCAACGAAAAGGGAAACAACCGAAGGTGAATGGCATCATCAAAAATGGCATTAATCTTGAAACTGTCGCAAAACTCAAGAAAGTTTTCCAAGTGATTGTTTGGATCCTCATCCTACAAACCATCAAACTGAACAAACTATTGAATCATCTGTACAATGTTAGGTTTCAGTTCAAAATTATTTACAGCAATAGCAGGTCTAACAATACTTGATTCGGTTCCTGTTAGATTAGGTTTAGCATAATCATACATAGTACGAGGAGCAGGATTTTGATTCACTGGATTTGCGGCAACCACATGAGGTAGCGGATTATTATCAGCCATCTCTTCGTTAGTGTTGGTATCGTCCTCTTGCTCTTCTTCTATGTATTGTAGGCTTTGCCTTAGTTCTCTTTGGTTTCTGCGAGCGGTAGCTTCTATATCACTATAAAAAATCAAGGGTCCTGATGGGTTCCTCCTAGTCATAAAATAGAATTACTTGCCAGAAACAAATAAAAGAAAAATTAGTCAAGTTAAAAATAAAATAAATATAAATTGCAAATAAATATAATGGCTAAAGTAATAAAAATTTAGCTTTCCTAATATCTTATTTCCTAGCAACAGCGCCAAAAACTTGATCGTGATCTGAGAGTTTTAATATTTATATAATGAATGATCGAGCCTAGAAACTAACTATTACCACGATTGAGGCAAGCACACCTATCGAACAGTATTATAGCTTAGTGGCAAGATCGAAATGTCTAACCTAAAGGAACCAAAAGTACTACTACTAACTTTCTTTTTATTATCGAGCCTAAAATAAAAGGGATTTTCTCTAACTAATTACTAAGCTAAGGATGCCAAGACACAAAGAACGAATCGAGAAATTACTTTTGGGAAAATCAATTGATCAAGACAATACCTGAGGAAGAATCCACCTAGACTTCACTTATTATTTAAATTTGAACCAGACGGTTTATTCACTTGACCTGATCCGTAGGATTCCCTAATTTATATTAATACCCCTTTGAGGCTACTAACGTCTTACCCTAGGTTGATTAATTGAAATCTCTTTCTAATTAAAATACCTAGTGTTGCTTTAACTCGATCTATGGACTCCCATATTAGGTTTGACCCTAATCCGGTAGATTTTCGTCATCCTATCTCTAGGACTGCAATCAACTCCACTTAATTATGCTAGATCTACTATTAGAAAAGGGCTTTTTCTCCTCTAAAAAAGCACATCAATACTTGAATCAATATCTTGA
The DNA here is from genome assembly GCA_025506655.1 of Gossypium rotundifolium. Lineage (NCBI taxonomy): Eukaryota > Viridiplantae > Streptophyta > Magnoliopsida > Malvales > Malvaceae > Gossypium > Gossypium rotundifolium. The sequence continues at coordinate 162,978,290 of CP106729.1, read as the reverse complement.
AATATTAAAGTAAGAATTAAGAACAAATCAAGTATTTATCATACAGTTCAGAAAATAATAACAAGATCCCTCTTAGGTTTCATCCCCCTCAGGTATTTGAGGGGTTTAGTTCATGTTCATAAAAGAATACATCTCAGAAGAAAGTAAATAACAAAACATAAAGAAAAACCCTAAAACCCCTGAAGGAATTAAAGGGATGATCCTCAGTCTTGATCATGATTCTAGCTTCTTGAGATGGATCAACTGGCTTTCTTCGAGTAATTCCTTGTATTCAGCCCTCTCTGGCTTCGTCTCCTTTAGCTCCGATAGAAGCCTTCTGTCGAACTCCCCTTTTAGGTTGCCTTCTAGGGTGTTTATATAGGCTTCAGAATATCTTTCTTTGTCTCTAAGTAACCTTTTTCAGGTGGAATTAAAACGGGTCATGGCAGGGACACGCCGTGTGGCACGCCCGTGTGAGTCGAGCCCAGGCCGTGTTCGAGTCTGTTAAAGTGGCACGATCGTGTGGTGAACTCTAGGCCGTGTTGATTTCTCAATTTGGCCCAATTTCTCTATTTTGGCCCGTTTCTCGTTCTTTTCATCCTCCTATGCTCACCTAAGTATAAAACATAAAATTAAAGGATTAGGAGCATCAATTCCACAATTCAAGGGATAAATCATCCAAAAGTATGCCAAATGTGGGACTAAAATATGTATGTATTACGGTTTATCACAAATAATTAAATCTAAACTATGAAAGCTGAAAATGCAATAAATAAATATAAAATAATTAGAACATAAGATCCTTAAGTGTCGAAATGTACTAAAACTATCACCAATTAGCAGCAGGACATATTCTTCCACTTCAACTAGGATTCTAACAACTCGCCTATAAATAGATGGCACTAGTAGGCTTCAAATCAAACCAACAGAAAGTGAAAAACACAAGTTTCTCTGAAGTTTTCAATATTGTGATTCTAGCAGAAAGAAGTGGAAATTTATTTTAAGAATAAATTCTATTTTCTGAGAATTGCAATTCTACCGATTTCTATTTAAGAGAGATTTATATTCCCACTGAAAGTAAAGAAAATATTTCTAGTTATGTGTTTGATTAGATTTGCTCCAGCCCACATTCGAAGTAGTTTGTCATATGAGAATAGCAGAGAAGATCGTTTGGTTGAAAGTCAAAAACGACAAGGATCCACCTATCTGAAAATACAGATACAAATTCAATCTAAGATTTATTACTATAAATATCACAAACTGAGTTGATTTTCAAAATTTTAATTTTTCATTGTGTAAGAAAATCATTTTCAAACGGGAGTTTTTTTCCCAACAATTGGTATCAAAGTGCCAGGTTGTGCTTTGTTTATAGTGTAAACCGAGACCAAATTCTCCCTCTCCTTCATGTATGATTATATTTGATAAGATGTGACATTTTTGTAATTGTATGCATGTTTAGGGGAATGTATGCGAATGGATATATGTAATTATTTTATTGCTTTGGATGATAAAGTAATTTTTACCAAAGTTGTGATTCCTATAAAATAGATGTAATTTATTATTTTGGGCATGTATACTTTATATTATGGATTATCATCTCCACGTAGGATTAATTTTATTATTTTAGAATAAAATATGTGAGCCGAAAACAAACATAGGAATTTTGTAATATCTTTCCTGGTGGAATATAGAGAACCAAAAAGTATCCAGATTGATCAAAAGACAAAACTGACCCAACCAAATCACCAAGTGATTGATTGTGGTCTGCAATATGAGGCCAATTACTCATGGAAAGAGTTATATTTCAAGCCTTTAGACTTGGTCAATTGCTTGTATTTAGGTGAATTTAGTTGCATTTTAGGATATTATGTCAATATATTTTTAGAACATTGCATCATGAAGCTTGGGTTGTGCTTAAATTTTGTTATGTTACTTTTTCTTGTAGGTGAAATGATTTGCTTGTGTTTGAATGATAGGTGTAGAATGAGGAAAAGAAATGAAGGAGTGAAGTTTTGTCATGGCAAAAGGTTGGACGGATTGCCAACATTAATGCCATGGTGATTCTAGGAAGACACTAAGTCAACGCTCAATTCGTGCCACTCTTAGCCAGTTATAGTTTTACCAGAAAGATCTACTTGAAAAAGAGGGAGGAAAAATTGTATGCTGAGAGGGATATCTACCCTATAAAAAGTAAAAAGAAGAGAGAGAATTAAGGCCTTTTTCAGAGTTTTTTTGGGGAAAGATCTTGAGGAAAAGAATGGGGGTAGTTGTAGAGGCTGAGCAGTAGAGCAAAACTCAAGGGAGAAGAAGAAGAAGACAGTCAACCTGTTCTTTGCAAGACATTGTGCCACCGAAGTTGAGGCTGGATCAGCGAAAGCTTTCTAAAGTTCTTCCTTTATTTTCTTAAATTGCTTCTTTTTAATTGTTGAAGATGTTGAATGATATTTTGAATTTTGATTTGATTAACTAACCCATGAGTCAAATCTCATCGGGTTGGGATTACTGGATGATACTTGAATTTTCCATTAATTTTGAAGCTTGGATCTAATCTATTTACTGTTTCATTCAATTTGTTCTTTTGGATTGCATGCATGTAATCTCTAGGCATAAACCAATTCTTAGTTGGACCACAATTGATTGATACAAGTGGTTGTTCGATAGAATGCCCACATCAGTCTCTAGACATAGAGCAGTGTTCGTATAGAGTGAAGAGTAATTAGTACCGGGAATCACATCTTAAGTCTATAGACATATATTTCCTTAGGTGAGGTATCCTAAGGTCTTGCTCTCGAAAGAAGCAGACCATTTTAAATCCATTCTGAGCAGTAAGTTGATTAAGAAATTGCCTAGGCATTACGAGTTTATAAGGGCAGATTCTTGATAATCCCAACTTTTCCATTCAACAACGTAGGCCCTCTTACTTTTGTCTTGGTATCTTTTCCATAGCATATTTTTGAATATTTGTTTGTTTACATATTGCATACATCATCATTATTTTGATTACCCTTGCATTTTTGTCATTATTTTTCCTTAGCATAATTTACATACTTCATAATAGCAACGTAACCAAGTTAATCCTATCCGAACCCTGTGGAGACGATCTAACTTATCATTATATTACTTGATTCGATGTGTATACTTGTACATTTCACATACTATATTTACACGCAATAAGTTTTTGGCACTGTTGATGGGGATCGACAATTTGGTGAAATTAGTTCCATTAGTTTTATTTAACTTAGTTGTATTTAATTTTTCTAGGTTTTCCATTAGTTCATGAGAAGAGACATTCTTGTTAATGAAGAATATCCTCTTAACCAAGAGATCGAGAGAACTTTGCAAAGAAGGAGAAGACAACTGCGGGATATGGCTAGGATTAGAAATGATCGAGGTATGGAAGATCCATCGCATCTGAATGGCCAGGATGTTGACATTCCTCATGTGATAGATGACCGAGACAAGCCTATTGGTGAGCATGTAGTACCAATTTTAGATGATTTGAACCTAGGGATAGTCAGACCAACCTTTCAAGCTCAGGATTTTGAGTTGAAACCGATAATGTTTTAGATGTTGCAAATGGTAGGACAATTCAGTGGGTTGCCTACTGAAGATCCACAACTGCATTTAAGACTTTTCCTAGAAGTCTGTGACTCATTCAGGCAATAGGGTGTTCTTGAAGATGTCTTGCGACTTAAACTATTTCCATATTCATTGAGAGATCGTGCCAGAGCATGATTGAATGTTTTACCATCAGGGATGGTGGCATCTTGGGATGATCTTTGCGAAAGGCTTTTGCTACGATATAAGCCGCCAAATATGAATTCCAAGCTTAGAAGTGATACCACATCTTTTCGGCAATCAGAGGATGAGACGTTAGATGAAGCTTGGGAAAAATTTAAGGAATTGCTTTGGAAATGTCTGATTCATGGATTCCAGCACTGGACACAGATGGAAATGTTTTATAATGGGTTAAACACGCATACAAGGATGGTAGTTGATGCTTCTACCAATGGTACCTTGTTGGATAAATCCTATAATGAAGCATATGAAATTTTGGAAAGGATAGCAATCAATGATTATCAATATCCTACAACAAGAATTGGGACTGCAGGAGAGTTGCTGGCACTATGGAGCCCGATTCAATCACTTTATTGATAGCCCAGTATGATCTCTACCTAACATGATCAAAACAATGAAGAGACCAACTACAGTTCAGGAGATGAAATCAACCGAACTATCTTGCATATGTTGTATGGAAGATCATGTGTTTGATGAATGTCCATCAAATCTAGTATCTATGTATTACATGAGAAATTTCAACCGCAATAATAATCCCTACTCTAACACCTACAATCCAGGGTGGAAGCAACACCCAAACTGTAGTTGGAATAATCAAGGAGTGGGAAATTCCAACAATGTTATTAGACAGAATGCCAAAAGTGCACCACCTAGTTATAATCGGCCTATGCCACAACAAAATGTTAACAAAATTCAACATCATCTTCTTCATCGATTGAAACTTTGCTGAAACAATACATGGCCAAGAATGACACTGTGATACAGAGTCAAGTTCCATCCCTAAGAGCCTTGGAAATTCAATTGGGATAGATCACTAATGCTCTAAATTAGAGACCTCAAAGAGCATTTCCAAGTGATACTGAGAATGCGAGATCACAAGGAAAAGAGCATTGCAAGGCCATTATTCTCAAAAGTGATATTCAGCTAAATAAAGTTGTTAGAGATGCCACTACTGAAGCGAAAGATCCAAGTGTCAATAGAGGACAGATTGTAGAACCATCTAAAAAATAACCTACAATTAAAAAGGCCAAACAAAAGAATATCAGCAGTTTGAAGGAAGGCCATCGCCATCTTTTCCTCAGTGAGTCTAGAATTCCAAGTAATATTTTCAATTCAATAGATTTTTAGATGTCTTGAAGTTACTCCATATCAACATACCATTGGTGGATGCTTTGGAGAAAATTCCCAATTATGTAAATTTCATGAAGGATGTATTGTTAAAGAAATGATGATTAGGAAAATTCGAAACTGTTGCTCTCACTGAGCACAACAATGTTGATGAATAAATTGCCCCCAAAGTTGAAGGACCTAGGGAGTTTTAATATCCCTTGTTCAGTTGGAAATCATTATGTTGGTAAGGCATTATGTGATTTAGGAGCAAGTATAAATTTAATGCATATGTCTATCTTTAGGAAGCTGAGAATTGGGAAGGCAAGACCCACCACAGTCATGCTACAACTAGCTGATCGATCTTATGCACATCTAAAAGGTAAAATTGGAGACATACTAGTAAAAGTAAATGAATTTACTTTTCCAGCTGATTTTATTATATTAGAATGTGAGGTTGACAAAGATGTGCAGGTTATTCTTGGAAGACCTTTTCTTGTTATAGGTGGAACATTAATTGATGTGCAGAAAGGTGAGTTAACAATGAGGGTAAATGTAACAGTCCGAATTTGACCCTAATCAAAACAGTGGTTTTGAGACCACGAATCTGAGTCCAAAAAATATTTAAATATTATATTTTGTGCTTATTATATGTGAATTAATGCGTGTGAAAGTTTTGTAGGAAAATTTAATCGTTTGTGTGTTTAATTTAGAAAAAGGATTTAATCGAGTAAAATTTAAAGTTGCAAACTATAGTGAAAAGTGCTAGAATGATAATGGCTTTTTAATATGAGGTATTAAAAGGGCAAATAACCCATTTTTAAGTTAGTGGGTGGTATATGACAAGATTAACCTTAAGTTATATGTTATAAAATTTTAATAATATAAGGTTATAACAGTAAATAGTTTAATAACATAATATATGATAAATAAAACATAAGAAAAATTATTATCATCTTTTTAGTTCGTTTAGGCTGAATGTGTTAAGGAAGAAAATAGGTTTTCAAGCTTCAAATTCGGCACTTGTAAGCTCAAATCCAAGGTTAGTTTGATTTCGATTTTGATAATTTTTATGTTTTTGTGATCGTTGCTTCGAATACTTCAAGACCCGTGCTTGAATTTTTGATTTTGGTGAATATTTTGAAATGTGCCATTGATGAGTTCATGAGTTTTATGATTATAGTTGATGAATTATGAAAGATATATGTTAGATTAATAAGTTTTGTCTTTGGATTTTTGGTGAATTTGAGTATTTTGGGCTAAATTGCAAAAATGAATTTTGAGGGGACTAAAATGCAAAGTAAATGAAATAAATGGACTAGTATGGTCCCTATGAACATTCGGCCTTTAGGTGTTATAAGGAAATTTTGTGTTTTTGTGTTTTGTGCAAATAGGACTAAATTGTAAAAATGTGAAACATTAGGGATAAAAGGGTAATTTGTTTGTTTATGTGTTTTGGGACTAAATTGAGATGAAATGTACTTGAATGAGCTGAATTTTAATGTGTTTAGATCAAGAACAAAGAAAAATGGATTTGGATCGGGGAAAGGCGAAGGTTATCGATTAGCTGGTCTATGTGGTCCGTCGATAGTCGAGGTAAGTCCTTAAGCAAATATACGTCAAAGAATTATTTATGAATATAGTAAATAATGAAATTTGGATATTTAGAGCATAAATATATGAGATGGCCGAATGTGGAGGTATTATATTGGATTGAATTTATTTTGTTTAATGTAATGTGAATAAGTATGTTCGGTTTGATATGTGAAGATAATATGAAGTTTATGAGTTGTTTGTGATATTAGCAATAAGAAATGTGTATTGAATGTTAATTATGTTGATCTATATCAGGCTTCGAGCCTAGCAGGCCTTGTGCTGCTGATCTATATCGGGCTTCGAGCTTAGCAGGCCTTGTGTAGTAATCTATATCGGGCTTCGAGCCTAGCAGGCCTTGTGTCGGTGATTTATATCGGGCTTCGAGCCTAGCAGGCCTTGTTCTGGTGAATTATTTCGAGCTTATTGCTTAGCAGGCTCAATGCTGGTGTGTAATTCGGGCTAAAATGCCTAGTAGGCTTAATGCCGGTGATATACTATAAATGGAGAATCCGAGAATTAAACAAGGTGAGTCACAATTAATCTAATGTGCTAAAAGCTTGGGTAAGTGTAAGCCTATTGTATTAGTAAGAAATGTAGTAAGTTGATATACTATCGTTGAGTTGAGTATGATATGAATTAGTTGATAATTCATTAAGGATTTTATTATGTGCTATTAAGCTATCCATGATGAGTATGAATTTTATATTTATATGAAATTGAGTTTTAAATGTATATTACTTTGAAGAATCGGCTATAAGGGGAGATGTTCATGAAAAGAGTTTGAAGGTATTTGCACGTGCGTACAAAAAAAATGAATATGTGATTGATGTTTAAAATATGTTCATTCAACTTAGAATGTACAAATGCATATGATATCCATATGACTTGACAATGTATAAACTTATGGTGATAAAGTGTTAATATTTAGGTTAATAGTACTAAAAGCATTCAGTCATGATTTTATTTACATAATGAAATGCTTATATTCTATGTTACGAATTTAGTGATTAAAAGGGCCTTTATGTTTAAATGTTGTATTGAATTTGCTTAAGACTTACTAAGCTAGTAAGCTTACTTTGTGTGTTCAATGATCTATTTTATAGATTTTGGTCAAGCTAAAGGCTCGTGAAATCGTCAGCAAAGTCAGCCACACTATCATCTTTTTGGTACTCCTTTAGTTTGGTTTATTTTGGATAAAGGCATGTATAGGATGGTAAATGTCTTTGTTTGAGTTGGAAATTTTGTTACTATATGTAATATAGCCATACGAATATGGCTTATATTCTATGTTAGTTGATATGGATATATTTTTATGATGCATGGATGATATGGATTTTATTTGGTTATATTCGGCTATAGTCTAGGTGCATATTGTAGATGTAGTTTGGTCATGGCATATATGTGTGATATGTTTAGTTATGCATTTGGCTAGTAAAGAGATGATGGTGATATTTGATGATTTATGTAGGTATATATATATAGTAGTTAGGCGATAATCTTGTTATATGTTCGGATCAATATACCGAACCTTGAAATATATATACAGAACATGGTGGTTGCATTGTATGAATGATTTTGTCCAAGGACTATTCGTAAGTTACTTGCTAAAATACATTACTAATGATGATTGAGTTGTGACATAAGCTTCGGCAATATAGTAAGTGATGTATACTTGAGGTAGTTGGTAATAGTATGGCTGAACCTTTGAATGGTTAAATAAATAAATTGCAAGGTTTAGGTACATTAATAAATGTATTCAAATTTGGTGCATGATATTTGATTAATCATGTGCAAGTATAAATGGGACACTTGCTATAAGGAAATGCATGTGATATAAGTTCATAATATCAATTATATGTTTGGTCAGGTTGTAATTTTGATATGCTAGTATATGCATCATAGAATTACGAATGAATATAAGATTTTGTCATGTGATACATAGGGATCGCTTTGCTTGTGTCAAATTCAATTGAAGTCTATTCACATTGTTGTCTCATAACCCTAATCCGGCGATGGGTATGGGTTAGGGGTGTTACAGTAAATGATTCGTAGATTACTTTCATTGTATCCGATGCCTTGAAATGTGCCAATAAAAATGAGGAATGTCAAAACATTGGGTTGATCGAAATAGTAGTGGAGGAGGAGTTTGCCAAGTTTTGTCACGACAATTTTGATGATGATGAAGATCTATTTGAGCTAAGTGAATTAGAAACACTTGTAGAACTCAGTGAAATCATGGAGACCAAGCAATTGATGGATAGACCATGGAAGAGGTTTGAATCATTGGATTTATCAGAATGTTCTTTTAAACCACCTAAACTTTCTATAGGGGAACCTCCTACACTGGGTTAAAACCTTTGTCGTTGCATTTAAAGTATGCTTACTTGGGAGACAACAATGCTCTGCCAGTAGTTATATCTGCAGAGTTGGCACCTAATCAAGAGGTCAAGTTGCTAGATGTTCTGAGAGATCTAAGAAGGCGTTGGAATGGAAAATTGGCGACACCAAGGGAATCAACCCTGCTATCCGCATGAATAAGATTTTGTTGGAAGATTTCTAGAACAATTCTACTGAACAGTAGAGAAGGTTGAACCTAGTCATGAAGGAAGTTGTAAAGAAAGAGATCCTCAAATGGTCGATGTTGGAATCATATACCCTATTTTAGATGGTTCGTGGGTGAGCCCTGTACAATGTTTACCTCAGAAAGGATGTGTCATAGTAGTTAGTAATGGGAACAATGAGCTCATACCAACTCGTACTGTCACGGGATGGAGAGTATGGATGGACTATTGGAAGCGTAACAATACAATTAGGAAGGACCTTTTTCCCTCGTCGTTCATCGATCAAATGTTGGATAGATTAGCTGGGAAAGCCTTCTACTGTTTCTTGGATGGGTATTCAGGGTATAGCCAAATTGCCATAACTCTCAGTGACTAGAGAAGACCACTTTCACATGTCCATATGGAACTTTCGAGTTTATATGAATGCCATTTGGGTTGTGTAATGCCCTTACAACATTTCAGCGTTGCATGATGGCGATATTCTCGGACATGGTGGAAATTTTTTTGGAAGTTTTCATGGACGATTTCTTTATGTTCGACAGTACTTTCAGAAGCTGCTTATAGAACTTAGAATTGGTTCTTTGTCGTTGTGAAGAAACTAACCTTGTTTTAAGTTGGGAAAAATGCCACTTCATGGTTTGTGAAGGCATTGTTCTAGGACATAAAATATTATAGCAAGGCATTGTAGTGGACAAAGCTAAAGTTGAGGTGATCAAAAAATTGCTGCCTTCCACCACTATAAAAGGAATTAGGAGTGTCTTACACCACACGGGATTTTATAGAAGATTTATTAAGGATTTCTTGAAGATATCCAAACCTCTATGTGCTTTGTTAGATCATAATAGACCCTTCAATTTTGATGAACCTTACTTGTGAGAATTTGAAGAATTGAAGAATTAATTGTTGATAGCACCGATTGTAATACCGATGGAGTGGACACTGCCATTTGAACTTCTATGTGACGCCAACAACTTTGCGGTAGGTGTAGTGTTGGGGAAAAAAAGAAAAGCAAAGTATTTCATGCTATATATTACACAAGTAGGATCCTGATAGATATGCAAGTCAACTACACCACCACTGAAAAAGAGTTATTGGTTGTGGTATTCGCGTTTGATAAATTCAAATCTTATTTAGTTGGAACCAAGGTCACAATTTATACATACCACTTTGCTATCAAGTATTTGGTGACCAAGAAAGATGCCAAGCATGGTTAATCTGGTGGATACTTTTGCTGTAGGAATTTGATCTAGAAATTAGAGATAGAAAAGGGACTGAGAATTAAGTGGCTAATCACTTGTCGAGATTGGAAGCTAGACTTGAAGATGACAATATTCAAATAATTAAGAAAGACTTCCTAGACAAGCAGTTATTAATTGCCATTGTATTACGTTGGTATGATGATATCGTAAATGCTTGAAATGTATGTTATTGATGTGAATATAATTTGAATGTTCATTGTATGAAGATTGATTATACATTGATATATTTGACAAAAAGGAAGAAATCCCGGTTGAATGAAAAGAAAATTCGATGGATCTCTGAAAAGGAATTGACGGTATAAAGGATCTAGCCCGGACGGGTGATCCTATCCTGATATAGCCCTCCCAAAGAATATGTGGAAAATGGATTTAGCCCGGACAGGTAATCCGAATTAGGGTCTGAATTTAGCCTGGAATGGTAATTCAGATCCAAACTCATTAGTGTAATTGTCGTTGCAGGGGATTTAGCCTGGACTTGTAATCCCGCTGTAAAGATGAGGTTCACACGGAGTGTGTTCTCTAAAATGGAAATGTGTGCACATGAATATGAATTGATGGACCCGGATTTGTACACTAAAGTGTACCTCTGAAAATCGATCGAAATTCTAAGAAATTCAACGGGATAAATATGGATAAATAACAAGGAAATGGAAATCATGGTATTGATGAGCTCATCAATCATGGTATATTGTACTGATACATGGAAATTATTGGATTAACTTGAATGTTGAGTTTGTGCATGTTAGGGTAATAATGCCTTGAATGGATATATGAATGTTTATTGCTTTGTATTGAAAATATTAGGTAAGTATAATTCTTGTTACATGGGCTTACTAAGCACAAAGTGCTTATCCTATTTCCTTTTCCCCTGTTTTGTAGTGTTAAGAGCTCAGTGGTCGGATTCAGTCGGAGACACATCACACTATCAACCCCAAGATTTCGATATATAAAGAAACTTTATTTTGGAAATCAATGGCATGTATTAGCTAATAAAGAAAATGTTAATATGAAATGAATGTAAGGTCAGCCATTAGTATGGCTAACAAATCTTGGTTTTGGTATGTGATGAGGTTATCTTATAAATATGCATGAATCTATTTTGAAAATATGTTGAAAAAAATTGGATTGGTTGATATGGATTGGTTTCGGTTTAAAATTTGCAGGGAAGGCTATATATCTAGAAAGGGACTATATTGAGTAAAAAAATTAAAATTAATTCGTAAACTCCGGTAATGCCTTGTACCCTATTCCGACAATGAATACGGGTAGGGGGTGTTATATTTGTTGGTATCAGAGCTACGATTTAGCTGGTTCTCAGACCAACGTAGTAAATACGGATTACCTATACATGCCATTTAAATTATTATTGATAGTGGGATATCTCTTGAACATTTAAATTGTGTTTTTCTTATAGTAATGTCATCTGACCGAGCTCAATCTGAGGAAGCTAGGAGTCATGCTTCGGTTTCAGTACAAAGAGAAGAAACTAGCAGTAGAAGGCCCGGGACAGAGGGTTGAGGGGAGGAGGCAAAAATAGCCTTCTTTCAAATGATGAATAAATGGTTTAGTCAATATTTAAGAACTAACCCTGTAGTGCAGCAAGTTCAAGCTCCCCCTCCTATTCCTCCACCGATTCCCGAGATTCCACAGGGTACAAGTACTGAATCTGTTATAAAAGGGAAAGCTTCGATTGATAAAATTTGAAAATATGGAGCCGAAAAATTTTGAGCAATAGTTGATGATGATCCCGAACGGGCCGAATTTTGGTTAGAGAATACTATTCGGGTTTTGGAAGAATTATCTTGCACACGGAAGAATGTTTGAAATGTCTTAGTCTCACGCTAAAAGACCTGACTTACCATTGGTGGAATACTAAAGCTTCAGTTGTTCCGAAAGAAGAAATTACATGGGAATTCTTCCAGATTGAGTTCAAAAAGAAATATATCAGCCAAAGGTTTCTTGATCAGAAAAGAAAAGAATTTCTTGAGCTGAAATAGGGCAATAGATCGGTATCTGAGTATGAAAGAGAATTTGTTCGGTTGAGTAAATATGCTCGAGAATGGGTACAATCAGAAGCTGAAATGTGCAAATGATTTGAAGAAGGGTTGAATGAAGACATTAAGCTATTGATCGAAATTCTTAAAATTTGAGAGTTTGCTACATTGGTAGAGCGAGCTTATAAAGCAGAAGAATTGAGCAAAGAAAAGAAACAGGCTGAGAGGGAAGCTTGAATTTTTAGTAAAAGACCAATGGGAAAATCCCAGTTTTTTGCTCCAAAGAAATTGAAGAAGTACTAGGATCGTTCTACCCCAGCAACTGGGTATTCGGACAGAGAGCGAGGTTTTCAATGCAATAATCCAAGACCTTCCACTCCATCAGTGACCAGTGTTGCCAGTGTTGGTACCCCTAAGCCGAGATGCCAATATTGTTATAAAACTCATTTTGGTGAATGCCGATTTAAGAGCGGGGCTTGTTATCGATGTGGTTCTTTTGACCATTTCCTCAGAGATTGTCCAGAAAGGGGTGAAAAGAAGCTGAATAGATATCGTAACCAAGTAATCCAGTTTCGAGGGGTAGACCATCATGACCATCCGGTAATGTCAGTGGTAGCCGAGGAGCTACAAAAGATACTGCAGGTAGGCCTGAGACACGAGCACCTGCTAGGACATATGCCATTCGTGCCAGAGAAAATGCCTCAGCACCCGATGTTATTACTGGTACATTTTCTTTACTTGACACTGATATTATTGCATTAATTGATCCTAGATCTACGCATTCATATATGTGTAAAGCTTGCATGTGTTAAAGATTTATATATTGAACCTAATAAATTTGTGGTTAAAGTCTCGAACTCCCTGGGCCAATCTGTTTTGGTGGATAAAATTTGTAAAAATTGTCCACTGATGGTAAAAGGTTATTGTTTCCTGGCTGATTTGATGTTACTGCCATTTGATGAGTTTGATGTGATATTGGGCATGGATTGGTTAACTCAGCATGATGCAGTAGTAAACTGTAAACAGAAATATATTGTGTTGAAGTGTCAAAATGGCGAATTACTCCGGGTTAAATCTGATCAGACAGAGGGATTATCTGATGTGATTTCAGTTATTACTTATGTGAAATTTTTCTTATGTATTAGACACCAAGGTATCTGAGTCAAAGATTCAAGCAGTGCCAGTGGTATGTGAAATTTTGATGTGTTTTCATAGGAGTTAACATGTAACACCCCAAACCCGACCTATGCATTAAGCCCGAATTTCGGCATGCCACACAAGTTTAACGAACATTCAAAACATTTAACAATGTAGAAATCAAATTTCAAAACGATTAAGAACATTACTTTATCGAAAAATCAATATTTATTTGAAATGCTTGTTTAAAAACACAAGAGTTTGTCGTTTGATATATAACAAGTAGTAATTGATAAAAACTTTAGATTTATTTAATTGGAATATTTCATCAAAAAGTTTTAAAAGAATTTCCTAAGTTTCTAGTTAAGAAAAACTTTTATTTTTATAAGAAAGTTAAAGAAAATCATTTATGAAAAACTAAATCAATCCAACTTAATAAAACTAAAACATAAATAATCCATCCACATAATAAAATCCATATTTAAAAAGGCCTTATTACATCACCAATAAAAAAATAGTACTTAAAAATTATAAAAGAAGTCTCAAAGTTTTATGAACCACCATTTGTAGTATAGCCACCCACGAAGTCATCTAGAACCAAGTCTCCATCAATTGTTATTACACGAGAGGGTAAAAATAATGGGGTGAGTTACTTAGAACTCGATGTGTAACTCACTTACCATAGTCCTTTGGGCCAAGACCATTTAAACATTTAATTGGGCTAAGCCCATTTCAAAATATACTAATTTAGTATTTAAAAATAATAATGCAAATGATATGCAATTCCCAAAACCAAACCTAGATTTCCATCCGCTACACACCCCGTACCCAACCAAAGACACACTGTGGGGAGCTTTAGTCACCCATCCCGCCATCACTTGAAGTAGGCTTTAAGCCCAATATCATATTTGTGGCATGACCATTTAAATAATTGTGGTAAAACCACCGATCTAGATTTAGAACAGCGACCATTGTGACAGAGTCACCTATCTAGAATTCGGCATTAAGCCTTTCTTCTCTTCATCATTGATCCCAACCCATGCAATCATGTTTATGCATTACAAAACATTTGTAAAGAAAACCATATTATAATTTATGAATTTTGGCCCATTAAAAACACATTTCACATATAGCCCAATTTATCCATTATCATAAATGGCCCAATTATAAATTTTCACTTAAGGCCCATTTATCGATTATCACATGTGGCCCAAATTCTCAATTATCACATATGGCCCAATTTGCCAAATAACACATATGGCCCAAATTTGCCAAATAAAACATATATTTAAATTTTCCAAATAACACATAGGGCCCAAATTTACCAAATATCACATATATTTAAATGGCCCAAATTTGCCAAATAACACATAGGCCCAAATTTACCAAATATCACATATGGCCCAAATTTGCCAAATAACACATATGGCCCAAATTTTCCAAATAACACATATGGCCCAAATTTGCCAAATATCACATATGGCCCAAATTTACCAAATATCACATATATGGCCCAAATTTGCCAAATATCACATATATGGCCCAAATTTATCAAATATCACATATATGGCCCAAATTTATCAACTATTATCATTTTAGCCATTAAGGGCAATTTCAAAATTTTCACGATCCTAATACTAATTTTACGATCTTACCACTAAAGTGTCAATAATACCATATTCTCCGATTTGTCCAACTTTGTGATTTTTAATCCAACTTTAATCGTTGTATAGTCATCTAACCCATGAGATATAGTGTGAGATTACACACGACACGGTGAGAACTACACTCTCCGCTCGTCGATATCTAAACACACATTACGAAGGATTAGAACACTAAAATTTGATATTAAACTATTCTAATATTGAATGATCTAAATCTTACCCTCGAAATCTCGAATAACCACTATTTGCGATTTCTCTTCGATCAAAGGTTCAATACCCCGAGTAAATAGTGGTTCGGGAGTACGTACGACTTCGAATATTTGATTTTCATCGGATGAAGGTCCACAACCCGGTGGAAAATCTCAGATTCCCGAAATAGTCCTTCTCTTAAACTTAGGGGGATTAATAGAACCACCCCTCTTCCGAGTACTATTTACTGCCCTTTTCGTCCCTATTTTGATTGTCTTCAAAGACAAAGAAACATTAGTCCTAACAATAAACTATCGAAAATCTTAAAACTAAAGACTTGAAAGTGTAATCGGTTTACCTTGAAAATCCTTTACCTTGACTGATGAAATCTCCTTTTTCGCCCGATCTTTAATAGCTATAATCACTTAATATGCAGAAAAGAAATCGGCACTCCACTATACCACTACAAAGAAAGAAGAATTTGTTTGAAGGAGAAAAGATTAAAATAAAAGAAAAGAATGATTTAAGGTTTTACCATCAACATTTGGCCATAATGAAGAATGAGAGAGGATGATATTTGAGAGTCTTTTCAAAAAGAATGAAAGAACAAAAAGAATAGAGAGAGTTTATGTATCTATTTTCCAAGGATGACAGATGAACAAAGAAATGGGTTTTGAAGTTGGTGTATATTCGGCCAAAAGAAAGAAAAAGAATATGAATTAGGTTTCTTCAAAGTTGCATGGTTTCGGCACAAAAGAGAAAAAGAAGAAAATGATACTAATTGGTCAAAAAAAGAAATGGCCAAACAACCAAAAATTTGCCAATGGTTACAAGTACATTCGGCTAGAGAAAAGGGTTTTGGAGAGAATGAAAAAAATGCTCATGTTGCTAAAGAAATTGACCAAACTAGTTACTAATCCCTATCAAGCTACTAACAAAATTTCGGCCAACCTCCCTAGCCCCAAAAACCGTCCAAATACATGGAAAATAGGCCATTAAAAAGTTTCCAAAACATCTTCCCTTAATCCAAGCCTTATGTCTCCTTATCATACCAAAACTTCTTGATTCCATACCTTAAGTTAGTACTTACCTTATTCCTTAGTCTACTTTCCATAAATGAAAAAGTCCATCCTTACCATAAGTATTGCTTGACCGACACTTGCCATACAAGTGCAAAAATAAAAATCATCTAATTGCTATCCAAGGGATTCGAACATCTCCCCTCATGCAATTACTCATGCGCCAACACCACCTTGCCAATTACTCATCTCATGCTAAATTTAGACACTTAAATTTACTTAAACCTCAAAATCACTTGATCCACTTCAATTAAATACTCCTTACTAGAATTTATTCTAATTTTGAATAGTTCTTTAGTTCTCAAGTCTTCTCAAGACTATACTAAATATGAAAAATTTTACTATACACAAGTTAAGCACTAAAACATGCATCAAATAAATACTTCAAATTTTAGGATGTTACAATTCTACCCTCCTTAAAGAAAATTTCGTCCTCGAAATTTACCTGGCTAAAAGAGATGAGGATATTGTTGTCTAATTGCATCCTCAGGCTCCCAAGTAGCTTTCTCCACTCCGTGATTACGCCATAAAACTTTGACCAATGGTACAGTCTTCTTTCTTAGCACTTTAACATCTCGATCTAAAATTTCCACTGGTTTCTCCTCGAAAGAAAATCTGGCCTTAATTCCACTTCTTCTACCGGTACTATGTGTGATGGATCCGATCTATAGCGTCTCAACATAGAAACATGGAAAACACTATGAATCTGACTCAATTCCGGAGGTAAATCAAGTTGATAGGCTACTGGTCCTACACGCTTCAATACACTGTACGGCCCAATGAACCTAGGGCTCAATTTGCCTTTTCTTCAGAATCTGAAAATCTTTTTCCATGGCGAAACTTTCAAAAAGACCTGATCTCCCACCGCAAACTCAATATCTTTATGCTTCAGATCTGCGTACGACTTTTGTCTATCCGAGGCTTCCTTTAATTGCGCTCGAATAACTTTTACCTTTTCTTCCGTCTCAGTTATCAGTTCAGGACCCAACAACTGTCGTTCCCCTAATTCAGTCCAACAAGTAGGAGTACGACACCTACAACCATATAACGCTTCATAAGGTGCCATCTGAATAATGGATTGATAACTATTGTTATACGCAAACTCTACCAATGGTAGAAAATCCTCCCAACTACCTCTGAAATCGATCACACAACCTCTTAACATGTCTTCCAAAATCTGGATTACTCTTTCCGACTGACCATCATTTGAGGGTGAAAAGTCGTAATGAAGTTTAACTTTTACCCGAGCCTCATGCAAAGCTTTCCAAAATCGTGATGTAAACCGAGGATCCCGTCCGATATGATGAACCTTTGGTACCCATGCAACCTCACGATTTTAGATACATACTGATTTAGCCAACTTTTGCAACGAGTAATCCGCATTTAACCGGTAGAAAATGAGCGGTCTTCGTTAATCAATCTACTACCACCCGACAGAATCTTTCTTAGTAGGTGTTAAGGGTAACCCACTAACAAAATCCATCGTTATCCGCTCCCATTTCCATAATGGAATCTTTACTGGTTGCAACAATCCCGACGGTAATTGATGTTCCGCCTTTACTTGTTGACAAGTCAAACACTTTCTCACAAAATCAGTAACTTCCCGTTTTAACTTTGGCCACCAATACTGTTCACGGAGATCCCGATACATCTTATTTCCTCCGAGATGCATAGTATAAGGGCTACTATGCGCCACTAGAAGAATCATTTGCCTCAAATTTGAATTCTCGGGCATACAAACCTTTCCACGAAAACACAGTACACCTTCTTTGTTCAAACCAAAATCTCCTATTACACCACTTTCAGCTTGTCCTATTAAAGGACCCAAATTTTCATCGGATAATTGCTTTTCCTTGATTTGTTCCAACCACAGAGGCTTCACCTGAATTTCGCTAACAAACTGCCATCCTCATACAAACTGAGATGAGCAAACATTGCTTTTAACTCTGATACAACCTTTCGACTCAAAGCATCTGCCATAACGTTAGCCTTTCCAAGATGATACTCGATTGAGAAATCATAATCCTTTAACAACTCCACCCATCTCCGTTGTCTTAAATTCAAATCCTTTTGGGTAAGGAGATACTTAATACTTTTATGGTCCGTATAAATGATTGACTTCTCACCGTAAAGATAATGTCTCCAAATCTTTAATGCAAACACAATCATGACCAACTCCAAATCATGAGTAGGATAATTGACTTCGTGCGGCCTCAAGCGCCGAGAAGCATAAGCTACCACTTTTCCACTTTGCATCAGTACACATCCTAATCCCGTGTGTGACGCATCACAGTAAACAGTAAACTCTTTTCCACCTCTGGTTGAATCAATCTTGGCGTTTCATTAGAATCTTCTTGATTTCTCGAAACTTTCACGTTGTTTATCGGTCCATACATACGGTACTTCCTTAGTAACAACTTAGTTAGGGTGCAACAATCAACGAAAACCCTCAACAAAGTGTCTATAATAAGCGACCAAACCCAAGAAACTTTGGATCTCGACTCATCGACTTTGGCGGTTTCCAATCCAACTGACCTCTACCTTTCGAGGATCAACTCTTATTCCTTGGTGACACTACATGACCCAAGAAAGTCACTTTCTTCAACCAAAATTCACACTTACTGAATTTGGCATAAAGTTGCTTATCACGCAAAATTTGTAACACAGTGCGCAAATGAGAGTCATGCTCTTCTTTATTCCTCGAATATACCAAAATGTCATCTATGAACACTACTACGAACCGGTCTAAATAGGGCTAAAAGACTCGATTCATCATGTCCATAAATGCAGCTGGTGGATTAGTCAAACCAAATGGCATCACTAAAAACTCATAATGTCCATAGCGAGTTCGAAATGCCGTCTTATGAATATCTGCCTCCTTCACCTTGAGTTGATGATAACCCGATCTCAAATCAATCTTGGAAAAGATAGAAGCTCCTCTTAATTGATCAAATAGGTCATCGATTCTCGGCAATGGATACCTATTCTTGATCGTCAATTTATTCAACTTCCTATAATCAATGCACATACGCATCGACCCATCCTTCTTCTTGACAAACAAAATCGGTGCTCCCCACGAAAACACACTTGGTCGAATAAATCCCCGATCTAACAGTTCTTGAATTTGAGCTTTAAGCTCCGCTAACTCCTTCGGTGCCATTCTATAAGGAGCAATGGACACTAGAGCAGTTCCGGGTAAAAGCTCAATGCTAAATTCTACTTCCCGATCTGGAGGTAGACCCAGAAGTTCTTCGGGAAAGACATCTGGAAATTCTTTCACCATTCTTACACCTTCTACCGATAAATCCTTGGCATCCAAAGCACTGATGAATGCTAGGAATGCTCTATTCCCTTTTCGCACCAACTTTTCTGCCTTCAAAGCAGATACCACATTTGCCAAAAAGTTTCTTCGCTTGCCTATCATTATTATCTCTTTATCATCCACAGTCCTAATTAACATCCACTTTTCGGCACAATCCAATTGCGCCCGATGCTTCACCAACCAATCCATGCCGAAAATAAGATCAAATTCACCGAAAGGTAATTCCATCAAGTCTGCTAGAAATACCTCTCTTTGAATCTCTAAGGGCACATCTCTGAATAATTTATTCACTATTACCGACTGTCCTAAAGGACTAATTACCGTCATCTCTCTATCGGTAATCTCAGATCTAATATTTAGGTTTCTAGATAGAACACTAGCAACATACGAGTGGGTAGATCCGATATCTATCAAAGCGATAATGGTACATTAGAGATAAAAAACGTGCCGTTATCACATCGGTGCATCGCGAATCCTCACGACGCTCGACGGCATAGACCAATCTCGGTGTCTTGCCTCGTGTTACCTCTAACACCATTACCTCGACCGGTGCACCTTGTCCACGTTCATTACCATTACCACCACGGCACGGTCCACGACCTCTTGGTGGTCTTTGAGTACCTCTGGTGGTGAGCCTCGTGGTTCTGAGCTTCTGAGTCGTTTTAGTCCATCGAGGACAATTCTCAAACCGATGATCCTTAGATTCACATTTAAAATAGGCTCCAATTTTCCTCCAACATTCTTCGGGATGTCGTATACCACAATCGGCACATTCTCGAATCTGATTGGTCGTCACAGGTGCCCTAACTTGAATTGCTCATCATTCCGTGGCCTCTTTTGAAACCTTTTAGAAGAACCAGAATACTTAAAATCCCTCTTGCCTCTTACTTTTTCCCGATTCTGGCGTTCTGAAATCTTAGCCTCTTCGGCTATCTTAGCTTTCTCTACTAGCGAGGTAAAAGTCCACACTTGTTGTGGGGCTATTAGTACCCGCAACTCATCATTCAGTCCATCCTCAAAGCGTACATAGCGCTCATGATCAGTCTACACTATAGTACGAGCATAATGACTCAAACGAAGAAATTACGCCTAAAGTACTCTGATCTTACTTCCTTGAACCAAATTTAAGAATTCTTTCCTTCGGGCATCAACATAACTTGTCCCGATGTACTTCCCTTGGAAAGCAGTTTTAAAGAAATCCCTATTAACCAATGCAGCCTCGGTGCCTTCTCGGATAGTAAGCGACCATTGATATGCCTCGTCTCTTAACAAAAACATGGCTCCTCTCAATTTCTGCTCGACGGTGCATTCCAAATCATCCATAATTCATTCTACAGGCTCAAGCCAATATTCTGCCACATTTGGAGCTACACCAGAGACACCTCTAAAAACTTTTGCACCACTAGACTTGAGTCATTCCGATATTGATCTGTGAGTTACTGGCCCAGTTCTGGCTCCAGCTACTCTTTCTAAGACTCGCAACATTGCTTGAGTCAAAGCATTATCCTCATTCGTATGATCATGAGATCCAATTTCACTCGCGAATGACGTAGGTGCATCCATTTTCAGTATATTACCCGGTGCTTCAGATGCAACACCTCAGCCTCTACCACGGCCACGTCTACTGCGTCCACAACCACGTCCTCTAGAGCTCATATTGACTAATTCGCTTTAATCTGATTATAAGTTTTATGAATCAAGATATTATTTCAGTGTTTATTAATGATATTTTATGAGATATAAGAGATAGAGTTGTTTTCGTAATCACATCCTATAGTCTCGATCTCTATCATTTTTAACACCTAAAACTAGAAGTTCTAGAGTGTTCCTTAGGTCTCATCACAATAATAAACATTTAATAAACAAATACTTACTGAACATACTTGCTTGACTTGGTGCCGGATGCTCGTGGTGCCATACTACCTTTAAAACATAAAGTCTAGAAATTTAAGTGGTTTTTAACCAAAAATCATCGTTGAACCCAAACGACAGCCGAGTTTTGAAACCTGGCTCTAATACCATAAAATGTAACACCCCAAACCTGGCCTATGTATTAAGCCCGAATTTGACATGCCACACAAGTTTAACAAACATTCAAAACGTTTAACAATGTAGAAATCAAATTTCAAAACGATTAAGAACATTACTTTATCAAAAAATCAAGATTTATTTGAAATGCTTGTTTAAAAACACAAGAGTTTGTCGTTTGATATATAACAAGTAGTAATTGATAAAAACTTTAGATTTATTTAATTGGAATATTTCATCAAAAAGTTTTAAAAGAATTTCCTAAGTTTCTAGTTAAGAAAAACTTTTATTTTTATAAGAAAGTTATAGAAAATCATTTATGAAAAACTAAATCAATCCAACTTAATAAAACTAAAACATAAATAATCCATCCACATAATAAAATCCATATTTAAAAAGGCCTTATTACATCGCCAATAAAAAATAGTACTTAAAAATTATAAAAGAAGTCTCAAAGTTCTATGAACCATCATTTCTAGTATAGCCACCCCACGAAGTCATTTCCAAACCAAGTCTCCATCAATTGTTATTACCTGAGAGGGTAAAAATAATGGGGTGAGTTACTTAGAACTCAGTGTGTAACTCACTTACCATAGTCCACTAGCCAAGACCATTTAAACATTTATTTGGGCCTAAGCCCATTTCAAAATATAATAATTTAGTATTTAAAATAATAATGCAAATGATATGCAATTCCCAAAACCAAACCTAGATTTCCATCCGCTACACACCCGTGCCCAACCAAACACACTTGTGGGGAGCTTTAGTCACCCACCCACCATCACACATCAAGTAGGCTTTAAGCCCAATATCATATTTGTGGCAGCGACCATTTAAATAATTGTGGTAAAACCAACGATCTAGATTTAGACACGACCATTGTGTGAGTCACCTATCTAGAATTCTGGCATTAAGCCTTTCTTCTCTTCATCATTGATCCTAACCCATGCAATCATGTTTATGCATTACAAAATATTTGTAAAGAAAACCATATTCTAATTTATGAATTTTGGCCCATTAAAAACACATTTCACATATAGCCCAATTTATCCATTATCATAAATGGCCCAATTATAAATTTTCACATAAGGCCCATTTATCGATTATCACATGTGGCCCAAATTCTCAATTATCACATATGGCCCAATTTGCCAAATAACACATATGGCCCAAATTTGCCAAATAACACATATGGCCCAAATTTTCCAAATAACAAATAGGGCCCAAATTTACCAAATATCACATATGACCCAAATTTTCCAAATAACACATATGGCCCAAATTTTCCAAATAACACATATGGCCCAAATTTGCCAAATAACACATAGGGCCCAAATTTACCAAATATCACATATGGACCAAATTTGCCAAATAACACATATGGCCCAAATTTGCCAAATAACACATATGGCCCAAATTTCCAAATATCACATATGTCCCAAATTTACCAAATATTACATATATGGCCTAAATTTGCCAAATATCACATATATGGCCCAAATTTATCAAATATCACATATATGGCCCAAATTTATCAAATATTATCATTTTAGCCATTAAGGGCGATTTTAAAATTTTCACGATCCTAATCTCGATTTCTGATCTTAACACTAAAGTGTCAATAATACCATATTCTCCGATTTGTCCAACTTTGTGATTTTTAATCCAACTTTAATCGTTGTATAGTCATCTAACCCATGAGATATAGTGTGAGATTACACACCTGATTACGGTGAGAACTACACTCTCCCGCTCGTCGATATCTAAACACACATTACGAAGGATTAGAACACTAAAATTTGATATTAAACTATTCTAATATTGAACGATCTAAATCTTACCCTTGGAATCTCGAATAACCACTATTTACAATTTCTCTCCGATCAAAGGTTTAATACCTCGAGTAAACAGTGGTTCGGGATTACGTATGACTTTGAATATTTGATTTTCGCCGGATGAAGTTCCACAACCCGATGGAAAATCTCAGATTCCCGAAATAGTCCTTCTCTTAAACTTAGGGGGATTAATAGAACCACCCCTCTTTCGAGTACTATTTACTGCCCTTTTCGTCCCTATTCTGATTGTCTTCAAAGACAAAGAAACATTAGTCCTAACAATAAACTATCGAAAATCTTAAAACTAAAGACTTGAAAGTGTAATCGGTTTACCTTGAAAATCCTTTACCTTGACTGATGAAATCTCCTTTTTCACCCGATCTATAATAGCTATAATGACTTAAGATGTAGAAAAGAAATCAGCACTCCACTATACCACTACAAAGAAAGAAGAATTTCTTTGAAGGAGAAAATATTAAAATAAAAGAAAAGAATGATTCAGCTAAGGTTTTACCATCAACATTCGGCCATAATGAAGAATGAGAGAGAGGATGATATTTGAGAGTCTTTTCAAAAAGAATGAAAGAACAAAAAGAATAGAGAGAGAGTTTATGTATCTATTTTCCAAGGATGAAAGATGAACAAAGAAATAGGTTTTGAAGTTGGTGTATATTCGGCCAAAAGAAAGAAAAAGAGAATGAATTAGGTTTCTTCAAAGTTGCATGGTTTCGGCACAAAAGAGAAAAAGAAGAAAATGATACTAATTGATCAAAAAAGAAATGGCCAAACAACCAAAAATTTGCCAATGGTTACAAGTACATTCGGCTAGAGAAAAGGGTTTTGGAGAGAATGAAAAAATGCTCATGTTGCTAAAGAAATTGACCAAACTAGCTACTAATCCCTATCAAGCTACTAACAAAATTTCGGCCAACCTCCCTAGCCCCAAAAATCGTCCAAATACATGGACAATAGGCCATTAAAAAGTTTCCAAAACATCTTCCCTTAATCCAAGCCTTATGTCCCCTTATCATACCAAAACTTCTTGATTCCATACCTTAAGTTAGTACTTACCTTATTCCCTTAGTCTACTTTCCATAAATGAAAAAGTCCATCCTTACCATAAGTATTGCTTGACCGACACTTGCCATACAAGTGCAAAAATAAAAATCATCTAATTGCTATCCAAGGGATTCGAACATCTCCCCTCATGCAATTACTCATGCGCCAACACCACCTTGCCAATTACTCATCTTATGCTAAATTTAGACACTTAAATTTACTTAAACCTCAAAATCACTTGATCCACTTCAATTAAATACTCCTTACTAGAATTTATTCTAATTCCAAATAGTTCTCTAGTTCTCAAGTCTTCTCAAGACTATACTAAACATGAAAAATTTTACTATACACAAGTTAAGCACTAAAACATGCATCAAATAAATACTTCAAATTTTAGGATGTTACATAATAGGGTTGCCACCAGAACGAGAAGTGAAATTCTCTATAGATTTGATTTCGGGAACTACTCTGATTTCCATAGCTCCTTGCGGATGGCTCCTACAGATTTAAAGGAATTAAAGACACAGTTGCAAGAACTTGTTGACAGGGGTTTTGTTCGACCGAGTCATTCACCTTGGGGTGCTCCTATTCTGTTTGTGAAAAAGAAAGACCGGTCTTTAAGATTGTGTATTGACTATAGGCAACTCAATAAGGTAACTATAAAGAATAAGTACCTGTTACCCTCGATTGATGATTTATTTGATTAGCTAAAAGGTGCCATAGTATTCTCGAAGATTGATCTCCGATCAGGTTATTACCAGCTACGGGTAAAAGAGTCAGATGTGCCAAAGGCATCTTTCAGAACCAGGTATGGGCATTATGAATTTCTAGTTATGCCGTTTGGGCTGACTAATGCACCTGCAATATTTATGGATCTGATGAATCGGATATTCAGACCATACTTAGATAGATTTGTGGTAGTATTCATTGATGATATTTTGGTTTATTCTCGAGATGAATAAGAACATGAAGAACATTTGAGAATTGTGTTGCAAATTCTGAGAGAAGCAGTTATATGCTAAATTCAGTAAATGTGAATTTTGGCTTCGAGAAGTGGGTTTTCTTGGACATATTGTATCCGCCGAAGGCATCAGGGTAGATCCAAGTAAAATCTCAGGTATTATCAATTGGAGTCCACCGAAGAATGTATCTGAAGTTAGAAGTTTCTTGGGTTTAACTGGTTATTATCGGAGATTTGTACAGAGATTTTCTATGATAGCTTTTTCGATGACTTGATTATTGCAGAAAGATGTAAAGTTCGAGTGGACTGATGAATGTCAGCAGAGTTTCAACTGATTGAAAGATCTATTAACGAAATCACCTGTATTAGTGCATCCTGAATCGGGTAAGGAATTTGTTATTTATAGTGATGCCTCATTAAATGGTTTAGGTTGTGTCTTAATGCAAGAAGGTAAAGTAATAGCCTATGCTTCAAGACAACTTAAACCACATGAAAGAAATTACCCAGTACATGATCTTGAATTAGCTGCTATTGTATTTGCGCTGAAGATATGGCGGCATTACTTGTATGATGAGAAATGTCATATTTATACTGATCATAAAAGCTTGAAATATTTGATGACACAGAAATATTTGAATTTGAGACAGCGCAGGTGGCTTGAACTGATAAAGGACTATGATTTGATTATTGATTACCATCCAGGTAAGGCTAATGTTGTAGCTGATACTTTGAGTCAGAAATCTCTATTTGCTTTACAAGCTATGAATACTCGGTTGTCACTGACTAATGATGGTTCAATCATAGTGTAATTGAGAGCTAAACCGACATTTCTACATCAAATATGTGAAGCTCAGAAGAATGATGAGAAGTTACAGGTTAAACGGGCACAGTGTGAGTCAGGTACTGATTTTGAATTTTAGGTTAGGATTGATGGTTGTATGTTATTCAGAGGTAGGGTATCTGTACCTTAGAATTTAGAGCTCATATAGAAGATTCTACACGAGGCTTACAGCGGTACTATGTCTGTACATCCGGGAGTAATAAAATGTATAATGATCTAAAAAAGATGTATTGGTGGTCGGGAATGAAACATGATATCTCTGAGTTTGTATCAAGGTGTTTAATATGTCAGCAAGTTAAAGTTGAACATCAGGTACCTTCGGGGTTACTTCAGCCAATTACTATACCAGAATGGAAATGGGAAAGAATCACTATGGATTTTGTATCAAGGTTAGCATTGTCTCCGAGGAAAAAAGATGCTATTTGGGTGATTGTTGACTGATTGACAAAGTCAGCGCACTTTATTCTGGTACGTATAGATTATTCTTTAGATAAACTAGCTGAACTATCTGAGATTGTCAGGCTACATGGAGTGCCTGTCTCCATTATATTAGATAGAGATCCTCGATTTACGTCTCATTGTTGGGACAAATTGCAAGAAGCCTTGGGTACTCAGTTGTATTTTAGTACTGCATTTCATCCTCAGATAGATGGTGAATCTGAGCGTGTAATTCAAGTAGTGGAAGATATGCTCAAATGTTGTATACTAGAGTTTGAAGGTAATTGCGAGAGGTATCTACCTTTGATTGAATTTGCTTACAATAACAGTTATTAGTCCAGTATTAAAATGGCTCCCTACGAAGCTTTGTATGGTAGAAAATGTCGAACACCGTTATTTTGGACAGAGCTCAGTGAAAAGAAGATACATGGGGTTGATTTGATCCTGGAAATAGAAGAAAAAGTAAAGGTTATTCGAGATAGTTTAAAAGCAACTTCCAATCGCCAAAAATCATATGTTGATCTTACACGAAAAGAGATTGAATTTTAGGTCGGTGACAAGGTATTCCTGAAAGTGTCTCCTTGGAAGAAAGTTCTCCGATTCGGTCGAATGGGTAAATTGAGTCCAAGATTTATCGGGCCATATGAGATCATAGAAAGAATTAGACTGGTCGCTTATCGATTGGCATTACCAGTGGAACTTGATATAATCCATAATGTTTTTTATGTGTCTATGCTACAATGATATCGATCAGATCCTTCACATGTTATTTCTCCGACAGAAGTGGAGATTCAACCGTATATGACTTACAGTGAAGAACCGGTCAAGATATTGGCATGAAAAAAAAGGAGCTTAGAAATAAAAAATAAGTTTGGTAAAAGTATTGTGGCAAAAGCACGTGATTAAGGAAGGGACATGGGAACCAGAGGAGACAATGAGGAAACAATATCCAAACATCTTTACTAGTAAAATTTTGAGGACGAAAATCCTTAAAAGGGGGGGAGAGTTGTAATGGCCTAAATTCAAAGTTATCGGAACAATGGTTTTGTAACCATAAATCCGATTTAAAGAGAAATTTATTTTAATATTTTTGCATGAATATTTATATGATAGGAAAATCGTATTAAAATATCGATAGAAAAATTTTACCAATTTAGTGGTTAGTTAGAAAAAAAAATTATTGAAGGAATTGGGTAAAAACAAGGTATTGAGACCTTGATCTCATAAAATTGAGTAGGAAATATTTTTATAAATATTTATAAAATGTTAAAATTTCGTTAGAAAATTTTAACGTTTGGGTAGGTAATTAAATGAAAATGACTAAATTGAAAAGGGTGTAAAAGTTACTAGAAGGATTAAATAGTTCAATTGTCAAATGAGGAGAGATCTAAAGAGAAAATAAGCCCAAATGAGATATTTTGGGCGGCATAAGCTGAAAAAAAATCAGGAGAGTTACTGAAATAAGGGCAAAATAGGAAAATAACAAAATTTACTAAATAAAAGTAGGGCTAATTTGGAATATCTAGAAATTTCTTCACTCTCATCAGCCAAAAACGCCATAGGAGGGTTTTCTAAGCTGGTATATCATAATTTTTTCACCAAGTAAGTTAATCCTTGCCTATTTCTTGTAATTTTTGTGTTTTTAAGACTTTTACAACTAGGTCCTACTATTAAATTCATTAGTCTTTGATTTCATGGATGAGATTGAAAGTTACCATGGTTGAGTGCTGTAAGTTTATGATGAAATAGAATGAAATTGAAGCTTTAATTTGTTTATGAGATGATTTTATTAGGTAATTTCAATAGAAATTGATTTTTAGGACCTGATTGTGAAAATGTTTGGAATTAAGTCTATTACTGAAATTCTGATTCCCAAAGGTTATAAAGTAGTTTAAAGTGATAGAATAAAGTGTTAATTGAGAAAAATCGGCTCAATTGAGAAGTTAATTGAGTAGGGACGAAATTATCATTTATTAAAAGCTTAGGGAAAAAATGATAATAAACAGTTTGCACTAAAATAGTTTTGAATAGTAGTAGTAGACTAACTTTGAAAAATCACCATAAATTTTAGAAATATAATTAGAATATGAAAAAATATGAAATTAAATCTTATTGAGTCTAGATTCTCATAAAAGAAACCGTGTAAGAAATAGATTTGTAAATCATGAGATATAATGAATTTTATGAGACAAGCTCGAGAATGAATTGGGGCTCCCTATTCTGAATTTAAATATCATAAAAAATTGGATAAAAATAATTATGTCTTAAATTTATATGTTTAGAATCCTAAATGAGTCTATTTTTAATATAAACAAATGGGAACATCATCCAAATCCTGTATGAGGAGATAATTAATTTTTAGTGAACAAGGGTTAGAACTATTGGACAACAGAACATGGGTGACTTTAAAGAATAAACTGTATTTATTGGCTAAACAAAAAATTCTGAAAATTTTATGGTAAGAAGATATGTGAGCCTAGTTTCAGGGAAAATTAGCAAATCCTAATTTGGAGTTTTGTATCTTAAGATAAAAATAATTTAGTTATTATGACTCAAGTAGACAGCTTTGAATGAACTAAAAATAATAATAGAATTATAGAGAATGCTACATGTGAACATGAAATGTGTAATAGGCCAATTTTGCCTGGCCCGATTGACCCATTTAACCAAAGACCAAATCAAAATAAACCAAAAATAAATTAAAATCCATATCAGTCCATAGTCCAATTATAAGGGGCCCAGATTAGGGCCCAAATAAATTAAACCACTACCCAATTTCTAAACCCAAATCTAACAAAACCCGTTCCCAAATTAACCCAAAACATACAGGCCTAATAGAGCCCAATGCTAATTAGGCCCAAATGGCCCAAATTGCTGATAGCTCTAGAAACCCTTAGGGTTCCAGAAGCTGTCCAGCGCCGCAGCAGCCTTCCCCGCGTGTGCTTCCACGCACACCGCTGCTTGCGCCTCCGTACGCCACATCTGCACCTCCGTATGCCACGTCTGCCAGCTACACCTACGAAAAGGACACACCACGATAATAGAGAGCAGCAAATAAAAAAGGAAAAACATTTGTAATTTTTTCATTTTTCTGAATCTCGATTTCAGCTTTAAAAGGCCGAAAACAAACCATTGTATGGGTTACGCTCACAATTTTACGCATACAGAAATATAGAGATACAGAAATCAGAATAAAAAGGTGTTCCTTTTGTTTTTTGGTTCTATTGGCATTTGATTTACTTCTTCCTTTGCATGTGAATAAAATGAATAAAAGAAAAGGTATTTTACCTGTATATCACTGTCGCCGGATTCCTACACGCTTCATTGAAATCGAAGCTCGAGTGGGGATTCAGGATTGAAATATTTGCGTGTTAACGCGAAAAAGGGGTTATTTTTGTAATATCCTAGATTTAGGGGTTATGCGTTTAATGCATAATTCAAGTGATAGCATGCCTCAGTGCATGGTTGGATGAGTTTTAGGGGATCCTAAAACCCTAGGGTATAGGAGAGTGCTTTAGGGAAATTTTGTTTTTAAGTGTTAGTTAAGGGGGAGCTAAGTTAAGGAGGCTTTAAGGAAATTTGTGGGGGAGTATATGACACAAGTAACCGGTTGGCAAAGTGGCAAGGAGGCACCACTTAGGGCTTTGGAAGGTGACGCCACAAGCATTGAAAGGGGGCTTAGGTTCGAATCCCATGGATGGACTTAAGGTGACTTTTATTTTGCATTTGTATGGCATGTGTTGGTCAAACATTAATTACGGTAAGGTTGGACTTTATCTTTTATGGATAGTAGACAAGGGAATAAGGTAAGTGTTAACTTAAGGTATGGAATCAAGAAAATTTAGTATGATAAGGGGACATAAGGCATGAATCAAGGGCTTTGTGGATAGAATTGCTTGATGTTGGGGATAGAATTTCTTAAACTTTGGGAAAGTAGAGGATTACAAGGCATGTATCAAGGTGGGATGTTGGCTGTGTACCTCACCCTGGCAGATGATAGATGTGTGCATCACCGTGGATTGAGGATGACCTAGGGTCACCTCGAGGATATTGATATGTGGGGTCACTTAGGTGATCGGTGGCTTAGCCACGGCCTCGGGCAGCAGGTCTGCCAAGGTAGGTGTGTAACGGATGGATACTAGGTTGGGCTGGGCTTCATGTTGCATATTTATGTATGTGGACTGTGTGGATATGGGCTACGCCCATATGTGGAGACATGTGAAATATCTATGCACTGAGTTTGTTTGACTCACCCAAATTTTCTTACCAACATCGCAGGTGATTCGTAATGCTTGGACCAGGTCGGAGCGGATACAAAGGTGGCCCATGCAGAAGATGTTTTACTAAATTTTACGTACTTTATATTTTAAGTAGTTTTGGAATAATTATTTGATGTAATAAGGGCCACTTAAATTATTTGTAACTTTATTTATGGTTTTGAAGTTTAACCTATTATTGAGCTAATAATTGGCAATATTTTGAATCAACTTATTTTATAACAACTTATAATAAAGCTTTTAAATTCGGATAATTTGTACCAATAAGGTTTTACTTGGAATCTTAAATGTGAAATGTTTTTACCAACGGCAACAAATTTCATCTTTTATTTTTAAGTAAAAATCTTTTCCAACGTTTTTCGCAGTGACATACCAGATCCGATCAAGGCTCGTGGGCCGGGTTTGGGGTGTTACAATTTGGTATCAAAGCCCGGTTCAAAACTCGCCTTTGAGGGTTTTGGGCCCAAAAACATTTTTTTAAGGTGGGCTTTTCAAAGATTTGGGCTTTCATAAATTTTTAGGTTTATTGGGCATGGCTTTGTATCTCAGGCCAAGTCCACCGGTAAGTACTTCTTATTGTTGTGTGAATTATTATATGATTGGTATGTGGGTATGATGGGAACGTAGATTAGTGTATTAAGTTATTGAACTTTAGGATTAGCTTACTCCAACACAGAATTGCATAAAATTTTAAAGCCTAATTAAACAAACCTATGAGTAAGTCGCCGAGTTAGGGTGTGGCAACCATTGTGCGCATGTCTAGGATTGGTTTTGGTGGGAGCTTGGTATTTAAGCAGTCCTAGTGACTCACCTCCTCTCCACTCGAACCCTACCTGGTGCGTAGTAACAGTTCACCCTAACCAAGAGGACTTATTCACGGGCTAAACTCGATAATTAAAACCCGAAAGGGACTAGTCATACTGTTTTATAAAAACCTTAAGTTTTCAAAATTACTCCTTTGATTTGTAAAACCATTTTATACTTGGAAAATTTTTGAAATATTTCCAATTTACAAAATTACCCAAATACCCCGGGTGTAAAATTACCAAAATGCCCTTGGTTTATAAAATTACCATACTACCCACGACTTTTGTAAAAACATTGTTACATTAGAAAAATACCAAAAACTCCTATTTTACAAAATAGTAAGATACTCTAATTTGGGAAAATTTACTAAAATGCCCTTGACTTCCAAAATTACCAAAATAACCCCGATTTCTGAAATTTTGCAATACCGTTAATTTGGAAAAAATTTCAAAATAACCTCAAGTTTGAAAATTTTGGTAAGCCTTTGATTTGTAAAAATTTTTGAATTGACCTTGGTTTATTAATAAAATACCCCTATAGGACAAATGACGAAATTACCTCTGGGTTGGGAATGGACAAAGATGCCCAAAGAAAAGCAATGAATGTTGTAGATGAATGAATGTGTCTCTATTGATAAATGAATGTGACCCTCTGAATTAGAATAGTGAACTTGAGCTGGAACTTTGGCTGATCGAAAGAATTACTCCTAAAACTTCTTGTCATAAAACTGTTCGCGGTTAATCAAGTGGAACACAAGTACTGATGCATAAAACATCTTAATCAGACTAAAGCACGATCGTAGATATGAGCTCTAGGGGACGTGGTCATAATGTACGAGGACGCGGTAGAGGTAGAATGGTTGTATCGAAACCCGTTAGATCAGGTCAAGGGTCTGAGAATGAGGTACCACCACCACCACCAGCTGTTGGTGTGGAGCAAAGCAAGATCGACGGCGATGATCTTTGTATCGCAGGCGGTCTTGTGAGTTTTGGAGATGGTGGCGAGAGCGGTGGAATTAGGGAGCTCGTAAATCGGTGCGGCGACTTTGAGCCAATGGAGTGAGGTGTTAAGTGGCGTGTCTGGTGTGGCACCCAAGATCTTCTTGAGTATTGGTTGGAGGCGACCGAATGGATTATGGATGAGCTTGATTTAACGGCTAAGGAGAAAGTGAAAGGAATGGTGTCGCTTCTTCGCGATGAGTCATATCAGTGGTGGTTCACAGTTTGAGATGGTGCTACAGCTGAGGATCTCACTTGGGAGTACATTAAGGCGGCTTGCCAGAAGAAGTA
Source organism: Gossypium rotundifolium (assembly GCA_025506655.1). NCBI lineage: Eukaryota > Viridiplantae > Streptophyta > Magnoliopsida > Malvales > Malvaceae > Gossypium > Gossypium rotundifolium. The sequence goes on along the minus strand of CP106729.1, from coordinate 162,945,070 downwards.
TGTTGATACTCATTATATTGATGCGCAGACAAAGGCTTTTCTGGGACTAGTTCAAGGGAACAAACCCGTGGCAGAGTATGAGGCTGAATTTCTAAGGTTGAGCCGGTATGCTCGAGGAGTAGTGGCTACGGAGCATGAGTGATGTGTCTGATTTGAGGACGGACTGAGAGATGACCTGAAGCTGTTGATAGCTCCACAGTAAGAGTGGGAGTTTGCCGTATTAGTAGAAAAGGCTAAGGTAGCCGAAGGAATTAAGGACTCTGTAAGACATAACAGAGATAAGGATAAGAACCAGGATAAGAGGAGTTTTGGACGTTCAGAATTGTCTGGGAGCCTTCAAAAAAGACCGAGGGTTGAGAATTTTGCTCGTGTTGCTAAGCTAGCTACTGGAAATCTGGACCGTCCGTGTGCTCGGTGTGGAAGGTATCATGTTGGCGAGTGTTGGAATCGGGATCGAGAGTGTTTTAGGTGTAAGTCTAAAGCTCATTTGATTAAAGATTGTCCTCAGGATCCGAATAGGGCTCGGACAAGTGGGTCGTGGTGGTGTGCAATTGGGAGAGGTGGTCGACAAGCGATGAGGGTCGTGGTTGAACCATGGAGGAAATAGTTGGGCCAAGGTCGTGGAGCACCAGCGGAGGAGTGAAGGTATGAGATCGAGGCGACCAAGGTTGGTTTATGCGACCAAAGCGTCGCGAGGAGGAAGATGTGCCAGAGGTGACAACGAGTACGTTCCTCATTTCTGGAATACCCTTTATTGCCTTGTTTGTTATAGAGCTAGTTCGTTCATGTGTTGCTAGTGAAGTGTATGGAACCTTGAATGCGAATCTTGATATGGTATCTAGGGAAATGTGCTAGTTTTATTAAGATCGAGTCTTGAAGATAGCGTAGTGTTGTGAGTTAGGACGACGATTGTTCGTTAGTAAGTAATTTCGAGGACGAAATTATTTTTAAGGAGGGTAGAACTGTAATATCCTAGATTTAGGGGTTATGCGTTTAATGCATAATTCAAGTGATAGCATGCCTCAGTGTATGGTTGGATGAGTTTTAGGGTTCCTAAAACCCTAGGGTATAGGAGAGTGCTTTAGGGAAATTTTGTTTTTAAGTGTTAGTTAAGGGGGAGCTAAGTTAAGGAGGCTTTAAGGAAATTTGTGGGGGAGTATATGACACAAGTAACCAGTTGGGAAAGTGGCAAGGAGGCACCACTTAGGGCTTTGGAAGGTGACCCCACAAGCATTGAAAGGGGGCTTAGGTTTGAATCCTATGGATGGACTTAAGGTGACTTTTATTTTGCATTTGTATGGCATGTGTTGGTCAAACTTTAATTAAGGTAAGGTTGGACTTTATCTTTTATGGATAGTAGACTAAGGGAATAAGGTAAGTGTTAACTTAAGGTATGGAATCAAAAAAATTTAGTATGATATGGGGACATAAGGCATGAATCAAAGGCTTTGTGGATAGAATTGCTTGATGTTGGGGATAGAATTTCTTAAACTTTGGGAAACTAGAGGATTACAAGGCATGTATCAAGGTGGGATGTTGGCTGTGTGCAGCACCCTAGCGGATGATAGATGTGTGCATCACCGTGGATTGAGGATGACCTAGGGTCACCTCAAGGATATTGATATGTGGGGTCACTTAGGTGATCGGTGGCTTAGCCACTGACCTCGAAAGCAGACAGTGTGCCAAGGTAGGTGTGTAACGGATGGATACTAGGTTGGGTGGGCTTCATATTGCATATTTATGTATGTGGACTGTGTGGATATGGGCCAAGCCCATATGTGGAGACATGTGAAATAACTATGCACTGAGTTTGTTTGACTCACCCAAATTTTCTTACCAACATCGTAGGTGATTCGTAATGCTTGGACCGGGTCGGAGTGGATACAAAGGTGGCCCATGCAGAAGATGTTTTACTAAATTTTACGTACTTTATATTTTAAGTAGTTTTGGAATAATTATTTGATGTAATAAGGGCCACTTAAAGTATTTGCAACTTTATTTATGGTTTTGAAGTTTAACCTATTATTGAGCTAATAATTGACAATATTTTGAATCAACTTATTTTATAACAACTTATAATAAAGCTTTTAAATTCGGATAATTTGTACCAATAAGGTTTTACTTGGAATCTTAAATGTGAAATGTTTTTACCAACGACAACAAATTTCATCTTTTATTTTTAAGTAAAAATCTTTTCCAATGTTTTTCGTAGTGACATACCAGATCCGGTCAAGGCTCGTGGGCCGGGTTTGGGGTGTTACATCTTTTGTTCCATCCGACGTCGTCGTTGATTCCTGAGGTGTAGGGTAGTCGAATGGTCATTTGGGGAGGCGGATTAAAGAGAAATCTGAGGCGTAGGATTAAGTTTCTTTTCTTATCTATTTAATGAGGCTGATAACTTACAATTAGGTTTAGTTTTGGGTTTTATTAATGCACAGGAAACGACACCGTTTAGGCCTGATTCAGTGTCTTTAAAACGGTGTCGTATGAGGCGACCCGACTTGACCCGATCCAGTACCCATAGGATCCACGTGTTTTTGCGGTGATGGGATAATTGCGCTCTCAGTCCCTCTTATTCGTGTTAAGCTTTAATTAAGCTTCCTTTTATTTCTTTTGTTCTTTTTAATTTTGCCCAAAGATTTGCGTGCCTTTTTAAATTAGACCAATTTGTGTGCTGCGTTTTAATTACGGAATATTTGCTAGTTTAATCCTCGATCATTTGTGTGCATTACGTTTTTGTCTTTTTCGCTTTCTTTTTAATTTATTACTTTTAGCTCTCTAATTTTGTTTTGATTTTAATATAGTCCTTAAATTATTTTATTTGATTATTTGTTTACTATTTTTTAACTATCTTTTTTAAAAATTAATATTATATATTATATATTTTTATGGTTCTAGATATTATTTCTCCATTTTATTTTCATTAAATTTTTATAAATATATTCTTTTTATATACATATATACAATTTATATTAAATTATTTTTATGTATATATATTATTGATTTTGTACTATTTTATGTAAATATTTTCTTTTAAATTTATTCACGTATGTATATACATATATATTCTTTTAAATTTATTTATTGTATATAATTTGTTCTTTTAAAGAACCTTATTTTAAATCATATGTTTATTTATTCTAAACATTTTTACTTTATATATATATATATACATTATTTTATATCATGTTTTTATCACGTGTATATTATTTAGATTGACACATATTATTTTATGTATATATCATCGATTTTTCTTGTATTAATTGGTTTGCCATTGTATGTACCCAAATTCATTCCCTTCAAATTTCATATGACAATCATTCATTAGTATAATATTTTATCCATGTATATTATTCATGTTTGTAATCTTGTTTATTTGCATTATCACATTGTGATTCAAACTTTAACATCTTGATTGATATTAGTAGTTCCATTGTTATTTCGAATAATCAAAACAAACACGTTTTGAGTCCATTTTATAATTGCTTAGTAAAAAATTTCAAAATAAGACAATGCTTGTGTTTGGAGGTTTCGAGAAAATCGTGCCCTAACTTATTGGGTTCCGATTCTTCTTATTAAAACCTAGCAACCGAGTCCTCTTTTCTTTTCTAAATTGAAATATTTTATAAAAAAACTTATTCTCGGGAATTTGAAACATTGCGCCCTAACTAACTGAGTGTGATGTTTTATCATCTCGAGATAAGAATTTCAAAAAAAAACAAAGGCAATATTCCGTATTCGGGAATCCGAGGGATCGTTCCCTAACGTGCTGGGTTTCGATTTTTCGTTTGACCAAATAACTGAATATCCTTTTAAAATTCATTCGTGTTTTCTTGGTTCTAAAATAAGGCAATGTTTCGTGTTTGGAAATTCGAGAGATCGTACCCTAACGTGCTGGGTTTCAGTTTTTTGTTTGACCAAATAATTGAATATCCTTTTAAGATTCCATTCGTGTTTTTCTTAAATTAAAAACAAGGCAATATTTCGTGTTTGAAAATTCGAGAAATTGTACCCTAACATGCTGGGTTTCGATTTTTCGTTTGATTCCAAATAACGAAATACCCTTTCAAAATCTCAATTCACGAGTTTTGAGGATTTTGGGATGATCTAGAACTCGAAGACTTAAATTATTGCATCCTAACATGCTGGATGTGATATTTTAGTCCTTTGGACCCAGAGAATCTTAATATTCAAACTCGAGTATCTTCAAATGGGTCAAAGAAGGTCGTAATTTTAAAATCTTTCAATTCTCGACGTTAGGACATTAACTAATCAACTAGGTACCAATTTTGAGCATTGCGAGGGTGCTAATCCTTCTTCGTCACGTAACCGACTCCCGAACCTATTTTTCTTGGAATCTCGTAGACCAAAATTCTTGTTTTAATAAATCAAAATGTTTTATTAAAATAATCCATCTCAAGGTGATCCGATCACACCTCGAATAAAAGATCGATGGCGACTCCATTTGTCATTTTAAAGTCGATCCCCGTTTTTTAAACTCGAAAAAATGGTTTTGACAAAATGTATTAAATTGATGATTAAATTTATTTATTTAGATACGGAAAACACAAATATGAAGATAGATCAAGGAAAGGAAAAAATCTCGGATTAGTAGATTTTTGTATACGAACAAGTATCGAGGTAAGTTCATGTAACTTGAATTATATTCTTAAATGCTTGAAATGTATGTTATTGATATGAATATAATTTGAATTTTCATTGTATGAAGATTGATGATACATTGATATATTTGATAAAAAGGGGAAGAAATCCAGATTGAATGAAAGGAAAATTTGATGGATCTCTGAAAAGGAATTGGCGGTAAAAAGGATCTAGCCTGGACGGGTGATCCTATCCTGATATAGCCCTCTCGAAGAATATGTGGAAAATGGATTTAGCCCGGATGGGTAATCCGAACTAGGGTCTGAATTTAGCCTGGACTGGTAATTCAGATCCAAACTCATTAGAGTAATTGTCGTTGAAGGGGATTTAGCCTGGACTGGTAATCCCAACAATACTCTATGAGTTTATATTACAGGGGATTTAGCCTGGACTGGTAATCCCATTGTAAAGATGAGGTTCGCTGGAGTGTGCTCTCTGAAATGGAATGTGTGCACATGAATATGAATTGACGGACCCGGATTTGTACACTAAAGTGTACCTCTGAAAATCCATCAAAATTCTGAGAAATTCAACGGGATAAATATGGAAAAATAACAAGGAAATGGAAATCATGGTATTGATGAGCTCATCAATCATGGTATATATTATTGATACATGGAAATTATTGGATTAACTTGAATGTTGAGTTTGTGCATGTTAGGGTAATAATGCATTGAATGGATATATGAATGCTTATTGCTTTGTATTGAAGCTTACTAAGCACAAACTGCTTACGCTGTTTCCTTTTCCCCTGTTTTGTAGTGTTAAGAGCACGGAGGTCGGATTCGGTCGGAGACACATCACACTATCAACCCCAAGATTTCGGTATATAAAAAAACTTTATTTTGGAAATCAAAGGCATGTATAAGCTAATAAAGTAAATGTTAATATGAAATGAATGTAAGGTCAACCATTGGTATGGCTAACAAATCTTGGTTTTGGTATGTGATGAGGTTATCTTATAAATATGCATGAATCTATTTTGAAAATATGTTGAAAAAAAATTGGATTGGTTGATGTGGATTGGTCTCAATTAAAATTTGCAGGGAAGGCTAGATATCTATAAAGGGACTATATTGAGTAAAAAAATTAAAATTAATTCGTAAACTCTGGTAATGCCTCGTACCCTATTCCGACAACGAATACAGGTAGGGGGTGTTACACAACATGCTTATAACCTCTAACCTTACTCCATCAAAACATACCAATTCAACTAATTATACTTTTACTAAACATACATTATTTTTGTACCAATTCACAAGCAAGGTACCAATTCCACAAACTTCATAATATGGTCATTCACATATCGATCCAAAGAACTCAAATATCAATATATATGCATATATAAGCACATAACCAAATTCACCAAATTAAGCCAAACTCTCATGGCTATATTTACAACTCAAAATATAGACATTTACAAACCAATTCATTTGGTCAAGTCATTACCAAAACATAACCAACATGAGTCAAATACCTATACATGCCATATACTTAAAGCATAGTTTCAAAAGTACCAAAGAGCCAGTGGATAGTGTGGTGAAGTCTTCGATGATCCCCTAACCCGAGCTAGCTTTGAAATCACTATAAAACATGGAAAAGCAACAAAGTAAGCTATATAGCTTAGGAAGTTCGTATGTTAACAGTGAGAAACTATCATCATTCATTAATCATTCATACAATGAAAAACAATGTACAACAATTCTATTAAATTTCAAGCTATCAAATGATCATTCATATACTTACCAAGGAACTCATCAATTTCATAGTTTTCAATACTCAATTCATTTCTATACGTACATGTGCCATCTCGTACTAATCTCATACTCAATCACATCCTTCATTTACCCGTTGAACCATTTGAAATAGAATTCGGATACTCAAGGTCTCACTTGATAAGTACCTATACCATGGCCCGAAGCCAAATCAAGGTAACTTATCTGAAATTCTAATATCATGGCCCAAAGTCAAATCAGCCGGTATGCATTGCCCGAAGCCAAATCGATTTATCTTGCACACATAGTGATAAATCATGGCCCGAAGTGTAACATCCGGGATTTAGGGGCTTTGCATCTTTTGTGTTTTCTACGTATTAATGTGTTATGCTTGTTGTTTTGATATGATTGGGGGCTTCGGGAAGTTATGGGGTTAAGCCGAAGCTTTAGTGGAATTTTAATCTTAGGTACTTTAAGAGGGGATAGCCGAATAGGAGTAGGACTTAAGGGGTTGTTGTTGCATTTGGTGATACAAGCAAAGTGTTGGTAAGGTGGTAAGGTGACACCACTTAACATGCAGGGAGGTGGCGTCACAAGGGGGAAGCTGAGAGGGAGGAGGTTCAAAACTCTTAAGCAGCAAGGGAGTATTATTTTTGGCTCAGGCAAGGGAGATGGTTGGATGGCAATCAAACTGTGGAGGAGAGAGGTAGGACTTGGTCAAGCATTTCAAACGAATGGTGGAGAGAAATTTAAGCAGTTTGAATAATTCAAACTGGTTTGAATGAGTGGAAAAGAGGAAAGCAAGGAGAGAATGAAGGGGCGACATAGTGGGGGAGTGCTAGCCAAAATTTTGTAGGGTGTGAGAGGAGGGGAGCATTCATTTTTGGGTATTAGGAGTGATTGCCGGATTTTGGTGGTATTAGGTAGCTTGTGTGTGTTGATTTTCGACATTGGTGAGTGTGCTTTTCATTCTAAGTTACCCATTCTCTTTTGCCAAAATTTGCTTAAACAATTTTCACTCTTTTATTCTTTTATGACCTATAGCCAAAACTAGGAGACCAAGGTTGCACATTTCTTTTCATTTTCTTTTTCTACCCCTTTCTTAAAAACTCCATAATCGAAAACACAGTTGTTGACTCTTACGATTTTCAAGTTCTTCTTTTCTCGTTATCTTTTTTTAAATCGAAAGCACTGTTCTTCCCCTCCTATTCTTTTCCTTATCATTCTTTTCTCTTGATCTTCTTCTCTCTTTGGTGTTGTTTAGTGTGCTGAAACTCCTAAGCCTCCATCAAAGCTCTTTTGGTTTCATTTTTGGCTTTTGCATTCTATTCTCCTCCATTCTGGTTCATAGCCGAATCATCACCTCTGGTATTGGTAAGTCCTTTGTTGTTTATTTTCTGTTACTTCTTGTCTTTCTCATCTTTACTCTAGGCCAAATCATTTTTCTTAATCTCTCTTTGGGGCTTTGTTTTTCACTCTTCTTCCCTTGTAGCCGAATCTTCTCTGTCTTAACTGTGGGTTTCAAATCCTGAAGATAATCGAAGGTAGGTAGATGATGTGGTATTTTGGCCGAATGGTGAAAGGAGGGCTCGTGTCCCCTGTTTGGCCAAAAGGCCACCTCTTTAACCTATCCTCTTTTCAATCGAATCTCATCAGGTATTTGTTTAGGTGCGATCAACGTCCTAATCCAAGTCTTCTGTAGCATCCCAATTTAGGGGTTATGCGTTCATGCCTAATTCGAGTGATAGTAGGCTTGGAGTATGTTTGGGCAGGTTTTAAGGGTTTCGGGAACCTTAAATTATAAGGGGATGCTTTGGAAAAAAAATTGGATTTAGGTTGGAAAAAAAATTGGATTTAGGTGTAAAAAAAGGGGAAACTGGGCAAGAAGGCCTTAAAATAATTTTACGGAGTTTAAGACACAAGAAAGGCATTGGCAAAATGGCATGAAGGCGCTGCTTGGGGCTTGGGAAGGTGACGCCTAAGGGGTCAAAGGTTTGAGCTGCTAAGGCAGCAATTTTGTTTTATCTTTGCGCTAATTAGGGGACTCGGCCAGGTATGCTTATAAATAAATGGCCAGGTTATTGGACATGAAAGACCAGTTGGCAAAGTGGCACTCATGCGCCACTTAGGCGCTGAAGGAGAGCAAGTATATTTGGTTCGAGTGGGCGTGACATTTGGCATTTAATTTTGTTATTTGGTGATGAAATTTGAGGTAAGAAGGGTTTAAAGATAAATGTTGGGGCTTTATGGCATAAAAATCAAAGTGGTAGAATGGCTGAAGGCGCCTTGAAATCTTTGGTTTCCCAGTCCTGCGTTCGAATCAGGAAAGGCTGCGGTGGGGTTTTCTTTTCTTTGTTGGCATGAAGAGGTGGCGTGAAGGTGGAGGGCACCGGGAGCTACTTGTTGTTTTATTTTATTCGGTTGGTAAGTAAGTGATAATTTATTTTATTTATTTTGATAATTGTAGGATTATTTTATTTAGTTTAAATTAGTAAATAAGAGTTGTGATTGGTTTATTTGAATTTGATAAGGAGATAGAATATGGGATAAATTGGAGAAGAGGACTAATTCAAATTAGATTGAATTAGTATGTGGTGTGATTTTGGAGTCTTCAAGGGAGGGTGCCGAACTCTTTAAATAGGGGAGGTGCTCACCTTTTGCCTTTTCCCATTTGCCCTCTTGCGAATTTTGCTTCACAAATTCTCCATTTGTTCTCCTCATTTCCCCTAAGCCGAAACCTTCATTGCTATCTTCCTTCTTTCCATTCTTTTTTTTAATCCTTGGCCGAAATCACTCACCCTTTCATCTCTTCTCTTCCATTTGGTGCTAAATCAAAAGTGCACCCTATACCTTTCTTTCCTCTTTAAAACCTTTTGGCAAAACCCTATTCCCTTTCCATTGGGTTTCTTTTGTTAGTCGAATCTACACCCCACCCTTGTGCCGAATTTCCTTTCTTCAATTTGGTAGCACCTTGGCGAATATTAGCATAGATCTCTTGGTTTTTGTTGCAATCGTTGTTGAAGGTACTCTAGGATTTTGAGGTATTGATCAAGCCTCAGTTGCTAGCAGTCGACTTGGTAAGTGGTGGTAAGGGTTTATACTGGTAAGTTATGTATTTGGTATTCAATTAAGACTAAGGTTGTTAAGTATTTGATGATAAGGCCGATTGTAGAGGAGAAGAGCCTAACGCAGGAGACTTTCTTTGGAGTGGTTTAGTCAGCGTTTGCGGAAGCATTGAGTAGCGCTTCGGGATCTCAGTATTTGGTAAGGATGTTATTAGGTGATCTAAATTCAATAATAGTGGATTATGACTTTGTTGATTAATCGTGTGGTTACGATTAAGTATAAATCGATGGATGCGAGTGCCGATCAAGAGGAGAAAGGAAAGCTCCCATCCGAAGTTCAAAAGAGATCGGTTTACACATGCGAGATTGGCCACGGGGTGTGGCGTCAACGGAAAATGATAGGCAAATAACGGTAGTCTCGCTAAACGATAGCGTCGGGATCGAAGGTTTAGAGCTTCAGGTCATAAGGTGTGTAGTTAGCCGTTGTTTCGGGATTTGTGTGATATTTGCCTGTTTAATATGTTTGTTAACAAGTGCAGTAAATGTAAAATTGATACCCTTGAAAGGGGTATGATGACAACCAGGTTAGTAGCAAATTGGCTAATATGTGATAGTTGATTTTAACTATGTGAGCATGCCTATATTTGTGAATATCATGTACATGCATCATCTCGACATCATATTATGTTACATGTGCATGGGTGGGTTTTTGAAAGAAGGTGCGGGTGTACTTGATGCGTGGTTGATGTCGACTTTGTGCTACATCGTGGATTGGCGCCGACCGAGGTCGCGTTGTGGATCTTTGCGATTTAGTTCGGCGTGGTTACCTTGATTGATATCGACTTTATGCCATATCGTGGCTTGATGGATTCTTTGAGTGCTCCATCGTGGTTTGATGTTAGCTATCACGCTACATCGTGGATGGCATTGGTTGCTTTTTGGAGGAAAAGGAGAGGGTGACTCGATAGTCCCCGGTGTGTGGTAGAATTTGGATAAGGGGTGTGTAGCGGATGGACCCTAGGATTGGGTTGAGTTTCATATTGCATGGTTTTGTTATAAATTGATATGGAAATGGGCCAAGCCCAATATGGAATATGAATAGGTATGTTTTGAGAACATACGTGGAAATGGGCCAAGCCCAGTAATCAGTGAATTAATAAGGAAAGGGCCTAGCCCAGTGCTTGAATATGATTTGATTATGGGCCAAGCCCAGATCGTGGTAATGTCTATATGATTATGTTTACATGTTGCATTTAATAATTGGGTTGACTTGTGGCTAACATGTGGGTGGATTTCGATGGTTTTAATTACACACTGAGTCCGTGTGACTCACCCAATTATTTATCCAACATCACAGGTGACATGTTGATCGGACCGGGTCGGAGAGGATGCAAGGTGGCCCATGCAGAAGGAGATTAATTTAATTATTTTTAAGCAATTTTAATACTAAGTGTTTTGTTTAATATTGGTTGTAATAAGGGCCACTTTTATTTAAGGTGTTCTATTTATGATTATTGAAGTTTATATTATATTTAGATATATCTTTTTCCAAATAGTTTATATTATAATAAAGCATAATAAAGTTTTAATTCACATATTTTATAACGGGCTTATATTACTAAATAATTTTTAATGGACACATTTTCCAAAAGTTAACAAAATTTTAAGTTTATTCTAAAGACAAAGATTTTCCAACCGTTTTTCCGCAAATGACATACCGGATCCGGTCGAGGCTTGTGGGCGGGTTTGGGGATGTTCTGATTGGTATCGAGCAGGTTTAAAACTCGGCTTTGAGGGTTTTGGGCCCAAAACATTTTCAAATGGGCTTTTGAAATATGGGCTTCTAAGAAATTTTTTAGGATTTTCGGCATGGCTTTGTACCTCTACCGAGTCCACCGGTAAGTACTTGAGACTTGTCAAGTAATTTGTTATATGAACTGTTATGGGCTTTGTTGGGCTCGTAGATTAGTGAATTAGGATCAGTTGAACCCAAGGATTAGTCTACTCAAACATATGCATAAAACTTAAAGCTCTTAAACAAACCTGTGAAATAAGTCGCCGAGTTAAGGTGTGGCAACTTTGTGTGCGCATGTCTAGGAGTGGTATTCGGTGGGAGCTTGGTATTTAAGCGATCAGCGTGACTCACCTCCTCTCCACTTGAATCCTACAGTGCGTAGCTACGGTTCACCTTAACCAAGAGGACTTGTTCACAGGTTGAACCAATTATTAAAACCCGAAAGGGATTAGCCTTGCTGTTTTAAAATTCTTGGTTTTACAATTCTTAAATTTACCCTTTTTGGTTTGTAAACCCTAAATATGGTTTTTGAAAAAAAAACGTTTTCTCGATTTACCAAAATTACCAAAATGCCCCTAACGGCAAAATTACAAAAAAAATGCCCCTGTATTGTAAAATTACCGCACTACCCTCAACTTTTGTTAAAATGATTTTTACTTTGCAAAATACCAAAATCTCTAGTTTCCAAAATATCAATATACTCTGATTTGGAAAATTTACGAAAACACCCTTGTGTTAAAAATTACTAAAATGCCCCTAACTTTCAAAATTTCTGAGATAACCCCAACTTTAATAAAATTCTCTCAGTTTGTAAAAGTATCCAAATTTTTGTATTTCAAAATAATACCCCGACTTTTGAAATTTACAAAATTACCCTGGCTGACAAAATTACTAAAATACCCCTGGTTTCCAAAATGCTACTGTATCTCTAATTTGACAAATTTTCGAAATACCCTCCGATGTGGAAATTTCAAAATGTTACGATTTGTTAAGTTTTAAAATTTCCACGGTTTATTACGGAAATGTCCTGTAGGACAAAATGACTAAATACCCCTAGGGTAAGCAGTGAGAAAGGTCCAGAATAGTGAATGTGAGTGGTAGATACCACTGAGTGTGCCTCTGTTGAGGAATGAATGTGTTTTGATGATGAATGAATGTGTCTTACTTGAGAAATGAAGGTGTCCTTATTGATGAATTTGAAAGTGATTCTCTGAATTAGAGTAGTAAAACTCGAACTGAACCTTGTGTGATCAAAAGAACTACTTCTAAAATCTTTCATTCATAAAATATGCTCGCGGTTAAATAGTGGAATAATTACTAATGCATAAAACTTCTTAATCGGATAAATCAAGGCGATAGAGATGAGTTCTAGGGGACTTGAGAGGTAGAATGGCGAGATCGGGCCGATAGGGTCCGCCATGGGTCGAAAGTGAAGTGCCTCCGCAGATGAGCGTAGAGGAGCAAGATCGGACAAGAGAAGATGACGATGATCGCGAGCCATGTTGCGAGTGCTAGAGCGAGTAGCGAGAGCTAGTAGGGAAGTGGAACCCGAAGTCGATTTAAAGGCTTAGATCGAGCGAGATGAGATCTTTAGAGGAGTGTCGGGAGTAGCTCCTAACGTAGCGAGTATTGGCTAGAAGCGGTGAAAGAATCATGGACGATTTGGATTGTACCAATGAAGAAAAGTGAAGAGTGTTTTTCGTTGCTTGCTTGACGAAGCTTATCGTTGGTGGCTCACTGTCAAACAAGGTGTACCGGCGGATCGACTGGATTGGGATTTCTTTAAGGCCAAGTTCGAAGGGAAGTATGTAGGAGCTAGTTATTTGGACTCGCAAAGGAAAGCGTTTCTAAATCTAGTGCAAGGAATAAGTCGGTAGCGGAATATGAAGTGAGTTTGTGCGACTAAGTCGAGACGCCAAAGGAATCGTAGCTCCGATTACGAAAGAAGTGTTCGATTCGAAGATGGGCTATGAGATGAGTTGCGGGGAGTTGATTGCTCTGCTGCAGAGAAAGAGACTTTGCCATTTTAGTGGAGAAAGCTCAGATCGCTGAAGAGGTTAAGAAGACTATAAGAGAAAATCGAGAGAAGAATAGGAACGAGAATAAGAGAAATGTTGGACCATCAGCATCGTTTGGTAATGCCCAGAAAAGACCAAGGACCGAGAACCCTGTAAGTGCACTTATACCAGTGGATCGGAATCGTCCTTGTGCTCGGTGTGGAAGACCTCACACAGGAGAGTGTTGGGGAAATAATAAGAAATGTTTTCGGTGTGGGTCGAAGGCACATTTGGTTAAGAACTGTCCTCAGGCAACGAGAGGTCGTGGTTCGAGCCATAGAGGGAATGGTTCTTGTCAGAGTCAACCAAGGATGTGATAGCGGGTAAGCTCCTTTGCTTTGGTACATGCTTTGATTGCTTTTCTTGCTTGTGAATTAGTCTTTTCGTGTTGCTAAGAGAGGTGTTTTGAATTTTGAATGCGAACTTAGAAAGCGTGTTGGGAAGGTATGATAGTCTTAGTAAGATCAGTCTGTGACATAAGCGTAAGGTGGTAAGATAGGTTGTACTGACGTTAGTTAGTAAAGTAATTTGAGGACGAAATTATTTTAAGGAGGGTAGAATTGTAGCATCCCAATTTAGGGGTTATCGTTCATGCCTAATTCGAGTGATAGTAGGCTTGGAGTATGTTTAAGGTGTTTTAAGGGTTTCGGGAACCTTAAATTATAAGGGGATGCTTTGGAAAAAAAATTGGATTTAGGTGTAAAAAAGGAAACTGGGCAAGAAGGCCTTAAAATAATTTTACGGAGTTTAAGACACAAGAAAGGCATTGGCAAAATGGCATGAAGGCGCGCTTGGGGCTTGGGAAGGTGACACCTAAGGGGTCAAGGTTGAGTTGCTAAGGCGACAATTTTGTTTATCTTTAAGCTAATTAGGGGACTCGGCGGTATGCTTATAAATAAATGGCGAGTTATTGGACATGAAAGACCGGTTGGCAAAGTGGCACTCATGCGCCACTTAGTATTTGAAGGAGAGCAAGAAGTACTGGTTCGAGTGGGGCGTGACATTTGGCGTTTTAATTTTTGTTATTTGGTGATGAAATGAGGTAAGAAGGGTTTAAAGATAAATGTTGGGGCTTTATGGCATAAAAATCAAAGTGGCGAATGGCTGAAGCCGCTTGGTCATTGGTTTCCCAGTCCTGCGTTGAATCGAGAAAGCCTGCGGTGGGGTTTTTTTTCTTGTTGGCATGAAGAGGTGGCGTGAAGGTGGAGGGCACGAGGGAGCTGTTGTTGTTTTATTTTAATTCGGTTGGTAAGTAAGTGATAATTTATTTTATTTATTTTAGATAATTGTAGGATTATTTTATTTAGTTTAAATTAGTAAATAAGAGTTGTGATTGGTTTATTTGAATTTGATAAGGAGATAGAATATGGGATAAATTGAGAAGAGGACTAATTCAAATTAGATTGAATTAGTATGTGGTGGCCAGATTTTGGAGTCTTCAAGGGGAGGGGTGCCGAACTCTTTAAATAGGGGGGGAGGTGCTCACCTTTTTGCCTTTTTCCCATTTGCCCTCTTAGAATTTTGCTTCACAAATTCTCCATTTGTTCTCCTCATTTCCCTAAGTCAAACCTTCATTGCTATCTTCCTTCTTTCCATTCTTTTTTAATCCTTGGCGAAATCACTCACCCTTTCATCATTCTCTTCCATTTGGTGCTAAATCAAAAGTGCACCCCTATACCTTTCTTTCCTCTTTAAAAACCTTTTGGCCGAAACCCCTATTCCCTTTCCATTGGGTTTCTTTTGTTAGCCGAATCTACACCCCACCCTTGTGCCGAATTTCCTTTCTTCAATTTGGTAGCACCTTGGCCGAATATTAGCATAGATCTCTTCGGGTTTTCGTTGCAATCGTTGTTGAAGGTACTCTAGGATTTTGAGGTATTCAGTCAAGCCTCAGTTGCTAGCAGTCGACTTGGTAATTGGTGGTAAGGGTTTATATTGGTAAGTTATGTATTTGGTATTCGATTAAGACTAAGGTTGTTAAGTATTTAATGCTAAGGCCGATTGTAGAGGAGAAGAGCCTAACGCAGGAGACTTTCTTTGGAGTGGTTTAGTCAGCGTTTGCGAAAGCATTGAGTAGCGCTTCGGGATCTCAGTATTTCGGTAAGGATGTTATTAGGTGATCTAAATTCAATAATAGTGGATTATGACTTTGTTGATTAATCGTGTGGTTCTGATTAAGTATCGTCGATGGATGCGAGTGCCAGTCAAGAGGAGAAAGGGAAAGCTCCCATCCCGAAGTTCAAAAGAGATCGATTCTGCAGACGAGATTGGCCACGGGTGTGGGCGCAACGAAAAACGATAGGCAGATAACGGTAGTCTCGCTAAGCGATAGCGTCGGGATCGAAGGTTTAGAGCTTGGTCATAAGGTGTGTAGTTATTTGTTGTTTCGGATTTGTGTGATATTTACTGTTTAATATGTTTGTTAACAAGTGCGATAAATGTGAAATTGATACCCTTGAAAGGGTATGATGACAACCAGTTAGTAGCAAATTGGCCAATATGTGATAGTTGATTTTAACTATGTGAGCATGCCTATATTTATGAATATCATGTACATGCATCATCTCAAACATCATATTATGTTACATGTGCATGGGTGGGTTTTTTTGAAAGAATGCACGGTGTACTTGATGCGTGGTTGATGTCGACTTTGTGCTACATCGTGGATTGGTTGGCCGAGGTCGCGTTGTGGATCTTACGATTTAGTTGGCGTGGTTACCTTGATTGATATCGGCTTTATGCCATATCGTGGCTTGATGGATTCTTGTGTGCTCCATCGTGGTTTGATGTTAGCTATACGCTACATCGTGGATGGCATTAGTTGCCTTTTGGAGGGAAAAGGAGAGGGTGACTCGATAGTCCCCGGTGTGTGGTAAAGGTGGATAAGGGGTGTGTAGCGGATGGACCCTAGGATTGGGTTGGGTTTCATATTGCATGGTTTTGTTATAAATTGATATGGAAATGGGCCAAGCCCAATATGGAATATGAATAGGTATGTTTTGAGAACATACGTGGAAATGGGCCAAGCCCGATGTCGATGAATTAATAAGGAAAGGGCCTAGCCAGTGCTTGAATATGATTTGATTATGGGCCAAGCCGGATCGTGGTAATGTCTATATGATTATGTTTACATGTTGCATTTAATAATTGGGTTGACTTGTGGCTAACATGTGGGTGGATTCGATGGTTTAATTACACATCGAGTCCGTGTGACTCACCCAATTATTTATCCAACATCGCGGTGACATGTTGATCGGATAGGGTCGGAGAGGATGCAAGGTGGCCCATGCGGAAGGAGATTAATTTAATTATTTTAAGCAATTTTAATACTAAGTGTTTTGTTTAATATTGGTTGTAATAAGGGCCACTTTTATTTAAGGTGTTCTATTTATGATTATTGAAGTTTATATTATATTTAGATATATCTTTTCCAAATAGTTTATATTATAATAAAGCATAATAAAGTTTTAATTCACATATTTTATAACGGGCTTATATTACTAAATAATTTTTAATGGACACATTTTCCAAAAGTTAACAAAATTTTTAAGTTTATTCTAAAGACAAAGATTTTCCAACCATTTTCCATGATGACATACCAGATCCGGTCAGGGTTTGTGGGCCGGGTTTGGGGATGTTACATCTTCAAACTTCTGGATCCAATCGAATTAAGTAAGAAGATCCCTCCTAATTGTTTTAGTAATTGATTATCTATTATTCGTCGCCTTAACTTAGTTGGGTGGTTACTCAAAATCATATCTCTCATAGTGAGTTATTGACGAGGCTTTTAATGGATGCAAGAAACATACAAGTTAGAGAGGGAAGCAGACCTTCGGGTTCGATCCCTAAGTTCAAGAAGAGAGCGGTGTCTGCTGTTCGTGATTGGCCACCAGGTTATGGGCCAGCTTCTGAGCAGAGTAGTAGACAGATAGTCATGATCCTAGCCAGTGAGAGCGTTTACTTCGATAGTATAGTGTTGTGCGTAATCAGGTGTGTAACTCCTCGCACCTTCTATAATATTGTGTTAATATATTAATATATTCTGTTAAATGCCGAAAACTCGGTATGGGTATTGAGATACCCTTGGAGGGTAAAGGCGAGACATCAGGTTATTTATTTCTGTTATATTAAATAAATGGTTATGATGAGATGTTATGATATACATTATGAGCATCCTATACCTGCATGCCAAATCATGTTGCATCTGTACATTAAAATTATTATGTCTGCATGGGGTTGGGCAAATGTTATTAAATGAAAAGGGAAGCATTTTGGTGGCTCTGCCATGATCTGTTCTGGTGATTATGTCATGATTTTGACGAAGAGCAACTAACTACAGCATGACTGCCATTGATGGTGTGTAGCGGTGAGGGTTGATTGTAGAAATCCCCATTGGTGTGATTGGTAGGTACGGGTGGTGTGTAGCGGATGGAAATCTAGGATTGGGATGGGTTCTGCACCATTCTGGCATATGTTGTTCTGTTACTCTATTCTGTAGGGCTAAGGCCCAATCCGGTGGTGCTTGAGTGTTGCACACTGAGTCTTGTGACTCACTCTGTTGTTTAACATCTTTACAGGTAGCATCTAGTGCAATGGACTGGGCTGGAGAGGGGCACAAGTTGGCCATGCATGGTTTTCTTTCGTTTTAGTAAAGAACTCTACTTATTTTTAATAACTGGTTTTGTTTTTACGCTATAATAACTCCACTATTAAATTGGGTTTTAAATTTTGGATTATAAGCTTAAACGCTTTAATTATAACTAGAATGAACAGCCGTTATGTTTTCTTTAAACCAAAGGCCAACAAAGTTTTCACGATTCTAAATTGTTGAGTTAATAAATAGGATCTTTTTCACAACAAAATTTTTAGCAACCTGAAGTATAATATGGGCTTCCAAAAGTCACTTTATTTTAAAACCTTAACAACCTAAAATTATTTTAACAGAAAAGCACTAGGTTTTCTAACTAACCACTGAACTTGGCAGAGGAAGTGACTTAAATTTTATTTTAAGATCGTAAGGTGTTTTTCTCAACTCTTCTTGATAACATGCCAGATCCGATCATGGTGTCTGGGCTGGGTTTAGGGTGTTACAACTTGGTATCAGAGCCAAGTTCAAAATCTCGGCTTTGTGTTTTGGGTTCAAAACATTTTCTAAAAATGATTTTAAAAACATAAATAAAATACATGTTTTCTTAGCATGGCACCTGAGTCCCCAGCCCAAGTCTGCCAGGTAAGTTTTCTGATTAGTATAAACTGCATGTGCTATGTATATTGCCATGGATGTTAGAACTGAGGAACTATACCTTGGAAATGGAAACTTTTAGGTTGTATGTGAATCGTGGAAACTACTTGTAATTATCTTTTATAAAAAAAATTTACTCTTTAATAAACAGTGGAAGAAATACTAATACATAAAATTTCTAAATCAGATTAAGACGATACAGTTGAGATGAGTAGTAGAGGACGTGGGTGTAATGTATGTGGTCGTGGAAGAGGCAGGACCGCTGTGTCAAAACCAGTGGGATCTGGTCATAGGTCTGGTAGTGAGATACCGATACCGCCAGCGGTGGAAGCAGAATTCCAGGATCAAATAGGCGGGGATGAGGCGGTGTCCTAGGCAATGTTATGGGTCTTAGAGAGTTACTGGGGTGAGCATGGGTACTGGGGCTCGAAAGTTTGTGTCTAAATGACTTGAGCCAATGGAGCAAAAATGTTTAGGGACGTTTCCGGCGTAGTCCCTAATACAGCTGAGTATTGGTTAGAGGCAAGTGAGAGCATAACGGATGATCTTGACTTCACGGTAGAGGAGAAGTTGAAAAGGGTGGTGTCTTTTCTTCAAGACGAGGCCTATCAGTGGTGGCTTACAGTAAAAGAGGGTACTCTAGCAGGTCGGATTGATTGGGATTTCTTTAAGGCGTCATTTCAGGGAAAGTACGTCGGGGCCAGTTATGAGGATGCCCAGAGAAAGGCATTTTTAATTTGGTTCAAGGGAGCAAAACTGTGGCCGAATATGAGGCAAAATTTCTACGCTTGAGCCATTACGCTCGAGGAATTGTAGCGACTAACTATGAGCATTGCGTATGGTTCAAGAATGGACTGTGGGATGAGTTAAGGGTATTGATAGCAATGCAGTGAGAGAGAGACTTTGTCGCTTTGGTTGAGAAAGTTAAGATAGCTGAAGAGGTGAAGCGGACCAAAAGGCAGAACAAGGATAAGGACCGAGGTAGGAATAAGAGAAGTTTTGGGTCGTCAGGTTCATCTGGGGGTTTTCAAAAAAGGCCTAGGGTTAATGGGCCAGCTCGTGCTCTGACCGCGGCTGTAGGGGGTCAGTATCGATCATGTGCTTCGTGTGGGAAGGTGCATTTTGGGGAACATAGAAGAAGAACCGGTGGATGTTTCAGGTGTGGATCTATGGATCATATGATAAAAGATTGTCCGCAAGTGGATCAGGTACAGCTAGTTGGGCGAGGTTCTAATTAGTTCAGGAGGGGTGGCCAACCATTAGCGAGGGGCCGTGGCCCAGCCAGAGGTGGAAATGGATTTGGTCGGGGTCGTGGGGCACCTGGTAGGGGTGCTAGTAATACAGATGCAAGGCAACTGGGTCTAGTATACGCAGCTCGCCGGTGAGAGGATGGTGACGCACCGGACATTATAACCGGTACATTTTTTATAGCTGATAATCCATTCCTTGCTTTGATTGATATTGGATCAACCCACCCTTATGTTGCATGCTCGGTATCTGAGACCTTAAGTGTAGAATCTGAAATATCTGTTAGGAAGATGAATGTAGTTAGCCCTCTAGAACAATCCATAGTAGTGGACAAATTATTTAGGAGTGTGCCTTTAGAGACTCAAGGGGTAGTGTTCCCGGCTGACTTAATGGAACTACAATTTAGGGAGTTTGATCTCATCTTGGGCATGGATTGGTTGGCTAAACATCGTGCAAAGTTGGATTGTAAGACTAAGCGTTTGGTGTTGAGTACCCCGGGAAGTAAATAGGTGGTGGTGATATGGGAAAGAAGAAATTATTTGTCTAACGTGGTTTCTGCGCTAAAGGCGGTTAAGATGGTTCATAAAAGATGTAGTGCATTCCTAGCTTTCATCAGTTCATTGGATGCAAAGGGAGTGACAATTAGGAAGGTTAGGATAGTAAAAGAATTTATGGACATTTTTCCTGAGGAGTTGCCAGGGTTACCTCCGGATCGCGAAGTGGAGTTTGGGATTGAGCTACTTCTAGGTACGGCTCCGATGTCCATCGCCCTGTACAAGATGGCACCGAAGGAGCTAGTTGAGCTCAAAGCTCAGGATCAAGAATTGTTGGATCGGGGTTTCATCAGACCGAGTGTGTCTTCATGGGGAGCACCGGTGTTATTTGTGAAGAAGAAGGACGGGTCTATGCGTATGTGCATTGACTACCGCCGGTTGAACAAGTTGACTATCAAGAACAAGTATGCGCTGCCAAGGATAGATGACCTATTTGATCAGCTCAAAGGGGCCTCGATCTTTTCAAAGATAGATCTGAGGTCAGGATATCATCAGCTTAAGGTCAAGGAAGCAGATGTTCACAAGACGGCTTTCCAGACTCGCTATGGTCACTATGAATTCCTGGTGATGCCATTTGGGTTGACAAATGCACCAGCGGCGTTCATGGATATAATGAACTGGGTTTTTCAACCCTATCTGGATCGGTTCGTCGTTGTATTCATAGGCGACATTTTGGTATATTCCAAGTCTGAGGAGGAGCACGATGCGCATCTTTAGGTGGTTCTGCAGATTTTAAGGGAGAAGCAGCTATATGCCAAGTTTATCAAGTGTGAGTTTTGGTTGAAAGAGGTTACATTTCTGGGTCATGTGGTATCGGCGGAAGGGATTAGGGTGGATCCCCAAAAAATTGAAGCGGTGTTACAGTGGAAATCACCTAAGTTAGTGGCCAAGATTTAGAGTTTCCTTGGTGTAGCAGGGTATTATTGAAGGTTTATTAAAGGGTTCTCATTAATTACGGCACCGTCAACTAAGTTGTTGGGGAAATAAGTATCGTTTGTTTGTATGGACAGGTAGCAGGAGAGTTTTTATAAGCTGAAGAGGATTCTGACAGAGGCTCCGGTGTTCATTCAGCCTGAGGCCGGTAAGGAGTTCATAGTTTATTGTGATGCTTTTCACACAGGATTAGGGTGTGTGATGATGCAGGATGGGAGAGTTGTAGCATATGCATCTTGGCAGTTAAGACCGCATGAGAAAAACTATCCCACGCATGATCTGGAGTTGGCTGCGGTGGTGTTCACTCTGAAGATCTGGAGACATTACCTGTATAGGGAGAAGTCTATTATCTACACCGACCACAAGAGTTTGAAGTATCTTTTAACTCAGAAATAGTTGAATTTAAGATAGCGAAGGTGGATTGAGTTATTAAAAGATTATGACTGCTCAATCGAATATCACCAGGGTAAGGCTAACGTGGTAGCAGATGCGTTAAGTCAGAAGGTAATATTAGATTTGAGAGCGATGTTCGCCCATCTCAGTTTGTATGATGACAGAAGCCTGTTAGCTGAACTTCAAGTGAAGCCGTCATGGGTAGATCAGATTAGAGAGAAACAATTATCAGATGAAGTCCTGAGTGCTCGACTCCTGCAAGTACAGAATGGTGGGGTCGAAGATTACAGTTTCAATAATGATGGGGTTTTGTGTTTTCGTGGGAAGGTGTGCATGCCGAAGGATGGGGAGTTAAGGCAGAAGATCCTTCAGGAAGCGCATAGTAGCCCTTACGTTATGCATCCTGGAGGAAGTAAGATGTACCGTGATTTGCAGGAACAGTTCTAATGGCCTAGATTAAAGCGGGAAGTTACAGAATTTGTAGGGAAGTGTTTGATGTGTCAGTAGGTCAAAGCTGAACATCAGTTGCCTTCAGGATTATTGCAGCCGATAAAGATTTCGTAGTGGAAATGGGAAAGAATCACGATGGACTTTGTTAGTTTGTTACCTCTTACGCCCACTAAGAAAGACTCGATTTGGGTAATTGTTGATCGGTGACGAAGTCCACTCATTTCATACCTGTTTCTGTTGACTATTCTCTACATAAATTGGCTAAACTGTATGTGGCAGAAATTGAGAGACTGCATGGGACACCATTGTCGATCATATCTGATAAGGACCCTAGGTTCACATCATGATTCTGGAAGGCATTGCATCAGGCATTGGGTACAAGGTTAGAATTCAGCATAGCTTTTTATCCGCAGACTGATGGTCAGTCCGAGAAAGTGATCCAGATCTTGGAAGATATGCTAAGAGGTTGTGTCATTGACTTCAGGGGTAGTTGGGAGGAGTATTTACCTTTGGCAGAATTCGTGTACAACAACAACTACCAATCTAGTATTCAGATGGCGCCCTACGAAGCATTATATGGACAGAAGTGTCGTACTCCTACTTGTTGGACAGAGTTGGGGGAGCGTAAGATGTTGGGTCTAGAATTGGTCTCAGAAACAGAAGAGAAAGTTAGGTTAATTTAGACTCGATTGAAGGAAGTGTCAGACAGACAAAAATCTTATGCGAATCTAAAGTGAAGGGAGATAGAGTTTGCAGTCGGGGATAGGGTTTTCTTGAAACTGTCATCGTGGAAGAAGGTACTGAGGTTTGGTCGGAAGGGCAAGCTAAGCCCTAGGTTTATCGGGCCTTATCGAGTTCTGAAGCGTGTGGGACTGGTGGCGTATCAACTGGAATTACCTCCAGAATTGAAGCAGATACATGATGTGTTCGATGTTTCAATGCTAAGACGTTATCGTTTTGATCTGTCGCACATTGTACCAGTAGAAGAGATTGAGGTAAGACTGGACTTGTCCTTTGAGGAGGAACCATGCAGATCTTAGATCGAGATGTTAAGGTGTTGAGAAGGAAGTCCGTCCCTTCAGTCAAAGTTCTGTGGCAAAATCACGGTGCAGAGGAAGCGACGTGGGAGCCAGAAGAGGTTATGCAACAGCAGTATCCTCATCTCTTTTGATCAGGTAATTTCGAGGTCAAAATTTCTTTAAGGGGTAAAACTATAACATCCGGGATTTAGGGTCTTTGCATCTCTTGTGTTTTCTACGTATTGATGTGTTATGCTTGTTGTTTTGATATGATTGGGGGCCTCGGGAAGTTATGGGGTTAAGCCGAAGCTTTGGTGGAATTTTAGTCTTGGGTACTTTAAGAGGGGATAGCCGAATAGGAGGAGGACTTAAGGGGTTGTTGTTGCATTTGGTGATACAAGCAAAGTGTTGGTAAGGTGTCAAGGTGACGCCACTTACCATACAGGGAGGTGGCATCACAAGGGGGAAGCTGAGAGGGAGGAGGTTTGAAACTCTTAAGCAGCAAGGGAGTATTATTTTTGGCTCAGGCAAGGGAGGTGGTTGTATGGCAATCAAACTCTGGAGGAGAGAGGTAGGACTTGGTCAAGCATTTCAAACGAATGGTGGAGAGAAATTTAAGGAGTTTGAATAATTCAAACTGGTTTGAATGAGTGGAAAAGAGGAAAGCAAGGAGAGAATGAAGGGGCGGCATAGTGAGGGAGTGCTAGCTGAAATTTTGTAGGGTGTGAGAGGAGGGGAGCATTTGGTTTTGGGTATTAGGAGTGATTGCCAAATTTTGGTGGTATTAGGTAGCTTGTGTGTGTAGATTTTCGGCATTGGTGAGTGTGCTTTTCATTCTAAGTTACCCATTCTCTTTTGCCAAAATTTGCTTAAACAATTTCCACTCTTTTATTCTTTTATGACCTATAGCTGAAACTAGGAGACCAAGGTTGCACATTTCTTTTCATTTTCTTTTTCTACCCCTTTCTCAAAAATGCCAAAAACGAAAACACAGTTGTTTACTCTTACGATTTTCAGGTTCTTCTTTTCTCATTTTCTTTCTTTAAACCGAAAGCACTGTTCTTCTCCTCCTTTTTTTCCTTATCATTCTTTTCTCTTGATCTTCTTCTCTCTTTGGTGTTGTTTAGTGTGTCGAAACTCCTAAGCCTCCATCAAAGCTCTTTCGGTTTCATTTTCAGCTTTTGCATTCTATTCTCCTCTATTCTGGTTCACAGCCGAATCATCACCACTGGTATTGGTAAGTCCTTTTTTTGTTTATTTTCTGTTACTTCTTGTCTTTTTCATCTCTACTCTAGGCTGAATCGTTTTTCTTAATCTCTCTTTGGGGCTTTGTTTTTTACTCTTCTTCCCTTGTAGCCGAATCTTCTTTGTCTTAGCTGTGGGTGTCGAATCCTGAAGATAACTGAAGGTAGGTAGATGATGTGGTATTTTGGCCGAATGGTGAAAGAAGGGCTCATGTTCCCTATTTGGCCGAAAGGCCACCTCCTTTAACCTATTCTCTTTTCAATCGAATCTCATCAGGTATTTGGTTAGGTGCGATCTACGTTCTAATCCAAGTCTTCAAACTTCTGGATCCAATCGAATTAGGTAAGAAGATCCCTCCTAATTGTTTTAGTAATCAATTATCTATTATTTGTCGCCTTAACTTAGTCGGGTGGTTACTCAAAATTGTATCTCTCGTAGTGAGTTATTGATGATGCTTTTAATGGATGGAAGAAACATACGAATTGGAGAGGGAAGCAAACCTTCGGGTTCGATCACTAAGTTCAAGAAGAGAGCGGTGTCTGCTGTTCGAGATTGGCCACCAGGTTGTGGGCCAGGTTCTGAGCAGAGTAGTAGATAGATAGTCATGATCCTAGCTAGTGAGAGCGTTGACTTCAATAGTATAGTGTTGTGCGCAATCAGGTGTGTAACTCCTTACACCTTCTATAATGTTGTGTTAATATATTAATATATTCTGTTAAATTTGAAAACTCGGTATGGGTATTGAGATACCCTTGGAGGGTAAAGGCGAGACATCAGGTTAGTGATTTCTGTTATATTAAATAAATGGTTATGATGAGAGGTTATGATATACTTTATGAGCATCCTATACCTGCATGCCGAATCCTGTTGCATCTATGCATTAAAATTATTATGTCTGCATGGGGTTGGGCAAATGTTATTAAATGAAAGGGGAAGCGTTCTGGTGGCTCTGACACGATCTATTCAGGTGGCTCTGCCACGATCTGTTCTGGTGACTATGTCACAATTCTGACGATGAGCAGCTAACCGCAGCATAACTGCCATCGATGGTGTGTAGCGGCGAGGGTTGATTGTAGAAATCCCCATTGGTGTGATTGGCAGGTACAGGTGGTGTGTAGCGGATGAAAATCTAGGATTGGGATGGGTTCTGCATCATTCTGGCATGTGTTGTTCTGTTACTCTGTTCTATAGGGCTAAGGCCCAATCCAGTGGTGCTTGAGTGTTGCACACTAAGTCTTGTGACTCACTCTATTGTTTAACATCTTTACAGGTAGCACCTAGTGCAATGGACTGGGCTGGAGAGGGGCACAAGGTGGCCATGCATGGTTTTCTTTCGTTTCAGTAAAGAACTCTACTTATTTTTAATAACTGGTTTTGTTTCTACGCTGTAATAAGGCCACTATTAAATTGGGTTTTAAATTTTGGATTATAAGCTTAAACGCTTTAATTATAAGCAGAATGAACGGCCGTTATGTTTTCTTTAAACCAAAGGCAAACAAAGTTTTCACACTTTTAAATTGTTGAGTTAATAAATAGGATCTTTTTCACAACAAAAAATTTAGCAACCTGAAAGTATAATATGGGCTTCCAAAAGTCACTTTATTTTAAAACCTTAACAACCTAAAATTATTTTAACATAAAAGTATTAGGTTTTCTAACTAACCACTGAACTTGACAGAGGAAGTGACTTAAATTTTATTTTAAGATCGCAAGGTGTTTTTCTCAACTCTTCCTGATAACATGCCAGATCCGGTCGTGGTGTCTGGGCCGGGTTTGGGGTGTTACACGAAGCCAACTCAAGTACACCTAATGATATGTCACTAGCATCCTAAACTATTCTTAAGGTCCAATCAGTTTCCAACTACCGAATCTTCATCGAATCATTTCCAAAGTTGTACGTAATCACATAAACACAATTTATGCTATTTCGAAGCATATAAAATACATTTGAAATGAGTTTATAACATACGAACTTACCTCGGATGTTAAAACGACGAATCGAGTCAATTAGTCGATAACTTTATATTTTCCTCGATCCAAGTCCGTATTTCTCTTTTATTTATCTAAATTTATTCAAAATTAACTTATTTAATCATGTATTCATTCAATTTAGTCCAAAACACTCTTTAAGGCATATTTACACTTTTACCCCTAAACTTTCACATTTTTCACAATTTAGTCCTTATTGCATAAAATCACAAATTAGTGAAATTCCAAATATACCCATTCTAAAAAAATTACCATAATGCCCCTAGAAGCCCATAATTTTCATTTATTTTACATTTTAACCACTGAATTTAGACATTTTTCAATTAAATCCCTATTTTTCATTTTCACTAAAAATCAC
This sequence comes from Gossypium rotundifolium, assembly GCA_025506655.1. Lineage (NCBI taxonomy): Eukaryota > Viridiplantae > Streptophyta > Magnoliopsida > Malvales > Malvaceae > Gossypium > Gossypium rotundifolium. The sequence continues at coordinate 162,918,345 of CP106729.1, read as the reverse complement.
TTAACAAAACTTGTATATCTATTAAAAACATTCATAATCTATCAAGAAACCTCAAAACACATGCTTATTCATCAATTACATCATTCAAAATCTTTAATAGTTTTTCAAAATAGTCCATGGGCTAGCTAGTACTAGATGCAACGATCACAAAAACATAGAAATAATTAAAAACGGATAAAAACACATACCTAATTGATGAAAATAGAAGTGCCAAATGAAAAAGATGAAAATGGTGTTTCCTTTCCGTAGTTTCAGTTAAAACATGAAGAAGAAAAGATGATGTTTTGTTTTATTTCTTTTATTTCAACTTTAAATTATAAATTACTTAATTAACCTTTATAATTAACCTTAAAATTTTCATAAATAATGCCCATAATTGTCCACTCACCATTATAATGGTATATTTACAACATAAGGGCCTTAAATTTAAGTTTCTATAGCTATTTGACACCTTTAGCTATTAGAACTCAAGTTTTACGTTTTACGCGATTTAGTCCTTTTTATCAAATTGACCATTTAAATGATAAAATTTATTAACGAAATTTTCACACAATCACTCAAACATGCTGTAAACATTAAAATAATAATAGAATAAATATTTTGACCTATAATTTATGGTTTCGAAGCCACTATTTTGATTTGACTAAAAACGAGCTATTACACGAAAACCATGGGAGAAATCTTGGAAGCTTTCAACCAATCAAAACATTTTGCATGTAAGTGTATTTTGAACCTATTTATTGTAATTTCTATGTTTTTGAGATCGTTGCAACTAGGTCCAGCTAGCCCGCACCATCATTTTTGAATCTGTCAAAAAATTTAGAAGTTGCCATTGACGAATCTTGGTTGTTTTTGATGATAATATCTGTTTGAAGCTTTGATTGTGGTATTTGGCTATTTTGTGAAGGATTAAATTGTTAAAATGTCAAAATTTTAGTGTTTGATGGTGAATTAGAGGTATAGTTGGGATTGTTTAAGGGCCTAAGTTATTCGAAAATAAATTTTGAACTCGAGAAAATGGTTAATTTTATGATTTTCGGGTTAGGGGTCTAAATTGTAAAAGTTGTAAAAGTTAGGGGCAATTATGTAATTCTAAAATAAAAAGGTTATAAAATGTAGAATTAATTGGCATATGAGTATAAGCTAATAAAGGAAAATTTACGGAATAGTCCCTGAACTTTTACAACTATTACAAATCAATCTCGATAAGTTCATAATATTTCAATTTGTAAATATAATATTTGGATAATGATTTATATTTTCGATACACTAGTTAATTTATATTTGTATATGGATTTATATTTATAATGAGCATACTTTGAATATTTGCATAACAATAAAGGTTATAAAAGTTCTTGTATTTATGCAATAGTCATGGGAATATTAGTAACATTTTATTGGAATCATGTATAAGTTATATGGAATGAATCAAATATTCTGAATGCACATACGTGCCCCTGTTCTGCATCTACGATGCCCCTAAAAATGGAGTAATGACCAAGTACTAAATGGTATGGATTTTTACATAGAATTGGTGTAGTTACTCTAGTACTCTAGTTAGATTACTAGTTCATCGGGCTATGAAATAATTGAATTACAATCTATTTATGTTCTTATATATATTTTGTGGCATATTATAGTATTGGTATGTGAAAGATATTGTAATGAGTTTCTTAGTTACAAGTATTGTTTGTTACAATGAGTAAATGTGATTTGTGGTATAGAAAGGTCCTTTGAAATGGACTTTGTGTTGATGTGTTTGGTTTGGAAAGATAACAGTTGAATTATGTGGATGAATAATTTACATAGTAAAATTATTTTCTTGATATGTACGAGTAATTAAAGTTTTACTGAGTATATAACCATATGAAATGATCTACGATTTAAATTATGAGTATGACATATATAATAAGCATAGTTAAAAGAAAATAAAGGTATATGGTAGTCATATGATAGATGAATGGTGTTTATTGAAATGCTTGATATGTTATATGCTTTGACTGGGTTGGAATTATATGTGTATTGCTTCACCTACTAACCTTGTGAGTTTGGTGTATAGGAAAAAGGGTAATATGATTTATGGCTAAATGGAATTACTCATAGTTGATACATTTATTACAACTGGTGAGTTTAACTCCTTTTATATATGAGCTTACTAAGCATTAGTTTCTTATATAGTTGTTTTTTTTGTTTTTAGATCATTGGAAAGCTCGAACAGTTGGAAACTTCGTCGGAGTATGATCGCACTATCCATCGAATTAATCTGGTAGCTTCTAAACTTATTGAAATGGTTATAAATGGCATGTATATGGTTGTGTGTCATTTTGGTATGATTTGAATGAAATAGGGTTTTAAATGTTATTTTGGAGATTGATTTGTTTTTCAATGGTGCCAAGTTCATTTTGGATTATGTCTTTTGATGAAGGCTTGTAACTGATGTAACACCCCTAACCCGTATCCGTTGTTGAAATAGGGTTACGAGGCATTACCTATCAAATCACAACATACAACATACATTTATGAATCCATTCTCAAACACCATTCAATCTTAAACACATTGTCCCTTATATGTAACATCCTGAATTAATGGGCCTATGCGTTTAGTGGGTGGATATGTTTAATGTGTTAATTTGAGTGTTAGGGGTTAAATTGGGCCCAGGATTGGGCCGAAGCCTTGGTTAAAATTCCTGTTTGGGTGCCATGGGGTTTAAAAGATGGTATCGGTGCTTTAGGTTGCAAAATAGGCTTGTGGCCCAGTAGTATGTGGTGTTGCAGAGGAGTTATAGGTTGGCGCCAATAGCAAGAGGTGAGGCCCAAGTTTTGGCCGCAAGGAGCCCATGTCTTTGGGCCATTTTTGGCACTTAAAAGGAGCAAGGAGGGGGACGACAATAAGGCTTAATTTTAGGAGGGATTTAATGATTGGGATAATGTGGATATTGTGCTGATAATAGTAGGGAGAGGTGGTGTTATTTAGGCCTCTTCTAAAGGTATGAATAGATTAAGATAAAGGAGCAAAGATAAGAGCTATCTTCTGAGAGCAGTGTTGGCTGAAATTCCATCTCCTAGAGGGGGAAAGAAATAGGTTTCTTTATGGCAAAAGGGGTGCCAAAATTTCCCCTATTATTTGATTAATTGTTAGTTATCAGGAAGGGAACTTTTGGGTTTTGATAAGTAAGTGCTGAAATTCTCTATAAATAGGGTGGTATCTCTTCAATTCCAGCATTTGAATCCTATTCTTTTCCTCATTCTCTGTGCCAAAACTCTCAGTCATTCTCTACAATTTCTTTTCTTTTGATTTCTTCAAAAGCTGAAACCTCTCACTTCACTTTCTTTTTCCTTTCTTTTCCTCTTGTGCTGATTTCTCCATAAAGTCGAAATCTCTAAGCCTATGCTCTCATCTTCACTTTCATTCAAAAGTCGAAACTCTAAACTTTCTTCTCATCTCCATAGCCGAATACCTCCTATTCTTTTTTGTCGATTTCTCCACTAAAAGCTGAATCCGCATAGATTTCCTTCCTATCATCTTCTCTCTTTTTGATCTTCTCAAAAGCCAAAAATTCTTTGGGACTTGTCGAATTCTCTGTTAAGGTAGGTGCCGATCTCTTCTGTTCTTTTCTTTACTTTTGGTTTTTGGAGGCCAAAGCTAAAAGGCTTATAGGCGTGGTAATGTTATCTTTTGAATAATGTTTGGATTGTTCTTGTGTTCACATCATGGGGCGACACCTCGGGAAATCGGAGTAGATCGAATTATCTAGATTCTAAAAGTCAGAATCCGTTAGTCTCTAAGTATCCTATCTATTTCGGGATTTCAAGGTAAGGGGTTTTCATTAGATTTTCATTAGATTCGTTATCGTACTTAAGATCTTAATCATATGATATGGTTTAACAACCCTATTTCGTTATAGAGTTTTGACAAGGACTTTTGTGGAATCAAATATGGATCAGAAAAAGGAGAGGATTGGGTACGTAAACCCAATCCCTAAGATTAGGAAACGAGCAGTGTCTGCTGTTCGAGATTGGCCATCGGGTTGTGGACCGGCTTCTAAACAACATCTTAGGCAGATAGCAGTCGTATCGGCTTCTGATAGTGTCGACATAGAGAGTGTCGTCTTAACGGTAACCAGGTGTGTAGATCTCTATCACACTCATTAATTTGTATTATATGTGTTGTGGGCTAAAAGCCAGAAAGAGAGGCTGTATGAACAATCGTATGCCCAGAAATGGTAGGCAAGGGATGCCAGGTACGTAATCATAGAAACTCCTCTATGTGTATCAAAGTATGTGAAAGTCTGTGATCTATTTAGATAGTTTAATGTTTCAATTATTGTATGTATGTATGCATGGGATGGGACTGATTGATTTGTGGAAGAGGAATAGGTCGTAAGGCGACCGGTGGCTTTGCCACATAGGTCACATAGTGATTGGTCTTTATGACAGGCAGCATAGCTGTTGAATACTATAATGTGTTATTGAGGTCGCATAGCGATCGGTGGCTTTGCCACATAGGTCACATAGTGATCGATATGGTGTGTAGCGGATGGAGGGTTGATTGTAGAAATCCCCACGGTGTGAAGGTTGGTACGGGGGTGTGTAGAGGATGGACACTTAGGTTTGGGATGGGCCATGTTACATGAAATATTCTGTTGCCATTGTGTGTGGGCCAAGGCCTATAACGTGTTTGTGGGCCCAAGGCTTTTATGTGTTTTCAAGATTTGTACACTGAGTCTTGGTGACTCACCCTATTATTATTCCCCAACTTTTCAGATGAGCAGTAGATCGTGGACATGGGAGCCGAGGCGGACTCGAGGGGCCTTCAAGATTATTGTCTACATAGACTATTTTCGGATTTTCATTTGAATTTTAATTTTCGGGAATAATTTTTGTAATAAGGCCTCCATTACTTAGGTTTTCGATTTTTTTATGTTAAGTTTTTACAAACTTATATTTTTTTCCTTAAAGTCTTAAATATAAAATGAAATGGTAAATGGGCTTTTCAAAGACAAACAACGCGAACGCTTAAAGTTGTTTCAAATTTTCACAATTATTTGATTGACCGGCTATAATAAACTAAGATTTTCAAAACCCTTCAAGGCAAAGTTTTCAAGTTTCAACCCGTAGCATACCAGATCCGGTCATGACGTATGGGTCGGGTTTGGGGTGTTACATTTTTGGTATCAGAGCCTAGGTTGCAAAGCTCGGGCTGTGAAATAGGCCTTAGATTTTGGGTTTTTTTTAGAAGTTTTGGCACGATTCTTGAAGTGTGGTTCATCGAGCACTCGACGTCGAGCCAAGTAAGTTTTTCTATTATTGTTTGAATTATTGAACTGTATAGATAATGGGTTACTTAAAAATAGGCTTTTAGAGACTAAAGCCCGCATGAAACTTAAGCCTGTAGTGGATTCTCGACCGCAGAATAACTCTAAGAAATTGTTGTTACTTACATAAGATATGTGCCCTAAACAAGTGGAACTAAGTACTAATTTCATAAAATTCTTAAATTAGAGTGCGCAATGAAAGCATAGTGGTGTGACTTGAGTGGTGCGTTTAGTAGTTAGTTGGAAATTTCAAGGACAAAATTTCTTTAAGGAGGGTAGATCTGTAACATCCCAAAATTGGGCCTAGAAGAATTAGGCCCATGGGGCCTTGGGCACGGGAGCGTTTAAAATTTTTAAGAATAAGATAACGACATTAGTGCAAGTTGGATCTATTAGGTGAGAGATTTTAGAAGGTTAGGGGGCTTTTATGAAGTCCCGGGTTCAAACTTTGGCTTTAGGAAAATTTTAGTTTTAGGTGAAAAAAAAAACCCTAGATTTAGTAGGTAGGCTTTAAGAATAAAATGTGAAGAAAAAGACACAAGTGGAGTGTGTGGTGTAGTGGCAAAGTGACGCCACATAAGAGGCAAGGCGGAGACACCAAAAAGGAGGGAAAGAGGTCCAAGGTTCAAGTCTTGGCACTTGCATTTTGGATTTCTTTTTAAATGGACTCTAGAATTTTACCATAGGGTTATATTTAGTTGCGCATGATTTTAGACACAAGAAAGTGAGTGGTCTAGTGGCAAGGCATCATTAAGGGTGCAAGGAGCTTGGGTTGAATCTCATGACAAGCAAGGAGTTTTATTTTGCGGATTGGATGGGAAGAGTTTGGGTTCAATTTAAATTCTACTAACGGAGGATCCCACATCGGTAAGATACAAAGAAGGAAGGTGAGAAGCTAGCTATATATAGAGCATTCTATGAGGAGAGCTAATGTACCTTGGTGGGCGTTTGGGTGCAGGCCTAGAGGATAATCGCCAATAGTAGCGAAGGAAGGGCTACTAGAATGTGAGGTACACAGTAAGGTTACGGTGAGGTTTTGGTTTCCGATAAGTGTATATTAAGTTATGATTAATCGTTAGGTGATGTCAATTGTAGGTTCATGATTAAGGGGTTTATAGCGCACGTGGTTACTAGGTGTGTACAAACACTACACACATGAAATTGGCAAAGCCAAAAGTGGCTAAATGAGCCGGTGGGCCTTGAAGCTAAATTTGATGAAATGGTTTGGTTTGTTATATGAATTGAGTTAGTCACACATGGTACACGATTTGGATTTATTTTGGGCCTAATAGACCATTTGATAAGATTCGGGCCTAATGGGCTGTAAGGTTGGAATTTGGGTTTGATGGGCTTATGGGAACGTAGACATGTATGTTATGGTTTATGGACCTTAGGCCTAGTCTAAACAACTCGTAAATTCCATAAGACTTAATTTAATTAAACATGTCTGTGAACAAGTCGGGGTTGGAGTGTGGCAAGCAAGCACACACATGTCAGGATTGGATCCGGGAGAGCTTGGTACTTAGGCGCCTAGTGGCCCACCTCCTCTTTTTCGGAATCCTACAGTGCATAGTGTCTGCTCACTTTAGCGGAGGACTTGTTGATGGGCCAAAGTTCATAGCTAAAACCGAAAGGGACAAAATACCCCGATTTGCAAAATTACTAAAATACCCCCAATTTGTGAAATTATAGAAATACCCCCGATTTATGAAATTATGAAATACCCCCTGATTTGCAAAATTACCCAAATACCCCCGATTTGTGAAAATACCAAAATACCCCCGATTTACAAAATTATCGAATTACCCTTAATTTACGAAATTACCAAAATACCCTCGATTTGTAAAATTATTGGAATACCCCTAATTTGTGAAATTACCAAATTACCCTCGATTTACGAAATTATCAAAATACCCCTAATTTGTGAAATTACCAAAATACCCTCGATTTGCAAAATTACCGAAATACCCACGGCCCGTGAAATTACCAAAATACCCACGTAGGTAGAATTACGAAAATACCCCTAGGTAGTGAAATAATGAAAATACCCCTATGTGATGAATATGAGTTTGTGGATGTTACTTTTGTGTTTGATGCATTCATATGATATTCTGCTTAGGATGCATGTGGGTGGGAATTATGGTACGGAGGAAGATTTGAGGATCGCATGGCCGTATGGTATGGATCCAGGATCGCATGGCCGTATGGTATGGATCCACCGCAGGCTTTTAGCCACCGAATAGCCATGCTGCACCGATAATGTTACCGAGGGCTGTGTGCTATTAATATGGGCTTCGTGCCATAATTATGGGCTTTGTGCCAATACCGAAGGCTTTGTAGCTGTTATTATGGCTTTGTGCGAATCATATTTACTGTGGCTATGTGCCTAACATATATATTGATGACTCTGTGTCAATATTTGAGGATCGCATGGCCGTATAGTATGGATCCAGGATCGCATGGCCGTATGGTATGGATCCAAAGGTGGCTTTAAGCCCAATATTTGATTAGCAGCTTTGTTGTAACGTTCGGTAGTACTGCAATGAGGCTACCCTTGGTGTGTAGCAGAGGGGTGGGTCTAGCTAGAATTCCCCACAAGAGTCATAAGGTTGGAAGGGAAATGGTGTGTAGTGGATGGATTTTTGGGGTGGGTTTTGCATTATTTGTTTATGAATGATACGATATGATATGATATGATATGAGGTCATTGTGGGATAAGGCCCAAGACCACCGATTTTGATAGGGCTTAGGCCCAATGTGGATATTTGTAAGTGATTTGATTGCCAAGGGTTGTGCACACTGAGTTTCGAAACTCACACCCCTTTAATTTAATGTTTCAGGTAATCTCGAATAGACGACTCGACGTGGGAGAGGACTCGAAGATGGCCACACTATAAGAGGCTTGAATTATCCTTTATTTATTTCAAAGTACATGTTTTATTCACTTAATTTTCGATGGATGTAATAAGGCCTTGTACTCCGTTTTGACTTCAGATTTATTTTTGGTTTTGAGATCAATTGTTTATTTAATTATTAAACCTAAGTAAGCTCTTATGTTCAAACTTGGTTTCCGAAATACTTAAAATAATAAAATGGGTTTTTATCTTTAATTAATAAGTCTATTAGATTTTAGGCTTTTGGGCCTTAATTTCTTAATTAGCAAAACCGTTTTGAATTGTGCCTTCAATGTGACATTCCGGATTCAGGCCTAACTTCTAGGCCGGGTTTGGCGTGTTACATTATAAGGGCCTACGAGGCCTTAAACATGCTTTAGAAGTGGTTCGAGACTAAATCGATAACTTATAAAAATTTTGGAAACTTAGAAATTTTTCAAACATACAAGAGTCATACGTCCGTGTGCCCTTTGAAATGGCCACACATGCCCGTGTGCCAGGCCGTGTGCTAGGCCGTGCCAATCCTGTAGGGTATACTGTCTTATGCAACATGGCCAAGTCACATGCCCGTGTGCTAGGCCATGTGCCATTTAGGGGGGCATACTAACTTCAATTTAATTCCAACACCATGGGACACATGGCAGTGTATCATGACTGTGTGTGACACTATTTGAGACACACTTGTGTCTCTGCCCGTGTTGATAAGAATAGGCCATTTGCAAGGCCAATTTGCCACCCTTTTCATGCTTACCTAAACAACCAAAATAATACCATTTCAACACATTTATATGAAACCAAAACATACTAATTCATATACAAATCATGCCATTTCATCTTCATCCATTTCACTACTCAAATCATAACCATAAACATACCAAAACAATATGTCATTACCAACAATTTCACCTATCTTCCCTATGCATTTTTCTCATCATTTTATCAACTAATTCATGCCAAAAAATATACCAATTCATCATCCCTATATCATACCAAATCAACCATGATATATCATTGGTAATTATTCAAAACAATTAACCACTTGGCCATCACAACAACCATACCAAACATGCCAAAACACAAGGCCATATATACATCACATATCACTTACCAGATTCATAAATTAAGCCAACTTAGATGGCCAAAAACACACCAACATGTACATTCATTTACAAGCCAACTCTCATGGCTAAAATCACAACTCAAAACATATCATCTTAACACTAGCCTATACATTCCATATACCATATATACATAACATCAAAAGTACCAACAAGTTGATCGATAGTGTGACGATGTTCCTGATGATCCCCGAGTCCTAGCTAGCTTCGATTATCTATAAAAAAAAAAAGAAGAAAAGAACACACAAAGTAAGCTTTAAAAGCTTAGTAAGCCATATACAAATAAAATTACCACATGAATCAACATTATTTCCACCAAAATGTAAACTATGAATAAACACATATAAGCTCACAAACCTTTCCCAATGTATACATATTCAATATAATAAGTGAATTCATCAAATACTTCCTTTTTCAATACTTATTTGAATCTCGTACATACCTAAGCCACTTAACTCATTCAAATATTCTTTCTTGACTTGATTTTGCCCGCTGAACCATTCGAAATCATTAAGGACACTCAGAAATCACATGTAGCTCGTACAATGCCATATCCCGGATCACATATCAATGCCTTTGTCCTGCATGTGGTCTTATACAAAATCAAATAACGATGCCAATGTCCCAAACATGGTCTTACACGTAATCACATAATGATGCCAATGTCCCAGACATGGTCTTACACATAATCACATCTCGAAAATCTTAATGTCATGACATTCGTATCCTATACTATTCCCAAGGTTCGTACGAGACTTTCGGATATTGTAACACTGTTGATCCTTGCTCATATTTGATCATTCAACAATCATAGTAGTTCAATGACAATTAAACATATATAATTCAATTGAAAGACATTTATTTGCATATGAACTTACCTTGTATTAGGGATAAACAGACTGGATTGACTATTCGATAACCTTTGATTTTTCCCGATCTAAATTCGATTTCTTTTGTTCTTGATCTATATACTCATTTATTCATCAAATCATTCAATTCAGTCCACAAACACATATTTGGGCATTTTTACACTTTAGCCCCTAAAATTCTACATTTTTTACAATTTAGTCCCTATTTCATAAAAACACAATTTACTCAAAATTTAACAAAAAACATGCTTAGCCTAATTACCATACTACCCCTACCAGCCCATATTTCACATTTATTTCACATTTCAACCACATAATTTGTACTTTTCACAATTTAATCCATAAATAGTATTTTCTTCAAAAATCACTTAATAAAACATGAAAATCTATCATCAAGTTTTCACATTTCATCATCAAACATCCAAAAGCTAAAATAATCATAAATGGAACTTTATAAATTCATAAACAAATTCAAAAATTAAGGCATTGGCTAGCTAGAATACAAAGCAACGATCTCAAAACGTAAAAATCATAAAAACCGAGCAAAGTACATACCTTAATAAAAAATAATAAGATTTGAACCCTAGATGGTCATGGAAGCTTTCTTTTCCCTTAATATTAGGCTATAGATGAAGAAATAAAGATGATATGGCTTTTGTTTTAGTTACTAACTTAAATAATTAAATTACACATTTAACCTTAATGAAACCAATATAAAATCACCTAATATATGCCCATTTATGTCCTTTCCTACTATCGGTGGTCTAATATCATCATAAAGACCTTTGATTTAATAAACCATAGCAATTAAACACATTTAACAAGTAGCACACAAGTTTTACACTTTACGTGATTAAGTCTTTTTTCTCAAATTAACTATTCGAACGATAAAATTAAATCACGAAACTTTTACACATACATGCTATCATACTGTAACCACATAAAATAATATTAAAATAATTTTTGACCTCAAATTTATTGTTCTAAAATCACTATTTTGACTTAGCTAAAACCGGGCTGTTACAACTAATGTGTATCCATATGAGGTAATAGTAGCTATACTTATTCTCATGTGGATAGAACGAAGAAGGTTGTTTGATATGTTTGTGACATGGTCATTTGGTATGCATAAAAAATACTAAATGATGGAAACTATATTGTTGAATAGGTGTAAGACTAATTGTAATTGTTGTACCTATCATTGGTACATCAGCTAGAACATATAGGATGATTGATTTAGTATATTATGAGTAAGTTTGGAATGATTTTTGGTCGTATGAATGCTTATGGAAGTGGTGTGTTTTAAATGTGTAAGTTTTGGCTTGATTTTTAGCTTGTTTAAGTGGTTAATTTGGAAGAATACAACTTGAGTTTTGGTCATATGAACCCCCTTAATTTCACAAAACCTTCTCTTCATGAGCTATAATCTCAATCGTTCATAAGTGAGATCAGGTTGAACCTCAATCTCCACTTCTGGCACAATATGTGATGGATATGAACGATACTTGGAACGACGAAAATGTGCAAGTGTACACAATCGCAACAAGTAATAAAGTGACAAGTAAATGTCGAGTTATCGTACCCACAGGGACTATGAAAAGAATTATTTATGAATGCAATTTAAAAACACTTTGGTGAAGAAAAATATTTTTATTTGAAGAGGTGATTAAAACTAGGATTTTAATTAAGTAAAATAAGTAAAAATAAAATAAAAGTTCCAATGCACTATTTCAAAAGATGATTTTAATCAAGATGACATAATTGTGTTAGATTAATTACATTTCTTAACTTAGAATTATTAAACTCATGTTTATGTTATTACGAATAAATTCACTACAACTCGGTAATTTGCTAACTTATGAACATACTTACTTACCAAAATTCATTTATCTCTTGACTATATCTCTATGCCAATTCGACCAATTAAACAAATTTTAATAAGCAAATGTGTTAATGCACATACATACTTATGAAATTAAAATGATCTCTTGTACATATCTCTATGCCAATTCAAAAAATTAATTCAATCTCATAAGCGCATAAAAGATTACGTGAGGTAACAATGTATTTCTACCTTGAAACATTTTAATCACAATAATCTTGCAAGTTATGCAAGGCTAATGTATTGTTAGATACCGTTGCTAATTTAACCCTACCTTAGATGATCAAACTTGTAGTGATTAAGTATCATGTCAATTAATTACAATTTCAATCTGTTTAAATAATTAATTCATTAGTTACCTTACAATTGTAATGCAAGAATAACTTAGTCATGGTTTTACTTAATTAAACATCTTACTGAGGCCTATAACAACACAAACACAATTTTAATAAATTAAGTAGACAAAATGCAATCAACATAAAAAGAACTAAATTTAAGCCATATTAATTAAATTGAACATATCAACATCAAAAATATTCATAGACACGTTCATTATAACAATAAAATTAGAAGGATAGGGAACAAGAATCAAATCCGGTGTTTTCTCTATGGCTTGACTAGTTTGCTCCACTCCTCCTTCTCCACTTGTTCTTGTCGAATCGAGGCTTCTACGAACACTTGAATGCTGCTCCAAATGGTGGTTGATTGAATCTTTTTCAAGAGGTGAAATCAGCAAGGGAATAGGGGAAGAAAATGAAGAACAATGGAAGGGAATGAAGAGAGAAAAATGAGAGAGAAGTTAAGAGATGAGAAGGGTTGAGATGTGTTTGAAGTGAGAAGCAAAAGGGGGTATTTATAGGTTGAGATGGCTGCTAAAATTAGAAAAACAATCTGCAGCCATAGAGTCCCCCCATGGCCGGCCACACATGTGGCAAGTTTGAAGAATTCAAACTTGCTATTTTAAGGTAGGGCAAATCTAGAAAGGCATAAATAGTGGAGGGGTTTGAATGCAATTTGAAGGAGTCTTCAAGGGTCATTTTGAAAGTTAAATAATCAGCCAAGCAACCTGATTGGTTTAGCATGTACTGACGGTTTTGGGTTTCCAGGTTTCGGTTGGATCGGTTTTCTCGGTCAAACTCAATGGGCCACTTTTCATAATTAATTAATAATAATTTATTTAACCCAAATTAAATTGGATTAAAAAGTAAAATTAATTATATTATGAATTAATACACATAATTTGGACTGTATTAGGCTGAAAAATTAATTGACCCGATGCTTCAAAATTGCTTCTCGCTTTTGTGCTTCTAGCAAGTGTCTCTAGAGCCTTTTTGCCCTTTGTGCGAATCATCAAAATGATCAAAATTAATCAAAATTATTATAAAATTAAGTAAAATTAAACATGTTAATAATTTAAGTAAAGTTTAATTATTTTATAATAATTAAATATTTTTTGACAAGAATTTTACTAGAACTACAAGAATTTGAGTTAAAAAGGGCATGAAAAAGTGTGTATATTTTCGTGTTTCCAATACTTCTGTATCATAGACAAATGGAAAACATCGTGAATTTTCTCAAGTTCTTAAGGCAACTTGAGTTGATAAGCTACTATTCCAATCCTCTCAACAACTTCATATGGTAAATGAATGGAATTCGTTTCATGTACCTATTCATCTACGAATAATTCCCAATCCTCTTAAGTTCTCGCGGCAACTTCATATGATAGCACTTAAGAATTTTTTTTTGGAAGTCTGTAATTCATTCAAGCAACATGGTGTTCTTGAAGATGCCCTAAAATTGAAGTTATTCCCTTATTCATTGTGAGATAGTGCCAGAGCATGGTTAAATGCATTGCCCTCAAGTACTGTGGCACCTTGGAATGAACTTTGTCAGAGGTTCCTGCTGAGATATAATCCTCCGATCATGAATGCCAAACTGAGGAGCGATGTTATGTCCTTTCTACAATATGAGGGCGAAACATTATATGAAGCATGAGAGTGATTCAAGGAGTTAATGAGAAAATGCTCGATGAATGGTTTCCAACATTGGACATAAATGAAAATGTTTTATAATAGATTGAATGCACATACAAGGATGGTGGTTGATGCATCAACCAATGAGATTCTGCTCAATAAATCATATAATGAAGCACATGAAATTCTGGAGAGTATAGCAAACAATGATTATCATTACCCCACTACCAGGGTACGGACCGGTAGAAGAGTTTCTGGAGCAATGGAACTTGATGTGATCTGTAACACCCTAAAAATCCGAGTATTTAAATTGCATGAATTGGTGTTTAGATTTTTTTTTTTTAGGAAAAATCTCTTATTTTTATTTTAGTGCTTATAGAAGTCCTAGAGAGGGTAAAGCATAATTTGAAGAAGGAATAAAATTTATTAATTGAGAATTTATTGAAGTGAAACAAAGGTGATTAAGACTTAAGCTAAATTATGTGCTAAAGAGTATCATAAAATGAGCATATGGCATGGTGGAGTTGGCGCATGGGTTCTAGTAAGAGGGAAGAGGTTCGAATCCCTTGTATAGCACCTAAATGAATTTTTGTTTTTAATTTTCTGCTCATGACTAAGAAGTGTCGGCAAGGAACATATAAGGAAGGTGTTGACCATGTTATTTTTGGTTAGTGTATCAATGGATTAAGGAAACAACTAACTTATGGCATGGAATCAAAGGTTTAAGGAAAGATAGGGGGAACATAAGGCACTTATCAAGGGGAAAATTTGGAAAGAAATCATGGCCAATTGACCATGTGCTGGGCGGCAACTTGGTTTAGGGAAGGAGCCAAATTTTTGTTAGTTTGGCTAAAAATCTCATTCTTTTCTCTTTGGTCATTCTTTGCACTTGTGCAGTTTTTCTTTGTTTTCTCCTCTCAAACTTTCATCTTGGCGAATAGGGCATTAGTAAAGCTCAAATTTTGTGACCATTTGGTTATTCCTTTTGCTTATCTAGTTAGCCAATTCTTTGTGCCTTTTCTTCTTGTCAGAAATCATCCATACCAAAAGAATCATCTTTTCTCTTTTCTTTTGCCATGGCGAATATACTAGCTCCTAAAGTTCATTTTTTCTTTTCTTCTCTTCTCTTTGAAATCAAGCAACAACATCACCATCATCCTTTCGTTCTTATATTATTTCTTTTCAATGAAATTCTCTCCATCTTCACTCTCTTGGCGAATGCTATTGTGCCTATAAATCAAATATTTTTTTTCTTTTCCTTGATCATACATAGCGAATCCTTCATCAATTAGACACCATTCTCAATCCTTTCCTTTCGACCGTGGAAAATAGGTAAGGGTTCTTTTCCATTTTCGATTTATTAAGGTACTATGGCGAATAGTAAGGGTGAATTGAAGGACTTTTGGATTGATATAACGTTCATTCTAATAACGTCTCTTTCGTTATTATTTAGTGCAATAACGAGATCGGAACTCAAGTGATCGGGAGAATTGTAGAAAGCGTTGGAAGCGTTTTATTTTGGTAAGGAAATCAAATCTCTTTAAAACCTCTAGCATTATTTGATATTGTTTTAGATCTAACTAAATTCCTTTGGATCTTGAAGTGTCAAAATAGGGAAGAAAAGGCGGTGGTTAGTCACGTTAAGAGGCGGATCCAGTAAATCCCCATTCAAGCGAAGAGCGGTTTTGGCGGTCCGAGATTTTCCACCGGGTTGCGGGCCATCTTAGAAGGAAGTCCATTATTCAGTAGTACGAACTTAGAGCCGTTATCGTTGGTGGATTCTCGGCTAGTGAATCAATAAACGAGGAAAAGCCGAAAATCAAGTGATTCAAAATCAAGAGGTAAGATTTTGGATCTATTATCGATTAAGATTATTCTTACGAATTAGTTGTCTAACGATTCAAAATATGTTTTAGGTCTTGAGAGAGAAGGATTAGTACTTTCGGTAGCGAGGTGTGTAACTTCACACTCATTATTTTCTCGGTTGGATGTCAATTTTGGTATGAAGTAAATCGTAAAAATGGTTAGATCGGTAAAAGCGTAAATATTGATATTTTGGCGAAAATACGAAAAAGCGTCTAAATCGTAAAAATTACAAAACCTCTAGAAAATTTTCGTTAATATGTAAATTGGACGTTTAGTTAAAATTGGGCCAAAATACTCTAGTTAGTTAAATTGGGCCAAAATACTCTAGTTCGTTAAATTGGGCCAAAATACTCTAGTTCGATAAATTGGGCCAAAATACTCTAGTTCGATAAATTGGGCCAAAATACTCTAGTTCGATAATTTGGGCCAAAATACTCTAGTTCATTAAAATTTAGCCAAAACACTCTAGTTCGGTAAATGGGCCAAAGCCCACTAAAGCTGCTAAATAGACAAATTGCTATAATTATGGGCCAAATGAAATGTTATTGATAAATCCACCATGTTATGTATTGTTAATAAATTTTATATTTTAAAGTACATGTATAATTGCATGGGTGGGATATATGAAGAGAAGAATGGCTAGTTGCCAAATATCTAGTTCGGTGGCTCGCCACAATATCGACTTATTGCCTCTAGTTGGTGGCTCACACTTACAATATCGACTTATTGCCTCTAGTTCTGGTGGCTCGCCACAATATCGACTTATTGCCTCTAGTTCGGTGGCTCGCCACAATATAAACTTATTGCCTCTAGTTGGTGGCTATGCCACAATTATAAAAAGGCTTAATGCCTACGATTGGTGTGATGGCGGGTGGGTTGACTTGATCCCACAGGTGTGATGGTTGGTATGCGGGGTGTTAGCGGATGGATATTAGGTATGGGTTGGGAATTTCATTTTACATGCATTATTAATTGTTTTAATTCATGATATATTGTTGAATTCGAATTGGGCTCAAGCCCGACATAATGTCTTGATGATCGGCCCAATAATGGTGGTAAGTGAGTTACTGCTTGAGTTCTAAGTAACTCACCCCTTTAAATTCTTTCCATCCGGTAATGGAAATTGATGTGGACTTGGGCGAGGATGACTTCGTGGAGGCCATCTCTGAGAGAGGTTATTTAAACTCGAACTTTTAATAAGTATATTTTACTATTTTTGGATTATTGTAATAAGGGCCTCTATAAATAACTTATGGATTTATGTGTGTATGGGATTTAAACTAAACTTTGGATTTTTTTAAATTATGGGTTGTGATTTTATAATGTTTTATTAAAATAAATTTGGGTTTTCAAGTATATGGAAATCTTTTATAAATATTTTATTTTAGTTAACTCTTTAACAAACTATTCAAAGGGTTTGATAATACAATGATTTTCACTAATGTTTTCAAATATTTTATCAAATTCAAATACTCTTTTATTTATTTTAAAATTTGAAATTTATATTGAAATTTTCAACTTATTGCAAAGATAACTCGATTCATGTAACAAACCAAATCTAGTCTCAACGCATAGACCGGGTTTGGGGTGTTACATTTAGTGGTATTAGAGCCCAGTTTCAAAAACTCGGCTGTGGTTTGGGTTCAAAAATAATTTCTGTATGAAATCATTCAAAAATCGTTATGGCACCACAAGCATCCCGACAAGTCAAGTAAGTATTTGCTACTTAATGATTACTATGATATGATCATAGGAACACTCTAGAACTTCTAGTTTTAGACGTGAAAAACTGTAGAGATTGAGACTATAGGATATGTTGCGAAAAACAACTTTATATCTCAAATCTCATAAAATATCGATTAATAAACACGAAACAAAATTTTGATTCATAAAACTTGTAATCGGATAAGCGAACAAGCTATCATGAGCACTAGAGGACGTGGTCGTGGACGCGTAGGCGTGGCCGTGGTAGAGGCCGAGGTGCTACAATGAAGCACCAAATCGGATGTCAGGAAGTGGGCGACCTGCGTCAATTGAAAGTGAGACGGATCACGCGATCACATGGAAGAAGATCATGCATTGACTCAAGCAATGCTACGAGTTTTGGAAAGGGTTATTTGGAACTAGAATTGGGCCAACAACTCGTGGGTCAATTTGAGAGCGACTTAAGGCGAATAATGCGAAGTTTTCGAGGTGTCTCGTGTAGCTCGAATGTGGTGAATCTTGGCTCAAGTCGTGGAGCGGATTATGGATGATATGGAATGCACCGGTGAGCAAAACTAAGAGGAGCTGTATCCTTATTGAGAGATGAGGCGATCGATTGGTGGCTCATCGTTCGAGAGGGCTTGAAGCCGACCGATTAACGGGAATTCTTTAAAGGCGCCTTCCAAGGAAAATCGTCGGAGCGAGCTATGTAGACTTCAAGGAAGGAATTTCTGAATCTTGTCCAAGGAAGTAAGACGTGGCAAGATATGAAGCCGAAGTTTTACGTCGAGCCGTTATGCGGACAATTGTAGCAACAGATCATGAACGTTGTGTACGTTTGAGGATGGACTTAATGATGAGTGAGGGTTCGATTGCTCATGACAAGTTAGAAATTTTTCCACTCGTGGAGAAGGCCAAAATAGCCAAGAGGCTAAGAACTCGAACACGTAACCAGAAAGATCCGAAACACAAGAGAGACATAGCGATCGGTTCTTCCAAGAGATTTCGGAAGAAACCGGAATGATGAATCGGTTCAAAGCGAACCCGGTAGCAAATAATCAAGTCGAGATTGCATCGAGTGTGGAAAGAGACATTTTGGGGAATGTTGAGGAAAAGCGAGCATGTTACAAATGCGGTTCAATGGAACATCGAGATGAAGTTGTCCTCGGCGAATGGATACGACTCAAGAAGTCCATAATAATGATGCACAGTAGGCCGAGGTAATCAAGACCACCGAGAGGACGTGGACCAGTCGTGGTGGTAATGGGGCTGGTCGTGGTCAAGGTGCACGGGTCGAGGCAATGGTAATAGAGGAAATGCGATGCAAGATGACTGGACCGGTCTATGCGGTTAGGCGACGCCAGGGCGGCAATGCATGCAGATGTGATAACGAGACGTTCTTCATTTTGATGTACTGTTATTGCCTTAATAGATATTGGCTCTACTCATTCATATGTATCTAGTGCCATATCCGAAATCAATTTAGAATCTGAAATTACCGAAAATGAGATGACAGTAATCAGTCCTTTAGGACAGTCGGTGATGGTTAATAAAATATTTAAAGACGTGCCCTTAAAAATCCAAGAGGAAGTATTCTTAGCAAATTTGATGGAACTACCTTTAGTGAGTTCGATCTCATTCAGGCATGGATTGGTGGTCAAACATCGGCGCAATTGGATTGTGCTGAAAAATGAATGTCAGTAAGGACCTCGGATGATAAGGAAGTCATAATGATTGGTGAACGAAAGAACTATTTGGCAAATGTGGTATCTGCATTAAAAGCTGAGAAGTTGGTGCGAAAAGGATATGGAGCATTCCTAGCCTTTATCTGTGCTTTGGATGCCAAAGAATTATCCGTGAATGATGTGAGGACGGTGAAGAAATTTCCGATGTATTTCGAAGAACTTCGGTATACCTCAGATCGGGAAGTAGAATTTGGCATTGAGCTTTTGCAGGATGGCTCCAGGTCCATTGCTCCCTATAGAATGGCAATAGAAGGAGTTGGTGAGCTCAAAGCTCAAATTCAAGAATTGCTGGATCGGGATTCATTCGACCAAGTGTGTCTCCGTGGGGAGCACCGGTCTTGTTCGCCAAGAAGAAGGATGGATCGATGCGTATGTGCATTGACTCTGATAGTTGAATAAATTGACGATCAAGAATCGGTATCCTCATCGAGAATTGACGACTGTTTGATCAATTAAAGGAGCTTGCTTTTCTCCAAAATTGATTTAAGGTCGGGTTATCACCAACTTAGGGTGAAAGAAGCGGACATTTATAAGGCGGCATTTTTGGACGCGTTACGGACACTATGAGTTTGTAGTGATGCCGTTTGGATTAACCAATGCACCAGTGCATTTATGGACATGATGAACCGAGTCTTTCAACCATATTTAGACCGGTTTGTGGTAGTGTTCATAGATGATATATTGGTTTATTCGAGAAATGAGGAGGAACATGACCAAAGATTTGCGGATAGTATTACAACTACTTTGTGATAAGCAATTGTATGCCAAATTTGGTAAATGCGAATTTTGGCTAAAGGAGGTGACTTTCCTTGGTCATGTAGTATCACCAAGGAATAAGGGTGGATCCTCGGAAAATTGAGGTTATTTCGGATTGGAAACCACCAACATCGATGAGTGAAATTCGGAGTTTCTTAGGTTTGGTGGATACTATAGACGTTTTGTAGGGGTTTTCATTGATTCTTGCACCCTAACTAAACTATTGCGAAAGGAGCTCCGTATATTTGGACCGAAAAGCAAAGAAGAGAGTTTTGAGAAATTGAAGAAGATCTGATGAAGCTCAGCTTTAATTCAACCCGAGGTCGGAAAAGAATTCACCGCTTATTGTGATGCGCCTCACACGGTGCAGGTTGTGTGTTGATGCAAAATGGAAAGGTGGTGGCCTATGCTTCTCGTCAATTGAGACCACATGAAGTAAACTACCCTACTCATGATTTGGAGTTAAGCCGTTGTCTTTGCTCTAAAGATTTGGAGGCACTATTTCTATGGTGAGAAGTCCATAATCTACACGGATCACAAAAGTCTTAAATACCTCCTTACCCGTATGGAATTGAATTTAAGACAAAGGAGATGGGTAGAATTGTTAAAGGATTACGATTTCTCCATCGAATACCATCCTGGAAAGGCTAACGTGGTAGCCGACGCGCTAAGTCGTAAGGTGTATCTGAATTAAGAGCTTTGTTGCCCATTGAGTCTCAGTATGAGGATGGCGGTTTGTTAGCGAACTTCGTGAAACCTCTGTGGCTGGAACAAATCAAGGAAAAACAGACATCAGATGAGAAGTTGGGACCTTTACTGCGACAAGTTGAAAATGGTGAAATTGAGGATTTTGGAATAAACACGGAGGGTGTGTTGTGCTTTCGAGGGAGAGTATGCATGCCTAAGGATCTAGATTTGAGGCAACTGATTCTACGGGAGGTGCATAGTAGCCCTTATGCTATGCATCCCGGAGGAAATAAGATGTATCGAGATCTCCGTGAACAGTATTGGTGGCCAGGGTTGAAGCGTGAGATTACAGAGTTTGTGGGAAAATGTTTGACTTGTCAGCAAGTGAAGGCAGAACATCAATTACCGTCTGGATTGTTACAACCGATAAAGATTCCTCTTTGGAAATGGGAGCGGATAACTATGGATTTTGTTAGTGGGTTACCGTTAACACCTACTAAGAAAAATTCCATTTGGGTAATTGTTGATCGGTTGACGAAGACTGCTCATTTCTTGCCGTCAGACGGATTATTCATTGCGGTTGGCGAAACTTTACGTATCCGAAATTGTGAGGTTGCATGGGTACCAGCATCTATTATATCGGATAGGGACCCTAGGTTTACATCACGATTCGAAAGCTCGCATGAAGCCTTGGGGACGGTTGAATTTCAAGACGACTTTTCATCCTCGGTCGATGGTCGATCGGAAAGAGTAATTCAGATATTGGAAGATATGTTAAGAGGATGTGTAATCGACTTGAGGGTAGTTGGAAAGATTATCTACCACCGCGTAATTCATGATAACAACAGCCTATCAGCCTAGCATTCGATGGCACCTTACGAGGCATTGTATGGTCGTAAGTGTCGCTCTCCTATTTGTTGGTGAGTTGGGCGAAAGATGATGTTAGGTCCTAAGATGATATCTGAGATGAGGATAAGGTAAAAGTTATTCGAGCACGGTTGAAAGAAGCCTCGGATAGATAGAAGTCGACGCAGATCGAAGTGAAGGGACATCGAGTATAGTGTGGGAGATCGGGTTTTCTTGAAGGTATCTCCTTGGAAAAAGATCTTGATTCGGAAGGAAGGGCAAGCTAAGTCCTAGATATATTGGACCTTATCGTAATCAAGCGTGTTGGTCGATGGCATATCGATTGAGTTACCTCCGAGTTAGATCAAATTCACAATGTCTTTCATGTTTCCATGTTGAGGCGTTATAGATCGGATCCTTTGCACATTATACCCAGTAGAGGAATTGAGCTGAATTCAGATTTGTCCTTTGAAGAAGAACCGGTGGAAATCCTAGAATGAGATGTCAAGGTATTAAGGAAGAAAAGCGTGCGTTGGTCAAAGTTCTATGGCGTAACCACAGAGTGGAAGAAGCTACGTGGGAGCCAGAGGATGCAATTAAACAACAATACCCTCACCTTTTCAACTGTAAATTTCGAGGACTAAATTTTCTTTAAGGAGGGTAGAGTTGTAACACCCTAAAAATCCGAGTATTTAAATTGCATGAATTGGTGTTTAGATTTTTTTAGGAAAAATCTCTTATTTTTATTTTAGTGCTTATAGAAGTCCTAGAGAGGGTAAAGCATAATTTGAAGAAGGAATAAAATTTATTAATTGAGAATTTATTGAAGTGAAACAAAGGTGATTAAGACTTAAGCTAAATTATGTGCTAAAGAGTATCATAAAATGAGCATATGGCATGGTGGAGTTGGCGCATGGGTTCTAGTAAGAGGGAAGAGGTTCAATCCCTTGTATAGCACCTAAATGAATTTTTGTTTTAATTTTCGCTCATGACTAAGAAGTGTCGGCAAGGAACATATAAGGAAGGTGTTGACCATGTTATTTTTGGTTAGTGTATCAATGGATTAAGGAAACAACTAACTTATGGCATGGAATCAAAGGTTTAAGGAAAGATAGGGGAACATAAGGCACTTATCAAGGGAAAATTTGGAAAGAAATCATGGCCAATTGACCATGTCTTTGGACGGCAACTTGGTTTAGGGAAGGAGCCAAATTTTGTTAGTTTGGCTAAAAATCTCATTCTTTTCTCTTTGGTCATTCTTTGCACTTGTGCAGTTTTTCTTTGTTTTCTCCTCTCAAACTTTCATCTTGGCGAATAGGGCATTAGTAAAGCTCAAATTTTGTGACCATTTGGTTATTCCTTTTGCTTATCTCGTTAGCCAATTCTTTGTGCCTTTTCTTCTTGTGTTAAATCATCCATACCAAAAGAATCATCTTTCTCTTTTCTTTTGCCATGGTCGAATATACTAGCTTCTAAAGTTCATTTTTTTTCTTTTCTTCTCTTCTCTTTGAAATCAAGCAACAACATCACCATCATCCTTTCGTTCTTATATTATTTCTTTTCAATCAAATTCTTCCATCTTCACTCTCTTGGCGAATGCTATTGTGCCTATAAATCAAATATTTTTTTCTTTTCCTTGATCATACATAGCAATCCTTCATCAATTAGACACCATTCTCAATCCTTTCCTTTCAATCGTGGAAAATAGGTAAGGGTTCTTTTCCATTTTCGATTTATTAAGGTACTATGGCGAATAGTAAGGGTGAATTGAAGGACTTTTGGATTGATATAACGTTCATTCTAATAACGTCTCTTTCGTTATTATTTAGTGCAATAACGGAGATCGAACTCAAGTGATCGGAGAATTGTAGAAACGTTGGAAGCGTTTTATTTTGGTAAGGAAATCAAATCTCTTTAAAACCTCTAGCATTATTTGATATTGTTTTAGATCTAACTAAATTCCTTTGGATCTTGAAGATGTCAAAATAGGGAAGAAAAGGCGGTGGTTAGTCACGTTAAGAGGGCGGATTAATAAATCCCCATTCAAGCGAAGAGCGGTTTGGCAATCGGATTTTCCACCGGTTATGCCATCTTCCAAAGGAAGTCCATTATTCAAGTAGTACGAACTTCCGAGAGCGTTATCGTTGGTGGATTCTCGTGGCTAGTGAATCAATAAACGAGGAAAGCCGAAAATCAAGTGATTCAAAATCAAGAGGGTAAGATTTTGGATCTATTATCGATTAAGATTATTCTTACTAATTAGTTGTCTAACGATTCAAAATATGTTTTAGGTGCCGAGGAGCGAGAAGGATTAGTACTTTTCGAACGAGGTGTGTAACTTCACACTCATTATTTTCTCGGTTGGATGTCAATTTTGTATGAAGTAAATCGTAAAACGGTTAGATCGGTAAAACGTAAATATTGATATTTTGACGAAAATACGTAAAACGTCTAAATCGTAAAAATTACTAAAATGCCCTCGAGAAAATTTTCGTTAATATGTAAATTGGACGTTTTGTTAAAATTGGGCCAAAATACTCTAGTTCGTTAAATTGGGCCAAAATACTCTAGTTCGATAAATTGGGCCAAAATACTCTAATTCGATAATTTGGGCCAAAATACTCTAGTTCGTTAAAATTTAGCCAAAACACTCTAGTTTGGTAAATGGGCCAAAGCCCACTAAGCGCTAAATAGACAAATTGCTATAATTATGGGCCAAATGAAATGTTATTGATAAACCCACCATGTTATGTATTGTTAATAAATTTTATATTTTAAAGTACATGTATAATTGCATGGGTGGGATATATGAAGAGAAGAATGGCGGTTGCCAAATATCTAGTTGGTGGTTTCGCCACAATATAAACTTATTGCCTCTAGTTCGGTGGCTCGCCACAATATCGCTTATTGCCTTCTAGTTCGGTGGTTTTGCCACAATATCGACTTATTGCCTCTAGTTCGGTGGCTATGCCACAATTATAAAAAGGCTTAATGCCTACGATTGGTGTGATGGCGGGGTGGGTTGACTTGATCCCACAGTGTGATGGTTGATGCAGGGGTGTTAGCGGATGGATATTAGGTATGGGTTGGGAATTTCATTTACATGCATTATTAATTGTTTTAATTCATGATATATTGTTGAATTCGAATTGGGCTCAAGCCCAAAGATAATGTCTTGATGATCCTGGCCCAATAATGGTGGTAAGTGAGTTACACACTGAGTTCTAAGTAACTCACCCCCTTTAAATTCTTTCCATCTCAGGTAATGGAAATTGATGTGGACTTGGGCCGAGGATGACTTCGTGGAGGCCATACTGCGAGAGAGGGTTATTTAAACTCTGAACTTTTAATAAGTATATTTTTACTATTTTTGGATTATTGTAATAAGGGCCTCTATAAATAACTTATGGATTTTATGTGTGTATGGGATTTAAACTAAACTTTGGATTTTTTTTTTAAATTATGGGTTGTGATTTTATAATGTTTTATTAAAATAAATTTGGGTTTTCAAGTATATGGAAATCTTTTATAAATATTTTATTTTAGTTAACTCTTTAACAAACTATTCAAAGGGTTTGATAATACAATGATTTTCACTAATGTTTTCAAATATTTTATCAAATTCAAATACTCTTTTATTTATTTTAAAATTTGAAATTTATATTGAAATTTTCAACTTATTGCAAAGATAACTCGATTCATGTAACAAACCAAATCTAGTCTCAACGCATAGACCGGGTTTGGGGTGTTACATGATCACTTCCCTAATAGCTTAGATATCATATTTAACAAATATTCTTAAAACACTAAAAGACCAAATTGCAAAGACAGGAAATAAAAGTAGTCGAGTTAGCATGTGTTTACTGTGGAGAAGATCATGTTTTTGATGAATGCCCATCAAATCTAGCCTTAGTTTATCATATGGGAAATTTCAATCGCAAGAACAACAACCCATACTCCCACACATATAATTCGGGGTGGAAGCAACATTCCAACTTCAGTTGGGGTAATCTAGGGGTGGGAAATTCTAGCAATGTTATTCGACAGAATGCCGTGGGTGCACCACCTGGATACAATCAACTCATGCCACGATAAAATGTTTAGTAAGATTCAGCTTCGAGTTTTTCATCAATGGAAGATCTACTGAAGGAAAACATAGCTAGAGTAAAGCTATCATCCAAATTCAAGCCGCATCTTTAAGAGCTTTAGATAATCAAGTGGGGCAAATTGCCAAAGCATTAAGCTCAAGATTGCAAGGAGCACTACCAAGTGATACCTAAAATTCACGATATTAAGGAAAGGAGCGAAGGTAAAGCTATTACACTCAAAAGTGGTACGTGACTATCGGGGAGTTGTTAATGACACCACTATTGAAGAAAGTAGTTCGATTTCACAAATAAGAAGAATTCGAACCAGAGTGGTGGAAGCGATCTACAAAGGAAAAGAGCAACCAAAAAAAATGTTGAAGTAGATTTACCTTCCATTTTCAATAAAAATGTCACGACAAAACAAGCTCAACAAATGGAAGGAAGGCCACCACCACCACCTTTTCTCAAAGATTTCCAAAAATCTAAGCAAGATTTTCAATTTAAGAAATTCTTGGATGTCATGAAGCAACTGCATATCAACATACCATTGGTGGAAGCATTGAAACAAATGCCAAACCATGTGAAATTCATGAAAGATATCTATCAAAAAAGAGATGGATAGGGGAGCTCGAAATTGTTATTCTCACTAAAGGATGCACAACAATGCTGAGAAACAAATTGCCACAAAAATTGAAGGATCTATGGAGTTTTAATATACCTTGCTCTACTTGAAACCATTATGTTTGCAAAGCATTATGCAATTTAGGTGCAGTATAAATCTAATGCCTATGTCTATTTTCTAAGATGGGGATAGGAGGCATGACCTACAACCATCACTTTGCAATTAGTGGTCGTTCATATGCACATCCAGAAGGTAATATAGAATGCGTTTTGGTAAGAGTTGACAAATTTATTTTTCCAATGATTTTATTATTATGGAATGTGAGGCTGATAAAGATGTACTAATAATACTTGGGAGACTTTTTCTAGCAATTGGCAGAACATTAGTTGATCTTCAAAAAGGTGAATTAACTATGAGAGTTAATGATCAAAAGATAGCTTTTAACATTTTGGATGCTACAAAGTGTGCAGATACAAATGAAGAATGTCACGGTGTGGAGATTCTTGACACGATAATCCAGGAAGAAATTGTAGAGCTTTATCACAATAACTGTAATGATGATGCAAATTTAATTGAGTTGATTAAAGCAAAAAATGATTGAATAGCTTGGTGAACTGATGGATGTTAAGCAACTCAATAATGGAGCGAGGAGAAGTTTCAAATCATTAAATTTATCAGACCCTTCTTTTAAACCTCCTCGGCCATCCATAGAAGATCTTCCTATGTTGGAATTGAAGCTTTTGCAAGCACATCTAAAGTATGCTTACTTGGGAGACAACAACACATTGCCAGTAATTATTTCTGTGGCATTGACATTAGATCAAGAAGCTCAATTATCAAAAGTTTTGAGGAAATCTAAGAAAGCATTGGGATGGACAATCACGGATATCAAAGGAATCTGTCCAGTAATCTGCATGCACAAAATATTACTAGAGGAATGCCATGGCAAATCTATCGAGTAGCAGAGAAGATTTAATCCCATTATGAAGGAAGTTATCAAAGAAGATATTATCAAATGGCTGGATGCTAGAATCATATACCCAATTTTAGATAGTTCTTAGGTGAGCCCTGTTTAATCTGTACCTAAAAAAAGGGGGTGTTGCTGTGGTAAGAAATGGTAACAACGAACTCATTCCTCGTACTATCGCGGGATGAAGGGTTTGTATGGACTATTGGAAACTCAACAAAGCAACAAGGAAAGACAATTTTCTTTTGCCATTTATCGATAAGATGTTAGATAGATTAGCGGGGAAGGCTCTCTTTTGTTTTCTAGATAGTTATAGGGGTACAACTAGATTGTGATAGCTCCTAGTAATCAAGAGAATGTCACATTCAAATTTTCTTATGGAACTTTTATGCTTCAAAAATGTCATTTGATTATGCAATGCCCTACAACATTTCAACGTTGCATGATGCCAATGTTTTCGGACATGGTGGAGAAAATTTTAGAAGTTTTTATGGATGACTTCTCAGTGTTTGGCGATACTTTTGAAGATTGTTTAAAAAATTTGGTAAGTGAAGAAACCAGCCTTGTTCTCAATTGGGAGAAATGCCACTTCATGGTTTGTGAAGGCATTTTTCTAGGACATAAAATTTCACAGCAGGAAATTGTTGTGAACAAAGCAAAAATCAAAGTTATTAAGAAATTGCCACCACCCTACATAGTTAAAGGTATTTGCGTTTTCTTGGCCATGCATGATTCTATAGATGATTCATCAAAGATTTTTCAAAATTTCAAAACCCTATGCATATTGTTAGAACACAATGATCTTTCAATTTTGATAATCAAGCTTACAAGCATTTGAGGAGTTAAAAAGAGGCTAGTCACAACACCAATAGTCATAGCACTAGATTGGACTTTACTTTTCGAACATATGTGTGATGCTAGTGATTTTTTCGTAAAAGCCGTACATTGAGTGATTCACAGCTAAATTATACCACCATTGAGAAGGAGTTGTTAGTTGTGGAATTTACATTCGACAAATTCAGGGCTTATTTAGTAGGGACAAAAGTTACGGTTTATATGGACCACTCTACTATTAAATACTTGGTGACAAATAAAGACGCCATCTCAGATTGATTCGATGGATATTGTTATTATAGGAATTTGATATGGAAATTAGAGATAAGAAAGGCACAAAAAATCAAATGGCTGATCACTTGTCTCGTATTGAAGCAAGAAATGAAGACAGTAATATTCAGCGTATTCAGGATGATTTTCCAGATGAGCAACTGTTAGTTGCCATGACATTACCATGGTATGCTGATATTGTAAATTTTTTGGTTAGCAGACTAGTGCCACCTGACCTCACAAATTAAAGATGAAGAAAAAATTCTCCATGATGCCAAGCAGTATTATTGGGATAAGCCAATTTTATTCAAACACTGTGCAGATCAGATAATTCGGAGGTGTATTCTAGATGATGAGATTCAAAGTATTTTATTTCATTGTCAATGATAAACCGTAAAAGTAACATATTCTAGGCCCACATTTAACCTAAAGCCACACGATCGTGCATCATCAAATTACTTCACACGGCATGATCCCCGATTTACACGGCCGTGCCTCAAACAACAGAGTCAAAACACGGCCCAACCACAATTTACACGGGTGTGTGCCATGGCCGTCCCCTTACCGCGGGAGAGAGCAATTTCACTCAGATTTGGATACTTTGAGCCAAAGAAACATATTCCAAAGTGTATTCAAACACCGAGTAAGAAGCATACTTAAATTAGGACACTTAGAGGCCAAGTAAAGCATTCCAAGAACCTACATAAACACCCTAAGTGTATCCTGAAAGAGGGGGGTGAGCTAGACCAAAGAGCCGAAGCCAGAGCAGTCAATTAAGGGAATTACTCGAAGATAGCCACTTGATCCATCTCTAGAAGCCAAAATTCTACTCAAGACAGCGGATCTCTCCTTCAATTCCTTCAGGGGTTTTAGGGATTTCTTATGTTTTGTTTTATCTTTTCTCTTGAGATGTTTTATTTTAAAGTTATGAACTAAACCCTTCAAATACCTGAAGGGGATGAAACCTAGATGAATCTTGTTATTGTTCTCTGAATTATATGATAAATACTTAGTTTGTACTTAATTGTGCATGCTTAATCCAAATTCTGATGTGCTTAGGTGGAGGAGGAATAGACCCTGCCTAAGAGTAGATCTAGCATAATTAAGCGGAGTTGATCGCACGCCTAGAGATAGGGTGACGAGATTTTTCCAAATTAGGGTGAAACCTAATATGGAATCCATAGATCGATTTACTGCTATTCTAGGGGGTTATTATAAGAGAACGAGAGTTCCACTAATTAACCTAGGGTTAGATGTTATTCGCCTCGAGAGAGGGTTTAATATACGTTAAGGAGTTTCACGGGTCAAACTAAGTGAACAGATCATATGGTTTAGTGTTAGATAACAAGTGAAGTCTAGGTGGATTCTTCCTGAGGGTATCGTCGTGATCAACTGAGTTTTTCATCAAGTTATTTCCAAATTCGTTCTCTTTTGTCTTTGACTTTAGTTTAGTAGTCGTTAAATTAGATTAAATCAACCAATCACTCCATATTCCAGGCTAAATAATAAAAAGAAAGTTAGTATTAGTACTTTTAGTTCTTTTGGGTTCGACAATCCGGTCTTGTTTAAGCTATACTACTGTTCGATAGGTACACTTGCCTTAAATCATTGTCAGAATTAGTCTCCAGGTTCGATCACATTCATTATAAATTTTAAAACTTGATAGACACATAATCAAGTTTTTGGCGCCGCTGCCGGGAAACTAAAATATTAAGAAGGCTCTATCTTTATTACTTTAGCCATTATTTTCTATTTTTATTTTTTGCAATTTATTTTAGTATTTATCTTTATATTTATTTTATTATTTTTTGCTAACTTTATTTCTTCTTTTCCTAGCAGTACCTCTAGTTTGTGACTAGAAGGAACCCGACAGGACCTTTAGAATACGATAATGAAATTGAAGCTACCGCCGGAGAAATCGCAGAGAAATTAGGCGAGCTCTATATTACATGGAAGAAGAGCGAGAAAACAGATCCGATCCTAGTGAAGGGATGGACGAGAATAATCCACCACGAGATGTGGAAGAAAATAATGCTTTGCGCACTATGTATGATTATGGTAAACCTCATTTAACTAGAGATGAATCTAGTATTGTTAGGCCTGCTATAGCCGCTAATAATTTTGAATTAAAGCCTAACACAATACAAATGATTCAACAATTTGTTCAATTTGACGGTTTGTAGGACGAAGACCCGAACACTCATATAGCTAATTTTTTAGAGTTCTGTAATACTTTCAAAATAAATGGCAATTCTGATGATGCCATTCGTCTTCGGTTATTCCCCTTTTCATTAAGGAATAAAGCTAAACAGTGGTTGAACTCGTTACCACGAGGGTCAATCACTACATGGGAACAAATGACCGAAAAATTTTTATTAAAATATTTCCCACCGGCCAAAACGACCAAATTACGGAATGATATCTCTTCTTTTGTGCAGATGGATTTAGAGACGTTTTATGGTGCATGGGAGAGATACAAGGATCTCTTGAGGAGATGTCCACACCACGGATTACCTTTGTGGCTTCAAGTCAAACTTTTTACAACGGTGTAAATCCCTCAACACGGCAATTAATTGATTCAGCCGCCGGTGGAACTTTAAATAATAAAACTCCTGAAGCCGCCTACGAGTTCATTGAAGAGATGTCATTGAATAACTATCAGTGGCAAGTTACAAGGACACAACCGAAAAAATCAGCTGGAGTTTACAACCTCGACGCAGTGACCATGTTGTCAAATCAGGTAGAGTTGATGAATAAAAAGCTTGACAGTTTATGTTCCTCGCAGGTACACCAAGTCATGCAGTGCAACGCAAGTGGAACAGTGGCGAATCCTGAGTACCCACCCTACCAACCGGACGTAGAGAGCAAACAGATGAACTATATAGGTAATAATTTCCGATCCAAGAATAATCTTTATAGTAATAACTAAAATCCAGGTTGGAAGAACCACCCAAATTTTTCATGGGGAGGCCAAGGAAATCAAGGAAATCAAAAACAACAACCTCCTCCAAATTTCCAAAATCAGCCATATCCGCAAGAGAAGAAGCCAAACTTCGAAGAGATGCTGAAAAATTCATGGCAGACATAGAAAATCATTTCCAAAATAATGAGAGAACACTTAAAGATCAACAAGCATCAATTGAAAAAATTATTGAATCATTTGAGAAGTTCGGTAGGTCGATTGGACTACTTACTAAGATGATCTGTGAAATACGAGCAGAGATGTTTTCTAAAGAAACAGAACAGGTAAAAGCAGTTACACTAAGAAGTGGAAAGGAATTAGTTGAACCAAAGAAACAAATCCCATAAGAGGATAACAAAGCAAGAGATGAGGGAGTTGAGGATATAAATCTAGTACGCAAAGAAAGTAAACCACCAATTCCATATCCAGCAAAGTTAAAAAAGGAACGATTAGATGCCCAATACGGTAAGTTTCTTGAACTTTCTAAACAAATACATAATAACTTACCTTTTGTAGAAGCTATTTCACAGATGTCGAAGTATGCAAAATTATTAAAAGAACTCCTGACAAATAAAAGAAATCTTGAAGAAGTATCGACGGTGGAACTTAATAAAGAATGCTCAGCCATCCTCCAAAACAAGTTACTGACCAAAGTAAAAGACCCAGTGAGTTTTACTATTCCTTGTTTAATTGGTAGTTTAAGTATTAAAAAAGCATTAGTTGATCTAGGTGCGATGATTGATGCCTTACAAAATGTTCAAACAACTAGATCTTGGGGAACCAAAACCCACTAGGATGAGTATTCAGTTAGCAGATAGATCCGTTAAATATCCTAGAGGAGTTATCAAAGATGTCTTGGTGAAGATTGATAAATTTATTTTCCCTGTTGATTTTGTTGTGTTAGACATAGAAGAAGACATTAATGTTCCTTTAATTCTAGGGAGCCCCTTTTTAGCCACTGCTAGGGCTGTTATCAATGTAGGTGATGGTAAACTTACACTAAGGATCGGCGATGAAGAAATTATATTTCAAATTTATGATGCCATGCGATATTCTAAAGAGAAAGATGATTCCTGTTATTTTATTGATACTACTGATCATATCATTCAAAATTTATTATAGGAAATCATACATGACGACACAAGGGAACTGTGCCTGACTCAAGAAGAGGGGGAAGAAGATGAAGACGATGAGATGAAGTTGAATACATCGTCATTTAGACAAATAAAAAAAGAAGAAAGCATTGAAAACAATGACAGAATAAAAAAAAAATCCTCCATTGATGATCTACCCAGTCTGGAATTGAAACAGTTACCAAAACATTAAGAATATGCATTCCTAGGTGACAATTCTACATTACCGGTACTCATCTCCTTAGAACTAGAACCCAAGGAAAAAGAGGAGTTGATAGAAGTAGTAAGAGAACATAAAAAAACCATAGCTTGGAAAATTTCTAACATCAAGGGTATAAGCTCCTCATTTTGCACCCACAAAATTTTAATGGAAGAAGAATATAAGCCATGTGTGCAACCCGAGATGCTTAAACCCCAACATGAAAGAAGTGGTCAAAGCCGAGGTAATTAAACTTCTAGATGCAGGAATAATTTATCCTATTTCGACAAAGAATTGGGTAAGTCCGATGCAAGTAGTCCCAAAGAAAGGAGGTATGACAAGAGTACCCAATGAGAAGAATGAATTAATCCCCACAAGAACAAGCATTACTGAGTTGGAGAGTGCAGATAGACTACGAAAGCTCAATGATGCCACCGTAAAATATCACTTTCCTCTACCCTTCATAGATCAAATGTTAGAAAGATTATCCGCATATGTACTATCGTTTCTTGGATGGACTCTCTGGCTACTTCCAAATCCCCATTGCTCCTGAAGATCAAGAGAAGATGACATTTACATGTACATACGGTACGTTTGTTTATCATAGAATGCCTTTTGGATTATGTAACGCTCCTTCTACTTTTTAGCATTGTATGTTGGCAATCTTTGACAAACTCGTGGAAGACATCATGGAGGCATTTATGGATGATTTCTTAGTATTCGGTAATTCTTTCCATCTTTGCCTTAAAAATTTAAAACGAGTTCTAATGAGATGTGAGGAAACAAACCTTGTTTTGAATTGGGAAAAATGTCACTTTATGGTCAGAGAAGGGATTGTACTAGGGCATAAGATTTCTAGTAAAGGGATTGAGGTAGATAAAGTAAAGGTTGAAACCATAGAAAAATTACCTTCGCCTAGTTTAGTTAACGCTATTAGAAGCTTTTTAGGACATGCATGGTTCTATAGAAGATTTATTAAAGATTTTTCTAAAATAGCTAAGCCTTTGACAAAATTACTAGAAAAAGATGTTCCTTTTAATTTCAATCAGGAATGTTTAGATACATTCAATATCCTTAAGGATAAATTAATAAATGCACCGATTATAATTGCACATGATTGGAACTTACCCTTTGAACTAATGTGTGATGCAAGTGATTTTGCAGTTGGAGCAATTTTGGGACAAATAAGAGACAAGCACTTTCAGCCAATTTACTACGCTAGCAGAACATTCACACCCGCACAAGAAAATTATACCACCACAGAGAAAGAATTGCTAGCTATAGTTTTTGCTTTTGAAAAATTCGCATAAAGATCTAATATTGTCTAAAGTTGTCGTTTTAATCGACCATCCAAATTCTTCGCTATCTCTTAAACAAACTTGATGCAAAACCTAGACTCATACGATGGATTTTACTCTTACAGGAATTTGACTTGGAAATACAAGATAAGAAGGGAGCTGAGAATCTCGCGGTAGATCACCTCTCAAGACTTGAGAATCCACATATCAAATAGCTCGATAAAAATGAGATAAACGATTCATTCCCCAAAGAACAACTCTTTTCTATAACACAGTCTGAGGTACTGTGGTTTGCAAATATTGCAAATTATTTAGTAGCTAACATCTTGCCAAAAAGACTAACACATCACCAAAAGAAACGATTCTTTACTGATGTGAAAAATTATTTTTGGGAAGATCCTTTTCTTTTTCGCATATATGCAGATCAGGTAATTCAAAGATGCATTACAAAGGCGTATAAGCAAAACTCGAACATTGCCATTCAGACCCTTATGAGGCCACTACAGTGGCACTAAGATAGCACACAAGATACTCGAATCAGGTTTTTATTGGCCCGCTCTATTTAAAGATGCCAACAGGTATGTCACCTCATGTGATAAATGCCAAAGAACAGGTAATATTTCTAAACATGATGAAATGCCTCAAACATATATGTTATCATGTGAATTATTTCATGTATGGGGTATTGATTTTATAGGACCATTCCCTAGTTCATTTGCAAATATATACATCCTAGTGGCGCTTGATTATATGTCAAAATGGGTAGAAGCGGAAGCCATACCTACCAATGATGCTAGGGTAGTAGTTAAATTTCTCAAGAAATTGTTTTTCGATTTGGGATGCCTAGAGCCATCATTAGTGATAGGGGTACTCATTTCTATAATACTCAATTTGAAATATGGAGTATATCACAAGATAGCTACCCCATATCACCATCAAACCAATGGGCAAGTTGAAATAGCAAACCGAGAACTTAAGCGCATCCTAGAAAAGACGGTTGAATAAAATAGAAAAGATTAGGCATTAAAAGTAGATGATGCTTTATGGGCTTATAGAACAGCATTTAAAACACCTTTAGGGACATCCCCATACAAACTAGTATACGGGAAAAACTGTCACCTACCATTCGAGTTAGAAAACAAAGATTTTTGGGCCATAAAGTTTTTAAATTTTGATCTCAGAACTGCAGGAAAGAAAAGAATGATGCAGATGAACAAGCTAGATGAATGGAGAGCTGAGGCCTATGAGAACGCAAAATTATACAAAGAGGCAACAAAGTGACGCCATGATTCTCGCCTAAAGAAGTCAAAACAATTCGAAGTAGGAGACTTGGTCCTACTGTATAACTCAAGGCTTAAATTATTTCCTGGGAAGCCGAAATCAAGATGGTCAGGCCCATTCATGATCAAAAGAATTTTCCCATATGGCACAATCGAGGTAACTCACCTCACAAAGGGCACATTCAAGGTAAATGGTCACCAAGTCAAAATTTATAATAGTGTAGATTTTGGAGATATGAGAGAGGAGCTTCTGCTCCATGAACCTCCTTTTAGAACCGAAAACAAGGAAAGTCTAGCTTAAGACTTTAAACAAGCGCTTCTCGGGAGGCAACCCGAGCACTAACTTCCCTAAACATTATATTTTTAATTGTTAAGTATCTAACTTCATATTAGTTAAATCTAATTAAGTGTAGAATTAAGACCACACGGCCTTATACACGGGCATGCCCGTGGTCGTGTGGAAGCCAGGGAACAAACCACGGGCGGGCCAATAGCTGTGTACGACAAAGAAGAAAATATTTTTCCAACACGGCCTGCGATAAGAGACCATGCCCGTGCCAGCCACCCGTGCGAGGTTACTGACTTATTGAGCACGGGTGGTACACGGCCATTTCCTCTAATCGTGTGAGGTTAGTGACTTATTGAGCACGGGTGAGACACGCCCATGCCGGATGGCCGTGTGGAGATACTGACTTGATACACACGGGCGTGTCCATTGACCCACGGCCATGCCAAGAACCCTGAATGCGCCTATTTTTAAAAATCGCAAAAAGCACGGGCGATTTAAAAAATTCACACGGGCGTGCCAACTGCCCGTGCTCCCACCCCTATTTAAGAAACTTAAACCGTTCATCCCCCCAAATTCAACCCTAAAAAGAATTTTTCAGCCTTCTTCTCTCCCATTTCGGCTACACCCACGCCCTCAATCCCCTAAAAACCTCTCAGCCTTCACCTTTCTTCAAGAAAACCGCACAAAAAACCATCCGCATGCCCTCACCACCGCCGTGTCGCAGCAGGCCACGCCCCCCACACGGGTACCTACAGGAATTGCCTCAGGACCACCGTGCTCCACTTGTGCTCAACCAATTTACACCACCACAACCCCTGGTTCCCTTCATTACTTCAATTTCTTGACCTAAAGCTTGATAAATTTGATATTACTCTGCTTTATTTTTATTTTTAGTTTAGCATTAAGCATGATTATATTTAGGAAATTGTCTAAAGAACTCATGAGTACTTAATATTTAGGCATGATGGATTGGTTGCTATTTATTGATTACTGGATTTCATGTTTTTGCATTTTAGAACTAAGACATTTCTTTGTTTGAAATAATCTCTGCTAATTTCTGATGATTCTAACTCTTCAAATTTTATTTGATTTAGTATAGAATATTATGGCTATATTATTGTTGAGACTTAATCAAAAGAACTTGCTTTATATTTAATTACTGATTTTAGGCATAATGTCGTCATCCCAAGGAAAGAGATCAATAGCCCCGAGCTCGAAAAAGTGAAAAGGACCTGGCTCGTCTTTCGCTAGCGTTTCTTCCGAGTTACAACACCCATTTCTTCGATTTTCTCAAGTAGCTCAAGAAGAGCATTACAAGACAATACGAGATAGACCCCTCGGCACCGGTAGGTGCATCGATTGGGAGGAGCTAGAAAAAGTCAGACTTACAATCGACATTCGAGCTCTCATATCAACAGGTCCGTGGGAGCAATTCATCTCTATCACAAAGCCGACATATTTAGAGCTCACACTCGAGTTCTGCACCACTTTCACTTTGCAAATAGTGATGACCAACTACGATGATCTAGGCACCATCCAATTCCGGTTAGGGGCACGGTACGTTGACTAAGCGTATCGCAATTCGGATCAACACTGGACTTTATATGCCAAAATTTATAGCAGAGAACCCTCTCAATGACTTAGACTGACAACTTCACTGCATTCTCTCCCTTTGTTATGCGGCTTAGGCCCTAGCACAAACGTTTATAACCGTAGTCGCCTAAGGCGACAACACTCAACCCAAATTTTAAGGTACATTCATGCCCTTCTCGCACACCATTACGTGTCGTTGGGAGAGCACCGCGTGGTAAACCGCACGATGTTTACTACTTATTCTCGCATGTCGAAGGGCACGTATTCGACCTCGAAAACTTCATCACCAGTGCAATACATCATCAAATAGAGGTGCACAGGAGGGGAATCTATCGATGGGCCCGTTTACAACACGGTTGGCTCGACACTTCGGCCTATTTAGCATCAAGAATGTAGATCATCCTCACACCGATCGGTCGATGGTGCCTCAAGGCATCCAGACGATGATGCACATGAAGATGATTAAACTTTATCGAGGGACTGACCCCCCTCAATACCGCTTAGTAACATCTACAGATGAGGGAGAGCCCGAGGACATTACTGACGATGTCCCACCAGCTCCGAGACAGCAGCCATCCCATGCAACAACATCATGGGCAGATATCTCTGTACGCCTCGACCGCCTCAATAAAGATTTCATCGACAACACTCGACATTTTGATAGGATAGAGGCCACCCTCCACCAAATATGCTAGCACCTCCATATCTCATCACCAGCCCCACCACCAAATCTAGACGATGAGGAGGACCTTTGAGTCCCTTTAATTATCTACATTTTATTGTCTTATTTTTAGTGCTATTTTTTTTTATTTTTCCTTTATTATCATAATTTGATACTTTTCTTCATTGCAAACTTTTATCATTACTTTTCTAATCTTTGAAGTATTCCTAACATTTATTTATCTTTCACCCCCAAAATATCTAACTGATGACTTCGCAGTTCCGATCATACACTTCACATACACGAACAAATCACTAGGAGTAATTCACTACTACATAAGTCATCTTCCATCACGAACACTGCAAACTCCCGGAAATCATCTGAAATTCTGGAAGTGGTACTCTCTCCCTCTCTTTTGATTTTATATTAATTGTTATTATCTATCTTTGTACATTGAGGGCAATATACATCATAAGTGTGGGGGGTAAAAGTACCTAACTTTTTGCATGATTCTAAAAATCCTAAATTTAATCTTGTTTTTAAGTATTTTTCTCATATTACTAATTAGGGTGAAATTTCTAATGTT
The DNA here is from genome assembly GCA_025506655.1 of Gossypium rotundifolium. Classification (NCBI taxonomy): domain Eukaryota; kingdom Viridiplantae; phylum Streptophyta; class Magnoliopsida; order Malvales; family Malvaceae; genus Gossypium; species Gossypium rotundifolium. Next base: position 162,879,908 of record CP106729.1, on the reverse strand, counting down.
TTATGATTTTTATTAATATGGTTTTGAGTAAGTCATTGATAATTGTGCATTGATGATTTATAATTGAAGAAAACTAGAGAATCAAGCATGCTAAGTCTATTTTTCAAGTATAAAAAATTTCCTAGGTTGTTGAACTGAATTTGAATATTACCTTGAAGCTTGAAATTTACAGGATTGATGTCAAATACCCATAAATTTTTGTGAGATTTGAGCCTTATAGAGCATATATTCTTTTTCATGCTCACTTTATTAATTATGAGTGTGTCAACACTGAATTGTTATTTTAGAACTTGCCTCGATTATACATGTCGAGACCACATCTATGATTTGAAATACTGAGATGATAAAGGCACCTACGTTTTAACCCATTCACACCACTAAAAAGCCTACCCACATAATTAACCCCTAGTGAATCCTTTTTAATCCTAATAACCCTTTTTATTGATTTACCCGTTAATATTAACCCAAAAAACCCTTTGAATTTGTTATCACCATTCTTTTGACTACCCTTCTATCGAGAATTGATTTGATCAAATTGCCTAATTAGTTTATTTCAGTTGGTAAAGTTCTTTCTTTATTATTATGTATTTATTTAGTTTGTTCTTAAAAAATTTTGAAAAATCAAAGTATATTCAAGATTAGTGAGCTTGTACATTTAAATTTCAATTCTCAAAGAAAAAGCTCGTGGTATTATTAGTTTCAAAGTTTCAATTGATGTAATCATTTATTTTCTAGTTCATTGTTTTTAGTTAGGTGATTTGTCAAAATTGAACTCGATTCTAACCCTTCTAATTCAGCCTTTATCCACACCTTTTAACCCAAGCCCAGTTACAACCCTGTTAAAGACCTTTTGATTTGTGTATCATCTCATATTATAGTGGTGGAGATTTGATTTTCAGGCAAGCCTATGGGATTAACTTTTCAAGTTCGACTGTTGAGTGGTTAATTGTGAACCTTAAACACTTTGAGTGATTTGAGTGAATCTTTAGTGAGGAAGTCAATCCTTGTCGATTTTGAATCAAAGGTAAATATTTAGAAGAGGGGAGACACCTATGTTTTTCGTGCTACAAATATATGACTTAGAATTGTTTGAATCTTTACGAGTCTTTGAGTGAAAATTATCCATGTATGAATTATCTATAAATTATGATGAGGCATTATTGATAGGAATGGTGAATTGTGGAAAGTTCATTTTAATTGTAAGTTGAGAATTTTGCTTGAGGACAAGCAAAAGCTTAAGTGTGGAGGTATTTGATAAACTGTAAAAGTAACATATTCTAGGCTCACATTTAGTATGCTTTTGGATGATTTAGCCTTGATTTATGTAAAAAGGTGCTTTTAATCCTTTCTTTTCATGTTCATACTCAGGAAAGCACCCGAGGATGAAAAGAACGAGAAACAGCTTAAAACGGGCCAATTTGGGCCAAAGAGGAAATCAACACGGCCTAGACCTAAAGCCACACAACCGTGCATCATCAAATTACTTCACACGACCTGATCCCTGATTTACACGGCCGTGCCTCAAACAATGTAATCGAAAACCCGCCCAACCACAATTTATACTAAGGCAGTGCTATGGCCATGCCCCTACCGCGGAAGAGAGCAATTTCACTCGGATTTGGATATTTTGAGCCAAAGAAACATATTCCAAAGTGTATTTAAACATCGAGTAAGAAGCAGACTTAAATTAGGACACTTAGAGGCCAAATAAAGCATTCCAAGAGCCTATAAACACCCTAAGTGTATCCTGAAAGGGGGGTGAGCAAGGCCAAAGAGCCGAAGCTAGAGCATCAATTGTGGAATTACTCAAGATAGCCATTGATCCATCTCAAGAAGCTTTAATTCTACTCAAGACGGCGGATCTCTCCTTCAATTCCTTCAGGGGTTTTGGGATTTCTTATGTTTTGTTTTATCTTTTCTCTTGAGATGTTTTATTTTAAAGTTATGAACTAAACCCTTCAGATACCTGAAGGGCATGAAACCTAGATGAATCTTGTTATTGTTCTCTCAATTATATGATAAATACTTAGTTTGTTCTTAATTGTGCATGCTTAATCCAAATTCGATGTGCTTAGGTGGAGGAGGAATAGACTCGCCTAAAAGTAGATCTAGCATAATTAAGCGAAGTTGATCGTACACCTAGAGATAGGGTGACGAGATTTTCCGGATTAGGTGAAACCTAATATGGGAATCCATAGATCGATTTATCGCTATTCTAGGGGTTATTATAAGAGAACGAGAGTTCCACTAATTAACCTAGGGTTAGAAGTTATTTGCCTCAAGAGAGGGTTTAATATATGTTAGGAGTCTCACGGATCAAACTAAGTGAATAAATTGTAAACACCCCAAACCCGCCCACAAGCCTTGACCGGATCTGGTTTGTTCCTTGAGTAAAACATTTTAGAAACTTGTTTGTACTTTGGAAAATTTGGGTGGTTTTGAAGAAAATTGATTTGTGTTGAGTTCAAGGAAAACGGTGTTTTCTTGAAGATTAGATTTTATTAAAACTCCATTTTTACACTTCAAAACTATAAGTTAAAAGAAAAACCGAGTTTTTAGAGTTTACCATTGAATTGAAAATCGTTGGTGTTAGTGTCAAAACTTTTAGAATTTATTTTTAAAAAAAGTTACTTAAACTTTGATTGGATAAAAATCGTATCATACTAAAACAAATAAAATGCATGCATAAACAGTTTAATAGTAATGGCCTTATTACATCATAGCAAAACCCGAAATAAATCCAAACTACTTAAATATATATAAAAAAATTCAAAATAAAATAAATGCTGAGCTGAGCATGGCCACCCCAAAGTTCCTTCCGACCCGGTCCATCTACTGAGTGTCACCTGAAAAGATATCCCACAAAGAGGTGAGTCAACATACTCAATGTGTAACAACTAACACAAACTCCCAACGATTTAGGCATACAAATCATATATAAAACATATATAAACAATGATGCAATCCCGAACCCAAACCTAGATAACCATCCTCTACACATCACCCATACCTGCCATCACACCGTGGGGATTACTAAATCTACCCTCCATCCGCTACACACCATCGAAGGTAGTCGCTGCAGACGACTTGCACATCGCCCTTATAAATTGTGGCATAGCCACTGATAATGTGACAGAGTCACCAGAAATAATATGTGACATAAGTCACCACATTCGATTATGTGACATAAGTCACGGATATTGTGGTAAAACCACCGATCACTTCCCTTTTCATAATCACCCATATGCCCCATGTGTTATACAAATCATGCGGATAACATGCCATATGCCTTATTCATATTCAGAACCAATTTTCATATATGTCACATTCAATAATACTATTAATGTATCTTTAGAGAATAACGTGCACGACTAGGTCGTACCATTGAATGGTGCCTTTAGCCACATCTATCATATTTTCATTAACACATATATTAAATCAATACCATAAATCTATCAAGAATTAGTGTGGGGCTACACACCTGGTTACTTATAGATCTAATCGAAATCTCAAAATCCCGATCTAATATACTAGATCTCTTCTCCTACATTCACCAACACTATGCACATTAGGCAATAGGCCATTCGCTAAATAGCAAATCCCAAGGGTTAACGAGACCAAAACCTTATTTTGCTACCGATTTGGTTACTAACCAAATCCTCAAACTTTGTGATGATCCCCTTGCAATCGCTAGATACTAATACACTTAATCGGTTAGTTTTCGCTTTTGAACGAAATAGAAAAGCAGATCCAACACTAAAACACTTACCTAGGTTGTTTAGCCAAATCCTCAAAATCACATCGGCTTTATGAAGATGTCGAAATACCTACATGACCTATGTTAGATCCGATTCCAACATTTGAATGAATGGCCTTCACCTAAACCACACTTTACTTACCTTGGATAACCAAATCCCAATGGTCTCCCTAGAAGTCGACTACAATAGAAATCCCGAAAGACCCTTTATAGTTTCACCAATTCAAAATAAGAGAGATTAGATCCTTAAATTGGCTAAAGAGAAACGAAAACAAATGACTCTGATCCTTACCCTTAATGCTAAAATCGATTGCCCTATTGCTTAGATCTACAGAGGAATTGGCTATGTAGGCTAGATATTGATCAAATGGGTTTCGCTTTTGGTGTTTAGTGAACAATCGGCTATATGGAAGACTAATTAACCTGAAGAAGAAGATGAAGGAATCTGCTAGGCTTACTTGTGTATTCGACTTTCGATTAATAGTGAAGATTATGAGAATGAAGGAAAAGAATGATATAGAGGCTTCAATAATGATTTGGCTTGAGTGGGAGAGAAGAAGAAGAAAGATTTGAGAAAAAGAATAGAAGAAGCAAAGTGTTGGTGAGGCTTAATGCAACATTCGGCCTATGGGATTTTGGTGATCGAATTTGTCATCCATGAAGTCCCTTGGCCAGCCAACTCTCCCTCTCTCCATTCAATCCCCCTTTTCACTCTACCTTAGCCGAATCCTTAAGTTTTTAGCTTAATCTACACTTCATCTTGAAGTGTCCTTGTGCCGTCCACTACCTCTCCTCCTTGCTGCAAAATAAAACTCCCCTTTGCTTCCCTTGCTGCTCGAACCTAAGCCCTTCTCCACTGCTTGATGCGTCACTTACCAAGGCCCTAAGTGGCACCTCATTGCCACTTTAACAAGCCCATTTTTTATGTCCAATTTCCCCTTCAAATTCTCTTAAGGCCTTATTTGCCTAGCTCCCCCTTTAAGACTTAAAATCTAATATTTTCTAAGGCACTTACCTACACTCTAAAGTTCTCAATATTTCATACAACACATTCAAACACACATAGGCATGCTACTTCATACAATTAAGCAAAAATGCACAACCCCTAAATCCCGGATGTTACAGTTCTACCCCCCCTTAAAATAATTTCGACCTCGAAATTACCTGGCTAGAATAGGTGGGGGTATTGCTGTCGCATTGCTTCTTCCGGTTCCCAAGAAGCTTCCTTCGATCCATGATTACGCCATAACACTTTGACCAAAGGAACGGATTTCCTCCGTAGTACCTTCACGTCCCATTCTAGAATTTGAATCGGCTCCTCCTCGATGACAAATCGGTCTCAGCCCACCTCCTTCAACCTAAGACTATATGAGATGGATCCGACGCGTCGCATCGACACGGAACACATCGCATCTGCTTCAACTCAAGGCAATTCTAACTGGTATGCCACCGGTCCAACTCGCTTTAATACCCAATAAGGTCCTATAAACCTAAGACTTAACTTCCCTTTGCGACCAAATATCATTACCTTTTTCCAAGGTGAAACTTTAAGAAACACATAATCTCCCACAAAAAACTCAATCTCCTTCCGCTTAAGATCTGCATGTGACTTTTTCTTGTCAGATGCCTCCTTCAACCGTGTCCGAATCACCTTAACCTTTTCTTCCGATTCTACCACAATTTTTGGACCCAAAATCTGACATTCCCCCAATTTCGTCCAACATGTAGGAGTGCGACACTTCCGTCCATATAGCACTTCGTATGGTGCCATCCGAATACTTGCCTGATTGCTGTTGTTATACGCAAATTTCGCTAAAGGCAAGAACTCTTCCCAACTCCTTCTAAAGTCTATCACACAGCCCCTCAACATATCCTCTATCACTTGGATCACTCGATCAGATTGACCGTCCGACTGCGGATGGAATGTCAGATCGAATCCAACCCTGGTACCCAAAGCTTGATGTAGCGCTTCCAAAACCAAGTCGTAAACCTCGGATCCCTATCCGAAATAATCGACACCGGCACTCCATGCAACCTCACAATTTTCGCCACATATAACTTTGCCAACTTTTGCAACGAATAGTCAACCTGCACCGGTATAAAATATGTAGATTTCGTCAGCCGATCTACTATCACCCATACCGAGTCCTTCTTAGTAGGCGTAAGGGAAGCCCACTAACAAAGTCCATGGTAATTTCTCCCACTTCCATTGCGAAATCTTTATCTATCAAGCAATCTCGACGGAACTTGGTGGTCAAACCTTAACTTGTCGACACGCTAAGCACTTCCTACAAATTTGGTAACTTCCCGCTTAAGACCAAAGCCACCGTAATCTGCTCCCGTAAATCCTTGTACAACTTACTACCTCCGTGATGCATAGCATAAGGGCTACTATGCGATTCTCAAAGAATTCTCTCGCTTTAACTCCTCATCCTTCAGATACGACCTTGCCATGAAAACTCCATCATTTACACCAAAACTCCATCACTTGCAACTTAACACTTAGACTCATGCCAACCGTCCTTCTTTGACCTCATTCACCATGACGGCCGCACTCGCCAAAGAAACTTCCATCATCATAGAGGCTCGGTGTGCAAACATTGCCCTCGGATCCGACACTACTTTCCAACTTAGGGCATCTACCACTACATTCGCCTTGCCGGGTGATACTCTATAGAACAATTGTAGTCCTTCAATAATTCCACCCACCTTCGCTGTCTTAGGTTCAACTCTTTCGAGTCGCCAGATACTTAAGGCTCTTGTGGTCCTGTAAATCACCGACTTTTCTCCATATAAATAGTGCCTCCATACCTTAAGAGCAAAGACCATCGCCACCAATTCTAAATCATGCATCGGTAGTTAACCTCATGTGGCCTTAATTGTCGAGACGCATAAGCAACTACCTTCCCGCCCTCAGATCAAAACACATCCCAAACTCCGTGTGAGAAGCATCACAAGACACCACAAAATCCTTCCCGCCTCAGTCAATCAAACTGGAGCTTCAATCAAGACCCTCTTAAGCTTCTCAAAGCTCTCTGTTGCTTATCCGACCATCTGAAAGGTACCTCCTTTCTCAACAACTTCATCAAAGGTGCGGCTATTGATGAGAACCCTTCTACAACCCTTCCAGAATAGCCTACCAATCCCAAGAAACTACGAACCTCAGCCACAGACTTAGGTGGTTTCCAATCCAATACTGCCTCAATCTTCTGAGGATCCACCCTTATCCCTCCAGCAGACACCACATGCCCTAAAAACGTAAATTCCTTCAGCCAAAATTTGCACTTGCTGAACTTGGCATATAGCTTTTCCTCCCCTAACACTTGCAACATGACTCGGAGGTGCTTATCATGTTCTTCCTTTGACTTAGAATACACCAAGATATCGTCTATGAACACAATGACGAACCGGTCCAGATAGGGTTGGAAAACCCGGTTCATCATGTCCATGAACGTGGCTGGGGCGTTTGTCAATCCAAACGGCATTACCAATAACTCATAATGCCCGTACCTTGTCCAAAAAGTTGTCTTATGGATATCAGCCTCCTTCACTTTAAGTTGATGATATCCATACCTTATATCTATTTTTGAGAATACCGCGGCCCCCTTAAGCTGATCGAACAAGTCGTCTATCCTTGGCAATGGGTACTTGTTCGTGATGGTCAGCTTATTCAACTGACAATAATCTATGCACATACACATAGTCCCATCCTTCTTCTTCACAGATAGGACCGGTGCTCTCCATGGAGACACACTAGGTCGAATAAATCCACAATCGAGTAACTCTTGGATCTGGGCCTTGAGCTCAACCAACTCTTTTGGTGCCATTCTGTACGGAGCAATTGACACATGAGTCGCACTCGGCAAAGCAAGTCAATTTTGAACTCCACTTCCTTATCCGGGGGTATTCCATGTAACTCCTCCGGAAAAACATCCACGAATTCTCTTATCGTTCTAACTCCACTAACTCCCCTTCTTTCGCATCCAACGCACTAACGAAGGTCAAAATTCCTTGCACCCTTTCCGACCATCTTATCGCCTTTAAACCAGAGACCATGTTAGACAAGTAGTTTTTCTTTCTCCTATCATAATTATCGCCTTATCCTCCAACGCCCTTAACTCCATTCACTTAGTCAAGCAATCCAATACAAACCCGATGTTCCACTAGCCAGCCCATGCCAAGGATGAGATTAAATTCTCCGAAGGGTAGTTCCATCAAGTCGACAGGAAATACCACTCCCTAAAGCTCTAGAGGTACACTCTAAAATATCATATTCACCACTACAATTTGGCCTAATGGGCTCACTACAGTCATCTCCCTATTAGGCAGTTCAGAGGCTATGCCTAGTGTTTCAACTACTCTACATGCAACATAAGAGTGGGTAGAGCCAACATCAATTAAAGTAAAGTAAGGCTTGTCAGCTATAAGAAACGTACTGGTTATGACGTTCGGTGCGTCTCCATCCTCCTCTGGTGAACTGCATACACCAGGCCCGACTGTCTTGTCTCTATATTACCAACACCTCTGCCCAGTGTTCCCCGTCCTCTTTCGGAACCATTACCTCTACCATTCAGACCACGACCCTGTGGTGGCTACTGTCCATCTCTTTCAACCTGATTATAACCCTAACCTATTGGTCGGCTCCCATCTGTTTTCATAGGACAGTCCTTAATCATGTGGTCCTTGGACCCGCATTTAAAACACCCCCTGTCTTCTTCCAACACTCTCCTAGATGTATCTTTCCACACTGAGCACAAGTACGATACTGCCCTCTAGTCACAACCTGCTGACCTCGCGGCCCATCAACTCTAGGCCTCTTTTGCACATTCCCAGATGACCTTAATGATCCAAAACCTCTCTTTTGCCTATTCTGGTCCATATTCTGTCTCATAGATTCTTTAATCCCTTTGGCTACCTTAGCCTTCTCTACCAACACGACAAATTCTCGCTCCTACTGTGGAGCTATCAATAACCTCAGGTCATCCCTCAGTCCGTCCTCAAACCGGACACATCACTCATGTTCCGTAGCCACTATACCTCGAGCATAACGGCTCAACCATAGAAATTTTGCCTCATACTCTGCCACAGACTTACTTCCTTGAACCAACCTTTGAAATGCCTTCCTCTGCGCATCTACATAACTGGTCCCAATGTACTTCTTCTGGTATGCTGCCTTAAAGTACTCCCAAGTGAGATCATCTACGGCAGCACCATCCCGAACCGTGAGCCACCATTGATATGACTCATCGCGGAGGAGCGATACTATCCCTTTCAGTTTCTCCTCGGCAGTTAGGTCCAAATCATCCATAATTCGATCTGTCGCTTCCAACCAATACTCAACCGTATTGGGAGCCACACCAGATATTCCGCGAAAAAACTCAGCTCCATTAGCTCGGAGTCGCCAGTGCATGACTTTTGAGCTCCCATGCCTCCACCGCCCCACCACCCTTTCTAGAACTCGCAAGATCACCGTGGTAATCGTGCATCATCCCCGTCTCGATCCTCGATATTCCACATCGCGCTGGTGGTGGTGGCATTTCATTTTGGACCCTTGACTGCACCTAATGGGTTTCAACACGGTCATTCAAACCTCTTCCACGACCACGCACACTACGACCACGCCCCTAGAATTCATGCTTCAATCGCTTATCCGATTAAAGAATTTTATGAATTAGTTTTTGTTCCATCGATTTATCGCGAACGGTCTTATGTTCAATAGTTCTAAAGAGTAGTTTTTCAATTCATATACACACACAGCCTCAAATTCATTCATTGAATCATCACATTCATGAACTTATGCTCATTACAGAAAAGTGCTGTAGTTGTCATTGTTGTTGTTTCCCACTACCCAAGGGTATTTTCGTAATTTTATCCTATAGGGGTATTTTGAAAATTTTTTCAAATTGGGGTATTTGAAAATTTCAGAAGTAGAGATTTTTGGTATTTTTTTTACAAAATTGAAATACTTGGTAAGAAGATTCAAGGGTAATTTGGTAATTTTATAATCTGGGGGTATTTTTGTAATCTTTACAAGCCAAGGGCATCTCGGTAATTTTGTAAAATATGGTTCTCGGTGACTTTTCAAAACAAGGGTATTTTTGGGAAAAAAATTTAATTCAGGGTATTTCGGCAACTTTCCATACTGAGGGTAATTTAGTAATTTATACAGGTTAGGGGTAATTTGGGCAACTTTCAAACCAGGGGTACTTTGGTCATTTTTAAATCAAGGTTACTTTGGAATTTTATAATCATGGTTTGACTTTAGGATTTCACAAAACAAGGTGATGGTCCTTTCGGGTTTTAATTATTGAATTTAGCTTTGTGATTGAGTCCTCTTGGTTAGGGTGAACCGTCACTACGCACTGTAGGACTCGAGCGAGAGGAGGTGAGTCACTAGGACTACTTAAATACCAAGCTCCCCTAATCCAATCCTAGACATGCGCACAATGGTTGCCACACCTTTAACTCTATGACTCACCATAGGTTTGTTTGGTTAGACTTTCAATTTTTGTATTTTGTTGGAGTAGACTGATCCTAGGGTTTAATAATTTTATTCTACTAATCTACGTCCCTATAATTTCCCACATACAAATCACAAAAGGGTTAGGACTACTTACCTGGTGGACTTCGGGCCGGAGACTCAGGTGCCATGCCAAAAAAACTTGCTCATTCCTAAGTAAAATCCAATTCCAAAAGAAAGAAAACATTTTGGGCCCAAAAAGCCCTCAAAGCCGAGTTTTGAACCGGGCTCTGATACTAAACTGAAACACCCCAAACTCAGCCCACAAGCCTTGACCAGATCTGGTTTGTTCCTTGAGTAAAACATTTCGAAAACTTGTTTGTACTTTGCAAAATTTGGGTGGTTTTAAAGAAAAATTGATTTGTGTTGAGTTCGAAGGGAAAACGGTGTTTTTCTTGAAGATTAGATTTTATTAAAACTCCATTTTTATACTTCAAAACTATAAGTTAAAAGAAATACCGGGTTTTTAGAGTTTACCATTAAATTGAAAATCGTTGGTGTTTAAGTGTCAAAGCTTTTAGAATTTATTTTTAAGAAAAGTTACTTAAACTTTGATTGGATAAAAATCGTATCATACTAAAACAAATAAAATGCATGCATAAACAGTTTAATAGTAATGGTCTTATTACATCATAGCAAAACCCGAAATAAATCCAAACTACTTAAATATATAAAAAATTCAAAATAAAATAAATGCTGAGCTGAGCATGGCCACCCCAAAGTTCCTGCCGACCTGGTCCATCTACTGAGTGTCACTTGAAAAGATATCCCACAAAGGAGTGAGTCAACAGACTCAATGTGTAACAACCAACACAAACTCCCAACGATTTAGGTTTACAAATCATATATAAAACATATATAAACAATGATGCAATCCCGAACCCAAACCTAGATAACCATCCTCTACACATCACCCGTACCTGCCATCACACCGTGTGGATTACTAAATCGACCCTCCATCCGCTACACACCATCGAAGGTAGTCGCTGTAGATGACTTGCACATCGCCCTTATAAATTGTGGCATAGCCACCAGATAATGTGACAGAGTCACCAGAAAATAATATGTGACATAAGTCACATTCAGATTATGTGACATAAGTCACCAGATATTGTGGTAAAAACCACCTGATCACTTCCCCTTTTCATAATCACCCATATGCCCCATGTGACATACAAATCATGCGGATAACATGCCATATGCCTTATTCATATTCGTAACTAATTTTCATATATGTCACATTCAATAATACTATTAACAGATCTTTAGAGAATAACGTACCTGACTAGGTTGTACCATTGAATGGTACCTTTAGCCACATCTATCATATTTTCATTAACACATATATTAAATCAATACCATAAATCTATCAAGAATTGGTGTGGGGTTACACACCTGGTTACTCGTAGATCTAACTGAAATCTCAAAAATCCCGATCTAATGTACTAGATCTCTTCTCCTACATTCGGCCAACACTAAGCACATTAGGCAATAGGCCATTCGGCTAAATAGCAAATCCCAAAGGGTTAACGAGACCAAAACCCTTACCTTGCTGCCGATTTGGTTATTGACCAAAATCCTGAAACTTTGTGATGATCCCCCCTTGCAATCGGTTAGATACTAATACACTTAACTGGTTAGTTTTTGGCTTTTGAACGAAATAGAAAATAGATCTGAACATTAAAACACTTACCTAGGTTGTTTAGCCAAATCTCAAAAATCGTCACTAGCTTAATGAAGATGTCGAAATACCTACATGATCTATGTTAGATCCAATTCCAACATTTGAATGAATGGCCTTCGGCCTAAACCACACTTTACTTACGTTGGATAACCAAATCCCGAATGGTCTCCCTAAAAGTCGGCTACAATAGAAATCCTGAAAGATCCTTTATAGTTTCGACCAATTCAAAATAAGAGAGATTAGATCCTTAAATTTAGCTAAAGAGAAAAGAAAACAAATGACTGTTGATCTTTACCCTTAATGCTGAAATTGATTGCCCTCTTACTTAGATCTACAGAGGAATTCGGCTATGTAGGCTAGATATTGATCAAATGGGTTTCGGCTTTTGGTGTTTAGTGAACAATCGGCTATATGGAAGAGTGATTAACCTAAAGAAGAAGATGAAGGAATCGGCTAGGCTTACTTGTGTCTTCGACTTTTGATTAATAGTGAAGATTGTGAGAATGAAGGAAAAGAATGATATAGAGGCTTTAATAATGATTCGGCTTGAGTGGGAGAGAAGAAGAAGAAGAAAGATTTGAGAAAAAGAAAAGAAGAAGCAAAGTGTTGGTGAGGCTTAATGCAACATTCGGCCTATGGGATCTTGGTGACCGAATTTGTCATCCAAGAAGCCCCTTGGCTGGCCAACTCTCCCTCTCTCCATTCAATCCCCCTTTTCACTCTACCTTAGCCAAATCCTTAAGTTTTTAGCTTAATCTACACTTCATCTTTGAAGTGTCCTTGTGCCGTCCACTACCTCTCCTCCATGCTGCAAAATAAAACTCCCATTTGCTTCCCTTGTTGCTCGAACCTGTGCCCTTCTCCACTGCTTGAGGCGTCACTTACCAAGGCCCTAAGTGGCGCCGCCTTGCCACTTTAACAAGCCCATTTTTTATGTCCAATTTCCCCTTCAAATTCTCTTAAGGCCTTATTTGCCTAGCTCCCCCTTTAAGACTTAAAATCTAATATTTTCTAAGGCACTTACCTACACTATAAAGTTCTCAAAATTTCATACAACACATTCAAACCCACAAAGGCATGCTACTTCATACAATTAAGCAAAAATGCACAACCCCTAAATCCCGAATGGTACAAATTGTATGGTTCAATGTTAGATAACAAGTGAAGTCTAGGTGGACTCTTCCTGAGGGTATCGTCGTGATCAACTGAGTTTTTCATCAAGTTATTTCCAAATTCATTCTCTTTTGTCTTTGAGTCTTTAGTTTAGTAGTCGTTAAATTAGATTAAATCAACCAATCACTCCATATTCTAGGCTAAATAATAAAAAGAAAGTTAGTATTAGTACTTTTAGTTCCTTTGGGTTCGACAATCCGGTCTTGCCTAAGCTATACTACTGTTCCATAGGTACACTTGCCTTAAATCGTTGTCAGAGTTAGTCTTCAGGTTTGATCACATTCATTATAAATTTTAAAACTCAATAGACACATGATCATTCATTCACCACTGTAACACCCCAAACCCGGTCTAGACGTTACGACCAGATCTGGAATGTCACAGGGAAAAGTTGTAAAAATGAATTCTAAAATCTTAAGAAAATGCCGTAAGTTTGAAAACTTTTCGTCTAGGGTGATGTGTTGAAAACATTGGTTTGGAGTTTAAGAAAAAAATTCCCGAATTGAGTTAAAACGATAATTTGTTATCTTTGTTGGCACTTGCGAGAAAAAGGTTATTTTATGTTACTTATGTTTTGAAAATTCCATCTTAACTTTCATGTTAAAATATAACAATGTCATATATTAAATGAATAATAAATAAGGAAAACCAAAAATTAACTTAAAAAGGCCTTATTGCATAACAAAATCCCCAATTAAAATAATTTGTAGAAAGGAAACGAGTTTACGAAAAGAATCATTTTATGGCCTCCATGAGTCTGCCTCGGCTCCCAGATCCACGATCTAGTGATTACCTGCAAAATTAAGCAGAGGGGTGAGTTACCATGACTCAGTGTGTAAATCCCCTTATGTCACATAAATAGCCTCAAGCCCGAATTCGCACATTGGCCTTAGCCCACTCAACATAGCATACACAAATATGAATTTAATGTGTCCCAGCCCAACCTAATTTTTCATCCTCTACACACCACCCGTACCAGCCCATCACACCGTGGGGATTTTTACAATCAACCCTCCATCCACTACACACCTCATATGTGGCACCAAGCCACTTGTGGCTCCAGACCACCATGGTACTAGATCACCGTGACAAAGTCACTATTAACATATGTGAGGCCAACGCATCGTGGTACCAAACCACCGTGACAATCCTTGATGAATGTATATGGGGCCAACCCACTGTGGTACCAAACCATTGGGACGAGTCACTGAATCATATATATATATATATATACATGGTATTAAACCACCGTGGCACCAAGCCACCGAGACATGGTCACCGAATCAGATATATGTGGGGCCAACCCACTTGTGGTACCAAACCACTGTGACAGTCTCTAACACTTCCCCTTTTGCATCACATACCAAACCCATGCAAAACATACATATCAAATGAATGCAACATGCTCTCAACAAAGTGACAGATTAAAGATACATTTTCATACCCATTAATAAACGTTATAATCACTTACCAGTATTCTACTTTACCCACAAGGGTATAACGACTTTCTAACGATCACTTGACTTTTCAAATTTAAACAGATTAATAACACATATTAATAACAGAGTGTGAAATTTTACACACCTAATAGCACGTAATACTATGCTTTCTATGTCGACACTCTCGCTAGCAGGGACGATGAATATCTGCCTATCCTGCTCTGAAGTCGGTCCACAACTCGGTGGCCAGTCTCGTACTGCCGAAACAGCACGCTTCTTGAACTTAGGGTCTGGGACTATGAGTCCAAGCCCCCTCCTTTACGTGGCTGGTATTCTATTCCATGAAATTTATCTTGGTCAGAAGACCGGGTTAAGGCATTGAAGCAAAATAAGAATATACGCTCAAAATGAAGAGGTTTTTTACCTAGATTGACAAAAATCGGAGGCTACTAAACTTGGATTAACGAGTCACCGAAGTCCCTTGATCGACCGAATCTGATTGTCCCCAACGATTCTTCAAACATTGGCCAGAAGTAGAAAGAATACGAAAACCAAGCCTATCCTACATTCGGCCACAGCACCCAAATCACCAAGTAACCCCTTTCGGTTAATAACCAGCAAGAGAATAAGGAAGAATCGAAAAAGGAGAAGAATACTTTCCCCAAACAAAAAGAATCAGTTGAGAGGTTTAGGAGAATGAGTGTTGGCAATCCACTGAACGAATGACGAGAAATGAACAGTTAGAGATTCGACTATAGAGAAAGAGTGAAAGCAAAATTCAAAGAGGAGAAAAGAGAAATAGATTTTGGCTTGAGTAGAAGAAATAGGAGAAGAAAACAATGAAGAGGAGAAGGTGATAGGAGGGTTCGGCTAAGGGAATATGAAATGTAAAATAAGTATGAACAAAAGAAAAAGAGAGGGTTGAAGTTTCAGCTTTTGGTTGAAAGAAGAAAGAATGCCGAAAGTGAGATTCCCCAAGAGATGATTTCGGTTTGGTAACTATGAGAAGAAAAGCAAATGCTCACCGATTGCAAAAGAGAGTAAAAGACTTCTAGGATTGATTGCTATCACTCCTCTCAAAAAGACTTTTAGAAGAATCGGCTCACACACACACACCAAAAATCGAAAGTGCCTTAAAATGAAAACTAAAAAGCTCCTTAGGACTTTTGGCACCTAACCACACAAGGCATACGGTTCACTTCAACTCCACCCAACCATAATCCCGAAATTTACTAACCTATACAGCCTTAGCTGAAACTCCACTCCACCAAAGCCCCAAATTCGGCCAACTCTAGCACCCCCAACACCTTCCACGATTTTCTCCTATTTTCCCTCTCCATCACCCATTTAATTTAGTTTGAATGATTCAAACTCCATCCTTCACTCTTGGCCTCCCATTTGAAACATTTGAATTAGTCCACTCCCACTCTTCAAGGTCCCTAGCTGAATCCATCACCTCCTATCCAGACGCCAAAAAGAATTCCTAAAAACAAACTACGCGACTCGAACCTGCTTCCTCACTGCTCCCCTGTGGCGTCACTTTCCTGCCTCTTAAGTGGCGTCTCATGCCACTTTATTACTCTAATTATTGTGTCAACTAATTATAAGCAATAACTCATAAAGCCTATCCCAATCAGCTCTTCCCTAAAGTGCCTAAAAATAGAAATTTTTACCAAGGCTTCGGCTTAACCTCGAGCCTTCCGGGGCCCCAAACCTAACAAATTAACAAATAGACATGCCAACACATAGAAACATCATAAATGCAAAACCCCTAAATCCCAAATGTTACAGTTCTACCCCCTTAAAGAAATTTCAGTCTT
The DNA here is from genome assembly GCA_025506655.1 of Gossypium rotundifolium. Taxonomy (NCBI): domain Eukaryota; kingdom Viridiplantae; phylum Streptophyta; class Magnoliopsida; order Malvales; family Malvaceae; genus Gossypium; species Gossypium rotundifolium. Next base: position 162,863,515 of record CP106729.1, on the reverse strand, counting down.
GAAATTACCTAGTCAAAAGAGTTGAGGGTATTGCTATCGCATCACGTCCTCTGGCTCCCATGTGGCTTCCTCTGAACCGTGATTCCGCCACAACATCTTAACTAAAGGGACTGATTTCCTCCTCAGTACCTTAACATCTCAATCTAATATCTGCACTGGTTCCTCTTCAAAGAACATGTCTGGTCTGACTTCAATTTCCTCCACCGGCACAATATAAGATGGATCTGAATGATAATGCCTCAACATTGAGACGTGGAACACATCATGAATTTGACTCAATTCTGAAGGCAACTCAAGCTGATACGCTACTGGTCCGACACGCTTCAATACCTGATAAGGCCCGATAAACCTGAGACTTAGCTTACCCTTTCGTCCAAACCTCATCACCTTCTTCCATGGTGAAACTTTCAAGAAAACTTGATCACCCACTGCAAACTCTATCTCCTTCCTTTTCAAATTTGCATATGATTTCTACCTGTCAGACGCTTTCTTTAATCGAGTTCGAATCAATTTAACTTTTTCTTCTATCTCTGAAACCAATTTTGGACCCAAGATCTGACGCTCACCCAATTCTGTCCAGCAAGTAAGAGTACGACATCTTCATCCATACAACGCTTCATAGGGCGCCATCTGAATACTAGACTGGTAGTTGTTGTTGTATGCAAATTTTGCCAATGGTAAAAACTCTTCCCAACTACCCCGAAAATCAATGACACAACCTCTTAACATATCCTCCAAGATCTGAGTTACCCTCTCAGACTGACCATCAGTCTGTGGATGAAAGGCTGTGTTGAAGTCCAGTCTTGTACCCAACGCTTGATGTAACACCTTCTAGAACCTCAACGTAAACCTGGGGTCTCTGTCTGATATGATAGACACTGGTACCCCATGCAACCTTACAATCTCTGCTACATACAGCTTAGCTAACTTCTGAAGAGAGTAATCAACACAAATCGGTATGAAATGAGCGGACTTCATCAATCGATCAACAATTTGCCCATACCAAATTCTTCTTAGTAGGTGTAAGAGGTAGCCCACTAACAAAGTCCATCATAATCCTTTCCCACTTCCACTGTGAAATTTTCATCGGTTGTAATAACCTCGAAGGCAACTGATGTGCTGCCTTCACCTACTGACACATCAAGCATTTACTCACAAATTCGGTTACCTCTCGATTTAGACTGGGCTACCAAATTGTTCTCGCAGGTCCCGATACATCTTACTCCCTCTAGGATGCATAGCTTATGGGCTACTATGCTCTGCCTGTAAAATCTTACGTCTCAACTCAAGATCTTTTCGCATACAAGTCTTTCCCCGAAAACATAATACCCCATCACTATTCACACTAAAATCCGCTAACCCATCACCTGCCACTAACTGAAACTTCGAACTTAACAACTTATTAGCCAACTGCTTCTCTCTAATTTGACTGATCCAAGAAGGCTTCACTTGAAGTTTGGCCAATAAGCTTCCATCATCATATAAGTTGAGATGAGCAAACATTGCTCTCAATTTGGATATCACCCTACGACTCAATGCATTCGCCACCATGTTAGCTTTACCCGAGTTGTACTCGATCGAGCAGTCATAATCTTTTAACAATTCGATCCATCTCCACTGCCTTAAATTCAATTCCTTCTGGGTAAGGAGATATTTTAGGCTCTTGTGATCTGTATAAATAATAGATTTCTCCCCATACAGATAATGCCTCTAGATCTTCAAAGCAAACACTACTGCAGCAAATTCCAGATCATGCGTGGGATAATTCACCTCATACGATCTCAACTGTCGAGACGCATATGCTACCACCTTCCCTACCTGCATCAACCCACATCCCAAACCTGTGTGTGACGCACCGCAGTAAACGACAAACTCTTTTTTGGCCCAGGCTGTATCAATATTGGAACCTCAGTGAAGATCCTCTTCAACTTCTCAAAACTCTCCTGTTGCTTATCAGACCAGACAAACGGGACCTCTTCCCGCAATAACTTGGTTAATGGCACCGCAATCAATGAGAATCCCTCAACAAACCTTCTGTAATACCTAGCCAGACCAAGAAAACTTGAATTTCTGCCACAAACTTAGGCGGTTTCCAATCCAACATAGCTTCAATTTTCCGAGGATCAACCTTAATCCCCTTGGCAGACACAACATGGCCCAAAAAGGTAACTTCTCTTAACCAAAATTCACACTTACTAAATTTGATGTACAATTGCTTCTCCCTCAGAATTTGTAGAACCACCCGAAGATGCGAATCATGCTCTTCTTCCCTCTTGGAATATACCAGGATGTCATCCATGAACACCACAACAAATCGGTCCAGATAGTGTTGGAATACCCGGTTCATCATATCCATAAACGCAGCTGGCGCATTCGTCAACCCAAACGGCATCACCAGAAACTCATAGTGACCATAGTGAGTTCAAAATGCCGTCTTATGAATATTCACTTTCTTGACCTTAAGCTGATGGTATCCCAACCTCAAATCTATCTTCAAAAAGACCAAAGCCCTCTTCAGTTGGTCGAACAAATCGTCAACCCTCGGCAGCGGGTATTTATTCTCGATGGTCAACTTATTCAACTGACGGTAGTCAATGCACATACGCATTGATCCATCTTTCTTCTTAACAAATAGCACCGGCGCTCCCCAAAGTCACACACTCGGTCGGATAAAACCCCAATCCAACAGTTCTTGAATTTGGGCTTTCAATTCAACCAACTCCTTTGGCACCATTCTATATGGGACAATAGACACGGGCGCTGTCCCCAGAAGAAGATCAATACCGAATTCCACCTCGTGATCCGGAGGTAATCCTGGAAGCTCTTCTGGGAAAATATTCGAAAACTCTTTCACTGTTCTAACATCCCCCACAGTTAATTCTTTGGCTTCCAGAGCATAAACAAAAGTTATGTATGCCTCACATCTTTTCCTCGCCATTCTTTCAACCTTTAAAGCGGACACTACATTAGACAAGTAGTTCCTCCTTTTACCTATCACCACTACCTCATCATCCTCGGGAGTCCTTAACACCATGCACTTGGCAGCACAATCCATGTTTGCTAAATACTTCACTAGCCAGTCCATACCTAAGATTAAATTGAACTCCCTAAACGGTAGTTCCATCAGAGTAGTTGAGAAAACCATCCATTGAACTTCTAGAGGTACATCCCTAAAGAGTTTATTCACCACTACAGATTGTCCTAAAGGGCTAAGTACAGTCATCTCCCTAGAGGCAAATTCAGAGTCTATGTTCATAGCTCCCGATATAGTACTAGCAACATAAGAATATGTTGACCGAATATCAATCAAGGCAAGAAATGCAATCAATAAATAAGAAATGTACTGGGTTATGACGTCGGTGCATCACCCTCCTCTCGACGTCTGATTGCATAGACCAACCCAGACTGTCTTGCATCCGTGTTTCCAACACCTCTGCCTGGCGCTCTACAATCCACGACCAAAACCATTACCCCCTCTGGCTGGACCACGACCTCTCTGTGATTGCTGACCACCTCTACCCGGTTGAACATAACTCTATCCTACTGGTCGCACTTTCCCCAACTCTTGTGGACAGTCTCTTACCCGATGATTAGTAGACCCACACCTGAAACATCCTCTATTACCCATCCAACACTCACCTAAATGATATCTACCGCATCTAGCACACCTCTGAGGCCCACTGTCAACAACAAGTCTCGCAACACGACTCGGCCCATCCAACCTAGGCTTCTTCTAAAAACCCCCAACTGACCCTGACGATCAAAAATTCCTTTTATTTCTACTTATATCCCTATCTTGATTCTATTTTTGGACCGCTTCACTTCCTCGGCTATCTTAGCCTTTTCCATTAAAACAACAAATTCTCTTTCTTGTTGTGGAGCTATCAGCACCGTAATTCATCCCTCAGGCCATCCTCAAACTGCACACAATGATCATGGTCTGTAGCAACAATACCCCGGGCATAACGACTAAGACGTAAGAATTCGCCTCATACTCAGCCATCGATTTATTTCCTTGAACCAAATTTAGAAATGCCCTACGCTACGCATCCACATAACTTGATTCGATGTACTTCCCATGGAATGTTGTCTTGAAGAGCTCCTAGGTAATACGGTCAGCCATTGTACCATCCCTGATTGTGAGCCACCACTAATACGCCTCGTCCCGAAGAAGAGACACAACTCCTTTCAACTTCTCCTCCTCTGCGAAGTCAAAATCATCCATAATATGCTCAACTACTTCTAGCCAATACTCAGCTACATTAGGAGCTACGCCAGAAACGCCCCTAAACATTTCTGCTCTATTAGCTTGGAGCCATTCAAACATAGATTTTGAGCCCCCAAACCCGTGCTCGCTCCAGTGACTCTTTCTAGTACATGTAACATCGCCTCACCGCCTGTTTGATGTTGAAATTTTACTTCCGCAACTGGCAGTGTTGGTACATCACTTTTCAACCCATGATCAGATTCCAAAGGTTTAAACCCAACATTCCGGCCTCTACCACGGCCGCGAATGATACGCCTATGTCCCCTAGTACTCATGGCTACTGATACGACTTAATATGATTAAGAGTTTTATGAGTTAGTACTTTCTTTCACTGTTTAATACCGAGCAGTCTTATGAGAAATAGCATTAAAAAGTTATTCTCGCTGATTCATATCTATACCTAGAGGTTTCAGCCTCTAAAGTTTGGATCTCTTAATCCATAATCATTTCATGCAAACACAACCAACAATTAAAACACTTACCACGTGGATCGGGTACCGGTAGACTCGGGTGCCATACTCCAACTAAAACATTTCCTTAAATAATATTTTGAATTGACTTTATAAAACATTGTTGAGCCCATTCCACAACTGAGTTTTGCAACTTGGCTTTGATACCAAAATTGTAACACTTCAAACCCGGTCTAGATATTTTGACCATATCTAGAATGTCACAGGGAAAAGTTGTAAAAATGAATTTTAAAATCGTAACGAAATACCATAAGTTTGAAAACTTTTCGTCTAGGGTGATGTTTTGAAAATAGTGGTTTGCAGTTTAAGAAAAAAAATTCCTGAATTGAGTTAAAACGATCATTTGTTATCTTTGTTGGCACTTGCGAGAAAATGGTTATTTTATGTTACTTATGTTTTGAAAATTCCATCTTGACTTTCATGTTAAAATATAATAATGTCATATCTTAAATGAATAATAAATAAGGAAAACCAAATATTAACTGAAGAAGGCCTTATTACATAACAAAATCGCCAATTAAAATAATTTGTAGAAAGGAAACGAGTTTACAGAAAGAAACATTTTATAGCATCCACGAGTCTACCTCGGCTCCCAGATCCACGATCTACTGATTACCTATAAAATTAAGCAGAGGGGTGAGTCACCACGACTCAGTGTGTAAATCCCCTTATGTCACATACATGGCCTCAAGCTCAAATTCGCACATTGGCCTTAGCCCATTCAACATAGCATACACAAATATGAATGTAATGTGTCCCAGCCCAACCTAATTTTTCATCCTCTACACACCACATGTACCAGCCCATCACACCGTGGGGATTTTTACAATCAACCCTCTATCTGCTACACACCTCATATGTGGCACCAAGCCACTCGTGGTTCCAAACCACCGTGATACTAGATCACCTTGACAGAGTCACTATTAACATATGTGGGGCCAACCCACCGTGGTACCAAACCACCGTGACAATCCCTGATGAATGTATGTGGGGCCAACCCACTGTGGTTTTAAACCATTGGGATGAGTCACTGAATCATAGATATATATATATCGTGGCATTAAACCACCGTGGCACCAAGCCACTGAGACATGGTCACCGAATCAGATATTTGTGGGCCAACCCACTTGTGGTACCAAACCACTGTGACACTCTCTAACACTTCCCCTTTCGCATCACATACCAAACCCATGCAAAACATACATATCAAATGAATGCAACATGTTCTCAACAAAGTGACAAATTACAAAATACATTTTCATACCCATTAATAAAATGTTATAATCACTTACCTGGTATTCCCAGCTTTACCCACAAGGGTATAACGACTTTCTAACCAGTCACTTGACTTTTCAGTCCAAACAGTTAATAACACACATTAATAACAGAGTGTGAAATTTTACACACCTGATAACACGTAATAGTATGCTTTCTATGTAGACACTCTCACTAGCAAGGACGATGACTATCTATCTATCGTGCTTTGAAGTCGGTCCACAACCCGGTAGCCAGTCTCGTACTGGCGAAACAACACGCTTCTTGAACAAAGGCAAAAGCAAGCAAAATCCTAGAACATTGCCATTCAGAACCCTTAGGAGGCCACTACAGTGGCATTAAGACAGCACACAAAATACTTGAATCAGGTTTTTATTGGCCCACTCTATTTAAAGATGCCAACAGGTATGTCACCTCATGTGATAAATGCCAAAGAACAGGTAATATTTCTAAACATGATGAAATGCCTCAAACATATATGTTATCATGTGAATTATTTGATGTATGGGGTATTGATTTTATAGGACCATTCCCTAGTTCATTTGGAAATATATACATCCTAGTGGCAGTTGATTATATGTCAAAATGGGTAGAAGCGGAAGCCATACCTACCAATGATGCTAGGGTAGTAGTTAAATTTCTCAAGAAATTATTTTCTCGATTTGGGACTCCTAGAGCCATCATTAGTGATAGGGGTACTCATTTCTGTAATACTCAATTTGAAAAAGTTCTAAAGAAATATGGAGTATATCACAAGATAGCTACCCCATATCACCATCAAACCAATGGGCAAGTTGAAATAGCAAACCGAGAACTTAAGCGCATCCTAGAAAAGACGGTTGAATAAAATAGAAAAGATTAGGCATTAAAAGTAGATGATGCTTTATGGGCTTATAGAACAGCATTTAAAACACCTTTAGGGACATCCCCATACAAACTAGTATACGGAAAAAGCATCACCTACCATTCGAAAGTTAGAAAACAAAGATTTTTGGGCCATAAAGTTTTTAAATTTTGATCTCGAAGCTGCAGAAAGAAAAGAATGATGCGATGAACAAGCTAGATGAATGGAGAGCTGAGGCCTATGAGAACGCGAAATTATACAAAGAGGCAACAAAGTGACGCCATGATTCTTGCCTAAAGAAGTCAAAACAATTCGAAGTAGGAGACTTGGTCCTACTATATAACTCAAGGCTTAAATTATTTCCTGGGAAGCCGAAATCAAGATGGTCATGCCCATTCATGATCAAAAGGATTTTCCCATACGGCACAATCGAGGGAACTCACCTCACAAAGGGCACATTCAAGGTAAATGGTCACCAACTCAAAATTTATAATAGTGCAGATTTTGGAGATATGAGAGAGGAGCTTCTGCTCCATGAACCTACTTTTAGAACTGAAAACAAGGAAAGTCTAGCTTAAGACTTTAAACAAGCGCTTCTCAGGAGGCAACCCGAGCACTAACTTCCCTAAACATTGTATTTTTAATTGTTAAGTATCTAACTTCATATTAGTTAAATCTAATTAAGTGCAGAATTAAGACCACACGGCCTTATACACGGGCATGCCCGTGGTGGAAGCCAGAGAACAAACCACGGGCGGGCCAATAGCTGTGTACGACAAAGAAGAAAATATTTTTCCAACACGACCTGCGATAAGAGACCACGCCCGCGCCAGCCACCCGTGCGAGGTTACTGACTTATTGAGCACGGGTGGTACACGGCCATTTCCTCTAATCGTGTGAGGTTAGTGACTTATTGAGCACGAGTGAGACACGCCCATGCCGGATGGCCGTGTGGAGATACTGACTTGATACACACGGGCGTGTCCATTGACCCACGACCATGCCAAGAACCCTGAATGCACCTATTTTTAAAAATCGCAAAAAGCACGGGCGATTTAAAAAATTCACACGGGCGTGCCAACTGCCCGTGCTCTCACCCCTATTTAAGAAACTTAAACCGTTCATCCCCAAATTCAACCCTAAAAAGAATTTTTCAGCCTTCTTCTCCCCCATTTCGGATACACCCACGCCCTCAATCCCTAAAACCTCTCACCTTCACCTTTCTTCAAGAAAATCGCACAAAAACCATCCAGATGCCTCACCACATGCCAGTGTTGCAAAGAGCCACGCCTCCCACAATTTGGGTACCTACAGAATTGCCTCAGACCACTGTGTTCGCTTGTGCTCAACCAATTCACACCACCACAACCCCCGGTTCCTTCATTACTTCAATTTCTTAACTTAAAGCTTGATAAATTTGATATTACTCTGCTTTATTTTTATTTTTAGTTTAGTATTAAGCATGATTATATTTAGGAAATTGTCTCAAGAACTCATGAATACTTAATATTTAGGCATGATGGATTGGTTGCTATTTATTGATTACTGGATTTCATGTTCTTGCATTTTAGAACTAAGACATTTCTTTGTTTGAAATAATCTCTGCTAATTTCTGATGATTCTAACTCTTCAAATTTTATTTGATTTAGTATAGAATATTATGGCTATATTATTGTTGAGACTTAATCAAAAGAACTTGCTTTATATTTAATTACTGATTTTAGGCATAATGTCGTCATCCCGAGGAAAGAGATCAACAGCCCCGAGCTCAAAAAAGTGAAAAGGACCCGGCTCGTCTTTCGCTAGCGCTTCTTCTGAGTTACAACACCTATTTCTCCGATTTTCTCAAGCAGCTCAAGAAGAGCGCTACAAGACAATACGAGATAGACCCCTCGGCACCGATAGGTGCATCGATTGGAAGGAGCTAGAACAAGTAAGACTTACAATCAACATTTGAGATCTCATATCAACAGATCCGTGGGAGCAATTCTTCTCTATCACAGAGCCGACGTATTTAGAGCTCACACTCGAGTTCTGCACCACTTTTACTTTGCAAATAGTGATGACCAACTACGATGATCCAGGCACCATCCAATTTCGGTTAGGGGCACGGTACGTCAACTAAGCATATCACAATTCAGATTAGCACTGGACTTTATATGCCAGAATTTATAGCAGAGAACCCACTCAATGACTTAGACCGACAACTTCACTGTACCCCTCTCCACTTTTTGCGCAGCTTAGGCCTTAGCACAAACGTCTATGACCGTAGTCGCTCTAAGGTGACAACACTCAACCCAGCCTTAAGGTACATTCATGCCCTTCTCGCGCACACCATTACAGGTCGTTGGGAGAGCACCGACGTGGTAAACCGGCACGATGTTTACTACTTATTCTGCATGTCAGAAGGGCACGTATTCGACCTCGCATACTTCATCACCGGTGCAATACATCATCAAATAGAGGTGCACATGAGGGGAATCTATCGATGGGCCCATTTATAACACGGTTGGCTCGACACTTCGGCCTACTTAGCACTGAAGAACAGAGATCATCCCTCACACTGATCGGTCAGATGGTGTCTCAAGGCATCCAGACGATGATGCACATGAAGATGATTAAACTTTATCGAGGGACTGGCCCCCCTCAATACCGCTTAGTAATATCTACAGATGAGGGGGAACCCGAGGACATTACTAACGATGTCCCACCAGCTCCGAGACAGCAGCCATCCCATGCAACAACATCATGGGCAGATATCTCTGTACGCCTCGACCAGTTCGAACAGTATTTCATCGACAACACTCGACATTTTGATAGGATAGAGGCCACCCTCCACCAAATATGCCAAGACCTCCATATCTCATCACCAAATTTCACCACCAAATCCAGACGATGAGGAGGACCTTTGAGTCCCTTTAATTATCTACATTTTATTGTCTTATTTTTAGTGCTATTTTTTTTTATTTTTCCTTTATTATCATAATTTGATACTTTTCTTCATTGCAAACATTTATCATTACTTTTCTAATATTTGAAGTATTCCTAACATTTATTTATCTTTCACCCCAAAATATCTAATTGATGACTTCGATTCCGATCATACACTTCACATACACGAACAAATCACTAGGAGTAATTCACTACTACATAAGTCATCTTCCATCACGAACACTGCAAACTCTCGAAAATTATCTGAAACTCTGGAAGTGGCACTCTCTCCCTCTCTTTTGATTTTATATTAATTGTTATTATCTATCTTTGTACATTGAGGGCAATGTACATCATAAGTGTGGGGGGTAAAAGTACCTAACTTTTTGCATGATTCTAAAAATCCTAAATTTAATCTTGTTTTTAAGTATTTTTCTCATATTACTAATTAGGTGAAATTTCTAATGTTTTATGATTTTTATTAATATGGTTTTGAGTAAGTCATTGATAATTGTGCATTGATGATTTATAATTGAAGAAAACTAGAGAATCAAGCATGCTAAGTCTATTTTTCAAGAATAAAAAATTTCCTAGGTTATTGAACTGAATTTGAATATTACCTTGAAGCTTGAAATTTACAGGATTGATGTCAAATACTCATAAATTTTTGTGAGATTTGAGCCTTATAGAGCATATATTCTTTTTCATGCTCACTTTATTAATTATGAGTGTGTCAACATTGAATTGTTATTTTAGAACTTGCCTCGATTATACATGTCGAGACCACATCTATGATTTGATATACTGAGATGATAAAGGCACCTACGTTTTAACCCATTCACACCACTAAAAAGCCTACCCACATAATTAACCCCTAGTAAACCCTTTTTAATCCTAATAGCCCTTTTTATTGATTTACCCGCTAATATTAACCCAAAAAACCCTTTGAATTTGTTATCACCATTCTTTTGACTACCATTCTATCGAAAATTGATTTGATCAAATTGCCTAATTAGTTTATTTTAGTTGGTAAAGTTCTTTCTTTATTATTATGTATTTATTTAGTTTGTTCTTAAAAAAAATTTGAAAAATCAAAGTATATTCAAGATTAGTGAGCTTGTACATTTAAATTTCAATTCTCAAAGAAAAAGCTCGTGGTATTATTAGTTTCAAAGTTTCAATTGATGTAATCATTTATTTTCTAGTTCATTGTTTTTAGTTAGGTGATTTGTCAAAATTGAACTCGATTCTAACCCTTCTAATTCAACCTTTATCCACACCTTTTAACCCAAGCCCAGTTACAACCCTGTTAAAGACCTTTTGATTTGTGTATCATCTCATATTATAGTGGTAGAGATTTGATTTTCAGGCAAGCCTATGGGATTAACTTTTCAAGTTCAACTGTTGAGTGGTTAATTGTGAACCTTAAACACTTTGAGAGATTTGAGTGAATCTTTAGTGAGGAAGTCAATCCTTGTCGATTTTGAATCAAAGGTAAATATTTAGAAGATGGGAGACAATTATGTTTTTCATGCTACAAATATATGACTTAGAATTGTTTGAATCTTTACGAGTCTTTGAGTGAAAATTATCCATGTATGAATTATCTATAAATTATGATGAGGCATTATTATAGGAATGGTGAATTGTGGAAAGTTCATTTTAATTGTAAGTTGAGAATTTTGCTTGAGGACAAGCAAAAGCTTAAGTGTGGGGGTATTTGATAAACTGTAAAAGTAACATATTCTAGGCTCACATTTAGTATGCTTTTGGATGATTTAGCCTTTGATTTATGTAAAAAGGTGCTTTTTATCCTTTCTTTTCATGTTCATACTCAGGAAAGCACCCGAGGATGAAAAGAATGAGAAACGGACTTAAAATGGGCCAATTTGGGCCAAAGAGGAAATCAACACGGCCTGGACCTAAAGCCACACGACTGTGCATCATCAAATTACTTCACACGACCTGATCCCTGATTTACACGGCCGTGCCTCAAACAACAGAATCGAAAACTAGCCCAACCACAATTTATACGGGCATGTGCCATGGCCATGCCCCTACCGCGGAAGAGAGCAATTTCACTCGGATTTGGATATTTTGAGCCAAAGAAACATATTCCAAAGTGTATTTAAACACCGAGTAAGAAGTAGACTTAAATTAGGACACTTAGAGGCCAAATAAAGCATTCCAAGAGCCTATAAACACCCTAAGTGTATCCTGAAAGGGGGGTGAGCAAGGCCAAAGAGCCGAAGCTAGAGCAGTCAATTCAGGGAATTACTCGAAAATAGCCAGTTGATCCATCTCAAGAAGCCGAAATTCTACTCAAGACGGAGGATCTCTCCTTCAATTCCTTCAGGGGGTTTTAGGGATTTCTTATGTTTTGTTTTATCTTTTCTCTTGAGATGTTTTATTTTAAAGTTATGAACTAAACCCTTCAGATACCTGAAGGGCATGAAACCTAGATGAATCTTGTTATTGTTCTCTGAATTATATGATAAATACTTAGTTTGTTCTTAATTGTGCATGCTTAATCCAAATTCTGATGTGCTTAGGTGGAGGAGGAATAGACCCTGCCTAAAAGTAGATCTAGCATAATTAAGCGGAGTTGATCGTACACCTAGAGATAGGGTGACAAGATTTTGTTGGATTAGGGTGAAACCTAATATGGGAATCCATAGATCGATTTACTGCTATTCTAGGGGGTTATTATAAGAGAACGAGAGTTCTACTAATTAACCTAGGGTTAGAAGTTATTTGCCTCAAGAGAGGGTTTAATATATGTTAGGGAGTCTCATGGATCAAACTAAGTGAATAAATTGTGAAACACCCCAAACCCGGCCCACAAGCCTTGACCGGATCTGGTTTGTTCCTTGAGTAAAACATTTTATAAACTTGTTTGTACTTTGGAAAATTTGGGTGGTTTTGAAGAAAAATTGATTTGTGTTGAGTTCGAAGGGAAAATGGTGTTTTTCTTGAAGATTAGATTTTATTAAAACTCCATTTTTACACTTCAAAACTATAAGTTAAAAGAAATACCAAGTTTTTAGAGTTTACCATTGAATTGAAAATCGTTGGTGTTTAAGTGTCAAAACTTTTAGAATTTATTTTTAAGAAAAGTTACTTAAACTTTGATTGGATAAAAATCGTATCATACTAAAACAAATAAAATGCATGCATAAACAGTTTAATAGTAATGGCCTTATTACATCATAGCAAAACCCGAAATAAATCCAAACTACTTAAATATATATAAAAAAATTCAAAATAAAATAAATACTGAGCTGAGCATGGCCACCCCAAAGTTCCTTCCGGCCGGTCCATCTATTGAGTGTCACCAAAAGATATCCCACAAAGGGTGAGTCAATGCACTCAATGTGTAACAACCAACACAAACTCCCAACGATTTAGGCATACAAATCATATATAAAACATATATAAACAATGATGCAATCCCGAACCCAAACCTAGATAACCATCCTCTACACATCACCAGACCGCCATCACACCGTGGGATTACTAAATCTACCCTCCATCCGCTACACACCATCGAAGGCGTCACTGCAGGCGACTTGCACATCGCCTTATAAATTGTGGCATAGCCACAGATAATGTGACAGAGTCACCAGAAAATAATATGTGACATAAGTCACCACATTCAGATTATGTGACATAAGTCACCAGATATTGTGGTAAAAACCACCAGATCACTTCCCCTTTTCATAATCACCCATATGCCCCATGTGTCATACAAATCATGCGGATAACATGCCATATGCCTTATTCATATTCGTAACCAATTTTCATATATGTCACATTCAATAATACTATTAACAGATCTTTAGAGAATAACGTACCTGACTAGGTCGTACCATTGAATGGTGCCTTTAGCCACATCTATCATATTTTCATTAACACATATATTAAATCAATACCATAAATCTATCAAGAATTAGTGTGGGGCTACACACCTGGTTACTCATAGATCTAACTGAAATCTCAAAAATCCCGATCTAATGTACTAGATCTCTTCTCCCACATTCGGCCAACACTATGCACATTAGGCAATAGGCCATTCGGCTAAATAGCAAATCCCGAAGGGTTAACGAGACCAAAACCCTTACCTTGCTACCGATTTGGTTACTAACCAAATCCTGAAACTTTGTGATGATCCCCCCTTGCAATCGGTTAGATACTAATACACTTAACTGGTTAGTTTTCGGCTTTTGAACGAAATAGAAAATAGATCTGAACACTAAAACACTTACCTAGGTTGTTTAGCCAAATCCCGAAAATCGTCACTGGCTTTATGAAGATGTCGAAATACCTACATGACCTATGTTAGATCCGATTCCAACATTTGAATGAATGGCCTTCGGCCTAAACCACACTTTACTTACCTTGGATAACCAAATCCCGAATGGTCTCCCCTAGAAGTCGGCTACAATAGAAATCCCGAAAGATCCTTTATAGTTTCAGCCAATTCAAAATAAGAGAGATTAGATCCTTAAATTTGGCTAAAGAGAAAAGAAAACAAATGACTGTTGATCCTTACCCTTAATGCTAAAATCGATTGCCCTCTTGCTTAGATCTACAGAGGAATTCGGCTATGTAGGCTAGATATTGATCAAATGGGTTTCGGCTTTTGGTGTTTAGTGAACAATCGGCTATATGGAAGAGTGATTAACCTGAAGAAGAAGATGAAGGAATCTGCTAGGCTTACTTGTGACTTAGCTTTTGATTAATAGTGAAGATTGTGAGAATGAAGGAAAAGAATGATATAGAGGCTTCAATAATGATTCGGCTTGAGTGGGAGAGAAGAAGAAGAAAGATTTGAGAAAAAGAATAGAAGAAGCAAAGTGTTGGTGAGGCTTAATGCAACATTCGGCCTATGGGATTTTGGTGACCGAATTTGTCATCCAAGAAGTCCCTTGGCCGGCCAACTCTCCCACTCTCCATTCAATCCCCCTTTTCACTCTACCTTAGTCGAATCCTTAAGTTTTTAGCTTAATCTACACTTCATCTTTGAAGTGTCCTTGTGCCGTCCACTACCTCTCCTCCTTGCTGCAAAATAAAACTCCCCTTTGCTTTCCTTGCTGCTCGAACCTAAGCCCTTCTCCACTGCTTGATGCGTCACTTACCAAGGCCCTAAGTGGCGCCTCCTTGCCACTTTAACAAGCCCATTTTTTATGTCCAATTTCCCCTTCAAATTCTCTTAAGGCCTTATTTGCCTAGCTCCCCCTTTAAGACTTAAAATCTAATATTTTCTAAGGCACTTACCTACACTCTAAAGTTCTCAAAATTTCATACAACACATTCAAACACACATAGGCATGCTACTTCATACAATTAAGCAAAAATGCACAACCCCTAAATCCCGGATGTTACAGTTCTACCCCCTTAAAATAATTTTGACCTTGAAATTACCTGGCTAGAATAGGTGGGGGTATTGCTGTCGCATTGCTTCTTCCGGTTCCCAAGAAGCTTCCTCCGATCCATGATTACGCCATAACACTTTGACCAAAGGAACGGATTTCCTCCGTAGTACCTTCACATCCCGTTCCAGAATCTAAATCGGCTCCTCCTCGTACGACAAATCTGGTCTCAGCTCCACCTCCTCAACCAGCACTATATGAGATGGATCCGATCGGTATCGGCGTAGCATCGATACGTGGAACACATCGTGCATCTGCTTCAACTCCGAAGGCAATTCAAACTGGTATGCCACTGGTCCAACTCGCTTTAATACCCAATAAGGTCCTATAAACCTGGGACTTAACTTCCCTTTGCAACCAAATATCATTACCTTTTTCCAAGGCGAAACTTTAAGAAACACATAATCTTCCACAGCAAACTCAATCTCCTTCCGCTTAAGATCTACATATGACTTTTTCCTGTCAGATGCCTCCTTCAACCGTGTCCGAATCACCTTAACCTTTTCTTCCGATTCTACCACAATTTTCAGACCCAAAATCTAACATTCCCCCAATTTCGTCCAACATGTAGGAGTGCGACACTTCTATCCATATAGCGCTTCGTACGGTGCCATCTGAATACTTGCCTGATAGCTATTGTTTTACGTAAATTTCGCTAAAGGCAAGAACTCTTCCCAACTCCTTCTAAAGTCTATCACATAGCCCCTCAACATATCCTCTAACACTTGGATCACTCGCTCAGATTGACCGTCCGACTACGGATGGAATGCCGTACTGAAATCCAACCTGGTACCCAAAGCATGATGTAGCGCCTTCCAAAACTGAGACGTAAACCTCGAATCCCTATCCGAAATAATCGACACTGGCACTCCATGCAACCTCACAATTTTCGCCACATATAACTTTGCCAATTTTTTGAGAGTAGTCAACCAAGACCCAGTATAAAATATGTAGATTTTGTCACCGATCTACTATCACCCATACCGAGTCCTTCTTAGTAGGCGTAAGGGAAGCCCACTAACAAAGTCCATGGTAATTCTCTCCCACTTCCATTGCGGAATCTTTATCTATCAAGCAATCTCGACGGAACTTGGTGTTCAAATTTAACTTGTTGACACGTTAAGCACTTCCTACAAATTTGGTAACTTCCGCTTAAGACCAAAGCCACCGTAATCTGCTCCTCAAATCCTTGTACAACTTACTACCTCCGGGATGCATAGCATAAGGGCTACTATGCGATTCTCAAGAATTCTCGCCTTAACTCCTCATCCTTCTAAGATACGACCTTGCCATGAAAACACAAAGACTCCATCATTGCTTACACCAAAATCTTCCAATTCCTACACTGCACTTGCCACAACTTAGCACTTAGATCCTCATCTGCCAACTGTCCTTCTTTCACCTCATTCAGCCATGATGGCTTGACCTGCAATTCTGCCAGCAAACTTCCATCATCATAGAGGCTCAGGTGTGCAAACATTGCCCTCAGATCCGACACTACTTTCCAACTTAGGGCATCTGCCACTACATTCACCTTGCCTGGGTGATACTCTATAGAACAATCGTAGTCCTTCAATAATTCCACCCACCTTCATTTATCTCAGTTCAACTCTTTCTGAGTCAGCAGATACTTAAGGCTCTTGTGGTCTGTGTAAATCACTGACTTTTCTCCATATAAATAGTGCCTCCATACCTTAAGAGCAAAGACCACTACCGCCAATTCCAAATCATGCATCGGGTAGTTAACCTCATGTGGCCTTAATTGTCGAGACGCATAAGCAACTACCTTCCCGTCCTGTATCAAATCACATCCCAAACCTGTGTGAGAAGCATCACAGTACACCACAAAATCCTTCCCTGCCTCAGGCTGAATCAAAATTGGAGCTTTAATCAAGACCCTCTTAAGCTTCTCAAAGCTCTCCTGTTGCTTATCTGACCATACGAAAGGTACCTCCTTTCTCAACAACTTCATCAAAGGTGCGGCTATTGATGAGAACCCTTCTACAACCCTTCTGTAGTAGCCTGCCAATCCCAAGAAACTACCAACCTCAGCCACAGACTTAGGTGGTTTCCAATCCAATACTGCCTCAATCTTCTGAAGATCCACCCTTATCCCTTCAAGCAGACACCACATGCCCTAAAAACATAACTTCCTTCAGCCAAAATTTGCACTTGCTGAACTTGGCATATAGCTTTTCCTCCCTTAACACTTGCAACACGACTTGGAGGTGCTCATCATGTTCTTCCTTTGACTTAGAATACACCAAGATATCGTCTATGAACACAACGACAAACCGGTCCAGATAGGGTTGGAAAACCCGGTTCATCATGTCCATGAACGCGGCTGGGGCGTTTGTCAATCCAAACGGCATTACCAATAACTCATAATGCCCGTACCTTGTCTGAAAAGCTGTCTTATGGATATCAGCCTCCTTCACTTTAAGTTGATGATATCCAGACCTTAGATCTATTTTTGAGAATACCGCGGCCCCCTTAAGCTGATCGAACAAGTCGTCTATCCTTGGCAATGGGTACTTGTTCGTGATGGTCAGCTTATTCAACTGACGATAATCTATGCACATACGCATAGTCCCGTCCTTCTTCTTCACAGATAGGACCGGTGCTCCCATGGAGACACACTAGGTCGAATAAACCCACGATTGAGTAACTCTTGGATCTGGGCCTTGAGCTCAACCAACTCCTTTGGTGCCATTCTGTACGGAGCAATTGACACAGGAGCTGTACCCGACAGCAAGTCAATTATGAACTCCACTTCCTTATCCGGGGGCATTCCAGGTAACTCCTCCAAAAAACATCCACGAATTCTCTTACTATTCTAACTCCACTAACTTCCCCCTTCTTTCGCATCCAACGCACTAACGAAGGTCAAAAATTCCTTGCACCCTTTCCGGACCATCTTATCAGCCTTTAAACCAGAGACTACGTTAGACAAGTAGTTTTTTCTTTCTCCTATCATAATTATCGCCTTATCCTCCAGCGTCCTTAACTCCATTCACTTAGCTGCGCAATCCAATACAGCCCGATGTTCCACTAGCCAGTCCATGCCAAGGATGAGATTAAATTCTTCGAAGGGTAGTTCCATCAAGTCGACAGGAAATACCACTCCCTGAAGCTCTAGAGGTACACTCCGAAATATCTTATTCACCACTACAATTTGGCCTAATGGGCTCACTCATACCATCTCCCTATTAG
Organism: Gossypium rotundifolium; assembly: GCA_025506655.1. Taxonomy (NCBI): domain Eukaryota; kingdom Viridiplantae; phylum Streptophyta; class Magnoliopsida; order Malvales; family Malvaceae; genus Gossypium; species Gossypium rotundifolium. Next base: position 162,845,083 of record CP106729.1, on the reverse strand, counting down.
ATGCTTCAGAGGCTATGCCTAGTGTTTCAACTACTCTACATGCAACATAAGAGTGGGTAGAGCCAACATCAATTAAAGCAAAGTAAGGCTTGTCAGCTATAAGAAACGTACCGGTTATGACGTTTGGTGCGTCTCCATCCTCCTCCGGTGAACTGCATACACCAGACCCGGTTGTCTTGTCTCTGTATTACCAACACCTCTGCCCGGTGTTCCCCGTCCTCTTTTGGAACCATTACCTCTACCATTTAGACCACGACCCTGTGGTGGCTGCTGTCCACCTCTTTTAGCATGATTATAACCCTGACCTATTGGTCGGCTCCCATCTATTTTCATAGGACAGTCCTTAATCATGTGGTCCTTGGACCCGCATTTGAAACACCCCCTGTCTTCTTCCAACACTCTCCTAGATGTATCTTTCCACACTGAGCACAAGTACGATACTGTCCTCTAGTCACAACCTGCTGACCTCGCGGCCCATTTTGCACATTTCCGGATGACCCTGATGATCCAAAACCTCTTTTTTGCCTATTCTGGTCCATATTCTGTCTCACAGATTCTTTAATCCCTTCGACTACCTTAGCCTTCTCTACCAACACGATAAATTCTCACTCCTGCTGTGGAGCTATCAACAACCTCAGGTCATCCCTCAGTCCGTCCTCAAACCAGACACATCGCTCATGTTCCGTAGCCACTATACCTCGAGCATAATGGCTCAACCTTAGAAATTTTGCCTCATACTCTGCCACAGACTTACTTCCTTAAACCAACCTTTGAAATGCCTTCCTCTACGCATCTACATAACTGGTCTCAATGTACTTCTTCTAGTATGCTACCTTAAAGTACTCCCAAGTGAGATCATCTACGGCAGCACCATCCCGAATCGTGAGCCACCATTGATATGACTCATCGCAGAGGAGCGATACTATCCCTTTCAGTTTCTCCTCGGCAGTTAGGTCCAAATCATCCATAATTCGCTCCGTCGCTTCCAACCAATACTCAGCCATATTGGGAGCCACACCAGATATTCCACGGAAAAACTCAGCTCCATTAGCTCGGAGTCGCTCAGGTACAGACTTTCGAGCTCCCATGCCTCCACCTGCTCCAGCCACCCTTTCTAGAACTCAAAGATCACTCGTGATATCGTGCATCATCCCCGTCGATCCTCGATATTCCACATCGCGCTGGTGGTGGTGGAGGCATTTCATTTTCGGACCCTTGACCAGACCTAATGGGTTTCGACACAGTCATTCAGCCTCTTCCATGACCACGCACACTACGACCACGTCCCCTAGAATTCATGCTTCTGAATCGCGTTTATCTGATTAAAGAATTTTATGAATTAGTTTTTGTTCCACTGATTTATCGCGAACAGTCTTATGTTCAATAGTTCTAAAGAGTAGTTCTTTCGAATTCATACACACACAGAGTCTCAAATTCATTCATTGAATCATCACATTCATGAACTTGCGTTCATTACAGAAAAGTGTTGTAGTTGTCATTGTTGTTGTTTCCCACTACCCAAGGGTATTTCCGTAATTTTATCCTATAGGGGTATTTTGAAAATTTTTTCAAATTGGGGTATTTGAAAATTTCGCAAAGTAGAGATTTTTGGTATTTTTTTACAAAATTGAAATACTTGGTAAGAAGATTCAAGGGTAATTTGGTAATTTTATAATCTGGGGGTATTTTTGTAATCTTTACAAGCCAAGGGCATTTCGTTAATTTTGTAAAATATGGTTCTCGGTGACTTTTCAAAACAAGGGTATTTTTGGAAAAAAAATTTTAATTCAGGGTATTTTGGCAACTTTCCATACTAAAGGTATTTTAGTAATTTATACAGGTTAGGGGTAATTTGGGCAACTTGCAAACCGTGGGTACTTTGGTCATTTTAAATAAAGGGTACTTTGGAATTTTATAATCATGGTTTGACTTTAGAATTTCACAAAACAAGGTGACCGGTCCTTTCGGGTTTTAATTATTGAATTTAGCTTTGTGATTGAGTCCTCTTGGTTAGGTGAACCGTCACTACGCACTGTAGGACTCGAGCGAGAGGAGGTGAGTCACTAGGACTGCTTAAATACCAAGCTCCCCCTGAATCCAATCCTAGACATGCGCACAACGGTTGCCACACCTTTAACTCGGTGACTTAGTCACAGGTTTGTTTGGTTAGACTTTTAATTTTTTTGTATTTCGGTGTTGGAGTAGACTGATCCTAGGGTTTAATAATTCCTATTCTACTAATCTACGTCCCTATAATTTCCCACATACAAATCACAAAAGGGTTAGGACTACTTACCTGATGGACTTCGGGCCGGAGACTCATGTGCCATGCCAAAAAAACCTGCTCATTCCTAAGTAAAATCCAATTCCAAAAGAAAGAAAACATTTTGGGCCCAAAAAGCCCTCAAGGCTGAGTTTTGAACTAGGCTCTGATACCAAACTAAAACACCCCAAACTCGGCCCACAAGCCTTGACCAGATCTGGTTTGTTCCTTGAGTAAAACATTTCGGAAACTTGTTTGTACTTTGGAAAATTTGGGTGGTTTTAAAGAAAAATTGATTTGTGTTGAGTTCGAAGGGAAAACCGTGTTTTTCTTGAAGATTAGATTTTATTAAAACTCCATTTTTATACTTCAAAACTATAAGTTAAAAGAAATACCGGGTTTTTAGAGTTTACCATTAAATTGAAAATCGTTGGTGTTTAAGTGTCAAAGCTTTTAGAATTTATTTTTAAGAAAAGTTACTTAAACTTTGATTGGATAAAAAAATCGATCATACTAAAACAAATAAAATGCATGCATAAACAGTTTAATAGTAATGGTCTTATTACATCATAGCAAAACCCAAATAAATCCAAACTACTTAAATATATAAAAATTCAAAATAAAATAAACACCGAAATGAGCATGGCCACCCCAAAGTTCCTGCCGACCCGATCCATCTACTGAGTGTCACTTGAAAAGATATCCCACAAAAGAGTGAGTCAACAGACTCAATGTGTAACAACCAACACAAACTCCCAACGATTTAGGCATACAAATCATATATAAAACATATATAAACAATGATGCAATCCCGAACCCAAACGTAGATAACCATCCTCTACACATCACCCGTACCTGCCATCACACCGTGTGGATTACTAAATCGACCCTCCATCCGCTACACACCATCGAAGGCAGTCGTTGTAGACGACTTGCACATCACCCTTATAAATTGTGGCATAGCCACCAGATAATGTGACAGAGTCACCAGAAAATAATATGTGACATAAGTCACCACATTCAGATTATGTGACATAAGTCACCAGATATTGTGGTAAAAACCACCAGATCACTTCCCCTTTTCATAATCACCCATATGCCCCATGTGTCATACAAATCATGCGGATAACATGCCATATGCCTTATTCATATTCGTAACCAATTTTCATATATGTCACATTCAATAATACTATTAACAGATCTTTAGAGAATAACATACATGACTAGGTCGTACCATTGAATGGTACCTTTAGCCACATCTATCATATTTTCATTAACACATATATTAAATCAATACCATAAATCTATCAAGAATTAGTGTGGGGTTACACACCTAGTTACTCGTAGATCTAACCGAAATCCCAAAAATCTCGATCTAATGTACTAGATCTCTTCTCCTACATTCGGCCAACACTAAGCACATTAGGCAATAGGCCATTCGGCTAAATAGCAAATCCCAAAGGGTTAACGAGACCAAAACCCTTACCTTGCTGCCGATTTGGTTACTAACCAAATCCCGAAACTTTGTGATGATCCCCCCTTGCAATTGGTTAGATACTAATACACTTAACTGGTTAGTTTTTGGCTTTTGAACGAAATAGGAAACAGATCTGAACACTAAAACACTTACCTAGGTTGTTTAGCCAAATCTCAAAAATTGTCACTGGCTTAATGAAGATGTCGAAATACCTACATGATCTATGTTAGATCCGATTCCAACATTTGAATGAATGGCCTTCGACCTAAACCACACTTTACTTATGTTGGATAACTGAATCCCGAATGGTCTCCCCTAGAAGTCGGCTACAATAGAAATCCTGAAAGATCCTTTATAGTTTCGGCCAATTCAAAATAAGAGAGATTAGATCCTTAAATTCAGCTAAAGAGAAAAGAAAACAAATGACTGTTGATCCTTACCCTTAATGCTGAAATCGATTGCCCTCTTGCTTAGATCTACAGAGGAATTCGGCTATGTAGGCTAGATATTGATCAAATGGGTTTCGGCTTTTGGTGTTTAGTGAACAATCGGCTATATGGAAGAGTGATTAACCTGAAGAAGAAGATGAAGGAATCGGCTAGGCTTACTTGTGTCTTCGGCTTTTGATTAATAGTGAAGATTGTGAGAATGAAGGAAAAGAATGATATAGAGGCTTTAATAATGATTCGGCTTGAGTGGGAGAGAAGAAGAAGAAAGATTTGAGAAAAAGAAAAGAAGAAGCAAAGTGTTGGTGAGGCTTAATGCAACATTCGGCCTATGGGATCTTGGTGACCGAATTTGTCATCCAAGAAGTCCCTTGGCCGGCCAACTCTCCCTCTCTCCATTCAATCCCCCTTTTCACTCTACCTTAGCCAAATCCTTAAGTTTTTAGCTTAATCTACACTTCATCTTTGAAGTGTCCTTGTGCCGTCCACTACCTCTCCTCCATGCTGCAAAATAAAACTCCCCTTTGCTTCCCTTGCTGCTCAAACCTGAGCCCTTCTCCACTGCTTGAGGCGTCACTTACCAAGGCCCTAAGTGGCGCCGCCTTGCCACTTTAACAAGCCCATTTTTTATGTCCAATTTCCCCTTCAAATTCTCTTAAGGCCTTATTTGCCTAGCTCCCCCTTTAAGACTTAAAATCTAATATTTTCTAAGGCACTTACCTACACTCTAAAGTTCTCAAAATTTCATACAACACATTCAAACACACATAGGCATGCTACTTCATACAATTAAGCAAAAATGCACAACCCCTAAATCCCAAATGGTACAAATTGTATGGTTCAGTGTTAGATAACAAGTGAAGTCTAGGTGGATTCTTCCTGAGGGTATCGCCGTGATCAACTGAGTTTTTCATCAAGTTATTTCCAAATTCATTCTCTTTTGTCTTTGAGTCTTTAGTTTAGTAGTCGTTAAACTAGATTAAATCAACCAATCACTCCATATTCTAGGCTAAATAATAAAAAGAAAGTTAGTATTAGTACTTTTAGTTCCTTTGGGTTCGACAATCGGTCTTGCCTAAGCTATACTACTGTTCGATAGGTACACTTGCCTTAAATCGTTGTCAGAGTTAGTCTTCAGGTTTGATCACATTCATTATAAATTTTAAAACTCGATAGACACATGATCAGTCATTCAGCACTGTAACACCCCAAACCCGGTCTAGACGTTACGACCAGATCTGGAATGTCACAGGGAAAAGTTGTAAAAATGAATTCATCTTAAGAAAATACCGTAAGTTTGAAAACTTTTCGTCTAGGGTGATGTGTTGAAAACATTGGTTTGGAGTTTAAGAAAAAAATTCCCGAATTGAGTTAAAACGATCATTTATTATCTTTGTTGGTACTTGCGAGAAAACGGTTATTTTATGTTACTTATGTTTTGAAAATTAACTTTCATGTTAAAATATAATAATGACATATATTAAATGAATAATAAATAAGGAAAACCAAAATTAACTTAAAAGGCCTTATTGCATAACAAAATCCCCAATTAAAATAATTTGTAGAAAGGAAGCGAGTTCTGAAAAGAATCATTTATGGCCTCCACGAGTGCGCCTCGGCTCCCAGATCCACGATCTAGTGATTACTTGCAAAATTAAGCAGAGGGGTGAGTTACCATGACTCAGTGTGCAAATCCCCTTATGTCACATAAATAGCCTCAAGCCCGAATTCGCACATTGGCCTTAGCCCACTCAACATAGCATACACAAATATGAATTTAATGTGTCCCAGCCCAACCTAATTTTTGGTCCTCTACACACCACCCGTACCAGTCCATCACACCGTGGGGATTTCTACAATCAACCCTCCATCCACTACAGACCTCATATGTGGCACAAAGCCACTCGTGGTTCCAGACCACTGTGGTACTAGATCACCATGACAGAGTCACTATTAACATATGTGAGGCCAATGCATCGTGGTACCAAACCACCGTGACAATCCTTGATGAATGTATATGGGGCCAACCCACTGTGGTACCAAACCATTGGGACGAGTCACTGAATCATAGATATATATATATACATGGTATTAAACCACCGTGGCACCAAGCCACCGAGACATGGTCACCGAATTAGATATATGTGGGGCCAACCCACTTGTGGTACCAAACCACTGTGACAGTCTCTAACACTTCCCCTTTCACATCACATACCAAACCCATGCAAAACATACATATCAAATGAATGCAACATGCTCTCAACAAAGTGACGATTCTGACATACATTTTCATACCCATTAATAAAACATTATAATCACTTACCCTAGGTATTCGGCTTTACCCACAAGGGTATAACGACTTTCTAACCAGTCACTTTGGCTTTTCAGCCCAAACAGTTAATAACACATATTAATAACAGAGTGTGAAATTTTACACACCTGATAGCACGTAATACTATGCTTTCTATGTCGACACTCTCGCTAGCAGGGACGATGAATATCATCTATCATCTGCTCAAGCGGTCCACAACCCGGTGGCGGTCTCGTCGTCGAAACAAAGACGCTTCTTGAACTTAGGGTCTGGGACTACGAGTCCAAGCCCCCTCCTTTACGTGGCTGGTATTCTATTCCATGAAATATATCTTGGTCAGTAGATCGGGTTAAGGCATTGAAGCAAAATAAGAATATTCGCTCAAAATGAAGAGGTTTCTTACCTAGATTGAAAAAAATCGGAGGCTACTAAACTTGGATTAATGAGTCACCGAAGTCCCTTGATCGATCGAATCTGATTGTCCCCAACGATTCTTCAAACATTGGCCAGAAGTAGAAAGAATATGAAAACCAAGCCTATCCTACATTCGACCACAGCACCTAAATCACCAAGTAACCCCTTTCGGCTAATAACCAGCAAGAGAATAAGGAAGAATCAAAAAAGAAGAAGAATACTTACCCCAAACAAAAAGAATCGATTGAGAGGGTTAGGAGAATGAGTGTTGGCAATCCACTGAACGAATGACGAGAAATGAACAGTTAGAGATTCGGCTATAGAGAAAGAGTGAAAGCAAAATTCAAAGAGGAGAAAAGAGAAATAGATTTTGGCTTGAGTAGAAGAAATAGGAGAAGAAAACAATGAAGAGGAGAAGGTGATAGGAGGGTTCGACTAAGGGAATATGAAATGTAAAATAAGTATGAACAAAAGACAAAGAGAGGGTTGAAGTTTCGGCTTTTGGTTGAAAGAAGAAAGAATGCCGAAAGTGAGATTCCCCAAGAGATGATTTCGGTTTGGTAACTAAGAGAAGAAAAGCAAATGCTCACCGATTGCAAAAGAGAGTAAAAGACTTCTAGGATTGATTGCTATCACTCCTCTCAAAAAGACTTTTAGAAGAATCGGCTCACACACACACACCAAAAACCGAAAGTGCCTTAAAATGAAAACTAAAAAGCTCCTTAGGACTTTTGGCACCTAACCACACAAGGCATACGGTTCACTGCAGCTCCACCCAACCATAATCTCGAAATTTACTAACCTATACAGCCTTAGCTGAAACTCCACTCCACCAAAGCCCCAAATTCGGCCAACTCTAGCACCCCCAACACCTTCCACGATTTTCTCCTATTTTCCCTCTCCATCACCCATTTAATTTAGTTTGAATGATTCAAACTCCATCCTTCACTCTTGGCCTCCCATTTGAAACATTTGAATTAGTCCACTCTCTTCAAGGTCCCTAGCTGAATCCATCACCTCTTATCTAGACGCCAAAAAGAATTCCCAAAAACAAACTACGCGACTCGAACCTGCTTTCTCACTGCTCCCCTGTGGCGTCACTTTCCTGCCTCTTAAGTGGCATCTCATGCCACTTTATTACTCTAATTATTGTGTCAACTAATCATAAGCAATAACTCATAAAGCCTGTCCCAATCATCTCTCCTCTAAAGTGCCTAAAAATAGAAATTTTTACCAAGACTTCGGCTTAACCTCGAGCCTTCCCAGGGCCCCAAACCTAACAAATTAACAAATAGAGCATGCCAACACATAGAAACATCATAAATGCAAAACCCCTAAATCCCAAATGTTACAGTTCTACCCCCTTAAAGAAATTTCAGTCTTGAAATTACCTAGTCAAAAGAGTTGAGGGTATTGCTATCGCATCACATCCTCTGGCTCCCATGTGGCTTCCTCTGAACCGTGATTCAGCCACAACACCTTAACCAAAGGGACTGATTTCCTCCTCAGTACCTTAACATCTCAATCTAATATCTGCACTGGTTCCTCTTCAAAGGACATGTCTGGTCTGACTTCAATTTCCTCCACTGGCACAATATAAGATGGATCTGAATGATAATGCCTCAACATTGAGACGTGGAACACATCATGAATCTGACTCAATTCTGAAGGCAACTCAAGCTGATACGCTATTGGTCCGACACGCTTCAATACGATAAGGCCGATAAACACGAGACTTAGCTTACCCTTAGTCAAACCTCATCACCTTCTTCCATGGTGAAACTTTCAAGAAAACTTGATCACCCACGCAAACTCTATCTCCTTCCTTTTCAAATTTGCATATGATTTCTACCTATCAGACGCTTTCTTCAATCGAGTTCGAATCAATTTAACTTTTTCTTCTATCTCTGAAACCAATTTTGGACCCAAGATTTGACGCTCACCCAATTCTGTCCAGCAAGTAAGAGTACGACATCTTCATCCATACAACGCTTCATAGGGCACCATCTGAATACTCGGTAGCTTAGGCGCCATCTGAATACTAGACTGGTAGCTGTTGTTGTATGCAAATTTTGCCAATGGTAAAAACTCCTCCCAACTACCCCGAAAATCAATGACACAACCTCTTAACATATCCTCCAAGATCTGAGTTACCCTCTCAGACTGACCATCAGTCTGTGGATGAAAGGCGTCTTTGAAGTCGATCTTGTACCCAACGCTTGATGTAACACCTTCTAGAACCTCGGCGTAAACACAGGGTCCCATGCGATATGATGAGACTTTGGTACCCTATGCAACCTTACAATCTCTGCTACATACAGCTTAGCTAACTTCTGAAGAGAGTAATCAACACAAATCGGTATGAAATGAGCGGACTTTGTCAATCGATCAACAATTTGCCCATACCAAATCCTTCTTAGTAGGCATAAGAGGTAGCCCACTAACAAAGTCCATCATAATTCTTTCCCACTTCCACTGCGAAATTTTCATCGGTTGCAATAACCCCGAAGGCAACTGATGTGCTGCCTTCACCTACTGACACATCAAGCATTTACTCACAAATTTGGTTACCTCTCGCTTTAGACTCGGCCACCAAAATTATTCTCGCTAGGTCCCGATACATCTTACTCCCTCTAGGATGCATAGCTTATGGGCTACTATACTCTGCCTGTAAAATCTTACGTCTCAACTCAAGATCTTTTCGCATACAAGTCTTTCCTCGAAAACATAATACCCCATCACTATTCACACTGAAATCGCTAACCCGTCACCTGCCACTAACTGAAACTTCAAACTTAACAACTCATTAGCCAACTGCTTCTCTCTAATTTGACTGACCCAAGAAGGCTTCACTTGAAGTTTGGCCAATAAGCTTCCATCATCAGATAAGTTGAGATGAGCAAACATTGCTCTCAATTTGGATATCACCCTATGACTCAATGCATTCGCCATCATGTTAGCTTTACCCGAGTTGTACTCGATCGAGCAGTCATAATCTTTTAACAATTCGATCCATCTCCACTGCCTTAAATTCAACTCCTTCTAGGTTAGGAGATATTTTAGGCTCTTGTGATCTGTATAAATAATAGATTTCTCCCCATACAGATAATGCCTCTAGATCTTCAAAGCAAACACTACTACAGCAAATTCCAGATCATGCGTGGGATAATTCACCTCATACGGTCTCAACTGTCGAGACGCATATGCTACCACCTTCCCTTCCTGCATCAACCCACATCCCAAACACATGTGTGGCCGACCATGATAAGCGACAAACTTTTTTTGGCCCAGGCTGTATCAATATTGGAACCTCAGTGAAGATCCTCTTCAACTTCTCAAAACTCTCCTGTTGCTTATCAGACCAAACAAACGGTACCTCTTCCCGCAACAACTTGGTTAATGGCACCGCAATCAATGAGAATCCCTCAACAAACCTTCTGTAATACCCAGCCAGACCAAGAAAACTTTGAATTTCCACCACAAACTTAGGAGGTTTCCAATCCAACATAGCTTCAATTTTTCGGGGATCAACCTTAATCCCTTGGCAGACACAACATGGCCCAGAAAGGTAACTTCTCTTAACCAAAATTCATACTTACTAAATTTGACGTACAATTGCTTCTCCCTCAAAATTTGTAGAACCACCCGAAGATGCGAATCATGCTCTTCTTCCGTCTTGGAATATACCAGGATGTCATCCATGAACACCACAACAAATCGGTCCAGATAGGGTTGGAATACCCGGTTCATCATATCCATAAACTCAGCTGGCGCATTCGTCAATCAAACGGCATCACCAGAAACTCATAGTGACCATAGTGAGTTCGAAATGCCGTCTTATGAATATTCGCTTCCTTAACCTTAAGCTGATGGTATCTCAACCTCAAATCTATATTCGAAAAGACCAAAGCCCCCTTCAGTTGGTCGAACAAATCGTCAATCCTCGGCAGTGGGTATTTATTCTTGATGGTCAACTTATTCAACTGACGGTAGTCAATGCACATACGCATTGATCCATCTTTCTTCTTAATGAATAGCACCGGTGCTCCCCAAGGTCACACACTCGGTCGGATAAAACCCCGATCCAATAGTTCTTGAATTTGGGCTTTCAATTCAACCAACTCATTTGGCACCATTCTATATGGGACAATAGACACAGGCGCTGTCCCCAGAAGAAGATCAATACTGAATTCCACCTCGTGATCCAGAGGTAATCCTGGAAGCTCTTCTGGGAAAATATTCGAAAACTCTTTCACTGTTCTAACATCCCCCACAGTTAATTCTTTGGCTTCCAGAGCGTAAACAAAAGTTATGTATGCCTCACATCTTTTCCTCGCCATTCTTTCAACCTTTAAAGTGGACACTACATTAGACAAGTAGTTCCTCCTTTTACCTATCACCACTACCTCATCATCCTCGGGAGTTCTTAACACCATGTGCTTGGCAGCACAATCCATGTTTGATAAATACTTCACTAGCCAGTCCATACCTAAGATTAAATCGAACTCCCTAAACGGTAGTTCCATCAGAGTAGTTGAGAAAACCATCCCTTGAACTTCTAGAGGTACATCCCTAAAGAGTTTATTCACCACTACAGATTGTCCTAAAGGGCTAAGTACAGTCATCTCCCTAGAGGCAAATTCAGAGTCTATGTTCATAGCTCCCGATATAGTACTACCAACATAAGAATGTGTTGACCGAATATCAATCAGTGTAGTAAAATGCAATCAATAAATAAGAAATGTACCGGTTATGACGTCTGGTGCATCACCCTCCTCTCGGCGTCTGATTGCATAGACCAACTCAGACTGTCTTGCATCCGTGTTTCCAACACCTCTGCCCGGTGCTCTACATCCACGACCAAAACCATTACCCCTCCGTTTGGACCACCACCTCTCTGTGATTGCTGACCACCTCTACCCGGCTGAACATAACTCTGTCCTACTGGTCACACTTTCCCCAACTCTTGTGGATAGTCTCTTGCCCGATGATTAGTAGACCCACACCTGAAACATCCTCTATTACCCATCCAACACTCACCTGAATGATATCTACCGCATCTAGCACACCTCTGAGGCCCACTGTCAACAACAAGTCTCGTAACATGACTCGGCCCATCCAACCTAGGCTTCTTCTAAAAACCCCCAGCTGACCTTGACGATCAAAAATTCCTTTTATTTCTACTTATATCCCTATCTTGATTTTGTTTTTCGGACCGCATCACTTCCTCGGCTATCTTATCCTTTTCCAATAAAACAACAAATTCTCTTTCTTGTTGTGGAGCTATCAGCACCCGTAATTCATCCCTCAGGCCATCCTCAAACTGCACATAATGATCATGGTCTGTAGCAACAATACCCCGGGCATAATGACTAAGACGTAAGAGTTCCACCTCAAACTCAGCTATTGATTTATTTCCCTAAACCAAATTTAGAAATGCCTTGCGCTACGCATCCACATAACTTGATTCGATGTACTTCCCCTGGAATGTTGTCTTGAAGAGCTCCTAGGTAATACGGTCAGCCATTGTACCATCCCTGACTGTGAGCCACCACTGATACGCCTCGTCCCGAAGAAGAGACACAACTCCTTTCAACTTCTCCTCCTCCGCGAAGTCAAAATCATCCATAATATGCTCAACTGCTTCTAGCCAATACTCAGCTACATTAGGAGCTACGCCAGAAATACCCTAAACATTTCTGCTCTATTAGCTTGGAGCCATTCAAACATAGATTTCTGAGCTCCCGAACCCGTGCTCGCTCCAGCGACTCTTTCTAGTACACGTAACATCGCCGAGACACAGCATTGTCACCGCCTGTTTGATCTTGAAATTTTGCTTCCGCAACTAGCAGTGCTGGTACATCACTTTTCAACCCATGATCAGATTCCGAAGGTTCAAACCCAACACTCCGGCCTCTACCATGGCCTCGAATGATACGCCCATGTTCCCTAGTACTCATGGCTACTGATACAACTTAATCTGATTAAGAGTTTTATGAGTTAGTACTTTCTTTCACTATTTAATACCGAGCAGTCTTCTGAGAAATAGCATTAAAAAGTAATTCTCGCTGATTCATATCTATACCTAGAGGTTTCAGCCTCTAAAGTTTGGATCTCTTAATCCATAATCATTTCATGCAAACACAACCAACAATTAAAACACTTACCACGTGGATCGGGTGCCGGTAGACTCGGGTGCCATACTCCAACTAAAACATTTCCTTAAATAATATTTTGAATTGACTTTATAAAACATTGTTGAGCCCATTCCACAACTGAGTTTTGCAACTTGGCTTTGATACCAAAATTGTAACACTTCAAACCCGGTCTAGATATTTCGACCATATCTAGAATGTCACAGGGAAAAGTTGTAAAAATGAATTTTAAAATATTAATGAAATACCGTAAGTTTGAAAACTTTTTGTCTAGGGTGATGTTTTGAAAACAGTGGTTTGCAGTTTAAGAAAAAAATTCCTGAATTGAGTTAAAATGATCATTTGTTATCTTTGTTGGCACTTGCGAGAAAATGGTTATTTTATGTTACTTATGTTTTGAAAATTCCATCTTGACTTTCATGTTAAAATATAATAATGTCATGTCTTAAATGAATAATAAATAAGGAAAACCAAATATTAACTGAAGAAGGCCTTATTACATAACAAAATCCCCAATTAAAATAATTTGTAGAAAGGAAGCGAGTTCTACGAAAGAAACATTTTATAGCATCCATGAGTCTACCTCGGCTCCCGGATCCACGATCTCGATTACACTGCAAAATTAAGCAGAGGGGTGAGTCACCACGACTCAGTGTGTAAATCCCCTTATGTCACATACATGGCCTCAAGCTCAAATTCGCACATTGGCCTTAGCCCATTCAACATAGCATACACAAATATGAATGTAATGTGTCCCAGCCCAACCTAATTTTTCGTCCTCTACACACCACCCGTACCAGCCCATCACACCGTGGGGATTTTTACAATCAACCCTCTATCTGCTACACACCTCATATGTAGCACCAAGCCACTTGTGGTTCCAAACCACCGTGACACTAGATCACCTTGACAGAGTCACTATTAACATATGTGGGGCCAACCCACCGTGGTACCAAACCACCGTGACAATCCCTGATGAATGTATGTGGGGCCAACCCACTATGGTATTAAACCATTGGGATGAGTCACTGAATCATAGATATATATATATATATATATATATATATGTGGTATTAAACCACCGTGGCACCAAGCCACTGAGACAAGGTCACCGAATTAGATATTTGTGGGGCCAACCCACTTGTGGTACCAAACCACTATGACGGTCTCTAACACTTCCCCTTTCGCATCACATACCAAACCCATGCAAAACATACATATCAAATGAATGCAACATGCTCTCAACAAAGTGACTGATTACAACATACATTTTCATACCCATTAATAAAATTTTATAATCACTTACCTGGTATTCCCAGCTTTACCCACAAGGGTATAACGACTTTCTAACCAGTCACTTCGGCTTTTCAGTCCAAACAATTAATAACACACATTAATAACAGAGTGTGAAATTTTACACCTGATAACACGTAATAGTATGCTTTCTATATAGACACTCTCGCTAGCAAGGACGACGACTATCTGTCTATCCTGCTTTGAAGCCGGTCCATAACCCGGTAGCCAGTCTCGTACTGGTGAAACAACACGCTTCTTGAACTTAGGGGCTGGGAGTACGGGTCCAACCCTCCTCCTTTACGTGGCTGGTATTCGATTCCATGAAAGATATCTTGGTCAAAAGACCGGGTTAAGGCATTGAAGAAAAATAAGAATATACGCTCAAAATTCAAAGAGGAGAAAAGAGAAATAGATTTTGGCTTGAGTAGAAGAAATAGGAGAAGAAAACAATGAAGAGGAGAAGGTGATAGGAGGGTTCGACTAAGGGAATATGAAATTTAAAATAAGTATGAACAAAAGAAAAAGAGAGGGTTGAAGTTTCGACTTTTGGTTGAAAGAAGAAAGAATGCCGAAAGTGAGATTCCCCAAGAGATGATTTTGATTTGGTAACTAAGAGAAGAAAAGCAAATGCTCACCGATTGCAAAAGAGAGTAAAAGACTTCTAGGATTGATTGCTATCACTCCTTTCAAAAAGACCTTTAAAAGAATCGGCTTAGTCACACACACACCTAAAACCGAAAGTGCCTCAAAATGAAAACTAAAATGCTCCTTAGGACTTTCGGCACCTAACCACACAAGGCATACGATTCACTTCAGCTCCACCCAACCATAATGCTGAAATTTACTAACCCATACACCCCTAGCCGAAACTCCACTCCACCAAAGCCCCAAATTCGGTGAACTCTAGCACCCCCGACACCTTCCATGATTTTTTCCTATTTTCCCTCTCGATCACCATTTAATTTGTTTGAATGATTCAAACTCCATCCTTCACTCTTGGCCTCCCATTTGAAACATTTGAATTAGTCCACTCCCACTCTTCAAGGTCCCTAGCCGAATCCATCACCTCCCATCCAGATGCCAAAAAGAATTCCCAAAAACAAACTACGCGACTCGAACCTGCTTCCTCGCTGCTTCCCTGTGGCGTCACTTTCCTGCCTCTTAAATGGCGTCTCATGCCACTTTATTACTCCAAATATTGTGTCAACTAATCATAAGCAATAATTCATAAAACCTGTCCCAGCCAGCTCTCCCATAAAGTTCCCAAAAATAGAAATTTTCACCAAGGCTTTGGCTTAACCCCGAGCCTTCGGGGCCCCCAAACCTAAGAAATTAACAAATAGAGCATGCCAACACATAGAAACATAATAAATGCAAAACCCCTAAATCCTAGATGTTACAAGCACTGTCTGAAGGGCAGTTTGGGGGCATGAGAACTACGACAAAAATTCTCCAATCCGGTTTTTATTGGCTTGTGATCGCTATAAAAAAATTGGAAATCTATCGAGGAGGTATGGGATGCCCTTGTAAACTATTTTAGAAGTGGAACTATTTGACGTTTGGGGAATTGATTTTATAGGACCATTCCCACCTTCTTGGGGTAATGCATACATGCTTTTAGCTATTTATTATGTGCCCAAGTGGGTTGAGGTTGTTGGTTTACCAACAAATGATGCCAAATCGGTATTGAAATTTCTCCATAAGAATATTTTTACCAGTTTGGTACTCCTCGTGCTCTAATTATTGATGTAAGTTCACAGTTTGATTGCAAATTAGTTGCTAATGCTCTGAATAGGTATGAAGTTAAACATAAAATTGCCACGGCATACCATCCCTGGACAAATGGGCAAGTGGAAGTCTCTAATAGAGAAATTAAAAAAATTAGGAGAAGGTAGTTAATCCTAACTGAAAAGATTGGTCATCCAGATTGGATGAAGCTTTATGGGCATATCGCACTACATTCAAGACACCATTGGGGATGTTGCCCTTCAAGCTTGTTTATGAGAAACCCTGTCATTTACCCATTGAACTTGAACATAAGACATATTGGGCAATTTAGAAATTGAATATGCATTGGAGTGTTGCTGGTTCCAACCACCAATCAAAGTTGATTGAGATGGAAGTATTTTGAGCACAAGCCTATGAGAATGCCAAGCTATATAAAGAAAAGATTGAGTGATGGCATGACAACAAAATCTTGCAAGCAAACTTTAGGATTAAAGACAATGTGTTCCCATTCCTACCTTACATGCATTACAAACAAGAGATATCTCATGCAATTCAATCAACCAGAATAATTTAATCACTTGGATTTCTAGATCCATGGGTTGTGAAACCCTAATTAGCCTATCAACAATCATCACCAAGGTTCAAGTGTTAATGAACCTAGGTTCTGATACCACCAAATGTAACACCTTCTACCAGGCTTGGTCGTCGAGCCTGAGAACTGGATGCTACACCACCATCTCACATTACATACAACATAAGTCGACACATTACTAAACATACATCTTTTTTGTTTCCTTTATTATTATGCCATTCATACTATAACACTCTTAACCCGAGACCGTCTCCAGAATAGGTTTAGAGGCATTACCGAACAATAGAATCATTTCACATCACATTCACGACACAAAGTCAATCATCACCAACACATTCATATACAATCATAGTGTCCCTTA
This sequence comes from Gossypium rotundifolium, assembly GCA_025506655.1. Classification (NCBI taxonomy): domain Eukaryota; kingdom Viridiplantae; phylum Streptophyta; class Magnoliopsida; order Malvales; family Malvaceae; genus Gossypium; species Gossypium rotundifolium. The sequence goes on along the minus strand of CP106729.1, from coordinate 162,828,040 downwards.
AACGAGTCATCAAGACCCTAAGCATGATTATAAATTGAGTCGGGACTAAACTGAAACACATATAAAACTTCATGAAAAATTTGAGAATTTTCTAAAATATAGGGGAGACACGCCCGTAGGGGTAGGCCGTGCCTCTCCCACGGCTACATGACACATCCGTGTGCCCTCCCCACGGTTACATACTGCCAAAATCAACACGGCTAACAAGCACGCCCGTGTGCTAAGGCCGTGTCCTATAAGGTCATATACTGCCATTTCTCGCACAGCCTATAGGCACGCCCGTACCATGGCCGTGTGCAGTTAAAGCCACATTCTACCAATTTTCCCACGGTCTGAGGCACACCCGTGTGCCCTAACCGTGTGACATTATAGGCCATTTTTTGCAAGGCCAACATGCCACCCACTTAGGGTCAAACCTACAAGCAACACATACCAAAACATATCATGCACATTTTTCCATCTAAAAACATACCAATTTAGCAATTTAAAACATGTAATCAATACCAACTCTAATCATACCCAATTCAATGCCAATTCCCATTCTCTCACAAGCATAATTCCTTTCCAATCTCACTATCCCTTCTAGCATTTATCAACACAAAGTTACCGAAAGATGCATCACATATATCACATTTATTCATACCAAACTTATCACATATCTAGCCACATCTCATGGCTAATTACAAACCTTAATCTTGATTCAGTTTACTAGCCTATACATGCCATATTCTAGCTATATACATCTTTCCAAAGTACCAAAATAGAATGCCGATAGTGTGATTGAGAAGTTGACGATCCCTGATCCGACCTAGCTTTACTAACACTGCAAAGCAAAGAAAAAATCACACAGTGAGCTTTCCACAGCTTAGTAAGTTCGTAATATAATACATATTACTCAATACTACAACATCAATATGTATAAATATAATACCATTACATAGATAAAGGCACATCTAGTCACATTATCAATCTCAACCACATACCCAATTAGCTATTCATTCCACTCTTGAATCTATCATCAACCACATAGGTTCAAACTACCTTGTTCAACACATAGTTGCTTACTATTTATGCTACTCATTGGTTCGATATTACCTCTCGTTCAACCCTAGCTAATCCTTTGATTTATTCACACACTTAGTGACAATTTTACAACTGAAACATAATCATCACCGCACACTTAGTGCCAATACATTAAACCAAACTTATATCGGTATTGCACACATAGTGCCAAGTCGATAAGCTGAAGCTTCTATCTTTTCGCACACACAGTCCTAATCATCTCTTTCTCGTTTCCAACTTCGCACAGTTAGTGCCCGTTTATCTCAATTCAGCATATAGCATTTCAAAACTCATAGATACATATACATCCACTCAATTTATATCACATAGACATAGCTTACAACTAGTATTATATCTGAACTTACCTCGGACGTCGAACTATCGATACGGTCGATTAATCGAGCACTTTATCTTTGCCTCGATCTCGATCCGAACCTCTCCTCTCTTGATCTATACACATTCAAATTCAATTCATTCAATCATCAATTCATTCATTTTAGTCCAAACACACATATTTAGGGCATTTTACAAAATAGCCCTCACATTTTCACACTTTGACACTTTAGTCCTTAATTTATCAAATCATCAAATACACAAAATTTGATTGTACTCTAGCCTAGCCGAATTCTTACTAAGCTCATACAAGTCCACACATTTTATTTATTTCACAATTTAACCCTTCAATTTCTCATTTTCTCAATTTAGCCCTTATTAGCTAAATTCATTAAAATTCAAGAACAAACTATGTTCATCTAGCTCAAATCTTTCTTTTAACACCTAAAACCATCACAAAGCTCAACATGTCATCAATGGCATATCACACAAACATCATCACTTTACGAAATTTAAGCATGGGTTTTGTAGAGCACAAAGCAACGATTACAAAAACATAGAAATTATTGAAAACTAACTAAAAACATACCTTGAATTTGACTTGCAAGTGCAAAAATCAAAACAATAAACCCTTTCTTCTTCCTCTTATTTTCGGTCAAAACATGAGTAAAAATGACCATTTTTCTTTTATGTTTTATCATATTATAACATTTTAACACATGAATGACATATCTACCCTTTTTATTATCATATAGGACAAATTAACATTATGGTTTATGAGTCATTTAACCATCCACTAACTAAAATTTGCATATTTACCTCTTAAGGCCTCTACATTTAAAAGACAACAATACTTAAGTACTTATAAATCAGCACATAGATTTACTCTTTATGCGATTAAGTCCTTTTTCATAATTCGACACTAAAACAATTAAAATCATCACACAGAACTTTCACACAGACCATGAAACATACTATCCACATAGAAAATAATATTAAATTGTTATTTTGACCTCAGATTTGTGGTCTCAAAACCACTGTTCTAACTAGGGTCTAAATTGTTACACATATGAGTTGTAAACATACTTACTTTAGGGTGTATAAAATGTGCTAACATACATTGTACAATCATAAAATATGCACAAAAAATAGGACCATCTAGCAAAATTTCCCAAAACTGTTATGTAGGTATCGGTACTGGTAGAGTGGAATCGATAATTCTTTCAAGTGGTATCAATACCACTTGGAAAATCAATACCAAATTGACTTATTGTTTCTCATCTTAAAAGCCCAACTTTTAGAAAATATCGGTAACACTGAAAAAGAATCGATAATTTTACCCTGAGTATCGATACTTGTGGCAAAATATCGACACCATCTAGTGAAATTGACATCCTGCACTTCAAAAATTACAAAGGAATCATTTTAAAACCTGAATATTTATACCTCTGTTCCATACCATAAAAACACAATATATATTAACACATAGATCATTCCAAATAGGTTTTAAGCATCATGCATAAATTGTCTCATAAAATAAACATTGAAATATCTCAAATACCAGTCTCAAACATCATGTTTAAAGTCCACAATTTACCAAGCATAATAGGTAGGAAAACAACCAAAAAATCATAGCAAAGCCAACATAACATCTACTACATTGCCTTTTATTCCTAAAACACAAATAATTAAAGAACACTTACTAATAGCAAGTAAAGTACTTGGCTTGGATCACCCTTGGGACCACACCACTCACACTGACACTACTTGTCTGCAATGGTTAAAAAAAAGGAATAGGTAAGCTTAACAAGCTTAGTGAATGCTCAGAACAACCACTACGCAAACAAGTCATTATGCATCATCCAAGCAAACATGTCACATATACATAACATAATTAACTCTAATAGCATATTTCACACGTTTAATCATCTTCTATTTATTCTATTACACATTTATCACATTAACCACATGATTATTTAAGCATATATCACAACACATATAAACCATATTTAATCACATTCAATCACATTGTATGATAGTTTGGCTCTTGAGGTTATAAAACATAATGCAGATTCTATCACCCCATATCGGATGCATGGATATCCAACACACCAAAATCACTAATGGAGTTGAACATTCCCCCTAAGTGAAGCATATAGCTAACTAGAAGCACAAAAATTTATAGACCTTTCCAACACCTTTTGAGCCCTAATTCATGCAGTTTCGTAGTAAATTTTGTCGAAATACATACTTTAATTATAAAATAATTAATTTTCACTTAAATTATTAACATATTGAATTTTAATTATTTTTATAATATATTTCTAGAAATTTATTTTATTTTCGATAATTTCGCACAAAAGGTGAAAATTGTCTCGGCAAACACCTCGAAAGGCTTGAACCGTTGGGGAATTTTCGCATCGAGTGAACCAAATACAATATTAAATATCTTTCCAGCCAAGGATGGTTCAAATAAATATTATTTTATGCACTTTATATTTAATTTTTATCCAAAGTTAATTAGGTCAAAAATTAATATAAAGCCTGATGGAGGAAATTGCCCAATTTTTCTAATAAAAGAATATTGATCCAACAAGAGAAATGGCAGCCCAAAACCATCCAACAAGCTGACCCAATCAGATGAATTTTGATGATTTTTATACTTGCAAAAAATCCCTCAAAGTTCCTTGAAATCGTATTCAAACCCCTCCACTTATTATGCTTTTGAAGATTTGCCCCAAGCTAAATTTAGCAAAGTTTGAAACATTCAAACTTTGCTACATGTGTGGCCGGCCAAGGGGAGTGTGTGGCTACTAATTATTTTCTATTTTTATCAGCCACTCCCACCTATAAATACCCCATTCACCTATTTATTCAACACACCTCTCATTCCACACTTCTCTATCTCTCTTACTCACTTTCTTCCTTCCAAAACCTCTCTTAGTTTCCTATTTTCCCCTTCTACTTTCCTTTTCGATTTCCCTCTTGGAAAAGAGCCTTTAAACCACCTTGGGTAACAACATTGAAGTGATTATAGAAGCCGTGGAACAACAGAACGAGCAGAGAAGGAGAGGAGAAAACTAGTCTGGCTTTGGAGAAACATTGGATTTGATTCTAGTTTCCTATCCTTTAACTTTCATTGTTTTTGTTATGAACATGTCTATGAAAATTTGTTAAGTTGTTATTCTAAATTTAATTAACATGGCTTAAATTTAATTTGTGTTAGGTTGATTGCATTTTGTCTACTTCTGTTATTAAAATCATGTTTGTGATGTTATAGGTATTGGTAAATTGTTTGTTTAAGTAAAACCATGATTATGTTATACTTGCATTATAAGTGTAAGGTAACTAATGAATTAATCATTAATTGTATTGAAATTGTAATTAATTGACACAATACTTAATCAATGCATGTTTAATCTTCTAAGGTAGTGAGTGTTAAATTAGCGATGGTATTAAATGGTACATTAGACTTGCATAACTTGCAAGATTATTGTGATTAAATTGTTTCAGTGTAGGAATATATTGTTACTTCACTTAAGCTTTTACTTGCTTATTAAAATTAATTAATTGTTTGAATTGACATAGTAATATGTTCAAGAGATTAGTTAATTTTGTAAGTCTTTATGTGCTATAGTTAACAAATTACCAAGTTGCCATGAATTTATTCATAACAACATGAACAATGTTTTAGTAATATAAAGTTAAGAAATGTAATTGATCTAACACAATTATGTCATATTGATTAAACTTGTTTTTCAAAAATCATGCATTGGAATTTTTACCTTTTAATTTTCTTAGTTAAAATCTAGTTTTATTAAACCCTTTTTCAGAACAAAAGATTTTCCTTCACCAAAGTGTTTGTAATTGCATTTCATAAATAATTTCTTACACAGTCCCTATGGGTACGATAACTCGACATTTACTTGTCACTCTATTACTTGTTGCGATTGTGTACACTTGCACATTTCCATTGTTCCCCTAACACTCTCCAACATTGTAACACCCCAAAAATCTTGAAACCCTAATTTTTGTACATTGAAGTTGGTATGTATGTGTAGCACTTAGAATATTAATTTTAAGGTGTTGTCAAGATTATTTGAAGGCTTAGAGATAGGGGAGACCATAGGGAAAAATTTACTTTTCTTGCTTTAGTGGATCCTAGTCTCAGGCATGAGGCCTCTTGAGTAGATTAAGATAAAATAGGACACAAATGGGCTTGTGGTCCAGTGGAAAGTGGCGTCACTTGGGAGCTATAAGGTGGCGTGTTTTTAAGCTGAAAAGGTCCAAGGTTCGAGCTTTAGGAGTGTACTTTTGGAGTGTTTTATTTTGCATAGGTGGACAAAAAGAGTTGTGTTGGTTTTGAACTCTTGCCGTGGAGAGTTTGAAGTAAGCAGGTGTGATGGATGTGGAAGAAATTTCGGATAAGATTAAGGTGTTATCGGGGAAAAAATCAGGAGATGAGGAAAGGGAGGAGTTGGTGCCGAATAGGACTTTGGGGGATGGCATATTCGGCTTGTGGCTATAAGAGGAGAGAGCCGAATGTTTTGTACGGTTCTTTCAATTGCCATTATTTTTATTTTTTCTTTCTCCCCCTCAATCGGTTTCTCCCATTGCCAAATTCACCTATAGCCAAATTCTCTTCTTTGTCGATTTACCATCATTCTTCTTTTTCGAATCCTCTATACCCTCTCTTCTCAAATTCCCTTTCTTGTTCACCTTTGGTTCTAGCCAATCACTTCTTCACTTCTTCTTCCTATTGGTGTCGAATAGTCCCTGTCACCATACTAATCTCTAAAGCTAAAAACTTCTTGGGCCGATTGCTTCTTGGGTAAGTACTTAGTGAATTTTCCTTTAGTATGTTCAGTAAAAGTCGGAGGGTATCTAACTTTTCCTATCGTTAAATCTGTAATAACAAGGATAGGGTTCAAAGATCGTAAGCTTGGTAAGGATCGTTAGCAAAGAGGTAAGTGCACTCGTCTCGATTGTGGTTTAGGAAATGCCCAATGTAATATGGCTTATAGGGGTGACTTATGTGGAATATGAGTCACTTGTTTTTGATGATACACGTTTGGGTGCAGATCTAGAGGATAATCGCAAATAGTAGCGAAGGAAGGGCTACTAGAACGTGTGGCATACGGTAAAGGTACAGTGAGTTTTTGGTTTTTGATAAAGTGTGTATTAAGCCATGATTAATCATTAAGTGATGTCGATTGTAGGTTCGTGATTAAGGGGTTTGTAGCGCGCATGGTTACTAGGTGTGTACAAACACTACACATATGATATCGACAACACCGAAAAGCCGAAAAGTCAAAAGTGGCTTAGTGGGCCTGCCAAACTTGTGGGCCCAAAATGACAATGGTTGATATGTAAGCATGAATAATGAATTGGCATGAACGGTTGTATGATTGGATCGTAATTGAGCCCAATGGGATATGTGAGCATGAAATTGGTTTGATGGGCTATATGAGCATGAAATTGGCTTAATGGGCCTTATGAGATTCTAGAAATATATGTTAGGGTTTAATGGACTCTAGACCTAGTTTGACAAACTCTTGAATAACATAAAACTCTTCTAATAATTAAACATGTCCATGGACAAGTCGCTAAGTTAGAGTGTTGCAACGGACATGTGCATGTCTAGGATTGGATCTAGGGAGAGCTTGGTACTTAAACGGTCCTAGTGGCCCACCTCTTCTTCTCTGGAATCTTACTTGGTGCATAGTGTCTATTCACTTTAGCCGTAAGGACTTGTTAATAAGCCAAAGTTCATAACTAAAACTCGAGAGGGACCTAAACACCCTTAATTTGTAAAATTACTAAAATACCCTTGATTTGAAATACCCAAAATACCCTTAGTTTGAAAATTACCAAAATACCCTTAGTTTGAAAATTACTAAAATAGCCCAAATTGTGAAATTACCAGAAAACCCTTGATTTGTAGAATTACCAAAACAACCTTGATTTACAAAATTTCCAAATTACCTCTATTTTTTAACATTACCTTAATACCCCTATAGAGTAGATTTACGAAAATATCCTTGGGTTGTGAAATGATGAAAATACCCCTATGGGATGAGTATGAGTTTTTTGAATGTTACTCATTTGTATGTTACATTCATATGATATTCTGTTTAGGATGGATATGGGTGGGAATTATGGTACGGATGAAGATTTGAGGATTGCATAGTTGCTTGAAGACCATTGATCCACCGGTGGCTTTAAGCCCATTATATGATTGGTAGCTTTACTGTAACGTTGAGCAGTGCCGTTGTGAGTTCTACCTTTGATGTGTAGAGGATGGGTGGGTCAATTTAGAAATCCACATAGGTGTGTATTTGTTGGAAGGGAAATAGTGTGTGTAGCGGATGGATTTTTGGAGAGGGTTTTGCATTACCTTGTTTTGCATGTGATATGATATGAGGTCATTGTGGGCTAAGGCTATGACCACCGATTTTGATAGGGCTTAGGCCCAATGTGAATATTTTTATGTTGATTTAATTGCCAAGGGTTGTACACAATGAGTTTCGAAACTCACACCCTTTATTTAATGTTTTAGGTGATCCTCAATAGACGACCCGACGTGGGAGAGGACTCGGAGATGGCCACACCACGAGATGTTTAAATTTTTATTTATTTGTTTAAAAAATCATGGTTTGAATTGCTTTATTTTAGTTGGATGTAATAAGGCCTTGTACTCTGATTTGACATTGGATTTTGGGTTTGCCGTTTTCAATTGTTTACTTAAGTATTAAACCTAAGTAAATTTTGTATGTTTAAATTTTGTTTCTGAAGTGCTTAAAATAATAAAATGGCTTTTATCATTACTTAACAAGACTCAAGGATTTTGGGCTTTTGGGTTTTAAATTGTTAATTAGTAAAATCATTTTGAAGTGTGCCTTTAATGTGACATTTTGGATTCGGGCCTAACTTTTAGGTCGGGCTTGGGGTGTTATATTTAGTGGTATCAGAGCCCGATTGCAAAGCTCAGGCTGTTAAATGGGCTTTAGATTTTGGGTTTTAAAAAAAGTTTTTGGCAGGATTCTTGGAGTGTGGTTCACCGAGCCCTCGACGTCGAGCCAAGTAAGTTTTTGTACTACATTTGTTTAAATTACTAAACTGTATAGGTAATAGACTACTTAAAAATAGGCTTTTAGAGACTAAAGCTCATAGGAAACTTAAGCCTGTAGTGGATTCTCACTGTGTAATAACTTTTAAAAAAAATTTGTTACTTACATAAGACATGTGCCCTAAACAAGTGGAACCATGTACTAATTTCATAAAATTTTTAATTCAGAAATACGCAATGATGAGCACTAGAAGAGGTCCAAGAGGCTGCAGCAGAGGAAGTGGAAGTGTTAGGGCAGGGTCGTCCGAGGCAGGCCATATTCCCAACGTTGGAGTAGGGAGGCTCCGGCCTCACCCGTAGTTGAAAGGGGACCATATAAACCGATTGCCACTACAGATGATGCAGTATCGCAGGCCATGTTAAGAATCTTAAAAAGGGTTGTTAGGCCCAATAGTGGTACGGGAAGTCATGGGTCAATCGCGGGGAGACTCTGACCTAATGGGGTGGAGATTTTCAAAGGAGTAGTGGGGGTGGCCCCGAATGTGGCGGAGTATTGTTTGGAAGCTACTGAAAGAATAATGGATGACCTGGATTGCACGGTAGAACTAAAGTTAAAAGGGGCCATATCCCTGCTTAGGGAGGAAGCCTATCAGTGGTGGTTGACCGTAAAGGAGGGCAACCAACCGGAGCAAATCACTTGGGAGTTCTTCAAATTGACATTTTAGGGGAAGCACATAGGAGCGGCCTATGTGGATGCTTGAAGGAAGGATTTTTTTAGTTTGACTCAAGGAGATAAGCCGGTAGTAGAGTACGAGGCTATTTTCTATGCCTCAATCGATATGCCAAGAGGATAGTAGCAACAGAGTATGAAAGATGCGTACAGTTCGAGGATGGATTAAGGGATAACCTTAGGGTGTTTATAGATCCAAAGAAGGAGCCAGATTTATGATTTTGGTGGAGAAAGCTAAAATAGCAAAGGAGGTAAAAAGCACGGAGCGCCGCAATTGAGAGAAAGAGAAGGGTAAGAACAAGTGAAATATGGAACCTATGGGAGTCGGACAAAGGACCATGAAGAGGGTCAGAGTGTATGGGCCAGTTAGAGCTGTGGCCCCTATTGCTGCTGCTAATAACAGAATATCACTTTGTGCTGAGTGTGGGAGAAGGCACCTGAGTGAATGTTGGAGGAGGATGGGAGCATGTTTGGGTTGTGGATCTATGGAGCATAGGGTTAGGCAGTGCCTCAAGAAGGCTAGATCAGGAGCTAGCCGATGGTGGAGGTAATTTTTCGCTTGAGAGGGGTGGTTAACAACCATCAAGGGGCCTTGGTCAAGCCGGAGGTGGCAATAGCACAGGACGAGGACGTGGAGCACCGGGCAGAGGTGCATGTCAGGCAGAGGCGAGACAGCCAGTGTTGGTTTATGCTGCTCGTCACAGAGAGGAAGGTGATGCACCAGATGTGATAACGAGTATGTTTCTTATTTGTGAGTTACCTTATATTGTGCTAATTGATGTAGGGGCGACACATTCGTACATTGCATGCGATAGGACTGAAATGTAGGGGTTGAGTTTGAAATAGTTGAGAACGAAATGACTATGTTAAGTCCTTTAGGGCAGTCAGTGAAAGTTAGTAAGCTATTTAGGAATGTACCATTAGTAGTTCAAGGAGTTATTTTCCTAGCGGACTTGATGGAATTACAGTTTGGTGAGTTCGACCTCATCTTAGGTATAGATTGGTTGATGAGGCACTATTTGTATGGAGAGAAGTGCACCATTTATACAGACCACAAGAGTTTGAAGTACCTTTTAACTCAGAAAGAGTTGAACTTGAGACAGTGAAGATGGATTGAGCTGTTAAAGGATTATGATTGTATGATCGAATATCACCTGGGCAAAGCAAATGTGGTGGCTGATGCGCTAAGTCGTAGGGCTATGTTGGACTTGAGGGCAATGTTTGCTCGATTGAGTTTGTATAATGACGGGAGTTTGTTAGCCGTGTTGTAAGTGAAGCCATTGTGGGTTGAGTAGATTAAAGAGAAACAGTTATTGGATGAAACTATGAGTTCTCAATTCAAGCAAGTTGAGAATAAAGAAACGATAGATTTTGGGATAAATGGTGACGAGTTGTTGTATTTTCGTGGTAGAATTTGTGTGCCAAGAGATGAAGAGCTAAGGAAGTCTATAGTATGGGAAGGGCATAGTAGTTCCTATGCTATGCACCCCAGAGGTAGCAAGATGTACCAAGACTTACGAGAGCTTTATTGGTGGCCGGGATTGAAATGCGAGGTTACAGAGTTTGTGGGCAAATGTTTGGTATGTTAGCAAGTGAAAGCGGAACATCAGTTGCCACCAAAATTACTTCAGCCAATTAAGATCCCACAATAGAAGTGAAAGCGGGTTGCTATGGATTTCATTAGTGGGATACCCCTGACGCCTACTAAGAAGGACTCTGTGTAGGTCATTGTGGATCAGTTAACTAAGTCTGCCCATTTTATACCGGTCCGCACTGACTACTCATTACAGAAATTGGCAAGGTTGTATGTGGCAGAGATTGTGAGGTTGCATGGAGTTCCAATCTCTATTATATCCGATAGAGATCATCGTTTCACGTCTCGCTTTTGGAAGAAGCTGCATGAAGCGCTATGTACGAGGTTGGATTTCAATACAGCATTTCACCATCAGACTGATGGTCGGTCAAAAAGGGTAATCAAGTTTTGGAGGATATGCTAAGAGGGTGTGTAATTGAGTTTCAAGGTAGTAGGGAGGACTACTTATCGTTAGTTGAATTTGCGTATAACAATAGTTATCAAGCAAGTATTGGAATGGCACCATATGAAGCATTATATGGGCGAAGATGTCGTACTCTGACTTGTTGGACTGAGTTAGGTGAGCGACGAGTTTTGGGTTTGGAGTTGGTAGCTAACACCGAAGATAAGGTAAATTTGATTCGGGATTGGTTGAAGGAGGCGGTGGATAGGCAGAAGTCATATGCTAGCCTCAAACAGAGAGAGATCGAGTATGTTGTGGGGGACATGGTTTTTCTCAAGGTTTCCCTTTGGAATAAGTTGTTAAGGTTTGGTCGGAAGGGCAAGTTAAGCCCAAGGTTCATTGGGCCTTACTGAGTGTTGAAGCAAATTGGGCCAGTTGCCTATCATCTGGAGTTTCCTTCTGAATTGAGCCAAATACACGATGTGTTCCATGTGTCAATGCTAAGGCGTTATCACTTAGATCCTTCTCACATCATGTCAGTCGAGGAGATCAAGGTTAGACCAGACCTAACTTTTGAAGAGGAGCTAGTTCAGATAATTGATCAAGATGTTAAAGTACTAAGAAGGAAATTTGTCCCTTTAGTCAAAGTGCTTTGGCATAACCATAATGCCGAGGAGGCTACTTGGGAACCTGAAGAGGCAATGCATCGACAATACCTTCACATGTTTCAATTAGGTAAATTTCTTTGCCGAAATTTTTTTAAGAGGGGTAGATTTGTAACGCCCTAAAAATCCTAAAACCCTAATTTCTATACATTGAAGTTGGTATGTATGTGTAGCACTTAGAATATTAATTTTAAGGTATTGTCAGGATTATTTGAAGGCTTAGAGATAGGGGAGACCATAGGGAAAATTTGATTTTCTTGCTTTAGTGGACCCTAGTCTCAGGCATGAGGCCTCTTGAGCAGATTAAGAGAAAATAGGACACAAATGGGCTTGTTGTCCAGTGAAAAGTGGCGTCACTTGGGAGCTATGAGGTGGCGTGTTTATAAGCTGAAGAGGTCCAAGGTTCGAGCTTTAGAAGTGTAACACCCGAAACTCGGCCTAGAAGTTAGGCCCGAATCTGACATGTCACATTGAAGGAAGTTGAAAAGCTAAGTAATTGTTTAGAAAAGTTTTATCGGATTTTTGAACTCCGAGTTCATTGTTTGTTTGTGAAAAACACGATTTGCTAAATGATCATTCAAAAGTTGTTATTATTTTGAAAACTGCTTTTGTTATGAAAATCAAATTTGAATAGTTGCGGAAACATGATATTTTGAAAAATAGTTTATTAACATTTTAGGAAAACCCCCATATTAAACAATTAATAATAAATGCTAATGGAAAGGAAAGTTTAAAATAAAATTTAAAGTTAAAAGGCCTTATTACAAAATGTTAAACCCAAACCAAATAATCTTAAAATAAAGCAAAATGGAAGTTTACTAAAGTTCTCGAGAATTAACTCATATTTATGGCCACCACCGAGTCCTCCACGGCTCTAAATCCTCTCTCGTCGGGAATTACCTGAAACATTTAATAAAAAGAGGGGGTGAGTTTACGAAAACTTAGTGTGTACAACCCTCATCGGTAAGAACATGCATCACAACAGTCCGAAATGAAGTCCATAATAGTACCAGTGGCAATGGGGCCTTAGCCTCGGTTGAGCCTTAACCCATATCATATGTCATAGCAGAAAATGTATGCAATACATTGCAAACCCAGCCCAACCTAATTTTTGTCCTCTACACACCACCCGTACTAGCCCATCACACCGTGGAGATTTTACAATCAACCCTCCATCCACTACACACCTCATATGTGGCACTAAGCCACTCGTGGTTTCAGACCATCGTGATACTAGATCACCATGACAGAGTCACTATTAACATATGTGGGGCCAACCTACCGTGGTACAAAACCACCGTGACAATCCCTGATGAATGTATGTGGGGCCAACCAATTGTGGTACCAAACCACTGGGACGAGTCATCGAATCATAGATATATATAAGTGGTATTAAACCACTGTGGCACCAAGCCACCGAGACATGGTCAGCGAATTAGATATATGTGGGGCCAACCCACTTGTGGTACCAAACGACTGTGACAGTCTATAACACTTCCCCTTTCGCATTATAACCCAACCTATGCAGAACATACAAATCAAATGAATACACCTGCTCTCATCATAGTGACAAATTACAGCATACATTTTTATACCTATTAATAGAACATTATAGTCACTTACCTGGTATCCCCAGTTTTACCCACAAGGGTATAACGACTTCCTATTCAGTCACTTCGGCTTTTCAACCAAACAGTTAATAACACACATTAAAAATAGACTGTGAAATTTTACACACAATCACGATAATCAACACCTAAGGGTATGACGGTAATTTTACCCATCGAGGGTATTTCAGTAATTTACCTACCAAGGGTAATTCAGTAATTTTGCAACTTAGGGGTATTTCGATAATTTTGCAAACTAAGGGTATTTCAGTAATTTTACAAACTAGGGGTATTTCAGTAATTTTGTAAACCAAGGGTATTTTGGTAATTTTACAAACCAAGGGTATTTTGATAATTTTGCAAACTAGGGGTATTTCGGTAATTTCACAAATTAAGGTATTTCGGTAATTTTGTAAACTAGGGGTATTTCGATAATTTCACAAATTAGGGTATTTCGATAATTTTGTAAATCAGGGGTATTTTAGCAATTTTGCACTTAATGGCCTTTCTGACGGCCTACTGTCGCCTCGAGCAATATATATACCTTTTCTTATCGAAATGGTGCAATTGGGCCTAGGGCCCATTCTCGACCCAAATGGACCCACACGCTAGTGTGGCCCATTTATCCCAAACCTAGCAACATATATGAGATTCACATAGTCTAGTTCACTATCTACTACTCAATCATACAATTTACTCATATGGGCCCTCGGCCCATTGGGCCCACTTGGCCCCTTTCGGGCCATCATGGCCCAACAGCCCACACCCACAAGAATACTCATAGTGGCCTCGACTATCGTGTCGAAGCTTCCACACGTGCACTCACATGCTCGTATGGCTACCATCGCCGTGTGACTGACATTTCGACATTTACCGCTCTATAGCTAGAGTAGAGAGAATACACACCTAATAGGAATCTGAAGCTAATTCGCGCTCCGACCACTCCTGTGCCCAAATGCCCACCAAGGTATCTTAACCCTCCTCATAGACTGCTCTAAATATAGCTAGCTTCTCACCTTCCTTCTTTGTATCTTTCCGATGTGGGATCCCTCCGTTAGCAGAGTTTAAATCCAACTCAAACTCTTGCAGTCCAATCCGCAAAATAAATACTCCCTTGCTTTCCATGAGATTGAACCCTTGCTCCCTTCAATAGCTCAACACGCCACTTACCACTAGGCCACAAAGCTCTTCTTGTGTCTAAAATCATGCGCAACTAAATATAACCCTATGGCAAAATTCTAGAGTCCCTTTAAAAAGAAAACCAAAATGCAAAAGCCAAGACTTGAACCTTGGACCTCATTCCTTCATTGTGGCGTCATCCCATTGTCTCTTATGTGGCGTCACTTTGCCACTACACCACACACTCCACTTGTGCTATTTTTCTCCACATTTTATTCTTAAAGCCTACTACTAACTCCAGGGTTTTTTCACCAAAAAAAAATTTTTCCTAAGGCCTAACTTGAACCCAGGACTTCATAGAATCCCTTTAACCTTCCAAAATCACTCACCTACTAGATCCAACTTGCATTAAAGTTGTTCTCTTGTTCCCAAAAATTTTAAACGCTCCTAAGCTTAAGGCCTAATGGGCCCAATCCTACTAGGCCCAACTTTGGGATGTTACAAGAAGTGTACTTTTGGAGTGTTTTCTTTTGCATAGGTGGACGGCAAGAGTTGTGTTGGTTTTAAACTCTTACCATGGAGAGTTTGAAGAAAGCAAGTGTGATGGATGTGGAGGAGATTTCGGATAAGATTAAGGTGTTATTAGGGAGAAAAATCAGGAGATGAGGAAAGGGAGGTGTTGGTGCCGAATAGGACTTTGGGGGATGGCATATTCGGTTTGTGCTATAAGAGGAGAGAGCTGAATGTTTTGCGAGGTTCTTTGAGTTGCCATTATTTTTATTTTTTCTTTCTCCCCCTCAATCGGTTTCTAGCTGAATTCTCTTCTTTGTCAATTTACCATCATTCTTCTTTGTGAAATCCTCCATACCCTCTCTTCTCAAATTCCCTTTCTTGTTCACCTTTGGTTCTAGCCAATCACTTCTTCTCTTCTTCTCGCTATTGGTGCTGAATAGTCCCTGTCACCATACTAATCTCTAACGCCAAAAACTTATTGGGCCGATTGCTTCTTTGGTAAGTACTTAGTTAATTTTCCTTTAGTATGTTCGGTAAAAGCTGGAGGGTATCTAACTTTTCCTATCGTTAAATCTATCATAACAAGGATAGGGTTCAAAAATTGCAAGTGTGGTAAAGATCATTAGCAAAGAGGTAAGTGCTCTCGTCTCGGTTGTAGTTTAGTAAATGGCCGAATGTAATATGGCTTATAGGGGTGACTTATGTGGAATATGAGTCACTTTTTTTTGATGATACACGTTTGGGTGCAGATCTAGAGGATAATTGCAAATAGTAGAGAAGAAAGGTCTACTAGAACGTGTGGCACACGGTAAAGGTACGATGAGGTTTCGGTTCTGATAAAGTGTGTATTAGGCCATGATTAATCGTTAAGTGATGTCAATTGTAGGTTCGTGATTAAGGGGTTTGCAGTGCGCGTCATTACCAGGTGTGTACAAACACTACACACATGATATAGGCAACACCAAAAAGTCGAAAAGCCAAAAGTGGCTTAGTGGGCCTGCCGAACTTGTTGGCCCAAAACGGCAATGGTTGATATGCGAGCATGAATAATGAATTGGCATGAATAGTTGTATGATTGGATCGTAATTGAGCCCAATGGGCTATATGAGCATGAAATTGGTTTGATGGGCTATATGAACATGAAATTGGCTTAATGGGCTATATGACATGAAATGGGCTTAATGGGCCTTATGAGATTCTAGAAATATATGTTAGGGTTTAATTGACTCTAGGCCTAGTTTGACAAACTATTGAATAACATAAAACTCTTCTAATAATTAAACATGTCCGTGGACAAGTCGCTGGGTTAGATTGTGGCAACGAACAAATGCATGACTAGGATTGGATCTAGGGAGAGCTTGGTACTTAAGTGGTCCTAGTGGCCCACCTCCTCTTCTTTGGAATCCTACCTGGTGCATAGTGTTTATTAACTTTAGCCGTAAGGACTTGTTAATGGGCCAAAGTTCATAAGTAAAACCCGAGAGGGACCTAAACACCCCTGATTTGTAAAATTACTAAAATACCCCTAATTTGTAAATACCTAAAATACCCTTAGTTTGAAAATTACCAAAATACCCTTAGATTTGCAAAATCACTAAAATAGCCCAAATTGTGAAATTACTAGAATACCCTTGATTTGCAGAATTACCCAAACAACTCTGATTTACAAAATTTCCAAAATACCTCTATTTTTCAACATTACCTGAATACCCCTATAGAGTAGATTTACAGGAATACCCTTGGGTTGTGAAATGACAAAAATACCCCTATGGGATGAGTATGAGTTTTGTGAATGTTACTCATGTTTGTGTTGCATTCATATGATATTCTGTTTAGGATGCATATGGGTGGGAATTATGGTATGGAGGAATATTTGAGGATCGAATATTTGCTTGACGACCATGGATCCACTGGTGGCTTTAAGCCCATTATATGATTAGCAGCTTTGCTGCAACGTTGAGTAGTGCCGCTGTGAGTGCTACCTTTGGTGTGTAGACAATGGTTGGGTCGATTTAGAATTCCCCACAAGTGTGTATTGGTTGGAAGGGAAATGGTGTGTGTAGCGGATAGATTTTTGGGGAGGGTTTTGCATTACCTTGTTTTGTATATGATATGATATGAGGTCGCTAAGGCTAAGACCGCCGATTTTGATAGGGCTTAGGCCCAATGTGAATATTTGTATGTTGATTTGATTGCCAAAAGTTGTACACATTGAGTTTCGAAACTCACACCCTTTATTTAATGTTTCAGGTGATCCTCAATGGACGGCCCGACGAGGGAGAGGACTCGGAGATGGCCACACTACGAGATGTTTAAGTTTTTATTTATTTGTTTCAAAAAACATGGTTTTAATTGCCTTATTTTAGTTGGATGTAATAAGGCCTTGTACTCCGATTTGACTTTGGATTTTGGGTTTGCTATTTTCAACTGTTTACTTAAGTATTGAACCTAAGTAAATTTCGTATGTTTAAACTTGGTTTCCAAAGTGCTTAAAATAATAAAATAGGCTTTTATCATTACTTAACAAGACACAAGGATTTTGGGCTTTTGGGCTTTAAATTGTTAATTAGTAAAATCGTTTTGAAGTGTGCTTTTAATGTGACATCCCGGATTTGGGCCTATACAAACACACCAAACACACATGTCTCGATGAATGGAGCTTAGCTCACATTCCTTTATCTCTCTGAAAATTGGCCCTGGGCCTCAACGCCCCATAATCATATCACAAAGGAAGTACTCACAATCCTGTGGCATACCAACCATATCCAACGGTCTCATAATATCACAAGGCCAAAATAACCACTTTATTATCACATTATTACTTACTGATTTTTCACACATATTCACAGCATATTCACATCATTAGCACATTATAATCACTGTCACATGGTATGAAAATATACTCACATATTTATTGTCACATGGCATGAATAACATACCCATATATTCTCTTCCACAACAAGCATTACAAGCTTATAGCACATATCATAGCATCTCATATATGTTTATATTTTCACAATTGCACAAGCACACATATATCACATTTAATCATAGGTGTGAGGACACTTACACTCGAAATTTAGTGTAAGGGTTTAAGCTACCACTAAATTCCCAATTACATAATGAATCATCTACGAGCAACGATTCCAAAACACTCACCAGAAATATGCTTTCGCCTAAAAATCGAAATCTCAGACAAGCTTTTCTTTGCCTTTGTCTCTACTCGTTGAAGGTCCTATTGCCTCCGACACTTCAACAAGACAAACCACACAAACATGCAATCAACAATCAGTCATTAACATACCTTAAACAGTAAAAAACAATAGCCTAAGCTATGTTCTATTTTAACTGAAACCTTCAACATGGAAACTTTAAATTCGAATATCTTAGCCTACACTTAATCTTATCACATGAAACGAATTCCGTTCATCTAGCTATTCATCTACAACTAATTCCCAACCTTCAAACTACACAAAACTACACGTTTCCAGGTATTAACATTTTTCAACAAGTTTTGGCCATTATGATGAAAATTCATTAAAACTCAAGAAATCCTTATTGAAACTTCAATGTAGCTTTATAAACCTTCTAATCATATTAAAACAAGTTCAAAACACTTTGAAACCACATTTTATTCCATAATCCCAAAATTCACCATTAACAACCAACTTTTCAGATTTTATTTAAAACATGCATTTTAATGGCTACAAATTCAATTTAAGAGTCTAAATATCATTTAAAACTAATAGCAAGAAAAATGGTTACCTTCGATGGAAGGAAAATGAACTTTGACACAAATCTAGGAAAACTCACTCTTGAAGAAGATGATGAAGTTAATGAGGTTTTAGGATGTTTTCTTGAAGATTTATGAATACTAATGCTATGAGAATGAAGGAAAGCAATGAAATTGAGGTTTGATGAACAAAAAGTGAAGGATAGGAGATTTGGAAGCACGGGACGACACAACAATGAAATAGGGAGAAACTATCGTGAAACAAAATTATAGGTGGGGGTTCTTTAGGTTGAATTTTAAAAATTGGCTAAATTGCAACATAAATGCTCAAAGTTTTAACCTTGTTACAAATTAGTCATCTTGATAAACCGTAAAAGTAACATATTTTAATTCCACATTTAGCATACTTTTGGATGATTTATCCCTTGATTTATGTAAAAAGGTGCTCTTAATCCTTTCTTTTCATTTTTTATACTCAGGAAAGCACCCAGGGACGAAAAGAACAAGAAACGGGCCTAAAACGGACCAAATGGGCCATATCACGAAATCATCACGGCCTGAACTTAAGCCCACATGGCTGTGCCTCTTAAGAGAAGTCCGAGCACAGCCTGACCATGATTCACACGGCTGTACCTCATCAACAGACCTAAACATGGCCTGAAGTTGATTCACACGGGCGTGTGCCCTAGGGCGTGTCCCTGCCGCGGCCAAGTGGAGTTCTACTCAAAATAGGATACTTTGAGGCAAAGAAACACATTCCAAAGTCTATTCAAACACCTGAGTAGGAATTATACTTGAATTAGGATACTTAGAGGCCAAGTAAGGCATCTCAAAGCCTATATCAAGACCCTAGAGGCCAACCTTTAGGGGGACGTTCGGTGTTCGGGAGAAACCTTCTGCCAAAGCCAGTGAGTAGCTAGGCCAAGGAGCCGAGCCAGAAAGGTCATATTTGTGGGAATCACTCGAAGGAAGCCAGTTGATTCATCTTAAAAGCTAAAATTCTACTCAAAACGGCAGATCTCTCTTTCAATTCCTTCAGGGAGTTTTAGGGATTTCTTATGTTTTGTTTTATCTTTTCTTCTGATATGTTTTCTTTTATTATTGTGAAATAAACCCTTCAGATACCTGAAGGGGATGAAACCTAAAACGGATCTTGTTATTGTTTTCTGAACTATATGATAAATATTTGATTTGTTCTTAATAATGTGTGCTTAATTCTTGTGTTAACATTTCGGGGATATTGATTCAAGTTGAATGTGCTTAGGTGGTGGAGAAAAAGTCCCTGTCTAAGAGTAGATCTAGCATAATTAAGCGGAGTTCATCGCGCGCCTAGAGATATGGTGACGAGATTTTGCCATATTAGGGTGAAATCTAATATGGGAGTCCATAGATTGAGTTATTGCGATTCTAGGGGTTTTAATTAGAAAGAGATTTCAATTAATCAACCTAGGGTTAGACGTTATTCACCTCGAGAGACGGTTTAATATAAATTAGGGAATCTTACGGATCAAGTCAAGTGAATAAATCGTCTGGTTCAGTGTTAGATAACGAGTGAAGTCTAGGTGGATTCTTCCTAAGGGTATCGTCTTAATCAACTGACTTTTCCCAACAGTATTTCCCCAATTCAATCTTTTTGTCTTTGCGTCTTTAGCTTAGTAGTTAGTTAATTTAGATTAAACAACCAATCACTTAATATTTAGGCAAAATAATAGAAAGAAGGTTAGTATTAGTACTTTTATTTCCTTTGGGTTCGACAATCCGGTCTTGCCTAAACTATACTATTGTTCGATAGGTGCACTTGCCTTAAGTCGTTGTCAGAGTTAGTTTCCATGTTCGATCATTCTCTTTATAAATTTTAAAACCCGACAAAACAACGATCAACGTTTGCGAACTAAAATATTAAAAACTTTATTTTATTACTTTTATTATTTTTATTTTTCGCAATTTATTTTTATTTTATTTTATTTTTAACTTTGCTATTTTTTCTTTTATTTGCTTTTGACAGATAATTTTAGTTTATAGAGGAGATGGCACTAAATAACTATCGGTGGCAAGTTATGAGGACAACGCCAACAAAAACAGCCGATATTTTCAACCTCGACACGGTCACCATGTTATCTAACCAGGTAGAGCATTTAAATAAAAAATTTGATGAGTGGTATGATTCTACATAGGTACATCTGGTAATACAGTATGATACAAATGGAGGAGGGGTGAACAACACAGAATATCCATCCTACAACCCTAGCACAGAAGACGAACAAGTCAACTACATGGGTAACTATTCTAGACCTCAAACTAATCTTTACAGTAACACTTATAATACATGTTGGAGGTACCATCCCAACTTCTCATTGGATGGTCAAGGAAATCAGAGACAACAACCCCTCCCAGGCTTCCAATAGCAACCCTACCCACAAGAGAAAAAGCTGAACCTTAAAGAGATGCTGACAAAATTCATGGCAGCCATAGAAAACCATTTCCAAAACACTGAAACAACACTTAAAAACCAACAAACATCGATTGAAGGAATCAAGAACCAAGTTGGGGAACTTACTGAGTCAGTCGGGGAACTTACTAAGTCAGTTGGACAACTTGTGAAGCAAATTTCTGAAATACCACAAGGTCTCTTACCAAGCAACGCTGAAACTAACCCAAGAGAGCAAAATCAAGCCATTTACAATAATGAAGGGTTAAATGAACAAGAACCAAGGTAAGAAAACGTGGCAAATAAGGGTAAGGTTGAGGTGAGCCATGATATACCAAAACCGGCAATTATAGAGTACCAACCTCATGTGCCATACCCCAATACAATAAAGAAAGACCACATAGAGGAACAATTTTGTAAGTTTCTTAAACTTTCAAAGAAATTTCATATTGACTTTCTATTCCTTGAAGCTCTTTCACAGATGCCAGATCCTAGACCTCGTGGCGATAAAAAAGAAATTAATGAGGATCGAAGGCTTCATATCGATGAACTAGATGAGTGGAAGACACACTTCAAAGAGAGACTAAAAACACACGAAGCAAAAATGAGGCAATTCCACGATGAATTTAATGATGGGACAACCCAGCTTAAGATAGGAGATCAGGTACCCAAAATTCTCCCAGATGGAACAGTCGAGGTAACTAGTCCTAAAATTAGCACCTTTAAGGTAAACACTCTGGACTTAAACTTTATATCCATAACCAAATTGATCACATGAGAAAGGATTTCCACCTCCTTAAACCACCATGATTGTGCGAATGACAGGTAAGTCTAGCTCAAGACTTTAAACGAACACTTCTCGGGAGGCAACCCGAGCACTAACCCCATTTTCATTTTTATTTTTATTTTTATTTTCCCTTTTTAGCATTCAAATAAACCAAAAGTGTAGATTTCCGTACCACACGGCCTTGCACACGATCGTGGCGGTGGTAGTGTGGGCACCTATCTTGAGTAAAAGGCGTGGACCGTAGATGTGTGGCAACAGGATAAAATTTTCCCCAAAACATGGGCCACATCTCTATTTAAACCCCATTCTTACTTTTTTTTTCCAATTATCTTTCTTCTTTCATTTTCTATTATTTACTTGTACATTTATTTTTATTTTTATTTTTATCTTTATTTTTATTTTTTTTATTATTTTCTTCTTATTCTTCATGCCATTTAGATTTAGCTTAGGATACAATTAAATCGGACCAGCTACTTCGAGGATTCAATCTCAAATGGTTCGAGGCGCTTCCCCACGTTCACCTCCAACCCTATTCGGATTCTTTTCATTAACTTCATCCAAAATTCAGGAAGTTTCACTTCTCCCTATTTTTTGATTTTCTACTTTGTTGATATTTATCTATCTTTGTACATTGAGGCCAATGTACATCTTAAGTGTGGGGGGAAGTGCCTAACTTTTTGCATTATTCTCAAATCCCTGAATTTTATCTAGTTCTTAAGTAATTTTCTCATATTACTAATTAGGATGAAATTTCTGATGATTTATGATTCTTATTGATATGTTTTTGAGTAAGTCATAAGTAGGTGTGCATTGATGATTTAAACTTTAAGATACTAGAGAATCAAGCATGATAAGTCTATTTTTCAGAATTAAAAATTTTCTAGGTTGTTGAACTGAATTTAAATATTACCTTGAAGTTTGAAATTTATAGGGATTGATGTCAAATACCCATAATTTTTGTGAGATTTTGAGCCTTATAGAGCATATATTCTTTTCAGTGCTCATTTTATTGATTATGAGTTTGTCAACACTGAATTGTTATTCTAGAACTTGCCTCGATTATACATGTCAAGACCACATTTTTGATTTGATATACTGAGATGATAAAGGCACCTAGGTTTTAACCTACTCACTCCACTAAAAATCCTACCTTCATAATTAACCATTAGTGAACCCCGTTGATCCTAACAACCCTTTTTATTGATTCACCCACTAAAATTAACCCAAAACCATGCTCGTATTTGTTATCACCATTCCTTTGACTACCCTTCTATTGAGAATTGATTTGATCAGTTGCCTAAATACTTTATTTCGGTTGGTAAGGTTCTTTCATATATTATGTATTTACTTGATTTGTTCATAAAAAAACAATATACATTCATTATTAGTTCTATGTTCTAAGAGCTTGTACGTTTAAATTCAACATCTTGAAGAAGAAGCTCATATTATTAGTATTTTCATGTGATGTAATTATTCAAGTTATTCATTCATTTTTCTAAAAGTTAGGTAACTTGTCAATTCAATCTCGATTTTAACCTTATACTTCAGCCTTTATCCACACCTTTAACCCAAACCCCGTTACAACCCTGTTAAAGACCTTTTGATTTGTGTATCATCTCATATTACAGTGGTGGAGATTTGATTTTAGGCAAGCCTATGGGATTAACTTTTCAGGTTTGACTTATGAGTGCTTTTTTTCTTGAACCTTAAACACTTCGAGTGCTTTGAGTGAATCTTTAGTGAGGATGTCAATCCTTTCCGGTTTTAAATTAAAGGTAATCATTTAAATAAGAGGAGACACCTATGTTTTCGTGCTAAAAAATTAATGACTTAGAAGTGTTTGAATCTTTAGGAGTCTTTGAGTTAAATTATCCATGTATGAATTGTCTATGAATTATGATGAGGCATTGTTAATGAGAATTATGAATTGTGGAAGGTTCATTTTAATTGTAAGTTTAGAATTTTGCTTGAGGACAAGCAAAAGCTTATTTGTGGGGGTATTTGATCAACCGTAAAAGTAACATATTTTAATCCCACATTTAGCATACTTTTGGATGATTTATCCCTTGATTTATGTAAAAATGAGCTCTTAATACTTTCTTTTCATGTTTTATACTCAAAAAAATAGCGAGGGATGAAAAGAACAAGAAACAGGCCTAAAATGGACCAAATGGGCCATATCATGAAATCAGCACAGCCTGGACTTAAGCCCACACGCCGTGCCTCTTAAGAGAAGTCCAAACACGGCCTGACCATGATTCACATGGTTGTACCTCATCAACAGACCCAAACACGGCCTGAAGTTGATTCACACCGGCGTGTGCCCTAGGGCGTGTTCCTGCCGCGGCCAAGTGGAGTTCTACTCAGAATTGGATACTTTGATGCAAAGAAACACATTCCAAATCCTATTCAAACACCCGAGTAGGAATTATACTTGAATTAGGATACTCAGAGGCCAAGTAAGGCATCTCAAAGCCTATATAAAGACCTTAGAGGCCAACCTTTAGGGGGACGCTTGGAGTTCGGCAGAAACCTTCTGCCAGAGCCAGAGGGTAGCTAGGCCAAGGAGTCGAGCTAGAAAGGTAAGATTTGTGGGAATCACTCAAAGGAAGCCAATTGATTTATCTCAAAAAGCGAAATTCTACTCAAGACGACGGATCTCTCTTTCAATTTCTTCAGGGAGTTTTAGGGATTTCTTATGTTTTGTTTTATCTTTTCTTCTGAGATGTTTTCTTTTATTATTATGAACTAAACCCTTCAGATACCTGAAGGGGATAAAACCTAAGACGGATCTTGTTATTGTTTTCTAAACTATATGATAAATATTTGATTTGTTCTTAATTATGTGTTCTTAATTCTTGTGTTAATATTTCCGGGATATTGATTTAAGTTGAATGTGCTTACGTGGTGGAGCAAAAGTCCTTATCTAAGAGTAGATCTAGCATAATTAAGTGGAGTTCATCGCGCGCCTAGAGATAGGGTGACGAGATTTTTCTGGATTACGGTGAAACCTAATACGGGAGTCCATAGATCTAGTTAATGTGATTCTAGGGGTTTTAATTAGAAAGAGATTTCAATTAATCAACCTAGGGTTAGACGTTATTTGCCTCAAGAGAGGGTTTAATATAAATTAGGGAATCCTACAGAAAGTCAAGTGAATAAATCGTCTGGTTTAGTGTTAGATAACAAGTGAAGTCTAGGTGGATTTTTCCTAAGGGTATCGTCTTAATCAACTGAGTTTTCCCAAAAATATTTCCCCAATTCATTCTTTTTTGTCTTTGCGTCTTTAGCTTAGTAGTTAGTTTATTTAGATTAAACAACCAATCACTCAATATTTAGGCAAAATAATAGAAAGAAGGTTAGTATTACTACTTTTAGTTCCTTTGGGTTCGACAATCCAGTCTTGCCTAAGCTATACTACTGTTCGATAGGTGCACTTGCCTTAAGTCGTTGTCAGAGTTAGTTTCTAGGTTCGATCATTCTCTTTATAAATTGTAAAACTTGACAAAACAACGATAACATCTTCCAAAAATTAGAGGTTTTTAAAACTCATTTTCAAAAATTGGTTTAATTTTCTAAAAACCATATTAAAAACATGACCAATCTACCATATTACAAAATTTTGAACACTCTAAGGCTACAATTCCTAAAATACCTTAGAAACTTCTAGGCCCTATTTTGGGTTATTATACAAGGAGATTTTGGGAAATATACAAAACCCTATAAAATCAGTTCTAGAACCAATTCATAATAGTAGACATGCAAAAAATCAGCAGCATAGGGCACCTTATCGCAGAGAGAGGGTCTCTTGTAGGCTTGAGTTCTTCCAATCTGGTGGAAGTTCTTTTAACATTGAGTTGCCGAATAAGAAGCTAATGACCCATTCACATATGATGAAGCGATGCAAAGTTTTGATTCTAAGCTCTGGGAAATAACTATGAAAGTTGAGATGGACTCTATGTATTCCAACTTAGTGTGGAAACTTGTAGACTTACCAGAAGGGATAAAACCCACAGGGTGTAAGTGAATATATAAGAAGAAAAGAAATGTGGATGGAAAAGTGGAAACTTATAAGGCCAAACTTGTAGCAAAATGTTATAGTTAGAAAGAAGGGATTGATTAAGAAGAAACCTTCTCTCATGTTGCCAAGCTCAAGTCAATCCGTATATTACTATCCATTATTGCGACTCTCGATTATGAAATCTAGAAAATGGGTGTTAAAATAGCATTTTTGAATGGCTATCTTGAAGAGAGCATCTATATGTTGCAACCCACCAGATATATTGCTAAAGGAAATGAGCAGAAAGTTTGCAAACTACTTAGATCCATGTATGAACTTAAGCACACGTCCCGCTCATGGAATCAAATATTCGATCAAGCAATCAAGACTTTTTGACTTAAGCAAAATGTAGATGAACCTTGTAACATCATATACTCAGCCTGATCACTGAGCCTGAATATTAGGATGCCACACTACCGTTTCATGTCATACACAACAAATTAAAGCTCATTCTAAAAGAAACGTCTTTCATATTATCATTCGTATAGGTTTTAAGTCAATCTTACTCTTTAGTTATCATTTTTACATGCTATACATCAAAAAGTCTTATACTAATAATTAAACATGCATAAGGTCAATTTAGCAAAATTTTGAAATTTGCTACGTAGGTATTGATACTAGAACATGGGTATCAATATTTTTCTTACACGATATCGATACTGTATGGAAAATTGGTACTGAATCAGCATTCTATTTTTCATCTAAATGCAAAACACAAGAAAATATTAGTACAATTGAAAAACTATATAAAAAATTACCTTGAGTATCGATACTCATGACAGGGTATCAACATGAATTTACGATTCTGACTTCCTGCACATTGCAAAATCACAAAGGAATCATTTTTTCAACACGAATAACGATACCCCTACTTTAGACCATAAAAATAACACATACATAAGCATAAATATCACTTTAACTTGTATCAGTTCATCATGTTACTATCACATTATCAAATAAACGTTAAAATGACCATAATAATAGTTTCAACATCGAAAGCCAGTCGAGTAGTAATCAACATAACACGATTTAAATCTCAAAATCTTAAGAGCAATTAAGCTATGGAATGTCCAAAACATCATGGTAAAAACTAGTACAAAGTCTACCACATAACCTTATTCCTAAAACACCTACAAAAAATGACATGGACTTGCTTGGATCACCCCTCGGAACCACACTACTTACACCGACACTTAACTACTCTGCAAGGGTTTAAAAGGAATGGGTGAATATAATAAGCTCTATGAATGGCTAGAATAACTACCGTACAAACATGTCATCAAGCATTAGTAGAACACACGTATGGCATAGTTAGAATAGTCGTAAACTAATTGACATATTCCACTTACATACTCACATTTAATAGTTTATTTACTAAGTCATTGCATACACTTTCATATATATAACACAATACATTAACAGTTATAAACAATTTCCATAATAGTCACATATCATATAAACACATATCACAACACACACATATTCATATTTTATGATAGTTTGAGATAATTTGGCACTTGAGCTATGAAACGTAAAAGTGGGCACTATCACCACTCATTGGGTACATGGATCTCCAACACACTACATAGACTCATAGAGTCAAACATGTCCCATAAGTGAAGCATTAAGCTAACACTCTCCAATACACCAAACATGTCCCATTGAATGGAGCCTAGCTCACATTCCCTTATCTCTCCAAACATGTTCCAAGGACTTAACGCCCAAATCACATATACATAGAGGTGAGTACTCACAATCAAATTTCTGAAATTGCTAACAATTAAAATTAATGAATGTTTTCTATTAACATGATTGTATCTACTACATATCCGTTTCATTTATGTTAATGGTGATATTGTTAAACATTTGGTCATGGGAATTACTCTTAAGTTGTTAGTAATGTAAAATTGTAAACTAATTCTAATTTACTTTCAAAAAGTTTTCAAGGAATCAAAATATCAAGATTAAGTTGCATGTGTTGTTATACCTTTAATATTTGACAACCATGTTCGTAGTGGTAATAACATTCAAGGGACGTCTTCTTATTGCATGATATGTGTCTAGACTTGGTATGCTTGAGGACAAGCAAAAAGTTAAGTGTAGGGGAGTAGTTGAGTTTAAGTTTAGGGCTATGAACTACCACGGTCTAAGTTATTATTTACATCTAGTATCACTAGCTCTAGCTTGGTTAAAGAGAGAAACCAAGTAAATTTTTTTCATTTTGTTTATTTTTAATTGTATGTTTTGAATTGCTTGAAAACAAGCAATGGATTAAGGAGTTTAATATGCCACAATTTGTTGTCGCAGATTAGGCCTAATTCTATTCTTAAAAAGCTTGTCTTATAACAATTAATATAGTTTTTATTAAGTTTTTTCTTTTTAGGACTTAGTTAATAAAAAGGACCATTTTTATGTGTTTTGTGACCTTCTAGGCCAATCTAGGCCTAAGGGAATACTAACATGTTGATTAAGTGTGTAGGACATTAGTTTAGGTAAAGAGTTAATGGATTACTCCCAATGTTGAAACGCAAGGTTGGGATGTCACAGCATACCTTCCTAACTACTTAAGGAGCATTTTCACTTCACTGTCATGACATACATCAGAGGGTGTCTGATCGCCTCTAGACGTATGAATGTTTAGATTAGAAATCCTACATAAAAGATATGAAAAGCAATATCCATAAGTATACAGCTCAGGTTATAATATAATTACAACGAAGTAGGTAAGTACTCCGAGGATCATACCAAAGGGAGGCAAGCACTAAATTAATTCTAACCTAAGCATAAATAGATATAAGTAGTACTTTAAATGGATTATAGTACGATGAATAAAAAGAAAGGTGACCACTTTCGATGTACTAATGTCTAGAGAGTGAATTGTACAACCTAAATATATAGAATTTAGGCGGTATCCGCAAGTATACAGGTCATGTTGTAATATAGTTTTACAATGAAGTAGGTAAGTACTCTGAGGATCGTACCTAAGGGAGGAGAGTACTAAATTAAAGTTAACCTAAACATAAATAGAATTAATTAGTAGTTTAACTAAATTATATTACGATAAAATATAAGGAAAGATTTTGGGGTTTTTATAAATAAGTAATGAAAAACTGCATAAATAAAAGGGATTTCAGAAAACTAATTTCTAAACTCAATGAAATGAGACATGGGTGATTAGCTCACTTTGGTAGTCATAATCAACTGTCATCTCAGACTTTCTTATTCAATCAACTAGTCAATACCTTAGCATGATCTTCCAATTCGTCCACTAAAATACTGAATGGACAAGAACTACTTACCTTCCAACCTCACAGTCTAGATTGATTCAGGGTTAAGGTGTTCACGAATAGGCCATACCAAATTTAGGTTAATTCCCACCTTGATGAATTTTTAGGGTTGTTAGGCCTAGCATTTAGATTCTTCCTTTACTGAATACCCGATTCATTAAGAAATCTATATAAAATAGTTAATTATTCATAGTTCCACTCGCTAATCCCTCATAAGAGGATTAGTTCCTCATTAAATCAATAAAAATAATAAACTTGATGAAAAGATATGAATGAGAAATAAATCAAGAATAAAGTTTAGAGAATCATGATTGTATTCGATTGATGAAGTGCAGAAATCCTCAAATGTTTGGTTGCATCTACAAATCAAGTTCTCTGAAGAACACGAACAAAAAGAACTGAAAATAAATCTAAACCCCAAGAGAAATAAAAAAAACGAAAATTAAATTTCAAAGAAAAACTTAGAATATTGAAAAGCTATCCTTTAACAAGTGTTTAAGAGCCTATTTATAGAGTTAGGGTTGTTGTCCTTCTCAACCTTAGGTCAGTTGATGCTCTCGTATTTAACTTTTGATTGTGCCGACCAAAATGCCCTTGGCTCGTAAGTGTTTCCTGTAACCGATGTTGCCACACCCTAGTACCTGATAAATCGTAATATGTTCATATTTTGATCCTACATTTAGCATACTTTTGGATGATTTATTCCTTGAATTGTGGAATTTGGTGCTCCTGATATTTTAATTTCATGTTTTATACTCAGGAGAGCACCAGATGATGAAAAGAACGAGAAACGGGCCGAAAAAGAAGAAAATGGGCCAAAGTACAAATTACACATGGCCTAGGCCCAAAACACACGGCCGTGCCTCCTTAGCAGACCCGACCACAGCCTGGCCTCGAATCACACGATCGTGCCACACGGGCGTGCCTCGCACAACAAAGAAAAGTTTCATTCGGATTAGGGTACTTAGAGGTAAAGAAAAACATTCTAAAAGCCTATATAAACACCCTAGAGGCCAACCTTAAAAGGGGCATTCAGCTAGGCCAAGGAGCCGAGCCAGATAGGCCAAATTGTGAGATTCACTCAAAGAAAGCCAGTTGATTCAT
The DNA here is from genome assembly GCA_025506655.1 of Gossypium rotundifolium. NCBI lineage: Eukaryota > Viridiplantae > Streptophyta > Magnoliopsida > Malvales > Malvaceae > Gossypium > Gossypium rotundifolium. Next base: position 162,797,567 of record CP106729.1, on the reverse strand, counting down.
CCCAAAAGTCAGAATCATACTCAAGACTGAGGATCTCTCCTTCAATTCCTTCATTTTAGGGTTTTCTTTATGTTTTTTTATTTTTCTTCTGAGATGTATTCTTTTATGATTATGAACTAAACTCCTCAGATACCTGAGGGGGATGAAACCTAAGATGGATCTTGTTATTGTTTTCTGAGCTATATGATAAATACTTGATTTGTTCTTAATTATGTGTTCTTAATTCTTGTTTTGATATTTTAGAATATTGATTCAAGTATTCATGCCATTAGGCAGAAGAGGAATATTCCTGTTTAAGAGTAAATCTAGCATAGTTAAGCGGAGTTGATTGCAACCCTAGAGATAGGATGACGAAAATCTACCGGATTAGGGTCAAACCTAATATTGGAGTCCATAGATCGAGTTAAAGCAATTCTAGGGGTTTTAATTAGAAAGAGATTTCAATTAATCAACCTAGGGTTAGACGTTAGTACCCTCGAGAAATATATTAATATAAATTAGGGAATCTTACGGATCAAGTCAAGTGAATAAATCGTCTGGTTCAAAGTTAGATAACAAGTGAAGTCTAGGTGGATTCTTCCTCAGGTATTGTCTTAATCAATTGGTTTTCCCACAAGTATTTCCCCAATTCCTTCTCTTTGTCTTAGTATCTTTAGCTTAGTAGTTAGTTAATTTTAGATTAAACGACAATTCTCTCAATTCTTAGGCTAAATAATAAAAAGAAAGTAAGTATTAGTACTTTTGGTTCCTTTGGGTTAGACAATCCGGTCTTGCCACTAAACTATACTACAGCTGATAGGTGCACTTGCCTCAATCGTGGCGAGAGTAGTTTCTAGGCTCGATTATTCATTATATAATTTTTAAGACTTTTTCCACCATCATCAAGTTTTTGGCGCCGTTGGCGAGGAACTAAAATATTTAGAATGCTCAATTTTTATTACTTTAGCCATATTTTATTTTTACAATTAAATTTTATTTTTACTTTTCAAATTTTCTTTTTCTTTTTCTTTTCCTAGCAAGTACCTCTAGTTTATGACTAGAAGGAACCCAATAGGACCCTTAGTTTACGACATAGATATTGAAGGTACGGTTTGCAGAAGTCGTAGAGAAATAAGGCGAAGCTTAAACTACATACAAGAAGAGCAAGAAGATGAAATTAATACTACTGAAAAGATGACCGAGAATAATTCACTACCTTAAGAGGTAGCCGAAAATCATTCTCCTCAAACTATGTATGATTATGCTAAACCTAATTTATCAAGGATTGAGTCAAGTATTGTTAGACCTGCTATTGCTGCAAATAATTTTGAATTGAAACCTAATACAATTCAAATGATATAGCAATTTGTTCAGTTTGATGGTTTTCAGGATGAAGATCCAAATAATCACTTGGCAAATTTCCTAGAATTTTGTAATACATTCAAAATTAATGGCGTTTCTGATGATGCCATATGTCTTCAGCTTTTTCCCTTTTCTTTGAGGAATAAAGCTACAGTGGTTAATTCTCTTTCACGAGGATCAATCACTACATGGGAAACAAATGACCAAAAATTTTTTATTAAAATATTTTCTGCCGGGCAAAATAGCCAAATTAAAGAATGATATCTCTTTTTTTGCGCAGATGGATTTAGAAACACTATACGATGCATGGGAGAGATATAAATATCTATTGAGAAGGTGTCCACACCATGGATTACCCTTGTCACTACAGGTCCAAACTTTTTACAACGGTGTGAACCCCTCAACCAGGCAGTTGATTGATTCAGCCGCCGGCAGAACCCTGAATAATAAAACATCTGAGGTGACCTACGAATTCATTGAAAAGATTTCATTGAACAACTATCAGTGGCAAGTTATGATAACAAAACCAACGAAAGCCGCTAGTGCTTTCAACTTTGATGCAGTAACCATGCTATTAAATCAGGTAGAACTGTTAAATAAAAAGATTGATGGTTTATGTGGATCCTTTCAGGTACATTCAGTTATGCAGTACAATACGAATGGAGGATGGATGAACAATACATAATATCCACCTTACAACCCGAGCGCTGAAAATGAGCAAGTTCACTATATGGGTAACAATTTTAAACCTCAAAATAACCCTTATAGTAATACTTATAATCCATGTTGGAGGAACCATCCCAATTTCTCATGGGGAGGTCAAGGAAACCAAAGACAACAATCCTACCCACAAGAAAAGAAGTCAAACCTTGAAGAGATGTTGACAAAATTCATAGCGGTGTCAGAAACACGTTTCCAAAACACTGAAACAACACTTAAAAATCAATAAGAATCGATTCAAGGGATCGAGACTAGTTAGGGTAACTTGCTAAGCTGATCTCCGAATGACCACAAGGTAGCTTGCCAAGCAACACTGAAACTAACCCAAAAGAGTAACTTCAAGCCATAATAGCTCATGAAAGTGAAGGGTTAGTGGAATCTGAATCTGAGCCAAGGCAAGAACCTATGGTAAGTGAAGGTAAAGTTGAGGAAAGCCACGAAAAACCAAAACTGGTAATTAAAGAGTACCAACCTCAAATACTATAGCCCAATGCAATGAAGAAAGACAACACAGATGAACAATTCGATGAATTTCTTAAACTTTTAAAGAAATTATATATTAACTTACCATTTCTTGAAGCTTTTTCGCAGATGCCAGATTCAAGGAAATTTTTAAAAGAGCTTTTGACAAACAAACGGAAGTTAGACGAGGAATCCTATGTGGAACTAAATGCAGTATGCACAACAATGTTGCAAAATCAACTACCACGAAAATTAAAAGGTCCAGGGAGTTTTACAATTCCATGCTTAATTGGTAGTTTATCTATTGATAATGCTTTAGCTGATTTAGGGGCAAGCATCAATGTTACGCCTTATAAAATGTTTAAACAGCTAAGTCTAGGGAAACCCAAACAAACTAGGATGAGCATTCAATTAGCTGATAAAACTATTAGAATTCCTAGCGGTATAATTGAAGATGTACTTGTGAAAATTGACAAATTCATATTCCCAGTAGACTTTTTTGTTTTAGACATGGATGAGGACAATACGATCCTTTTAATATTAGGAAGGCCCTTTTTAGCAATTGGAAGATCTAAAATTGATGTTGGTATAGGAGAACTCACACTTCGTGTAGGTGACGAATCAATCAGTCTTCAAGCTCTCGACTGAGATAGGACATCGAGTGATAAAGGTGAGAACGTAAACTCTATTGATAATCATTTGGTTCAACTTTCTTTATAGGAAGCACCATGAAATCACATAACTAAGCCAGATTTTAGACTTCGTACCGATAAAGAAGTAATTCGGAAGGAACGAAGGCTTCAGGTCGATGAACTAGATGAGTGGAAGACACATTTCAAAGAGAAACAAAGAACACACGAAGCAAAACCAAGGGAACCACCAGACGATTTTAAAGGTGGAACAAAACACTTCAAGGTCGGAGACCAGGTACTGTTGGATACAACCGACCCTTGAATAACCACTTATGTGCAAAATACAAATGGTGCGACTCCTTTGACTATACTTAAGGTCTTTCCATACAGAACGATCAAGGTAACTCACTCTAAATTTGGCACTTTTAAGGTAAATGCCACTCGACTCAAACTATATAATGATAGCATGAGAAAAGATTATCAACTCCTCAAACCAAAATGATAATGAGAATGAGAGGTAAGTCTAGCTTAAGACTTTAAACGAGCACTTCTCGGGAGGCAACCCGAGCACTAACCTTACTAATTAGTTTATTTTATTTCTTTTCATGTTTAGGCACAGGTTTTCCATACCCACACGGCCTTACACACGGCCGTGACAGTGGCCGTGTGGGATCCATAGGTAGGAACACGGGTGTGGGCTGCATCTCTATTTAACCCCCTTCTTCCTTTCCTTTTCCCGTTATCTTTCTTCTTTCATTTCCTATTATTTACTTTTATTCTTATTTTATTTTTATTATTTTCTTCTTATTCTTCATGCCATTTAGATTTAGCTTAGGATACAATAAAATTAGACCGGTTGTTTTGAGGATTCAATTTCAAATGGCTTAAGGCGCTCCCCCACATTCACCTCTACTCAATCCTATCCTATTTCTCTTCATTAACTCCATTCAAAATTTAGGAAGTTTCAATTCTCTCCCTCTCTTTTGATTTTCTTACTATATGATTATTATCTATCTTTGTACATTGAAGGCAATGTACATCTTAAGTGTGGGGGGTGAATTTTATGTCTAACTTCTCAAATCCCTGAATAATATCTTGTCTTAAGAAATTTTCTCATATCACTAATTAGAATGAAACTTCTGTTGATTTATGATTTTTATTGATATGTTTTGGATTAAGTCATAGTTAATTGTGCATTGATGATTTAAACTTTAGGAGACTAGAGAATCAAGCATGATGAGTCTATTTTCAAAATTTTGTTAGGTTGTCTACTTGAATCTAATTATTACCTTGAAGTTTGAAATTTGCAAGGTTGTCATCAAAAACCCATAATTTTTGTGAGATTTTGAGCCTTTTAGAGCATATTTTTTTTTTCGTGCTCACTTTATTGATTATGAGTGTGTCAACATTGATTTGTTATTCTAGAACTTGCTTCAATTATACATGTCAAGACCATACCATTGATTTGATATACAGAGATTATAAAGGCACTTAGGATTTAACCCACTTACTCCACTAAATGCCTACCTTCACAATTAATCCCCTACTGAACCCCTTTAATCCTAACAACCCTTTTATTGACTCACCCAATAATATTAACCCAAAACTTATCTTGTATTTGTTATCACCATTTCTTTTGACTACTCTTTTTGTCAAGATTTGATTTTGAGCAGTTGCTTAACTATGTTCTATATTTCAGTTATTAAAGTTCTTTCTTATTATTGTTGATTTGTTCTTAAAAAAATAAAAAAAAATCAAAGTATATCCATTATTAGTTCTATGATTAAGTCAGCTTATACGTTTAAATTTAACATCTTGAAGAAGAAGCTCTTATTATTTGTTTCAATTGATGTAATTATTCAGGACTAGTTCATTTTTCTAATTAGGTAAATTGTCAATTCAATCTCGATTTTAACCTTCTAATTCAGCCTATATCCACAACTTTATCCAAGCCCCATTACAACCCTTTAAAGACCTTTTGATTTGTGTATCATTTCATTTTATAGTGGTGGAGATTTGATTTTCAGGCAAGCCTATGGGATTAACTTTTCATGTTTGACTGATGAGTGCTTTATTTTGAACCTTAAACACTTTGAGTGATTTGAGTGAATCTTTAATGAGGATGTCAACTCTTGTCGATTTTGAATCAAAAGTAATTATTTAAGTAAGGGAAAACACCTATATTTTCATGCTACAAAAACTATGACTTTGATTGTTTGAATCTTTAGGACTCTTTTAGTTAAATTATCCATGTATAAATTATCTATGAATTATGATGTGGCATCATTGATAAGAATTATGAATCGAGGGAAGTTAGTTTTAGTTGTGAGTTGAGAATTTTGCTTGAGGACAAGCAAATACTTAAGTGTGGGGTATTTAATAAACCGTAATATGTTCATATTTTAATCCCACATTTAGCATACATTTGGATGATTTATTCCTTGAATTGTGGAATTTGGTGCTCCTAATCTTTTAATTTCATGTTTTATACTTATGAGAACACTGGAGGATGAAAAGAATGAGAAACGGGCTGAAAATAGAGAAAATGGTACAAAGTATGAATTGCACACGGGCTGGGCCCGAAACACACGACCGTGCCTCCTTAGCAGACCTGACCATGGCCTGGCCCCAAATCACACAGTCGTGCCACACGGGTGTGCCCCTACCGCAACAAAGAAGAGTTTCATTCGGATTAGGGTACTTAGAGGAAAAGAAAGACATTCCAAAATCCTATATAAACACCCTAGAGGCCAACCTTAAAGGGGGCATTTAGCTAGGCCAAGGAGCCGAGCCAGAGAGGCCGAATTATGGGATTCAATCGAAGAAAGCTAGTTGATTCATCCCAGAAGCCGAAATCATACTCAAGACTGAGGATCTCTACTTCAATTCCTTCAGGGGGTTTTAGGGTTTTCTTTATGTTTTGTTATTTTTCTTCCGAGATGTATTCTTTTATCATTACAAACTAAACTCCTCAGATACCTGAGGGGGATGAAACCTAAGACGAATCTTGTTATTGTTTTCTAAGTTATATTATAAATACTTGATTTATTCTTAATTATGTGTTCTTAATTCTTGTTTTGATATTTCAGGATATTAATTCAAGTATTCATGCCCTTAGACAGAGGAGGAATATTCCCTATTTAAGAGTAGATCTAGCATAGTTAACCGGAGTTGATCGCAACCCTAGAGATAGGATGACAAAAATCTGTCGGATTAGGGTCAAACCTAATATGGGAGTCCATAGATCGAGTTAATACAATTCTAGGGGTTTTAATTAGAAAGAGATTTCAATTAATCAACCTAGGGTTAGACGTTAGTAGCCTCGAGAGAGGTATTAATATAAATTAGAAAATCCTACGAATCAAGTCAAGTGAATAAATCGTTTAGTTCAGAGTTAGATAACAAGTGTAGTCTAGGTGGATTCTTCCTCGGGTATTGTCTTAATAAATTGGTTTTCCCACAAGTATTTCTCCAATTCCTTCTCTGTGTCTTAGTATCTTTAGCTTAGTAGTTAGCTAATTTTAGATTAAATGAAATTCTCTTAATTCTTAGGCTAAATAATAAAAAGAAAGTTAGTATTAGTACTTTTGGTTCCTTTGGGTTCGACAATCCAATCTTGCCACTAAACTATACTATTTTTCGATAGGTGCGCTTGCCTCAATCATGGTGATAGTTAGTTTCTAGGCTTGATCATTCATTATATAAATTTTAAGACTTTTTCCGCCACCATCAGTACCTGTACCACAACATTGAAGACAGTATGCTCACGTTTAGGGTAGCTTAAGGAGTGTGTCGCGACATCCAATGGTTGTGTCATGACATCAAAGGCAATCTTGAGATTCTTGTATTCTGCTCCATATGTTGCGACATTGAACTTCCCATGTTGCAACACAACAAATAGTATTGAGTTTGTACGCCCTCTGATGGCCTCCTGCACACTCACTGAGTACATTAGATCACCTTTAGGCCTCATTCGACCCCTGAGGTCAACAAAAGACTCAAAATACACTTTTTATTGGATTTAAAATAAACTATAGAAACTTAACTAAAACATAATGAAAATACTTATATCCACGCTCCTAAAGTGCAAAAAATAGTTTAATCTACTGCACCGAATTAGGACAGATCAAAAGGTTGTGGTAATCTATACTAATAATAGTAGGAAAGGAAAGAAAATAATGAAATAAATCACGAGGAATCAAATAACCAAATATATATCAAATTTGGGCATGGGTGATTAGCTCGCTTTAGTAATCATAACCAACTGTCGTCTCGAGTTTTCTTATTCAATCAACTAGTCAATACCCTAATAGGATCTTCTGATCTTCCACTGACATATTGAGTCGACAAGAACTTCTTATCTTTTGACCTCACAGTCCAGACCAATTCAAGATTATGGTGTTCATGGATAGGCCATACCAAAATTTGGTTAATTCCCACCTTAATGACTTCCTAGGGTTGTTAGGCCTAGGGTTTAGGTTCTTCCTCTCTTGAATAGTTGATTCGCTAAGAAACCCCTGCAAAATAGTTATTTAATCATCTAAAAAAACTATAAACTTGATATAATGAATGAACATAAAGAACAATTCAAGTGAATAGAGTTTAGAATAAGCCTAATTTGTATTAAAATTAAGAGCAGAATCCTCACAGAGTTTAACACTATTTCCCAAATCTGATTTCCCTATAAAAGTAAATAACAAGATCGAAAATAAAATCTAAAACTTAAGATAAAAGAAAAACTAAAGACTAAATCTAAAGAGAAAATTATACAATATGAAAGGTGTGTATAACATGTGCTAAATGAGCCTATTTATAGACTTTAGGGTTGACGTCTTCCTTAACCCTAGGTCAGTTGCCATCCTTGTGCTTAACATTTGATTGTGCGGATAAAAACACCCCTGGTTCATAATTATTTCTCATATAGAGGCAATGCCGCGACATACCAGGTCTTGTGTCATGACGTTGAAGGCAGTATGCTCATCTTCAGGGTGTCTTTAGGGGTAAGTCGCAACATCCTTAGGCTGTGTCACGACATTGAAGGTAGTCTTGGAATTCTTCTATTCTGCTCCTTATGTTGCGACATCCAATTCTTCATGTTGCAACATAGTGACTAGTATTGAGTTAGTATGCCTTCTAATGGTCTCCTTCACACTCACAAAGTATATTAACTCACCCTTAGGCCTCATTCAGCCCTTAAGGTCAATAAAAGACTCAAATTACACACTTTATTAAACTTAACTAAACTTAAAAAAATATAATTAAAACTTAACTAAAATGCTTATGTTTAAGCTTCCAAAGTGCAAAAACTAGTATAATCTGCTTCTCCAAATTATGGCAGATCAGTGTCACGACACAACCCTAAAGACTCCAAAAACAAAGAAAAATACCTTGGTGTCATGAAACAAGTTTGAGGGTGTAGCAACATAGCGGGGATGAGGCCAATTTAATGAGTAAGGGTGTTTTCGTCTACAAAACCTAACTAAGCATGCTTAGTCATCCTTACTTGACCTAATTAGGTCATAATACATGTAATATGTAAATACTCGCTCGTAACAACACATTAGGGAACTTTTTTATACATATTTTTGCATACATAGTTTTAAGGTTTTTATTTTATGTTCATGTAATTGGAAGATCCTATTTCGATGTTAGATGATCATGAGCGGAGATTGTTTCAGAGTTGCAATTTTACATTGATGAAATCCATGAGCATCTTTTTCCTTTATTCTATTATTTATATTTTTTTATTTAACATTGTTAATTAAATGTTTGTATAAAGATTAGAATCAATTTATGTTTTACACATATTTCACATGTTTCAATTGTATTAACCTTATTAATTGGTTGAAAGGTAGAGTTTACTTTAGATTGGTTGGATAGGTTTGAGTGCAATTAATACCTAGGATTGATGCCCCTAGGAAATCATTTAGGTAGATATGAACTCAAAATCGGTATAGTCTACCGAGCATCACTTAGCCTGTCTCGGTTTGAACTGTGACATCGAGAGATAAGTAGCTCTTGTCGACTAGTTAGGTTAGTAGAAGGCTGAGAGGCCCTACTAGGTTAATTACTAGCCAATTATTTAAAACCCTACATCAATAATTAATCAGGTAAAGCTATTGGATCTAGGCTAAAGGGATTCATATAATCAAAACAAGAAATAAAAGAAATCTATAACACCATCAAACCGATCTGATTAGTCGGATCTGGATCTTAGGTGTTACCACTCTATTTACGGATTTATACTTAACCAAAACATATAACTTTCAATAAATACATCTTATTACTTACAATTATTTGAACAAGACCTATCACTCGGTTAGGACTTACAATTATACATATCACACTTATTTACGAGGCTCTACTTTTTCTGCTTCTAAACAATATTATTGGCTACACTACAAGACTTATAGACAATTTCATGGCTATTTCTATCAGATTCGAATGTGCCACTTCACTCATTCAACATGCATAATAGCCCATCCCGCCATTCTCTCTGGCGCAACCTTAGCATCGTCCCTCCTAGCGTAGTCCCATCTCAGCTTTCCTGTAACACAAAAGCATTTATGAGAACTTAGTGAGTAAACCCTCTTTTACCTGAACTTATTCAAGAACATCGTTATCAATCTCCTTTGTTCTTATCCTTCCTTTGACTCTAGCGAGTACTTCACTATGGTTCCATTCTAGTGTCATAGACATTATACCTTGTCTAGGAATCATAACATGCCTTTCATATCATTGATACCATATTCGCATCCTTTGCCTTGTCCTTTCATGACTCCTTAATCGTTTCTATTTTAGAGGGCTATAAAGTCAGAATACTCTTGATCAAGTTGATCTACAGATTTCCCTTTGACTTATGTTTTTTTTTCAAGTGCCTTGGTGTATTCTAGCTTTATTGTTCATCCCCTGTTACTATATAGAGCTCGCCATAACCTTTCTTATGGAGTTTGTTTTCCTTTTAGGGTTCGCCGTATATATTATTCCTTTAGAGATTGCTCGGCATAACCTTTCTTATGGAGTTTGTTTTTCTTTCAGGGTTCGATGTATATATTATTCCTTCAGATATTTCCACTCTTACTATTCTTTCATGGTACTATTCACATCATTCCATAAGAGTTCACAAAAGGTTTCTTTCCCTTCATTGAAAGTCTGCCACCGAGGGGTTGTCTTCAGATGATTGCCTCAAGAACCATTCTTTTAACTACGCCATGAAGGCATTCCCCTTTTTTGCGATAGCCACAAAGGCGTCCTTTATAAGGATTTCCATAAAGCCATCCTTTACAAAGATTGCCACAAAGGCATCCTCTTCTAGTGTATTAACGATAGGGATTTAACTAAACTTGCATTACACGAGGTTTTCCCCTCATCGTTTGGGTCGCATAGAGACCCCATTAGGTAATAACCTTCCTTTAGTTCTTTTTATATTGTAGCACCCCAAACCTGGCCTAGACGTTATGGCCAAATCTGGTGTGTCACATTGAAGCGTCTTTCAAAAAGATGACTCATTGGTAAAAGTCATTTCCAAACCACTTTATTGTTATTTAACAAATCATCTAGTCAAAACGTTTGTCTTATTATCAGTTATTGTTATAATAGGTTGATTTAAAATCGCGGAAGCTTTTGGAAAAATCTAATGTTTAACTTTCGTGTCTTTAAAAATAATAATTATTTTGAAAATTCTCTTCTCCTAAACTAGTAGTTTTAAGTAAATAAGCAAAGACCAATTAAAAATTTAAACAAACATAAATGGTCTTATTATATAAACAAAAGCCAACATAAATTTTAAATTTAAGTAAAAGCAGTGTAAAACAAATGCAGTAGTGTGGCAACCTCCGAGTCCCTCACAACACCAAATCGCCTATGGCTGAGGATTACCTATATAGTAAAAAGGAAAGGGTGAGTTTACGAAAACTCAGTGTGTAATCCCCTACCATTCAGCCAGTATATAACATGCGATATGATCAGGCACGAGCTCTATACAATAATAGTACAGTGTAGGTCTCATCAATCTGAATAAATGTGGGCCTTAGCCCAATACAGTAATAGTGTAATAATGCAACCTATCACAATTCAACTAACACACCACTCCGTACCACCAACACACCATGTAGGGATAAAATCGACCCACCCAGGCAACACACCAATATTGCAGCAAAGCTGCCAGTATAGTATCGTAGCAAAGCTTCCAGTAACAGTATTGCAGTAAAGCTACCAATACAATAAACTTCCTCAATAACAGTATCCCAACCCCATGTAGTGTCTCATGTCATAAATCATACGTATATGCAGAATGTCATATATAAATCATGAACACATCATTCAACCAACCCTTAGGGATATAACGGTCATTTCTATCTATTAGGGATAAAATAGTCATTTCACCCTTTAAGGGTATTTTGGTCATTTTACCTACTTTGGGGTTTCGGTGCAGATATCGACCTCTCGAGAGGTCTGCAGTCACCTCTAGCGACTTCGATAACCTAAACGGTCATAACAGTGCAAATGGGCCAAAAGCCCATAACTCGGCCCAAATGGGCCCATACGCTCGTGCGGCCCGTTCAACCCAGATTTTACCACGGCTATGTGACCTACATAGCGCAGTCAAGCATATGCCATAAATCATGGATTTCATGCATGTGGGTCCACGAGCCCATTGGGCTCATAGGGCCCATTTCGACCCCACGTGGCCCAATACGGCCTAAGCCCATGAGAATGCTCATAGAGGCCTTTTACAGTCTATCACCTACGTTTCGTGGGTTTGGCTTACCACATGAGCGATCGACGCTCGTATGGTCTCAAACTCAGTGTTTTTGGCTTTTCGACTTTTGCTATTCTACAGTTACAGCAGAGATTTTACACACATGTTTACGAAACCATTCCAAGTTCCACGAGCATCCAACCTAGATTCAAACATGACCCGCTGTCAGTCCTTTAATCATTAGGGTAAAACATCCTCTTATTGACACTTAATCCAAAACCACCATCCTTACCTTGTTTGAATGAGGTGACTTTAGTCCTCCAAGACCGTTAACCAAAACTGATCTCACGCCTTTAGAGATTATCTGTGCCACAAACATCGATCCATTAACCAAGGTAGGCCATGTATGTGGCCTCAAACCACAAATGATCTCCTATAAGACATAATCAGTTCGGCTTAAACTCCAAAAGTGAGATAACAAATTACCTTGATTGAACGCTAAGAACGAGGGTTGTGACTATTTTGAAACCCCTGACACCCCACCACTCCTCAAGAAAAACCCTAGAACCGCGATGAGTAACATATCATGAAAGAAATGAAACAACAGTAAGTAATCAAAAGATGAATAAGAAGGTGATCGATTTTAAGAAGAAGAATAGAAGCGAACAGGTTTAATCACAAAGTGAGGAGTATAAACACTTACCGATAATAGAGACACTTATAGCACTAGAACAACAAAAAGCAACAAAGAGAAGATAGGGGCAGAGAGTGATAAAAAAAAGGTGATATTCAGCCAAACTAGAACGTAAAAGTAGAAATATTCTGACAAGGAAAGTTGATTGGAAGGCAAGGGATATTCGGCCAAAAGAGTACAGATTTCAGAAGAGAATAAGAGAGGAAAGAAAAGGAAGAGTTGCTAAAAAATGACTGACAACTACTGATAGAAAAGGAGGGACGAAATGAACCAAAAGCTAATGAGTGGAAGGGAAAACAGTGAATTTGGCTGAGGAGAAGAAAGAAAAATGTAACAGGGAATAGTGAGCAGAGAAAAATTAGCAAAAGGACCTACCATATTCAGTAAAAGAGAGGAAAAGAACCCAAATGAGCAGTATACCTCTCTTGTCGAGTTCTTTAGTGCTAGAGTCCCAAATCGGCACAAACTCCCTCCCCTCTCATCTCTTTGATTTTCTCCTAAAATATCTTCCCTTATCCCTCATTAAATCTCTCCATGACCAGTTCAAGCCCTTAAAATTCTATTCAAGCTCCCCTTAGTTGTGTTTCAGTCCAACTCCACTACCTACATAGTTCAAGCAGCAAAATAAACACTCCATTGTGCAACCCAGGACTTGAACCTCAAACCTCTCAGTTACACAACATGCCACCTTGCCACTAGACCATAAGCTCTTTTGTGTCATAAAACAAGCACTCTTATATATAAGGCCTATATGCTAGTGTCCAGATTCATTTAAGAGAAAAACTAAAAATTCTGCAAAAGCAAAGATTTGAACCCAGGCTTTTCGTACACCCCCATACACACCCAAATCACTTAGCCATTATAGCAAACAAACAATTTATGTCATAACATGCAAAAAATTAAAGACTTATATTTTTGGGGCGTTAAAACTCTACCCCCTTAATGAAATTTCGGCCTCAAAATTTACCTGGTCAAGAGATGAGGGTATTGTCGATGCATCGCCTCCTCAGGTTTTCACGTGGCTTCCTCTGAACTGTGATTGCACCAAAGCACTTTGACTAGTGGAATAGATTTCTTCCTCAGTACTTTAACCTCACAGTCCAATATCTGTACGGGCTCCTCCTCAAAGGTTAGATCTGGCCTAACCTCGATCTCCTTGACTGGTACTATATGTGTGGGATCAGAGCGATAACACTTTAGCATGGAGACATGGAACACATCGTGAATCTGGTCTAATTCTAGAGGCAACTCAAGTTGATAGGCGACCAGTCCCACACGCTTCAATATACGGTAAGGCCCAATGAACCTATGGCTAAGCTTACCTTTCTGCCCAAACCTTATTATCTTTTTCCATAGGGAGACCTTGAGAAATACGAAGTCCCCCATAGAATACTCAATCTCTCGGTGTTTAAGATCCGCGTAAGACTTCTGCCTATCAGATGCTTCCTTCAACCGGCTACGAATCAATTTTACCTTTTCTTCAGTATTAGAAACTAACTCTGGCTCCAAAACTCGCTGCTTGCCTAGCTCAGTCCAACAGGTAGGAGTACGACACCTACGACCATATAACGCCTCTACGGTGCATTTGAATACTGGACTGATTGCTATTATTATACGCAAACTCTGCTAGCAGCAAATAGTCTTCCTAGTTGCCTCAAAATTCAATTACACAACTTCTTAACATGTCCTTCAGTATCTGAATCACCCTCTCTGACTGACCATCTATCTCGAGGATGGAATGTAGTACTGAAGTTCAACCTAGTACCCAAAGCCTCGTGTAATTTCTTCCAGAATAGAGATGTGAATTGAAGGTCTCTGTCAGATATGATGGAAATCGGTACCCCATGCAGTCTCACAATCTTAGGCACATATAACTTTGCCAGCTTCTGTAATGAGTAATCAGTGCAGACTGATATAAAATGGGTAAATTTAGTCAATCGATCTACAATAACCTATATTGAATCCTTCTTTATAGGCATTAAGGGCAACCCACTCACAAAATCCATAGTTTCCTTCTCCCACTTCCAAAGTGGAATCTTAACTGGCTGCAGTAACCCTGAAGGGAGCTGATGCTCAGCCTTAACTTGCTGGTACGTCAAGCACTTACTCACAAAATCAGTAACCTCGCATTTCAATCCTGGCCACCAGTATAGCTCACGAAGATCTCGGTATAACTTGTTTCCGCCAGGATGCATAGCATATGGACTACTATGCACATCCTACAATATAGACTGCCTCAAATCAGAATCTCTTGATACACAAACTCTCCTATGAAACACAATACTCCTTTACCATTCAGCCAAAAATCTGAAGTTTCCCCATTCTCAACCTGTTGAAAATGAGGAACCAGTGACTCATCCAACAACTATTTACCTTTAATCTATTCAGTCCACGTCAGTTTAACTTGCAGTTAGCCAACAAGCTACCATCATAAAATAAGCTGAGACGAGCAAACATTCCTCTCAAGTCAGATACAGCCCTACAGCTCAGTGTGTCGCTACCACATTAGCCTTACCAAGTGGTACTCAATCGAGAAATCATAATCCTTAAGTAGCTCTATCCATCTTCGCTGCCTAAGATTCAGCTCCTTCTGAGTGAGGAGGTACTTAAGGCTATTTTTATTTGTGTAGATAATACACTTCTCACCATATAAATAGTGCCTCCAAATTTTCAGTGTGAATATCACTGCAGCTAACTCCAAGTCATGAGTAGGGTAATTTGCCTTATGAGGCTTAAGCTAACGAGATGCATAAGCAACCACCTTACCCTCCTGCATCAACACACAACCCAAACCAACATATGATGCATCACTATAAACGGTGAATTCCTACCGAGACTCTGGCTGTATCAAGATAGGGGCCTCAGTCGAGTTAAACGGTACCCCTTTACGCAACAACTTAGTCATAGGTGTAGCAATCAAGGAAAACCCTTCAACAAAATGTCTTTAATACCCTGATAGACCCAGAAAACTTCAAATCTCAAATACAGTCTTAGGTGGTTTCCAATCCATTACGGCTTCAATATTTCGAGGATCAACCCTAATCCCCTCGGCAGATACTATGTGACCCAAAAATGTCACTTCTCGCAACCAAAACTCACACTTGCTGAACTTAGCGTACAGTTGTTTCTCCCTTAAAATCTGCAGAACAATTCGGACATGTGCATCATGTTCAGCCTCGATTCTTGAATACACTAAGATGTCATCTATAAATACCACCACAAATCGATCCAGGTTGGGCTAGAATACTCGGTTCATGAGGTCCATGAAGGCAGTTGGTGCATTCGTCAGCCCAAATGACATCACTAGGAACTTGTAATGACCATAAGGAGTCCTAAATGTAGTCTTATACACACCATCCTCCTAACTCTCAGCTGATGGTACCCATAATGAATATCTATTTTGGAGAAAATTGAAGCTCCTTGTAACTGCTCAAATAGATCATCTATCCTCGGCAAATGATACTTATTCTTGATAGTCAGTTAATTCAATTATCGATAGTCGATGCACATATGCATGGACCCATCCTTTTTTTTACGAACAACACTGGTGCTCCCATGGAGACACACTAGGTTGAATGAATCCTTAATCCAGTAGTTCTTAGATTTGAGCTTTTAACTCCACCAGCTCCTTCGGTGCCATCCTATAAGGAGCAATGGACACTAGAGTTGTTCTAGGAAGGAGCTCAATACCAAATTTTGCTTCTCATTTCGGAGGCAACCTATGGAGCTCATCAAGAAATACATTAGAAAAATCTTTAACCGTTCTGATATCTCAAAAGAAGGACCCTCAGAATCAGATACACCAATATAGGCTAAAAACGCCTCACAACCCTTGTGAACCAATTTTTCGGCCCTTAATGCAGAGATCACATTAGACAGAAAGTCCCTTCGCTCCCCAATCACAACCACCTCCTCATCATCCATAGTTTTCAACACCATACGCTTAGCAGCACAATCTAAACTTGCACGGTGTTTTACCATCCAATCCATCCCAAAGATTAGGTCGAATTTACCAAACGGTAGCTCCATCAAATCCGCTGGAAATATAACTCCTTGAACCTCTAGGGCACATTTCTAAACAACTTGTCTACTCTTATTGATTGTCTCAGTTGACTTAACACAATTATCTTATTAACAGTACTCTCACACATGATACCCAAGGTGCCAACCACAGTGCATGTAATGTTTGAATGCGTAGACCATATATTAATCAGAGTAGTGTAAGGTACATTATGAATTAGGAACATACGGTTATAAAATCTAGAGCATCACCATCCTCTCAGGGACGAGAAGCATAGACTAGTGCTGGCTGCCTCGCCTCAATGTTACCAGCACCTCTACCTGGCGCTCCACGACTCGTCCCACACCATTTTCACCGCTGGCCTGCCCATGGCCTCTCGATGGCTGCTAACCACCTCTCGCTAGCTGAACATAACCCTGACCTGTAGCTTGCATCTGAACAGGCCTCTGAGGATAATTATTGACTTGATGCTCCATATACCCACATCTGAAACATGCCCCAATCATCTTCCAGCACTCACCCAGGTGATGTCTCCCACAATCAGCACAGAGTTGTGGTCCTGCAACAGGAACCCCAGCTCGGACTGGCCCATCAAACTTGGCCTTCTTTCTAGGCCTTCTAGAAGCACTTGAGGGCTCTAAATCCCTCTTATATCTTCCCATATCCTTCTCACGGTTCTGGCGCTTAGAGTGCTTCACGTCCTCAACGATTTTTTCCTTTTCTACTAGGGCAGCAAAATCTCGCTCCCTCTTCGGAGCTATTAAGACTCGTAACTCATCTTGGAGGCCGTCCTTGAATCGCACACAGTGTTCATATTCAGTTGCCACTATCCCACGAGCATAGCGACACAGTCGCAGGAATTCTGCCTCATATTCTGACATAATATTATTCCCCTGGGTCAAACTCAAAAATTTCCTTCTTCGGGCATCCACATAAATTGCGTCCATATACTTTCCTTGAAATGCCGCCTTAAAGAAATCCCACGTTAACCGATTGGCCTGAGTACCCTCTCTCATGGTAAGCCACCACTGATAGGCCTCGTCTCACAGTAAAGACACTACACATTTTAGTTTTTGTTCAAAAGTGGAGTCGAGGTCGTCCATTATTCGCTCTGTGGCTTCCAACTAGTATTCAGCCACAATAGGGGCTACTCTAGAAATACACCTGAAGATTTCGACTCCATTCAACCGGAGTCATTCTAAAATCGACCCACGGCCCATAGCACCAGTACTGATCCCTATGACCCTTTCTAGAATGTGGAGCATAGCTTGGGATAGTGCATCATCCCTAGTCACTCGATCGTATGACCCCATCTTAATCACCGGTGAAGCTGGTGCCTCTCTAGCCTCAACATTGGGCATGTGGCCTGATGCCGAAGACCTAGCCCTAGCGTTTCCTCGGCCTCTACCGTGACCTCGTGACCCATTCCGCGAGTACCTCTAGTGCTCATATCAAATAAAGTATTATCTATTTATGAAGTTTTATGTATCACTTTGTAATTCCAGTAATTATTAACCGATGTATTATGAAAAGTAGTAATCAGAATTTTGTTTATTCAAATCAAGGTCTCCCTACAATTTTGATTTCCTACAGTCTCAGTTTATTGTAACTAAAGAGTTTCAGTATAGTCCTATTATCTATAATAGTCTCTCAGTGTATTTCAGTTCACGCAGTTTACAGTATAAAGAAAACTTACAGATTCAGTGCTGGAGACTTGGTGTGTCACACTTGTAAACCTTTAAAAACACTTCAAGAATAGTTTAAGAAATTCTAAATATTTTCAAAACCCATTCTACAGCCGAGATTTGTAACCTTACTCTGATACCATTAAATGTAACACCCAAACTCGGCCTAAACATTATGGCTGAATCTAGCGTGTAACATTGAAGTGTCTTTCAAAAATTTGACTTGTTGGTAAAAGTCGTTTCCAAATTCAAAACCCCTTTATTGTTATTTAACAAATCATCTAGTCAAAACGTTTGTCTTACTATCAGTTATTGTTATAATAGGTTGATTTAAAATCACGTAAGCTTTTGGAAAAATCGAATGTTTAACTTTCGTGTCTTTGAAAACATTAATTATTTTGAAAATTCGCCTTCTCTAAAACTAGCAGTTTTAAGTAAATAAGCAAAGCCCAATTAAAAATTTAAACAAACATAAATGGCCTTATTACATAAACAAAACCCAACATAAATTTTAAATTTAAGTAAAAGCTGTGTAAAACAAGCTGCAATAGTGTGGCCACCTCCGAGTCCCTCACTGCACCAAATCGCCTATAGCTGAGGATTACATGTATAGTAAAAAGAAAAGGGTGAGTTTACAAAAACTCAGTGTGTAATCCCCTACCAGTCAGTCAGTATGCAACATGCAGTAATAGTCTGGGCCTTAGCCCAATACAGTAATAGTGTAATAATGCAACCCATCCCAATCCAACCAATACACCACTCCGCACCACCAACACACCATGTGGGGATAAAATTGACCTACCCAAATTAACACACCAATATCGCAAAGAAAGTCGCTAATGCGATATCGCAAACAAAGTCGCAAGATGTGATATTGCAAAGAAAGTCGCCAAGAATGTAATATGTGGCAAAGCCACCAGTACAATATACTTCTTCTATAATAGTATCCCAACCCCATGCAGTGTGTCATGTCATAAATCATACGTATATGCAGAATGTCATATTCATTAACAGTTACATATAAATCATGAACACATCATTCAACCTACCATTAGGGATACAACAATCATTTCCATCTATTAGGGATAAAATAGTCATTTCACCCTTTAAGGGTATTTTGGTTATTTTACCTACTTTAGGATCTCGGTGCAGATATCGACCTCTCGGGAGGTCTACAGTCACCTCGAGCGACTTCGGTAACCTAAACAATCATAACAGTGTAATGGGTCCAAAGCCCATGATGGGCTCGAAACTAACTAATATTTCGATAATGGTAAGCGCACCTATTGAACAGTAGTATAGCTTTGATGTGTTTGAAATATCGTATCCACAAGGACTAAATTACTAGTAATAGTTATCTTTTTATTATTTAGCATAATAATTAAAGGGATTTTTTTAATCTAAAATTTAACTAATTATTTTAATCTAAAATTTAACTAACTAAATTACTATGAACACGATAGAGAGTGAAAATAATCGAATAAACCAATGAATAAAGACAATACCCAAGGAAGAATCCACCTAGACTTCACTTATTATTCTGACTCTGAATTAACCGATTTATTCACTTGTCTTGATCCGTAGAAATCCCTAAATTATGTTAATATATCATTCGAGACTAAGAACAACTGACTCTAGGTTGATTAATTGAAATCTTTTTCTAATTAAAACCCCTATCGTCACATTAACTCGATCTATGGATTCCTTTATTAGATTTGACTCTAATCCGGCAGATTTATGTCATTCTATTTCTAGGGTTGCAATCAACTCCGCT
Source organism: Gossypium rotundifolium (assembly GCA_025506655.1). Classification (NCBI taxonomy): domain Eukaryota; kingdom Viridiplantae; phylum Streptophyta; class Magnoliopsida; order Malvales; family Malvaceae; genus Gossypium; species Gossypium rotundifolium. Next base: position 162,777,537 of record CP106729.1, on the reverse strand, counting down.
TAATTACACGAGATCTACTCTTAAACAGGGACTTTTGCTCTACTGAATAAGCACATCAATCTTGACTTAATATCCTGAAAATATTAAAGCAAGGGTTATGAACACATAATTAAGAATAAGAACAAGTATTTATCGTGTAATTCAGATAATTAAATAATAAGATTCATCATAGGTTTCATCCTCCCTAGGTATTTAGGGAGTTTAGTTCATAACGTAGAAGGAAAACATCTTAGGAATAAGAAAACAACAAGACATAAAGAACCTAAAAACTTCTAAAGAACTTGATAGAGAGCTTCAATCTTAGAGTGAATCCACTTCTGATATGATTTTCCCGACTTCCTTCAAGTAATTTCTTCGATATACTCTTCGTCCCCCATTTTGTCCTCTTCTAGTGTGTATTTATAGACTTTAGAAGGCTCAGAAACCCTAAAAATTGGGTTTTCCCGCGTAATAGGGAAGTAAGGTGCAAAATCGACACGAGCTGGCACATGGGCATGTGGGCAGCTCATGTGGCTCACATGGGCATGTGGCCAGCCCATGTGGATCCTGAAAACTCCGATTTTGGCCCCTTTTTTTGCTCCTTTTGCTCCCAAATGCTCTTCTAAGTATAAAAACATGAATTTAAGGAATTATGAGCATCAAATTCACTAATTCTAATCATAAATCATCCAAAAACATGCCAAGCATGGAATTAAAATATGTTACATTTATGGTTTATCAAATATCCCCACACTTAAGAATTTGCTTGTCCTCAAGCAAAATCCTCAACTCACAATTAAAATTAAGCTTTCTCAATTCATAATTCTCATCAATAGTGTTTTATCATAATTCATAAATAATCACACATTGATTATTTAACTAAAAGAGCATTAAAGATTTAAACAATCCAAGTCACATATTTTTAAAGCATGAAAATATGGTATTTCCCCTTGTCTAAATAATTACCTTTAATTCAAAACCGACAAGATTCGACATTCACACTAAAGATTCACTCAAATCACTCAAAGTGTTTAAGGTTGAAAAATTAAACACTCAAAAGTCAAACATGAAAGTTATTACCATAGGCTTGCATGAAAATCAAATCTCCACCACTATAAAATGAGATGATACACAAATCAAAAGGTCTTTAAAGGGTTGTAATGGGGCTTGGGTTAAAGGTGTGGATAAACGCTGAAAAAAAAGGTTAAAATCGAGATCGAATTGACAATTTACCTAACTAGAAAATAAACTAATACTGAATAATTATATTAATTGAAAACTTATCAATAATAACACGAGCTTCTTCTCAAAATGTGAAATTAACCGTTTAAGCTCAAATAACATAGAACTAGTAATAAGTAAAATAAATGTACATATATATATTCACTTTTTTTTTACTTCTACTTTTTTTTTTTTTTTTTTTTTTTGAGTTGTGGATAAAAAGAGATAATTTAACAACTGAAACAAAAGAACATAGTTAGGCAACTGACCAAATCAAATATCAATAAAAAGAGAGTCAATACAATAGGAAAAGAATTCTCAATGAATCAAAAAGAATGAGTTATGGGTTAATATTAAGGGTAGATCAAGAAACGATTTATTAGGTTCAAAGGGGTTCACTAAGGGTTAATTATGAAGGGAGGCTTTTAATGGGATAAGTGAGTTAAAACCTAGGTGTCTTTATCATCTCAGTATATCAAATCAAAGCAACTACTGCTGTCCAACCTATTTTATTGCTAATTTTACTCTTTCATGTTTCCTTTATATTGATTTTCATTTACACACATATAACACTAAAGTATATCCATGGTTAGCCATGCCAATGGCTAGTCATCATCAAATATTTACAAGCCATTCATTGGCCAATTTAACCTATACATCAACAACAAAGACTTGAACAGATCATTTCTCAATTTAATTTGGCCTAAAAGCCTCACACATGATCATCAATCACATTTACCACATATTCATACATCATAAGCATGGTCTTATAATCACAAGGTCATTCTCATAAGTATAACTTTCTCGTTTATATTCTTACCAAAGTTCTATCACATACTGAGTACATTGCTCATAAATGTATACATACATATACCTACACTTTATCGTCACATATTCACATTCATTTACACTTTAGTCATTTTCTCGTTGAACACATTGGAATATTAACGGATACTCGAAACGCTTGCACATATGTGTCACATATCTGTAGCCGAAGCTACCTCTTATCACATTTCACATTTATGCTCATTCTCGAGCTATTCACATTTACATTCTTGGGTGCATGCACACAAGTCATCGATCATCGTAAATACTCAAGTCTTTGCTCGCACAAGTCGTTAGTATCCGCAACACATGCCGATTACCCGACCATCGGTAGAACTTATCGCACCAGACCCAAATCACTTAACATTCATGGGTCCGCTCATACAAGTCGTCGATCGACGTAGCTACTGATCTTTGCTCACACAAGCTGTTAAGTATCCGCAACATATGCATGACTACCTAGCCACTGGTAGATGTACAAGACTAGCACCCGGACATCACATAATCACAAACATAGGCTCGTTCTCAAGCTATTCAAATTTACATTCTCAGGACTACTCACACAAGCTGTCGGTCATATGTAACTACTCAGTGCTGCTAACATAAGCTGTCAGGTATCCACAATATACCGGAATACCCAGCCACTGGTAGGACGTACTAGCCCAGCACCCGGATTCACTTAGTCATAATTTTACATAGTTTTCATATTGTCACACTATGCCATGGTTTTTCGTCAAATTATCATTTAGCACTAAACAAAATAGTTCAACCCTGCGTTTACTTGTTCAAACATTAGTTTCCAATATTCAACAAATAATACGAGTAATTTCATAAATTATTCATCCATCTAACAAATAAACATTAATGTTTCCCATATGAAATTACCTCGACTTTAAATGGCGAAAGGGACCAAGTCATCCAATATTCGTCTTTCCCCCGTTCTAATTTCGAAAGTCATTTTTCTTTATCTAAAATATCACATTTGACTTATTAAGTTATTATACTATTCAATTTTGTAACATCCCAAACCCGGCCCATACGATACGATCGAATCTGTTATGTCACAGGGTGAAGTAAAATCGAGTCTAGTTAAATTTAGGGAAAAAAACTAGAGATTTTAGAAAACTTTTCGATTATTACGTAGTCTTGAAAACATCGAAGTATATTATAATGAAACTCTCAATTTGTGAAACCGATCATTCTTTATTTAAGTTGATTCTTGGAAAGAAAAAGATTCGTTTATGTTACCTTATATTTAAGAGAAAACTCCGCTTTCACTTTATAATTAAACTGTCCGTAGTGTCGGATGTGATATAAACAGTAACTAATAAAAACCAAAGTTTAGCTTTGAGAGGCCTTATTACATAACACAAGTCCCAAGTTAAAATAAACTTATAGTAATGCCGAAACTATAAAAGAAAGAAAATGAGATTATGCCTCCACGAGCCCGCCATGGCTCCACATCCACGAGCTACTGCTCACTTGAAAAGTTAAAGAAAGGGGGTGAGTCACCAAGACTCAGTGTGTAAATTTTCCCACATTATTCATACGGCATGTAGCCCACAGTCACATATTGGTCTTAGCTCACATATCAATATACAACATATGAATGCAATTAGCCTAACCCAAACCTAGTTTTCCATCCTCTACACACCAACCCGTACTAGCTTATCACACCGTAGGGATTTCTATAATCAACCCTCCATCCGCTACACTCCATTTTCACAGTCATGCTGCCAATTATACACAATCACTAAGTGACCAAATAATTCAATGTGGCACAGCCACCGATCACTAAGTGACCAAATAAAATATATATATCGTAGCAAAGCCACTGATCACAATGTGACCAAAAGTAATGTATGAACATATATATATCGTGGAAAAGCCACCGATCACTATGTGACCAATTAATCATGCACTTCCCTTTCATATCAAACCCGTACCCCATGATCTACGTACAAATCCTGACGAATGCAACATGCTATTCATAACACATCAATTTACCATTCATACTTCGACTATGCAAAGAAAATGATACAGTCACGTACCTGGCAATCCTAGCCTTACCCCTAAGGGCATCACGACTGTCTATACAGCCTCTTTTCTGACTTTTCAGCCCATACAAATGTTAGTACAAATAAAGTATAGTGTGTGAAGGTTTACACACCTGGTAACACACAAAACGACACTCTCTATGTCGACACTATCCCTAGCCGTCACAACTGCTATCTACCTACTATTCTGTTTAGAAGCCAGCCCATAACCCGGTGGCCAATCTTGAACAGTAGACACCGCATGCTTCTTGAACTTTGGGGCTAGGACTACAGATCCAACCCCATCCTTTGCCTGATCGATGTTAGATTTCATCAAAGATCTTATTAGATGCTACTATCAGAAATCATAGTTGTCAAACCTCAAAGTAGGGTTATGGTACCAAGTATGACAATGAACTTAAATACCATCCAAAGAGAACCCTTACCTTAAAATCCCAAAAGAAGCAATACGGTTCGAAGGTTAACGATCTTTGGCTTAGAAACCTAGGCGATCAGATCTCCTTCAAATCCCAAAATGTTGCCCAAAAAAACATGAGATCAGTGAGAAATATCAATCTAATGATGGCCTTAACAACCAACTAGCCATCCGACTTTGGCCTCCGAAAATCGAAAGAGATTATAAACATTAACAAAAGTCAACACTTACCTCAATAGAAGATTCGATTAACACTTAGGAGAATTCGGCATTAGCCCAATAGTGAATAGGATTCGGCAATGATTAAGGTAGAAAAGAACTGGTTGAGAAAGCCGAAAAGAAAGATAAAGATACTTCAAATACAGGCTTAGGCGTTTTCGACTTTTCAAGATCAATCGGCTATGGTACGAAAGTGAAGATGAGAATAGAGTTAGGAGTTTTGACTTTGGCAGAAAAAGAGAAGAAGAACCCTTAATTGTCGAAAATAAGAGGAGAGAAAAAAAACTATGCTCTTCGAAAAATAGTGAAAATTTGACACCCCTTAGCCACATCTAGCCTATTTCCCTCCTTGCACTCAGTGTCCCACATTCAGCCACCTCTTCCACCTCTATCCTATCCCACATTTTCCTTTTATCCTCATCTTCCTGTCTTCTGACTCAATCCACACTCACTTCTGTAGAGTCCCAGTTGAAACCACCTCTCCACTCCTCAGGCGCATATTATAAAAAAAACACTCCTTTTGCATAACATGGGATTCGAACCTGCTCCCTCTAAACCCCCTTGTGGCGTCACATACCTATACCCTTAGTGGCGCCTCCTTACCACTTCACCAATTAAATTCTTTTGCTAATTTCCCCACTCAAGTACCCTTAAGGCCCACTTTACCCAGTTCTCCCTTGCAGTGTCTGAAAACAAAGTTTCTACCAAGGCTCAGGCTTAACCTCAAGCCTTCCCGAAAACTCTAAACACACCACACACACACACACACACACACACACACACACAGCATGGCATACACACACAACACATCACAAATGCAGAGGCCCGAATCTAGGATGTTACAAATTCAGTCTAAAAATCATATTATGGCAAAATTATATTTTTACCCTAAACTTTATCATATTTACACTTTTTCCCCTAGGCTCGTAAAATGATTTTTATTTAATTTCCTTGTATTTTAGGCCCAGCTAAACCATTTTCATAACTATAGTAGTAGACAATTTGAATTCATTCACACATTTTCATACATTTTTTAACTTTTTTACAAACTAGTCCTTTTATGTGATTTCATCAGAAATCACTTAGTAAAAGTCGTTTATTACACACCGAGCATTCATATTCTACCATTAGACATCAAAAAACATGCATTTCATCCATGGGTAAATTTTTAAACACAAACCTAGCTCAAAATAATGATAGAAATAGCTAAACTGAGTTATGGGGTTCTAAAAAATGTAAAGAACATTAAAAACGGGGCTTGAATGCACTTACTATTGATCTTGAAAGATTGGAAGCCCTAGCCATGGTGTCCATAGCAACATTAGCCAACACATGAAGAAGATGAACATGTGTTTGGCATATTTTCCCTTTTTATTTCTTTTAATTACCAAATGACCAAAATGTCCTTCATTAAAACCTATAGTATTTTATCCATCCTTGTCCAATTTTGTCCAAACTAAATTTAATGGTATAATTTCCATTTAAGGTCCTCCACTTTAAAAATTGATTTCAAAAAAGTACCTTAGCTTCTAGAACTCACATTTTTCACATATTGCAATTTAGTCCTAATTATCAAATTGGTCACCCAATCGATAAAATTTCTTAATGAAAATTTTACACAATCATTCTATCACACTATAAACTTTAAAAATTAGTCGTAATAAATTTTTCCATAATGAATTTGTAGTTTTTGAAATGACTATTTCGTTTAGGCCCTAAATCGGGCTGTTACATTAATGGTTCTTGAATTGGCTTATACTAAGCTCATAGCATTGATAATGGTTTATACTTAATCTATGAATTGTGTTATTGTGGTGGTAAGTTATGTTTAAGTTTATACGAGCTTACTAAGCACTCGTTGCTTACATAGTTATTTTCCTTTTCTGATAGATATTTAGAAGCTTGAATGGTTGGAAGCTCATTGGAGACCTATCACACTATCCTACAATCTTTTCGGTAGTCTTTGAATATTTTGGCCAAGGTTAATAATGGCATGTATAGGACTGTTTGTAATGGTAGTTCATGGATGTGTAATGGTTGATTTAGTATGTATATGCCATTGAAGTTTATGTTTGGGTGACGGACTTGTAATGCTTGTTAAGTTAGGTCATCTTGACCACTTTGATGTAATTGAAATGCATGGTATTTTGCTATGTTTGTGATGGTTTGAAAATGGTCATTGTGATATGTTTTGGTAGGTATTTGAACTAGGTTATTTGGTTGAAATATGATCAAATTGCTTTGGTTTGATCGATAATGTTTTGATATAATTGTGGTGCCTTTGAATGACATATTGGTTAGATGAATTAGGGTGTTTGAAATGGTATGTTTATGTGTGTTTGAATGATGATTAAATCCCTTAAACGTGTGCCCAAATGATATGAATGGTTAGGAATGAATTGAACTTGAAATGGCTTGGTGTTACAAAGATCTATGTCCCAGTTGAGAGCGATGTTTGCTCACCTAAGTTAGTTTGATGATGGTGGGATTCTGGCTGAGTTGCAAGTTAAGTCAACTTGGTTGGATGAGCTTAAGAATAATCAGCTTCTAAATGAGTCTTTGATCAGTCAAGTTCAATAGATTGATGAGGGTAAGACTTCAGATTTTAGGTTTAATAGTGATGGTATTTTGTGTTTCTGAGGTAAAAATTGTATGCATAGTGATGTGTAGTTGAGGCAATCTATTCTATGGGAAGCGCATAGTAGCCTTTATGTTATGCACCCCGGTGGTAATAAGATGTACTGTGACCTCCGAGAGTTGTACTGATGGCCTGGGTTGAAACGTGACTTAATTGATTTTGTGTCTCATTGTTTAACATACCAACAGGTTAAGGTTGAACACCAACTTTCTTCTGGTTTGATTCTACCCATTAAGATTCCTTTGTGTAAATGAGAATGGGTAACTATGGACTTCATTAGTGGATTGCCCTTAACACATACTAAGAAGGATTCTGTTTGGGTTATTGTGGATCGATTGACCAAGTTTTCTCATTTCATTCTGGTCAGGACCGATTATTCTTTGCAAAAGTTGGCAAAGCTTTGATAACTCCTGAAAAAAGTTATATTTCAAACCTCTAAGCTTACATAAATATCTGTACTTAAGCAGATACATTTGCATTTTTAGGTTATTTTTAGAACATTGCATAATAAAGCTTGGATTGTGCCTCAAATGTCATTTCTTGTTGTTTTTACTGATGGGAAGAAGTGAATTGGTTGTTCTATGCAACATGTGTAAGAAGGATGAAGAAAAAGAGAAAAAGGAAGAAAAAGCATGAATGAAGTGAAATATTTCCATGGCAAAAGGTTGAATGGATTGTCAATACAAATGCCATGGCAATTCCAAGAAAATGTTAATATAGCACTCAGTCCTTATCACTCTCAGCCAGTCGGACATCTACCAGATAAATTCCCATGAAAAAAGATGGAGAAAATTGTGTGCTGAGAGAGGGGAACCTACCACATAAAAGAGGAAAGAGAAAAGAAATAGACAAAAATAAGAATTTTGGACAAGGATTTTGGAAAGCAATTTTCTCTCTAGAAAACACATGAAAAAAATCTAGAGAAAAGGGAAAGTGTAGCAGTTTAAGAGGAAAGCATAGATGCAAGGAAAGGGACTAGCAATCAGCCTTGGGTCCTGCACAATTTGGCAGTGGCGAAAGCTTCCTGTTGTTCTACCTTCACTCTGTTAATTAATTTTTATGATTTCTATACTGTTAATGATGATGTTGAATGTTATTCTGATTTTGGATTTTAAATCCCAACCTATGAGCTAATTACATTTGGTTGGAATTACTAGATTATCTTGATATATTTGATGATAATGGTGATATTTTGAGTAGATCTATTGTTTTATTCAGTTTGGATTATTTGAAACATATGCATGCAAGGTCTAGACATAGATGAATGCATGGTATATCCTTAGACTTGAGTTAATTCAAAAAAGGTTAAATAAGTTGGATCGTGATAGAGTGATACAAGAAAGTACTCAAATGAATACTCATAGCACTCTAGACATAGAGTTGTGATCTGTACAGAGTGAGGAAGAATATTGTTAGGTGTTGTTCTTGAGACTTGTAAACTTACAAAGACTTAGAATGGTAGATTTAATTCTAGCTCTCGAATGAAGCAAAATGCAATAGTTATACTCTGAACAGTAAGTTGGTCAAGATATTGCCATGAGATTATTATGTTATTAAGATACAATCCAAGTAATTCCAACCTTCCCATTCAATAGCATCAATCCTCTCAACTTTGTCTCGCAGAATTGCCACATCATTCTATTCATTATGTTATTTTATATTTCATACATTAATACTTCACTTCGAATCATTGTTCTGTTTACTTTGCCATGAGCCTAATTATTATAGTTGATAATAAGAACTCAACCATATTTGTATCTATTCCGGTCCCTATAGAGACGATCTCACTTATCACTTTATTAGACGTGTATACTTGCACATTCACATTACATATTCACACGTGGCAAGTTTTTGGTGTTGTTGATCGGCAAAATTGGTGAATTTTTGTTTTTATTATTGATTTAACTTTGTTAGTTTGAGCTTGCTCAGTTTTTTTATTCTTTTTTATGTTTTGTTGCTAGTTTATGAGTAGAGGTATTCCCGAGCATGAACATTATTATTTTTTATCTTAAAACTGAGAGAACCTTGAGAAAAAGGAGAAAAGAATTGCGAGAGATGACAAGGATTGGAAATGATCCAAGAAGAGAAGATCCATTACATCCAAATGGTAGGCATGTAGTGCCAATATTGGATGATTTGAATCTAGGATTGTTAGTCCATATATTCAAGCTCAACATTTTGAATTCAAACCAGTGAAGTTAAAAATGCTACAAATAGTAGGACAGTTTAGTGGATTACCTTTTGAAGATTCGCGGTTGCATTTAAGGCTCTTTCTAGAGGTCTATAAATCATCCAGGCAGTAGGTGTAACACCCTAAATTTGGGCCTAGTGGGATTGGGCCTTGAGCATGAGAACTCATATAAGTTTATGTGTGCGAGAAAATATCATAAATTAAGTATAGCTTTGGTGGCTAAGTATTTGGGCATATTTAGGAGTGCTTGAGAAGCCTGGGTTCAAGTCTAGGTGTTTGTAAAATTTTAAGTTGGGCTCTTAAGTGAACCTGGATGTTAGCTTATAGAACTTATAATAATTAATGTTTGTTTTATGAAAAAAAGAGAGAAGTGATTTAGTGGCAAGGTGGCGCTACATGTGTGGCAAGGAGTCTGAGGTTCAAGGCTTGGCGTGCGCAATTGTATGTTTATTTTGCTACTTGAGCTGGGGAGGTGTTGGAACTAGACTGGAACTTTGTGGTTGAATTGGTCATAAGAATTTGAATTGAATTTGAATGGGGAATCGGAGTAAATCAAGGAGAAAATTTGGTGGAGGGATTGGTGGAGTTTTTGAAGGATTTTGAAATGGGAGAAGTTGGAGCCTATTGGGGGGAGTTTTGTTTATGCAAATTCAGCTAAAGAGTGCATTTGGTGCATTTTCAGCAATTGCTTTCTTTTATGTCGATTTGTTTTATTTTCTCTCTTCTATCTATAGTGCCAAGTATTCTATAGACCTTTTGTGTTTTTCCCGTTTCAGTTTTCTTTATTCTCTTCTCCCTGTTTCCTATTCTTCTTAATGTGAGCCAAATTCAACCTCTTTTTCTCTGCCTTCATTTTTTTTCCTTCTCTATCGATCAAACGTTTCAGCCTACAAGCATTCTGACGAATCATTTCTCCAGCCTCTGAAGTGCTGAATCTGTTCTTCTCTTATTGGTTGGTTGAGTTCAATTTATCTGGTTGGCCGATTGTTAGGGGTAAATGGTTATGTGCTTTCAAATACTGGTCGAATGTCTAGTTCTCTTGTTGGCCGTGTGTTTTCCTTAGGATAGTAATTGTTTAACCTTTGTTATTGATATTGATGCTTAATAGATAATGTTGTGGTACAGATAAACCACAATGAGTTGATATCGATTCATAAGCAAACGGCTTAGGAAGTATAAGCCGATTCAGTCAAGGTTATACGCTCGTGGGCTACTGCGTTTCTCTCCATCAAGGTGTGTACACACACTATTCACGCTGTAGAACGAAAAATGTCGAAATACCGGGATGTCGAAATGTCAGAAAGCTGACGATACAACAACAGCTACTACATGGGCGCATGGACACTCGTGTGGGGGAGTCGACACATTGACAAAGGCTGCCATGAGCGATCTCGTGGACTTGGCAGTTATTAGGCCTAATGTGTCGATTTGGATCGAGTGGGCCCGCGTGGGTAAATTTCACTGTTAAGTGAGAAATTGATAGACTTGTCATGTCGCGCACATGGCTTAAGTAGTTCTGGGCCAAAATGGGCTGTGTGGGCCCAATAGGCCTATGGGCCCCACATGGATTAAATTTGCATATTGTGGTAAATGTTAGACCCAGCCATGTAGTCCACATGGCTAGGGTCATTTTTGGGCAATGGGCCGTGTGGGACTACTGGGCTGGTGGGCCCCACACGGATAAAATGCATGTTATATGGATTCTATTGGTTTGAATTGTGTTGTTCGTATAGCCGAGGCTATTTCTGGGCTAATTAGACTACTCGAGCGTGTGGGTCCACTTCGACCGAGTAATGGGCCTTATGCCCATTTACGCCGTTATGACTGTTTAGCTTACTTAAGTCGCTCGAGGCGACGATGGACCTTTGTTGGGTCGCTAAGACCCCGATTGATAAAAATTACCAAAATACCCCTATTTTGTAAAATTACCAAAATATCCTCTATTTGTGAAATTATTAAAATACCCGATTTACAAAATTACTGAAATACCCCAAGTTTGTAAAATTACAAAAATACCTCGATTTACAAAATTACCGAAATACTTCCAATTTGTAAAATTATTGAAATACCCCCGATTTGCAAAAGTACCTAAATACCCTTGTGGGGTAAAATTATCAAATACCCCTGTAGGGTATAATTACCAAAATTACCCTGTAGGGTAGAATTACCAAAATACCCCTATTGGATAGAATTACTGAAATACCCTTAAAAGGTAAGATTACCGAAATACCCTTATAGGGTAAAATGATTGTTTTGCCCTTGTGGGTAAATGACTGACTTATGCTATGAATTTGACGGATTTGACTGTGATCGTAAGACTGTGTTTTAACTGACTTGACTGTGGTCGTGTGACTGGTATGGTTTTAATATATGTTTAATTGACTGTTATTGAGCATGGCCATTTTACATAGATGTGTAATGATTGAGCATGACATACACGACATATTGCACGGGGTTGGGACATTGATACGGACGAAGTTCTGATAGGGTCGCACGGGTTGTATAAGACGACTGTGGATCCAATATTGATATGTTAAGGTTGCACGGGTCGCATGAGACAACTGTGGATCGACAGACGGCTTGAAGCCGCGTAATCTAATTTTTGCTCGATGGCAACCTAAATATGACTCTGTGCCATCTTGACTATGGCTTTGTGCCAATCGTATTTACCCGTGGCTATATGCTTAACATGGATATTGATGACTATGTGTCGATCATAATTACCCGTGGCTGTGTGTCGATTATATTAATGTCGCTGATGGCTATGTGCCAAACTTATTACAGTTTTCGATAGCTTTGTGCCATCCTAATTATAGTTTATAATGATTCTGTTTATGGCTTTTAACAGTTCTATCTATAGAACCGAGCCGTTCTGTTGACTTATTTCTATAATCGGTGTTAAGCTTGGTGTGTTGGCTGGGTGGGTCGATTTTATCCCCACGGAGTGCAGGGTTGGTATGGGTGGTGTGTTGTCTAGATCGGGGTGGATGCATCCTCATATTGTTGCATATCTGTTTATGAGATCTGTCACTGTACTGGGCTTAGGCCCACTTCTTCTGTTATTGGTTTGGGCTAGGCTCAATTGATTCTATTATGTGCTATGACCCAAATGATATTGTAGTGGGCTTTGGCCCACGTATGCTCTGAACTGGACTGTACTGTTCTGTTAAAGGGCTTTGGGCCAAACTATTTTGATTTTTGTTTCTGTATACTAGCTATTACTCTAGTAAGGGGATTATACACTAAGTTTTAGAAAACTCACCCCGTTTTTAACTATACAAGCAATCCCCATCATTATGAGGATCAATGTTGCGAGGGACTCAGAGGTGACCAGAAGACTGTGGCTATTATGCTTTGGACTTTATATATGTTTTAAATTTTGATTTGGGTTTTAATTTTGTAATAAGGCCTTTCTGGATTTAATTCTAAACTTGGTATTCTGTTACATTTTATATCTGTTAGATGTAGACGAGTTTTCAACCCAATTACTGTTTTTAAAAAACATACGTTTTAAACTTCTTTACCTTAAATTAGCCTTTGCAACTAAAAGAGATTTCAATGAACAACATTTTGAAATTGAATGAACACAAACTTATACTTTAGTTTTTAAATCTTTAAAGAGGGTTTTCAATGAAAACATGGTTTTTGAAAACACTCTTCAATGTGATACGCCAGATTCGGGCCTAACTTCTAGGCCGAGTTTGGGTTGTTACAGTAGGGTGTTCCTGAAGATGCCCGGAAACTCAAGCTATTTCCTTATTCATTGCGAGATCATGCCAGAGCATGGTTGAATGCCATTAGGAATGGTGGCATCTTGGAATGAACTTTTTCAAAGGTTTTTGTTGCGAAACAACCCTCCAAACATGAATAACAAATTGAGGAACAATATTGTAACACCCCATAACCGAGTCCGAGGCAAAAAAACCCGTATACGAGACATTAATATGCTTGAACCTTCTTAAACATATATTTATGGGCTATAAAATTTTGATCGAATTAAGAACTTCTCTTTCTTAGTCAATTCATACATTTCATGGGCCTATGAGACCTTAAACTTACGTCCAAAAACTTTCAACACTCAACTAGAAAATTTTCTCTCAAAACAGGGGTCACACACCCGTTTGCTTTTGGACACGCCCGTGTACCCATAAGACATGCCCATGTCTTCCACCCGTGGAGGATACTGATAGTTTACACACGGTCTTGACAAGATCGTGGCCCTAGACTGTATGTCAAACCTTAACATACTGACTTATTCACACGTCCTGGGCACACGACCAAGTGTTGACCGTGCGTCACACACGGTCTATACCAACGGCAATGGGGTTAGCCCGTGGTATATTTTGACTTAAGACACTAACGTGCAGGGAACACACGCCCATGTGTCTAACTGTGTGGTCACTTAAAGGCTATTTACCAAATCAATTACCACCTTGAAATCAAGACCAATCTCAAGCCAAAACTAATAATTCAAATACTTCATTAATACTAATATACTCACATACTTAGTCAAGCTTGGCCAATCTCATTAGCCATACACCAAAAAGAATAATGAACTTAATAGCCAATACTTTGGCTTTTCTTAATACTTATATCAAAATGAAATGATTCCTTATACATGCCATACTTAAATAAAAACAACTTGGCTATACCAAAAATAATGATTGATAGTGTGCTTCAAACTCCGACGTCAATGATCCACAATTTAGCTTGGCAGGACTACATGAAAGGAAAGAATTAAAGACGTAAGCATTTATCTTAATAAGTTTGCATGTAGTGAAAATATCAATATAATTGCTTAACATAACCATTCATCATAAACAATGGCATCATAAATCTAAATTTCATCATTCATAACATGAATAATATTATTAGTTATCTTTAACTATCATAACATGGTGATAGCTTCACTTACTTAACTTTCTTACTTTTTCATTCAATATTTACTCTTTTGCCCGATGAATTATTATGAATAATAGAGGATATTGAATCTCATTCCACATGTATCTTGATGTCAATGCTACATCCTTGATATAGTCTTACATGGGATTTCTTAACTTGATAGCGATGCAATATCTTAACATGGACTTACACAAATTCTTCCTTGTGGGTTCCCTCGGGAACTTACCATTGCCATGTCTTGACATGGTCTTACTTGGTGACTTTTCTTTGCCAATACCAAGCCTTGGCTTAGGCTTACATGAAATCTTCCTTGTTACTCACCAATGCCATGCCTTGGCTTGGACTTACATGGGATCTTCCTCGTTACTCACCAATGCCATGCCTTGGCTTGGACTTACATGGGGTCTTTATCTCATGATAACTTTTCAATGCCAAGACTTGTTTTAGGCTTACATGACATCTTTGCTTAATTGCCGATGCCATGCCTTGGTTTGGTCTTATATGAACTTTCTTATCTCATGTGGTAGATTGAGCATCCTAGGTAATTCAACTTTAATCGGAACTTTCACATACTTAATCTTGTTAATTTATTTATTTAACATACTATTAAACATTCTCATGAAAGTAATCTATATTCGACAACAATCAAGCAATACAATGAAAATATTCATGAAGTTTGGAAACCATACAAACTTACTTTAATGTACAAAATGTATTTAAATAATGCAATTTAGTCCTCGACTTTGTTCTTGACTCAGTTTCAGTTCGAGCTTCATTTTTCTTGATCTATAATAACAATTTAACTCATTTAATACACACATTGACTAAATTGACTCTTAACTCATACCTTGGCAAAATTACCATTTTGCCTCTAAACTTTCTCATTATTACACTTTTGCGCCTAGGCTCGTAAAGTGATTTTCATTCAAATTTCTTAAACTTCATGCTTAGTTGATTCATTTTCTCAACTATAGTAATATCAAATTCTTACTATTTACAAATGTATGACCAATTTCATATCCATTATAAATTAGTCCTTACTAACATTATTCATGAAATTCAATTAGGAAAAGATGTTTATCTAACATCAAACCCTCATAATCTTCCATAAAACATCATTTTGCAAGTATGTCATACATGGGTATTTTTATGAACATGCATTCTAGCTCAACTTATAGCCAAAAATAGCAAATTCATGCTACGAGGACTCCAAAAATACGAAGAATATTAAAAATAGGGATAAGATGCACTTATTAGCAAGCTTCAAAAATTGAAGAACCCTAGCTATGGAGCCTTTCAAATTTTTGGCACAAGGAGGAATAAAGATGAATAAGATTTTTGTCATCTTTTTTTCTTTTTTAATCATTTAATTGATAAATGACCAAAATGCCCTTCTCACTAAATTTTCACAATTTATTAACTCATGTCCATTTTTTTCCAAAATTTATAGATTGGGAAATTTGCTATTTAAGGACTTCTAATTAATATTCCAAAGCTATTTCATACTAAAAGCTTCTAGAATCTCATATTTTGTAACTTTTGCAATTTAGTCGTAATAGACCACTCAAAGACAAATTCATAAAATTTCTTCATGAAACTTTCATACTATCATGAAAACATCTCTTAAACCTTAAAACTCATTTCACTAACTCAGATTCGTGGTCTCACACCACTATTTCGATTAGGCCCTAAATTTGGCTGTTACAAATATTACATGTTTTCAACAATCTGAAGATGAGACATTGTATAAAGCTTAGGGGTGATTCAAGGAATTTATTAGGAAATGCTCGATACATGGTTTCCAACATTGGACAAAAAAGGAAATGTTTTATAATTGACTGAATGCACATACACGAACGGTAGTTGATGCATCTGTCAATGGGTTTTTACTAGATAAATCATATAATGAGGCATAAGAAATTCTAGAAAGGATAGCTAACAATAACTATAAACATCCAACTACAAGAGTGGGTATTGACATAAGCGTTGTTGAAGCTATGGAGCTTGAGGCGATCGCTTTATTAATAGCTCAGGTATCATCCCTAACTAATATGATTAAAATATTGAAGAGACCAATTGTAGTGAAGGAAATGAAAGCAACAGAATTAGCATGTGTTTATTGTAGGGAAGATCATGTTTTTGATGAATTCCCATCGAACCTAGCTTCAGTATGTTACATGGGAAATTTCATTCAAATAATAACCCACATTCCAATACATACAATCTAGGATGGAAACAATCAACCTATGCCACGACAAAATGTTCAACAAAGTTCATCATCATCTTCATCTATGGAAGCTCTATTGAAGGAATACATGACCAAGAACGATGTTGTAATACAAAGTTAAGTTGCATCTTTAAGAGCTTTAGAAAACCAAGTGGGGAAAATTGCCAATGCATTAATACTGCATGGAGCATTGCCAAGTGACACTAAAAATTCAAGATCTCAAGAGAAGGAGCATTGCAAGGCCATTACACTCAAAAGTGGTACTCAGCTACCTGGAGTTGTTAATGATACCGCTGATGAATAAGATAGCTCAAAATTCACACATAAGGTGAATTCAGAACCAATAGTGGGGCAATCTACATTTGAGAAGAGCAAACAAAAAAATGTTTAAGTAGAACCAGCTCGTGTTCCCAAAAAGAATGCCATGGCAAAACAACCTTAACAAGTTGAAGGAAGGCCACTTCCACCTTTTCCTATGTGACTCGAAGCAAGATTTTTAATTCAAAAAATTCTTGGATTGTAACAGCCCGATTTAGGGCCTAGTCAGAATAGTGGTGCAAGACCACAAATCTGAAGTATAAATATGTGTTTAAATGTTTTTTTCAAGGCTTATGAGGTATTTTCATAATTGTGTGAAAATTTCATGAAGAAATTTTATGAATTAATGAACAATGTGTCCATTAGGACTAAATTGCAAAAATTAGAAAATATGATATTCTAGAAGGTTTAAGTATGAAATAGAATTATAAAAATTAGTAGAGGTCCTTATTTAGCAATTAGACCGTTATATGTTGAGATGGAAAAAAATAGACATAGGAAGGAAAAATCTCAAGAAATAATCATTAAGGGCATTTTTGTTATTTGGTAAATAAAAGATTAAAAAGGGAAAAATAAGTAAAAAATAGTGTCCATCTTCTTCCTTAGGTGTCAAAATTTGGAGAGAAGCCATAGCTAGGGTTTTTCTCATTTTCAAGCTCAAAATCAAGAAACACGAAGCCTAGACCAGAATCGAGGTAAAAATAAAGTTGAGGACTAAGTTGCACAACTCTACACATTTTGAGTACCGAGGTAAGTTTGTATGAATTCAAAGCTACATATTACTTTTACAATTAAATTACATACTATGTTGTACAAAGTACTTCATTTTCATGAAGATAATTGACAATGCCTAAAAAGGAAATCAATGAGAATAAGTAAGTGAAAAACCCGATTGAAGATTCAGAATAACGAAGATACCTATGTCATAACATGAGACAAGGAAAGCCCGTGTAAGACCATGTCTAGGACATGGCATCGACCGAACGGAGGTCCTATGTAAGACCATGTCTGGGACATGGCATCAATATCAAATATGGAAAGGATATCATGTAAGTCCATGTTAAGACATGGCATTGATAAGTTACTATAACGCAAGGATACTATGTAAGTCCATGCCAAGGCATGGCATTGGTGAATTTATAAGGCAAGGATACCACATAAGACCATGTCAAGACAAGGCAATGGTAAGTTTCAAAGGAAACATATAAGGAAGATCTCGTATAAGACCATGTCTAGGATATTGCATCAACATCAAGTTAAGGAATCACGTGTAAGACCATATTTGGGATATGGCATCGGTATCATAAGGTGATCCCATGTAAGACCATACCTTGGATATGGCATTGGCATCGAGATACATGTTTGATGAGATTGAGTATCCTTCAATATTTGAGTAATTCAACGGGCAAAAGAGACAAGTATGAAAGAAGTAACAAGAAAGCTAAGTAAGGAAAATTAATGCAAGTTAAGTTATTCAAGAATGATAAAGAATTCTACCTATGTTAAGGGAGATAATGATTTGATGTTCATGTTATATTAGTAAAAGGGGTAATCTATGTGATTAAGTGACACAGGTACCCTAATTTAATTACAAGTATGAAATCATAATGTGGTAAGTGATGAGAAAGAGTAAGTAAGTTCAAGCACTTGAGATTTATGTTGCTTTAGTCTTATGATGGATGAGTTTAATTATAAGCTATTATATTGCTTAGTTAAATTTTCATGCAAACTTACTAAGCTATATGCTTACCTCTCTCCTTTCCTTTTTCCATGTAGGCTCGCCAAGTTAGCTTGGGGATCACATACGTCGGAGCTCGAATCACACTATCATCCACTAATTTGGTATAATAAAGATAATTAATTTTGAGTATGGCATGTATAGGAGTTTGATCATTTTGGTCAAGTCATTTTGTGAGCTAAAGGCTTGGTTATTAAGATTATGCATTCTTTTGTATATGGCCATTAGAAATTGATCAATATTTGTTAAGTCATATACCCTTTCATGATGGTAAGTTTTTATAAATTCTATAAGCAATGTTTTGGGAATTATTCTTAGTACATGAATGTTATATTATGTATGGTTGGAATTTGTATAAGTGTGTTAATGTTTCAGGGTGGCAATTGACTTGGAAAATAGCCTCTAAGTGTCCACACAGGTAGACACACGGGTGTCTGTCTAGGCCATGTGTGACACACGGTCAGCTCTATTGGTGTGTTGATAAGCCGTGTGTCCCCTGCATTAATTTATAAAACTAGGATTCATCACACGAGCCAGCACACGGGCATGTGCCATGGCCGTGTGCTATTAAGAGTATGATGACATCATAAACAGAGAGCTCCACGGGTAAGGACACGGGTGTGTCAAGGTCGTGTGAAGGACACGAGTTAAAAACATGGGCATGTGCTCAACTATGTGAAATAAGTCAGTATCGACCACGGGTGTCGAACACGGGCATGTCTGTGTGGCCCCTATTTAGGTAAAAAAATTTCAAGGAGTGCCAAAATTTCTGGATGAATCCTGAAACCTTTCGGATGTATGTTTAAGGCCGCAAAGGCCTATGAAAAGTATATTATTAGTAAGAAAGAAAGTTTTAAGATGGAAAGAAATTTTATATCCCGATAGTACATGCTTAAGTAAAGTCAACTACGATAATACCTTGTATCCGGTCCTGGCGTCGGGCATGGGTAAGGGGTGTTACATTTAGTGGTATCAGAGCTAGAGTTTAGTCGATTTTAGGACTAACATAGCACAAGTATGAGTCTAGCTATACATGTCATACATAAAAGTATTTGTATATTGATAGTGTGACGACTCCTGATGACTTAAATTGTATTTCATATAGTAAATGGGTCCCGAAAAAGCTGCAGTGAATAATGTAGAAAGTAATGCGCCGACTCCCGCTGAAGGGATGGTGCCAAATGAAAATGAGAATAGACCCACAAAAGTAAGTCAAAGAGGAGGAGAAGAGGCTAGGGAAGCCTTTCCCCACATGATGAATGCTTGGTATATGGAGTTCGTTCGAACAAACTGAATGCACCACCCCCTCCACCCCTACCTATTCCTCATCCTACCCCTATAGCCCTCAAGTGGTAGATGTAGTAAGAAAAGAAAAGCCTCCGGTTGATAAAATTCAGAAGCAAGAAGCTGAAAAATTCGGGCTAGTAAAGATGACGATCCAGAAAGGGCAGAGTTTTGGCTTGAAAATACCATTAGGGTATTTGATGAGTTATCATGCACACCTGAAGAGTGCTTGAAGTGTGTAGTTTCTCTCTTAAGAGATTATGCATATTAGTGGTGAAATACCCTTGTGTCAGTTGTAGTAAAGGAAAGGGTCATATGGGAGTTTTTCCAATAAGAATTCAAGAAAAAGTACATTAGTCAGAGTTTCATCGATCAGAAAAGGAAGGAATTCTTGGAACTGAAACAAGGTAAAATGTCAGTAATAGAGTACGAGTGTGAGTTTGTAAGGCTCAGTAAATACGCTCGAAAGTGTGTATCCACTGAAGTTATCATATGCAAGAGATTTGAAGACGGACTAAACGAAGACATTAAATTATTTGTTGCTGTACTAGAATTGAAAAAAATTGTTGTACTGGTGGATCGGGCTTGTAAAGCCGAATAATTAGTAAAAGAGAAAAGAAAATTTAAAATGGAGTCTCATGACTTAAGAAAGAGACAGTGGAGTAAGTCATTCCGTCCTCATCCAAGAAGTCAAGAGATTTCTCTACCCGATCAGCTACTTTAGTCGGGTTTTCAAGCAAAGGCAAGAGTAAACAGTATTCAGGGAATAAGGCTCAGACTACTTTAGTCGCTAGTGTCGGGAATGTCTGATCTAATAGACCAAAATGCCCACAGTGTGACAGACGATACCCCAATGAGTGCCAAGCACATCAGAATGCTTGTTTTAAGTGCAGTTCCCAAGATCACTTTATCAGAGAATGCCCCGAAATGGTTGAGAAATACAAAGTTTAGAGTGGAAGAGCAGGAAGCACTAATAGAAGAAGACCACAAAGGAACTCTGGAAGCAGGGCGAGTAGTAAGGGTATACCAGAGAGCGGTGCAAGATCCGAGGCGAGCACTACAAGGACTTATGCCATTCGTGCTCGTGAAGAGGCATCATCTCCCGATGTAATTACGGGTACATTTTCTCTTCATGATACTAATGTTGTTGCTTTAATTGATACTGGGTTCTACCAATTCATACATTTTATGAAATTAGTATAAAAAATGAATATGCCCATAGAGCCACCGAGTTTGTGATAAAAGTGTCTAATCCTTTAGGCAAAAGTGTATTAGTTGATAAAGTATGCAAAGATTTCCTATTGATGATTAGGGGTTGTTATTTTAAGGCTAATCTCATGTTGTTGCCATTTGATGAATTTAATATTATTCTTGGTATGGACTGGTTAACTGCTCATGATGTGATGGTGAATTGTGGGAAGAAATATATTGAGTTGAGATGTGAAAATGGGGATACTCTTTATGTTGAATCAGATGAACATGACAGATTGCGGTAGTGATTTCTCAAATGTCGGCTCAGAAGTATGTAAGAAAAGGGTATGAGGTGAATCTTGCCTTTGTGATGAATGCCAAAGAAACCGAGATAAAGATTAAATTAGTACAAATAGTATGTGAGTAGTCAGATGTTTTCCTTAAGGAATTGCCAGGATTGCCTCCGATTAGAGAGTTTGAATTTTCCAGGATTGCCTTTGTGATGAATTGCTTATTATAGAATGGCTCCAACGGAGTTGAAGGAATTGAATGCACAGTTGCAAGAATTGACGGACAAAGGTTTTGCTAGACCAAGTTGTTCTCCATGGGGTGCTCCGGTATTATTTATGAAAAAGAAAGATGGCTCCATGAGATTGTGCATAGATTACAGGCAGCTTAATAAGGTAACGGTGAAGAACAAGTACCCATTGCCGAGGATCGACGATTTGTTTGATCAATTGAAGGGAGCCACTGTGTTTTATAAGATAAACTTGAGGTCGGGATACTATCAGCTGAGAGTAAAAGACTCGGATGTCTCGAAGACTGCATTTCAGATGAGGTATGGGAACTATGAATTTTTAGTCATGCCTTTTGGTTTAACTAATGCCCTGGCAGTGTTTATGGATCTAATGAATTGCATCTTTCGGCCATACCTAGATAAGTTTGTGGTTGTTTTTATTGATGATATATTGATATATTCCCGAGATGAGCCTGAGCATGCCGAGCACTTAATGATAGTTTTACAGATTTTAAGAGATAATTAGTCATATGCCAAGTTCAGGAAAAGTGAGTTTTGGCTTAAGGAAGTTGGATTCTTAGGGCATATTATTTCGGGAGATAGAGTCCGAGTTGACCCAAGTAAGATTTCAGCCATCGTTGATTGGAAACCCCCGAAAAATATAACTGAAGTTAGAAGTTTTTTAGGCTTAGCTGGCTACTATAGACGGTTTGTTAAAGGGTTTTCCATGATAGCGAATCTAATGAAGAAACTGTTACAAAAAATGTAAAGTTTGAATGGACGAAAAAGTGCCAACAAAGTTTTGAGAAATTAAAGGCAATGTTGACAGAGGCTCCAGTTCTAGTACAACCTGAGTCAGGAAAAGAAATTGTGATTTACAGCGAAGCATCCTTAAATTGATTGGGCTGTGTACTAATGCAAGAAGGTAAGGTAATCGCATACGCCTCCAGACAACTAAAGCGACATGAAAGAAATTATCTGACACATGACTTAGAGTTAACTACTATTGTTTTTGCATTGAAGATTTGGAGACACCATTTGTATGGTGAAAAATGTCGGATCTTCACTGATCACAAAAGTCTAAAGTACTTGATGACTCAGAAGGAATTGAACTTAAGGAAACGAAGATGGTTGGAGCTGATAAAAGATTATGAGCTACTTATTGATTATCACTCGGGAAAGGTGAATGTAGTCGCTGATGCTTTAATTAGAAAGTCTCTATTCGCTTTGAGGGCTATGAACACACAGATGACCTTGTCTGATGATGGTTCCATTTTAGCTGAGTTGAGGGCTAGACCAAAGTTTCTTCAAGACATTTACGAAGCTCAGCAAAATGACAGTAAGTTACAAGTCAAAAGAGTTCTGTGTGAGTCGGGTGTTGAGATTGACTTTTGAATCAATTCAAATGGCTACATAATGTTTAGAGACATAGTTTGTGTACTGAGAAATGATGAACTTATTCATAGAGTTTTGCATGAGGCACATAGCAGATGTTTATCTATACATCTGGGTAGCACTAAGATGTCAATGACTTGAAGCAACAGTATTGGTGGCCGAGTATGAAGAAAGATATTTCAGAATTCGTGTCGAAATGCTTAAGTTTTCAACAAGTGAAAGTTGAGCACCAAGTGCAAAGGCCTATGAAAAGTATATTATTAGTAAGAAAGAAAGTTTTAAGATGGAAAGAAATTTTATATCCCGATAGTACATGCTTAAGTAAAGTCAAATACGATAATACCTTGTATCCTGTCTGGCGTCGGGCATGGGTAAGGGGTGTTACATTTAGTGGTATCAGAGCTAGAGTTTAGTCGATTCTAGGACTAACGTAGCACAAGTATGAGTCTAGCTATACATGTCATACATAAAAGTATTTGTATATTGATAGTGTGACGACTCGATGACTTAAATTGTATTTCATATAGTAAATGGGTCCCGAAAAAGTGCAGTGAATAATGTAGAAAGTAATGCGCCGACTCATTGAAGGGATGGTGCCAAATGAAAATGAGAATAGACCCACGAAAGTAAGTCAAAGAGGAGGAGAAGAGGCTAGGAAGCCTTTCCCACATGATGAATGCTTGGTATCGGAGTTCGTTCAGACGAACACAGAATGCACCACCCTCCACCCTGCCTATTCCTCATCCTACCCCTATAGCCCTCAAGTGGTAGATGTAGTAAGAAAAGAAAAGCCTCCGGTTGATAAAATTCAGAAGCAAGAAGCTGAAAAATTCCGGGCTAGTAAAGATGACGATCCAGAAAGGGCGAGTTTTGGCTTGAAAATACCATTAGGGTATTTGATGAGTTATCATGCACACGAAGAGTGCTTGAAGTGTGTAGTTTCTCTTAAGAGATTATGCATATTAGTGGTGAAATACCCTTGTGTCGGTTGTAGTAAAGGAAAGGGTCATATGGGAGTTTTTCAATAAGAATTCAAGAAAAGTACATTAGTCGAGTTTCATCGATCGGAAAAGGAAGGAATTCTTGGAAGTGAAACAAGGTAAAATGTCAGTAATAGAGTACGAGTGTGAGTTTGTAAGGCTCAGTAAATTCGCTCGAAAGTGTGTATCCACTGAAGTTATCATATGCAAGAGATTTGAAGACGGACTAAACGAAGACATTAAATTATTTGTTGCTGTACTAGAATTGAAAAAAATTGTTGTACTGGTGGATCGGGCTTGTAAAGCCGAATAATTAGTAAAAGAGAAAAGAAAAGTTAAAATGGAGTCTCATGACTTAAGAAAGAGACAGTGGAGTAAGTCATTCCATCCTCATCCAAGAAGTCAAGAGATTTCTCTACTCGATCAGCTACTTTAGCCGGGTTTTCAAGCAAAGGCAAGAGTAAACAGTATTCAGGGAATAAGGCTCAGACTACTTTAGTCGCTAGTGTCGGGAATGTCTGATCTAATAGACCGAAATGCCCACAGTGTGACAGACGATACCCCAGTGAGTGCCAAGCACATCAGAATGCTTGTTTTAAGTGCAGTTCCCAAGATCACTTTATCAGAGAATGCCCCGAAATGGTTGAGAAATACAAAGTTTAGAGTGTAAGAGCAGGAAGCACTAATAGAGGAAGATCACAAAGGAACTCTGGAAGCAGGGCGAGTAGTAAGGGTATACCCCGAGAGCAGGCTGCAAGATCCGAGGGCAGAGCACCTGCAAGGACTTATGCCATTCGCGCTCGTGAAGAGGCATCATCTCCCGATGTAATTACGGGTACATTTTCTCTTCATGATACTAATGTTGTTGCTTTAATTGATACGGGTTCTACCAATTCATACATTTTTATGAAATTAGTATAAAAAATGAATATGCCCATAGAGCCTACCGAGTTTGTGATAAAAGTGTCTAATCCTTTAGGCAAAAGTGTATTAGTTGATAAAGTATGCAAAGATTTCCTATTGATGATTAGGGGTTGTTATTTTAAGGCTAATCTCATGTTGTTGCCATTTGATGAATTTAATATTATTCTTGGTATGGACTGGTTAACTGCTCATGATGTGACGGTGAATTGTGGGAAGAAATATATTGAGTTGAGATGTGAAAATGGGGATACTCTTTATGTTGAATCAGATGAACATAACAGATTGCGGTAGTGATTTCTTACATGTCGGCTCAGAAGTATGTAAGAAAAGGGTATGAGGTGAATCTTGCCTTTATGATGAATGCCAAAGAAACCGAGATAAAGATTAAATTAGTACAAATAGTATGTGAGTAGTCGGATGTTTTCCTTAAGGAATTGCGAGATTGCCTCCGATTAGAGAGTTTGAATTTTCCGAGATTGCCTTTGTGATGAATTGCTTATTATAGAATGGCTCCAACGGAGTTGAAGGAATTGAATGCAGTTGCAAGAATTGATTGGACAAAGGTTTTGCTAGACCAAGTTGTTCTCCATGGGTGCTCCGGTATTATTTATGAAAAAGAAAGATGGCTCCATGAGATTGTGCATAGATTACGAGCGACTTAATAAGGTAAGCTGTGAAGAACAAGTACCCATTGCGAGGATCGACGATTTGTTTGATCAATTGAAGGGAGCCACTGTGTTTTATAAGATAAACTTGAGGTCGGGATACTATCAGCTGAGAGTAAAAGACTCGGATGTCTCGAAGACTGCATTTCAGACGAGGTATGGGAACTATGAATTTTTAGTCATGCCTTTTGGTTTAACTAATGCCTGGCGGTGTTTATGGATCTAATGAATTGCATCTTTCGGCCATACCTAGATAAGTTTGTGGTTGTTTTATTGATGATATATTGATATATTCGAGATGAGCTTTGAGCATGCCGAGCACTTAATGATAGTTTCTGATTTTAAGAGATAATTAGTCATATGCCAAGTTCGGGAAAAGTGAGTTTTGGCTTAAGGAAGTTGGATTCTTAGGGCATATTATTTTGGAGATAGAGTCCAAGTTGACCCAAGTAAGATTTCACCATCGTTGATTGAAACCCCGAAAAATATAAGCGAAGTTAGAAGTTTTTGGGCTTAGTAGCTACTATAGACGGTTTGTTAAAGGGTTTTCCATGATAGCGAATCTAATGACTAAAATCATTATGTAAAAATGTAAAGTTTGAATGGACGAAAAAGTGCCAACAAAGTTTTGAGAAATTAAAGGCAATGTTGATGAGGCTCGGTTCTAGTACAACTGAGTCGGGAAAAGAAATTGTGATTTACAAATGAAGCATCCTTAAATTGATTGGGCTGTGTACTAATGCAAGAAGGTAAGGTAATCGCACACGCCTCAGGACAACTAAAGCGACATGAAAGAAATTATCTGACACATGACTTAGAGTTAACTACTATTGTTTTTGCATTGAAGATTTGGAGACACCATTTGTATGGTGAAAAATGTCGTATCTTCACTGATCACAAAAGTCTAAAGTACTTGATGACTCTGAAGGAATTGAACTTAAGGAAACGAAGATGGTTGGAGCTGATAAAAGATTATGAGCTACTTATTGATTATCACTCGGGAAAGGCGAATGTAGTTGCTGATGCTTTAACTAGAAAGTCTCTATTCGCTTTGAGGGCTATGAATACACAGATGACCTTGTCTGATGATGGTTCCATTTTAGCTGAGTTGAGGGCTAGACCAAAGTTTCTTCAAGACATTTACGAAGCTCAGCAAAATGACAGTGAGTTACAAGTCAAAAGAGTTCTGTGTGAGTCGGGTGTTGAGACTGACTTTTGAATCAATTCAAATGGCTACTTAATGTTTAGAGACAGAGTTTGTGTCTGAGAAACAATGAACTTATTCATAGAGTTTTGCATGAGGCACATAGCAGATGTTTATCTGTACATCTGGGTAGCACTAAGATGTCAATGACTTGAAGCAACAGTATTGGTGGCCGAGTATGAAGAAAGATATTTCAGAATTCGTGTCGAAATGCTTAAGTTTTCAACAAGTGAAAGTTGAGCACCAAGTGCCTTCAGGTCTGCTTTAACCTATTATGGTTCCCGAATGGAAATGGGACTATGTTACCATGGATTTTGTAACGGGTTTGTCGTTGACACCGACTAAGAAAGATGTTGTATTGGCTGTAATTGATAGACTTACTAAGTCAGCCCATTTCATACCTGTTTGAGTTGACTACTCACTTGACATGTTGGAAAACTTGTACATTTCTGATATTGTAAGGCTACACGGAGTGCTCTTATTGATTATATCGGATAGAGATCCGAGATTCACATCTAGATTTTGGAAAAAGTTACAAAAGGCTTTGGGCACAAAGTTTAATTTTAGTACAGTCTTTCACCCTCAAACTGACGGCCAGTCGGAAAGGTTGATCCAAGTTCTCGAATATATGCTTAGGTGTTGTGGTCTTGAGTTTCAAGGCAGCTGGGAAAAGTACTTGTCATTGGTAGAATTTGCATACAATAACAGTTTTCAGTCAAGCTTGAAAATGGTGCCTTATGAGGCTTTGAATGGGTGTAAGTACCGAACGCCTTTATATTGGACTTAGCTCAAGGAAAACCAGATCCATAGGGTTTATTTGGTTAGAGAAACTGAAGAAAAAGTAAAGGTAATTCGAGATTGCCTAAAAACGACGTCAGATCGACAAAAACCCTACTTGGATTTAAAAAGGAAAGAGATTGAGTATCAAGTCAGTGATAGAGTATTCTTGAAAGTGTCGCCATGGAGAAAAGTTCTTATATTCGACCAAAAAGGCAAATTAAGTCCGCGTTTCATCGGACTGTATGATATCGCCGAGAGGATAGGGCCAGTAGCCTATCAATTGGCTTTGCCATCTGAGTTAGAAAAGATTCATGATGTATTTCATGTGTTTATGTTGCGACGCTACCGATCAGACCCCTAAAATATGATCACACCAACATAGGTTGAGATACAACCTGACAAGACTTATGGTGAGGAACCAGTTAAGATTCTAGCTCGAGAAGTCAAGCAATTAAGGAATAAAAGTATATCTCTTATGAAAGTCTTATGGCAGAGACATGGTGTAACAGACCGAATCTGACCCTAATCGGAAAGGTGGTTTCGGGGCCACGAATCTGAGCCCGAGAAATGTTTACATATTATATTTAGTGTTTATTATGTATGTATTTATATGTGTGAAAGTTTCGTAGAAAAATTTTATTGTTTAAGTGTCGAATTAGATAAAAAGGACTTAATCGCATAAAAAGTAAAAGTGGCCAACTAAAGTGAAATGTGTTAAATTGAGCATGGCTCTTTAATGTGAAGTATTAAAGGGCAAATTGCCCATTTTGAGGTTAATGGTGGCCACCTTGGTTGCATGTAATAGTGTTTGGATTATTATAATGTATATTATTACATTATATGTTAAAATAATAAATAAATATATGTTAATAAAACAATAAAATAAAAGCCATTCATTTTGTTCATCTTTGGTAAAGAAACACAAAAGAAAAGGGAGAAAAACCTTTGAACATTCGGCATTATTCAAGCAAAATTAGGTAAGAAATCTAGCTCGATTTTTGTTAATTTTACGTTTTGAGATCGTTGCTTAGTATATTACCCGACCCATGCTAGAATTTCTAAGATTAGTGTGTATATATGAATCGGCCATGGATGAATTCTTGAGGTTATGATGTTTAATGATGTTAGATGAAAGGTATGTTAAAAATTAGTATATTATGTGTTGGAAGTTTTGGTCAAATTGTGTTTTTAGGGCCAATTTGTAAAAATAAAATTTTAGAGGGGCTTGATTGCAAAATAAATGAAAGAAATGGACTTGTGTAGTCCTTATACACATTCGGCCTTTAAGGAGTATGGGGTAATTTGATGTATTTTGAGTTTTATGCAAATAGGACTAAATTGTAAAGTTGTGAAATAATAGGGGTAAAATAGTAATTTTCCCATTTATGTGCTTAGGGACTAAATTGAGATGAATTGTGCTTGAATAAGTTAAATTTAATGTGTTTTAGATCAAGAGCAAAGAAAAACGGAGTTAGATCGGGGAAAGACGAAGGTTCTCGAATAGCCGATTCGCACGGCCTATCGACAACCGAGGTAAGTCCTTAAGCTGAAATTTGTTAAAGAATTATTCATGAACTCATTAAATGATAATGTTTGATAAATTTTGATATATAATCATGTTATAGCCGAATGTATATATATGTGTGTATGAGATTGATTTCATAAATTTGATAATATGAAATGAATTAGTGTATCAATGTGAATTGTGGAATTGTACAATGAAGTAATGATTTATTTGTTTAAGGTGAATAAGTTAGTTGATTTGGATATGTAATATAGATATGAGGTGTGTAGAATGATTGATTATATTGATGTGTTGGGGCTTAGTGCCTATGTGCTTCGTCGTTTGATATATTGAGCTTAGTGCTAGCAGTGCTTTGTGCGGTGATATATTTAGGCTTAGTGCCTAGCGTGCTCGTGCCGATGATATATTTAGGCTTAGTTCCTAGCAGGCTTCGTGCGGTGATATATTCGAGTTTAGTGCCTAGCGTGCTTCGTGCTTGAGTGATATATTCGGGCTTAGTGCCTAGCAGGCTTTATGCCAGTGATATGCTATAAGAGGAAGTTCTGAACATCAAACAAGGTGAAATGTTTATATAGGGTTATGTGGTAAAGGTTCAGGTAAGAACTAAACCACCATTTTAGTAAGGAATGAAGTGAACAAAAGAATTATTAATGTGTAATTAAAGATTAGTGATGTGTGTGATAAAAGTGCTTGTTCTTGTGTATAAATGGAAATAGAAGATCGATGCCTAGATTGGTTTTCGATGTTATTGTAATGATATTTAAGTAAGGAGTATTACTATTATTCAATGATCTATATTTTATATAATGAAATAATTATGTGTTAGACTATATGCTCATTATATTTATGTATGCTTGGGACTTACTAAGCTAGTAAGCTTACTGTGTTTGTATTTTTGTTTATATTTGTTTTATAGATTTTGATTCGAACTACGGGCTCGAAGGATCATCCGTGAAGTCAACCACACTATCGACTTTCTTTTTGGTATTAAAAACTTAGTTTGTTATTTAAAAAGGGCATGTATAGGCTAGATTAAATCGTATAACAAATGTTTTGTAATAGTGTAAATATGCTAGCTATGCGAAAATGGCTATCTATTTTGAATAACTTGTTTCGTGTTTTGATAATATTGTTTGCTCATGCCATGAACTATTATTTATGCTTGATTATGGTTTAAACATGTGTGAGTGGCATTATTGTTTATGCATGTTAGATTATGACAAGAAAGACTTATTAATTGGTTCATGTTAGTGAGCTTAATATTTGGTATATACATTGATAATGTTTGGATTGTAATTGGCTATGAGAAATGGTAAATGATGGTTGTGGTTTAAGTATGTTTGGTTAGCTTTATTGGATAGTTAAAAGTGCCAAGTTGATGTTAATAATAATATGAGCATGCGCACATGTGTGGTTGTAATATTTGGTTCATATTGATATGCATATGAGCTTGATTATGGTGTATTGAATCAATGATTAGTAATAAGATGAAAAATAAAGTTTAGGTATACTAATGTACTTGCGAATTAGGAGTATATTTAAATGTAATTTGTGTTCAAATGTTAGATGTAGCTTTTATTTTTAAGGTATAATCGCACTATATATATATATATAAACATCAATAGTAAGTTCGGCCATATTGTAAGGTTACTAAAATCGCATATGTGATTGTATAATAATTGATGTAATATGGTTTGAATGTTTTGATTTTGTTTTTGTGTAGTAGCAATGAATTGATAGGTTCAATATTCAATATATAAATAGATATATTTACATACATAAGATGTATGAAGTGAAATCATATATATATATATATATGTATATCTTTAATATGTTTCAAGTATACAATCGCCATTGATATTTGAGTCATAGGAATTAAGTATATGAATATGGTTTTATGGCATAGTAGTTAATTCGAGCATGTAGATATATATATATAGATGATATTAATATGGTTGAAATTTTAAAGCATAGTTTGCATATGTATTATAAGTAACTGGCGGGATTAACTTTATCTAGTTGTGTGTTTCATATGTGCAAATTTAAGTAATATGATTTAGTGTATGAAAAGAAAAAAAATGATAAATGATTGTGTGGCTGTGTTATGCAGTAATGCCTCGTAACCCTATTTCGACGATGGATACGGGTTAGGGGTGTTACACATGGGGTAGAAGAGGCTACGTGGGAGCTCGAGGAGGCTATGAGGAGTCAATACCGAAACCTTTTTACTGGTAAGATATTCGGGGATGAAAATCCCTAAGGGGGAGAATTGTAATAGCCCGACTTAGGGCCTAGTCAGAATAGTGGTGCGAGACCACAAATTTGAAGTAGAAATATGTGTTTAAATGATTTTTTTCAAGGCTTATGAGGTATTTGCATAATTGTGTGAAAATTTCATGAAGAAATTTTATGAATTAGTGAACAATTTGTCCATTAGGACTAAATTGAAAAAATTAGAAAATATGAGATTCTAGAAGGTTTAAGTATGAAATAGAATTATAATAGTTATTAGAGGTTCTTATTTAGCAATTAGACCATTATATGTTGAGATGGACAAAAATGGACATAGGAAGGAAAAATCTCAAGAAATAATCATTAAGGGCATTTTTGTCATTTGGTAAATAAAAGATTAAAAAGGGAAAAAGAAGTCAAAAATGGTGTCCATCTTCTTCCTTAGGTGCCAAAATTTGGAGAGGAGCCATGGCTAGGTTTTTTCTCATTTTCAAGCTCAAAATCAAGAAGCACGAAGCCCAGACCGAAATCGAGGCAAGAATAAGGTTGAGGACTAAATTGCACAACTCTACACATTTTGAGTACCGAGGTAAGTTTGTATGAATTCAAAGCTACATATTACTTTTACAATTAAATTACTTACTATGTCGTACAATGTACGTTATTTTCATGAAGTTAATTGACAATGCCTAATAAGGAAATCAATGAGAATAAGTAAGTGAAAGACCCGGTTGAAGATTCGGAGTAACGAGGATACCTATGTCATAACATGAGACAAGGAAAGCCCGTGTAAGACAATGTCTAGGACATGGCATCGGCATTAAGGAATGTAAGTCCCGTGTAAGACCATGTCGGGACATGGCATTAGCATCGAATAAGGCAAGGATATCATGTAAGTCCCTGTCAAGACATGACATTGATAAGTTACTATAACGGAAGGATACCACGTAAGTCCATGGCAAGGCATGGCATTGGGCAAGGATACTACGTAAGACCATGTCAAGACATGGCAATGGTAAGTTTCAAAGGAAACATATAAGGAAGATCTCGTATAAGACTATGTCTAGGACATGGCATCGACATCAAGCTAAGGAATCCCGTTTAAGACCATATCTGGGATATTGCATTAGTATCATAAGACAATCCCATGTAAGGCCATATATGGGATATGGCATTGGCATCGAGAAACATGTTTGACGAGATTGAGTATTCTCCGATATTCCAAGTAATTCAACGGGAAAAAGAGACAAGTATGAAAGAAGTAACAAGAAAGCTAAGTAAGGAAAATTAATGCAAGTTAAGTTATTCAAGAATGATAAAGAATTCTACCTAAGTTAAGGGAGATAATGATTTGATGTTCATGTTATATTAGCAAAAGTGTTAATCTATGTGATTAAGTGACACAGGTACCCTAATTTAATTACAAGTATGAAATTATAATGTACTAAGTGATGAAAAAGAGTAAGTAAGTTCAAGCACTTGAGATTTATGTTGCTTTAGTCTTATGATGGATGAGTTTAATTATAAGCTATTATATTGATTAGTTAAATCTTCATGCGGACTTACTAAGCTATATGCTTACCTCTCTTCTTTCCTTTTTCCATATAGGTTCACCAAGTTAGCTCGGGGATCACAGACATCGGAGCTCGGATCACACTATCATCCACTAATTTGGTATAGTAAAGATAATTAATTTTGAGTATGGCATGTATAGGAGTTTGATCATTTTGGTCAAGTCATTTTGTGAGATAAAGGTTTGGTTATTAAGGTTATGCATTCTTTTGTATATGGCAATTAGAAATTGGTCAATATTTGTTAAGTCATATACCCTTTCATGATGGTAAGTTTTTATAAATTCTATAAGCAATGTTTTGGGAATTATTCTTAGTACATGAATGCTATATTATGTATGGTTGGAATTGGTATAAGTGTCTTGATGTTTTAGGGTGGCAATTGGCTTGGAATAGCCTCTAAGTGTCCACACAAGTAGACACACGGGCGTGTGTCCCACCATGTGTGGCACACGGTTAGCCCTATGGGTGTCTTGATAGGCCGTGTGCCCCCTGCATTAATTTATGAAAATATGATTCGTCACACGGGATAGCACACGGGTGTATGCCATGGCCGTGTGCTATTAAGAGTATGATGGCATCATAAATAGAGAGCTCTACGTGTAGAGGACACGGGCGTGTCAAGGCCGTGTGAAGGACACGGGTGTGTGCTCAGCCGTGTGAAATAAGTTAGTGTCGAACACGAGCATGTCTTAGGGGCACACGGGCGTGTCCCTTGGATAACACGGGTGTGTGGCCCCTGTTTAGGCAAAAAACTCTTCAAGAAGTGCCAAAGTTTTGGATGAGTCCTTAAACCTTCCAGATGTACGTTTAAGGCCTCGAAGGCCTATGAAAAGTATTTTATTAGTAAGAAAGATAAGTTTTAAGATGGAAAGAAATTTTATAGCCCGATAATACATGCTTAAGTAAAGTCAAGTACAGAAATACCTTGTATCTTGTACTGGCGTCGGGCACGGGTAAGGGGTGTTACATGGATGTCCTGAAGCAACTTCATATCAACTTACCAATGGTGGAAGCATTGGATCAAATGCCCAAGTACATAAAGCTCATGAAGGGCATATTGTCAAAGAAGTACAGACTAATGGAATTTGAAACTGTTGCTCTCATTGGATGGTGCACAGCAATGTTGATGAACAAATTGCCACCGAAATTGAAGGACCCAAGCTATTCCTTTCTCAATTGGAAATCATTATGTAGGCAATTCATTATGTGATTTAGGTGCAAGCATAAATTTAATGCCTATGTATGTTTTCAAGAAATTGGGAATTGGGAAGGCGAGACCTACAACTGTCACGTTGTAGTTAGTTGATCGTTCGTATGCACATTTGGAAGGTAAAATTGAAGATGTGTTGGTAAGAGTTGACAAATTTATTTTTGACAGATTTTATTATTCTGAATGTGAAGCTGATAAAGAGGCACCAATTATTCTTGGAATACCTTTTCTAGCCACTAGTAGAACATTAATTGGTGTACAAAAGGTGAATTAACAATAAGAGTTAATGGCCAACAAATAGCCTTTAATGTTTTTGATGCCATGAAGTGTGCAGATACAGACAAGGATTGTCATGCCATGGGAATTATTGACACAGCAGTGAAGGAAGAATTGGTAGATTTTTGTTACAACAGTTCTGATAATGGAGCAAACTCTGTTAAGTTGAATGAAGAGGAACTGATTGAAGAACTTAGTGAACTGATGGAGGCTAAGCAACTTGAAAATGGAACAAGGAGGAGCTTTGAATCTTTAAATTTACCAAAGCATTCTTTTAAACCTCCTCGACCTTTTATAGAGGACCCTCCTACTTTGGAGTTGAAGCCATTTCCACTACATTTAAAGTATGCCTATTTAGGAGACAGCAACACATTGCCAGTAGTTATCTCTACAGAATTAACATCTGATCAAGAGGCTCAATTGTTAGAAGTTTTTAAGAGATCTAAGAGGGCACTCGGGTGGACAATCACGGATATTAAGGGAATTAGTTCACCATCTGTGTCATAAGATTTTACTAGATGATTGCCATGGCAATCCTGTTGAGCAGCAGAGAAGACTAAACCCTATTATTAAGGAAGTCATTAAAAATGTGATTATCAAATGGCTTGATGTTGGAATAATCTGTCCTGCTTCTGATAGTTTGTGGGTGAGCCATGTTCAATGTGTACCCAAGAAAAGTGGCGTTACTATGGTTAGCAATGATAACAATGAACTCATTCCAACTCATACTATCACAGGACGAAGAGTTTGCATGGATTATTGGAAGCTAAACAGAGAAACTAGGAAGAACCATTTTCCTTTGCCATTCATCGATTAAATGTTAGATAGATTAGTAGGAAAAACCTTTTATTTCTTTTTGGATGGTTATTCGGGGTATAACCAGATTGACATAGCACCTATTGACCAAGAAAAGACTATGCTCACATGTCCTTATGGAACCTTCGCTTTTGGGCAATGCCATTTGGATTTTGCAATGCCCCTACAACATTTTAACGTTGCATAATGGCACTATTTTCGAACATAGTGGAGAAATTATTGGAATTTTCAATGGATGACTTCTTGGTGTTTGGCGATACTTTTGAAGGTTGTTTGAAAAACTTTGAGCTAGTTCTTTGTAGGTGTGAAGAGACTAACCTTGTTCTAAATTGGGAAAAATGTCATTTCATGGTCTATGAAGGCATTGTTCTGGGACATAAAATTTCAAAAAAAGGATTGCCGTAGACAAAGCGAAGATTATGGTTATTGAGAAATTTCCACCACCCACTACAATTAGAGGTATTCAATGTAACATCCCAAAAATAGGGGTTATTCGTGATTGAATTATTTTGCTTGTGTTTAAATTTATGTGATATTATTTGTGGTGTTATAAGACTTAATTAGGGGTCTTGAGTAAGCTCGATTTAGTAGGATAATTCTTAGTATGGCTTATTTAATGAAGAGGATTAAATGAGCTTAGCACTTAAGTTAATTTAAGTGTATATTAAAGCATATGAGGAGTTAGTGGCAAGTTGGTTAAAGAGCTTGAAAGGTTGCATGAGGTTAATGGTTCGAGTAGTAGGTATAGCATTTTTTTAAAGTTTATTTTCTTGTATGTTAGCTTTAATGGACGGTCAACATAATTATGATAGGTGGACTAATAATTTTGGTAAGTTGAATGGTTGTTTAAGGGAAGCATAGAATAAGGGATAAGATTCCTAAGGTTATGGAAAGATATCTTGGAGTTATGGTAAATTGAGGGACAAAGGCTTGGTTTGTGGGATATGTTTTGAAACAAATTCATAGCCTTTATGCCATGAACTTGACTGACAATGTGGCTAAGGGGGATTTGGCGAATATGCTAGTTGTTGGGAGAGGCTTAGGCATTTTGGTCATTCTTTCATTTGGTGCAAAAGTTGCAAAGCATTTCTCTCAAACACTTTCTCTTTGGCCGAATGCACTTAGGTATTTTTGTGCAAGATTGTTTTGGATTTTAGCCTCAATTTCTTATATCAAATATCATTTCTCTTTCTCTCATTTTTCCTTTTGACACCAAAACCACCTTTTTATTTTGTGCATTTTCTTTTGGGCAAACAAAGTGTTGGTAGAATCTCAATTCTCCCATCTCTCTCTTTTCTTCCTTTGATTTGTGCTCAAACACAAATCCCTTTTTCTTTCATTTGGCCGAACCTCTTTCTTCTCCAAATCCCCTTTTCTTTTCTTTTCTTCCATTATTTTAAAATCGAATCCTCTCCTTCTCATTCTCATTTTCTTTGTTACTCACATACCCTATTTCTTTCTTTTGTCCTATAGCCGAATATACATCTTAGTTGTGCCAAAAATTTTCTTCTCCTATCTTGATCAACTTTGGCCGAATATTGAAGGTAGCATAGTTTTCCTCGGGACTTTTCTGTCAATCGATTTTGGTAAGGTGGTAAGAGTTATTTTTAAGGGTTTATTCTTTTAATTATTCATCTAAGCCGAAGGCTAATAATCTTAATGATGATGGTTGTTTATAGGGAAGTGAGGCCGATTCATTAGAAGTGTGTTGGCTAGTGATCGAAGACAGTTGGGTAAGATTTTAGGTTCACAAGGATCCCTTCTTAATTATTTTGGTTTGGCCGAATAGGCCATGTTACTAATATCCACTTTTGGCCGAATATAGGGGCAAGCTTGTGTGGCCGATTTGTCTATTCGGGATTTAGGACTCTCGTTAGTGTCAGGTGTGTACATACACACCTTATAACTTTTTAATATGCTAAGTGTCATTTTATATCTAATAAATTTGTGTAGACATGGATGTAATACCTTCATGGTATTAACAAGGACTCGGGTAAGTCTTTATTGCTATGATATTATTATTTGATGCTTTTGGGAAGCATGACACATTTGGTATGTGTATTATTTGATTTATGGCTTATGATAATCGATTGGATGTTGTTAAATAAATCTATCAACATGATTTTGTATATGCATATGAATGATTGGTATGGGTTGATGAGAGGAGGGGCGTTGATATTCGTGTCGACGGACACCGGTGTTTTGGTAACACAATGTGACTACGGTCACCAGAGGTTTGGTACCTCCGGAGGTTTGGTACCTCATAGCGACTTGTCCCGTGGTTTATACCACCGTGGGTTGGCCCCACTTTGAGATATGGGATTGTCGCGGTGATTTGGTATCACACGATGGGTTGGCCCCATCACTTGATTTGTGACTTCGGTCACCAGTGTTTTGGTAACACAATCGTGTCTTGGACACGGTGATTTGGTATCACATTTGTGGCTATATGTCACCAGTGGTTTGGCACCACCAGTGGTTTGGTACCACATGGGGTAGAAAAAGGTGTTTGGATGGCTAGGTTGGGTACATATTTTAATGCGTGTTAAATTGTTATAAATTGTGTATGTTGTTGAATTAAACCGAAAAAGGGTTACACATTGGGTCTTGATGACTCACATTTTCCTTTAACATTTTCAGTGATTCGTAGAGTGCGGATAAGGAGTCGGATGGACTCGAGGTGGCCATGCACGGTGGAGACTTTTAATAAATAATTTTGGATTTTAATTATCTTTCTTTTGGGTTTATGTTGCTTGTTTGTAATAATGCCTCCTAAAGTTATTTTTATTATTGTTGCATGTTTGAATGTTTTGTTTAAATTATTTGATGATGTTAAAACGGATGCACATGTTTTCTAAACTTTTAAGCATAAAATGTTTTAAAGTACCATCGGTACATTTGAAATTTATAAACAATTCGACTCAACAAATATTTTCTTTGAATTAAGTATGGTTTTTAACAAAGAGAATTTAAATTGAAAGGCATTTCGACTAAATTAAAAATCGGTTTTCAAAATGTTTTCTCTGTAGCAAACCAAATTCGGTCATATTGTTTGGGTAGGGTTTGAGGTGTTACAAATTGGTATCGAGCCAGTTCAAAGCTTCTCATGGTGGGGCCAAGGCCCAAAAATGTTTTAGTAGGCCTATTTGAAATATTTTGGTTTTGAATAAGCATGGCACCGAGTCTCAAGCACCTATCCGCCTGTAAGTACTCCTAACTTCAGATGATTTATTTTACGAGAAGGATAGGAAGCATGGAACATAGATAGTAATAAGTACTTTAAACTTTAGGACTAGTTACCCCAAACAAAGACATAAGACTTTAAAAGCCTAATTAAACAAACCTACGACCTAGTCGCCGAAGTTAGGTGTGGTAACCACAGTGCATGTCTAGGATTGGATCCGGAAGAGCTTGGTATTTAAGCAGTCCTCGTGACTCACCTCCTCTTCGCAGAATCCTACAGTGCGTAGCCGGTTCACCCTAACCAAGAGGACTCGGTCATAAAGTAAACAATAAATAAAACCCGAAGGGACTAGTCATGTTTTAAGGAAAACTTGGTTTAAAAATCACTAAATTATCTCTTTTAGATAGTAGGACAAATTCATTTTCAAAAAATTATCAAATATTTCCGGTTTATCAAAATTACCAAAATGCCCCTAGTGGCAAAATTACGAAATTGCCCTTGGTTTTAGAATTACCGAATTACCCCGATTTCAATAAAACCCTCTTACTTTGCAAAGGTAGTTGAAAATCTTGTATTTCAAAATATATACACTAACTTTGGAAATTTACAAAATTACCCCCGACTAACAAAATTACCAAAATACCCCTAGTTTTCAAAAATTTCACCATACCTTTAAATTGAGAAATTCTCAAAAATACCCCTCAGTTTTAGAAATTACAAAATGTTTTGATTTATTAAAGTTTTCAAATTCTTCGATTTATTACGAAAATACCCTTGTAGGAAAATGACGAAAATACCCCTGGGTTAGAAACGGACAAAAATGCCCGAAGAGTGCATAGGTATAGAAGGTAATAGGGAATGAATGTACTTTTTGTGTAAACTAGATAGAAGACTTAAAACTCTGTTTGATCAAAAGAATATCTATTAAATTCTTTTCATAAAATTTCTTCGCGAATAACCAAGTGAAACATGTACTAATTCATAAAATTTCCTAATCAGATTAAAGAACGATAGTTAGAATGAGCTTTAGAGGACGTGGCCGTCGTGGACGTAGAAGGGGTAGGATGACAAGATGTCGTAACACTGCCGGTCGGTCGAGGGATCG
This sequence comes from Gossypium rotundifolium, assembly GCA_025506655.1. Classification (NCBI taxonomy): domain Eukaryota; kingdom Viridiplantae; phylum Streptophyta; class Magnoliopsida; order Malvales; family Malvaceae; genus Gossypium; species Gossypium rotundifolium. Next base: position 162,737,945 of record CP106729.1, on the reverse strand, counting down.
AGAACGATATACCACTACCACCACCCCCAACTTTTGGAGCCAAAGAGCAGGATCAGATGGGTGATGACGTAGTGTCACAAGCGATGCTGCGGGTTCTGGAAAGGGTAGCTGGAATGGGTGGAGGTGGAGGAGCTCGAAAATCGGTACCTGAAAGACTTTGAGATAACGGCGCTGAATTTTTTCGAGGTGTATCTGGGGTAGCACCAAACACAGCTGAGTATTGGCTAGAATCGACCGAAAGAATCATGGATGAGATAGATTTGACAAATGAGGAGAAACTAAAAGGGGCGGTGTCACTTCTCAAGGATGAGTCATATCGATGGTGGCTCACAGTTCGGAATGGTGCTGTAGCAGAAGATCTCACTTGGGACTTCTTTAAGGCTGCATATCAAAAGAAATATATTGGGTTTAGTTACATCGACGCGCAGCGTAAGGCATTCCTGAGTTTGGTCCAAGGGAGTAAATCTATATCAGAGTATGAGGCTGAGTTCTTAAGATTGAACCAATATGCTGGAGGGATTGTGGCCTCGGAGCACGATCGATGTGTTCGATTCGAAGACGGGTTGAAGGACGAGCTGAGATTGTTGATTGCTCCACATCAGGAGTGAGAGTTTGCTACTTTAGTTGAAAAGGCTAAGATAGCCGAAAGAAAAAAGGAATCTGGAAGGCAGAACTATGACCGGAATAAGCATAAGAGAGGATATGGATCATCTGGGTCAACTGGCAATGTTCAGAAGAGGGCTAGGCAAAATGAGCGAATCGATGCAGGAGGTCTGTTATCGCTAATCGAGGGACCAAAGTTAGTGTAGATGATGGGAAATTTCATTGGGGCGAATGTTGGACTGGAGGAAAAGGTGTTTGAGTGTGGTTATTTGGACCACCGTGTGAGGATTGTCCACGTAAGCAAGGCGAGAATCGGTCGAAGGTCAAGGTCGGACTCGATTCGAGAAAGGAAGAACCAGACCGCAGAGAGGTCGTGGTAATGGTAGAGGAGGAAATGGTGCTAATTGTGGTTGAAACTCGAGGCGAGAGGCACAGACAATCTGAGGCAAGGCGGCTGGCCTAGTCTATCTGTGGCGTCGAGAGGGGTGACTGCCGGATGTCATAACCGAGACGTTCCTAATTTTCGGTCTTCTTTATGTTGCATTAATTGATGCGGGTTCTACGCATTCATACGTAACAGTAGTGTGGTAGAGACTTTGAACCTAGACTCGAGGCCGCCGCTAGGGAGATGATCGTAATTAGCCCTTTAGGCCATTACGTAGTTGTGAACAAGCTTTATAGGATGTACCCTAGAACTCCAAGGGGTCGTGTTCGTGGTCGATCCGATGGAAGCGCTCGTTTGGGGAGTTCGATTTGATCCTTGGAATGGACTGGTTGGTTAAGTACCGAGCAAGGTTGGATTACCTTGCTAAGCGCATGGTTCTTCAAATAGCGAAGGGGATGAAGTGGTTATGATCGAATCGAAGGAATTACTGTCTAATGTGGTGTCGGCCTTGAAGGTGAAAAGATGGTTAGGAAAGGGTGTGAGGCGTTTATAGTGCAATTTGTGCCTTGGAGGCTAAAGAGTCGTGGTTGAAAAGGTCCAGAACAATAGGGAATTCATCGATGTATTCCGGAAGAACTTCCGGTTTACCTCGGATCGGAAGTCGAATTCGGTATAGATTTGCTACCTGGAACGGCACCTGTATCTATAGCACCGTATCGAATGGCACCAAAGGAATTGGTGGAGCTGAAGGCTCAAATTCAGGAGCTCTTGGATAGAGGGTTTATTCGACCTAGTATATCTCGTGGGGAGCGCCTGTGTTGTTTGTCAAGAAGAAGGACGGTTCTATGCGGATGTGCATCGACTACCGTCAGTTAAACAAGTTAACGATCAAAAACAAGTATCCGTTGCCTCGGATCGATGACTTGTTTGACCAACTGAAGGGTGCGTCGGTATTCTCAAAAATTGACCTTAGGTCGGGTTATCATCAATTAAAGGTGAAGGAGGTTGACGTGCACAAGACGGCATTTCAAACTCGGTATGGGCATTACGAGTTCCTAGTGATGCCATTCGGGTTGACCAATGCACCGGCGGCATTCATGGACTTAATGAATAGGGTGTTTCAGCAGTACTTGGACCAATTTGTCGTAGTGTTCATAGACGACATTTTGGTTTACTCAAAGACGGAGAAGGAGCATGACAAGCATCTGCGTATAGTTCTACAAGTACTGAGGGAGAAACAGTTATATGCCAAATTCAGTAAGTACGAATTTTGGCTAAGGGAGGTAGCTTTCTTAGGTCACGTGGTGTCAGCGGAAGGGATTAGAGTGGATCCCCGCAAGATTGAAGCGGTGTTGGACTGGAAACTGCCTAGATCGGTGGCAGAAATTTGAAGTTTTCTGGGTCTGGTGGGTTACTATCGAAGGTTTGTGGAAGGATTCTCGTTAATTGCTGCACCATTAACTAAACTATTAAGAAAGGGAGTACCATTTGTTTGGTCGGAAAAGCAGCAAGAAAGTTTTGATAAGCTGAGGAAGATTTCGATGAAGCTCGGTTACAGTACAACGAGGTAGGGAAGTTGTTTGATTCTTGTGATGCATCCCATCTGGGGTTGGGATGTGTATTGATGCAAGAAGGGAAGGTAGTAGCCTATGCGTCCGATGACTAAGACCGCATGAGGTTAACTACCCAACTCACGACTTGGAGTTAGCAGATAGTCTTCGCCTTGAAAATATGGAGGCATTACTTGTATGGGGAGAAGTCGAGAGTCTACACGGATCACAAAAGTTTAAGGTATCTCTTGACTCGAAGGACTTAAACTTGAGGCAACGACGGTGGATTGAACATTAAAGGACTACATTTGTTCAATTGAGTACCATCCGGGCAAAGCTAACGTGGTGGCTGACGCGTTAAGTCGGAAGGTCGTGGCGGACTTAAGGGCGATGTTTGCTCATTTGAGTCTATACGACGATGGAAGTCTTTTGGCGGAGCTGCAAGTTAAGCCAACTTGGATCAAGGAGATTAAGGATAAGCAGATTGTCGATGAGGAATTAAATGCAAAGAGGGTACAAGTGCAAGATGGTGGGTTGGAAGGATATAGTTTGACTGATGATGGTGTGCTATGTTTTCAAGGACGGCCCTGTATGCCGAAGGATGTGGAACTGAGACAAAGAATTCTCCAAGATGCACATAGCAGCCCATACGCTATGCATCCTGGAGGTAGCAAAATGTACGGAGATTTACGGAGACAGTTCTGGTGGCCGGGGTTGAAGCGTGAAGTGATTGAGTTCGTGGGTAAGTGTCTGACGTGTCAGCAAGTCAAAGCTGAACATCAGTTGCCATCAGGGTTACTTCAGTCGGTGAAGATTCCTCAGTGGAAGTGGGAGAGGATCACCATGGACTTTGTCAGTGGATTACCTCTTACGCCTAGTAAGAAGGATTCAGTTTGGGTGATTGTTGATCGTCTGACTAAGTCAGCGCATTTCATACCGGTAAGGGTAGATTATTCGCTCCAGAAGTTAGCAAAGTTATATGTAGCCGAGATAGTGAGATTGCATGGTGTGCCAGTATCGATTATCTCGGATAGGGACCCGAGGTTTACGTCAAGGTTTTGGAGAGCCTTGCATCAAGCCTTGGGAACGAGATTGGACTTCAGCACAGCTTTTCATCCGCAAACTGACGGACAATCGGAGAGAGTGATTCAGATCTTAGAAGATATGCTGAGAGGTTGTGTTCTGGATTTTAGTGGTAGTCTGGGAAGAGTATCTCGTTGGCGGAATTCGCTATAACAATAGTTATCAGCGAGCATTCAGATGGCTCCATATGAAGCACTATATGGACGGAAATGCCAAACTCCTACGTGTTGGACGGGATTGGGTGAACGACAAGTTCGAGGTCTGGAGTTGGTGACTGAAACTGAGGACAAAGTTAAGGTAATTCGGGCTCGTCTCAAAGAAGCGTCGGATAGGCAGAAGTCCTATGCCGATCTCAAGCGCAAGGAAATGGAATATGCTGTGGGAGATAAAGTTTTTCTGAAGGTGTCACCTTGGAAGAAGGTGTTACGATTTGGGAAAAAGGGGAAGCTAAGCCCTAGGTTCATCGGGCCATATACAGTGTTAAAGCGAGTGAGACCGGTAGCTTATCAGCTCGAGCTGTCGGCAGAGTTGAATCAGATTCATAACGTCTTTCATGTATCGATGCTTAGACGATATCGGTCGGATCCATCACACATTGTACCTGTGGCAGAGATTGAGGTAAATTCGGACTTATCTTTTGAGGAGGAGGCAGTTCAGATCTTAGATCGAGATGTTAAAGTTCTGCGTAGGAAATCAGTACCTTTGGTGAAAGTTTTATGGCGAAACCATGGTGCAGAAAAAGCTACATAGGAACCCGAGAGTGTGATGTGACAATACCCCCACCTTTTTCGATCGGTAATTTCGAGGTCGAAATTATTTTTAAGGTAGAACTGTAACATCCCAAAAATAGGGTTATTCGTGATTGAATTATTTTGCTTGTGTTTAAATTTATGTGATATTATTTGTGGTGTTATAAGACTTAATTAGGGTCTTGAGTAAGCTCGGTTTAGTAGGATAATTCTTGGTATGGCTTATTTAATGAAGAAGATTAAATGAGCTTAGCACTTAAGTTAATTTAAGTGTATATTAAAGCATATAAGGAGTTAGTGGCAAGTTGGTTAAAGAGCTTGAAAGGTTGCATGAGGTTAATGGTTGAGTAGTAGGTATAGCATTTTTTAAAGTTTATTCTTTTGTATGTTAGCTTTAATGGACGGTCAACATAATTATGATAGGTGGACTAATAATTTTGGTAAGTTGAATGGTTGTTTAAGGAAGCATGGAATAAGGGATAAGATTCCTAAGGTTATGGAAAGATATCTTGGAGTTATGGTAAATTGAGGGACAAAGGCTTGGTTTGTGGGATATGTTTTGAAACAAATTCATGGCCTTTATGCCATGAACTTGACGGCAATGTGGCTAAGGGGATTTGGCGAATATGCTAGTTGTTGGGAGAGGCTTAGGCATTTTGGTCATTCTTTCATTTGGTGCAAAATTGCAAAGCATTTTCTCTCAAACACTTTCTCTTTGGCCGAATGCACTTAGGTATTTTTGTGCAAGATTGTTTTGGATTTTAGCCTCAATTTCTTATATCAAATATCATTTCTCTTTCTCTCATTTTTCCTTTTGACACCAAAACCACCTTTTTATTTTTGTGCATTTTCTTTTGGGCAAACAAAGTGTTGGCCGAATCTCAATTCTCCCATCTCTCTCTTTTCTTCCTTTGATTTGTGCTCAAACACAAATCCCTTTTTCTTTCATTTGGCCGAACCTCTTTCTTCTCCAAATCCCTTTTCTTTCTTTTCTTCCATTATTTTAAAATCGAATCCTCTCCTTCTCCTTCTCATTTTCTTTGTTACTCACATACCCTATTTCTTTCTTTTGTCCTATAGCCGAATATACATCTTAGTTGTGCCAAAATTTTCTTCTCCTATCTTGATCAACTTTGGTAGAATATTGAAGGTAGCATAGTTTTCCTCGGGACTTTTTCATCAATCGATTTTGGTAAGGTGGTAAGAGTTATTTTAAGGGTTTATTCTTTTAAGTATTCATCTAAGCGAAGGCTAATAATCTTAATGATGATGGTTGTTTATAGGGAAGTGAGGCCGATTCATTAGAAGTGTGTTGGCTAGTGATCGAAGACAGGTTGGGTAAGATTTTAGGTTCACAAGGATCCTTCTTAATTATTTTGGTTTGGCTGAATAGGCCATGTTACTAATATCCACTTTTGGTGAATATAGGGCAAGCTTGTGTGGCCGATTTGTCTATTCGGGATTTAGGACTCGTTAGTGTCGTGTGTACATACACACCTTATAACTTTAATATGCTAAGTGTCATTTTATATCTAATCAATTTGTGTAGACATGGATGTAATACATTCATGGTATTAACAAGGACTCGGGTAAGTCTTTATTGCTATGAGATTATTATTTGATGCTTTTGGGAAGCATGACACATTTGGTATGTGTATTATTTGATTTATGGCCTATGATAATCGATTGGATGTTGTTAAATAAATCTATCAACATGATTTTGTATATGCATATGAATGATTGGTATGGGTCGATGAGAGGAGGGGCAAGTGATATTCGTGTCGGCGGACACGGTGTTTTGGTAACACAATGTGACTACGGTCACGGAGGTTTGGTACCTCCAGAGGTTTGGTACCTCATAGCGACTTGTCCCATGGTTTATACCACCGTGGGTTGGCCCCACTTTGAGATATGGGATTGTCCGCGCGGTGATTTGGTATCACACGATGGGTTGGCCCCATCACTTGATTTGTGACTTCGGTCACGGTGTTTTGGTAACACAATCGTGCCTTGGACACGGTGATTTGGTATCACATTTGTGGCTATATGTCACGGTGGTTTGGCACCACGGTGGTTTGGTACCACATGGGGTAGAAAAGGTGTTTGGATGGCTAGGTTGGGTACATATTTTAATGCGTGTTAAATTGTTATAAATTGTGTATGTTGTTGAATTAAACCGGGAAAAAGGGTTACACATTGGGTCTTGATGACTCACATTTTTCCTTTAACATTTTCAGGTGATTCGTAGCTGCGGATGAGGAGTCGGATGGACTCGAGGTGGCCATGTAGTGGAGACTTTTAATAAATAATTTTGGATTTCAATTATCTTTCTTTTGGGTTTATGTTGCTTGTTTGTAATAAGGCCTCCTAAAGTTATTTTTATTATTGTTGCATGTTTGAATGTTTTGTTTAAATTATTTGATGATGTTAAAAGCGGATGCACATGTTTTCTAAACTTTTAAGCATAAAATGTTTTAAAGTACCATCGGTACATTTGAAATTTATAAACAATTCGACTCAACAAATATTTTCTTTGAATTAAGTATGGTTTTTAACAAAGAGAATTTAAATTGAAAGGCATTTCGACTAAATTAAAAATCGGTTTTCAAAAATGTTTTCTCTGTAGCAAACCAAATTCGGTCATATTGTTTGGGCCGGGCTTGGGGTGTTACATTCAAAGTTTCATTGGCCATGCAGGATTTTATCAACGATTTATTAAGGATTTTTTTAAGATATCCAAACCCTTGTGTGCATTGTTAGAACATAATAGAGTTTTCAATTTTGATGAGCCTTATGTGCAAGCATTTGAAGAATTAAAAAAACAACTGGTAACAACACTGATTGTCATAGCATTGGACTGGACATTACCTTTTGAACTTATGTGTAATGCTAGTGATTTTGCTGTAGGAGTAGTGCTTGGGCAAAAGAAGGATAAAGTGTTTCATGCCATCTACTATGCAAGTCGAAAGCTGACAAATACATAGTTGAACTACACCACTATTGAGAATGAACTATTGGTTGTGGTATTTGCATGCGACAAATTCAGACTCTGTTCAGTTGGCACCAAAGTTAAAATTTATACAGATCATTCTGTGATTAAGTATTTAGTGACCAAGAAAGATGCCAAGCCAAGATTAATTCAGTGGATATTGCTACTATAGGAATTTAATCTAGAAATTCAAGATAGGAAAGGCACAGATATTCAAGTGGTTGACCACTTGTCGAAACTTGAAGCAGGAAATAAAGATGGCAATACTCAACTCATTAAAGAGGATTTTCCATATGAGCAACTACTGGTTGCCACGGCATTACCTTGGTATGTCGATATTTTCCATTTCTTAGTAAGTGGATTATTGCAACTTAAGCTCAAGAGTTAAAGATGAAGGAAGTTTCTCTATGATGTCAAGCAATATCATTGGGATGAGCCCTTTTTATTCAAACATTGTGTAGTTTAAATAATTCAGAGATGTGTTCCGGATGACAAGATTCATAGTATTTTACACCACAGTCATTCAATGACATATGGAGGACATTTTGAGGGAATGCGAACTGCTTCAAAAGTACTTCAATCTGGCTTTTATTGGCCAAGCATGTAGATTTTGGCCCAGGCTTTGCAATAGTTAGCTGACTTGGCATACATGCAAATTTTTAGCTTAATTTTTTTTCTTTTTTTTTTCTCGCCCAATACTTACTTTACCGTGTCAAGCCATAATTTCAAGCTAATAATATCCCCCACACTATTTCTATATTTTATCTCATTTTTACGCTAGTCGATTCATTTTCTTTCTCCAAGTTATTTTCAGTTTCTTCTTTTTCACCATTTTTAGTATTTTCCTTCATAATTGTAAAGGTCTTAAATTTTTTTTCTTTTTACAGTTACTATTTCTTCTCAAATGGCTCGACATATGCCATCTCTATAAACCTCTATGCCTGCAAGAACCTTTTTTAGCAAAATGACTAAAGAAAACTACAACACGAACATATCAATGTGACCATTTTGTATGGAAAAAGGCTTTCTTTTTCAAGACGCAGCCTTTATAGGATATATTGAAGCAATTTCTTCCGTGGTAGAGAAACATGGATGTCAACTCTTTTGCCTTCATCCTGACGATGTTCTCACGAAATTTGTAAAGGAAATTTATACCCATTTAACCTCTCCAAATAATGCTTTCATCTATGTACATGGTGCTTCGATGAATACTCCATCAACGCACAATATGGTTTACTTGAAGGCCTTGATGAACATTCTCAATTTTTCAAGACAATAATAGTAGAAGGACTCAATCAAGTTCTTGAGGATTTATGCGTGGAAGGGACCAAATGGATAGTTTCTCAGAATGACTGGTATACCATCGACCGTGTTTCTTTGAAGGCTCATTGTAGGGTATGGTACCATTTTCTTAAATCTCGACTTAACCCTGCAACTCATAACTCTACTATTTTCAAGGAATGTATGTTACTACACTTTATTATTACTGGAAGAAAGATAAATGTAGGAAAAATTATTTTAGAGGAATTCTTTGTAGCGCACAAAAGAATGCTGGCACCCTGAATTTTCCATCTCTTATTACTGCACTTTGTCAATTGGTCAATGTCCCTATCCGAGCAAATAAGGACAAAATCCCTAACAAAGGAGCCATCACCAAACAAATTGCTATGAGTTTTTTAGGGGAAGAAGTGCCACGGTATCCTGGCTTTGCATCAACCTCTTTTCCACCTACTGGTACCCATACAACTCCATCCACATCTTACAATGATTTCGAGCAGCAAGAACTAGGTGCTTCTGGGATGTTGAAACAATAGTTATGTTTGATGAAGAAGCAACAAATGAGGACATCTACTGATCTAAGAAGGGCTCAAGATGAAACGACTTTATTTTGGGGCTATGTCAGAAGGAGGGATAATGCCAACAAAAAATATCTTCAAAAAAACTTTACCAGGCCTATCCTGCATTCCCTAGTTTTCCCATAGAGTTGTTAGCAAATCTAGAGGATGAAGATGAGGATGAAGTTAAAGCTGCTATGACGAACACTACCACACATCCAGACACTATAGAAAAGTTAAACAACTAAACAGAGGAGGAGGAAGTGAAAACAGAATCGGTGAACATTGAATCAGATAAGGAAGGAGATAACATGAATCAAACTTCTATACCACAAGAACCTACTATTGCACCTCAAACCACTACAACAATATCAGAGCAAGATTGTGAGATTAATCAACTAATTGATGATCTCATGAAATCAAATGAATACGAAGAAGAGGTGTCAATCAATCAGCTTAAACGAAAGCATCGCTACAAGCATGCTGCCAGGAAATCCACCCGACCCAACTAAAGTAACAAAAATCCTTTCCAAGCTTTTGTTTTATTTTTTTGTTTTTCCATTTGCATATTTTTCATTTTCCATGCATTCATTGCATTTTCTACATATCTATTTGTTTGTGCATAAGTGAAATTTTGTCTCTGATTATGCATTGAGGACAATCCATCCTTAGGTTTGAGGGTGTGTTGCATATATAGCTTTTTGTTTGAACATTAGACCATTTTGTCACTCATTTTCCATGACATACAAATGCTAAATAACTGTTAGACCATAAGAAGTATATTGTTATCTATGATGTTCGATGAGGATAATAGCTCTTCAAACTGTGAAAATTGTGATAGTTCATTACGTATGTGTAGCTTAGGATATTCGTGTGAAAATTGATGCCTAAAAGTAGAATGACCTAAGTATAATCACAATTAGTCTATACTAGGTTTCTTTTAATACACTTAGAAGTCTTGAAATTAAGATCGCTAAATTAGCATTGTGTAATAAAATGTAAAAAAGACACTATAAAGCAGTCCAATGTTTGAAACTATTTAGTAGGCCTGTAATACTCTGTTTGCTCCATTGTATTATTGATTAGAAAATGAAGATCAAATATGAGTGAAAAAAAAAGAGTTTGGGAAACTCTAATGTAATAGTAGGTTGAGTAGCGAAAAGGGTAGTTGTTTGCTCCATCCTAATCAAAAGCATTGGCTTCATGAGTGAATTACATTCAAGTTGTGGCATGATGTAATACCTGGAAATCTAGTGTATGCTCCATTGAGATTGTCAAGTAAAGAAATCATGTGATTGTCAAGTAAAGAAATCATGTGACAAGATGAATTCCATAGAAAAAAATTTATATAATGCAATGACAGAATAAGTATGAGAAGAAAAACTAAGTTTAGTGGAAAGATAAACTAAGTACATTATGAGGTGCTTGTTATAGTCAGAATTGCATGAATATTTAGGAACTTGTGTTATTAGGTAACATTTTCTGGACTTTGTATGCTAAACAAACCTATAAAATTTGAACTAACTTTTTTTTTTTTTTTACAAAAGACTGTTGAGAATGGAGGTATAAAATATGTTTCATTTGCTTTAGCAGTATAAGAGGCAAATGTGTACTTATGGAAAATTCATGCATTCATGCATTCACACATATTTTGCTTGAGGACAAGTAAGAACTTAGGTTTTAGGATATGATAACTCTTGAAAATAGTTATATTTTGAACATCTAAGCTTGATTAAATGCTTGTACTTAATTAGATATATTTTCATTTTTAGGTTTTTTTAGAACATTGCATAATAACGCTTGGATTGTGCCTCAAATGTCATTTAATGTTACTTTTACTATTGGGAAGAAGGGAATTGGTAGTTGTATGCAACAGGTGCAGGAAAGAGGAAGAAATGACAAAAAGGAGGAAGAGAATGAATGAAGTCAAATATTGCCATTGCAAAAGGTTGGATGGATTGCCAACACAAATGCCATGGCAATTCCAAGAAAATGCTAACGCAACACTTAGCCCTTGTCACTCTCAACCAACTGGATGTGTACCAAATAAATCCACCTGAAAAAAGAGGGATAAAAGTGTGGATTGAGAAAGAGGGACCTACCCTATAAAAAAGGAATGAGAAAAGAAATAAAAAAGGAAGGATTTTGGAGAGGGATTTTGGAGAGCAGTTTTCTCTCCAAAAAAACACATGAAAAAAATCCAGAGAGTAGGGAGAGGGTAGTAGCTTAAGAAGAAAGTAGAGACGCAAGCAAAAGGACGAGTAATCAGCCTTGGGTCCTGCACAATTTAGTAGGGCCGAAGTGAATGCTGGAGTGGCGAAAGCTTCCTGCAGTTCTACCTTTATTCTGATAATTAATTTCTGTGATTTCTATACTGTTAATGACGATGTTGAATGTTATTCTGATTTTGGATTTTAAATCCCAATCCATGAGCTAATTTCATTTGGGTTGGAATTATTGGATCTATCTTGATATATTTGATGACATTTTGAGTAGATCTATTCTTTTATTCGGTTTGGATTATTTTAAACATATGCATACAAGCTTTAGAAATAAATGAATGCATGGTTTATCCTTAGACTTGTTTTAATTTTGAAAATTTTAAATAAGTAACAAGCTTTAGAAATAAATGAATGCATGGTTTATCCTTAGACTTGATTTAATTTTGAAAATTTTAAATAAGTTGGATTGTGATCGGATGATACAAGCGATTACTTGAGTGAATACTCATAGCGCTCTAGACATAGAGTTGTGATCTGTGCAGTGCGAGGAAGAATATTGTTAGGTATTGTTCTTGAGACTTGTAGATGTACAAAGACTTAGAATGATAGCTTTAATTCTAGCTCTCGAAAGAAGCAGAATGCAATAGTTATACTCTGAGTAGTAATTTGGTCAAGATTTTTCCAATACATTATTATGTTATTAAGATATAATCTAAGTAATTCCAACCTTCCCATTCAACAGCATCAGTCTTCTCAACTTTGTCTCGTAGACTTGCCACGTCATTTTATTCATTATTTGATTTTTATATTTCATACATTAATACTTCATTTTGACTTATTTTTTAGTTTACTTTGCCATAAGCCTAAATAGTATAGTTGATAGTAATAACTCAACCATATTTTTACCTACTCCTATCCCTATGGAGACAATCTCACTTATCACTTTATTACTTGATTCGACGTGTATACTTGCACATTCGCATTACATATTCACACGCGACAAGCTTTAAGGCTTAATGGGGTTCCGGTATCGGTTATTTTTATCAAGATCCTCATTTTACTTCTCGATTTTTGAAGAAATTGCTTGAAGTTAAACCGCAATTTATGTCTGGCAGCTCTGCTGCACTTTTTTTTTGTGGCATTGCCACATCCCAAAAATCGGGTTAGTAGAAATTGGGTTAATGAACCAAGATAGAGGCCATCCAAATTTTATTTATTTATTTATTTTAGATGATCTTTTGATATTAATAAATATGAATTATCGTGGTTGAGTAGTGGTGAAGCTATCCATGATGACTTATGTTTGAATCCCTTTCCTCGGACCATGTTTTTAAAATAAATGTGGTAGAAATTAAAACAATGAAGTGAAGTGGTCAAGTGGTTAATTGTTCTTAAGCTATCATAGAGGTCCTAATTTTAAACACCATTGTTTTTATATTTTTAGTTAATTTTTTAACATAATTTACATGTGCATAATGAGCTTTTCGTCCACGCTATTGTTGCCATGTTTAAAAGGATTCCTTTCCCTCTTTATGAGTCAAACTTACCATATGTTGAGGTAACATGATCCCCTTTAAACTCCTATGTTCCATCTATTTCCTTTCACTTCATTCTTACATATTTTCTATGATTCAATGAACCTGGTCACAGTTGACCAAGTTTACTACACCCATTGTCGTCCCTACCTTCCTTATTCTCCCTTATTCTCATTTTTTTCATTTTTGCTCACCTCCATTTTCTCTCCTCTTGAAAAAGAACCACCACCTCTTGTATTTAACTTTTATTTTTCTGCAACCACAACATACCTTTGTGCCACGATCAAGTTTCCTTTTAGCCACCATCAGCACCGCCCCTTTTCGCTCATCCCTTCTGCCGCCATATGCCATCGTGATCGCCGCCTCAAGCCATTGCGGATCCTTTTTCCTCCTCCATATTATTTTCTTTTCTTGCTCCTTTCACCCCCTCTTATTCACCAAAACCCCATAGCCCTCCACCACTGTCAGACCGCCACTCCACCATAGCTAGATTGTTGCTAAGCCACCATCAGACCACCTTTGCCGCTACCGTCATTGACCAAAATTCTTCTTTTTTCTTCCTCTTTCTTTTATTGATTCTTTTATTCATTAAAACTCACATTTTCTCTTCACTCTATCAATTATTTTAGATCACTCAAATCATTAATGTCATTCCTTTCTCGATTATTCGACCATTTCATGTTGAATCAAGTGTAATTGTCGTTATTTAGATTGTAAATCCTTCACTTAGAAATCCCATAACTTGGCCGAATGGTATAGTGCCATAGTGTTAACATGATATTTTATTATTATATAATTAGTATCATACTAATACGATTTCATATCAAATTTTGAAGGGTCGAATGATAATCAAAGTGGGGACCCCTAACTTCACAATTGGAAATCCTTTTTTTGAAGAGTCCTAGATTGTGAGGTAAGTGTTGAGGAGGCTTTTAATAGTCAACCTTTTAAGTGAAAAAATATCATCAAGGAATCTTAATTAAGAAACATTGTTTTTGTGTTAGATTATCTTGCGAGATAGATCAAGTGAAATCACTATTAAGGATTGTGGTAGTTGGATCTACAATATAAGGTGTGTTATCTAAATCTTTAATTTGAGTATGATATGTCACTTTCATTTTTAATAATATACTGATAAATAATTATTTGAGAGTACACTAAGTACTCAAAACGGAGTTGAAAAACTCATCGAAAGGAAATCCAAGTAAGTGATCCTAAATTACGAGTGTAACAGGTCATTTCCAGTCAAATCAGAATAGAGGTTTTGGGACCAAAAATTTGATGTCAAAATAATTATTTTATTATTATTTTAATGTCTACAGTGTGATAGTATGATTGTGTGAAAATTTCGTTGAGAAATTTTATTGTTTAAATGTTCAATTTAATAAAAAGGACTAAATCGCGTAAAGTGTAAAACTTGAGTTCTATTAGCTAAAGGTGTCTAATAGCTATAGAATCTTAAAGTGGAGGTCCTTATGTGGTATTTAGACCATTTGAAATATGAGTGGACATTTATGGACATATATTAAGTGATTTTAATGTTTTATAACAAAGATTAAATAGGTAATTTCATAAATAAAGTTAAGTAAAACAATACAAACAAAGTATCATCTTCCAAAACTAAGCTTGCACCACCGAAAATAGGAATTAAAAACTCCATTAAAAGAGCTTCAAGGTTTGAAAACTATCCTAAGTGCATGTAAGTGATTTTTTACTTAGTTTTTAATAATTTCTAAGTTTTTGAGATCGTTGCAACTTAATCTAGCTAGCCCAGGGACTAATTTGAAAAAAATTTAAAGGTTTAGGGTTTTTCCATTGATGAATGTATATGTATTTTGATGCTTGATGATAGAAAATGTATGCTTGTTGTTAGATAAACAACAATTGTAAAGTGATTTTTGGTAAAATTGTAAATTAGGGTTTAAATTGAGAAATGTTGAAATTTTGTGGTTAAAATGTGAAATAAATGAAAAATATGGGCTACTAGGGACTTAATTGAAATTCGGCTAGCATGGGTATAACTTGAATTTCATGAAATTGCATTTTTTATGAGTTAAGGACTAAATTGTAAAAATGTGGAAATATTAGGGGCAAAAGTGTAAAGTTGCCTTAATGTGTATTTTGGACTAAATTGAATAGAATAATGATTAAATTAGTTAAATTTGATATTATATAAATCAAGAAAAGCAAAATTCAAATTTAGATTGGAGGAAAAATAAGGTGTTTGATTAGTCTATCTACTTTGTCATTTTTACATTCGAGGTAAGTTCGTATGCTTATAAGCAATTGTTATATTTTTGTTTTAAATGCTTTAACATTGCATAAATTTTGAATACGACCTTGTGGATATATTCGACGATGATTCGGCAAATTTGAAATCCTGGTTGAACCTTAGAAATAGATTAGGATATGAATGACATGTCATTAAGGGTTATGTGATTTGGGTGTTAGTCTGTACGTCCTACAGGTGGCTAAGTTATCCGGCATGTGTTGCGGATTCTCGTTAGCTTGTGTGAGCAGCAACTGTAGCTTCGTCATGACCGTTAGCTTGTGTGAGCAGACCCATTGATAGCTCAAGACTGAGCATTAAATATTATATGAGATAGGGATAGCTTCGGCTATGTATATGGCAGTTAAGGTCCGAGATTCCTGAGTGTCCGATAGTATTCCAAATGGTTCAATGGGCATATCAAAGATGTGAATGAATATGAGATCGATACAAGCTTGTTCAGGTATGTACGTAAATTATACAATCATCGAATTTAAGAAGTTGGTGGAAATTGAGCTTAACCTTTGGATTGAATACATATGTTAAGATATGATTCAATTTTAATTGCATTATATGATGCTTATGCTATTGAATTATTGGTTGGAAAGTTTTACTTAGTTAGCATACAAGCTTACTAGGCTTTATAGCTTACATTGTTTATTTTTCAGTGTTTTATAGTGAAATCAAAGCTATCTCGGTTTGGGAATCGTCGGAGATATCATCACACTATCAAGCTATCGCTTTAGTATTTTTGAATCTATGTATTTGGTATATGGCATGTATAGGAGCTTTGGTCATTTTGGCCATTTAAGTTGGCTTGTAAATGTTAAGTGTTTGGTTTTATGTATAGCCATTAGAGTTGACTTATTTTGGTATATTTTTGGTGATGTATATATATGTGCATATGGCTTGTGTTACGTATTTGATGGTGGATATGTGATGCTTGTCGATAATAGGTTTTATGGATATCAAATGGTTGAGTTTTGAATATTGGTATGATAGTGAATCTAGGCAAATAATGCATATTTGAAAGTGGTTATATTGATGATTTGTGAAGGTGAGGTTTGGTAAGAATTTGAATAGTATATTATGGTGTTGGTGTGTTTTGCATTAGTTGGTATTGAAATGGTATGATTTATGCTTGGTTGAGGTTGGTTGAATGCCTATTTATGCCATACTGTGTGCCATTTGGTTTGGTGTAGGTGTGTGCAAATTTGGGTGGCAAGATGGCTTGGTAAATAGCCTATTTTTGTCCACACGGGCAGAGACACAGGTGTGTGTCTCAGCTGTATCTGACACACGGTCAGGTTACACGGTCGTGTGTCCCCTGGTGTTGAATTAGAAATCAAGTCAATATGCTCCACACGGCCCAGTACACGGGCGTGTGACTTGGCCATGTGGCATAAGTCATTATACCCTACAGGACTGACACGGCCTAGTACACGGTCTGGCACACAGGCGTGTGAGGCCATTTTGAAGGGCATACGGGTGTGTGGTTGGCCGTGTGACCCAAATCAGGGAGTTTCACGGGATCGGACACGGGCTGGGACACGACCATGTGATCCCAGTTAGAATGTCCACACAGCCCGTGACACGGGCATGTCTTTGGCCATGTGAGACACATGGCTGGGCCACACAGGTGTGTGTCTCCTATATTTTGTAAAATTTTGTAAATGTTCCAAAAATTTTTGAGTTATCGGTTTAGTCCTGAACCACTCCTAATACATGTTTTGGGCCTCGTAGGCTCATATTAGGGACACTATGAATGATGTTGAATGATGATTACTTGAAATTTGAAAATGTATGTTTAATTGCATTATAAGTCCAATCTCCATAACCTTATTCTGGCATTGAATACGGGTGATGGGTGTTACAACGAGTTCATGAAAACTATGATTTGTGATGTGTTGATGTACGTGATGATAACATGTGTGCAAATCTCATCTCTATGTTATATGATGCATCCCTTAATTGATATGTCATGATTTAAATACGTGTTATGGATATGTGCGTGATGAGATCCATGATTTAATATGAGAAATATATTAAAGCATGCTAAAGTGAATAAAAAGAGAATATTATGTGATATTCGAAAATGTGAGTTCAGACACCTGTTTTTGTCTGAACCTAGCCCATTTAAATTTTTGTTCTCTCTTGGGCCATTTGAAGCCCACTCGGTTTTGTTTTATTTGAGACATTTATTTTTCTTTTCTTTCTTCTTTCCTTTTCAGGCTTATCAAAGGCCCAAATTATTATTATTATCATCACTACCACTACTATTATTAAATATCATTATTATCATTTTTTACAAATAAACAAGATTAAAAACAATATATAAACATGAAATGAAATTAAAAAAAATGATGAGACTTTTCATTGTTTTTGTTCTTAAAAAATAAGGTAAAAAAAACACACACACACACACAACTACAAGCATTCTATTTCTTTTTTTTTTCTTTTCTTTTTTTCTAGATCGTCGGTCCTCCACCCCTAAGAGCCCCAAAAATCCTATTTTGTCCCTCCCCTTTCTAAAATAAAGGTTTCTTCTTCTTTTTTTTTTTTTTAAAAAAAAGCTTGATTTTGGAAAATGTTTTGATTTTTTTTAAAAAAAGAGAGTTTAGATTTTAACAAATAAAAACTATTTTTTAGTCAATTTAAAGGAAACATTAAAATTTTAAAACCAATTTTTATTTTTTCAACTATTTCAAAGTAAAAGCTTTAATCTTTAAGAAAAATAATGTCTTTTTTTTTAAAAAAAGGAGAAAGTTTATATTTTGAAAAATAAATATTTGTTTTTTAGTTATTTTAAAAGAAAGTTTAAAATTTTAAAACAAAATTTTGAGTTTTTTTCAACTATTTCAAAATAAAAGCTTCAATCTTTAAGAAAAATAGTGTTTTTTTTTTTAATGAAGAAAGTTTACATTTTGAAATGTAAAAAAAATGTTTTTAAGTCATTTTAAAGGAAAGTTTAAAATTTTAAAACAAAGTTTTGATTTTTTTAACTATTTCAAAATAAGGCTTTAATTTTTAAGAAAAGTAATATTTTTTTTCTAAAGAAAACTTTGATTTTGCAAAAAAAAAAAAAAAAAAAAAGCCCTTTGTCTGTGACAACTCTACCACTTTGGCCGGGAGAGTGGTGGAGCCATGGCCAAAATAGAAGTTGGAAGTGAAAGAAAAAGAGGTTTTTTTTAAAAAAAAAAACAATGAGGTTAAAATGAAATAATAAATATTTTTTTTTTCATTTATAGGTGTCAAAAATAGATAATTTATTTTTATCCCCTTACTTTTTAAATTTACAAAAAATACCAATTTTTTTTGCAGCACTGCCCTTACTTTCTTACCTATTTACACTCGTAACCCTTTTATTTATTTAAACATTCGATTTAATCCGAAATTTAAAAATTAAAAGTAAATTAATTGCTACATCAGTCCTCATCTTCCACTTTTTATCTTTTAGTCCAAAAATCAAGTTATGTCATTTCTTTTCATCTTTAATAAATAATTTACACTTATATCTTTCATTTCACTACATTTTATACATTATATATTTAATGTTAATTATGCGCTTTATTTTAATATTTTATATTTATTCACACTTGTTTAATTTTTATTTATTCTTATTTCGTTTTATTTATTTTCATGTCCATTTATATTTTTTTACATTCCTCTTACATACATTTTAATATTATTTATTTATGTTACTTTGATTCTTTTATTATATTATGAATAAGGTATATTATTGTTATTATTATTATCATCATCAAGTTAATGTCTTATTTATTTCATTTATTTAATTTTTCTTTTATTATTGTCATTTTGAAAGAGTTTTAACTTTTCATTAACTTTAGCCAAATTAATTAATTTTTCTATTTTATTACTATTAATTTTAAAAGAGGAACTTTAGCTTATTTTTCTATCTATAATTGGTGACATCAAGTTTGTTTAAGTGTTATATTTTAATGAAACCATAAGGTCTTTACATTTGGATTAGGTTAGTCCTTGAGATCTTACCTACCATTTACTTTAGAAATATTATAAGTAATATGTAAGATATTTTTTAGGGTTTTAAATTTGTTTTAAATATCGTATAGAATTAGAATATTAAGTTAACATGTAAATAGTTTTAGGACTTTATTCAAGATTAAAGCTAAAGATTTTTGTAGGTGAATTGTAAATCATGAGTAGGTCTTTTAAGTATTTTATTTTAGAAACATTCTAAGAAAGCTAATAAATTTTATTTAAAATTTATTATTTTAGGATTTTGACAAATTTAAATCTTAGATCAAGATATTTAAAATAAGATAAATCATAAACCGACTTAGGATACTTTCGTAAGATCTTGATATGTTTAACGCTATTAATTAAATCTTTTAAATAATAATAATAATAATAAAAGATCGAATAAGTTGTAGATGTATTTTAATATTTCTCTTAATTCATTGGTAATTTCTATGTTTTCTTAGAATTCTAAAATAGAATTATATTTAGGAAATGAAGGTATTTTACTAGAATTATTTAGGTATCCTTTAGGGTTCCCGTTAAAATTAAAAAATCTCTAATTTAAGTTTCAAATTAGATAAGTTTGGTGAACACATCTTAATCGAGCTACAAGTAAACCGAAGGTGTTTTCTTTAGGGTTTTTATTTAAGATTTCCATAAGATTTTTGTAACATCCTAAAATTTGAGTTTTTATATGTTGCATTATTTTGGTGCTTAGCTAGTTAAATTATCCAATGTGTATGTTTATATAGTCCTGAGAAGGCTCGGGATTTATTTTGGATTTGGAAAAAATTTTGGTAATTAGTACTTTAATGAAGTGGAACAAGTGACCTTAAATCTTAAGGTAATTAAGTGGTGAAAGTTATCATAAGTTGAGCTATTGGTTAAGAGGATATGCGCCACATGGATTGTCTTGAGGGGAGAGGTTCGAATCTCTTGGTATGCATTTTTGTGACTTAAATTTTTGCACTCTCCTATCAAGTGTCTGCCAAGCTTTATTTTTGGTATGTTGGACTTTTAATTTTTATGGTAAGGTGGCTAAATGGATTAAGGAAAAATTGAAGTTGAGGAAAGGAATCAATAGGATAAGGCAAGTAAAGGAACAAATGGCTTAATTCATGGATTGTGTTATGGAAAGAAAGGTTGGCAAAAGTTGACACATGATGGCTATGAACTTGGTCGATTTTTGGGGCTAGAGGGGTTGGCCGAATACTGAAAGGGATTAGGAGATAGTTGGTAAAATTCTTTAGCAAATTGTGCACCATTTTCTTTTCTTTCCAAGATCTCTCTCCCTAGCCGAATGTGTCATGAGCAATAGGTAAAATTTTGCTTTGGTTTTGGTTATTATTTTTGACCAAATTGGTATTATTTTCTTTTCCTCTCAAGCCATTTTCCTCTTTATACCGAAACTATACTTGTAATATCTTGATTTTGTAGGTCTGTGCATTTGGTACGTTGCATGGGTAAGTTAGTGGGTTAAAGGCTTTGAGGTGTATATTGGGCTCGGGTTTGAGTTTTAAAACCTGGGTTAGGTGACTGATAAATAGTGTTAGTAGTAATTAAATTAAAATTATTGTGTCTAGTGGCCAGTTGGGCTAGTGGCCCAAAAATTGAAGGTTCTTTAAATGGGCATAGGGGTGGCGTCACAAGGGGGAGGAGTTTGGGCCTTGTGTGGCCACTTGGGGCCCAAGTGGATCGGTCAAATTTCGGCACTAAGAAGGGAAGGAGGTGGACGGCACATTTTCTTTAATTTAGGAGCTTTATTTCTTTTTAATTAAGTGATAAAAGATAATAAAGGAAAGGAGAGAGTTGGTTTGAAGGTGGTCTCTTCTATAGGTGAGATAAAGATTGGATTATCATGTAGGATAAGGGCTATCAGTAAGGGGAGAGTTAGCCAAAATTCCAACTGTGTGTGGGTGCTTGTGTATTGCCTAATTTAGTAGCTAGTTATCAACTTTTTCATTTTTATTTTTCTTTCTTTTCTCACCTATACTCTGAGTAAGCCGAAAATTCTCTTCCCCTTTGTGCCTCTGCCCTTTTGTTAAAATCAAAACTCCCTAGCATTATCCTCCTCTTCAACGTATCCCCAAAGGCCGAATCCCCTTTTGCTCATATTTCTTCCTCCATACCCGAATCATCAAGGTGGTTTCTCTATTTTCTGAAGGTGCATCGTAAGCCGAATACTCCACTGTAATCTGGTGAGTTTCGGGATTTCTCTTCTCTGCGATTTCTTTATTCTATCAAGTTCTAATCCAAATCACTTGTTCTAAGGCTTGTCTATTTCCCCTCTCTGTCCATAGAAGCCGAATCCTGCCTTGCTATAGTCAGAAGTGCCGTTTGTGGAAAACCAAAGGTAGGTGGTTGATGGTAGGTTTGGCCGAATGGCCTTTCTTGTTCATTTGAGGTTGGCCGAATGGGTTATGGTACTCATTTGTTTACGTTTAAGGGTAGGTTGGTGGTGACGTTTTCATAAAGACTTTCGGGATCTAAAAGCTAGGTAAGGGTTTCGTTTAAACACTATGTTTATTTATTAGATCTCATCAGTTTGATTGGTTTAGTGACCAAGGGTTATTATGGACTCGAATAGCAGTCAAGCAGTAGGAGGGGTTGGATCTGTAAACCCAACACCAAAATACAAAAAGTGATCTATGTCAAGAGTGCGTGATTGGCCATCCGGGTGTGGGCCAACATCGGAGTTAGATCGTAGGCCAATCGTGGTAGTCTTGAGTGACAGTAGCGTAGAAGTAGTAAAACCGTTAGTACGAAAACCAAGTGTGTAACTCTTACACACTTTCTATGCTAAATATGTTATATGTTGTGTGTTGTTAAAAGCCGGAGTGACGGCAATGGTTACTAAAATACCCCTGTGGGTAAAAGCAAGGATGCCGGGTAAGTTGTTATTATTTCTCGCGGTAATTGTGATCTATGAACACATGTTGCTTTGTATACGTAATTTTGTATGTTAAGCATGGTCATACTAATATTTTTGGCATAAATATGTGTTATGGATGATGAGAGGAGGGGGAAGTATGATCTATCAGACTGTCACCAGTGATTTGGTATCACACAGTGGGTTGGCCCCACATAATATAAAAAAAATTGTGACTAAGTCTCAGTGGTTTGGCACACCAGTGGTTTGGTACCACATATGTTATTTTCGTAACTTTGGTTACCAGTGGTTTGGTACCACATATAATATCTTTGTAACTTCGGTTACCAGTGGTTTGGCACCACCAGTGGTTTGGCACCACCAGTGGTTTGGTACCACAAGGGGTAGATTTGGGAGAGATGGATGGATACCTAGGTTGATGGGTTGCATAACATGCATATTTGTATTTGAATCTGTGTAAGGGCATATTTTCTTTTGGGAAGGGGACTTACACACTGAGTCTAGGTGACTCACCCCCTTCCGTTATGTTTTACAGATCAGGCTTAGATCGTGGATATGGAGCCGGAGTGGACTCAACGTGGCCATGCACAACATTTGGTTCATTACAAAGTTTTCTATTTGAACTGAGTTATTTCACTTGATTTTGGTTTTGAGTTATGTAATCAGGCCGCTAAAGTTTATTTTTGGGATGTTTTTATTTAATTGGTTCTTTAACTTTTGTTATGCATACTTAAACGTTATGAATTGGCTGTTTTCAAAATCTAACAAAAAGGAAAAACTTGTTTTCCAAAGTGGTCACCGACTAAGTTATAAATGCGAAAGAAACAATAAGGCAATCAAGTTTTTCTAAAACCAAGTATCAACGTGTTTTCCACATTGCAAAATACAATGACGTATCTTCAAAAAAAATTTTACAACAGCTTTCTCTTTAAACAAATCAAATCAGTTTTCAACCGTTTTATTTCCGTGGAATGTCAGATCCGGTTGTAGCATTTTGATCGGGTTTAGGGTGTTACATTTTGGTATCAGAGCCCGGTTCAAAAGATCAGTTGTGGGCTTAGGGCCCAAAGTATGTTTTAAAAGCTTGTGAAATGTTTATTTTTCTGGAAAGCATGGCACCTGAGTCTCCGGCGTCGATCCACCCAAGTAAGTACCTTAACTTTTGATGTGATATTTATATGTTGGGCTTTGTGGACTTTAGACGTAGCTAAGCATGTTAGTACTGATGGACCCTATGGCTAGCTTACACAACTTTTAAAATAACATAAGATTTAAGTCCAATCAAACAAACCTGTGAGTAAGTCGCCGAGTTAGGGTGTGGCAACCGCCATGCGCATGTCTAGGATTGGATTCAGGAAGAGCTTGGTATTTAAGCAGTCCCAGTGACTCACCTCCTCTTCACTCGAATCCTACCTGGTGCGTAGTGACTGTTCACCCTAACCATGAGGACTTGTTCACAGGCTAACTCCGATAATTAAAACCCGAAAGGGACCAGCCACACTGTTTTGTAAGAACCTTAGCTTTGAAATTACCAAATTACCCCTAGATTTGTGAAAACTACCTTAGATTTAGAAAATGACCAAAATACCCCTAGTTTGTAAAATTACCCATGGCGTACAAAATTACCGAAATACCCCGAGTTGCAAAATTACCAAATTACCCCTGCTTCACAAATTTACCAAAATACCCTTATTTTAAAAAATCACCCGAAACTTTATTTTGGAAAACTATGAAAATACCCCGTAGGTTAAAATTATGAAAATACCCATGGGTAGTGAAATGACAAAAATACCCCTGCTCATGGAATGTGGTATGTGGATGTTGTTTGTCTAATGAATGTACTTAGAACTAGGAGATAAGCTTGAAACTAAAACTTTAGATAGATTTTAATTCGAAAGAATCACTTTTAAAACTATCTGTCATAAAATTATTCATGGATAAACAGTGAACAGAGTTAATAATTCATAAAATTCTAACCAGATAAACGCGAATGAGAAGAATGAGTACAATAGGTCGTGGACGTCCACCGCATGGCCATGGTAGGGGTAGGATGGCCTTGTCAGAGCCAGCAGGGTCTGGCCATGGGTCCGAAAATGTGATGCCGGATCTACCAACGACAGAAGCTAAATTTTAGAATCAGACTTGGGGTAACGATGCAGTATCTCAAGCGGTACTACGGGTTTTAGAGAGTTGCCAAGACAGGCGCGGGTTCAGGAGCCCGAAAATCGATGGCTGAGCGACTCCGAGCTAATAGAGCAGAAGTATTTAGGGGAGTTTCTGGTGTGGCTCCCAACACGGTGAAATCTTGGTTGAAGGCAACAAAGCATATAATGGACGACTTAGACTTCTCGACTGAGGAGAAGTTGAAGGGGATAGTATCTATTCTTCGGGATGAGTCGTACCAGTGGTGGCTCACGGTCAGGGATGGTGCGATGGTGGTGATATCACACAGGATTATTTTAGGCGACCTATCAGAGAAAGTATGTGGGGACTGGTTATACTGATGCGCAACATAGGGCATTCCTAAATTTGGTGTAAGGGAATAAGTCGGTACCTGAGTACAAGGCTGAATTTTTGAGGTTGAGTAGGTATGCTTGGGGTATGGTGGCTACGGAATATGAGCGTTGTGATAGGTTCGAGGACGAGCTGATGGATGAGCTGCGGGTGTTGATTGCACCTCGTGAAAGGAAATTCTTGTTCTCGTGGAAAAGGCCAAAATAGTGAGGAGGTGAAGCGCATCGAGAAATGAGAATCGGGATAGGGCAAGGATAAAAGGAGTTTTGGGCGGTGTGGTGCAGGGAAAGTGCTCAAAAAAGGACTAGATTTTGGGCCGTCAAGGTCTGGGGGAAGTGCTCAAAAAAGGACTAGATTTGGTGGGCGGATCAAGTGCAAAGCCTACTGCTGCTCTCAGTGGCCACCTCAGTGTGCTCGATGTGGGAAGTCTCATTCGGGAGAATGTTGGGCTGGTAAGGAAAGGATGTGAGGCGTTTGTAGTTTATGTTTGTGCTTTGGAAGGTAAGGAACCGGATATAGGAAATGTTCGAACAGTGAATGAGCTTATCGATGTCTTTCTAGAAGAGCTTCCTATAGGATGGCGCCAAAAAAATTGGCGGAGTTGAAAGCACAGATTCAGGAGTTGCTGGATCGGGGTTTTATCCGGCCAAGTGTTTCACCATGGGGAGCGCCTGTGCTTTTTGTTAGGAAAAAGAATGGGTCAATGCGAATGTGTAAAGATTACCGTCAATTGAATAAATTGATGATTAAGAACAAGTATCCATTGCCTAGGAAAGATGACTTGTTTGACCAGCTTAAGGGAGCATCGGTCTTTTCCAAGATAGATTTGAGGTCGGGGTATCACCAACTTAAGGTAAAGGAGGCGGATAACCATAAGATGACGTTTCGTACTCGATACGAGCACTATGAATTTTTGGTAATGTCGTTCGGGTTGACGAACGCACCAGTAACATTTATGGATATGATGAACCGTGTGTTTCAGCCGTATTTGGATCGGATCATCATAGTATTTATAGATGATATTTTGGTGCACTCAAAATCGGAGGAGGAGCATGACGCGCATTTGTGAGTGGTGTTGTAGATTATTAGGGAGAAGCAATTATACACCAAGTTTAGTAAGTGCGAGTTCTGGTTGAAGGAAGTTACCTTTTTGGGTCACGTGGTGTCAGTTGAGGGGATTGGAGTGGACCCTCGGAAGATTGAGGCAGTTTTGGATTGGAAGCCACCGAAGTTTGTGGCAAAAATTTAGAGTTTTCTAGGTTTAGCAGGGTATTACCGAAGATTTGTAGAAGGGTTTTCTTTGATTGCAGCACCATTGACCAAGTTGTTGAGGAAAGGGGTTCCATTTGTGTGGTCGGATAAGCAACAGGGAAGTTTTGAGAAATTGAAAAGGATTTTGACGGAAGATCCGGTGTTAATTCAATCGAAAGTCGGGAAGGAGTTTACGATTTATTGTGATGCATCCCATACAGGATTGGGATGTGTGCTGATGGAAGAGGGGAAAGTAGTAGCGTATGCTTCTCGGCAGTTAAGACCTCACGAAGTAAACTACCCGACGCATGATCTAGAGTTGGCTGCAGTGGTTTTTGCCATAAAAATTTGGCGACATTACTTGTATGGAGAAAGGTCTATGTGTATACTGACCACAAGAGTTTGAAGTACCTTCTTTCGTAGAAGGAGTTAAATTTGAGGCAGAGAAGGTGGATTGAGCTGTTAAAGGATTACGACTGCTCGATTGAGTATCACCCGAGAAAGGCTAATGTGGTAGCGGACGCCCTGAGTCGTAAGATAGTGGCAGAGTTAAGAGCCATGTTTGCTCACCTTAGTCTGTACGATGATGGAAGCATGTTAGCAGAATTGCAAGTGAAGCCAACATAGATTAATGAGGTTAAGGAGAAACAGTTGGTGGATGGAGTTTTGGACACACGAAGGTTACAAGTGCAGAATGATGGATTAGAGGGGTATAGTTTGAGCAGCGATGGAGTGTTATGTTTTGGGGAAAAGTGTGTATGCCTAAGGATGTGGAGTTAAGGCAGAAGATTTTATAGGAGGCACATAGCAGTCCATATGCTATGCATCCGGGAGGTAGTAAGATGTACTAGGATTTACGGGAGCAGTTTTGGTGGCCGAGCCTTCAGCGGGAGGTAACGGAGTTTGTAGGTAAGTGTCTGATATGTCAGCAAGTCAAGGCTGAACATCATTTGCCATCAGGTCTGTTGCAACTGATTAAGATTCCACAATAGAAGTGGGAAAAGATTACAATGGATTTTGTGAGTGGGCTACCCCTTATTCCTACCAAGAATGATTCAATTTGGGTGATTGTGGACCGTCTGACGAATTCTTCTCATTTCGTACCTGTTCATATGGATTATTCTCTTTAGAAGTTAGCAAGACTATATGTAGCGGAGATTGTGAGGCTGCACGGGGTGCCAGTGTCGATTATTTCTAACAGAGACCCTAGATTTATGTCAAGGTTCTGGAAGGCTTTGCACCAGGCACTAGGCACAAGATTGGATTTCAGTACAGCGTTTCATCCCCAGTTAGATGGACAATCGAAGAGGGTGATTCAAGTTTTGGAGGACATACTAAGGGGTTGTGTCTTGGATTTCAAAGTCAGTTGGGAAGAATTCTTACCGTTGGCAAAATTTACGTATAATAATAGTTATCAGGCAAGTATTCAGATGGCACCGTACGAAGCGCTATATGGTCGAAAGTGTCGTACCCCTACATGTTGGACGGAGTTGGGGGAGTGGCAGTTGTTTGGTCCGGAGTTGGTTGCTGAGACAGAAGATAAGGTGAAAGTGATTCGAGCTCCGTTGAAAGAAGCGGCAGACAGGCAAAAGTCTTACACCGATCTTAAACGAAAGGATATAGAGTTTGCGGAAGGTGACAAGGTTTTCTTGAAGGTGTCACCGTGGAAGAAGGTTCTAAGGTTCGGTAGGAAAGGCAAGTTGAGCCCTAGGTTTATCGGGCTTTTCAGGTGTTGAAGCAAGTAGGACCAGTGGCTTATCGGCTTGAGTTGCCACAAAAATTGAGTCAAATTCACGATGTGTTTCATGTTTCTATGCTTAGATGCTATCACTCAGATCCGTCACATGTTGTGTTAGTAGGGGAGATAGAGGTGAATCCAGACTTATCTTTTGAGGAAGAACCAGTGCAGATCCTAGATCGGGATGTTAAGGTTCTACGTAGAAAATCAGTTCCTTTGGTGAAGGTGTTATGGCAGAACCATGGATCAGATGAAGCAACATGGGAGCCGGAGGATATTATGTGATAGCAATACCCTCAACTCTTTTGACTAGGTAAATTTTGAGGCCAAAATTTATTTTAAGGGGTAGAACTGTAATGTCCTGATTTTATGGGTCTGTGCATTTGATACGTTGCATGGGTAAGTTAGTGGGTTAAAGGCTTTGAAGTGTGTATTAGGCTCGGGTTTGAGTTTTAAAACCTGGGTTAGGTGACTGATAAATAGTGTTAGTAGTAATTAAATTAAAATTATTATGTTTAGTGGCCAGTTGGGCTAGTAGCCCAAAAATTGGAGGTGATTTAAATGGGCACAGGGGTGGCGTCACAAGGGAAGGAGTTTGGGCCTTGTGTGGCCACTTGGGGCCCAAGTGGATCGGTCAAATTTCGGCACTGAGAAGGGAAGGAGGTGGACGACACATTTTCTTTAATTTAGGAGCTTTATTTCTTTTTAATTAAGTGATAAAAGATGATAAAGGAAAGGAGAGAGTTTGTTTGAAGGTGGTCTCTTCTATAGGTGAGATAACCATTGGATTATCATGCAGGATAAGGGCTATCATGTGGGGGGGAGTTGGCCAAAATTCCAACTATGTGTGGGTGCTTGTGTATCACTAAATTTAGTAGCTAGTTATCATTTTTTTCATTTTTATTTTTCTTTCTTTTCTCACCTATACTCTGAGCAAGTCGAAAATTCTCTTCCCCTTTGTGCCTCTGCCCTTTTGTTAAAACCGAAACTCCCTAGCATTCTTATCCTCTTCAATGTATCCCCAAAGGCCGAATCTCATTTTACTCATATTCCTTCCTCCATAGCTGAATCATCAAGGTGGTTTCTCTGTTTCCCAAAGGTGCATCGTAAGCGGAATACTCCACTGTAATCTAGTGAGTTTGGGATTTCTCTTCTCTGCGATTTCTTTATTCTATCAAGTTCTAATCCAAATCACTTGTTCTAAGGCTTGTCGATTTCCCCTCTCTTTCCATAGAAGCCGAATCCTGCCTTGTTATAGTCAAAAGTGCCATTTGTGGAAAGCCGAAGGCAGGTGGTTGATGGTAGGTTTGGTCGAATGGCCTTTCTTGTTCATTTGTGGTTGGCCGAATGGGTTATGGTACTCATTTGATTGCGTTTAAGGGTTTGGTTTAATAAATGGGTGTTGGCCAAATGTAGGTTGGTGGTGACATTTTCATAAAGACTTTTGAGATCTGAAAGCTAGGTAAGGGTTTCATTTAAACACTATGTTTATTTATTAGATCTCATCGGTTTGATTGGTTTAGTGACCAATGGTTATTATGGACTCGTATAGCAGTCAAGTAGTAGGAGGTGTTGGATCTGTAAACCCAATGCAAAATACAAAAAGCCATCTGTGTCAGAAGTGCACGATTGGCCATCCGGGTGTGGACCAACATCGAAGTTAGATCGTAGGCCAATCGTGGTAGTCTCGAGTGACAGTAGCATCGAAGCAGTAAAAGCGTTAGTACGAAAACTAGGTGTGTAACTCTTACATACTTTCTATGCTAAATATGTTATATGTTGTGTGTTGTTAAAAGCCAGAGTGACGGCAATGGTTACTAAAATACCCATGTGGGTAAAAGCGAGGATGTCGGGTAAGTTGTTATTATTTCTCGCGGTAATTGTGATATATGAAAGCATGTTATTTTGTATACGTAATTTTGTATGTTAAGCATGATCATACTAATATTGTTGGCATAAATATGTGTTATGGGTGATGAGTGGAGGGAAGTATGATCTATCGATGTCACCGGTGATTTGCTATCACACGATTGGGTTGGTTGAGATATTATAAAAAATTGTGACTAAGTCTCGGTGGTTTGGCACCACCGGTGGTTTGGTACCATATATGTTATTTTCCTAACTTCGGTTACCAGTGGTTTGGTACCACATATAATATCTTTGTAACTTTGGTTACCAGTGGTTTGGCACCACCAGTGGTTTGGTACCACAAAGGGTAGATTTGGGAGACATGGATGGATACCTAGGTTGATGGGTTGCATGACATGCATATTTGTATTTGAATCTGTGTAAAGGTATATTTTCTTTTGGGAGAGAGACTTACAAACCGAGTCTAGGCAACTCACCCCCTTCCATTATATTTTGTAGATCAGGCTTAGATCGTGGATATGGAGCCAGAGTGGACTCAAGATGGCCATGCACAGCATTTGGTTCATTACAAAGTTTTCTATTTGAACTTAGTTATTTCACTTGATATTGGTTTTCAGTTATGTAATAAGGCCGCTGAAGTTTATTTTTGGGATGTTTTTATTTAATTGGTTCTTTAACTTTTGTTATGCATACTTAAACATTATGAATTGGCTGTTTTCAAAATCTAACAAAAAGGAAAAACTCGTTTTCCAAAGTGGTCACCGACTAAGTTATAAATGTGAAAGAAACAATAAGGCAATCAAGTTTTTCTAAAACCAAGTATCAACGTGTTTTCCAAATTGCAAAATACAACGATGTATCTTCAAAAAAAATTACAACAGCTTTCTCTTTAAACAAATCAAGTCAGTTTTCAACCGTTTTATTGCCGTGGCACATCAGATCCGGTTGTAGCATTTTGACCAGGTTTGGGGTGTTACAATACTACCACAAAAGGGGGCATTTTTCTTTCATTTTATTCCTTTTCTTCCTTGGCCAATTGTACACCAATCTCAAAACTTCTTCTTTGTTTATTCTCCATCTTTGAAAATCGGAACACAAACATCTTATCTCTTATTTCTTTTTCTTCTTTACTTTTTACAAAAAAACTCTCAAACATCTCTCTCTCCCTAATTCTTCACCATGGCCTAATGTTATTGATCATCATCCTCTCCAATATTTTCATTATAGTCGAATCTTCCATCTTTCATTTAACTCTCTTTTTCATTCGAGTGGTCACATTTGAACAATTGGTAAGAACCCTCTTTAATTCTTTTTTTTCTTTTCTTTTGCCAAATCAACATATTGGCTTGGGAGGGTCTTTTTGACTGAAAATATCATCATCTATCTCTCTCTTAGACAATTTTTTTTGTCTTTATAGCGAAATAGAGAAAGGCCGAATTACCATTTCCTTGAAGTTATCTCGTAATCACAAGAATTCGGATCAAAACCTTCAAGGTAAGAGTTATTCACGGTTTTCATGATCATCCTTTATTTATTAAGATGATTAACAGCATGGAAAGGAGTAACCGATTCTTATATATAAGGATTTATTCGTGGAACACTCGAAACTTTGTGGTAAGCTGATCTCTACCTTTTCAATAAGTCCATACTTTATTATATTATTGGTTTACTAAAAATCTAACGAATGGAGGCTCGTAGTAACGTTTTGAAAGGGGAATCTAGTGGAGATCTCAAAAGGAGTGGATTGACGATTCCAATTCCTAAATTCAAACGAAGGGTTGTTTCGGTGATCCGAGACTTTCCACCGGGTTGTGGACCCTCCTCTGGTGAAAATCAATTATTCGAGGTTATTCATATTTCTGAGCCATTAACTGTTAAGGGTTTTCCAACGGGTTGTGGACCACTAACCGGGGAAAATCAACAAATTGTAGTTATTCGCGATTCCGAGGGTAAACCTTAGATCGTTTGTTTAGAGTAGCTTCATTGGATCCGTTTATTTTTCTAATCGAGCGTTAAACATATTTTTAGGTGTCAGCGATCAGGACAGCGTAGTGCTTACCGTAATCAAGTGTGTAATCTCACACCGTACTTCATGGGTTAGATAACTATATCGTATCAATCGCTTGATTAAATCACAAGTTAGTGAAATTAGGTAAAATGGCATATTTATCACTCTAGTGGTAAAGACTTTGAAATCGGTATTAAGATTATGAAAATTATGAAATTGCCCTCAAGGGGCCAAATTGATATAAATGACTATATGGGCCAAATGTGATATTTTATATATGGGCCAAATGTGATATTTGATATATGGGCCAAATGTGATATTTGATGTATGGGTCAAATGTGATATTTGATATATGGGCCAAATGTGATATTTGATATATGGGCCAAATGTGATATTTGCTTTATGGGCCTAAATATGATATGAGCCAGATTGTGAAAATTTTTATAATGGGCCGTATGTTTGTAATAATTATATGAATGGATTGTTGTAAATGAATATGCATATTTTATACATGATTTGCATGGGTTGGGATATTTGACGAAGAGAAGTTCTGGTAGCTTTGCTACAAAATTTATATGGCTTAATGCCCAGTTTGATATATGGCTTAATGCCCGTTTGATATATGGCTTAATGCCCGATTTGGTGTGTTGGCGGGGTGGGTGACTAAAGCTCCCCAGTGTGTGTTGGTTGAATGCGGGTGGTGTGTAGTGGATGGAAAACTAGGTTTGGTTGGGAAATTGCATAACACATGCATGTTATATATGATATTATGTTATGATTGTAAATGGGCTTTGGCCCAATAAATGCTTAATTGAATTTTTGGCCCAGTGACAATGGTAAGTGGGTTACACACTGAGTTCTAAGTAACTCACCCCGTTTTCTTTGCCTTTCTCAGGTAATGACCAGTGATGGAGGCTTGGGTCGTGGACGACCCAGTAGAGGCTATACTACGGATAATGGGTTATTTATATACCAGATTTCTTTTTAAAGCACTTTTTATTATTTTTACTATTTAAGTTAAGTTGTAATAAGGCCTCGGGTTAATTTTTATGGATGTTTTACATGTGGATGGATTTTATAATACGCTTTAAATATTTAAGTGGGATTTCTTTTCTAAAAATAGAAATAAATGTTTTTCTTAAATGAGCGTCTGAAGAGGATTTCATTCTTAAATATTTTTAACTCGAAATTTTTACGTAGCAATATTTTAAATTTTTTGTTTCAAATTACTTTCGAACTCTTTAAATTTTTTTGAATTATTAAATCCAATTTTTCTAAGTTTCAACTTATATGTCTCAAATTATTAGATTTAGTAATCAACCTTAGTTTTTAATAACTCCATGTCAAAATGTTTCTTTTTTTTTTTTGAAAATCTAATTTCTTTAAAAGACTAGATGTATGTTCACTTTATGTGACATGTCAAATCTGGTCTTAACGCATAAACCGGGTTTGGGGTGTTATATTTTATGGTATCAGAGCCCGATTCAAAATTTGGTGTGGTTTGGGTTCAAAAACATTTATGGTACAAAAATGTTTTGAATTATAGAACTTATGTTTTTAAAGGTAGTATGGCACCACGAGTATCCGGCACCAAGTCAAGTAAGTGTATGTGAATTGAATAGTTCTTATTATTGTGAAATGACTATAGGAACACTCTAGAACTTTTAGTTTTAGGTGTTGAAACTATAGAGATTGAGGCAATACAACTCTAGGCGCATTCTGAAAACAACTCTATCTCTTATATCTCATAAAATATCATTAATAAACTCTGAAAAAGTATACTGATTCATAAAACTTGTAATCAGATTAAATCGAAATACTCAAAATGAGTGCTAGAGGACGTGGACGTGGTAGACATGGCCGTGGTAGACGCCGAGGTGCTAGGGTTGCATCTGAAGCGTTGGGACATATTCTTGAAATGGACGCATCTGCATCACCCAGGACTAAGACTGGATTACATGACCATACGAGAGAGGACATTGCCTTGACCCAAGCAGTGTTACGAGTCCTAGAAAGGGTTGTTGGGGCTAGAACTAAGCCAGCAACTCGTGGATCAATATCAAAATGACTTAAATCAAGTGGTGCTGAGGTTTTTAGGGGTGTCTCGGGTGTAGCTCCAAATGTAGCGGAGTATTGGCTCGAGGCAGTGGAACGGATCATGGATGATTTGGAGTGCACCACCGAATAGAAACTAAGAGGAGCTGTGTCCTTGTTGAGGGACGAGGCGTATCAATGGTGGCTTACTGTTCGAGAAGGCACTCAGGCTGAACATGTTATGTGGGATTTTTTCAAAACTGCATTCCAAGGAAAGTATGTCGGGGCAAGTTATGTGGATGCCCAGAGGAAGAAATTCATGAATCTAGTCCAAGGACATAAGACGGTGGTGGCTTACGAGGCAGAATTTCTACGCTTGAGCTGTTATGCTCGGACAATAGTGCCAACTAATCATGAGCGCTGTGTACGTTTTGAGGATGGGTTGAATGATGAGTTACGGGTGCTGATAGCCCCACAACAAGAAAGGACTTTTGCTAAGCTTGTGGAGAAAGCCAAAATAGCTGAAGAGGCTAAGAACTCAAAATGTCAGAACCGAGATAGAAGCAGAGGCAAGAGGGACCTTAAGTACTCGAGTTTCGCTAAAAGGTTTCAGAAGAGGCCCAGGAATGATGAGCCAGCTCAAGCTAGAGCACTTCCGGCTACCAATCAGATTCAACCATGTGCTAACTATAGGAGACGTCATCTAGGTGAATGCTGGAAAAGAACCGATGGATGTTTCAAATGTGGTTCTAAGGATCATCAGCTTAAGAATTGTCCTTGACGGACTGCTCGACTCAAAAAGCTTGTAACCCTGATACACAACCACCGAGAAGCCGTGGGCCAGGTCGAGGTGGTAATGGCGATGGTCGTGGTCAAGGTGCACCAGGCAAAGGTAATGGCTTCAGGGGTAACGTGGAGGCGAGGTAGTCGGGGTTAGTTTATGCGGTCAAACGCCGTGAGGATGGTGATGCACCTAATGTGATAACTGGTACATTCTTCATCTTTGATGTACTTGTTATTGCTTTGATAGATATCATATCTACCCATTCGTATGTTCCTAGCGCTATATCTGGAAACCTGAACATTAGATCTGAGATTACTGATAAAAAGTTGATGGTAATAAGTCCTTTAGGACAGTCTGTGATAGTGGATAAATTGTTTAGAGACGTGCCTTTGAAAATTCAATGAGAAATATTTTTGGTGAATCTGATGGAACTGCTTTTTGGTGAGTTCAACCTTATTTTGGGCATTGACTGGTTGGTGAAGCACCGTGCGCACTTGGATTGTACTGCAAAGCGTATGTCGATAAGGACTTTAGAAAATAAGGAAGTGGTGATGATGGGCGAATGGAGAAACTATTTAGCAAATGTGATATCTGCTTTAAAAGCAGAAAAGTTTGTGCGAAAAGGGTATGGAGCATTCCTAGCCTTCATTTCTACTTTGGATGTCAAGGAATTATCGGTGGAAGGTGTTAGAATGGTGAAAGAATTTTTGAATGTTTTTCCCGAGGAACTTCCGGGTTTAGCTCTAGATGGGGAAGTAGAGTTTGGCATTGAGCTTTTGCCCAGAATGGCTCCGATGTCTATTGCTCCTTATAGAATGCCGCCAAAGGAGCTAGCGGAGCTTGAGGCTCAAATTCAAGAGTTGTTGGATCGGGGATTCATTCGACCGAGTGTGTCTCCGTGGGGAGCACCAGTTTTGTTCATCAAGAAGAAGGATGGGTCGATGCGTATGTGCATTGATTATAGGCAGTTGAATAAATTGACGATCAAGAATAGGTATCCATTACCGAGAATTGATGACCTGTTTGATCAGTTGAGAGGAGATTCAGTTTTCTCCAAGATAGATTTGAGATCAGGTTATCATCAACTCAAGGTCAAGGAGGCGGATATTCATAAGACAACATTACAAACTCGTTATGGACATTATGATTTTTTGGTGATGTCGTTTGGGTTGACCAATGCACCAGCTGCATTTATAGACATGATGAACTGAGTCTTTCAACCCTACTTAGATCGGTTTGTGGTGGTGTTCATAGATGATATCTTAGTATACTCAAGGAATAAAGAAGGCATGACTCACATCTGCGCATAGTATTACAAATACTGCGAAAAAAGTAACTTTGTGCCAAATTCAATAAGTGTGAATTTTGGCTGAAGGAAGTGACTTTCTTAGGACATGTTGTGTCGGCCGAGGGAATCAGAGTTGATCCTTGGAAGGTAGAGGTTGTGTTAGATTGGAGACCACCGAAGTTAGTGACTGAGATTCAGAGTTTCTTAGGGTTGGCTAGTCACTATAGACATTTTGTTGAGGGGTTTTTGTTGATTGTAGCACCTCTAACTAAACTGTTGCGTAAGGGAGTACCATTTGTGTGGTCAGATTAGCAGCAAGAAAGTTTTGAGAAATTGAAGAAGATTTTGACGGAAGCGCTTGTATTGATTCAACCTAAGGCTGGAAAAGAGATCATTGTTTACTGTGATGCGTCACACACGGGCTTGGGATGTGTGTTGATGCAAGGTGGTAAAGTAATGGCTTATGCATCTCGTCAGTTAAGGCCACACAAAGTCAATTATCCTACTCATGATTTGGAGTTGGCTGCAGTGGTTTTTACTTTGAAGATTTCGAGGCACTACCTGTACGGTAAGAAGTCGATCATTTATACTGATCATAAAAGTCTGAAGTACCTCCTTACCCAAAAGGAGTTGAACATAAGACAACGAGAGATGGATAGAGCTATTGAAGGATTATGACTTCTCAATCGAGTATCATCCTAGAAAGGCTAACGTGGTGGCAGTCGCGTTGAGTGATAAGGTGATATCAGAGTTGAGAGCAATGTTTGCCCATCTTAGTTTGTATGAAGATGGTAGTTTGCTAGCAGAACTTCAGGTGAAGCCTATGTGGTTAGAACAGATCAAGGAGAAGCAGTTATCAGATGAAAAGTTGGGTCCCTTACTTCAGCAAGTTGAAAGTGGTGTAATAGGGGATTTTGGACTTAATAAGGATGGAGTACTGTGTTTTCGGGAAGAACTTGTATGCCCAAGGATTCAGACTTGAGACTAATGATTCTGCGAGAGGCACATAGTAGCCCCTATACTATGCACCCTGGAGGAAATAAGATGTATCGAGATCTCCGTGAATAGTATTGGTGGCCAAGGTTGAAGCGAGAGGTTATTGATTATGTGAGTAAATGCTTGACTTGTCAACAAGTGAAGGCAGAACATCAATTGCCGTCAGGTTTGCTTTAACCAGTGAAGATTCCATTATGGAAATAGGAACAGATAACGATGGACTTTGTTAGTGGGTTACCCCTATCGCCTACTAAGAAAGATTCCGTCTGGATAATAGTGGATCGATTGACGAAGACTGCCCATTTCCTACTTGTTCAAACGGATTACTCATTGCAGAAGTTGGCCAAGATGTATGTAGCAAAAATCGTGAGGTTACATGGGGTACCAGTGTCTATTATTTCAGACAGGGACCCTAAGTTTACATCGCGATTTTGGAAAGCTTTGCATGAAGCTTTGGGAACAAAGTTAAACTTCAGCACAGTTTTTCATTCTTAGTTAGATGGTCTGTCGGAAGGAGTAATCCAGATTTTGGAAGACATGTTAAGGGGCTATGTGATCGACTTCAGAGGTAGTTGGGAGGATTTTCTACCATTGGCGGAGTTTGTGTAAAACAACAGTTATCAATCCAGTATCCAAATGGCACCTTATGAAGCATTATATGGTCCATTATATGGTCGTAGGTGTCGTACTCTACTTGTTGTACTGAATTGGGGGAACTGTAGTTATTGGGTCCTGAATTGATATCAGAGACGGAAGAAAAAGTAAAGGTGATTCGAGCACGGTTAAAGGAAGCTTTGGATAGACAAAAGTCGTATGCGGATCTGAAGCGTAAGGACATTGACTTTGCGGTGGGAGATAATGTTTTTAAAGGTCTCACCTTGGAAGAAAATCTTCAGATTTGGAAGGAAGGGCAAGTTGAGCCCTAGGTTCATTGGACCATATCATGTGTTGAAACGTGTTGGGCCAGGAGCTTATCAACTTGAGTTACCTCCGGAGTTGAGTCAGATTCATAGTGTTTTCCATGTCTCTATGTTGAGGCGTTATTGATAAGATCCATCTCACATTGTACCAGTAGAGGAAGTTGAGTTAAGGCCTGACTTGTCGTTTGAGGAAGAACTAGTGAAAATTTTAGATCGAGATGTTAAAGCCGAGAAAGAAGTCGATCTGATTAGTAAAGGTCCTCTGGCGTAATCACGGAGTGGAGGAAGCTACGTGGGAGCTCGAGGACACGATCTTGCGACAATATCCTCACCTTTTTAATCGGTAAATTTCGAGGACGAAATTTTCTTTAAGGGGGTAGAATTGTAACATCCTAAAATTTGAGTTTTTATATGTAGCATTATTTTGGTGCTTAGCTAGTTAAATTATCCAATGTGTGTATTTATATAGTCCTGAGAAGGCTCGGGATTTATTTTGGATTTGGAAAAAATTTTGGTAATTAGTACTTTAATGAATTAGAACAAGTGACCTTAAATCTTAAGGTAATTGAGTGGTGAAAGTTAGCATAAGTTGAGCTATTGGTTAAGAGGATATGCGCCACATGTATTGTCTTGAGGGGAGAGGTTCAAATCTCTTGGTATGCATTTTTGTGACTTAAATTTTTGCACTCTCCTATCAAGTGTCGGCCAAGCTATATTTTTGGTATGTTGGACTTTTAATTTTTATGGTAAGGTGGCTAAATGGATTAAGGAAACATTGAAGTTGAGGAAAGGAATCAATAGGATAAGGCAAGTAAGGGAACAAATGGCTTAATTCGTGGATTGTGCTATGGAAAGAAAGGTTGGCAAAAGTTGATCCATGATGGCTATGAACTTGGTCCGTTTTTGGAGCTAGAGGGGTTGGCCGAATATTGAAAGGGATTAGGAGATAGTTGGTAGAATTCTTTTGCAAATTGTGCACAATTTTCTTTTCTCTCCAAGATCTCTCTCCTTAGCCGAATGTGTCATAAGCAATAGGTAAAATTTTGCTTTGGTTTTGGTTATTATTTTTGACCAAATTGGTATTATTTTCTTTTCCTCTCAAGCCCTTTTCCTCTTTATGTCGAAACTATACTACCATAGAAGGGGACATTTTTCTTTCATTTTATTCTTTTTCTTTCTTGGCCGATTGTACACCAATCTCAAAACTTCTTCTTTGTTCATTCTCCATCTTTGAAAACCGAAACACAAACATCTTATCTCCTATTTCCTTTTCTTCTTTACTTTTTACAAAAAACTCTCAAACATCTCTCTCTCCCTAATTCTTCACCATGGCCGAATGTTATTGATCATCATCCTCTCCAATATTTTCATTATAGTCGAATCTTCTATCTTCCATTTAACTCTCTTTTTCATTCGAGTGGTCACCTTTGAACAATCGGTAAGAACCCTCTTCAATTCTTTGTTTTTTTTTTCTTTTGCCGAATTAACATATTGGCTTGGGAGGGTCTTTTTGACCGAAAATATCATCATATATCTCTATCTTAGACAAATCTTTTTCGTCTTTATAGTGAAATAGAGAAAGGCCGAATTACCATTTCCTCGAAGTTATCTTGTAATCACTAGAATTCGGATCAAAACCTTCAAGGTAAGAGTTCTTCACGGTTTTCACGATCATCCTTTATTTATTAAGATGATTAACCGTATGGAAAGGAGTAATCGATTCTTATATATAGGGATTTATTCGTGGACCACTCGAAACTTTGTGGTAAGCCGATATCTACCTTTTCGATAAGTCCATACTTTATTATATTATCGTTTTACTAGAAATCTAACGAATGGAGGCTCGTAGTAACGTTTTGAAAGGGGAATCTAGTGGAGAACTTAAAAGGAGTGGATTGAGTATTCCAATTCCTAAATTCAAATGAAGGGCTGTTTTGGCGATCCGAGACTTTCCACCGGGTTATGGACCCTCCTTTGGTGAAAATCAATTATTCGAGGTTATTCGCAGTTTTGAGCCATTAGCAGTTCGGGGTTTTCCAATGGGTTGTGGACCGTTAAGCGGGAAAATTGACAAATTGTAGTTATTCAAGATTTGGAGGGTAAACCTTAGATCGTTTGTTTAGAGTAGCTTTATTGGATCGCGTTTATTTTTCTAATCGAGCATTAAACATATTTTTAGGTGTCAGCGATCAGGAGAGCGTAGTGCTTACCGTAATCAGGTGTGTAATCTCACACCGTACTTCATGGGTTAGATAACTATATCGTATCAATCGCTTGATTAAATCACAAGTTAGTGAAATCAGGTAAAATGGAAAATTTATCACTTTAGTGGTAAAGGCTTTGAAATCGGTATTAAGACTGTGAAAATTACGAAATTGCCCTCAAGGGGCCAAATCGATATAAATGACTATATGGGCCAAATGTGATATTTGATATATGGGCCAAATGTGATATTTGATATATGGGCCAAATGTGGTATTTGATGTATGGGCCAAATGTGATATTTGATATATGGGCCAAATGTGATATTTGATAAATGGGCCAAATGTGATATTTGCTATATGGGCCTAAATACGATATGGGCCAGATTGTGAAAATTTTTATAACGAGCCGTATGTTTGTAATAATTATATGAATGGATTATTGTAAATGAATATGCATATTTGTGCATAGGTTGGGATATTTGACGAAGAGAAGTTCTGGTAGCTTTGCTACAAAATTTATATGGCTTAATGCCCAGTTTGATATATGGCTTAATGCCCAGTTTTATATATGGCTTAATGCCTAGTTTGATATATGGCTTAATGCCCAGTTTGGTGTGTTGGCGGGGTGGGTGACTAAAGCTCCCTAGAGGTGTGTTGGTTGGTACGGGTGGTGTGTAGCGGATGGAAAACTAGGTTTGGTTGGGAAATTGCATAACACATGCATGTTATATATGATATTATGTTATGATTGTAAATGGGCTTTGACCCAATAAATGCTTAATTGAATTTTTGGCCCAGTGATAATGGTAAGTGGGTTACACACTGAGTTCTAAGTAACTCACCCCGTTTTCTTTACCTTTCTCAAGTAATGACCAGTAATGGAGGCTTGGGCCGTGGACGACCCAGTGGAGGCCATACTACGAATAATGGGTTATTTATATGCCGGATTTCTTTTTAAAGCACTTTTTATTATTTTTACTATTTAAGTTATGTAGTAATAAGGCCTATGGTTAATTTTTATGGATGTTTTACTTGTGGATGGATTTTATAATACGCTTTAAATATTTAAGTGGGATTTCTTTTCTAAAAATAGAAATAAATATTTTTCTTAAATGAACGTACAAAGAGAATTTCATTCTTAAATATTTTAACTCAAAAATTTTTACGTAACAATATTTAAATTTTTTGTTTTCAAATTACTTTCGAACTCTTTAAATTTTTCTCGAATTATTAAATTCAATTTTCTAAGTTTCAACTTATATGTCTCAAATTATTAGATTTAGTAATCAACCTCAGTTTTTAATAACTCCATGTCAAAATGTTTTTTTTTTTTTGAAAATCTGATTTCTTTAAAAGACTAAATGTATGTTCACTTTGTGTGACATGTCAAATCTGGTCTTAACGCATAGACCGGGTTTGGGGTGTTACAATTTTAGTTTAGATTAAGACATTAATATGCTTGAGTAAAAAAAATCTAGCTCTTAAAACCTCGTATGACTATCCCTGCAACACCCCTCACCCGTCTTCAACGCCAGAATAGGGTTAAGGAGCATTACCTAACTCACAACTCATTTTTACATACTATTAGCATACATTTCAACAATTCAAACATTTGCCAATCAACCTCAATCAATATGTCCCTAATACGAGCCTACGAGGCCCTATTCATGCATTGAAAATGGTTCGGGACTAAACAGATAACCTTTAAAATAATTTGAGCACTGAGAAAATTTTTCTCCAAAATAGGGGACACACGCCCGTGTGACCAGGCTGTGTGTCTCACATGGCCACCAGACACGCCCGTGTCACAGGCTGTGTGGACATTTGAAATGGGATCACATGGCTATGTCCCAGCCCATGTCCTACCCCGTGTCCAAACAAGTGATCTTACTGACTTAGTTCACACAGCCAACCACACGCCCGCGTGTCTAGCTCGTGTGCCCTTCGAAGTGGCCACACACGCCTGTGTTCCAGGCCGTGCCAAACCTATAGGATTTATTGACTTATGCAAAATGACCAAGTCACATGCCCGTGTGATAGGCCATGTGCAAATTAGGGGGTATACTGACTTGTGCCACACGGCTAATCACACGCCCATGTGTGAGACCGTGTGGAGCATACTGACTTCATGTCAATTTCAACACCAGAGGACACACGGCTGTGTAACATGACCATGTGTCTCACACAGTGAGACACACGCCTGTGTCTCTACCTGTGTGGACAAAAATAGGCTATTTACCAAGCCAATTTGCCTCCCAAATTTAGGTACAACTATATCACCCATATGGCACAAAACATAACATCAATGGACCTATAATTCAATTCTAATTCAAGCATAATTTATGCGATTTCTATCACCAATCAATACAAAACATACATACCACATATTGTCATCCAAATTAATACCAATCATTGTCTTCTCAAAACATCACAATAACCATTAACAATAGGCATTATTTGGCCTACTTTCACAAGCATACCAATATCCACAAATCATCAATCATCACACAACCATCAACCAATTCAATTCACAAGACATAATCATACTTATAATACCATATTATTGCCTATTCAAATTATACCTTTTTCAAATTTCCAAAACATTCATATATATCATTTCTGTTAAGAATCTCTTAGCCTAAAACCACAAGCACAATTGTAATAGCTCTTTTTTAGTAAAATCAGAATAGTGGTTTCAGACCCACAAATATGAGGTCAAAATATTTATTTTGTTATTATTTTAATATTTACAGTACGAGTGAATGTTGGTGTGAAAATTTGTTAAGAAATTTTATCATTTGATTGGTCAATTTGATAAAAAGAACTAAATCGCGTAAAGTGTAAAATGCATGTTCTATTAGCTAAAGGTTTCAAATAGCTATAGAACCTTA
Organism: Gossypium rotundifolium; assembly: GCA_025506655.1. NCBI lineage: Eukaryota > Viridiplantae > Streptophyta > Magnoliopsida > Malvales > Malvaceae > Gossypium > Gossypium rotundifolium. The sequence continues at coordinate 162,695,339 of CP106729.1, read as the reverse complement.
AATTTTAGGTCCTTATGTTGTAAATAGACCATTAATATGATAGTGGATGATATTGGATTGGTAAATTTGAAATACTTAATGTTCATTAAGGTTATTTTTGGTATTGGTAAATAAAAATTAATTAATTAAAACAAATGCCATTAATTTCATTCATCTTCTTCCAAAAACATTAAGAGCTATTTTTATAAGGAGAAAGGAAGCTAGGGTTTGGCCAAGACATTTATGCTCAATTAGTTATGGTTTTTGTCCCATTTTTAATGATTTCTATGTTTTTGAGACCGTTGTAGCTAGTACTAGCTAGCCTAGGGACTATTTTGCAAAACTATTAAAGATTTTGAATGTTGCCATTGATGAATAAGTATGTATTTTTAAGTTTCTTGATAGATTATGAATGTTGGTTGTGAGATATATAAGTATTGTTAAGTGATTTTTAGAGAAAATGCAAAATAGAAATTAAATTGAGAAATGTGTAAAGTTAGTAGTTAAAATGTGAAATAAATGAAAAATATGAGCCACTAGGGGCATAATAGTTATTTGGCTAGCATGTGTATAATTGGAATTTAACTAATTTGTATTTTTATGCAAAAAATGGCTAAATTGTGAAGAATGTGAAATATATGGGGCAAAAGTGTAAATGTGTTTTAAAGTATGTTTTGGACTAAATTGTATGAATAGATGATTGAATAAGTTAATTTTAAATACATTTAGATCATGAAAAGAGGAATTCAGATCTAGAACGGGGGAAAATGAAAGTTATTGATTAATCAACTCGATTCGCTGTTTTAACATCCGAGGTAAGTTCGTATGTTATAAATTCATTCCAAATGTACTTTATATTCTTTGATATAGCATGAATTGTGATATTGTGATTACGGACGAGTTCAAAAATGATTCGATGAAGATTCGACAGTTGAAATCTCAATTGAACTTTAAGAATAGTTTAGGATTCTAGTGACATGTCATTTGGTATACTTGAGTTGCCTACGGGCAATGATTTAGTACTATGTGTGCGAGATAAATCGATTTGGCTTGGCTTTAGGCCATTCATATAAGTTACCTTATTTGGCTACGGGCCATTGTATAGGCCATGATATCATGGGTAAAAGAAGAAAGTGGTTGAATATGAAATTGGTATGAGATAGTACAAGTACATATGAAAATGAATTGAGTATTGAAAATTATAAAACCGATGAGCTTCTTTTTGGCACTTTTGAAACTATGTTTTAAGTATATGGCATGTATAGGAATTTGAGTCATGTTGATTGTGTTTTGGTAATGATATTGGCCAACAGAATGGCATTGTAAATGTATATGTTTTGAATTGTAAATATAGCCATGAGAGTTGGCTTAATTAGGTGAATTTTGGTTATGTGCATATATGTGAATATATGGTTGATATTATACGTAATTTATGCTTGTGAATTGGTTCAAAATAATGTATGCTTAGTAAAGGTAGAGTTAGTTGAATTGGTATGTTTTGACGGAGTAAGGTTTGAGGTTATAAGCATGTTGATTGTTGGTATTGAGAATGGTATGAATTAGGATTGATTATTAATGAATTGGAATGTTATTTGTGCTATGTATTGGTTCCATTAGAGTTGGTTTAGGTATGTGCAAAATGGGTGGCAAAATGGCTTGGTAAATAGCCTATTTTTGTCCACACGGGCAAAGACACGGGCGTGTGTCTCAGTTGTGTGTGACACACGGTCAAGTTTCATAGTCGTGTGTCCCCTGGTGTTGAAATTAAAATGAATTCAGTATGCTCCACACGGTCTCACACATAGGCGTGTGCTTGGCCGTATGGTACAAGTCAGTATACCCCCTAATTGGCACACGGCCTAGCAAACGGGCGTGTGACTTGGCTGTGTTGCATAAGTTAGTATACCCTATAGGTTTGGCATGGCCCAACACATGTCCTAGCACACGGGCGTGTGTGGCCACTTCGAAGGGCACACGGGTTAGACACATGGGCTTGTGGTTGACCGTGTGACCCAAGTCAGTATGTACCCCCTGTTCTCACACGGCTTATGACATGGGAGTGTCTAATGGCCGTGTAAGACACACGGCCTGGCCACACGGGCGTGTATCCCTTGTTTGAAGCAAAATTTTTCTAAGTTTTACAAAAATTTCCCGAGTTATCGGTTTAGTCCTGAACAACTTCTAATGCATGTTTAAGGCTTCGTAGGATCTTAATAGGGACAAGCTAATTGAGATTGAATGATGAATGATTGAATTGAACAATTGTATGTTAAATAATTATTTAATTATTTTGTAAGTCTGAAAATGCTCCGTAACCGTATTTTGGCATTGACTATGGGTGAGGGTGTTACATTTATTGGTATCAGAGCTATAGTTTAGTCGATTCTAGGACTAACGTAGCGTGTGTGAGAGTCCAGCTATATATTCCATATATAAACTATGTTAATGTGATGACTCCTGACATTTGAAATGTATTTTTATATAGCACATGGATCCAAATCAAGCGATAGCTGATGAGGTTGAGAGTAATGCGCCTGCTCTCGCGCAAGGGGCAGCGTCGTCTGAATATAGGCCGGTAACGGGCAGCCAAGGAGGAGAGGCTAAAGAAGCCTTCTTCTAAATGATGAAAGAGTGGTTCACTCAATATATTCGAATGAACCCTATTGCTCAACAACCTCCACCCCCTCCTGTTCGCAACCTGTATCGGTAGCTCTTCAAGGAGTTAAGCTTTTAAGATTGAACAAGCCTCCAGTGGATAAGATTCGTAAACATGGGGCAGAAGAGTTCAGAGCTAATGCTGAAGATGACCCTGAGAGAGCTGAGTTTTGGCTTGAAAATACTATCAGTGTTTGATGAACTTTCGTGTATGCCAGCTGAATGCTTAAAGTGTGCTATTTCTCTTCCGAGAGACTCTGCGTATCAATGGTGGAATACTTTAGTGTCGGTAGTGTCAAGAGAGCGATTGACTTGGGAATTCTTTCAAATCGAGTTCCAGAAGAAATACATTAGTCAACAATTCCTTGATCAAAAGCATAAAGAATTTCTAGAGTTGAAATAGGGATGTATGGCCGTAACTGAATATGAAAGAGCATTTGTACGGTTGAGCAAGTATGCTCGAGAATATGTTTCTACCTAAGAGATAATGTGCAAGCGGTTTGTTGATGGGCTGAACGAAGACATTAAACTTTTGGTTGGGATTCTAGATTTGAAAGAATTTGTTGTGTTAGTTGAACGGGCTTGCAAAGTTTAAGATTTTAGCCGAGAAAAGAATAAAGCTGATTCAGAGGCTAGAGATTCAAAGAAAAGATTGATGAATAAGCCTTATCATTCTTCATCAAAGAAATCTCGAGATTTGTATAGTCAATCAAATGCATTAGTAGGATATCAGAATAGAGATCGTGGAAATTCACATGTGAACCCTAAAGCTCAAGCTACCTTTGTCTCGAGTGTTGGCAGTGTTAGAAATAACAAACTAGAATGTTAATAGTGTGGGAGATGACATTTTGGAGAATACTGGAATAAAAGTTGTAAAGCTTGCTTCAAATTTGGTTCGCCTGATCACTTTATTTGAGACTGTCCAGAGTTATCTAAAAAAGAGAAAGTTTAGAATGTAATATCAAGCAATACGACTGCGAGAGGTATACCACTGAGAAATATGAGAAATGTATCCAATGGTAGAGGTATAACTAGGGAATCAGCTGTGAGATCCAAGGAGACACTGCTAAAGCCTACGCTATTCTCGCTCGCGAAGAAGCGTCGTCCTCAGATGTTATTACCGGTACTTTTTCTCTTTACGACACTAATGTTATTGCATTGATTGATCCTGGATTGACTCATTTGTATATATGTATGAACTTAGTGTCTAAAAAGAGTTTATATGTCAAGTCTATAGAGTTTGTAATTAAAGTATCAAACTCCTTAGGCAAGTTTGTTTTAGTTGATAAGATTTGTAAGAATTGTCCTTTGACGACCTAGGGTTACTGTTTTTCAGCTGACTTGATGCTTCTACCGTTTGATGAGTTTGATGTGATTTTGGTATGGACTGGCTAACCATGCATGATGTAGTTGTGAATTGTAGAAAAAAGATTATTGAATTGAAATGTCAGAATGGGGAATTCTTTGAAATGAGTCTGATGATTCGAGTGAATTACCTAGTGTGATATCGTCTATGACAGCTTAAAAATGTATAAAAAAGGGCGGTGACACATATCTTGCATACGTATTAGATACAAAGGTGTCTGAATCAAAGATTGAATCTGTACCTGTTGTTTGTGAGTTTTAGATGCATTTACAAAAGAATTACTGGGTTTGGCACAAATCAAAGAGGTTGAATTTGGTACAGAATTAGTATCAGGCACAACACCGATATCAACAGCTCCGTACAGAATGGCTCCAACAGAATTAAAAGAGTTGAAAGCTCAGTTGCAAGAGTTAACAGATGAGGTTTTGCATGACTAAGTTTTTTTACCCTGGAGTGCGCTGTATTGTTTGTAAAGAAGAATGGTGACACGATGAGAATGTGTATCGATTATAGACAGTTGAATAAAGTGACTATAAAGAACAAATACCCTCTACTGCAAATTGATGATTTATTTGATCAGTTGAAAGGTGCAACAGTGTTTTCAAAGATTGACTTGAGATCGAGTTATTATCAGTTGCGAGTAAAAGACTCAGATGTGCTGAAACTGAGTTTAAAACAAGGTACATAGATTATGAATTCCTTGTTATGCCTTTCGGATTAACTAATGCTCTTGTAATTTTACGGACTTGATGAACCGGATATTTAGACCGTATTTAGACAGATTTGTTGTGGTGTTCATTGATAACATTCTGATCTATTCACGGGATGAGTCTAAACATGCCGAGCATTTGAGGATTCTATTGCAGACCTTGAGAGATAAACAATTGTATGCTAAATTCAGAAAATGTGATTTTTGGCTCCGAAAGGTTGGATTTTTAGGGCATATTGTTTCATCAGAAGGTATTAGAGTTGACCCGAGTAAGATTTTTCCTATTGTTGATTGGAAACCTCCCAAAAATGTGTTAGAAGTTCATAGTTTTATGGGTTTGACGGGCTATTACCGAAGATTTCTGAAGGGATTTTTTATGGTTGTGACACCGATGACATTACTACTTTAGAAAGATTTGAAATTTGAATGGTCAGAAAAATGTCAGCAGAGTTTCGAACAATTGAAAGTATTGTTAACTGAAGCACCAGTTCTGGTTCAACCTGAATCGGGGAAAGAGTTTGTGATTTTTAGTGACGCATCATTGAACGGTCTAGGCTTTGTATTAATGCAAGAAGAAAAAGTAATAGCTTATGCTTCTAGATAGTTGAAACTACATGAAAATAATTATCCGACGTACGACTTAGAGTTGGCCGCAATTGTGTTTGGATTTAAGATTTGGCGACATCACTTGTTTGGTGAGAAATACCACATTTATACAGATCATAGAAGGTTAAAATATTTAATGACCCAGAAAGACTTGAATTTGCAACAACAAAGATGGCTTGAATTACTAAAAGACTATGAGCTAGTAATTGATTATCATTCGAAGAAAGTGAACGTAGTTGCAGATGGTTTGAGTAGAAAATCATTGTTTACTTTGAGAGCAATGAATACACAATTGGCATTGTTTTATGATGGTTCGATTTTAGCTGAGTTAAAAGCTAAACCAGTATTTCTTTAGCAAATTTGAGAAGCTAAAAAATGTGATAGTGAATTGCAAGCCAAAAGAGTGCAATGCGAGTCGACTAGTGATACAGAGTACCAAATTGGAGCCGATTATTATTTGATGTTTCGAGATAGAATCTGTGTACAGAAGAATCTGGAGTTGATTCAAAAAATTTTATATGAGGCACATAGTGGTTGTTTATCCTTCATCCTGGGAGTACTAAAATGTATAATGGCTTAAAGAAATCGTATTGGTGGTCTAGTATGAAACGAGATATTTTAGAGTTTGTATCGAAGTGTTTAGTTTGTCGCAAGTGAAAGCCGAGCATCAAGTACCTTCAGGTTTGCTTCATCCTATAATGATACCGAAATGAAAATGGGATAGAGTGACTATGGATTTCGTATCGGGATTACCCCAATCTCTGAAAAATAAAGATACAATTTGGGTCGTTGTTGATTGACTGACGAAATCAGCACATTTTATTCTGGTACGTATGGACTATTCACTCGATAGATTAGCTGAATTGTATATTGTTGAGATTGTTAGATTGCACGGGGTGTCAGTTTTGATTATTTCGGATAGAGATCTGAGATTTACGTCATAGTTTTGGAAGAAAAAAGAAGCTTTGGGTAAAAAGTTGAATTTTACCAAAGCTTTTAATCCGTAAACCGACGGACAGTCTGAGAGAGTAATTCAGATTCTCAAAGATATGCTCAGATGTTGTGTTTTAGGGTTCGAAGGAAATTGAAAGAAATATTTGCCGCTGGTTGAATTTGCGTATAACAACAACTTTCAATAAAGCATAAAAATATAGTTGCAAATGCCGATCTCCGTTGTACTGGATCGAGCTTAGCGAGAAACATATTCACGGGGTTGATTTGGTTAGAGAAATTGAAGAGAAAGTAAAAGTAATTCATGATTGTTTGAAAGTAGCTTCAGATCTTCAGATATCTTAAGCGGATTTGAAACAAAAAGTTATTTAATTTCAAATCGGTGACAAAGTGTTTTTGAAAGTTTCTCCATGGAAGAAAATTGTTAGATTTGGTCGGAAAGGCAAGTTGAGTCCTTGTTTCATCGGGCCTTATGAGATCATCAAAAGAATGGGGCCAGTGCCATATCGACTAGTGTTACCTATTGAATTAGAAAAGATCCGCAACGTGTTTCGCGTATCGATGTTGCGCCAATATAAATCAGACAATCTCATGTGATTTCTCTAGTAGATGTTGAGATACAGACTGGTCTGACGTATAGCGAAAAATCGATCAGAATTTTAGCTCGTGAAATTAAAGAATTGAGAAATAAACGGATAGCCCTAGTGAAGGTTCTTTGGCATAAACATGGAATCGAGGAAGCTACGTGGGAACCTGAAGAAGCTATGAGAAAATAGTACCCTAACCTATTCACTGGTAAGATTTTTGGGGATGAAAATCCCTAAGAAGGGAGAGTTGTAATAGCTCGTTTTTAGTCAAATTAGAATAGTGGTTTCAGAACCATAAATATGAGGTCAAAATTTTTATTTTATTATTATTTTAATTTTTATAGTATGATTGAATGTTGGTGTGAAAAATCATTAAGAAATTTTATCATTTGATTGGTCAATTTGATAAAAAGGACTAAATCTCGCAAAGTGTAAAATGCATGTTCTATTAGCTAAAGGTGTCAAATAGCTATAGAACCTTAAAATTTAGGTCCTTATGTTGTAAATAGACCATTAACATGATAGTGGATGATATTGGCTTGGTAAATTTGAAATAGTTAATGTTCATTAAGGTTATTTTTGGTAATTGGTAAATAAAAGTTAATTAATTAAAACAAATGCCATTAATTTCATTCATCTTCTTCCAAAGAAAATTAAGAGCTGATTTTCATAAGTAGAAAGGAAGCTAGGGTTCGGCCAAGACATTTATTCTCAATTAGGTATGATTTTGTCTCGTTTTTAATGATTTCTATGTTTTTGAGATCGTTGCAGCTAGTACTAGCTAGCCCAAGGGCTATTTTGCAAAACTGCTAAATATTTTAAATGTTTCCATTGATGAATAAGTATGTATTTTGAAGTTTCTTGATAGATTATGAATATTGGTTGTGACATATATAAGTTTTGTTAAGTGATTGTTGGAGAAAATGAAAAATAGGGATTAAATTGAGAAATGTGTAAAGTTAGTAGTTAAATGTGAAATAAATGAAAAATATGAGCTGCTAGGGGCATAATAGTTATTTGGATAGCATGGGTATAATTGGAATTTCACTAATTTGTGATTTTAACCAATAAGGGCTAAATTTTAAAAATGTGAAATATGTGGGGCAAAAGTGTAAATATCTTTTAAAGTATGTTTTCGACTAAATTTTATGAATAGATGATTGAATAAGTTAATTTTGAATACATTTAGATCAAGAAAAGAGGAATTCAGATCTAGATCGAGGAAAAACGAAAGTAATTGATTAATCGACTCGATTCGCTATTTTAACATCCAAGGAAAGTTCGTATGTTATAAATTCATTTCAAATGTATTTTATATGCTTTGATATAGCATGAATTGTGATATTGTGATTACAGACAAGTTGGAAATGATTCGATTATGATTTGACAGTTGAAATTTCGATTGAACCTTAGGAATAGTTTAGGATGTTAGTGACATGTCATTAGGTATACTTGAGTTGGCTTCGGGTAATGATTTAGCACTATGTGTGCGAGATAAATATATTTGGCTTCGGGCCATGCATATCGACTAATTTGGCCACGGGCCATGATATCATAATTTCATATAAGCTACATTGATTTGGCTATGGGCCATGGTATAGGTACTTATAGAGTGAAACATTGAGTATCCGACTTCTATTCCAAATGGTTCAACGGGTAAAAGAAAAAAGTGGTTGAATATGAAATTGGTACGAGATAGTACAGATACATATGGAAATGAATTGAGTATTAAAAATTATGAAACTGATGAGCTTCTTGGTAAGCTGTATAAATGATCATATGATAGATTGAGATTTAATAGACTTGTTGTACATTATTTTCCATTATATGAATGTTGAATGAATAATGATAGTTTCTCATTGTTAACATATGAGCTTACTAAGCTAAATAGCTTACTTTGTTTCTTTTCCATGTTTTATAGTGATTTCAAAGCTAGCTCGGATTCGGGGATCGTCAGAGACTTCACCACACTATCCACTTACTTTTGGGTACTTTTGAAACTATGTTTTCAATATATGACATGTATAGGAATTTGAGTCATGTTGATTATGTTTTTGTAATACCCTGAATTTTGGGCCTAGTAGAATTGTGCCTATTGGGCCTTGGGCATGGGAGCGTTTAAAATTTGAGAACAAGAGAATGGCACAATTGCATGTTAGATCTGTTGGATGAGTGATTTTGGAAGGTTAAGGGGCTTATATGAAGTCCTGGGTTCAAGCCATGTCTTATGGAAAATTTTTATTTTTAGTATTAGGGGAACCCTGACTCCAAGTATTAAGCCTTTTAAGTAATTGTGATTAAAAAGAGACATAAATAGAGCCTGTGGTGGAGTGGTTGTGGCATCTCAGGTGTGGCAAGGAGAACAGAGGTACAAGTCTCACTGCATACAAAGGGATTATTTATTTTACTCATGTGTGGGCAAGGGTTTGTGTTGGATTTGAACTTTGTGTTAGAGAGTTTGAATTGGTCAAATGAGTGATTTAAGGAATAGATTGTGAAGAGATAAGGTAGAGAAAATTGTGGACTTTGGGTGGGAAGAGTTGTGCCGTATAAGGATTTTGGGCACTCAAAAATTTGGAATTTTAGTGTGGTAGGGGAGTGAGTGTTGATTCTTTCTTTCCATATCGGGTTTTTAGCACTTTTTGGAGCTGATTTTTGCTAAGGGACTCTGGGGTTCTCTCGTTTCCTCTTTTGATTACTTATCCCAAGTCTATTTTTTTCCCATTTCATCTTGCTTCTTTAGTCAAATATCCTTTTCTCTCAAGTCTGCCGGTCTTAGCATTTTCCTCTCCTTGCATCTTGACTCTTCTTTTAGCCGAATGCACTTTCTTTCCTCCTTCGATTCTTTTTGTTAGCGGTTTCTTTCTCTCCATCTTTCTATTAGAACCGAATGCTACATCTTCTTCTCTCTGTTTACCCTCAAACCGTTTCGAATATCATCTCCTCTTTTTGATAACCATGCTGAATTCTTCACCTCTCTCAAACTTTGTTCGGGTGGAGCAACTGTTTCTGGCAAATCGATGAGTAGTTTGTTCAATTCTGTTTGTTTTTTTTATTCTTTAAGAGTATTACGTGTCCTCTTTATGTGCTCTTCTAAGATGATTCCTTCCTTCCTTTTATTGCCGAATCCTCCCTTCTCTTTGTATGGTATGCTGATTCGTTTGATTCCTAGGTTTTCTCGTGGAATAAAGGACTTGCGAGTGTTCTGAGATAGACGAAGCTTTTCTCTCATCACTCGATCAAGATACCCTTCAAGGGGTTTGTTATCAATCTCGCCAATGGTTTAAGTAGGCTAAACCGCGCTCATTCAATCAAGGCAAGTATCGACATTATTTGGTTTAAGTATTAGAAGAGGGTGTTGGACTCTGTCATTAAGTGACTAATAGAATATCGTCATTGATTGTAGGTTTGGTGCTAGTGGGTTATTCACTCAATTTTGGTAAACAGGTGTGTAGTAATACCCTGTGGCCGATAATCGGCAAAAGACCCGAAAAGCCTGTGTACACACACCCCACTCCAAGAAGATCGACAAATGTTTAAAAGCCAAAATACTGGTGAATGATGCCACACGAGCGTGCGATCACACGTGTGGTGGACCGAGCCCACGAATATGGGCGTAAGATGGTTGAGGCCACCATGAGCCTCCTCATAGGCTTTGGCCATTTTTGGGGCCAAATGGACCAGATGGGCCGAGTAGATTGGGCCCATGGACCCTACACGAGTAAATTTTGTGGATGGATAGGAAATAATGAGCCGACCATGACGATCACATGGCCAAAGGCAGTTTTGGGCTGAATGGGCCACACCACTAAATGTAACACCCCAAACTCGGCCCACAAGTTAGGCTCGAATCTAGAGTGTCACATTAAAGTGTTTTTCAAAAACCATGTTTTCATTGAAAACCCTCCTTAATATTTAAAAACTAAAGTCTTAGTTTGTGTTCGTTATATTTCAAGACGTGATTCATTGAAAAGTTAATCATCTTTAAAAATGTTATTAACTTTGTTAAAAATCTCTTTTAGTTGTGGAAGCTAATTTAAGGTAAAGAAGTTTAAAAAATATGTTTTTAAAAATAGTAATTGGATTGAAAAATCGTCTACATCTAACAAATATAAAACTTAACAAAATCCCAAATTCAGAATTAAATCTAGAGAGGCCTTTTTACAGAAATTAAAACCCAAAACAAAATTTAAACCATATATAAAGTCCAAAGCATAATAAATTGCATGAGTCGTGTGGTCACCTCTGAGTCCCTCATAGCACTGATCCTCCTAACGTTGGGGATTACCTGCATAGTTAAAAATGGGGTGAGTTTACGAAAACTCAGTGTAATCTCCTTACTAGAGTGATCAAGATATCAAAAATAGAAACCAAAATAGTGCAGGCTGAGCCCTTTAACAAGATGTAGTATAGTCGATTCGATTGCATACATGGGCCAAAACCCACTACAATATCATTTGGGTCACAGTCTATAACAGAATCAATTGGGCCTAGCCCAAACCAATAATAAAACAAGTGGCCTAAGACCAGTACAGTGACAGATCTCATAAACAAATATGGAACAATATGAGGATGCATCCCACCCCGATCCAGCCAACACACCACTCGTACCAACCCTACACTCCTGTGGGGATAAATCGACCCACCCAGCCAACACGCCAAGCTTAGCACCAGTTTCGGCACTAAGTCAACAGAACGGCTCGACGCCGTGGATAGAACGGCTAAAATCCATAAATATCCCAACAACACTGCCAGTTAACAGAACGGCTAAAAGCCATAAACAGAATGGTTATAAACCATAATCAGGATGGCACAGAGCCATAATCAGGATGGCACAAAGCTATCGATAACTGTCATAAGTTTGGCACATAGCCATCAGCGACAGTAATATAATCGACACACAGCCAAGAGTAATTATGATCGACACAGAGTCATCAATATATATGTTAGGCACATAGCCACAGGTAAATACGATTGACACAAAGCCATAATTGATGGGCTCGAAACTAACTAATATTTTGACAAAGGCAAGCGCACCTATTGAATAGTAGTATAGTTGTGGTGAGTCCGTAATATTGTATCCTCAAGGACTAAAATTACCAGTAATAACTATCTTTTTAATATCTAGCCTAATAATTAAGGGTTTTTGCTTTAATCTAAAATTTAACTAACTAATTGATTAACTAAGTGACTATGAACACGATAGAGAGTGGAAGAAGTAATCGAATAAACCAATGATAAAGCCAATACCCAATGAAGAATCCACCTAGACTTCACTTATTATTCTGACTTTGAATTAAATAATTTATTCACTTGACTTGATCCGTAGAAATCCCTAAATTATGTTAATATCTCTTTCGAGACTAAAACTAACTGACTCTAGGTTGATTAACTGAATCTCTTTCTAATTAAAACCCATATCGTCGCATTACCTTGATCTATGGATTCTCTTATTAGATTTGACTCTAATTCGACAGATTTATGTAGCCCTATTTCTAGGGTTGCAGTCAACTCCACTTAATTATGTTGGATCTACTCTTAAATTGGGACTTTTGCCCCACTGAATAAGCACATTAAACTTGAATTAATATTCCTAAAAACATTAAACTAAGGATTAGGAACACATAATTAAGAACAAGATCAAGTATTTATCACCTAATTTAGATTTATTGAATAATAAGACTCATCTAGGTTTCATCCTCCCTAGGTATTTATGGAGTTTAGTTCATAATGATAGAGGGAAACATCTTAAAATAATGAAAACTACAAAAAAAAAAAAACCCAAAAACTTCAAGAGAAATTGATAGGAGATCTTTAGTCTTGATGGGGATCCTTCTTCCAAGCTGCTCCTAATGGATGTCTTCAAGTATTTTCTACTTTCTACTCTCTGTGTCCCTTTAGGTCCTCCCCTAGGGTGTTTATGTAGGCTTTGGAGCACCTTTCTTAGCCCACAAGTAGTCTTTTTCGAACAGAATTAAACTTGGGTTTGACATGGACACGCCCGTGTGACATGCCCGTGTGCGATAGCTTAGGCCATGTTTGATTCTGCTCGTCACACACGGCCAGTGTGGTTTGCCCATGTGCGATAGTCTAGGCCGTGTTGATTTCTAAGATAGGCCCATTTTGTCCCTTTTTGGCCCGTTTCTCGCTCTTTTTGACTCCTAAGCTCTCCTGAGTGTAAAACATGAAATTAAAGGATTAGGAGCATCGAATTCATCAAATCTAATGAAAATTCATCCAAAAATAAGCCAAGCATGGAGTCAAAAAAATGTATAAATTATGGTTTAGCAATAATCAAGATGGCACAGAGCCATATTTAGGTTGGCACATAGCAAAAATCAGATTACGCAGCTTTAAGCCGTCTGTCGGTCCACAGTCGTCTCATGCAACCCGTGCGACCTTAACAGATCAATATTGGATCCCCAGTCGTCTCATGCGACCCATGCGACCCTATCAGAACTTCTTCCGTATCAATGTCCCAACCCTATGCAATATGTCGTGTATGTCATGCTCAATCATTACACGTGTATGCAAAATGGTCGTGCTCAGTAACAGTTATTTAGACATATATTAAAAGCATATCAGTCATACAACCACCGTCAAGTCAGTTAAAACACAGTCATACAATCCCAGTCAAATTGGTCAAATCATAGCACAAGTCAGTCATTTACCCGCAAGGGCAAAATAGTCATTTTACACTATATGGGTAGTTCGATAATTTTGCAAATTGGGGGTATTTCGATAATTTCACACATCGAGGGTATTTCAGTAATTTTACAAATCAAGGGTACTTTAGTAATTTTATAAATTGACAGTATTTTAGTAATTTTACAAATTGAGGGTATTTCAGTAATTTTACAAATTGAGGGTATTTCAATAATTTTACAAATCGAGGGTATTTTAGTAATTTTACAAATCAAAGGTATTTCAATAATTTTACAAATTGGGGGTATTTTAGTAATTTTAAAAATCAAGGTCTCAGCAACCTAATAGAAGGTCCACTGTCGCCTCGAGCGACTCAAGTAACCTAAACAGTCACAACGGTGTAAATGGGCCTAAGGCCCATTTCTTGGCCCGAATGGACCACACACTCGTGTGGCCCATTTAGCCCAAATCAGTTATGGCTATGCGAACGACATAGCTCAGTTCATTACTAGTCACTTACCGTAGATTTTATCTGTGGGGCCCACAATCCAATTGGGCCCACACGACCCATTTTAGCCCATCGAGGCCCAGAATGGCCTATGCCCACGAGAACACTCACGGTGGCCTCAACAGTCTAACGCCCATGTTTTTGGGCTAGATCCACCAAACGAGCGTTCACACACCCATGTGGCCTCAATAGTCGTATTTCTAGTTTTTCGACATTTTAGCTTTTGCTGTTCCACAACTTGAGTAGTGTGTGTACACACCTTCGGCTTATCAGCTGACTATTAGGTACAGGGTAAAAATTCATACCTATTAATGAAGTCGAGTGAACCGCTCACGAGCCCAAAGCCTACATTCAAACACATTTGTCATCAATCCCTGTAACACCCCAAAAATCTCGAAACTCTAAATTTTTGTGCACTAAAGTTGGTATGTATGAGTAGCACTTAGAATATTAATTTTAAGAGGTTATTGGGATTATTTGAATTCTTAGAGATAGGGAAGACCATAGGGAAAAAATTATTTTCTTGCTTTAGTGGACCCTAGTCTTAGGTATTAGGACTTTCAAGCAGATTACGGGAAAAATAGGGCACAAATGGGCTGTGGTCCGTGGCAAGTGGCATCACTTGGGGAGCTATAAGGTGGCATGATTCTCAGCTGAGGAGGTCCAAGGTTCGAGGCTTAGGAATGGTATTTTGTGGAGAGTTTATTTTGCATAAGTGGATGGCCAGAATTGTGTTGATTTTGAACTCTTGCGTTGGAGTGTTTGAGTGGTCTTGTGAACTGATAGTGGAGGAAATTTTAGATGAGATTAAAGAGTTATCAGGGAGAAAATTTAGGAGATGAGGATTGTGGATGAGGTGGTGCCGAATAGGACTCTAGGGGAAGGCATATTCGGCTTGTAGCTATAAAAGGAGAAAGCCGAATGCTTTGAGAGGTTCTTTGAGTTTTCATTGGTCTTTTTCTTTTCTTCGCCTCAATTGGTTTCTCCCATAGCCAAATTATCCCATTGTTGAAATCTCCTAAAGCCGAATCCCTTAAAGCTGAATCCCTTTGAAGGGCTCTTTCGATTTTCAATACTTTTCTCTTCTCTCCCAAAGTGACTTCTCTCATTGTCGAATTACCACCATCTTTTTCTTGCCAAAATTCCTATTAGTGCCGAATCTTTATGGTTGTTCCTCCATCACAAATCGATAGTTACATACTCTCAATCAAGTGTTAAAAGTCGGATCTAGTTTAGTAGCTATCTAGGCCGCAGGATCAAAAGGGGATTTGGTAAGTATTTGGTTAACCTCTTTTGTACATTTTGCTAAAAGTCGAAGGGCTATCTAACTTCTCCTTATCGTTAACCTTGTATTAACGAGCGTAGAATTCAAGGGTTACAAGCGTGGTAAGGATGGTTAGCAAAGGTCTTGGTTGTGGTTTTGTGGATGGCCGAATGTAAGTATGGCCTATAGGGGTAACTTAAGTGGAATATGAGTCACTTGTTTTGATAATATACGTTTGGGTGCAGATCTAGGGAATATTCGCGAATAGTAGCTAAGGAAGGGTTACTAGAATGTGTGGCACACGGTAAGATTACGGTAAGGTTTTGATTTTTGTTAAAGTGTGTATTAAGCCAAGTTACGTGATATCTATTGTAGGTCCGCAATTAAGGGGTTTGCAGCACACATTGTTACCAAGTGTGTACAAATACTAGACACACATGATATCAACAACGCCGAAAAGCCGAAAGTGGCTAAATGGGCCTGTCGAACTTGAGGGCCCAAAATGGCAATGATTGTTATGTGAGCATGAATAATGAATTGGCATGAATAGTTGTATGATGTGATTGTAATCGGGCCTAATAGGCTTTATAAACATGATTGGGCTTAATGGGCCATGTGGACATAATTAGACGTAGTGGACTGTATGGGATTTTTAGAAATTTATGTTAGGGTTTAATGGACTCTAGGCTTAGTCTAACAAATTCCTGAATAACATAAAACTCTGTTAATAATCAATCATGTCTGTGGACAAGTCGATAGGTTAGGGTGTGGAAATAGACATATGCATGTCTAGGATTGGATCTAGGGGAGAGCTTGGTACTTAAGCGGTCCTAATGACCCACCTCCTCTCTCCAGAGTCTTACTTAGTGCGTAGTGTCTGTTCACTTTAGCCGCGAGGACTTGTTGATGGGCCAAAGCTCATACCTAAAACTCGAGATGAATAGAATTACGATAATACCCTTATAGGGTAGAATTACAAAAATACCCTTGATTGTGATGAGTATGAGTTTTATGGATGTTACTCATGTGCATGCTGCATTCATATGATATTCTGTTTAGGATGCATATGGGTGGGAATTATGGTATGGAGGAAGAATTTGAGGATCGCATAGTCACTTGACGACAGTGGATCCACTGGTGGGTTTAAGCCTATTTATACTTAGCAGTCTTGGTGGCAACATTGAGTAGTGTTGCTGTTGGTGCTACCTTTGGAGTGTAGGGATGGGTGGATTGATATTTATATCCCTACAGGAGTGTAGGGTTGGAAGGGAAATGGTGTGTAGCGGATGGACTTTTAGGGAGGGTTTGCATAACCTTGGTTTCATGTTATATGATGTGATATGATATGAGGTCATTGTGGGCTACGACCCAATACCACCGATTTTAATAGGGCTTAGGCCCAATGTGATAATTGTATATTAAATTGATTGCCAAGGGTCGTACAAACTGAGTTTCGAAACTCACACCCTTTTTAATTAATGTTTCAGGTGACGCTTAGTAGACAGCTCAACGTGGAAGGGAACTCAGAGATGGCCACACTGCAAGTTATTGAGACGTTTTGTTTCTTTATTTCGCATGATATTATTATTTTAATCACTTTATTTTCATTGGGTTGTAACAAGGCCTTGTATCTCCAAATTGACTTTACTTATGGGTTTTTATTATTATTGTTTCAACTATTTATTTATTAAACTTAAATAGATTTTTAAGTTTAAACATGATTTTCGAGGTAACTTTAACTTATGGGCTTTTACTTAAAACATGGGCTTTTATCACAACTTAACAAATTACAAGGATTTTGAGGTTCTTTTTACCAAGCAAGTCATTTTGGAATTGTCCTTGATGTGACATCACTAGATTCGATCATAACGTCTCGGTCGGGTTTGAGGGTGTTACATTTAGCGAAATCGAGCCCGATTTAAAAGCTTGGGCTATGAAATGGGCCTTAGATTTTGGGGTTTTTTTTTTAAACAAGTAGATTAAAATGTTTTGCAAGATCTTGTAATCTAGTTCACCGGGCCCTTGGTGTCGAGCCAAGTAAGTGTTTCTATTATTTTACTTATTTAAATTATTGAACTGTAATTAGATATCGGGCTAGTTTAGACAATAGGTTTTTAGATACTAAATCCGTAGAAAACATAAGCCTGTAGTGGATTCACGACCGCGAAACAACCTCTAAATTTTTACTTGCATAAGACATGTGTTTTAAACAATGGAACTATGAACTAATTTCATAAAAAATTCTAACCCAGAAGTACGCACGCAACGATGGGCGCTAGAAGAGGTGTAAAAGGCTGCGGCAGAAGCCATAGAAGTGTTAGGGCTGGGTCGGCGGAGTCGAGCCATATGCCTAACCTTGGAGTAGAGGAGGCTCTGGCCTCACCGGTTCCTGAAATTGGACCACATGAACGAGCTGTCGCGACAGAAGATATAGTATCGCAGGTTATGTTAAGAATTTTAGAAAGGGTCAGCTGGGCCCAATAATGGTACGGGCAATCGTGGGTCGATCGCGGAGCGACTTCGAGCTAATGGGGCGAAGATTTTCAAAGGAGTAGCTGGAGTGGCCCTGAACGTGGAGAGTACTGGTTGGAAGCTACGGAAAGGATATTGGATGACCTGGATTGCATGACGGAACAAAATTTGAAAGGGCAATATCCTTACTTAGGGAGGAATCTTATCAGTGGTGGTTGACCATAAATGAGGGCAACCAACTGGAGCAGATCACGTGGGAGTTCTTCAAGTCGACATTCCAGGGGAAGTACATCGAAGCAGGCTATGTGGATGCTCGAAGGAAGGAGTTTTTGAGTCTGATTCAGGGGGATAATTCAGTAGTAGAGTACGAGGCTGAGTTTTTGTCCCTTAGTTGGTATGCTAAAGAAATAGTCAGAACAGAGTATGAGAGTGCATTTGGTTCGAGGATGGGTTACGAGACAACCATAGGGTACTTATAGCTCCACAAAGGAGTGGGACTTTGCGGTCTTGGTGGAGAAAGTAAAGATAGCGGAGGAAGTAAAGCGCATGGAGCACCTCAATCGAGAAAAGGAGAAGGGCAAGAACAAACAGAACGTGGAAGCTATGACGGCTGGATAGAGGCCTGCAAGGAAGGCCAGAGTGAATGGGCCAGTTAGAGTTGGGGCCCCTGTTGCTGTTGCTAATACCGGGATATCGCCTTATGCTGTGTGTGGAAAAGGGCATGCGGGCAAATTTTGGAGGAGAATAGGAGCTTGTTTGAGCTGTGGATCTATTGAACATAAGATTAGAGAGTTCCCGAGAAGGCCACATCAGGAGCGAGCCGATGGCAGAGGTAATTTTCAGCCACAAAGCGGTGGTCAACAACCACCAAGGGGCTGTGGACAAGCTAGTGGTGGCAATGGCACAGGACGAGGACGTGGACCACCGGGTAGAGGTGCAGGACAGGCAAAGGTAAGGCAGCCAACTTTAGTCTATGCTGCTTGTCGCAGAGAAGAAGGAGATGCACCAGATGTGATAACGGGTACGTTCTTTATTCATGAGCTACCTTATATTGTGTTAATTGATATGGGGTCAACATATTAGTACATTGCATGCAATAGGACTGAAACTATAGGGGTTGAGTTTGAAACCATTGAGAACGAAATGACTGTGTTAAGTCCTTTAGGGCAATCGGTGAAAGTTAGTAAGTTGTTTAAGAATGTACCATTAGTGGTTCAAAGAGCTAATTTCTTAGCGAACTTGATAGAATTACCATTTGGTGAGTTTGACCTCATCTTAGGCATGGATTGGTTGATGAAGCACTAGGCAACTTTAGATTGTGCTACGAAGTGGATGGTGTTAAGAACTGTTGAGGGTGATGAAGTAGTAGTGATCGGAGAATGACGTGATTACTTGTCGAACGTAATTTCGACTTTAATGGAAGAGAAGTTGATGAGGAAGGGTTGTGAAGCTTACTTAGCCTATATTAGTGATTTGGAATCTAAGAGTTTTAGTTTTAACGATTTGAAAATAATAAAATAATTCCCTGATGTTTTTTCGGAGGAATTGCATGGGTTCCCTCCCAAAGAGAAATGGAGTTTGGAATAGAATTGTTACTTGGTACGGCTCAGTGTCCATCGCACCTTATAAGATGTTACCGAAAGAGCTAGTGGAGTTGAAGGCCCAGATTCAAGAGTTATTGGACCACAGATTTATTAAACCAAGTGTGTCTCCATAGGGAGCACCAGTATTATTCGTGAAGAAGAAGGATGGGTCCATGAGGATGTGCATCAACTATAAGCAGTTAAACAAGTTAACTAGTAAGAATAAGTACCTTCTGCCTAGGATAGATGACCTCTTCGATCAACTTAGGGGAGCCTTAGTTTTCTAGAAGATTAACTTGCATTCAGGGTACCATCAATTGAGGGTTAAGGAAGTAGATATGTATATGACATCTTTCAGAACTCATTATGGGCATTAAGAGTTTTTGGTGATGCCTTTTGGGCTAACGAACGCACCTTCTACTTTTTTGGATCTTATGAATCGGGTTTTTCAACTATACCTTGACCAGTTCATAGTAGTCTTCATAGATGACGTCTTAGTATACTCGAGAACGAAGGATGACCATGATGCACACTTAAGGATTATGTTTCAGAATCTAAGGGAGAAGAAACTTTTTGCTAAGTTTAGCAAATGCGAATTCTGGCTAAGGGAAGTCACTTTCTTTGGACATGTGGTCTCAACTGAGGGGATTAGAGTTGATCCTTGTAAGGTGGAAGCAATGTTGGATTGGAAATGACCTAAGACGGTGTCGAAAATTCAGAGCTTTCTAGGCCTGGCAGGGTACTATAGGCTATTTGTTGAAGGGTTCTCCCTAATCGCCACACACTTGACCAAGCTGCTATAGAAGAGAGTGTCTTTTGTATGGACTGATAAATAGCAAGAAAGCTTTGACAAGATTAAGAAGGTTTTAACAGAGGCCCCTGTTTTGATTCAGCCAGAGCCCGAAAAAGAGTTTATGGTTTATAGCGATGCGTCACTTGTGGGCTTAGGCTGTGTTTTGATGCAGAAAGGGAAGGTGGTTGCATATACGTCGCGCCAGCTTAAGGCTCACAGGGGAATTACCCAACCCATGATTTGGAATTGGCAGCAGTGGTTTTCACACTTAAGATTTGGAGGAATTACTTCTATAGAGAGAAGTGCACCATTTATACGAAACACAAGAGTCTAAAGTACCTCTTAACTTGGAAAGAGTTGAACTTAAGGTAGCGCAGATGGATTGAATTGTTAAAAGATTATGATTGCACGATCGAATATCACCCGAGCAAAGCAAATGTGGTGGCTGATGTGCTAAGTTGTGGGCTATGTTAGACTTGAGGGCAATGTTTGCTCGATTGAGTTTGTATGATGACGGAGTTTGTTAGCCAAATTGCAATTGAAGCCACTGTGGGTTGAGCAGATTAAAGTGAAACAGTCATTGGATAAGACTCTGGATTCTCAATTCAAGCAAATTGAGAATAGGGAAATGACGAATTTTGGGTTAAATAGTGACGGGTTGTTGTGTTTCCATGGTAGAATTTGTGTGCCAAGGGATGAAAAGCTAAGGAAGTCTATATTGTGGGAAACACATAGTAGCTCCTATGCTATGCATCCGGAGGTAACAAGATGTATTGGGATTTACGAGAGCTTTATTGGTGGTCAGGATTGAAACGCGAGGTTATGAAATTTGTGGGAAAATGTTTGGTAGGTCAGCAAGTGAAAGTAGAGCATCAATTGCCTTCAGGGTTACTTCAGCCGATTAAGATTCCATTATGGAAGTGGGAGCGGGTTACTATGGATTTCGTTAGTGAGCTACCCTTGACACCTTATAAGAAGGACTTTGTGTGGGTCATTATGGATCGACTAACTAAGTCTGCCCATTTTATACCAGTCTGCACTGACTACTCATTATAAAAGTTGGCAAGGTTGTATGTGGCGGAGATTGTGAGGTTGCATGGGGTTTTGGTCTCTATTATATCTGATAGTGACCCTCGTTCTACGTCTCATTTCTAGAAAATGCTCCATGAAGCGCTAGGTACGAGGTTGGATTTTAGTACAGCATTTCACCCCTAGACTGATGGTCAGTCGGAGAGGGTAATCCAAGTCTTTGAGGATATGCTGAGAGGGTGTGTAATCGATTTTTGAGGTAGTTGGGAGGATTACTTACCTTTAGCTGAATTTTCATATAACAATAGTTATCAGGCAACTATTAGAGTTGTGCTATATGAAGCACTATACGGGCGAAGATGTCGTACTCTAACTTATTGGACTGAGTTGGGTAAGCGGCGAGTATTAGGTCCGGAGTTGGTAGTGGACACCGAGATAAGGTTAAGGTGATTCGGGATCGGTTAAAGGAGGCAACGGATAGGCAGAAGTCATATGCTGTCCTCAAACAGAGGAGATCCAATATGTGGTGGGGGACTTGGTTTTTCTCAAGGTTTTCCCTTGGAAGAAGGTGTTAAGGTTTGGTCGAAAAGGTAAGTTAAGCTCTAGATTCATTGGGCCATATCAGGTATTGAAGCGGATTGGGCCAGTTGCCTATCAGTTGGAATTGCCTTCTCAACTGAACCAAATACATGATGTGTTCCATGTGTCAATGCTAAGATGTTACCGCTCAAACCCTTCTCACATCGTGTCAGTTGAGGAGATTGAGGTTAGACCAGACCAAACTTTTGAAGAGGAGCAAGTTCAAATAATTGATCAAGATGCTAAGGTGTTAAAAAGGAAGTCTGTCCCATTGGTCAAAGTGCTATGGCGTAACCATACTGTTGAGGAGGCTACTTGGGAACCCGATGAGGCAATGCAATGACAATATCCTCACTTGTTTCAAGCAAGTAAATTTTGATGTCGAAATTTTTTTAAGAGGGGTAGATTTGTAACGCCCCAAAAATCTCGAAACTCTAATTTTTTGTGCACTAAAGTTGGTATGTATGAGTAGCACTTAGAATATTAATTTTAAGGTGTTATTGGGATTATTTGAAGTCTTAGAGATAGGGAGGACCATAGGGAAAAATTATTTTCTTGCTTTAGTGGACCCTAGTCTCAGGTATTTGGCCTTTTAAATAGATTAAGGGGAAAATAGGGCACAAATGGGCCTGTGGTCCAGTGGCAAGTGGCATCACTTGGGGAGCTATAAGGTGGTGTGACTGTCAGTTGAAGAGGTCCAAGGTTCGAGGCTCAGGAGTGGTATTTTGTGGAGTGTTTATTTCGCATAAGTGGACGGCAAGAGTTGTGTTGAATTTGAACTCTTGCGTTGGAGTGTTTGAGTGGTCTTGTGAACTGATAGTAGGGGAAATTTTAGATGAGATTAAAGAGTTATCAGGGAGAAAATTTAGGAGATGAGGACTATGGATGAGGTGGTGTCGAATGGGACTCTAAGGGAAGGCATATTCGGCTTGTGGCTATAAAAGGAGAGAGCTAAATGCTTTAAGAGGTTCTTTGAGTTTTCATTGGTCTTTTTCTTTTCTTCCCCTCAATTGGTTTCTCCCATAGCCAAATTCTCCCATTGCCGAAATCTTCTAAAGTCGAATCCCTTAAAGCCGAATCCCTTTAAAGGGCTCTTTTGATTTTCAATACTTTTCTCTTTTCTCCCATAGCCGAATTCTCTCATTGTCGAATTATCACCATCTTTTCTTGCTAAAATTCCTATTAGTACCTAATCTTTGTGGTTGTTCCTCCATCAAAAATCGATAGTTATCTACTTTCAGTCAAGTGTTAAAAGTTGAATCTAATTTAGTAGCTATCTAGGTCGTAGGATCAAAAGAGGATTTGGTAAGTATTTGGTTAACCTCTTTTGTACATTTTGCTAAAACCCGAAGGGCTATCTAACTTCATCTTGTCGTTAACCTTGTATGAACAAGGGTAGAATTCAAGGGTTGCAAGTGTGGTAAGGATCGTTAGCAAAGAGGTAAGTGCACTCATCTCGGTTGTGGTTTTTTGGATGGCCGAATGTAAGTATGGCCTATAGGGGTGACTTATGTAGAATATGAGTCACTTGTTTTGATGATATACATTTGGGTACAGACCTAGGGAATATTCACGAATAGTAGCTAAGGAAGGGCTACTAGAACATGTGGTGCACGGTAAGATTACAGTAAGGTTTCAGTTTTTGTTAAAGTGTGTATTAAGCCAAGATTGATCATTAAGTGATATCTATTTTAGGTCCGTGATTAAGGGGTTTGCAACATGCGTTGCTACCAGGTGTTACAAATACTACACACACACGATATCGACAATGCCAAAAAGCTGAAAAGCCGAAAGTGGCTAAATGGGCCTGCCGAACTTGAGGGCCCAAAACAGAAATGGTTGTTATGTGAGCATTAATATTGAATTGGCATGAACGGTTGTATGATGTAATTGTAATCAGGTCAAATGGGCTTTATAAATATGATTGGGCTTAATGGGCCATGTGGACATAATCGAACGTAGTGGACTATATGGGATTTTTAGAAATATATGTTAGGGTTTAATGTACTCTAGGCCTAGTCTGACAAATTCTTGAATAACATAAAACTCTGTTAATAATCAAACATGTTTGTGGACAAGTCGATAGGTTAGGGTGTGAAAATGGACATATGCATGTCTAGGAATGGATCTAGGAGAGAGCTTGGTACTTAAGCGGTCCAAGTGACCCACCTCCTCTTCTCTGGAATCCTACCTGGTGCATAGTGTCTGTTCACTTTAGCTGCGAGGACTTGTTGATGGGCCAAAGTTCATACCTAAAACCCGAGATGAATAGAATTACGATAATACCCCTATAGGTAAGAATTACGAAAATACCCTTGATTGTGAAATGACTAAAATACCCATATGTGATGAGTATGAGTTTTATAGATGTTACTCATGTGCATGCTGCATTCATATGATATTCTGTTTAGGATGCATATGGGTGAGAATTATGGTACGGAGGAGGAATTTGAGGATCACATAGTCGCTTGACGATTGTAGATCTACCAGTGGCTTTAAGCCCATTATATACTTAGCAGCTTGCTGCAACGTTGAGTAGTGCCACTGATGGTGCTACCTTTGGAGTGTAAGGATGGGTGGGTTGATATTTATATCCCCACAGGAGTGTAGGGTTGGAAGGGAAATGGTGTGTAGCGGATGGACTTTTGGGGAGGGTTTGCATAACCTTTTTTTCATGTGATATGATGTTATATGATATAAGGTCATTATGGGCTAAGGCCCAAGACCTCCGATTTTGATAGGGCTTAGGCCCAATGTGATAATTGCATATTAAACTGATTGCCAAGGGTCGTACGCACTGAGTTTCAAACCTCACACCCCTTTTAATTAATGTTTCAGGTGACGCTCAGTAGATGGCTCGACGTGGAAGGGAACTCAGAGATGGCCACATTGTAAGTTATTGAGACATTTTGTTTCTTTATTTCGTATGACATTATTATTTTAATCATGTTATTTTCATTGGGTTGTAATAAGGCCTTGTATCTTAAAATTGACTTTACTTGTGGGTTATTATTATTATTGTTTCAACTGTTTATTTATTAAACTTAAATAAATTTCTTAAGTTTAAACATGATTTTCGAGATAACTTTAACTTATGGGCTTTTATTTAAAACATGGGATTTTATCGCAACTTAACAAATTACAAGGATTTTGAGTTTCTTTTTCCAAGCAAGTCGTTTTGCAATTGTCCTTGATGTGACATCACAAGATTCGGTCATAACATCTGGGTTGGGTTTGGGGGTGTTACAATCCCTTTCTTGTACAACCAAATCAACATCCAATAAATCCTTACCTTGATCGATCGACAGAAGGCCACACCTCTACACCGCTACCAAAGATTAACCACTAGGCCTATGGAATTCTCGAATCGCAAAGTTACTTAAGAAGAAAGGAACAGTCAGTCTTAGCAATAAGGTGAAGAGAAAGAGTTGCTATCCAAAATGAATTGAGAGAGGGAGAGAATTAAGGGAAAGGTTTGGGGGAGATGGATAAAGGTGTTGTTGGTTGAGGATTTTGGGGAGAAAAAGAAGGAATTTGGTGTGTAACAGGTGTATTGTGCCGAATTTGCCAACGTTGAAGTGAGAGAGGCTCCGGCTTCACCAGTAACCAAGATAAGGTTATTCGACTGAGCTTCTGAGGATGATGCACTGTCTCAAGCAATGCTTCGCATTTTGGAAAGAGTTGTTGGGTCTGTTGGGCCTAATACCGTTATTGAGGCCGTGGGTCAGTTACGGAATGACTCTGCTTCAATGGAACAGAGATCTTCAGGAGAGTTTCTGGGGTGGCCTCAAGTGTGGTAGAGTACTGGTTGGAGGCCACCAAAAGAATTATGGACGACCTCGACTACACGGCAGAACAAAAGTTGAAGGGTACTGTGTCCTTGTTGAGGGATGAAGCCTACCAGTGATGGCTTACGGTAAAAGAGGGTACCTCGTCTGATTGATTGACATGGGAATTCTTCAAGTCCACATTTCAGGGAAAGTATATAGGTGCTAGCTATATCGACACTCATAGGAAATAATTTCTGAATCTGGCTCAAGGTGACAAGTCTATGGCTAAGTACGAGGTAGAATTTTTGTGAATTAACCGATATGCTCAAGGAATTGTGGCAAAGGAGTACGAACATTGTGTTCAGTTTGAGGACGGCCTCAGAGACAGTCTCAAGTGTTGATAGCTCCACGAGGGATCGAGACTTTGCTGTATTAGTAGAGAAAGCTAAGATCGCTGAAGATATGAAGCACTTTGAGCGCTTAAACCGAGAAAGAGAAAGGGCATGTAACACCCTGAAGTTAGGCTTATTGGGCCTTGGGCATGGGAGCGTTTAAAATTTTTTAGAACAAGAGAATGATACAAATGCATGTTGGAACTATTAGGTGAGTGATTTTGCAAGGTTAGAGGGCTTTTATGAAGTATTGGGTTCAAGCCATGTCATTTGGATAATTTTTATTTTTAGTATTATGGGAACCCTGACTCCTGCTATTAAGCCTTTTAAGTAATTGTGATTAAAAAGAGGCACAAAGAGAGCCTATGGTTGAGTGGTTGTGGCGTCACAGGAGTGGCAAGGAGGACTAAGGTTCAAGTCTCATTGCATGCAAAAAGGATTATTTATTTTACTCATGTGGGGGTAAGAGTTTGTGTTGGATTTGAACTCTGTGTTGGAGAGTTTGAATGGGTCAAATGAGCGAATTAAGGAGGGGATCATAGAGAGATACGGGGAGAAAATCAAGGAGATTTGTGGTTGAAGAAGAGTTGGTTCCGAATGGGATTTGTGGCACTCAAGAAATTTAGCCAAATGAGGGGGATGTAGTGCATATTTTGGTTTTTGAGTGTTGCTTCTCTTTTCTTTTATCTACTTTTCTCTTTTCTGGATGCTGAAGCTGCACTAAAAGTGACCGCTCGTGCATTTTTTTTGCTCTATTTTCACTCTATTTTCTTCATAGACGAATTCTTTCCTTCCTCTCTCTCTATTCTCTTGACTCTACCAATCCTTTTCTTCTACATCTTGTGCTTGGCCGATTATTCCCTATTGCATCATCTTCCAATTTTCCTTTTTCTTCCAGTGATAGCGAATACCACTTTTTTCCTTTTCTTTCTTTCCCTCATTTCGTTCTGTTGGTTCTGTACGTTTTGTGTTAGCCGAACATTCCATCTCAGGGGTACTATTATTCCATCTTGCCTCTATTATTCTTTGTACCTTCAGTTTTTGTATGGGTGTGGCGATTGATTCTTTTCTTCTAATCTGGACTCTGCGTTGTCAGTAAGTGACTTCTTATCTAGTTCAAACTGTTCAATTGTTTGATGCTTGATAAGTGTTGGTTGGAATGTAGATAACCTCGAAGGCCTATTGATCAATCTCTTGCGATGGTTTAAGTGAGTGATCCTCAATCGTTCGATCAAGGCAAGTTTTATTACTAATCTAGATTAAAAGTGTTATAACAAATAAGATTATGGATCTTATGGTAGAGAGGACTAATGGTGAATTGTGTTGGATATAGGTTCTACATTCATGGGCTACAACTTTTCTCCAACAAGGTGTGTACACACACACCACTCCAAGTACATCGACAAATGTCGAAAAGCCGAAGTACAGGCGATTGATGCCACACAAGCGTGCAATCACACGTATGGTGGACTGAGCCCATGAATATGGGCGTAAGACAGTTGAGGCCATCGTGAGCGTTCTCATGGGCTTAGGTCGTTATGGGCCTCATTGGGCTAGTATGGGCCATGTGGGCCTAATGGGCTCGTGAACCCACACGGATTAAATTTATGAAAAGTGGTAGAAATTGAATTGGGCTATAATGTTCACATAGCCGTGATTAAAAATGGGCCGAATGGGCCACACGAGAGTGTGAGCCACTTGAGCCGAATATTGGGCTTTGGGCCCAAACACACCGTTTTGATCCTATATGCCATCTGTGTCGCTCAAGGCGACTGTAGACCCTTGGGAAGGTTGTAAAATGATCGAAATAGCCTTAGAGGGTAAAATGACCGAAATACCTCTGGAGGGTAAATTGATCGAAATACCCCCATAAGGTAAATGACCGTTATGCCCCCGAAGAGCAAAGTGACCAAAATGCCTCTACATGTTATATGATTGTTATTGTATGCTATTTATGTTATGTCTGCATTCATGTGATATGATGCTGCATGGGGGATAGGATTATTGATATGGAGGAAGTATATGACTTGTTAGGGTCGCATGGTCGCTTGACGACTGTGGATCCACCGATGGTTTTAAGTTGATTATATGATTGGCAGCTCTGCTGTAATATTGGTTAGTGTTGCAACTGGTGCTACATAAGGAGTGTAGGGATGGGTGGGTCGATCAAATCCCTATAGGAGTGCAGGGTTGGACAGGAGACGGTGTGCAGGGTTGGTATGGGCATTAATGCATTGCATACACTTGTTCTGTTATTGAGATTGGCTTAGGCCCAGATAGATGTGATCTGTGACTTTTGATATGGGCTAAGGCCCAACTGCGATCGTAATTATGTTGGGCTTAGGCCCACATTGATTATTATAATGGGCTTAGGCTCAGATTGATGTGATGCATGTTTTACCGATGAGGGTTGTACACACTGAGTTTTTGTAAACTCACCCCCTCTTTTTAATTTTTTATGTAATCCACAATAAGCGGTTTGACGTACGAAAAGACTCGGAGGTGGCCACACTACGAACATCATGAAATTTTAGTATGCTATTTTAATATATTTGAATCGCTTTCTTGTTGAGTTGTAATAAGGCTTCTTTTAATTTTTATTTTTATTTTGGGATTTTTAGTTTATTACGATTTATGTCTGCTAGAAGTAGAACGCGGTTTTCCCAAAACGATTACTGTCTTCAAAATACTACGTTTCCACAACGCAATTTTTGTTAAACATCATGTTTTCACAAATAATTTATTTTTAATTAATCTTTCACAACAATAAGATTTTAAAGGTAATAACTTTTTAATAAACCTTAGAAAAAAAATAATAATAAACTAACGTAACTAGGTTTTTACCCAAGCTTTTCATTAAGAAGGGTTTTCAATGAAAACACAGTTTTCGAAAAAGACTTCAATATGTCATGCTAGATTTGGGCCTAACTTCTAAGCTGAGTTTGGAGTGTTACATTTAGTGATATCAGAGCCAGGTTGCAAAACTCGGGCTGTGAAATAGGCTTTAGTTTTTAATTTAAAGATGTTTACAAACGATTTTGAAGTAGTTTTGAAAGATTTTTGTGTGGCACATCGAGTCTTCGGCATGGGACCAAGTAAGTTCTCTTGATACTGAAATCTGTTTAAAACAGGTTGTACTGTAAATAGCTATTGGGCTTAGTATAAATGATAGACTATATTGAGACTCTTAGCTAGAGTAAAACTGAAGCCCGTAGGAGACTAAAACTGTAGTGAGCCTACGACCGCAAAAATAAATCTTAACTACTTCCATAAAACATTTGCTTAATTATTGAAACTATGAGCTAAATTCATAAAATTTCTAATTCAGATAATACGAGAAGCATTAATGAACACTAGAAAAGGAGCAAGAGGCCGCCGCAGAGGCCGTGGAAGTGCTAGGGTAGGATCTTCAGCATCAAGCCATATGCACAATGTTGAAGTAAGAGAGGCTTCGGCTTTACTGGTAACTGAGAGAGGGTCATTTGATCGAGTTGTTGGGGTGACGTACTGTCTCAGGCAATGCTTCATATTTTGGAAAGAGTTGCTGGGTCTGTTGGGCCTAATATCGTTATTAAGGGTTGTAGGTCGGTTACGGAATGACTCCAGTCCAATGGAGCAGAGATCTTTAGAGGAGTTTTTGGGATGGCCCCAAGTGTGGCTAAGTACTAGTTGGAGGCCACCGAAAGAATTATGGATGACCTCGACTACACGCCGGAACAAAAGTTGAAGGGTGTCGTGTCATTGCTGAGGGATAAAGCCTACCAGTGGTGGCTTACGGTAAAAGAGGATACCCCGTCGGATCGATTGACCTCAGAATTCTTCAAGTTCACATTTCAGGGAAAGTATGTAGGTGCTAGCTATGTCGATGCTCGTAGGAAAGAATTTCTAAATCTGGTTCAAGGTGACAAGTCGGTAGTTGAGTACGAGGCAGAACTTTTGTGGCTTAGCCAGTATGCTCAAGGAATTGTGGCAATGGAGTACAAACATTGTGTTTGATTTTTGGACAGTCTCAGAGACAGTCTCTGAGTGTTGATAGCTCCATAGAGGGAACGGGACTTTGCTGCATTAGTACAGAAAGCTAAGATCGCTGAAGATGTGAAGCGCTCTGAGCGCCTAAACCGAGAAAGAGAAAGGGGCAGGAACAAGAGGGATTCTCAGCCCTCCAATTCTGATTAGAGACCTAAGAGAAGTGCCATAGTGGATGGGCCAGTCAGAGCTGGGCCCCCTGTTGCTACTACTGGGTTACCATCCTGTGCTATTTGTGGGAAAAGTAATGTGGGCGAGTGCTGGAGGAGGACGAGAGCTTGTCTGAGTTGTAGTTCCATGGAACACCATCTTAGAGAGTGTCCTAGAAGACCAAATCAGATGCAGATCTTCAGTAGGTTGATGTACAGCCATCGAGGGGTGGTCAGCAGCCACCTAAAGGCCGTGGACAAGCCAGGGGTGGAAACAGTTTAGGTCATGGAGCTCCAGGTAGAGGTGCTAGTCATGCGGAGGCGAGGCAGCTAGCTTTGGTTTATGTAGCATGTTGCCGAGAAGATGAATATGCTCTAGCTATAAATACCGGTACATATTTTACCCATAATGTACTATTTACCTAATTTGCAATTTGGACTAGAGTGCACAGCAAAAGCATAGTGGTGTAACCTGTGTTGTGCGGCTATTAGATAGTTGGAAATTTCGAGGACAAAATTTCTTTAAGGGGGTAGAATTGTAATACCATAAAGTTAGGCCTAGTAGAATTGGGCCTATTGGGCCTTGGGCATGGGAGCACTTAAAATTTTTGAGAATAAGAGAACTGCATAAATGCATGTTGTATCTGTTAGGAGAGTGATTTTGGAAGGTTAGGGGGCTTTTATGAAGTCCTGGGTCCATGTCATTTGGAAAATTTTTATTTTTAGCATTAGGGGAACCCTGATTCTTGGTATTAAGCCTTTTATGTAATTATGATTAAAAAAGGCACACAGAGAGCCTGTGGTGGAGTGGTTGTGGCGTCACAGGAGTGTCAAGGAGGACAGAGTTTCAAGTCTCATTGCATGCAAAAGGGATTATTTATTTTACTCATGTGGGGGAAAGAGATTGTATTGGATTTGAACTCTGTGTTGGAGAGTTTGAATGGGTCAAATGAGTGAATTAAGGAGGGGATCATGGAGAGATAAGGGGAGGAAATCAAGGAGATTTTTGGTTGGAGAAGAGTTGGTGCTGAATGGAATTTGTGGCACTCAAGAAATTCAGCCAAATGAGGGGGATGTGGTGCATATTTCGATTTTTGAGTGTTGCTTATCTTTTCTTTTAGATACTTTTCTCTTTTTTAGATGCTGCCTAAACTGCAGTAAAGGTGACCTTTCGTGCATTCTTTTTGCTCTATTTTCACTCCATTTTCTTCATATCCTAATTCTCTCTTCCTCTCTCTCTCATTTCTTTTGACTCTACCAATCCTTTTCTTCTGCATCTTGTGCTTGGCCAATTATCCCCTATTGCATTCTCTTCCAATTTTCCTTTTTCTTCTAGTGATAGCCGAATACCCCTTTTCCCTTTTCTCTCTTTTCCTCATTTCATTTTTTCAGTTCTCTACATTTTGTGTTAGTCGAACATTCCATCTCAGGGGTGCGATTATTCCATCTTGCCTCTATCGTTCTTTGTACCTTCGGCTTTTGTGTGGGTGTGACGATTGATTCTTTTCTTCTAATCTAGACTCTGCATTGTCGGTAAGTGACTTCTCATCTAGTTCAAACCATTCAATTGTTTGATGATTGATACCTATTGGTTGGAATGTAGATAACCCCTAAGGCCTATTGATTAATCTCTTATGACGATTTAAGTGAGTGATCCTCAATTATTCGATCAAGGCAAGTTTTATTACTAATCTAGATTAAAAGTGTTATTACAAATAAGATTATGGATCTTGTGTTAGAGAGGACTAATGGTAAATCGCGTTGGAAATAGGTTCTACATTTGTGGGCTATTACTTTTCTCCAACAAGGTGTGTACACACACACACCACTCTAAGTACATCGGTAAATGTCGAAAAGTTGAAGTACCGAAAAATGATGCCACATGAGCGTGCGGTCGCACGTGTGTTGGACTGAGCCCACGAATATGGTTGTAAGACGATTGAGGCCATCATGAGTGTTCTCATGGGCTTAGGTCGTTATGGGCCTCATTAGGCCGATATGGGCCGTG
The DNA here is from genome assembly GCA_025506655.1 of Gossypium rotundifolium. Taxonomy (NCBI): domain Eukaryota; kingdom Viridiplantae; phylum Streptophyta; class Magnoliopsida; order Malvales; family Malvaceae; genus Gossypium; species Gossypium rotundifolium. Next base: position 162,663,268 of record CP106729.1, on the reverse strand, counting down.
TGCACCCAATGGGCTCACGAGCCCACACGGATTAAATTTACGAAAAGTGGTAAAAATTAAACTGGGCTATAATGTTGACATAGCCATGATTGAAAATGGGTCGAATGGGCCACACGAGATTGAGCCACTTGAGCCGAATATTGGGCTTTAGGCCCAAACATACCGTTTTGATCCTATATGCCATCTGTGTCACTCGAGGTGACTGTAGACCCTTGGGAAGGTTGTAAAATGACTGAAATACCCCTAGAGGATAAAATGATCGAAATACCCCTAGAGGGTAAATTGATCGAAATACCCCATAGGGTAAATGACCGTTATGCCCCCGAAGGGCAAAGTGACCAAAATGCCCTACATGTTATATGAATGTTATTGTATGCTATTTATGTTATGTCTGCATTCATGTAATATGATACTGCATGGGGGATGGGACTATTGATACGGAGGAAGTATATGACTTGTTAGGGTCGCATGGTCGCTTGACGACTGTGGATCCACCGTTGGCTTTAAGTCGATTATGTGATTGGCAGCTTTGCAACAATATTGGTTAGTGCCGCAACCGGTGCTACATAATGAGTGTAGGGATGGGTGGGTCAAATAAATCCCCACAGGAGTGAAGGGTTGGATAGGAGACGGAGTGCAGGGTTGGTATGGGCATTAATGCATTGCATACACTTGTTTTGTTATTGAGATAGGCTTAGGCCCAGATAGATGTGATCTGTGACTTTTGATATGGGCTAAGGCCCAATTGCCATCAAAATTGTGTTGGGCTTAGGCCCACAATGATTATTGTAATGGTCATAGGTCCGGATTGATGTGATGTATGTTTTTACCGATAAGGGTTGTATACACTTAGTTTTCACAAACTCACCCCCTCTTTTTAATTTTTAGGTAATCCTCAATAAGCAGTTCGACGTACGGGAGGACTCGGAGGTGGCCACATTACGAACAACTTTAAATTTTAGTATGCTATGTTGATTTACTTAAATCGTTTTCTTATTGGGTTGTAATAAAGTTGCTTTTAATTTTTTATTTTCAAATTGGGATTTTCAGTTTATTACGATTTATATCTGCTAGAAGTAGAACGCGATTTTCCCAAAGTAATTACTTTCTTCAAAATACTACATTTTCGTAACGCAATTGTTGTTAAACATCACGTTTTCACAAATCATTTGTTTTAAATTAATCTTCGCAACAATAAGGTTTTGAAGGTAATAACTTTTTAATAAACCTTGGAAAAAAATAAGAATAAAATAACGTAATTGGGTTTTTACTCAAGCTTTTAATTAAGAATGGTTTTCAATGAAAACATGGTTTTCAAAAAACACTTCAATGTGGCACGCCAGATTTAGGCCTAACTTCTAGGCCAAGTTTGGGGTGTTATAGGACAAAAACAAGAGGGATTCTGAGCACTCCAATTCTGATTAGAGACCTAAGAGAAGGGCCAGAATGGAAGGGCCAGTCAGAGCTGGGCCCCCTATTGCTACTACTAGGTTACCACCTTGTGCTATTTGTGGGAAAGGCCATGTGGACGAATGCTAGAGGAGGACGGAAGCTTGTCTGAGTTGTGGTTCCATGGAACATCGTCTTATAGAGTGTCCCAAAAGATCGGATCAGATGCAAGTTTTTGGTAGGGGTGATGTACAGCCAGCTAGGGGTGGACAGCAGCTGCCTAGAGGTAGTGGACAGGCCAAGGGTGGAAACAATTTGGGTCGTGGAGCTCCATGTAGAGGTGCTGGTCATACGGAAGTGAGGCAGCTGGCCTTGGTTTATACAGCACGTCGCCGAGAAGACAGAGACGCTCCAGATGTGAATACTGGTACGTACTTTACCCATAGTGTACTATTTACCTAATTTGCAATTAGAAGTAGAGTGCGCAGCAAAAGCGTAGTGGTGTAACCTGTGTTGTGCGACTATTAGATAGTTGGAAATTTCAAGGACGAAATTTCTTTAAAGGGGTAGAATTGTAACACCCTGAATTTTGGGCCTAGTTGAATTGGGCCTATTGGGCCTTGGGCATGGGAGCGTTTAAAATTTGAGAACATGAAAATGGCACAATTGCATGTTAGATCTGTTGGGTGAGTAATTTTGGAAGGTTAAGGGGCTTCTATGAAGTCCTGGGTTTAAGCCATGTCTTATGGAAATTTTATATTTTTAGCATCAAGGGAACCTTAACTCCTAGTATTAAGCCTTTTAAGTAATTGTGATTAAAATGAGACACAAAAAAAGCCTGTGGTGGAGTGGTTGTGGCGTCTCAGGTGTGGCACGGAGAACAGAGATTCAAGTCTCACTGCATTCAAAAGGGATTATTTATTTTACTCAAGTGTGGGCAAGAGTTTGTGTTGGATTTGAACTCTATGTTGGAGAGTTTGAATTGGTCAAGTTAGTTATTTAAGGATTAGATTGTCGAGAGATAAGGGGGAGAAAATCGTGGACTTTGGGTGGGAAGAGTTGTGTCGTATAGGGATTTTTGGCACTCAGACATTCAGAATTTTAGTGTGGTGGGGGAGTGAATGCCAATTCTTTCTTTCCGTCTTGGGTTTTTAGCACTTTTTGAGCCGATTTTTGCTAAGGGACTCTAGGGTTCTCCTATTTTCTCTTTTGATTGCTTATTCTGGGTCTATTTTTTCCCCTTTTCATCTTGGTTCTTTAGTCGAATATCTTTTTCTCTCAAGTCTATCGGTCTTAGCATTTTCCTCGCCTTGCATCTTGATTTTCTTTTAGCTGAATGCACTTTCCTCCCTCATTCGATTCTTTTTGTTAGCGAATTTCCTCTCTATATCTTGCTATTTGAACCGACTACTACATCTTCTTCTCTCGTTCGTCCTCAAACCGTTTCGCCTATCACCTCTTCTTTTTGATAACCAGGCCAAATTCTTCACCTCTCTTAAACTTTGTTCAAGTGGAGCAACTGTTTCTGGCAAATCAGTGAGTAGTTTGTTCAACTTCTGATTGTTCTTTTTATTCTTTAAAGAGTATTACGTCTCCTCTCTTCTACGCTCTTCTAAGTCAATTCCTTCCTTCTTTTTATGGTTGAATCCTCCCTTCTTTTGTATGGTATGTTGATTCGTTTGATTCTTAGGTTTTCTCATGGAATGAAGGAGTTGCGAGTGTTTTGAGAAAGACGAAGCTTTTCTCTCATCACTCGATCAAGATACCCTTTAAGGGGTTTGTTATCAATCTCCGTCAACAGTTTAAGCAGGCTAAACTGTGCTCGTTCAATCAAGGTAGATACTAACATTGTTCAGTTTAAGTATTAGAAGAGGGTGTTTGACTTTGTCATTAAGTGACTAATAGAATATCGTCGTTGATTGTAGGTTATATGCTCGTTGGTTATTCACTCGATTTTGGTAAATAGGTGTGTAGTAATACCCTGTGATCGATAATCGGCAAAAAAGTCAAAAAGCATGTGTACACACACACCACTCCAAGTAGATTGGCAAAAGCCGAAATGCTAAAATATCGAATAATGATGCCACACAAGCATGCGATTGCACGTGTGGTGGATCGAGCCCACGAATATGGGCGTAAGATGGTTGAGGCCATCATGAGCGTCCTCATGGGCATAGGCCATTTTTGGGGCCAAATGGACTGGATGGGCTGAGTGGGCCCTACGCGAGTAAATTTTGTGGATGGATAGGAAATAATGAGCCAGCCATGACGATCACATGGCCAAAGGTTGTTTAGGGCTAAATGGGCTACACGAGAGTGTAGGCCCACTCGAGCCAAATATTGAGCTTTGGGCCCAAATACTCTATTTTGATCATATATGTTATGTGTCACTCAAGGCGACTACAGACCTTTGGGGAGGTTGCAAATGACTAAAATACCCCTGGAAGGTAAAATAACCGAAATACCCCTAGAGGGTAAAATGATTGAAATAACTCTAGAGGGTAAAATGACCAAAACCCTTGAAGGTAAAATGACCGAAATACCCCTAGAGGGTAAAATGACGAAATACCCCCATAGGGTAAAATGATCGTTATGCCCCTAAAGGGAAAAATAACCAAAATGCCCCTACATGTTATGTGATTATTATTGTACGCTATTTGTAGTGTGCCTGCATTTATGTGATATTATGCTACATGGGGATGGGATTATTGATTTGGAGGAAGTGTATGATTTGTTAGGGTCGCATGGTCGCTTGACGACTGTGGATCCACTAATGGCTTTAAGCCGATTATGTGATTGGCAGCTCTGCTGCAGTATTGGTTAGTGCCGCAACCGGTGCTACATAAGGAGTGTAGAGATGGGTGGGTCAATTAAATCCCCAGGAGTGCAGGGTTGGACAGGAGACGGAGTGCAGGGTTTGTATGGGCATTTGTGCATTGCATGATCTAATTTGATTGAGATATGGGTTAAGGCCCAACTGAGGCTATTATGGGTTAAGGCCCAAAATGCCACCGTCACTGTAATGGGCTTAGGCCCAGATTGATATGGTACATGCTTTATGATCAATGAGGGTCGTACACACTAAGTTTTCATAAACTCACCCCTTCTTTTTAATTTTTCAGGTAATCCTAAATAAGCGGCTCGACGTACTAGAGTACTCGGAGGTGGCCATACTACGAACATCTTTAAATTTTAGTATTTTATTTTACCTTACTTAAAACGCTTTCTTATTGGGTTGTAATAAGGCCTCTTTTAATTTTTGGTTTTTAATTTGGGATTTTCAGTTATCACGTTTTCTATCTGTTAAAAGTAGATCGCGGTTTTCCAAAATTATAATTGTTATCAAAACACTACGCTTCCACACTTAATCTTTAAACATCACATTTTCCGTAAATAGGTTACTCTTAAACTTAGCTTCCGCAACTAGAAAGAAATTTTGGGAATAAACTTAATAATTTTTTTATGTACCACGTTTTAAAAAAAAACAAATAAATAAACTAACTAATTGGGATTTTACTCAAGTTTTTAATTAATAATGGTTTTGAATGAAAACATGGTTTTCAAAAGACACTTCAATGTGGCACGCCAGACTCGGGCCTAACTTTTTGGTCGGGTTTAGGGTGTTACAGTTTTGGTAATGATGTTAGCCAAAAGAATTGGCATTGTAAATGTATATGTTTTGAGTTGTAAATAAAGGCATGAGAGTTGGCTTAATTTGGGAAATTTTGGTTATGTGCATATAGGTGAATATATGGTTGATATTATATGTGATTTATGCTTGTGAATTGGTTCAAAATAATGTATGTTTAGTAAAGGTAGAGTTAGTTGAATTGGTATGTTTTGATGGAGTAAGGTTTGAGGTTATAAGCATGTTGATTGTTGGTATTGAGAATGGTATGAATTAGGCTTGATTATGAATGAATTGGAATGTTATTTGTGCTATGTATTGGTACCATTAGAGTTGGTTTAGGTATGTGTAAAATGGGTGGCAAAATGGCATGGTAAATAGCCTATTTTTGTCCACACGGGCAAAGACACGGGCATGTGTCTCACCCGTGTGTGACACACGGCCAAGTTACACAGCCATGTGTCCCCTGGTGTTGAAATTGAAATAAAGTCAGTATGCTCCACACGGTTTCACACACGGACGTGTGCTTGACCGTGTGGTACAAGTCAGTATACCCCCTAATTGGCACACGGCCTGGCACACGGGCGTCTATCTTGGCCGTGTTGCATAAGTTAGTATACCCAACAGGTTTGGCACAGCCTAACACACGACCTGGCATACGGCGTGTATGGCCACTTCGAAGGGCACACTGGCTAGACACACGGGCATGTGGTTGACCGTGTGACCCAAGTCAGTATGTACCCCCTGTTTTCACACAGCTAGTGACATGGACGTGTATGATGGCTGTGTGAGACACACGGCCTGGCCACATGGGCGTGTATCCCTTGTTTGAAGCAAAATTTTTCTAAGTTTCACAAAACTTTCTCGAGTTATCAGTTTAGTCCCAAACCATTTCTAATGCATGTTTAAGGCCTCGTAGGCTCTTAATAGGGACAAATTGATTGAGATTGAATGATTGAATTGAACAAGTGTATGTTAAATAGTTATTTAATTGTTTTGTAAGTTTGGTAATGCTCTGTAACCCTATTTTGACGTTGAATATGGGTGAGGGGTGTTACAACAACTATTCTTAATTCATCAACCTTTGGCTACCTTGAAGGTTGCATTCAACAATCCATTCTCAAACAATCATGAACCACATCAGTAAGAAGCATTAACATACATAGATATATATGTACATTATATAATAACCAAAATAAGCCAAGTCACATGGCTAACATGCAGCCAATTTTGCAATATAAATAAGCCAACACAAATGGCCAAAATCATGCTATAATACCAAATTGACTCAAAGTCCCTATACATGCCATATGACCAAAACATAAGTTGAAAAGTACCAAAATCATGGTTGGATAGTGTGACGATGTCTCCGATGATTCTCGAATCCGAGCTAGCTTTGAATTCACCATAAAACACGGGAAAAATAAACGAAGTAAGCTATAAAGCTTAGTAAGATCGTATGAATTAAACTCAACAACTCATTTTACACAAATCAACAATTTGAACTATTTAACATGTATTCATGGTAACAATAAGCTTTCTTTATGCTTAATCATATACTTATATGCAAATTCATTACTTCTTCTAATTGAAGCTCATACTTTCCATGTACATACCTGTACAAACTCGTAACCAACTCATACATGTTGGAAATATTGCTGAATACTCAATATCTCTCACACTAAGTGTCATTACATAGCCAAAACTATTTTAATCTCGCACACTAAGTGCCATACACAGCCGGAGCTATCTCAAATCGCACACTAAGTGCCATACATAGTTGAAACTATCTCGATCTCGTACACTAAGTGCTATATATAGCCGCCTCATCATCAAACATAACTTTAATCTTGTATACACAATTTATGCAATATCAAAGCTTTTAAAGCATAATTGTAACAATGCTTATTACATACGAACTAACTTAAATGTGGAAACGACGAAATAAGTCGTTTACAATTTAGTCTTTATCTCATAAAAATGAAAATTCATGCAATTCAACCTATACCCATGCTAGCCGAATTTAAATTAAGTCCCTAGCAGCCCATATTTTTCATTTATTTAACAATTTAACCACAAATTTTCAACATTTCTCAATTAAATCCCTAAATGACAATTTTGTCAAAAATCACTTTACAAATGTTGTTTATCTAACAACAAGCATACATTTTGTATCATCAAACATCAAAATACACCAACATTCATCAAATGTCAAAACCCTAAACATTTAAAAATTTTGCAAATTAGTCCTGGGCTAGCTAGATTAAGTTGCAACGATCTCAAAAACATAGAAATCATTAAAAACTGAGTCAAAATCACTTACATGCACCTAGGATAGTTTTCGAACCTTGAAGCTCTTTTAATGGAGTTTCTAATTCTTATTTTCGGTGGTGCAAGCTTAGTTTGGGAAGATGATACTTTGTTTCTATTATTTTACTTAAGTTTATTCATTAAACTACCTATTTAACCTTTGTTATAAAACATTAATGTCCATAAATGCCCACTCATATTTCAAATGGTCTAATTACCACATAAGGACCTCCACTTTAAGGTTCTATGGCTATTAGACCCCTTTAGCTAATAGAACTCAAGTTTTACACTTTACTCGATTTAGTCCTTTTTCTCAAATTGAGCATTTAAACAATAAAATTTCTCAACGAAATTTTCATACAATCATACTATCGTTCCATAGACATTAAAATAATAATAAAATAAATTTTTTAACCTTAGATTTGTGGTCCCAAAACCACTATTTTGATTTGACTAAAAACTGGCTGTTACAAACTATATACCAAAATGACCATAACTCCTATACATGCCATATAACCAAAATATAAACTCAAAAGTACCAAAGTGGTAGCTTGATAGTGTGACGAGATCTCCAATGACTCTCAAATCCAAGGTAGCTTCGATAATCACTATAAAACACAGAAAAATAATCAGAGTAACCTATAAAGCTTAGTAAGCTTGTATAATAATAAACTCATCTTACCATACATACAAAATTTAAGTAATTTACCATATCATGATATAATTCATATAGATACACAAACCTATCACATAATTCATTCAAAAGGTTAGATATGAATTTCACAATTTCTTCGATTCAATGTAAGTACGGTTCATGTACATACCTATACTATCTCGTATCAATATTTACACATCCGTACCTTTGATATACCTGTTGAACCATTTGGAATACTTTCAGATACTTAGGAATCTCGCACCCTAAGTGCCACATACATAGCTGAAGCTATCTCAATCTCATATCACATATAATGCTCACTCTCGAGCTATCAACGTGTCTACTCACACAAGCTGACGGTCATGATGAAGCTACACAGTGCTGCTCATGCAAGCTAACGAGAATTCGCAACACATGCTGGATAACTCAGCCACCGGTAGGACATATGGAACAGCACCCAAATCACATAACCCTTAATGGCATGTCATTTGTATCCTAATCTATTCCTAAAGTTCAACCGGGATTTCACATTTGTCGAATCGTCGTCGAATATATTCGCAAGGTCATATTCACAATTTATATAATATTAAAGAATTTAAAACACAATTATAACAATGCTTATTACATACGAACTTACCTCAAGTGCAAAAACGACGAACTGATCGATGAGTCCAACACTTTATTTTTCCCCCGACCTAAATCCAAATTTCACTTTTCTTGATCTATATAATATCAAATTTAACTCATTTAATCATCCATCAATTTAATTTAATCCAAATATCAAATTATGACAACTTTACCCCTAATATTTCATTTTTTTACAATTTAGTCCTTATCTCATAAAAAATACAAATTCATGCAATTAGATCCCTACCCATGCTAACTGAATTTCATATAGACCCATAGCATCCCATATTTTCCATTTATTTCACAATTTAACCTCAAAATTTACACATTTCACAATCTAATCCCTAATTGGAAATTTTACCAAAAATCACTTTACAAATGTTGTTTGTCTAACAACAACCATACAATTTCTATCATCAAACATCAAAACATACACATATTCATCAATGGAAAAACCCTAAACCTTTAACAATTTTGTAAATTAGTCCCTGGATTAGCTAGATTAAGTTACAATGACTCCGAAAACATAGAAATCATTAAAAACCAAGTCAAATCACTTATATGCAAGCTAGGGAAGGTGTTGAATGCTTCAAGCAATTTCAATGGAATTTAAAACCTTAATTTTCGGCTAGGAAGATGATGAATGAAATAAATGGCCTTTTGTTTCATTATTTTATCATTTAATTTTCTAATTACTTAATTAACCTTATACATTATCTTTTAAAACCATTAAAAAGACGTTTATCTTTGTCCACTCATATTAAAAATGGTCTAATTACAACATAAGGACCTCCACTTTAAGTTTCTATAGCTATTAGACACCTTTAACTAATAGAACTCAAGTTTTACACTTTACTCAATTTAGTCCTTTTTATCAAATTGAGCATTCAAACAATAAAATTTCTTAACGAAATTTTCACACAATCATACTACCATGCTGTAGACATTAAAATAATAATAAATAATTTTTGACCTCAATTTTTGTCCCAAAACCACTGTTCCAATTTAACTAAAAATGAGCTGTTACACCAACGGTGATAGACCTTTATCACTATTCACATTTTTCGTATACGGGCTAATTGTGTTACCTAAAGCTCTGGGATATGTGAGTGTGGAGTTAGCTGATTTTCTGTTTTAGATTGAAAAAAAAGGGTAAATCCTGCCCCAGTAGTTTTAGTTGAAACCATCATTTCACTCAATTTCATCAGCAGGAAAGGAGACGGGCGTTTCTTAATATGCACACAGTTGTTGTTCATTTAGATGAAAAGTCATTTTAGGTGCCTCTATAAGCTCTTTCGTCAAGTGTTTGTTTCATTCGACCAAGCCTATAGAGGAATTTTTGGAAAGTGAGTGGCCTCCAAATCAATCGATTGAAGAGTGAGTTCAGAACCTTAGTTCATTTACATACCAAGAAATAGAATAGAGGGCTCCATGGATGATTCGAAGCACAGCTAGTTTAAACAGGGTGGAAGTTTTGGTTCAAGACCTGGGATTTTGGAAGAGATACGCATTAAGTGGGGTCAAACCTTGAGCTTGCAATCAAGAACCTTTTCAAACCATTTCCCCTTAGAAACATATATTCAGTGGTGCCTAAAAAAAGTAAACTCTCTGTGTCAGTGCAATTCAATGGAAAGGGGAAGGTTCTAGATGAAGTAGCTGAGCTAACAGAAAAGATACGCAATTTAGAGATGGTCTGAGGGGGAGAGATGAAAAGGTCAGACGGCAACGATAGTAGTATCAGACATATGTAAAGGAAAATGAGGAAGAAATCATGAGACAATAGCAACAACACATTTTAGACATGAGGGGAAGAGATGAAGAACTAAGAATATAATTAGAACGATGTCAATGAGAACAATCTGACTTGTTAGCTTAGATTCAGAGGTTGGAGGCGGATCCAAGTTTGCGGGCTAAATGAACTCTAGAAAGCGTGAGATAAAAAGTGAACTTGGAGGAGGGTGTCTAATGAGAAAACTGGTGAAATTGAGGTACTGATGTAGGAAATTTGTTGTCTGAATAAAGAATTAAAGACAAAAGAATAGCAAAACAAAGAGGTCACAAAAGAATATATAGAGCTTGTGAAGCATTTTATTGTAGTGGAACAAATGGCAATAAACCGACAAGAGGTGCTTGCAACAATGTACTAGGAAGGTCAGGTTTTCGCTCAACAAGCCGAAGACATATATGAGTAGATTAAAGAACTCAAAAAATCTACCCCATTTGCAACTAAGGGCGAGATTGCAATGAAATTTTTGGAGGTGGCTCAAGCACATTACCAAAAGTTCATCAAGCTCATTAGGAGGAAAAAGAAGAACGACGAGTAGAGATTTGCCCTATGTCAATAAGATCAGTTAGGATTTTCTTTAAGTATGAATGAAAACTGAAAAAAAAAATTGTAAGCTAAATAATTTTTGAACCTTTTATGAAAGAAAATGTTTATATTTGAATATATTTACGAAAATGTGCCCTAATTTCTTTCATTCATTCATTCATCCATTTGTTCACTCATTCGTTCATTTGTTTATTCAGAAATAGCATTTAAAAAAAGAACATTTTTATGAAAAATCCAAATAATTTTCTAACTTTGGAAATAAATTTCATTTGAAAAAGGATAGTGGATAGCTCACCGGTATAACACCCGCTCAAAATCCAAAAAGATGATACTAAAAAGAATTAGCACATATGGCCAAACTGGAGGAACAGATGGAAAGGATGATGAAAATGATTACTACAATGGTCAAAAGCACGACCAAGGTAGTAGAAGGAAGTGGCACTTTGGACAATCCAATCCTTTTTTACGGTGATACCTAGGTGTATCATAAAGATTTACCGCTTCAAATGCCAAGTGTGACCATTCAGATCCCAAGAGTAAACGAGTTGCCTGCAAGCGAGGAGCCGAGAGAAGTGGACAAGGGAAAGTCAATTATGGATGAAGAAGCTCATAAATTTAGCCTAATTGAGGAACGTTTGAAAGCCATCGAATGATTAGACACCTTCGGACCTGTAGAAGTAGAAGGCTTGTGTCTTGTACCCGAAGTGGTCGCCCCACCAAAATTCAAATTTCCTGACTTTGAAAAATTCAATTGTAGTAGTTGCCCCATTACTCACATCACCATGTACTATAGGAAAATGGTTTCTTAGTCCAAAGATGAGAAACTACTAATGCACATATTTCAAGATAGTTTGATCAGATTTGTGGCTCGCTGGTGTGTAAAGTTGGACATGAGCTGAATTCAAACTTAGGAAGAGCCAATACAGGCATTTATTGCTCAATACAAACATATTGTATACATGGCCCCAAACCACCTAACTATGCAAAACATGGAAAAGAAGTCAAATGAGAGTTTTAAGGAATACGCATAACGGTGGAGGGACCTGGCATCACAAGTACAGCTCTTGCTCACGTACAAGAAGACCACTGTTATGTTCGTTGGTATGCTAAAAAGCATATACTATGATAGGATGGTAGGAAATGCTCTAAGACCTTCAAAAATATGGTATTATCTAGAGAAATAATAGAGAATGCATTGAAGTAGGGCAAAATAAATGATCCTTTGAGCGCGAAGAGGGTTATCGCTGGGAAGAAAAATAAAGCAAAAATGCAAACAATCACACCGGGCAGATACCCATACTCTTACTTTCCATACCCAAGCCCAATACCTCATGCCCATAATACCTGGCTATAAATACTACCAATACTTCACTGTTTATGTATTGTCCACTTGTACTTGCTACAAATCCCCCCATGTTAACTATGCCAACCTAGTCCCCACAGACCCAAGCTTTAGTAAGGCCGCCACGGGAGAGGCCTGCTGTTTGATCCAATTCTCATCTCCTACACAAAACTTTTTTTCGATTCTAGTGGAGAAACACCTCTTTGTACCTATACAGAAGGAACCAATGCAACCACTATTTTCAAAGTGGTATGATGCCAATGCTCGATGTGACTATCAATCTGGCAATCAGGGCCATACCATCGAGAACTTCTTAGTGCTAAAATACAAGGTGCAAGATCTTAGAAGGGCAGGAAAGATAAATTTCCAATGAGAGAATACATTGATGTTAAAAAAATATGTTACCAAACCACAATTGAATTGATAATGGTATAACTAAAGAAAAGAGCCTTCAAAGGAGAAAAGTGGAAGAAATCACAACCCCACTCGAATGACTCTTCGACATCTTGAAGAAGTCAAATCAAATTTACGCTGAGCCATCCAATTCTATAATAGGAATTTTTATGGATCAAATCTGCAAATTCCAACAATGAGCTCAAGGACATTCAATCCAATTTTGTCCAACGTTTAGGGAACATATACAGTGTCTCTTGGATTCTTTCTAGCTAAAGATAATGAGGGTGTTAAGACCAATAAGATAAACACGTTAGATACGAAACCTGTCACCATTGTATATGGCAAGAAAACCCCTATTGAAAAAGAGTCTACCTCAATTGCCTTACAAGATAATGTGTTGGTCATCGGGGTTCCCAGCCCTTTTAAGTATGGAGATGACCAACGAGTTCCTTGGAGATATGATTATGAGGTGGTTAGATCGATGCCTCCAACATCCCAGGACTTAGTGGCATAACTCAAAGTGGATATTGTTATAAGCCAAACATAGGAGGCAAAGAACCTCGTGGTGAGGATGTGATTTCAAAAATCAACCAGAAATTGACAATAAAGAAGTCGATAAGAAAATGAGAAGGACCAAAAGTGAGAAGTTGAGAATGATAAAGTTAATGAATTTTGCGTATGATAAAGAATAGTGAGTATAACTTGGTCGACCAGTGGAACAAAACACCGCAAGAATTTTTTTGTTGTCACTAGTTTTGAACTCGGAGCCATACAGAGAGGCTCTTGTACGAGTTCTAAAATAAGCTTAAGTCAATCGTAACGTGTAAATGGATAATGTCAGTAACTTAACAGAAAGCATTTTGGCCCCAAATTACATATCTTTCATTGATTATGAAATACCCTTGGATAGAAGAGGAAGTACCATGGCACTACACATTTAATTAAAGTGTAAAGCCTATCCCATGGCTAGGGTCTTAATGACAATGGGTCCTCAATCAATGTCCTGCCTTTTTCAACATTGTATAAGCTACCCTTGCACACCTCGTACATGGTATCGAGCCCTTTAGTGGTGCGAGCTTTTGATGGCACCAACAGAAGTGTGATTGGTGAAATAGAGATTCCCTTGTTGGTAGGAGTCATTAATTTCCCTATTCGCTTTTAGGTGATGGATATAACGCCTTCTTACAATATGCTATTAGGATGACTCTAGATTTATTTGGTTGGGGTGGTACCATCGTCCTTGCACCAAAGATTGAAATTTATAGTTGATCAGAATTTGTGCATCATGCGAGGCGAAAAGGACCTATTGGTAGATAGCTTGAAAAAGTCTCCTTTCATAGAAGTGGATGATGATGCAATAGAGAGTTTTTTCTAGACCTTTGAGGTGGCCACTACATCTTATGTGGCAAAGGGAATGCAAGCCCTTAAGCCTCATATGCCATGAATAGCGAACTTGTTATTTGCCCAGACAGTAGGGAAGGATTGGCAAATCTACTTAGGTTTGGGAAAAGATGACAAGGTAACTCAGAACCTTTTTTTGTTCCCACTTAGAAGGATATAAGAGGGTTGGGATATAAGCCTACGAGGGAGGATGTCGAAAGGATGTGTAAAGAGTAGAGAGTAAAGTGGTTAGCTCGTATGGCTGAAAAGAAGGTGGAGGAACCTCCTTTAATTTGTCCTCCACTATCTAAGACCTTTTACTCTCGAGCAATAGGAAAGGACCCCGGTCAAGTTAATGATTAATGATGATGCAGTGGATCTAAACATGATTGGTGATAAGGTGTCGATGTCAAAAGACTAGGTTCGCTACGACCTTTCCACCTTAGAAAACTAGCAGCTCATACTGTTACCTGCTATCCTTGAGTCCTCTGAGATGTAATCATTTTTAAGAGTTTTTATATCAAAGTTTAATATCATTCAGTTAATTTAATTTCCAAAATACATGTAAAAATGTTTTCTCTTTAATGAAATCAGATTTGTATTATGTCCCTAGTCACTTTTATTCATTTAATCCTTTTCATTCATATGCCAATAAACATACTCATAATTATTTCAGGGATATACCTCATGAATTGATAAATGATCCAAATGACATCTTTGAATCAAATTCTCATAATTATGTTCACTATAATGATCATGGGACGAAAGAGTAGGAAGTTGTACTAGATGAGTTTTTGAGGCTAGTTAAACAAGAAAAGAAGCTTATAAAACCCCACTTAGAGGGAAAAATTTTAATCAATCTGGGTGATGATGAGGTAAGAAAAGAAATTAGGATAGGAACCACTCTCATGCTAGAACAACATCAATTGTTGAAGGATCTACTCATTGAGTTCTCATATTTGTTTACATGGTCATACCAAGATATGCAAGGTTTGAACTCCAATATCATGGAACACATGCTACCTTTGAAATCAGATTGCAAGCCCGTATACCAGAAGTTGAGAAGGATTAAACCTGAGATGTTGTTGAAGATTAAAGAAGAGGTTAAGAAACAATTTGATATGGGACTTCTGGAAGTAGCTAAATACCCATAGTGGGTGGTGAATATTGTACCAATGCCTAAAAAGGATGGGAAAGTCAAAATGTGCATTGATTATAGTGATTTGAACTGAGCTAGCCCCAAGAATAATTTTTTGTTACCTCATATAGACTCTGTTACCTCATATAGACACACTGGTAGATAACAATGCTAAACATTGTGTTTTCTCTTTCATGGATGGATTCTTGGGGTATAATCTAATCAAATCAAAATGGCGAGGGAGGACATGGAAAAGACCATGTTCGTTACAACATGGGGAGCTTTTTGTTATAGGGTCATGTTGTTTGGTCTAAAAAATGTTGGGGCCACGTATCAACGAACAATGGTGACACTGTTTCATGACATGATGCATAAAGAGATTGAAGCTTATGTTGACGATATGATAGAAAAGTCCGTTACGAAGGAAAGTCATGTGAAAAACCTCCACAAACTATTTGAACGATTGAGAAAATACAAATTGAGATTGAATCCAGCAAAATGTGCTTTCAGGGTAAAGTTAAGGAAGCTGTTGGGTTTCAAAGTGAGTTAACGAGGAATTGAAATAGATTTGGATAAGGTTCGAGCAATTTTAGATTTGACACCCCCTAAAACTCAAAATGAGGTAAGAGGTTTTTGAGACCGTTAAATTACGTGTCTCATTTTATCTCACAGCTGATGAATAAATATGATCCCATTTTCAAGCTCTTACATAAGGATAGTGATGATGAATGGACTGAAGATTGTCAAAAAGCGTTCGACAAAGTAAAAGAATATTTAGCTAAGCCACCAATATTGATTCCCCTTGTGCTAGGAAGACCTTTGATTTTGTATTTGGTAATGCTGGATAATTCCATGTTGTATCACACCACCTTTCTCATCACAAAGTTGGACCCTTTGAAGTATATTTTTGAGAATCCATCATTGTCAAGGAGACAAGTGGTTTTGTTCGACTATGACATCATCTACGTGTTCCAAAAGGCTAAAAAATGAAGCATAGTCGCAGAATTTCTAGCGAATCACACGAAAGAGGAATACGAGCCCATGAGTTTTGATTTCCCAGATGAAGAGATCATGTCAATTCCAAAGTGCAAAGAATAAATTTGGAGGGTGTATTTCGATGGAGCATCCAACATGATTGGGCATGGGATTAGGGCAGTACTAATCTCCCCAATTGGCCAGTACTTTTGTACTACAGCTAAACTGATGTTCACCTGTAAAAATGATGTAGCTGAAGACGAGGCATGCATTTTGGCACTTCAGATCACCATTAAGAAAAAGATTAGGATTTTAAAAGTTTTTAGTGACCCTGCATTAGTTGTTTATCAATTAAGAGGAGAATGGGAAACAAGGGATTCCAAGCTAATTCACTATCAAACATATGTGCATGGACTAGTCAAAAAGTTTGATGATGTTTAATTTTTTAGTTGCCAAGAAAAGAAACCAGTTAGCAGATGCTTTAGCTACTCTAGCCGCCAAGTTAAAAGTAGGATCGAAAATAGAAGTGCAACCTATACAACTAAGGGTTAAGGACTCGCCAGCCCATCGCAGAGTAGAATCAGGAACAGATGAGAAACTGTGGTATGTTGACATTAATTGATATTTGCAATACCAGTAATACCCAGATTGCACCTCAGAAAATGATAAACGAATAATTAGGAGGCTGGCTATGGGTTTCTTCTTGGACGATGAGTTTTTGTATAAAAGAGGACATGAACAAACCATGTTGAGATGTGTCAACACAGAAGAGGTGAATTAGATAATGAAGGAAATCCATGATGGAATATGTGGAGCACATACTAACGGACATATGATGGCAAGGCAAATCATGAGGGTTGGATATTTTTGGTTGACGTTGGAATGAGATTATTTAAATTATGCTCAGAAATGTCTTAAATGCCAGATTTATGAAGACAATATTAACACGCCTCTTACCAATCTTCATGTCTTGGCGCCTTCTTAGCTGTTCTCAATGTGGGGCATCGTTGTCATTGGCCCCATCTCACCGAAAGCATCAAACGGGCATCGCTTCATCTTTATAGTGATTGATTATTTCACCAAGTGGGTCGAAGCTGCTTCATTGTAAATGTAATTCGATCAGTGATTTGTAAATTTCTAAAAAAGAGGTTATTTGTCAGTACAGTTTACCAGAAAGAATCATCTCAAGCAATGCTAAGAAATTTAATATTGCCTTGATAGAAGAGGTTTGCGCACAATTTAAGATCAAGCATCACAATTCTGCACCATATCATCGAAAAATGAATGGGGCAGTCGAGGTTGCAAACAAGAATATCAAAAAGATCATTTCCAATACAATAGAAATGTATAGGGATTGGCATGAGAAACTCCCTTTTGCTCTCCATGCATCCATGTCAGGACTTCGACTAGAGCTATTCCATTTTCATTAGTGTATGGCATGGAGGCTGTTTTACCTATTAAGGTGCAAATCCCATCTCTACGAGTGTTAAGGGAGGTGCGACTGGAGGAGGCTGAATGGGTGCAATAAAGATATGAGCACTTGAATTTAATTGAAGAAAAGAGATTAGTAGCTTTATGTCATAGCCAGTTGTATCAACAAAAAATGATGAAAGCCTATAACAAGAAGCTGCGACCAAGGTAGTTTAGAGAAGTGGATCTAATACTAAAGAAGATTCTACCATATGTTTATAATCATCGGGGAAAATGGATGCCAAAATGGGAGGGACCGTATGTGGTGAAGAAAGCTTTCTCTAGTGGAGCATTAATTCTCACTAACATGGATGGAGACAAGATGTCAAACCCTATAAATTTTGATGCAGTAATAAATTACTATACTTAAAACCTAAGCTTAATTGTTCTTAAAGAGTTATTTGCATTGAGTAACACTAGCTTTTTTTGTTTTGCTTTTCTTTGTTTGTCATGTTTAATGTTACGTTTTACCTTGGAATCTTGCATTCTCCTTAAGGTTAATTACTTAATAAGTTGGCCATGCTCAAAGTGATGAATGACAGTTTTGAAATATCATTCACTTGGAGAAAATTTGATCCTCTGTTAACCACTTTGGGCCATATTGTTTGCTCAAAATTAAACCTTGTCAAGGATCACCCTCCACGTTGGAGGACATTTTGTGAGGTTTTTGGTATGGATCGATGATTTTACAACATTGTGAGACAAACATGAGATTATGTGCAATTCGAATTGAAAAGTTGGATGCACTTCCAAGAATGACCTTGTGATGAGATTAACCATATTTTCAAATGATAAATGGCATTCTTTTGTTCTCTCCTTCACTTAGAGAAAATTATATCCCTTGCAACCCCACTTTGAGCCTGATGTATCTTATTTTTAAACCCTAATTAAATTCATCCATTGAACATCATGGATTGAAAAGAAAAATCATGAACAATGAAAGTAAAATTCTAAATTCTTGATCTCATTCCAAAAAAAAAAAAAAAAAAAAGAAATAGGGAAAGCAAATAAAAATAAAAAAAAGGAAATAGGAAATAGTAAGAGTGAAGAAATGTGATTGAGAGATGGAAGGGGCAATAAAAAATTCAAAATAACTCCTCATGGTTTTTATACTCTATCACATAATATTTATTTTTGCCTGAAAAACCTTTCTCTAATTGACCCTTAACCCTCAGACCACGTTACAACCCTTAAAAGACCATTTTGATCGAATATGTTTGTTCAAATCAAGAAGTTAATCCTTGGGAAATTATGAACCTTTTCAAGAACATAAAAAAGGGAGATTAACTCTAGGGTGAAAACTCATAAATGAGCAATCTAGAGAGATTTCTAAAAAGAAAAAAAAAAGATGTCAGATGCCTTGGATGATAATTAAGATTTCCAGAAGAAGTTGATCCTTCGATATGAGCCCTGAAGTCATCTATTTAAGCCTATTTTAACCCTTTCTTTGTCACCCAAACTCGATCCGACACAATAACCTTGGAACAAGTCCATCTCTGATTGCTTATGGCCGGTTTAAATTAGGGAATTAATCTACTTGAGGAATGTAAGAGTCTACAGAAAGAAAATTTTGCTTAAATAAATAAAAAAAAACCAAAAATAAAGAGAGAGCAAGAGAAAGGAACTATATTGAAGAATATCTACTTTAAGACGTAATTTTGCAAAAGAGAATGGTACAAGGTTCACAGTTGGAACAGTCTAAAGTTAGGAAAAGGAAATCCGCTTTATGAGGATTAACAAGTTGACTCTCGATGCAAGAAATTTATGTTTCAAGGGTGGATTTATGAAGTCTGTATTACCAAGTTTGTTAAGTGAATTATCATTTGAGAATTTAATTTACGAGTCATAAAATCATTTTGAAATTTGTTAAGGTGATATCCCATGAAATTTGGTTTTCATGATCTGTTGTGTGTGGATAGGGATTTGATCTTTTTCAACCTAAAAACATGATTCTCAAAATGATTACCTTTTTATGAAAAATTCAAGAAATGAAGAAAGGAAAACATCCATTGCATTTAGAAGCCCAGGTGTGGAGGTCCATTTACTTTTCATTGCATTTAGAGGCCCAGATGTAGAGGTCCATTCACTTTTCGTTGCATATAGAACCCCAGATGCGAAGGTCGATTCACTTTTCATTGCATTTAGAGGCCTAGATGTGGAGGTCTATTTACTTTTCATTACATTTAGAGGCCCAGGTGTGGAGGTTCATTTACTTTTCATTGCATTTAGAGGCCTAGGTGTGGAGGTCCGTTTACTTTTCATTACATTTAAAGGCCCAGGTGTGGATGTAACATCTTGAATTAATGGGCCTTTGCATTTGATGTCTATTACATTCAATGTGTTAATTAGAGTATTTAAGGGCCTGGGACAATGACGATTGGTTAAATTTTTGTTTGGACACTAGAGGGTTTAAAAGATGTTATCTGTGTTTTAAACACAAGTGGGCTTGTGGCCCAGTGGCAAAATGGTGCCATTTAGAGAACAAGGAGGTGGCGTCAACTAAGGAGGCCCAAACTCAAGGGGCATGAGGCCCAATTCCTTTAATTTTAATTAGCTAAATTTTGGCATATAGGTGGGTAAGGTTGGACGGCAATAAGGCTTAAAAATAGGGAGATTTATCTATTGAATAATATAGATAATTGTGCTAATATTAGTTATGAATAGATTAAGAAGAAAAGATGGGAGTTATCTGCTATAGGCAGAGTTGGCCAAAATGCCAACTCTGAGGGAGGAGTTGGTCAAATTCCAACTCTGAGGGGAGGAAGAATCGGTTTTGATGTGGCATAAGGGGTGCTGAAATTCCCCATGTTTGTCAATTAGTCTCGATTTTTAGAAGAGGGCAATTTCGGCATTTGATAGGTAAGTGTCGAAATCCCTATAAATAGGAGTGTATCTCTTCAAATTCGAGCATTTGAACCCTATTCTTTGTGCTGAAATTCTTAGTCCTTCTCTACACTTTCTATTCTCTTTTCTTTTCCAAAAACTGAAACCTCTCAACTTTCCTCTCATCTCCATAACCAAATACCTTTGTCTATTCCTTTTTCTCTCTGTCGATTTCTCTACTAGAAGTCGAAACCTCTTAATTCACTTTCTCTTTCCATTCTTTTCCTCTTGTACCGATTTCTCCATAGATCAGAATTTTCTTGAAGTGCCGATTTTTCTGTAAAGGTAAGAATCGAATTCTTTTCTCTTTCGATTTTAAGACTATAGCCGAATGGCTAGTAGATTGATAGACTATCTTTAGTTTGACTCTTTCGTTAATCGCATGTTTTTGTGGGCGACATTTGAGAAATCATAGTAGATCGAATCATTCAGATCTCAAAAAGTAAGAAACCATTAATCTCTAGTATCCTACCGATCTCGGGATCACAAGGTAAGGGATTTTTTTATATTCCTATTAAGATTCACTATCATAATTGAGATAGTAACTCATATGATACGGTTTAACCCTATTTCGCTATAATATGGATCAGGCAAAGGAGAGGGTTGGGTCCATAAACCCAATCCCTAAGTTTAAGAAATGAGCAAGGTCCATTGCTTGAGATTGGTCACGGGTTGTGGACCACTTCGAACAAAGATCTTAGGCGATAGTAGTCATATCACCGACGAAAGGTTTACATAGAGGTTGCCGCCTTAACAAAGAATAAGGTGTGTAGAATCTTAACACATAAGCATTTATATATTATATGTATGCTAAGGGCTAAAAGTCGAAAGAAAGGTCAGATGAGCAATGATTACCCGTAAGGGGTAGGCATGGGATGCAAGGTACGTACCCATAGAAACTTTTCTAAGTGATTCGTAGCATGTAAAAGTATGAGATCTGTTAGATAGCTTGATGACTTGTTTCTTGTATGTATGCATGCATGGGATGGGATTGATTGATGGATTTATGGTAGGGGAGCAGGGTCGCGAGGCGATCGTGGCTTTGCCACAGGCAGCATGGCTGTCGAATACTATAATGTATTTCTGAGGTTCGCGTAAGCAATCGATCTATATAATAGGTAGCATAGCTGTCGAATACAATAATGTATTTATGAGGTTCGCATAAGCGATCGGTCTATATGACAGGCAGCACAAGTGCCGATATGGTGTGTAGTGGATGGAGGGTTGATTGTAGAAATCCCCACGGTATAACGACTGGTACGGAGGTGTTTAGAGGATGGACTCTTAGGTTTTGGGATGGGCCATGATGCATGACATAATCTGTTACCATTGCATGCAGGCCAAGGCCCATAATGTGTTTGTCGGCCCTATGCTTTTATGTGGTTTCAAGTTTTGCACACTGAGTCTTGGTGACTCACCCTTTTTTTTTCCCCACTCTACAGATGAGCAGTAGACCGTGGACACGGGAGCAGAGGTAGACTCGAGGGGCCATCAAGACTTTTATTATCATTATGGATTATTATTATTATTATTTTTTTGGAATATAATTTTTATAATAAGGCCCCATAACTTAGGATTCCAATTTATTTGTTACTTGTTTTACTCTATTCTACTTTAATATGTCACATGTTTATAAACCTATGTGTGGCCAAAGTCTTATTGATAAAATGGAATGATAAATGGGCTTTTCAAATCCACTCAACATAAAAGTTTAAGTTTCTAATATTTTTAAAAAATAAGGACTAAATAAACTTTTATTTTTTTTTAAACCCATCAAAGTAAAGTTTTCAAGTATTAAACCCGTAGCATACCAGATCCGGTAATGACGTATGGGTCGGGTTTGGGGTGTTACATTTTTGTATCGAGCCAGCTTTAAAACTCCTGACCGTGAAATGGGTCCAAGAGGAATTTATGAAAGTAATATAAGTTGAGAAAATTTTGGAAGATGTGGCCTTCGAGTCTACCAGCACCCGCTCCACCCAGGTAAGTATTCTAACCTTTGATGTGACATGTATAATGGGTTTGATGGGCCTTATGGACGTAGACTAGTATGATAGTGATAATGGACCTTAGGCTTAGATTAAACGATACTTCAAACTTCATAAGACTTAATTTTTATTAATTAAACATATTTGTGGACAAGTCACAGGGTTAGAGTGTGGTAACAGGCATATGCATGTCTAGGATTGGATCTAGGAAGAGCTTGGTACTTAAGCAGTCCTAGTGACTCACCTCCTCTTTTCTGGAATCCTACCTGGTGCATAGTGACTGTTCGCCTTAGCCACGAGGACTTGTTGATAGATCAAAATTCATAACTAAAACCCAAAAGGGATCAGTACCCTATTTTTGTAAAATAACTTGTATGTCCGTGATTTTGGTAAAATTATCCGCAATATGCTAGGTTGAGAAACTTTATCGAGATACCCTTGATTTTGCAAAATGACCAAAATATCATTGTTTAAAAAATTACCAAAGTACCCATGTTTGAGAAATTACTGAATTACCCCTAATTTACGGAAACTTATGAAATACCCCAGGTTGATAAAATTATCGAAATACCCCTAAATTGTAAAATTACCAAAATACCCTTATTTTGAAAAATCACCAAGAAACCTTATTTTGGAAAATTATGAAAATACCCCTATAATATAAAATTACGAAAATACCCATGGGTAGTGAAATGATGAAAATACCCTTAGGCGATGAATGCAAGGTCGTGGATGTTTACTTGTGTGTTTGATGCGTGTATGTGGTGCTCTACTTGATGTTGATTGATGTGAACTCTAGAATTAGAAAATACAAACTTGAGAATTGAACTTGTAGATAGAATGCGAATTCGAAAGAACTACTGTTAAAACTACTTTCCGTAAGATTGTCCGTTATTAATCAGTGGAAGAAAGAATTATTAATTCATAAAATTTTTAATCAAGTAAATCTTGAATGGTAGAATGAGCACTAGAGGACGTGGTGTGCGTGGCCGAGGTAGAGGCAAGATTGCTGTGTTAGAACCCGTGGGGTCTGGTCACGAGTCAAGGAATGAAGTTCCAGTGCCATCAGCTGTGGAGGTAGAGTTTCAAGCTCAGATGGCCAAAGATGATGCTGTATCTCAGGCTATATTAAGGGTTTTAGAGAGAGTTGCTAGAGCAGGCATGGGCACCGGAGCCCAGAATTCTGTGCCAGAGCAACTGAGAGCCAATGGGGCGGAGGTGTTTAAGGGAATTTCAGATGTAGCTCCTAGTACAGCTGAATACTAGCTAGAAGCAATGGAGCGGATCATTGATGATCTCGACTTCACGGATGAAGAGAAGCTGAAGGGAGTGGTGTCTCTTCTTCGGGACGAAGCTTATCAATGGTGGCTTACGGTTAAGGAAGGTATCGTAGCTGACCATATCACCTGGGATTACTTCAAGGTGGCGTTCCAAAGTAAGTATATTGGAACGAGTTATATGGATGTGTAGCGTAGAGCATTCCTGAATCTGGTTAAGGGAAGTAGGTTAGTGGCAGCCTATGAAGAAGAATTTTTACACTTTAGTCGTTATGCTCGAGGGATAGTGGCCACAAAGCATGAGAGATGTGTTCATTTTGAGGATAGCCTGAAGGACGATCTACGGGTGCTGATAGCTCCACAGCGGGAGAGGGAATTTGCTGTGCTTGTGGAGAAAGCTAAGATAGCTGAGGAGGTAAAGCAAACGGAGAAGCTGAACCGAGATAGAGATAGGGGTAGAGGTAAGAGAAACTTTGGATCATCAAGAACAACTAGGAGTAACCAAAAAAGACCTAGGTCGGATGGACCAAGACGGGCTGAAAGACTTGCTGCTAACCAAACACGAAGGTGTGCCCGATGTGACAAATTCCATGCAGGCGAGTGTAGGGCAGGCAGTGGGAAGTGCTTTAAGTGTGGTTCTTTAGACCATCAGACAAGAGATTGTCCTCAGCCACGGGATGAGAAAGACCCGCAGGGCAGGGAAATGCTTAGTCGAGTAGAGGAGGTCAGCAGCCACAGAGAGGTCGTGGTCCAGCCGGAAGCGGTAATGGTTACGGTCGGGGTCGTGGAACACCAGGCCGAGGGGCAGGAAACACTGAGTCAAGGCAACGGGGTTGGTTTATGCTGCCAGACATCGGGAGGAGGCTGATGCACCGAATGTTATAACCGGTACATTTTTAATTTTTGGATTGCCTTCTATTGCATTTATTGACATTGGGTCGACACATTCATATGTTGCTAGTAGTGTGTCTGAAACATTAAGTTTAGACTCTGAAGTTACCCCTAGGGCGATGAAAGTAATTAGCCCATTAGGACAATCTGTGGTAGTAAATAAACTTTATCGGGAGGTACCCTTAGAAGTTCAGGGAATAATTTTCCTGACGAATATGATGGAATTATCGTTCGGAGGGTTTGACTTAATTTTAGGCATGGACTGGGTAGTGAAGTATCAGGCCAATTTAGATTGTGCAGCCAAGCGAATGGTGCTAAGAACCCCCGAGGGAGGTGAAGTGTTGGTGATAGGAGAAAGGGGAAATTGTCTGTCAAACGTGGTAACTGCCTTAAGAACGGAAAGAATGGTGAGAAAAGGGTACAAGGTAGTTTTAATGTTTGAACAGGCTTTGGAAGCCAATGACCTAACTATTAAGGACGTTAGGACGGTGAAGGAATTTCCTGATGCCTTCCCCGAAGAGCTTCCAAGATTACCTCTGGATCGAGAAGTGGAGTTTGGAATTGATCTTCTTCCGGGAACAGCACCGGTATCTATTGCTCCATATAGAATGGCGCCGAAGGAGTTGGTGGAATTGAAAGCACAAATCCAAGAGTTGTTGGATAGAGGGTTTATTCGACCAAGTGTGTCACCTTGGGAAGCGTCGGTGTTATTCGTTAAGAAGAAGGATGGTTCAATGCATATGTGCATTGACTATCGTCAATTGAACAAGATAACCATCAAGAACAAATACTCGTTGCCAAGGATTGGTGACTTGTTCGATCAGTTGAAGGGGGCCTCAGTCTTTTCAAAGATAGATCTGAGGTCTGGGTATCATCAGCTTAAGGTCAAGGAGGCGGATATTCATAAGATGGCTTTTAGGACTCGCTATGGTCACTACGAGTTCATGGTGATGCCATTTAGGTTGACTAACGCACCAACAGCATTTATGGATATGATGAACTGAGTGTTCCAACCCTACTTGGATCGATTTGTCGTTGTTTTTATTGATGACATCTTGGTTTACTCAAGATCGAAAGAGGAGCATGATTCACATCTACGCGTGGTTCTACAGATTCTGATGGAGAAGCAACTTTATGCCAAATTCAGCAAGTGCAAATTTTGGCTGAAAGAAGTTACTTTTCTAGGTCACGTGGTGTCGACAGAGAGGATTAGGGTTGACCCTTGAAAAATTGAAGTGGTGTTGGATTGGAAGCCGCCTAGGTCGGTGGCAGAGATTTGGAGTTTCCTTGGTTTAGCTAGGTACTACAGAAGATTTGTGGAAGGATTTTCTCTAATTGCGGCACCGTTGACTAAATTGTTATGGAAAGGAGTTCTATTTGTGTGGACTGATAAGCAGCAAGATAGTTTCGAAAAGTTAAAAAGGATATTAATGGAGGCTCCGGTGTTGATTCAATCGGAGGCTGGGAAGGAATTCATGATTTACTGTGATGAGTCACACACGAGATTAGGATGCGTGTTGATGCAAGATGGAAAGGTGGTTGCGTATGCATCACGGTAGTTGAGACCACACGAAGCAAACTATCCCACCCATGATTTGGAGTTGGCGGCGGTGGTGTTTGCCTTAAAGATTTGGAGGCATTATTTGTACGGGGAGAAATCTGTCATTTACACGGATCATAAAAGCATGAAGTAACCTTTAACTCAGAAAGAGTTGAATCTGAGGTAGAGAAGGTGGATCTAGTTGTTAAAGGATTATGACTGCTCGATCGAGTATCATCGGGGTAAGGCCAATGTGGTGGCAGATGCTCTAAGCCATAAGGTGATCTCTGATTTGAGAGCAATGTTTGCTCACCTTAGCTTGTATGATGATGGAACTTTACTAGTTGAACTTTAAGTGAAACCCTCATGGGTTAGTCAAGTTAAGGAGAAACAACAGAACGATGGATTGCTTAGGGGAAAGTTGCAGTTGATCTCAAGTGATGAGCCAACGGAATTCAGTATGAATGAGAAAGGATTATTATGTTTCCAAGGGAGAGTGTGCATGCCAAAAGACCCTAAGTTGAGGCAAAGGATTTTGCAAGAAGCGCATGGTAGTGCATACGCTATGCATCCTGGAGGGAGTAAGATGTATCGAGATTTACGGGAGCAGTTTTCGTGGCCAGGCTTAAAATGAGAGGTGATTGAATTAGTGGGGAAGTGTTTAACCTGTCAATAGGTAAAGGTGGAGCATCAGTTACCATCAGGATTATTGCAGCCGGTAAAGATTCCCCAATGGAAGTGGGAAAGGATCACAATGGACTTTGTTAGTAGGCTACCTCTCACGCCTACTAGGAAAGATTCAGTTTGGGTGATCATTGATTGGTTGACGAATCCGCTCATTTTGTACCGATTGGGTCAATTATTCCTTACAAAAGTTGGCTAAGCTATATATAGCAGAGATTGTAAAGTTGCATAGAGTACTTGTGTTGATTATCTCAAACTGAGATCCTAGGTTTACGTCAAGGTTTTGGAAGGCGTTGCATCAAGTGTTGGGTACAAAGTTGGATTTCAAGATAATAGTTTCATCCTCGCATCGATGGACATCGGCGGGTGATTCAGATCTTGGAGGACATGTTAAGGGTTGTGTCATTGATTTCAAAGGTAGTTGGGAGGAGTTTCAGCCATTGGCGGAGTTTGCTTACAACAATGACTACCGCCTAGTATTGGATGGGGCCCTACGAAGCATTATACGGGCGGAAGTGTCGTACTCCTACCTGTTGGATGAAATTAGGGGAACATCAAATTTTGGGTCCGGAGTTGGTTACCGAGATGGAAGAGAAGATTGAGTTAATTCGGGCTCAACTAAATGAAGCACCGGACAGACAGAAGTCTTATGCTGATCTGAAGTGTAGGGACATAGAGTTTGCAGTGGGTGACAAAGTGTTCTTGAAAGTGTCGCCATGGAAGAAAGTATTAAGATTTGGACGGAAGGGTAAGTTAAGTCCCAGATTCATCGGACCTTATCGGGGCTAAAACGAGTTGGACCAGTAGCGTATCAGCTAGAGCTACCTCCTAAGCTAAGCCAAATTCACGATGTATTTCACGTCTCTATGTTAAGATGATATCGTTTAGATCCATCTCATGTGGTACCTATGGAGGAAATCGAGGTAAAACCTGACCTATCCTTTGAAGAGGAGCCAGTGGAAATCTCGGATCGTGATGTCAAAGTATTACGAAGGAAGAAGATACCATTGGTTAAGGTTCTATGGAGGAATCACGGCTCTGAGGAGGCTACGTGGGAACCGGAGGAATCAATGCGACAGCAATACCCGCATCTATTCGAATCAAGTAATTTTGTGGACGAAATTTCTTTAAGGGGTTAAACTGTAACATCCTGAATTAATGGGCCCTTGCATTTGATGTGTATTATGTTCAATGTGTTAATTATAGTATTTAAGGGGGGCTCGGACAATGAGGCCTTGGTTAAATTTTTTGTTTGGACATTAGAGGGTTTAAAAGATGTTATTTGTGTTTTAAACACAAGTGGGCTAGTGGCCCAGTGGCAAAATGGCGCCACTTAGAGATCAAGGAGGTGGCGTCAATTAAGGAGGCCCAAACTCAAGGGGCATGAGGCCCAATTCCTTTAATTTTAATTAGATAAAATTTGGCATATAGGTGGCTAAGGTTGGACAGTAATAAGGCTTAAAAATAGGGAGATCTATTTGTTGAATAATATAGATAATTGTGTTGATATTAGTTATGAGTAGATTAAGAAGAAAAGATGGGAGTTATCTGCTGTAGGCAGAGTTGGCTGAAATTCCAACTCTGAGGGGAGGAAGAATCGATTTTGATGTGGCATAAGTGGTGCCGAAATTCCCCATGTTTGTCAATTAGTCTCGATTTTCAGAAGAGGGCAACCTTGGCATTTGATAGGAAAGTGTTGAAATTCCCTATAAATAGGAGTGTATCTCTTCAAATTCCGGCATTTGAACCCTATTCTTTGTGCCAAAATTCTCAGTCCTTCTCTACACTTTCTATTCTCTTTTCTTTTCCAAAAATCGAAACCTCTCAACTTTCCTCTCATCTCCATAACCAAATACCTTTGTCTATTCCTTTTTCTCTCTGTCGATTTCTCTACTAGAAGTCGAAACCTCTTAATTCACTTTCTTTTTCCATTCTTTTCCTCTTGTGCCTATTTCTCCATAGACCAGGATTTTCTTGAAGTACCAATTTCTTTGTGAAGGTAAGAACCAAATTCTTTTCTCTTTCGGTTTTAAGACTATAGCCGAATGGCTAGTAGATTGATAGGCTATCTTTAGTTTGACCCTTTAGTTAATCGCATGTTCTTGTGGGCGACACTCCAGGAAATCGTAGTAGATCGAATCATTCGGATATCAAAAAGCCAGAAACCATTAATCTCTAGTATCCTACTGATCTCGGGATCGCAAGGTAAGGGATTTCTTTAGATTCCTATTAAGATTCACTATCATAATTGAGATAGTAACTCATATGATATGGTTTAACCCTATTTCACTATAGTAGTCTGACAAGGACTTTTTGGATGGAATCAAATATGGATCAGGCAAAGGAGAGGGTTGGGTCCGTAAACACAATCCCTAAGTTTAAGAAACGAGCAGTGTTCGCTATTTGAGATTGGCCGCTAGGTTGTGTAACGCTTCGAACAAAGATCTTAGGCGGATAGCAATGATCGACTTCTAACAAAGGTTTACATAGAGGATGTCGCCTTAATAGAATCGTGTGTAGAATCTTAACACATAAGCATTTATATATTATATGTATGCTAAGGGCTAAAAGCCGGAAAGAAAGAATGTATGAACAGTAGTATTACCCAGAAGGGGTAGGCATGGGATGCCAGGTACGTACCCATAGTGTAACAGACCGAATTTGACCCTAATCGAAACGGTGGTTTTGAGACCACAAATTTGAGTCCGAGAAATAATTTAATATTTTATTTTGTGTTCAATATGTGTGAATTAAAATGTGTGAAAGTTTCGTAGAAAAATTTCATTGTTTGGGTGCTTAAATTGACAAAAAGGACTTAATCGCGTAAATTTTAAAAGTCTCAAACTATAGTGTAAAGTGCCTATTTGATGATGGCTTTTTAAAGTGGAGCATTAAAAGGGTAAATAACCCTTTTTTGAGTTAGTGGGTGGCTTATGTCAAGAATACCCTTAAGTTATATGTTAGATGTTATTTTATATTAAAGGTTAAATTAGTAATTAAATAATTACTTTTATAATAAGTTAAAATAACATAAACAAAAGCCACCATCTTTTTCATTCTCTCATGGCTGAATATTGAGAAAGAAAAAAGGGGGTTTTTGTTCTTTGATTTTCGGCACTTGGAGGCTTGATTTCAAGGTTAGTTTGAATTTAGTTTTTGTTAATTTTTACGTTTTTGAGATCGTTGCTTCAAACCGTAGCTGACCCATGTTAAAAATTTTGAATCTAAGCATGTTTGAAGTTCAGCTATTGATAGGTTTATATGGTTTTTGATGTTTGATGATGTTAGATAAAAGATAAGTTAAAAATTAGTATATTATGTATTGGAAATTTTGATGAATTTTTGTTTTTAGGGCCAAATTGTAAAAATGAAATTTTAGAGGGGCTTATTTTCTAAATAATTGAAATAAAAGGACTTGTATAGTCCCTATACATATTCGACCCTTAAGGAGTATTGAGAAATTTGGTGTATTTTGTGTTTTAGGCTAATAGGACTAAATTGTAAAAATTTGAAATAGTAGGGGTAAAATGGTAAATTGCCTATTTATGTGCTTAGGGACTAAATTGAGATGAAATGTACTTGAATGAGCTAAATTTTAATGTGTTTTAGATCAAGAGAAAAGAAAAACAGATTTAGATCGGGGAAAGATGAAGGTTCTCGAATACCGATTTGACGGTCTATCGACAAATGAGGTAAGTCCTTAAGCTAGATTATATTAAAGAATGAATTATGAATGTGTTTAATGACAATGTTTGATAAATTTGGGCATATTTTTATGTGATAGCCGAATGTATAGGCATTATATTGAGTTAGATATGTTTTGTTAACACTCTGTAAAGGTGTATAATTGATATGATATACGGAGTATACACTAATGTAAGTGATTAAATTGGTTACGGTATTATTGAAGTGTGCATTGGAATGTTGAAAATGCTGATATCTCGTGCTATTAGCCTAAAGGTGCCTTGTCTTGGTGTTACTTATCGTGCTTTAATGCCTAGCGTGCCTTGTCTTGCTTGTTACTTATCGTGCTTTAATGCCTAGCGTGCTTTGTGCTGTGTTACTTATCGTGCTTTAATGCCTAGCATGCCTTGTGCTGTGTTACTTATCGTGCTTTAATGCCTCAGCGTGCTTTGTGCGGTGTTATATTTCGTGCTTTGTGCCTAGCGTGCCTTGTCTTGGTGATCCATTTCAGCTTATCGCCTAAAGAAGCTTCAGGTTGGTGATTTATTTCGCTTTAATGCCTAGTAGGCTTTATGCCGGTGATATGTCATAAATGGAGATTTTGAGAATCAAACAAGGTGAGACACATATATAGTACTATGTGCTAAAAGCTCGGGTAAGAATTAGCCTACTATATTAGCAAGGAATGAAGTAAGCTAAATTCTTATTGTTTGAGTTAAATATGATGTGATGAAATGGACAATTCAATAAGTATTTTATTTTATGATGTTGAGCTTATCATTAATGTGTATGAACATTTCTTATATGTAAACTCAAAGTTATATACATGTATGTTACGTTGAAAATTCGGTTATAAAATGGAAAGATCGGTGATGAATGAGACAAAAGTGTTTGCTTATGTGTATAAGTCAAAATAGAAGATCGATGCATAGGTTGGTTCATGTGATTTGATAATGTCTATGTTCATGATGACATAGTAACGATATTTAAATCAAGAGCGTTACTAGTATTCATCTATGTACATTTTACATATTGAAATATTTATGTTCCATACTATAAGCTTGGATATTAACATGTTTAAATGTATGTTCATTACATTTATATTTGCTTGAGACTTACTAAGCTAGCAAGCTTACTCGTGTGTGTGTTCTTGTCTACCTGCATTTTATAGATTTTTTATTCAAGCTACGGACTCGAAGGATCTTCAAAGAAGTCAACCACACTATCCACTCTCTTTGGTAATCGATAAACTTGGTTTTGATTCAAAAGGCATGTATAGGTTAGACTAAGTCAGTATTACTAATGATACTTAATCGTGTATATAATTATAGCCTTGTGAAAAGGGCTACTTATTTTAGGTTAAACTTCATCAATATGCTTGGATGAAATGGCTTTCTCATGATATTAATGAATGTTTGTATTCGGTTGAAGTTTAGATATTATTGAAAATGTGGTAGGTGATATGAGTGTTATGTATTTAGTTGTAAAATCTTAACTTGGGATATTGAATGTTAAATATGGTTGTTACGGTTAGGCGATAATAATGATCTCATAATGAAAATTTGTTTATGTAAGTTGATTTGTTAGATTCGGTTGTTAATCATAAGTATAGGTAGTTATAAATTATATGGATAAGTGGTATGGAAGGTTTGGTCCAAAGTGATTAAATAAACTTATATTTCTATGTTAATTTAGTTTGAGATCTATGTTTATGAATGGTCAATAGTGTACAAATTGTGACATAGATTTCATGTATTGTGGAAGTTTAGTTAGTACATTTGGTCTTTGATCGTATGCATATAGCATGCAAAGTTAATTTGTGATTATGGCATTAAAAGTTAAGATGATGTGCATTCTGTTATATGTATTTGAAAAAGGTATACTGTTTCTTAGTTTATAAGTGTGCAATCGGGTGACATATACATGTAACCATATGATGCTTATTAATAGTTCTAACTATAAAGTTTTGATGTGCATTGGTTTGAAACAAGATTGTACATGAGGTATGGTTGCATGAAATGAATGCTAAGGTGGTGGTGCTAAGTAGGTGTTTGTATTTGTTTTGTGGTATATTATTAAAGAAGTGTATATTGATTGATCATTCTGTATTCTTTGATGATTATATCGAATATACTTAGAATTTTAACCATAAATATATGTGATAGATTAATAAAAAGGGTGTTACATTTGATTGGTATCAGAGCCTACGGTTTAGTCGATTCTTGGACTACCATAGCATGTGTGAGTCTAGCTATACATGCCTTTTTCATATATCGATAGTGTGGTGACTTCTGATATTCTGAACTGTGTTTTATATAGTAAATGGGCACTGATCCTGAAAGAGTCAGTAGCGGATGATGTGGAGAGTGTAGCCTGACCGTGCACATAGATCGGTCTTGGTAGACTCTCGACCAATTTGGTAGTCATGAGGGGAGGCTAAACAAGCCTTCTATCGATGATGAATGAGTGGTTTACCCAGTTTATCCAGACTAATCCGGCTGTACACCAACCTCCACCCCCGAATAATCCAACTCGATACCTTCAAAGACTTCGATGATAGATCCGATGAGATCTAGTAGGCCTCAGTTGATAAAATCAGGAAATTTGGGGCCGAAGAATTCAAGGCCAATGATGATGATGACGCAGAGCGAGCCGAAATGTGGCTTGATAACACTATTCGGGTACTAGATGAGCTATCCTGTACTCGCATTTAATGCGAAGTGTGCTATATCTTTACTTGGGACACCAGATATCACCGGTGGAATACACTAGTATTAGTGGTTCCGAAAGAAAAAGTGACTTGGGATTTCTTCCAGAATGAATTCCACAAGAAATATATCACCAAAGATTCATTGATCAAAAACAAAAGAATTTCTTGAATGAAACAAGGAAGGATGAACGTGATGTAATATGAACGAAAATTTGTCAGGCTTAGCATATATGCTAGAGAGTGTGTATCAACTGAAGCCATTATGTGCAAAAGGTTTGAAGACGGTCTGAATGAAGAGATAAAGTTGCTTGTTTGCATTCTTGAAATTCAAGAATTTGTGACTCTAGTTGAGCGAGCTTCCAAAGCTGAAGAGCTCGGGAAAGAGAAAAGAAAAGCTGAGACAGAAGCTAGAGACATTCGTAAGAGGTCATCGGGTAAGACTTTCCATTCCACATCTAAGAAGTTTAGAGATGATTTCAGCCGACATAAAGTTACTTCAGATTTACCTAGACGTGATCGACCTCTAGTGGGCTCCCGAGCTACCTCGATGGCCAGTGTTGGTAACGTTCCACAGAATCGAGTTGAATGCAAACATTGTGGAAAATGGCATTCTGAGAGTTGTAGAGTTCGTGATCGGTCCTATTTTAAATGTGGATCCTCGGACCATTTTATTCAAGAGTGCCCGATGTTAATGAAAGAGAATCTGACACGTAACTCTAGACCGAGTAGTGCACCAGCATGGGGCAGACCACCAAGACATTCTGGCAATGTAGGTGGCAGTCAGAGAGGGATGAAGAATACTACAGTTCGATCTTAGGCAAGAGCTCCAGCTAGAGCTTATGTTACTCGAGCTAGAGAGGATGCTTCTTCTCCAGATGTCATTACCGGTACTTTCACCTTTTATGATATTACTGTGATTGCATTGATTGATTCTGGTTCGACCCATTCATATGTGTGTGAAACTCTAGTATTCGGTAAGACTCTGCCAGTTGAGTCTACTGAGTTCGTGATTCGTGTGTCCAACCCTTTGGGTAGATGTGTGTTTGTTAATAAAGTGTGTAAAGGTTGATTCGGGATTTTTGTTTCCCAGTCGATTTAATGCTGTTGCCCTTCGATGAGTTTGATATAATTTTGGGAATGGAGTGGTTAACGTCGCATGATGCAGTGGTGAATTGTAAAAGAAAGCTTATTGATTTGAGACATCAGAACGGTGAGATCATTAGAATTGAATCCAGTGATTTAAGTGGGTTTCCTATAGTTATATCCTTGATGTTAGCCCGGAAGTATGTGAGAAAAGGGTGCGAAGCTTATTTGGCTTATGTACTGGATAATAAATTGTCTGAGAAACAGATTGAATCTATATCGATTGTATGTGAATACCCATATGTGTTTCCTGAAGAATTATCGGGTTTACCCCCAGTACGAGGATTGAGTTTAGCATTGAATTAGCACCGGGAATGACTCCGATCTCAATAGCTCCATATCGGATGGTACCTACTGAGCTAAAAGAGTTGAAAGCACAGTTGCAAGAGTTAACAGATAGGGGCTTTGCACGACCAAGTTTCTCTCCTTGGGGTGCACCAGTTCTTTTTGTGAAAAAGAAAGATGGGACGATGCGAATGTGTATTGATTATCGGCAACTGAATAAGGTAACTATAAAGAATAAGTACCCGTTACCTCGGATTGATGATTTGTTTGATCAGTTGAAAGGGGCTTCAGTATTTTCGAAGATAGATTTGAGATCGGGTTATTATCAGTTGCAAGTCAGAGATACAGATGTGCCAAAGACTGCATTCCGGACGAGGTACGGACATTTTGAGTTTTTGGTTATGCCTTTTGGGCTTACTAATGCACCGCTATTTTTATGGTTTTGATGAATCGGGTTTTAGGCGCTTTTAGATCGATTTGTGGTTGTGTTTATTGATGATGTATTGATCTACTCCAAAGATGAAATCGAGCATCTTTGAGCATTTGAGATTAGTGCTACAAACTTTATGAAATCAGCCATTGTATGCGAAGTTTAGTAAGTGTGAGTTCGGATGAAAGAGGTCACTTTTTGGGACATGTTGTTTTAGCATCGTATTTGAGTTGATCCAACAAAATCTCGGCTATACTTGATTGGAAGCCACCGAAAAATGTTTCGAGATTCAAGTTTTCGGGACTTGCGGGTTACTATCGACGATTTGTGAAAGGTTTTTCTATGATAGCTACCCGCTGACAAAGTTATTGCAGAAAGATGTCAGGTTCGAGTGGTTAGAAAAGTGTCAGAAAAAGTTTTGATCAGCTGAAAGCCCTTTTGACAGAAGCTTTAGTGTTAGTTCAGCCTGAATCGGGTAAATAATTTGTTGTTTATTCTGATGCTTCTTTGAATGGTTTGGGCTGCGTTCTGATGAAGGAAGGCAAAGTTGTAGCCTATGCTTCAAGACAATTGAAGCCGCATGAAAGAAATTACCCGACGCATGATTTAAAACTTGCAGCTATTGTGTTCGCATTGAAAATTTGGCGTCATTATTTATTTGGCGAGAAATGTCACGTTTACTCGGATCATAAAAGCCTAAAGTATTTGATGACTCAGAAAGAGTTGAACTTGAGACAACGTAGATGGTTAGAACTATTGAAAGACTATGAGTTAGTGATTGACTACCATCCGGGGAAAGCTAACGTGGTTGCGAGATGCATTAAGTCAAAATCATTGTTTGCTCTTCATGCATTGAACACACGAGATAGTTATGTCAAGTGATAGTTCGATCATAGTGAGTTAAAAGCAAGATCGATGTTTATTCAACAAATTTGTGATGCACAAAAAGGTGACAAAGATTTAATTGTTAAACGGGTTCAGTGTAGAAATAATGCAGAGTCAGAATTTCTAATTGATGAAAATGACTGCTTGAAATACAAAGGCCGAATGTGTGTACCGAGGGATGTGGAATTGATTCAGATGCTATTGAAAGAAGCTCATAATAGTCAGATGTCGATACATCTGGGTAGCACGAAAATGTATAATGACTTGAAGCAGTTCTACTGGTGGCCTAGTATGAAACGAGATATATCTGAATTTGTTTCAAGGTGCTTAATTTGTCAGCAAGTAAAAGCCGAACATCAGGTGCATTCTGGGTTGCTTCAGCCGATCATGATACCTGAATGGAAATGGGATAGAATCACTATGGATTTTGTATTTGGTTTGCCTATGACACCGAGCAAGAAAGATGTAGTCTGGGTTATAGTTGATAGATTGACCAAATCGGCTCATTTTGTACCAATTCGAACGGACTACTCACTTGATAAACTTGCTGAATTGTATATATCACAAATTGTGGGTTGCATGGTGTGCCGAGTTCCATTATTTTGGACAGAGACCCGAGATTCACATCACGATTTTGGAAGAAGTTGCAAGATGCTTTAGATACTAAACTTCATTTTAGTACAGCCTTTCATCAGCAGACGGATGGACAATCCGAGAGAACTATTCAGATACTTGAGGACATGTTGATATGTTGCATTCTCGAGTTTGAAGGTACTTGGGAACCATACCTACCTCTGATTGAATTTGCCTATAATAACAGTTTTCAATCTAGTATCAAAATGGCGCCCTATGAAGCCTTGTATGGGCGAAGGTGTCGAACACCATTATACTGGACTAAGCTCAGTGAGAATAAGATACACGGGGTTGATTTGATTAAAGAAACCAAACAGAAAGTAGCTATTATTAGAGATAATTTGAAAGCTGCCTCGGATCGCCAAAAGTCCTATGCTGACTTGAAACGTAAAGACATTGAATTTCAAGTTGGAG
The DNA here is from genome assembly GCA_025506655.1 of Gossypium rotundifolium. Lineage (NCBI taxonomy): Eukaryota > Viridiplantae > Streptophyta > Magnoliopsida > Malvales > Malvaceae > Gossypium > Gossypium rotundifolium. The sequence continues at coordinate 162,626,179 of CP106729.1, read as the reverse complement.
ATCGAGTATTCTTGAAAGTTTCTCCGTGGAAAAAGGTACTCGATTTGGTCTGAAGGCAAACTTAGTCCGAGATTCATCGGACCTTATGAAATTACTGAACGTATTGGACTGTTGCTTATAGGTTGAAGTTGCCTTCGAGTTAGAAAAGATACATGACGTATTTCATGTTTCGATGATTTGTAAGTCAGATCGATCCGTCTCATGTGATCACACCATCGAGATTGAAATCAATTCGATATGACGATGAGGAAGAATCGATCCGTATTTTAGCTCGAGAAAAGAAAGAGTTAAGAAAAAGAAAATTCCACTAGTGAAAGTACTGTGGAAAAGGCACGGAGTTGAAGAGGTTACGTGGGAGCCTAAAGATTTAATGAGGCAACAATATCCGATGTTGTTTAACGGTAAGATTTTCGGGGACGAAAATCCTTAAGGGGGGAGAGTTGTAACAGACCGAATTTGACCCTAATCGGAACAGTGGTTTTAGGACCACGAATCCGAGTCTGAGAAATAATTTAATATTTTATTTTGTGTTCAATATGTGTGAATTAAAATGTGTGAAAGTTTCGTAGAAAAATTTCATTGTTTGGGTGCTTAAATTGACAAAAAGGACTTAATCGCGTAAATTTTAAAAGTCTCAAACTATAGTGTAAAGTGCCTATTTGATGATGGTTTTTTAAAGTGGAGCATTAAAAGGGTAAATAACCCATTTTTGAGTTAGTGGGTGGCTTATGTCAAGAATACCCTTAAGTTATATGTTAGTTGTTATTTTATATTAAAGGTTAAATTAGTAATTGAATAATTACTTTTATAATATGTTAAAATAACATAAACAAAAGCCACCATCTTTATTATTCTCTCATGGCCGAATATTGAGAAAGAAAAAAAGGGGTTTTTGTTCTTTGATTTTCGGCACTTGGAGGCTTGATTTCAAGGTTAGTTTGAATTTAGTTTTTGTTAATTTTACGTTTTTGAGATCGTTGCTTCAAACCGTAGCTAACCCATGTTAAAATTTTAAATCTAATCATGTTTGAAGTTCGCTATTGATAGGTTTATATGGTTTTGATGTTTGATGATGTTAGATAAAAGATAAGTTAAAAATTAGTATATTATGTATTGGAAATTTTGATGAATTTTTGTTTTAGGGCCAAATTATAAAAATGAAATTTTAGAGGGCTTATTTGCTAAATAATTAAAATAAAAGGACTTGTATAGTCCCTATACATATTCGCCCTTAAGGAGTATTGAGAAATTTGGTGTATTTTGTGTTTTAGGCAAATAGGACTAAATTGTAAAAATTTGCAATAATAGGGGGAAAATGGTAAATTGCCTATTTATGTGCTTAGGGACTAAATTGAGATGAAATGTACATGAATGAGCTAAATTTTAATGTGTTTTAGATCAAGAGAAAAGAAAAACGGATTTAGATTGGGGAAAGACAAAGGTTCTCGAATAGCCGATTTGCATGGTCTATCGACAGCCGAGGTAAGTCCTTAAGCTAGATTATATTAAAGAATGAATTATGAATGTGTTTAATGACAATGTTTGATAAATTTGGGCATATTTTTATGTGATAGCCGAATGTATAGGCATTATATTGAGTTAGATATGTTTTGTTAACACTCTGTAAAGGTGTATAATTGATATGATATACGGAGTATACACTGATGTAAGTGATTAAATTGGTTATGGTATTATTGAAGTGTGCATTGGAATGTTGAAAATGCTGATATCTCGGGCTATTAGCCTAGTAGGCCTTGTGCTTGTTGTTTATCGTGCTTTAATGCCTAGCGTGCCTTGTGCTTGGGTGTTACTTATCGTGCTTTAATGCTCAGCGTGCTTTGTCTTGGTGTTACTTATCGTGCTTTAATGCCTAGCGTGCCTTGTTCGTTGTTACTTATCAGGCTTTAATGCCTAGCAGGCTTTGTGCCGGTGTTATATTTCAGGCTTTGTGCCTAGCAGGCCTTGTGCCGGTGATCCATTTCGAAGCTTATCGCCTAGCAGTGCTTCGTCTTGTTTGATTTATTTTGGGCTTTAATGCCTAGTAGGCTTTATGGTGATATGTCATAAATGGACATTTTGAGAATCAAACAAGGTGAGACACATATATAGTGCTATGTGCTAAAAGCTCGGGTAAGAATTAGCCTACTATATTAGCAAGGAATGAAGTGAACTAAATTCTTATTGTTTGAGTTAAATATGATGTGATGAAATGGACAATTCAATAAGTATTTTATTTTATGATGTTGAGCTTATCATTAATGTGTATGAACATTTCTTATATGTAAACTCAAAGTTATATACATGTATGTTACAAGTGAAAATTCGGTTATAAAATGGAAAGATCGGTGATGAATGAGACAAAAGTGTTTGCTTATGTGTATAAGTCAAAATAGAAGATCGATGCCTAGATTGGTTCATGTGATTTGATAATGTATATGTTCATGATGACATAGTAACGATATTTAAATCAAGAGCGTTACTAGTATTCATCTATGTACATTTTACATATTGAAATATTTATGTTCCATACTATAAGCTTGGATATTAACATGTTTAAATGTATGTTCATTACATTTATATTTGCTTGAGACTTACTAAGCTAGCAAGCTTACTATGTGTGTGTTCTTGTCTACCTCTATTTTATAGATTTTGATTCAAGCTACGGACTCAAAGGATCTTCAAACAAGTCAACCACACTATCCACTCTCTTTTGGTACTGATAAACTTGGTTTTTGATTCAAAAAGGCATGTATAGGTTAGACTAAGCTGCATTACTAATGATATTTAATCGTGTATTTAATTATAGCCTTGCGAAAAGGGCTACTTATTTTGGGTTAAACTTCATCAATATGCTTGGATGAAATGGCTTGCTCATGATATTAATGAATGTTTGTATTCGGTTGAAGTTTAGATATTATTGAAAATGTGGTAGGTGATATGAGTGTTATGTATTTAGTTGTAAAATCTTAACTTGGGATATTGAATGTTAAATATAGTTGTTACGGTTAGGCGATAATAATGATCTCATAATGAAAATTTGTATATGTAAGTTGATTTGTTAGATTCGATTGTTAATCATAAGTATAGGTAGTTATAAATTATATGGATAAGTGGTATGGAAGGTTTGGCCTAGGCGTGATTAAATATGCTTATATTTATATGTTAATTTAGTTTGAGATCTATGTTTATGAATGGTCAATATGTCCAAATTCGTGACATAGATTTCATGTATTGTGGAAGTTTAGTTAGTACATTCGGTCTTTGATCGTATGCATATAACATGCAAAGTTAATTTGTGATTATGGCATTAAAAGTTAAGATGATGTGCATTCTATTATATGTATTTGAAAAAGGTATACTATTTCTTAGTTTATAAGTGTGCAATCGGGTGACATATACATATAACCATATGATGCTTATTAATAGTTCTAACTATAAAGTTTTGATGTGCATTGGTTTGAAACAAGATTGTACATGAGGTATGGTTGCATGAAATGAATGCGAAGGTGGTGGTGCTGTAACATCCTGAAAAGGGCCTATGCATTTTCAGTTTAATTGTATGAAATGACAAGTTTAAGCACTAAGAATAAATTTTGATATTTTGGAAACACGAAATGCATGAAAATGGAAACACGAACATTTTGGAAACTGAACATTTTGGAAACTTGAACATTTTGAAACCCGAACATTTTGGAAACTTGAACATGTAAGAAAAATGGCAAGTTACTGAGCCGATCGAAAATTTTAGGAAACTTAGAAATGATCGAGAAATGTCAAAATTTAAAGTTCAAAATAGGAAATAAGGGCAAGAGGGCCTTAAAAGAAAAAGTTGGTGAGATTTGACACACAACAGGGCTTGGAAAAGTGGCTGAAGGTGTCACCTAGGGCCTATGGAAATGGCGCCATGGGCAAGAGAAATGGGCACGAGTTCGAGTCACTTGGGAAGCAAATAATAAAGGTTTATTTTTGCTTCCATAAGTAAGAGGGTGGACGGCACCTATTTTCTAGAAAGGGAGGAGTTTTATTTCTGTTAAAACTTGATAAATTAAGTGATAAATAAAGTATTTTAATTGAGGAGATAAATGATGGATTAAACACTTTTATTCTTTAATAAAAGAGATAATATTATCACAAGGAAGGGTGGTGGCCAAGTCAAGGACTCTTGGCCTAGTAATTTCAGTTGAAGAAGGAGAGTGGAGGCTTTTCTCTCATCTTTTCTTATGTGTGCCAAAAATTCCCTAGCCCCTATTTCTCTCTCTGCCGAAATTTTCACTAAGCAAGACTCCATCTTTTCTTCTCCTTTCCTTTGTCATTGTTAAGCTAAAACCCTTCTCTTTTGATCTCTGTTAAATCTCCATAGTCGAATCTCTGTAACTCTAGGCAAGGAAGCAATCGATTAAAGGCATCAAGGTAAGGTTAAGCTATTCAATTTCCTTTCTTTTCTTTTCTAATTGTTGAAAGTGAAAGGCCTAATCCTTATTCTTGTTCATGGCCAAATCTACAAGGATCTCTCAGGTTTCTACCATTACCAAATATAAGGATCAAGGATCTAAGGTAAGAACAATTAATTTTTATTCTTCTAATTCTTTTAATCAAGATCTAAGAAATATCCTTTTTTATGTCTCTTGGCCGAATATCAAAGGAAGAGTTTCGGGATTTCAGATTCAAGGAATTTAAGGTGAGGCACAATCGGCCAGAGGCCAAATTCTATTTATTAAAGTTAGATCAGATCTAACATGTGAATTTTAGGAATTTCGACATCACTTAGGGAGCAAGGAATCAATTTTGGGAATCTCATCATAAGGTAAGTGGTTATAATCGGCCAAGGTTCTCTCTTAAATGTCTAGATCTATTTGTTATAATCAGAGACTAATCAAATCAATGGATTTAATGGTTAGCCAATTTCAAGGGAGAAGAACACAAATCTTCGGGATTTGATCACCAATCAAATCGGCAAGCAAAGTAAGTATTAGTAATACCATTCCTATTAGGATTTGGTTTTAAAAGCGAAAAGGCTATTAATGTGTTTTTGTATGATGGGCCGAATATAGGATCTAAAGTTAGATCTGGATTTTCGGGATCTCAAAGAGTCCATTAAACGAATCAGGTGTGTACTCATACTAACCTTCAATACGTTATATGGAAAATATTAATTATATGATTAATACATAAGAATGTGAATATGGCTAAGTACCTAATGTGGTACAAAAGTACTGTGCACGTTTCCTACTTCGATAGGATTATGAAATATGTTATTTTATAACATGTGAAAATATATATGAATGTGGAATTTAGTATGTTATGCATGATATAAAATTTATGGGGCATTCGGGATTTATGTAAAAGGGAAGAAGGTGTTGACTTGGTCTCATTAATGAAATATTGTGACTACGGTCACAACATTTTGAATATGGTAACTCGGTTACATTATCTCAAATTGGTAACCGGTTACATTATTTGAATATGGTGTCTAATGACACAAATTATATGGGCGATGAGCACGTCGATTGCAATGATCGCCTTCGATGGTGTGTAGCGGATGGAGGGTTGACTTAGTAGTCCCACGGTGTGTGGCGAGTAGAGGTGGTGTGTAGCGGATGGACCATTAGGCTTGGTTTGGGTTGCATCATCATTTTATATGAATATGAATTTGATATGAACATGTATGCTCGATTTGTTGAATGTTAGTATTGTGTGCACATTGAGTCTGTTGACTCACCCGCTGTGGGAAATATTTTGGTGATGAACAAGTGACGAATGGGATGGTAGACCTTGAGGTGGCCATGTTTCATTTGAAGAATTTATTCGATTTGGACTTTGTTTTTTTTTTGGGGGTTTTACTTGATGTAATAAGGCCATAAGGCCTAGTGGATTTTTCTTATTCTGCTTTACTTTAAATTGTTATGTTACGAACTATTATGACTAAAGTTAAGTGAGTTTTTTTTTATCAACCTTAAAAATTATTTTGTCACCTTAATAAAAAAATTGGATTTACAAGATTAATTAAATGGGTTTCCAATCTAAGCCCAATCCACAACAACATTTTTCTAAAAATTTTACAAATTTTCTCTAAGTAACGAAAAATCTTTGAAACCGGTTTACTTTAGGAACATACCAGATCCGGTTCAGGCTCATGGGCCGGGTGTGGGGTGTTTCAATTTGGTATCAGAGCCCAGTTTTAAACTCTCGGCCTATGGGCTAAGGCCCAAACGTTTTGAATTGAGCCCAAATGATTTTCTTTGAAAATAAGAAGCTTGGCATGGCCCCTAAGTCTCCAACCATGATCCACCGAGTAAGTACCCCTAATTCTATGTGTGATTCTGTGATTTATGAACTATTTAAGGGTAGAAAAGGCATGGAACGTAGAATAGAATGATAGGAACATGAACCCTAGGATTAGTCTACTCAAACACAAACACATAAGACTTAATGCACTAAACAAACCTATGGCTAAGTCATCGAGCTAGGGTGTGGTAACCCTTATACGCATGTCTAGGATTGGATCCAGGAAGAGCTTGGTATTTAAGCGGTCCTAGTGGCTCACCTCCTCTTCGCAGAATCCCACCAGTGCGTAGCTTGGTTCACCCTAACTCGGAGGGCTCGATGGTGTGGCAACCTCATGCGCATGTCTAGGAATGGTTTGGTGGGAGCTTGGTATTTAAGCGATCGCATGACTCACCTCCTCTCCACACAAATCTGCACAGTGCGTAGCTTTGGTTCACCTTGACCAAGAGGGCTCGGACATAGGCTAAACATAATGGCTAAAACCGAAAAAGGAACTAGCCATGTTTTAAAAAAAAAAGAAGAGAGAACAAAACAACAAACCCTAGTTTTTCAAACTTTTAAAACTTTCTTTTAAAATTGAGAAAATTATTTTACAACATTTTCTAAAAACTCCCGATTTGTGAAAATACAAAATGCCCTTAGGGGTGAAATTACCAAAACGCCTTGGTTTATAAAATGTTCAACTACTCAACAGCTTTACCAAAATTTCATTATTTTATAAACATTCAAAAACCCTAATTTGTAAAATATCAAAATACCTTGATTTTGGAAAAATTACAAAATTGCCCCTAACTTACAAAATTACCAAAATGACCCTAATTTCCAAAATTTTTACAAGATCCCCATTTTTGAAGGAATAATTTTCGAAAAGAACCCTCAAAGTTTTACAACTTTTGAAATACCCTAATTTATAAAATTTTACAAATTTACCCTGATTTGTGAAAAAATTACCAAGATACCCCTAAGGTCAAAAATTACCAAAATACCCCCGGATTTCAAAATTTTTCCAAATCACCCCAAGACTTCAAAATTTTCAAAATAATTTTTGACAAAAACACCAAGGAACGTTTTTCTTCTGAAAATTACGAAAATGCCCCTATAGGACAAAATTACAAAAATACCCCTAGGTAGTGGAAAACAACAACAATAAAAACTCCAACGTTTCTCTGAATGAACGAAAATTCATACTTGTTTGATGGATGGATGAATGAATGGAAAAGACTGTGTGTTTGTATGGATACGAAAGAACCACTCTTAAATCCCTTTTCATAAAACTCCTTCGTTGGTAAATAAGTGGAACAATGGCTAATCCATAAAATTTCTTAATCAGATCTCGACGCTAGAAAATGAGTTCTAGAGGACGTGGTCGTCGTGGTCGAGGTAGAGGAAGGATGATCGTGTCAGAACCCGTTAGATCGGGTCAAGGGTCCGACAATGAAATGCCACCGCCACCACCACCCCATTTGTTAATGTTGAGCGAGAGGCTCGACGGGAAGATCTTGGTCGCAGTTGTCTTTGCGAGTTTTGGAATTGGTGGCAGGTGCAGGAGGAAATTCAGGAAATCGAAAGTCTGTACCTGAACGGCTCCGAGCTAATGGAGCTGAAATATTTCGAGGAGTATCTAATGTGGCACCCAGTACAGGTGAGTACTGGTTGGAAGCAACTGAGCGCATCATGGATGAGCTCGATCTGACTCCAGAGGAAAAGTTGAAAGGGATGGTGGCATTGTTACGCGATGAAGCGTATCAGTGGTGGTTAACTGTGCGAGATGGTGCTATGACAGAGGATCTGACCTGGGAATATGTTAAAGAGGCATTCCGAAAGAAATATGTGGGAACCAGGTATACAGACGAGCAAAGGAAAGCTTTTCTGGGGCTGGTTCAAGGGAACAAGTCCGTAGCGGAATATGAGGTAGAATTTCTGAGGTTGAGTCGTTATGCTCGAGGTGTAGTGGCGACTGAACATGAACGCTGTGTCTATTTTGAGGACGGACTAAGAGACGACCTGAGACTGTTGATAGCACCGCATCGGGAGCGGAATTCTCGACTTTGGTGGAAAAGGCCAAGGTGGCGAGGGATTAAGGACGCTACTAAGCGGATGTGGATAGGAATAAGGCCAAAGAGGATTTGGGCCATCCGAAAGGGTCACAAGAGGCCTAGGGTTGACGGGCCACGGAATCAACAGGCTGGTACGGGCTGGCAGTATCGCCCTTGTGAGCATTGTGGAAAGAAGCACATGGAAGAGTGTTGGAGAAAGGCGGAGGATGTTTCAAGTGTGGGTCCAAGGACCATATGCTTAAGGATTGTCCCAAGCAACGGATGAGAGCCGACCGTAGTTCGAATGCTAGCCAGCTAGTAGAGGCGACAAGAGCCTCAACGGGTCGTGGTTGAATGTAATCGAGGTAGTGGTACTGGCAGAGGTCGTGGAACATAGGGCTGAGGTACTACTAATGTCGATGTAAGACAACCGGGTTTGGTTTATGCGGTTCACTGGAGGGAAGATGGAGACGCACCGGATGTAATAACCGGTACATTTTTTATTTTTGACAAACCCTATTTTGCTCTGATTGATGTGGGCTCGACCCATTCCTATGTTGCAAGTAGTGTAGTGGAAACACTAGGCCTAGACTCTAAACTTTCGATGAGCAGATGGTGTAGTAAACCCATTAGGCCAAAGCGTAGTGGTAGATAAGATCTTTGGAATGTACCCTAGAGATTCGGGAGTGAACTTTGAGCGATTCAATGGAGTTACCCTTCGAGAGTTTGAGCTTATACTCGAATGGATTGGCTAGTAGAACACTAAGCCGTGTTGGATTGTGTGGCTAAGCGTATGAAACTAAGAACCGGGAGGATGAAGTGGTGTTAATGATCGGAGAAAGGAGGAACTACTTGTCTAACGTAGTTTCGACCTTTGAAAAGGTGAAAAGATGGTTAAGAAAGGTTGCAAGGCATTCCTAGCCTTCGTAAGTGCGATAGGTGGAAAGGAAGAAGGTATTAATGGAGTTAAGATGGTAAGGGACTTCGTGGATGTGTTTCCAGAGGAATTACCGGGAATACCCCCAGACAGAGAGGTGGAATTTGGGATAGACTTGCTACCCGAAACAGCTCCTGTGTCAATCACTCCATACCGAATGGCACCAAAGGAGTTAGTGGAGCTCAAGGCTTAAATCCAACAACTGTTGGATCGTGGGTTCATCCGACCCAGTGTGTCTCCCTGGGGAGCACCGATCTTATTTGTGAAGAAGAAGGACAGAACTATGCGTATGTGCATAGATTACCGTCAGTTGCATAAGCTGACCATTAAGAACAAGTATCCTTTGCCAAGGATTGATGACTTGTTCGATCAGCTGAAGGGGGCCGCAGTATTTTCAAGGATCGACTTAAGGTCGGGATATCATCAGTTGAAGGTGAATGAGGCTGACATCCATAAGACCGCTTTTAGGACAAGATATGGCCACTTTAAGTTTGTGGTGATGCCGTTTGGATTGACGAGCGCTCCAGCCGTGTTCATGGATATGATGAATCGGGTTTTCCAACCCTACTTGGATAGGTTCATCGTGGTGTTCATCGATGATATTTTGGTGTACTCGAAGTCAGAGGAGGAACATGATGAGCATCTCCGAGTTGTGTTGGAAGTGTTAAGGAGAAGAAGCTCATGCCAAATTGACAAGTGCGAATTTTGGCTTAAGGAGGTGGCATTCCTAGGACATGTGGTATCCAGAAGGAATAAGAGTGGATCCTAGGAAGATCGAGCGGTGTTGGATTGGAAACCACCTAGGTCCGTGGTGAGATCCAAGTTTCTTAGGCTTGGCAGGCTATTACAGAAGGTTTGTAGAAGGATTCTCGTCAATAGCCGCGCCTTTAACAAAGTTGCTAAGGAAGGAAGTACCCTTTGGATGGACGAATAAGCAGCAGGAGAGCTTTGAAAAGCTTAAAAGGGTGTTGACGGAAGCTTCAGTGTTAATTCAGCCGGAGGCAGGAAAAGATTTTGTGGTGTACTGTGACGCTTCGCATACGGGGTTAGGTTGTGTGCTAATGCAAGATGGTAAAGTGGTTGCTTATACGTCTCGGCAGATAAGGCCGCATGAGGTTAACTACCCCACTCATGATTTAGAGCTAGCAGCAGTGGTTTTCGCCCTTAAGGTTTGGAGGCACTACCTTTATGGAGAAAGGTCAGTTATCTACACAGACCACAAGAGCCTTAAGTATTTATTGACTCAGAAGGAGTTAAACTTGAGGCAACGAAGGTGGGTGGAATTGCTGAAGGATTATGATTGTTCGATAGAATATCATCCGAGCAAGGCAAATGTGGTAGCCGATGCCCTAAGTAGGAAGGTGGTGTCGGATCTACGGGCTTTGTTCGCTCATTTAAGTCTGTATGACGATGGAAGTCTGTTGGCAGAATTGCAAGTCAAGCCCACATGGCTGAAGGAGGTGAAAGAGGGACAGTTGGCTGATAAGGACTTAAGTACTAAGTTATAGCAAGTATAGCAAGGTGGATTAAAGGACTATGACGTCAGTGATGGAGGAGTATTATGCTACAAGAGAAAAGTCTGTATGCCGAGGAATAAGGAGTTGAGACAAAGGATTCTTCGGGAAGCGCATGGTAGCCCTTATGCTATGCATCCCGGAGGCATCAAGCTGTATAGAGATCTAAGGGAACAGTTTTGGTGGTCTGATCTGAAACGAGAGGTGACTGAATTTGTGGGGAGATGTTTGACGTGTCAGCAAGTTAAGGCTGAACACCAAGTCCCATCGGGATTGCTTCAACCAATCGAGATTCCCCAATGGAAGTGGGAGAGAATTACCATGGACTTCGTTAGTGGGCTTCCCCTTACGCCTACTAAGAAAGACTCGATATGGGTGATAGTGGACCGTTTGACCAAGTCCGCACACTTTATCCCAGTAAGAATGGATTATTCTCTTCAGAAGTTGGCTAAGTTATATGTGGCAGAGATTGTGAGATTACATGGAATACCAATATCGATCATCTTTGATAGAGACCCAAGGTTTACGTCTCGATTTTGGAAGGCACTTCATCAAGCTTTAGGCACTAAGCTAGACTTCACTACGGCTTTTCATCCACAATCAAACGGGCAGTCTGAATGGGTTATACAAGTATTGGAGGATATGTTGAGAGGCTGTGTAATAGATTTCCGAGGAAGTTGGGAAAATTACTTGCCTTTACCTGAATTCGCCTACAACAACAGCTATCAAGCTAGTATTCGGATGGTACCATACGAAGCATTGTATGGAAGGAAGTGTAGAACACCTACTTGTTGGACTGAGTTAGGAGAACGTCGAGTTTTAGGACCAAAATTAGTGGCAGAAACTGAGGAAAAGGTTGAGATAATTCAGGCACGGTTGAAGGAAGCCTCTGATAGGTAGAAGTCGTACGCAGACCTTAAGCAGAAGGAAATCGAGTTTGAAGTGGGAGACCAAGTATTCCTGAAAGTCTCTCCTTGGAAGAAGGTAATGAGGTTCGGTCAAAAAGGGAAGTTAAGCCCAAGGTTTATAGGGCCTTATCGGGTACTGAAATGAGTTGGGCTAGTGGCATACCAATTAGAGTTGCCACCAGAATTGCAGCAGATGCACGACATATTTCATGTGTCCATGCTACGTCGCTACCGATCGGATCCGTCGCATGTGGTATCTGTTGAAGAAGTGGAGCTAAGGCCAGACTTATCCTACGAGGAAGAACCGATTCGGATCTTGGAACGAGATGTGAAAGTACTACGAAGGAAGACAGTGCCTCTAGTCAAAGTGCTATGGTGCAATCATGGATCGGAAGAAGCTTCATGGGAGCCAGAAGAGACCATGCGATAGTAATACCCTCAACTATTTTAGTTAGGAAATTTCGGGGACAAAATTTTGTTTAAGGGAGGTAGAACTGTAACATCCTGAAAAGGGCCTATGCATTTTCGGTTTAATTGTATGAAATGACAAGTTTAAGCACTAAGAATAAATTTTGATATTTTTGGAAACACGAAATGCATGAAAATGGAAACACGAACATTTTGGAAACACGAACATTTTGGAAACTTGAACATTTTGGAAACTGAACATTTTGGAAACTTGAACATGTAAGAAAAATGGCAAGTTCTGAGCCGATCGAAAATTTTAGGAAACTTAGAAATGATCGAGAAATGTCAAAATTTAAAGTTCAAAATAGGAAATAAGGCAAGAGGGCCTTAAAAGAAAAAATTGGTGAGATTTGACACACAAACAAGGCTTGGAAAAGTGGCTGAAGGTGTCACTTAGGGCCTATGGAAATGGCGCCATGTGTAAGAGAAATGGGCCTGAGTTCGAGTCACATGGGAAGCAAATAATGAAGGTTTATTTTTGCTTCCATAAGTAAGAGGGTGGACGGCACCTATTTTCTAGAAAGGGAGGAGTTTTATTTCTGTTAAAACTTGATAAATTAAGTGATATAAAGGATTTTAATTGAAGAGATAAATGATGGATTAAACACTTTTATTCTTTAATAAAAGAGATAATATTATCACAAGGAAGGGTGGTGGCCAAGTCAAGGACTCTTGGCCTAGTAATTTCGGTTGAAGAAGGAGAGTGGAGGCTTTTCTCTCATCTTTTCTTATGTGTGCTGAAAATTCCCTAGCCCCTATTTCTCTCTCTGCCGAAATTTTCACTAAGTAAGACTCCATCTTTTCTTCTCCTCTCCTTTGTCATTGTTAAGCCAAAACCCTTCTCTTTTGATATCTGTTAAATCTCCATAGCCGAATCTCTGTAACTCTAGGCAAGGAAGCAATCGATTAAAGGCATCAAGGTAAGGTTAAGCTATTCAATTTCCTTTCTTTTCTTTTCTAATTGCCGAAAATGAAAGGCCTAATCCCTATTCTTGTTCATGGCCGAATCTACAAGGATCTCTCAGGTTTCTACCATTACCAAATATAAGGATCAAGGATCTAAGGTAAGAACAATTAATTTTTGTTCTTCTAATTGTTTTAATCAAGATCTAAGAAATATCCTTTTTTATGTCTCTTGGCCGAATATCAAAGGAAGAGTTTCGGGATTTCAGATTCAAGGAATTTAAGGTGAGGCACAATCGGCCAGAGGCCAAATTCTATTTATTAAAGTTAGATCAGATCTAACATGTGAATTTTAGGAATTTCGACATCACTTAGGGAGCAAGGAATCGATTTTGGGAATCTCATCATAAGGTAAGTGGTTATAATCGGCCAAGGTTCTCTTTTAAATGTATAGATCTATTTGTTATAATTAGAGACTAATCAAATCAATGGATTTAATGGTTAGCCGATTTCAAGGGAGAAGAACACAAATCTTCGGGATTTGATCACCAATCAAATCGGCAAGCAAAGTAAGTATTAGTAATACCATTCCTATTAGGATTTGGTTTTAAAAGCGAAAAGGCTATTAATGTGTTTTTGTATGATGGGCCGAATATAGGATCTAAAGTTAGATCGGGATTTTCGGGATCTCAAAGAGTCCATTAAACGAATCAGGTGTGTACTCATTCTAACCTTCAATACGTTATATGGCAAATATTAATTATATGATTAATACATAAGAATGTGAATATGGCTAAGTACCCTAATGTGGTACAAAAGTACTCAGGTACGTTTCCTACTTCTGATAGGATTATGAAATATGTTATTTTATAACATGTGAAAATATATATGAATGTGGAATTTAGTATGTTATGCATGATATAAAATTTATGGGGCATTCGGGATTTATGTAAAAGGGGAAGAAGGTGTTGACTTCGGTCTCACCAATGAAATATGGTGACTACGGTCACAACATTTTGAATATGGTAACTCCGGTTACATTATCCGAATTTGGTAACCGGTTACATTATTTGAATATGGTGTCTAATGACACAAATTATATAGGCGATGAGCACGTCATTGCAATGATCGCCTTGATGGTGTGTAGCGGATGGAGGTTGACTTAGTAGTCCCACGGTGTGGATTTGGCGAATGCACTGGTGGTGTGTAGCGGATGGACCATTAGGCTTGGGTTGGGTTGCATCATCATTTTATATGAATATGAATTTGATATGAACATGTATGCTGATTTGTTGAATGTTAGTCTTGTGTGCACATTGAGTCTTTGGCTCACCCGTTGTGGGAAATATTTTCAGGTGATGAACAGTGACGGACCGAGATGGTAGACCTTGAGGTGGCCATGTTTCATTTGAAGATTTTATTCGATTTGGACTTTGTTATTTTTTTGGGTTTTAGTTGATGTAATAAGGCCATAAGGCCCAAAGTGGATTTTCTTCTTATTCGCTTTACTTTAAATTGTTATGTTACGAACTATTATGACTAAAGTTAAGTGAGTTTTTTTTTTATCAACCTTAAAAATTATTTTGTCACCTTAATAAAAAAATTGGATTTACAAGATTAATTAAATGGGTTTCCAATCTAAGCCCAATCCACAACAACATTTTTCTAAAAATTTTACAAATTTTCTCTAAGTAATGAAAAATCTTTGAAACCTATTTACTTTAGGAACATACCAGATCCGGTTCAGGCTCGTGGGCCGGGTGTGGGGTGTTTCAGGTGTGAAGTAGGTGTTTGTATTTGTTTTGTGGTATATTATTAAAGAAGTGTATATTGATTGATCATTTTGTATTCTTTGATGATTATATCGAATATACTTAGAATTTTAATCATACATATATGTGATAGATTAATAAAAAGGGTGTTACACATAGAAACTTTTCTATGTGATTCGTAGCATGTGAAAGTATGAGATCTGTTAGATGGCTTGATGACTTGTTTCTTGTATGTATGCATGCATGGGATGGGATCGATTGATGGTTTTATGGTAGGGGAGCAGGGTCGCGAGGCGATCGTGGCTTTGCCACAGGCAGCATGGCTGTCGAATACTATAATGTATTTCTGAGGTTCGCGTAAGCAATCGATCTATATGATAGGCAGCATAGCTGTCGAATACAATAATGTATTTCTGAGGTTCGCGTAAGCGATTGGTCTATATGACAGGCAGCATAGGTGCCGATATGGTGTGTAGCGGATGGAGGGTTGATTGTAGAAATCCCCACGGTGTAACGGCTGGTACGGAGGTGTTTAGAGGATGGACTCTTAGGTTTTGGGATGGGCCATGATGCATGACATAATCTGTTATGCGGGCCAAGGCCCATAATGTGATTGTGGGCCCTAGGCTTTTATGTGTTTTCAAGTTTTGCACACTGAGTCTTGGTGACTCACCCTTTTTTTTCCCCACTCTACAGATGAGCAGTAGACCGTGGACACGGGAGCCGAGGCGGACTCGAGGGGCCATCAAGACTTTCATTATCATTGTGGATTATTATTATTGTTTTTTTTTTGGAATATAATTTTTATAATAAGGCCCCATTACTTAGGATTCCAATTTATTTGTTGTTTTACTCCATTCTACTTTAATATGTCACATGTTTATAAACCTATGTGTGGCCAAAGTCTTATTTATAAAATGGAATGATAAATGGGCTTTTCAAATCCACTCAACATAAAAGTTTAAGTTTCTAATATTTTGAAAAATAAGGACTAAATAAACTTTTAATTTTTTTTAAACCCATCGAAGAAAAGTTTTCAAGTATTAAACCCGTAGCATACCAGATCCGGTAATGACGTATGGGTCGGGTTTGGGGTGTTACAGTGGAGGTCCATTTACTTTTCATTGCACAGTATATGAAGGCACAAGTGTTAGGTCTATTTACATATCTTCTGCATTCTCATTTCAAAGATTTGGTTGTGAGGCCTAGCTTGTTTCACTCTTCATGTTTTGATGGTTTGGTATCTACTTTTCTAGCTTTGGGTAACGTAATATGTTTTGATCTATTTCGATTTTGGTAATTGCAAAAACTCGCTATTCCTTTTACTGCGATATTGAATGGGATTTGATAGCGGTTAGGTGTCTACGTCTTTGTACGTTCCTTGCTATGCAAGCCACGAACAAAAAGGGATAGCTGTAGACACCCGTTTTTGTATGAGCCTGATTGGGGGCCCATTTAAATTTTTGCTCTCTCTTGGGCTGTTCGAAGCCCACCCGATTTTGGTCTATTTGAGACCTTTATTTTTCTTTTCTTTATTTTCTTTCTTCTTTCCTTTTTGCGCTTGTCAAAGGCTCAAATTATTATTATCATCACTACTACTACTATTATTAAATATCATTATTATCATTTTTTTACAAATAAACATGAAATGAAATGAAAAAAAAATATAAACATGAAATGAAATGAAAAAAAGGAGGCTTTTCATTATTTTTGTTCTTAAAAAAAATGTTAAAAAAAAAACAACTACAAGCATTCTATTTCTTTTTTTTTTCTTTTCTTCTATCTTTTTTTGGGCCATAGACATGTCATGAGGGAGCGAATTTTGGGTTCTGGCGAAGGGGACGTCACCGGGCCGTCGATCCTCTATCCCTAGGAGCCCCCAAAATTCCCATTTTTTCTCCCCTTTCTAAAATAGAGGTTTCTTTCTTTAAAAAAAAAAAGGACTTGATTTTTTGAAGAGTTTTGATTTATTTAAAAAAGAAAGTTTAGATTTTAACAAATAAAATTTTTTTAGTCATTTTAAAGGAAATTTAAGATTTTCAAATAAAGTTTTGATTTTTTAACTATTTCAAAGTAAAACCTTTAATCTTTAAGAAAATAGTTTTTTAATAAAAAAAGAGAAAGTTTAGATTTTGAAAATAAAAATTTATTTTAGTCATTTTAAAGGAAATTTTAAAATTTTAAAACAAAGTTTTGATTTTTTTCAACTATTTCAAAATAAAAGCTTTAATCTTTAAGAAAAATAGTGATTTTTAAAAAAGGAGAAAGTTTATATTTTGAAAAAGAAAATATGTTTTTATAAATCATTTTAAAGGAAAGTTTAAATTTTTAAAATAAAATTTTGATTTTTTTAACTATTTCGAAATAATGTTTTGATTTTTAAGAAAAGTAATGATTTTTTTTTCTAAAGAAAACTTTGATTTTGCAAAAAAAAAAAAAAATTCTCGGCCACCATACGCGGCGGCTCCACCACCGGAGGCTGGAGAGCCATTGGGCTATCTAGTGGTGCAGCCATGGCCAACATAAAAGTTGGAAGAGAAAGAGGAAGAGGTTTTTTTTTTTTTGGGGGGACAATGAGATTTAAATGAAAGAATAAATAGTTTTTTTTCATCTATAGGTGCTAAAAATAGTTAATTTATTCTCATCCCCCTTACTTTTTAAATTTATAAAAAAAATACCCTTTTTTTTTGCAGCACCGCCCTCACTTTCTGACCTATTTACACTCGTAACCATTTTATTTAAACATTCGATTTAATTCGAAATTTAAAAATCAAAAGCAAATTAATTGCTACATCAATCCTCTGTCTTCCACATTTTTTATCTTTTAGTCCTAAAATCAAGTTATGTCATTTTGTTTCCATTTTTAAATAATAATTTACACTTATATCGTCCATTTCACATGCATTTTATACATTATATATTTAATGTTAATTATGCACTTTATTTTAATCTTTTATATTTATTCACACTTGTATAATTTTTTTTATTCTTATTTCGTTTTATTTATTTTCATGTCTTTTTTTACATATTCCCTTACATACATTTTAATATTATTTATTTATGTTACTTTGATTCTTTTATTTTATTTTGAATAAGGTGTATTTTTGTTATTATTATTATCATCATGTTAAGGTCTTATTTATTTCATTTATTTAATTTTTCTTTTTATTATTGCCATTTTGAAAGAGTGTTAACTTTTCATTAACTTTAGCCAATTTAATTAATTTTTCTATTTTATTACTATTCATTTTAAAAGAGGAAACTTTAGGTCATTTTTCATCCTATAATTGTTGACATGAAGTTAGTTAAGTAGGTGTTATATTTTAATGAAAGGTTTTTACATTTGGATTTAGATTAGTCCTTTAAGATCTTACGTAACATTTAGCTTAGAAAAATTATAAATAATATGTAAGATATTTTTTTTAGGGTTTTCAATTAGTTTTAAATATCGCATAGGATTAGAATCTTAAGTTAATATGTAAATATTTTTTAGGACTTTATTCAATATTAAAACTAAAGATTTTTGTAGGTAAACTGTAAATCATGAATAGGTCTTTCTAAGTATGTAACACCCTAACCTGTATCTGTCGCCGGACTAAGGTTAAGAAGCATTATCGGACATATCGGATCATATCACAAACATTTTCACAAACATTCCATAGCGAAATATACACATAGAGTCCCTTTAGAAGGTCTACAAGACCTTAAACATGCATTGGGAAGGGGTCCGAACTAAATCGAACACATACAAATTTTTTCGAAACTTAAACATTTTCAAAATTACAGAGGTCACAGGCCCATTTGGGAAGGCCGTGTGCCTCACACGGCTTAGACACACCCGTGTGTCTAGGCCATGGAAAAACAGGGCATACTTACTGTCTTGTCCACACTGCCACCAGACACGCCGTGTGAAAATTGGGGAGGCTACTGACTTGCTCACACGCCCATGTGTCCAGCCCGTGTGGCTTTTTGACATGCTTTGAATTGCAACCTTGAGAGACACGGTTGAGACACACGCCCGTGTACTCAACCGTATTGGCAAATAAAGGTCATTTGCAAGGCCAATTTTTCGCCCAAAATTGGGTCATACCTACAAGCATCAAACAAGCATCAATTCATGTCCCAAAGGCAGTAAAAAACATACTAAATCATGTACAATTTGACCCGTAATAACATATTTCATTTCCATATACAAATCCAACTCAAACATACCAATTCAAAGTACCAACTTCACATGAAAAACATGTGATTCATACATTATATTAATCCATTTCAATTCATAGCATTTCTCAAATCAACCATGAAACTTACCAAAATTGACCATTTCTTTTGGCCATTCATGAGCACATCAACACATACCAAATTTTGCACCACATAGCATGCACTAAATTCACTCCATAATCACATTCATTATTAAGCCATATCACATGGCTATATTTACACATTTCAAAACATAATCAAAGTTCTCTAGCCTATACATGCCATACTTCAATGTGTACATTTTCAAAAGGTACCAAAATATAGTTCGATAGTGTGGTGATGATCCTTGACGATCCCCGAGCTCCCAGTAGCTGCGATAATCTATAAAACAATGCAAACACACACAAAGTAAGCTTTCAAAAGCTTAGTAAGCCATATACAAATAAACTTATCACATAGAACAATTATAAACCATTTCATTCATATGGTTCATGGCATAACACAATCACAAGCCATATTTCTCTTATATCTCAATTGATCATATTCACTTGCTCATAATCACATATCATGTAATGTAGCTCACATATCAAATGATCATATACATACATACCTTTCATTACCAAATTTCATAAACATACATACGTACCAAAATTTAGATGCACATTTGTATACTCATTCATTTCTCAGAATGCCCGTTGAACCGTTCGGAATCAAATAGGATACTCGGATAGCTCGGAAAGCTCGTACAATGCCAATGTCCCTGACGTGGTCTTACATGTAATTAAATATCGATGCCTCTATCCCAGACAGGGTCTAACACGAAATCATATACAAAGCCAATGTCCCAAACATGGTCTTACACATAATTCTCAAATCGATGACAACGTCCCGGACGTGGTCTTACACGATAACTCATATCTGAATTCTATGTCATGACATATGTATCCTAACTATTCCTATGGTTCGTACGGGGCTTTTTGGACGTCATCACATTATCGAAATTTTCTCGGATTTCACATATTCAGCTCCAATAGCCATTCATCACATTTCATTAACATATAACCAATAATAATTCAATTCAAACACAATTATTTGTATATAGACTTACCTCGTACGGGAAAGAACGGAAACAAACGGTTATTCAACTACTTTCGATTTCCCCCGATCTAATTCTGTTTTCTTTGGTTCTTGATCTATACACATTCAAATTTAACTCTTTTATTCACCAAATCATTCAATTAAATCCATTTACACAAATTTAGGGCATTTTACAATTTAGCCCACACATTTTCATATTTTGACATTTTAGTCCTATTTCATAAAATTACAAAATACACATAATTTAATAATATCATAGCTTGGCGGAATATTCCTTTAGCTCATATAAGCTCACATATTTCATTTATTTCATATTTTAACCCTCAATTTTCTCATTTTCACAAATTAGTCCATAATAATCAATTTCATCAAAAATCCCGCTACAAAACATATTTATCTAACATCAAGTTTTCATATTTCACCATTTAACATCACAAAGCTCACAAAATCAACAATGGCACATCTCAAAATCATCATCAAAATAAGAAATTTTGGCATGGTCTTGATAGATTTCTAAGCAACAATCACAAAAATGTAGAAATTTTCAAAAACGGATAAAAAATCATACCTCAATTAGTCAAGATTAGTGCCAAACCCTAAAGACCCTTTTTAATCAATTATAACCTTATTATTATCATTAATTATCCACTAACTAATGTCCAACCATGTCATTTGCTGAATTCAATGGTCCATTTACAACATAATGACCTCACATTTAAAGAGCCACATCAATTCGGCATTTAATCTAATAGAAGGCCACTTTTACATTTTCTGCGATTTAGTCCTTTTTCATAAATCGACACACAAACGATAAAATTTAATCACAGAAATTTCACACATATCAATTCACATATTATAAGCATGTAAAATAATATTAAAATATTTTTTGACTCAAATTTGTGGTCTCGAAACCACTATTCTGACTAGGGTTTAAACCGGGTTGTTACAGCTCTCCCCCTTAGGGATTTTCGTCCCCGAAAATCTTACTATTGAACAGATTCAGATATTGCTCTCTCATAGCATCTTCGGGTTCCCATGTAGCTTCTTCGACCCCATGTTGATGCCATAATACTCTTACTAATGGAATTTTCTTATTTCTCAATTCTTTAACCTCGCAAATTAAGATACAGATCGGTTCTTCTTCATAAGTCATATCGAACTGAATCTCTATCTCAGATGGAGAAATTACATGCGAGGGATCTGATCTGTATTGTCAAAGCATCGATACATAAAACACATTGTGAATCTTTTCTAACTAAGATGGTAACAACAGTCTATAAGCACTGGCCCAATACGCTCGATAATCTCATATGACCTGATGAATCTCGGACTCAATTTTCCTTTTCTGTCGAATCGGAGTATTTTCTTCCATGGAGACACTTTTAAAAATACTTTATGACCGATATCAAATTCAATATCTTTTGTTTCAAATCTACGTATGATTTTTTTCGATCAGACGATGCTTTCAGACTATTTCGTATCACTTTTACTTTCTGTTCAGTCTCTTTAATCAAATCAACCCCGTGAATTTTATTTTCATTAAGTTCAGACCAATACAGAGGTGTTTAGCATTTCCTACCATACAAGGCTTCATAAAGTGCCAATTAATGCTCAATTGAAAACTATTATTATATGCGAATTCAATCAATGGCAAATACTGTTCCCACGTACCTTCAAACTCAATAATGCAACATCTCAACATATCCTCGAGTATTTGAATAATCCACTCGAATTGATCATTCGTCTGTGGGTGAAAAGCAATACTACAGTGCAATTTCGTACCTAAAGCCTTTTGCAGTTTCTTCTAAAATCGTAAAGTAAATCTCGGATCTCTGTTAGACACAATAGATAGTGGCATCTCGTGCAATCTCACAATATTAGAAATGTAAAACTCAGCTAACTTATCAAGCGAATAATCCATTCTCACTAGAATAAAATGAACTGATTTTGTCAATCTATCAACTATAATCCAGATTGCATCTTTCTTCCTCGGAGTTAAAGGCAAACTGAAAACAAAATCCATCATCACTCTATCCCATTTCCACTTGGGAATCATAATCGATTGTGACAAACCAGATGGCACCTTATGTTCAGCTTTAACTTGCTGACAGATCAAACATTTGAAACAAAATCAAAGGTATCTCTTTTCATTACAGACCACCAGTAAAGTTGTTCCGAATCATTATACATCTTTGTACTTCCCGAATGAACCGATAAGCGATTGTTATGAGCTTCTTTCAAAATCAACTGAATCAACTCTGGATTTCCCAAAACACAAATCCGATCTCGAAATCTCAGACAATCATCATCATCAACTTGAAATTCTAAATTAATTCAAATCACATTGAGTTCGTTTCACTAGCATTTCATTTTTAACTTTTTAGGCATCACAAATCTGCTGTAAGAACAATGGTCTTGCTTTCAATTCTGCTAAAACCGAACCATCATCAGACAGAACTAAATAAGCATTCATCGCAAGTAAGGCAAACAATGATATTCAACTCAAAGCATCAACAACAACATTTACTTTTCCCGGATGATAATCAATCGCAAGCTCGTAGTTCTAATAGTTCTAACCATCTTCGCTATCGCAGGTTCAAGTCTTTCTGAGTCATTAGATATTTTAGGCTTTTATGATCTGAAAATACATGACATTTCTCACCGAAAAGATAGTGGCACCAAATTTTTAGAGCAAACATGATCGCAGCTAACTCAAGGCCGTGCGTTGGATAATTCTTTTCATGCAGTTTCAATTGTCTCTAGGCATAAGCTATAACTTTGCCTTCATGCATCAAGACGCAAACTAGACTGTTTAACGAAGCATCACTAAAAATCATGAACTCTTTACCCGATTTTGGCTATACCAAAACTGGAGCTTCTGTCAAAAGGGCTTTTACTGATCAAAGCTTTTCTGACACTTTTTAGACCATTCAAATTTCACATCTTTCTGAAGCAATCTCGTCAATGGAGTTGCAATCATCGAAAAGCCTTTTACAAATCGTCGGTAATAACCAGCAAGTTCCAGAAAACTATGGACTTTAGACATATTTTTCAGAAACTTCCACTCTAAAATAACTGAAATCTTGCTCAGATCAACTCGTATACCGGATGCTAACACAATATGCCCTAAAAAGCCAACTTCGCATAACCAGAACTCACATTTGCTAAGCTTTGCATACAATTGCTTCTCACGCAGAGTTTGTAGCATAATTCTCAAATGTTCAGCATGCTCAATTTCATCATGAATAAATCAAAATGTCGTCAATGAATACAACAACAAATCGATCTAAATACGGTTTGAAAATTCTGTTCATTAAGTCCATGAAGACAGCAGGAGCATTTGTTAGTCCGAAAGGCATAACTAAAAATTCATAATGCCCGTACCTTATTTTAAAATCAGTTTTTGAAATGTCTGAATCTTTTACTCGTAACTGATAGTATCCCAATCTCAGATCTATCTTTGAAAACACAGTAGCTCCTTTCAACTAATTGAACAAATCATCAATTCTGGGAAGAGGATGTTTGTTCTTAATAGTCACTTTGTTTAACTGGCAGTAATCAATGCACATTCTCATCGTGCCATCTTTCTTTTTCACAAACAGAATGGGAGCGCCCCAAGGAGAAAAGCTCAGTCGTGCGAAACCTCTGTCTATCAATTATTGCTATTGAGACTTCAATTCTTTCAATTCTGTTGGAGGCATTCTATATGGAGCTATTGAGATAGGGGTCGTTCCTGGCACTAACTCAATTCCAAACTCAACTTCTCGTATTAGAGGTAATCCCTGTAATTATTTAGGAAATACGTCAGGAAACTCACAAACAACTGGCACAGATTCAACTTTCTTTTCTGTCACTTTCATATCAATCACTTACGCAAGATAAGCTTCACATCCCTTTTTCACATAATTCAGAGCTTTTATCGAAGATATTACGGACGGTAGCCCATTCAAATCACTGGATTCAATTAGGACTATCTTGTCATTCTAACTTCTCAAATCAATAGTCTTCCGTTTGCAATTCACAATAGCATCATGCAATGTTAGCCAATCCATACCCAGAATTATATCAAACTCATCAAAGGGTAATAACATTAGATCAGCCAGGAAACAGATATCCCGAAACATCAACGGATAATTCTTGCACACTTTGTCAACTAGACCACACTTGCCTAAGGGGTTCGATACTCTAATTACAAATTCAGTAGACTCTATAGGCAAAATCTTACTGGATACTAAATTCATGCATACATACGAATGAGTTGATCCTGGGTCTATCAATGCAATCACAGAAGTATCATAAAGAGTAAATGTACCCGTAATGATGTCTAGAGATGAAGCTTCTCCGTGAGCACGAATAGCATAAGCTCTGGTAGGTGCTCTCGCCTTAGATCTCGCAGTTGTATCTTTCGTAGTTCTCTGGCTACCACTTACATTTCCCGTGTTTCTAGGAGGCCTACCCCTATTTGAAGCGTTATTCAACTTCAGATTCTTTACAATCTCTTGCTTAACAGACTCGGGACAGTCTCAGATAAAGTGATCTAAAGATCCACATTTGAAACAGGCTCAATCATTTAATCAACAATTGCCCGGATGTCTTTTACCATAATTTCTACATTTGGGTCACTGAGATCTGACATTTTCAACACTTGCAATCGAAGTAGCTGGAGCTCGGAAGCTCGAATGTGATCTTGTACGATCTCTACTTGAATGTCTCACCTTAGCCTTTGAACGGCAATAATCATCTCAAAATTTCTTTGATGCTGACTGATATGACTTACTCATTGTTCGTTTTCGCACCTCTCTAGCTTCTAAATCAACCTTTCTTTTCTCTTTCTCGAGTTCTTCAGCTTTACACACTCGGTCAACAAGCATAATGAATTCTTTTATTTCCAAAATTCTGACTAACAAACGGATATCTTCATTCAAGCCATCTTCAAACCTTTTACACATTATTGCCTAAGTCAAAACACATTCTCGTGTATATTGGCTCAGTCTCACAAATTCTCACTCGTATTCTATAACAGACATACGGCCCTGTTTCAATTCAAGAAACTCTTTGCACTTTTGATCTATAAATCTCTCACTGATGTATTTCTTTTGAAATTCAATTTGGAAAAATTCCCAGGTAATTCGTTCTCTCGAAAAAATAGAAGTCAGAGTTTTCCACCATTGGTAAGTTGTATCTCTCAATAAAGAAATGGCACATTTAACACATTCATCAGTGGTACATGACAACTCATCAAATACCCAAATTGTATTCTCAAGTCAGAACTCGGTTCTCTCAGTATCATCATTAGTAGTAGCACAAAATTCATCAACCTCATATTTTCTAGTCTCATCAACCGGAGGTTTGTTCAGACAAATCAGATCTATAACTTAGGGAGTTACGGGAACTTGCAGGGGCGGAGGTTGAGGAACAGCCAGATTTGCTCTAACATACTGAGTAAACCACTCATTCATCATTTGGAAGAAGCTTGTTTAGCCTCTCCTTCCAGACCGCTAGTAACTGGTCTAGAATCAGATGGCACTGTCCCTTGAGTGGGAGCAGATGCATTATTTTCAACATCATCAGCTACGGCTCACTCGGGATCCATTTACTCTAAGGAAAACACATTTTATCTGTCAGGATTTATCATAATATCACAGTTTGTACATATGGCATGCATAGCTAGACTCTCACACGCTACGTTAGTCCAAGAATTGACTAAATTGTAGCTCTGATACCAATAAATTGTAACACCCATAACCCGTATCTATCGTCGGACTAAGGATAAGAGGCATTATTGGACATATCAGATCATATCACAAACATTTCATATCGAAATATACACATAGATTCCCTTTAGAAGGTTTACGAGACCTTCAACATGCACTGGGAAGGGGTTAGGACTAAACCGAGCACATACAAATTTTTTTGAAACTTAAACATTTTTCGAAGTTACAGAGGTCACAAGTCGTATGCCTCACACGGCTTAGACACATCGTGTGTCCAGGTCATAGAAAAATAAGGCATACTTACTGACTTGTCCATACGGCTACAAGACACGTCCGTGTGTCAGGCCGTGTGAAAATTAGGGAGGCTACTGACTTGCTCACACATCCAGTCACATGCCCGTGTGTCCAGCCCGTGTGGCTTCCTGACTTGCTTTGAATTGCAACCTTGAGAGACACGGTCGAGACACAAGCCCATGTGCTCAACCGTGTGGGCAAATATAGGCCATTTGTAAGGCAAATTTGCCACCCAAATTGGGTCATACCTACAAGCATCAATTCATATCCCAAAGGCAGCCAAAAACATACTAAATCATGCACAATTTGACCCGTAATAACATCTTTCATTTCCATATACAAATCCAAATCAAACATACCAATTCAAAGTACCAACTTCATATAAAAAACATGTGATTCATACATCATATTAATCCATTTCAATTCATAGCATTTCTCAAATCAACCATGAAACTTACCAAAATTGGCCATTTCTTTTAGCCATTCATGAGCACATAAAAACATACCAAATTTTGCATCACATAACATGCATTAAATTCACTCCATAATCACATTCATTATCAAGCCATATCATATGGCTATATTTACTCCTTTCAAAACATAATCAACGTTCTCTAGCCTATACATTCCATACTTCAATATGTACATTTTCAAAAGGTACCAAAATCTAGTTAGATAGTGTGGTGATGATCCTCGACAATCCCCGAGCTCTCAGTAGCTTTGATAATCTATAAAATAATGCAAACATACACAAAGTAAGCTTTCAAAACTTTAGTAAGCCATATACAAATAAACTTATCACATGGAATAATTATAAACCATTTCATTCATATGGTTCATGGCATAACACAATCACAAGTCATATTTCTCCTATATATTAATTGATCATGTTCACTTGCTGATAATCACATATCATGTAATGTAGCTCATATATCAAATGATCATATACATACATACCTTTCATTACCAAATTTCATAAACATACATACGTACCGAAATTTAGATGCACATTTGTATACTCATTCATTTTTCTGAATACCCGTTGAACCGTTCAAAATCAAATAGGATACTCGGATAGCTCAAAAAGATTGTACAATGCAAACGTCCTAGACATGGTCTTACAATAATTAAATATCGATGCCTCCGTCCCAGATAGAGTCTTACACGAAATCCTAGACAAAGGCAATGTCCCAAACATGGTCTTACACGTAAAGCTCAAATCGATGCCAATGTCCCAAATGTGGTCTTACACAATAACTCATATTGGAATCCTATGTCATGACATATGTATCCTAACTATTCCTATGGTTCGTACGGGGCTTTTCAGACGTCATCATATTATCAAAATTTTCTCAGATTTCACATATTCAGCTCCAATAGCCATTCATCACATTTCATTAACATATAAGCAATAATAATTCAATTCAAACACATTTATTTGTATATAAACTTACCCCGTACGGGAAAGAACAGAAACAAACGGCTATTCAACTACTTTCGATTTCCCCCGATCTAATTCCGTTTTCTTTGGTTCTTGATCTATACACATTAAAATTTAACTCTTTTATTCACCAAATCATTCAATTAAATCCATTTACACAAATTTAGGGCATTTTATAATTTAGTCCTCACATTTTCATATTTTGACATTTTAGTCCCTATTTCATAAAATCACAAAATACACATAATTTAATAATATTATAGCTTGGTCGAATATTTCTTTAGCTCATATATGCTCACATATTTCATTTATTTCACATTTTAACCCCTCAATTTTCTCATTTTCACTAATTAGTCCATAATAATCAATTTCATCAAAAATCCCAATACAAAACATATTTATCTAACACCAAGCTTTCATATACATCACAAAGCTCACAAAATAAACAATGGTACATCTCAAAATCATCATCAAAATCAGAAATTTTGGCATGGGCTTGATAGATTGCTAAGCAACAATCACAAAAACATAAAAATTATCGAAAGCGAATCAAAAATCATACCTCCATTAGCCAACATTAGTGCTGAACCCTAAAGACCCTTTCTATTTTCTTTTTCCTTTGTATTTTCAGCAAGGATGAACACAAATGACTAATTTCATGCATTTGTTTTATTA
This sequence comes from Gossypium rotundifolium, assembly GCA_025506655.1. Classification (NCBI taxonomy): domain Eukaryota; kingdom Viridiplantae; phylum Streptophyta; class Magnoliopsida; order Malvales; family Malvaceae; genus Gossypium; species Gossypium rotundifolium. The sequence goes on along the minus strand of CP106729.1, from coordinate 162,597,934 downwards.
ATTATAACCTTATTATCAATTTCCATTTTTAACCTTATCATTATCATTAATAATCCATTAACTAATGTCCAACCATGTCATTTCATGAATTCAGTGGTCCATTTATATCATAAGGACCTCACATTTATAGAGACACATCAATTCGACACTTAATCAAATAGAAGGCCACTTTTACATTTTTTACGATTTAGTCCTTTTTCACAAATTGACACACAAACGATAAAATTTAATCACAAAAATTTCACACATATCAATTCACATATTATAAGCAAGAAAAATAATATTAAAATATTTTTTGACTCGGATTTGTGGTCCCGAAACTACTATTCTGGCTACGGTCTAAATTGGGATGTTACAAAGTTTTTTATTTTAGATATTTTTTAAGAAAGCTAATAAATGTTATTTAAGATTTATTATTTTAGGATTTTGATGAATTTAAATATTAGATCAAGAATTTTAAAGTAAGATAAACCATAAACCCGACGTAGGATACTTTCATAAGATCTTGATATGTTCAACGTTATTAATTAAATCTTTTAAAAATAATAATAGAAGATCAAATGAGTTGTAGATTTATTTTAATATTTCTCTTAATTCATTGGTAATTTCTAGGTTTTTTAGAATTCTAAAATAGAATTAATTTTAGGAATTGAAGGTATTTTACTAGAATTATTTAGGTAACCTTTAGGTTCTGTTAAAAGTAAAACTCTAATTTAAGTTCCAAATTAGATAAGTTTGGTGAACACATCTTAATCGAGCTACAAGTAAATCGAAGACATTTCATTTAGAGTTTTTATTTATGATTTCCATAAGACTTTAGCTTAGATTAAGACCCCGTATGACTATTCCCTGATAGGCATTGTGGGGGTGCGATAACCTTCTCCACACGTAACAGTACTCCCGAACTCAAAATTTAGTGATGAGATCGAGTCTATATTTTTAGGATTTTTCCGTAGTATTAACTCCAGATTTTTAGACTATAGATGGCTAACCAACCTAGCCCTAATTGGTTAGTAGCGACTCTACGTGATATAGTCCCTCCGTGTCTGGCTTTGCTTACTAGTCCCCTTACTCTTGTGTAGGCAGCGTTATGATAGTGAGCATATTTACATGCAAATGTGTAAAATTGAGAAATATGATTTATGTGAGACTATGAGCATGATTACATGAAAAATGAGAAAAATGATTATATGTATTAAATTTGAAAATGGCCATATCACATGCATGGGTGGGTATTATGAAAGGTGGAAGTTATATGGCAATTTATCTTCGATTATGTAGCCGTTATCAGCAATTATGTGATGCCTTGTCCACAATGTGTCATGTGATCGTTTATCAGCATTTATGTGGTAGTTTATCCAAAAATGATATGTTATTGGATGAACGAGTTCTGAGGAAACTCGATACTAGTATGTAGCAGAGATGGATAAGAAATTTTATAAAATGTGCATTGTTTTAAAATATGCATCGACATGTTCATACATAAGTATCAGTGTTATAATTAGCAGAGATGGTAAGAAATTTTATAAAATGTGCATTGTTTTAAAATATGCATCAACATGTTCATGCATAAGTGTCAGTGTTATAATTTATGAATATTATGATGTTGATATGTTGAAATTTATACTTTGTTATGTATGTGATTATATTTGTGTTGATCTCACACTAGGCTCTTTAAAGCTCACCCACTTAAATTATGTGTTTTAGATAATCCACATGGTTAGGACTCAGATATGGTCGTCGGTGATGCTCTCGAAAATGGTTTTTAAATAAATATGAAATTTTATTTATGATTTGGACTTTTATGTACTTTATTGCTATTTGGGACTTTTTATGTTAAATTATGGTACTCTAGCATGAGACTTACTTTGGGGATTTTATTATGATTTGCATGATTTGATTTCATGACATTAAGTTTTAAAAGCGCATAAGTTGGTATTTGATGAGATTTTGTATGAAAATCGATTTTTAAAATAAAATTTGTCAATAATATATTTTTTAATTGCATTTTTAAAAAATTAATTTTAATAAAATTAGACTTAGTTTTCAAATTTATAATTTTTACAAATGAGATTTCTAAAGTGAATATAGAAATGATTTAGAAGTATGATTGACAATATGAAATAGTTTTGAATAAAAGGTTGAATGTCTATGATTGAGATATTAATTATTTTGATTCATAAAATTTGCACGCTTTTTACAAAATAAAAATAAACACTTTACTTCATTTGTTTTGAATTGATAAGCCAATTAGATTTAAGATATTCTTTTTCCAAAATTCTGAAAGATTATTTCGGCCATTTTCATGGACAAATGGATTTGAAATGTAACAGCCCGATTTAGGGCCTAGTCGGGATAGTGGTGTGAGGCCACGAACCCGAGGTGAAATTATGAGATTTTCAAGTTTATGCCATGTTTGCACGTTAGAATAAAAGTTTTGTAAAGCAATTTTGTAAACCCGGGAAGTGGGGCAAGTGGAAGAGGTAACCCCAGAGAGCAGGCCGCGAGACCCGAGGGCAGAGCTCCTGCAAGGACTTATGCCATTCTTTTGCCAAGAGGCATCTTCCCCGATGTTATTACGGTACCTTTTCTCTTTACAATGCCAAAGTTATTGCTTTAATAGACCCCGGATCCATACACTCTTACATTTGCATGAAATTAATACCCGGTTTGGGTGTGCCTATAAATACCACAGAATTTGTGATTAAGGTGTCTAATCCTTTAGGCAAGAGTATGTTAGTTGATAAAGTTTGTAAAGATTGTCCATTAATGATTAGGGGTCATTGCTTTAAAGTAAATCTTATGTTGTTACCATTTGATGAATTATACCTCATTCTTGGTATGGACTGGTTGACTACTCATAATGTAATTGTAAAATGTGGGAAGAAATACATTGAGATGAGATGTGAGAATGGGGATACTCTTCATGTAGAATTAGATGAGCAAGGTAGATCGTCGGTAATAATTTCTCATATGATGGCACAGAGATATCTAAGAAAAGGGTATAAGGCATTTTTGGCCTTTGTATTGAATGATAAAGAGACAGAGTTAAAGATTGAATCAATGTCGATAGTATGTGAGTATGTAGATGTTTTTCCTGAGGAATTACCAGGATTACCACCAGTTAGAGAAGTTGAGTTTGGCATTGAGCTAGCTCCGGGTACTATACCAATATCCATTACTCGTTATAGAATGGCTTCAATAGAGTTGAAAGAGTTGAAGTTACAGTTGCAAGAGTTGACAGACAAAGGCTTTGTAAGATCAAGTTGTTCACCATGGGGCACTCTAGTTTTGTTTGTGAAAAAGAAAGATGGCACCATGAGATTATGCATTGATTACCGTCAGCTTAATAAAGTGACAGTAAAGAACAAGTATCCATTGCCTAGGATTGACGATTTGTTTGATCAATTGAAAGGAACGACTGTGTTCTCCAAAATAGACTTGAGATCAGGGTACTACTAGCTGAGAGTGAAAGATTCAGATGTATCCAAGACTGCCTTTCGAACGATGTATTGGCATTATTAATTTTTAGTCATGCCCTTTAAGCTGACCAATGCTCCTGCGGTATTCATGGACTTAATGAACTTCATTTTTAGACCATACCTTGACAAGTTTGTAGTCGTTTTTATTGACGACATACTAATTTATTCCCGAGACGAGAATGAACATGCTGATCATCTACGGATAGTTTTACAGACTTTTCGAGAAAATCAGTTGTATGCCAAATTTAGTAAAAGTGAGTTTTGGCTCAAGGAAGTGGGATTCCTGGGGCATATTGTCTCAAGAGAAGGAGTCCGAGTAGATCCAAGTAAGATCTCAGCTATAATAGACTGGAAACCACCGAAGAACATCACGGAGACTAAAAGTTTTTTGGGCCTAGCTGGCTACTATAGATGATTTGTCAAGGGGTTTTCTATGATTGCAACCCCGATGACTAGATTGTTACAGAAGAATGTGAAGTTTGAGTGGCCGGAAAGATGCCAACAAAGTTTTGAGAAGTTGAAAGCAATGCTGACAAAAGCTCCAGTCTTAGTACAACCCTAATCAGGGAAAGAATTTATAGTCTACAGCGATGCATCCTTAAATGGATTTGGCTGTGTACTCATGCAAGAAGGCAAAGTGATTGCTTATGCCTCAAGATAGTTAAAACCTCATGAGAAGAATTATCCGACGCATGACCTAGAATTGGCCGCCATAGTCTTCACATTGAAGATTTAGAGACACCATTTATACAGTGAACGATGTCAGATTTTCACCGATCACAAAAGTTTAAAGTACTTGATGATGCAAAAGAGTTGAACTTAAGACAAAGAAAATGGTAAGAGTTGATAAAAGACTATAAGTTGGTCATCGACTACCATCCAGGAAAGGTGAATGTAGTCGTCGATGCTTTGAGCAGGAAGTCTTTGTTTATTTTAAGAGCATTGAATTCAAGGATATCCTTATCCGAAAATGGCTCCATTTTAGCTGAGTTAAGAGCTAGACCAATGTTTCTTCAAGAGATCTTGGAGGCTCAAAAGAAGATAGTGAATTACAAGTTAAGAGAGCTCAGTGCGAGTCAGGTGTTGAATCTGACTTTCGGATTAATTCTGATGGATATTTAATTTTTAGAGATAGAGTTTGTGTGCCAAGAAAAGAGGAGCTTATACAGAGAATTTTGTATAAAGCACATAACGGTGTTTATCTGTACATCCGGTAGCACCAAGATGTATAATGATCTAAAGCAACAAGATATTGGTGGCGAAAATGAAGAAAGGCATTTGAATTTGTTACCAAGTGCATGATTTGTCGACAAGTAAAGGTGAACACCAAGTACCTTCGGGTTTACTTCAACCTATCTTGATTCCTGAGTGGAAATGGGACCGTATCACCATGGATTTTGTAACGGGTTTACCGTTGTCTCCGAGCAAGGAAGATGTTGTTTGGGTAGTGGTTGATAGACTCATGAAGTGAACCCACTTTATACTGCATTCAGTGGATTACTCCCTAGACAAGTTGGCAAACTTGTATGTTTGTAAATAGTAAGACTTCACAGAGTTCCCTTATCGATCATATCGGATAGAGATCCGAGATTCACATCCAGATTTTAGAAGAAGCTGCAAGAAGCTTTGGGTAAAAAATTGAGTTTTAGCACAGCTTTTCACCCTCAGACAGGTGGTCAGTCAGAAAGGTTAATTCAAGTACTCGAGGACATGCTCAGATGTTGTGTTTTGGAATTCCAATGCAGTTGGGAAAAGTTTCTCCCATTGGTAGAATTCGCCTATAATAATAGCTTTCAGTCAAGCTTAAAGATTATGAGGCCCTATATGGGTGTAAGTGCAGAACTCCCTTATTTTGGACTGAACTCAAGGAGAACCAAATTCACGGGGTTGATTTGGTTAAAGAAGTTGAAGAGAAAGTGAAAGTAATTCGAGAATGTTTAAAAGTCGCCTCAGATGGATGTAAATCCTATTCGGATTTAAAGAGAAAGAGATCGAGTACCAAGTTGGGGATAAAGTCTATTTGAAAGTATCACCATGGAGAAAAGTTCTCAGATTTGGCCGTAAAGGCAAGTTAAGTCCACGTTTCATTGGACTTTACGAGGTTACGGAGAGAATTGGGCCGATAGCTTACCATTTGGCTTTGCCATTAGAATTAGAAAAGATACATGATGTGTTTCACGTGTCAATGTTACGACGCTACAGATCAGACCCTTCGCATGTAATTACCCATTCGAAAATAGAGATTCATCCCGACATGACTTATGGTGAAGAACCAATCAAGATTTTCGCTCGGGAAGTTAAGCAACTAAGAAATAAGAGTATTGCCATAGTAAAGGTATTGTGGCAAAGGCACGAAATTGAAGAAGCTACATGGGAATCAAGAGAGTATGAGAAATCAAGATATCAAACCTTTTCTTTGGTAAGATTTTCGAGGACAAAAATCCCTAAAGGGGAGAATTGTAACAGCCCGATTTAGGGCCTAGTTGAGATAGTGGTGCGAGGCCACGAACCCAAGGTGAAATTATGAGTTTTTCAAGTTTATGCCATGTTTGCATGTTAGTATGAAAGTTTTGTAAAGCAATTTTATTAAGTTGAGGTCAATTGGTCCAAAAAGGACTAAATTGCAAAAGTTGCAATATATGAGTTTCTAGAAGCTTTTTGCATGAAATAGCTTTAGAATAATAATTATGAGCCCTTAAATAGCAATTTGCCTAAAATTTAATTTTTGGACAAAATTGACCTTAAGAGACTATTATGGAAATTTTTAAGAGGAAGGGCATTTTGGTCATTTGGCCTCATTAGTGATTAAAATAGGATAAAGATGAGAAAAATTCACTCATCTTCTTCCTTGTTGCTGCCGAAAATTGGGAGACACCATAGCTAGGGTTCTTCATTTTTTTTCAAGCTCATAGTAAGTTCAACTTAGCCCCGTTTTTAATATTCTTCGTATTTTTAAAGTTCCCGTATTATGAATTAGCTGATTTTAGCTATAAAATGAGCTAAGATGCATATTAAAAAATCTACCCTTGAATGACATTGTAATATCCTAAATTAGGGGGTAGTTTAATTGAATTGTTTTGCTTGTGTTTGGACTGTGGTGTAATTATTTGTGATGTTGTGAGACTTAGTTGTAAGCCTAGAGCAAGCCTGAGTAGTAAGAAAATTTTTGTTTTAAAGCTTTAAGTGGAAGGAGCTAAAGGAGCTAAGGGTTATAAGTAATTCAAGGGGGTTTTTAGCACAAGTTGGGGCTTGGTAAGGTGGCAAGGAGGCGCCACTTAGAGCTTGTGATTGACGCCTTTGTGGGAGGAGGTCTCGTGTTCAAGCGGAGAAATCCCACCTTTTGCTTTCTATTTTGACGCCAGGGAAGGGTAGGAGTTGTGTGCAGTTCAAACTCTGCCTAGTAAGGATGGACTGAGTCAAATTATTCAAATGATGGGCAAAGAGAAAAGTTATGAATTTGACTAATTCAAATTCGTTTGAATTGGGGGCCAGGAGCATTTTTAGGAAGTGGCCAAATTTTGAACTCCTCATGGGAGGAGTGGCTGGTTATGGAAAGGTGAGTAGGGGGTGCCGAATTCTCTTAGGCACCTATTGGGGCATTTTTGGTCAGCTTTGTTTAGTACACTAAAAGCCGAAAAACCTTTCTTTTGAGTGTACCAATTTTTCTTAGTACACCATGGTGAACCAAAAGCCGAAACTCCATAAGTAATTGCCGAATTTCTTGAGGTGTTCCTTTTTGTTTTGCTCCTAGTCGAACCTTCAAGTAAGCACACCCTTCTTTTCTTCTTTGAAACTGAAAGTCTCAAGCAACATATACCCTTGCCGAAATTTGCACTTGTTCACTTTTAATTTTCATTGGTAGCCGAATGCTCTCTTGAGTTCTCTTAATTTTCATTTTGCTTCCTTTTCTTCTTCTTGATCCTTGGTCAATCACTTACCCTCCCATCTCTCTCTTTTTTTCCCATTGGTGCTAAGTCGAAAGCATTCATCTTCTTCCTCTCATACTTTATTTTCTTTCTTTCTTAAACTCTTGTGCCGAATTTGCTTTGCTTTCCTTTGTCGAATTCCTTCTTCCACTCTTACTTCTCTTTCCCTTCTTTTTTTTTCCTAGCCGAATCACCCTATTCTCTCTTCTAGTTGTTTGGCTGAATATCAACAAGGGTAGATCTTCCTTGAGTTCTTCCTCAATTGGTTTTAAAGGGAAGGTCTCAGGATTTTGGAACAATCAAGCGAAGACAGCATTCTTGGATAGTCAGTTGGTAGGTGCAGTGGGTGTGGCCGATTTCAAGGGGTGAACCATCGTATAGTTCGAGATTTGGTCGGAAACCAAATCAATAGTAAAGAGCAAGGGATCTAGTGTGGTAGATCGACTCTTCGAAATTTAGGGCCTCCGTTATAGTAGGTGTGTAACTTACAGTAATGTATTTTAATAACCTGATAATAATAAAAGTCGAAACAGTATGAAAGTTGATACGATACCCTATGGGTATGTGCACGGATTCGAGTAAGTCCGTTTCGATATGAGTTGTGTTATTCAATATATGATATCATGATTTATGACATATATGTGTTATGAGATGCAAAACAATGCATGTTGACATGATTTGCATGATTTACATGAGTATGGCATGATGCTGGGTGATATGAGAGGAGGGGGAAGATGATATCCGTGTCTTTGGGACACCAGAGGTTTGGCACCTCCAGTGGTTTGGTACCACAGATTGATTTAGTGACTTTGGGTTACCAGAGGTTTGGCACCTCATAACGACTTGTCCAAGTGGCTTAGCACCACAGTGGGTTGGCCCCACAGTTGACATATCGGGATCGTCGCCAGTGATTTGGTATCACACGTAGGTTGGCCCCACACTTGGATATCGAGATTTTGTGGCTTTAGGTCACTAGAGGTTTAGCACCTCTTAGTGACTTGTCCCAATGGCTTAGCACCACAGTGGGTTGGCCCCACAGTTGATATTACGGGATCGTCGCTAGTGATTTGGTATCACACGTGGGTTGGCCCCACAGATGGATTATTCATGACTTTGGGTCACCAGTGGTTTGGCACCATAATTTTGGATATCGTGACTTTGGGTCACCAGTGGTTTGGCAACACCGGTGGTTTGGTACCACACGGGGTAGAAACAGAGTTACGGATGGATAGGGTTGGGTGCATTATATATATTGCTTGGTCATGGTGTGTGTAAGTATGTTGCATTATTCGGAAGGAGGAATTATACACTGAGTCTTGGTGACTCACTTTCTCCCTTATCATTTTAGGTGAGACTTAGATCGCAGAAGAGAAGCCGAGTGGATTCGAGGGGGCATGCCATGAATAAATTCAGTTCCATGGATTTGCTTCTGGTACTCTGTTTTATTAAATTTGGGTTCATTTTGATTTTGGATTGTATAAAGGCCTTTTTAAATTATGTTTTGATTATATATGTGGTTGGACTTGATTTCAAACATGACTTAATAAATTATTGGGTTGACATTCGATAAAATGTGAATAGTAAGGTTTTCTAAACTACAAAACGACATGTTTTAAACTTTACCATCAGGTATCACTTTATAATTGAAGGAAACTACAACTCAAATGGTTTTTTCAAACTTAAGTTTTTCTCACTAAACTCAACTGGTTTCCAATAATTAAAGAATCATTCGGGATTTTTTTTAAAATGTCGTAAATATTTTCTAACCTAGAACCGACAACTTAATCTTTAAAGATCTACTTCCAAGTTTTCAAAGTCAACTAATCGACTTTTTACTCATCATGCACCTGTTTTCTACAAAAGTAAAAACAACAAGGAATTTTTCTCAAGACTTTATTTGATAGCCTATTTTCCTCAAAATATTCTTCTTGTAACATGCTAGATTCGGTCATGGTGCGTTGATCGGGTTTGGGGTGTTACAATTGTGGTATTAGAGCCAAGTTCAAAGCTCGGCTGTGGGTCTGAGGCCAAAATGTTTTTCCAAAAATGGGTTTTAAATATACCAATTTTTGAAGGCATGGCTCGAGTCTCCGGCACCAATCCGCCCAGGTAAGTACCCCTACTGTTGCTTGTGATTCTTGGATGTGATGACATTGAATGGTTAGCAATAGTGGACTACTCTAGAAACTGAAACTGATAGGACTCTATGGACTGCGAAAACAAGACTCCTTTAATCAGAAATATTCATAAGACCGTGCTTTTAAACACTGGAATAATTACTAATGCATAAAACTTCTAAATCAGATAAGTAGAGATTTTAGTCATGAGCACTCGGGGTGGACGTGGTCGTGGACGTGGTCGGGTAGGATGGCGGTTCGAACCAAAGAGTGTCAGTCGAGGGTCGAGAATGAGATCTCGGTACCACCACCGTTTGTAGGTGGTGAGTTTCGAGATCGATCGGGAGGACGCATGTCGCAGCGACGTCGCGAGTTCGGAAAGGGTAATGGCTGGAGTAGGTGGTGGCGCAGAGCTCGAAAATCAGACTGAGCTACTCAGGGAATGGGGTGAAAGTATTTTGAGGTGTTTCGGTGTGGCTCAAAGACTACCGAGTATTGGCGGAGGCGACAGAGCGGATCATGGATGATTTGGACCTGACTGCTGAGGAAAAGCTGAAGGGGATAGTGTCACTTCTTTGGGATGAGTCATACCAGTGGTGGCTCACGGTTCGGGACAGTGTTGCAGCGAAGGACCTTACTTGGGATTATTTTAAGGCCGCATATCAAAAAAGTACATTGGATCTAGCTATATCGATGCACAACGGAAGGCATTTCTGAGGTTGATTCAGGGGAGTAAGTCTGTATCAGAATATGAGGCAGAGTTCTTAAGGCTGAGTCGGTACGCTAGAGGCATCGTGGCTACTGAACACGAGCGGTGTGTCCGATTTGAGGATGGTCTGAGGGATGAGCTGAGGTTGCTGATTGCTCCACAGCAGGAGCGTGAGTTTGCTGTTCTGGTAGAAAAGGCTAAGGTAGCCGAAGGGGTTAAAGAGTCTGTGAGGCAGAACATGGATAGGAACAGACATAAGAGAAGTTTTGGGTCATCTGGGTCGACTAGAAATTCTCAAAAGAGGGCTAGACATAATGGGCCGAATCAGTCTGGTAGATCTGTTGCTGCTAATCAGAGACCAGCACAGTGTAACCGTTGTGGAAAATCTCATTGGGGAGGATGTTGGACCGGCGGAAAAGGATGTTTTTAGTGTGGTTCGCTGGATCATCGTGTGAGGGACTGTCTGCGTAAGTTGGCCAGGATTCAGTCTGAGGGTCAGGGCCGTACTCAGTTCAGAAATGCAGGACCGCCGCCGCAGAGGGGTCATGGTAATGGTAGAGGTGGTAATGGTTCTAGTCGGGGCCGCGGAGCACCGGGCAGAGGTGCGGGCAGCACTGAGGCAAGACAGCCTAGGTTGGTGTATGCAGCGAGGTGCCGAGAGGAGGGCAACGCACTAGACATCATAACCGGTACGTTCTTGATCTTTGGTTTTCCCTATACTGCTTTGATTGATGTGGGTTCGACGCATTGATACATTGCTAGTATCATAGTAGAGACCATGAATTTAGACTTTGAGACTACTTCTAGGCAGATGACAGTGATTAGCCCTCTGGGTCACTCTGTAGTTATAAATAAGCTATATAGAGACGTACCCTTAGAACTCCAAGGGATAGTGTTTGTTGCTGATCTGATGGAACTGCCGTTTGGGGAGTTCGATCTGATTCTTGGGATGGACTGGTTGGTTAAGTATCAGGCAAGGTTGGATTGTGTAGCTAAGGGCATGGTTCTAAAGACGGCTGAGAGTGATGAGGTGGTCATGATATGCAATAGAAGAGATTACCTATCCAACATGGTATCTACTTTGAAGGCTGAGAAGATGGTCAAAAAGGGCTGTGAAGCATTTATGGTTCATGTGTGTGCCTTGGAGGCTAAGGAGTCTGCTGTAGAAAATGTCCGAATAGTAAAGGAATTTGTTGATGTGTTTTCAGAGGAGCTTCCAGGACTATCGTCGGATCGTGAGGTGGAATTCGGCATAGATCTATTACCCGAAACTGCGCCAGTGTCTATTGCTCCGTATAGGATGGCGCCAAAGGAGTTAGTGGAATTAAAGGCTCAGATCTAGGAGCTGTTGGACCGAGGCTTTATCAGGCCAAGTGTTTCACCTTGGGGAGCGCCAGTACTCTTTGTCAAGAAGAAAGATGGTACAATGCAGATGTTTATAGACTACCGCCAGTTGAATAAGCTGACGATCAAAAACAAGTATCCATTGCCGAGGATAGACGACTTGTTTGATCAGCTGAAGGGTGCATCGATATTCTCGAAGATCGATTTAAGGTCTGGGTATCATCAGTTAAAAGTGAAAGAGGTTGATATCCACAAGAGCGCGTTTCAGTACTCGGTATGGGCACTATGAGTTTACGGTGATGTCGTTTGGTTTGACTAACGGCTTGGCGGACATTCATGGACATGATGAATAGGGTATTCAACAAGATTTGGACTAGTTCGTCGTGGTATTTATAGATGACATCTTGGTATATTCAAAGTCTGAGGAGGAGCATGACGCGCATTTGTGAGTAGTATTGCAAATTCTGAGGGAAAAGCAGCTATACGCTAAATTTAGTAAGTGCGAGTTCTGGCTTAGGGAGGTGACTTTCTTGGGTCATGTAGTGTCAGCTGAGAGGATTAGACTAGACCCTCGGATGATTGAAGCAGTATTGGAGTGGAAGCCGCCTAAGTTAGTGGTTGAGATTCGTAGTTTTCTAGGTTTAGTAGGGTATTATCGAAGGTTTGTAGAGGGATTTTCATTGATCGCAGCACCGATGACCAAGTTGTTAAGAAAAGAGTTCCGTTTGTGTGGACTGAGAAGCAGCAAGAGAGTTTTGACAAGCTAAAGAAGATTTTGACTGAAGCTCCGATTTTGATTCAACCTGAAGCAGGAAAGGAATACACGGTATATTGCGATGCATCACATTTGGGTTTGGGATGTGTGCTGATGCAAGAAGGGAAGGTAGTGGCCTATGCATCTCGATAGTTGAGACCGCATGAAGTTAATTATCCGACGCACGACTTGGAGTTAGCGGTAGTAGTCTTCGCCTTGAAAATCTGGAGGCACTACTTGTACGGAGAGAAGTCGATAGTCTACACAGATCACAAGAGCCTGAAGTACCTTTTGACTCAGAAGGATTTGAACTTGAGGCAGCGCAGATGGATTGAGCTGCTAAAGGACTATGACTGTTGATTGAGTATCATCCGGGCAAGGCTAACGTAGTGGCAGATGCGTTGAGCCGTAAGGTTGTATCGGACTTAAGAGTGATGTTCGCCCATCTTAGCTTGTACGACGACGAAAGTATTCTGGCAAAATTACAGGTTAAGCCGACTTGGGTTGAGCAGATCAGGGAGAAATAGTTAGGGGATGAGGTCTTGAAGGCGCAGAGGTTGCAAGTGCAGGATAGTGGTTTGGAGGGTTACAGCTTGTCTAGTGATGGAGTCTTTGTGTTTCAAGGAGAGCTTATATCTTTGAAGGACATCGAGCTAAGGGAGAAGATTCTTCAGGATGCACATAACAGCCCATACGCTTTACATCCTAGAGGTAACAAGATGTATCGGGATCTAAGAGAGCAGTTTTGGTGGCAGTGCAAGCGGAAGTGTGAGTTTGTGGGTAAGTGTCGACATGTCGCCAGTCAAGGTGAACATCGATTGCCGTCGTGGTTGCTTGACCAAATGAAGATTCCACAGTGGAAGTGGGAAAGGATCACTATGGATTTCGTTAGTGGATTACCTCTTACACCTAGCAAGAAGGACTCAATTTGGGTGATTGTGGATCATCTGACTAAGTCAGCTCACTTTATACTGGTAAGGGTTGATTACTCACTTCAGAAGTTAGCTAAGCTGTATGTGTCAGAGATAGTGAGGTTGCATGGTGTGCCTGTATCGATCATCTCGGATAGGGATCCCAGATTTACATCAAGGTTTTAGAGAGCGTTGCATCAGGCTTTGGGTACGCTCTTGGATTTCAGTACAGCATTCCATCCACAGTCTGACGGGCAGTCGGAAAGGGTTATATAGATTTTAGAGGACATGTTGAGAGGTTGTGTTCTGGACTTCAGAGGTAGCTGGGAAGAGTTTCTGCCATTAGCTGAGTTCGCCTATAACAATAGTTACCAAGCAAGCATCAAGATGGCACCATATGAGGCGTTGTATGGTAGGAAGTGTCGCTCACCTACATGTTGGATGGAGTTGAGTGAACGGCAGATGTTGGGGCCAAAGTTGGTTGCAGAAACTGAAGACAAGGTTAAGTTGATTCAGACTCGATTGAAGGAAGCTTCGGATAGGCAGAAGTCTTATGCTGATCTCAAGCGGAGGGATATAGAGTTTGTTGTGGGTGATAAGGTTTTTCTGAAGGTCTCGCCATGGAAGAAGGTTTTGAGGTTCGGAAGGAAAGGCAAGTTAAGTCCAAGGTTCATCGGGTCGTATAAGGTATTGGGACGAGTGGGACCAGTAGCTTATCAGCTTGAATTGCCAGTAGAGCTAAGTCAGATTCATGATGTATTCCACGTTTCCATGCTTAAACATTATCGTTCAGATCCATCGCATGTCATAGCAGTAGAAGATATCGAGGTGAGTCTGGATTTGACCATGGAGGAGGAACCAGTGCAGATTCTAGATCGAGATGTGAAAGTTTTACGTAAGAAGTCAGTTCCTTTAGTGAAAGTGTTATGGCGAAACCATGGTGTAGAAGAAGCTACGTGGGAACCAGAGGATGTGATGAGACAGCAATACCCTCAACTCTTTTGACCAGGTAATTTCAAGGCCGAAATTAATTTTAAGGGGGGTAGAACTGTAATATCCTAAATTAGGGGGTAGTTTAATTGAATTGTTTTGCTTGTGTTTGGACTGTGGTGTAATTATTTGTGATGTTGTGAGACTTGGTTGTAAGTCTAGAGCAAGCCTGAGTAGTAAGAAAATTTTTGTTTTAAAGCTTTAAGTGGAAGGAGCTGAAGGAGCTAAGGGTTATAAGTAATTCAAGGGGGTTTTTAGCACAAGTTGGGGCTTGGTAAGGTGGCAAGGAGGTGCCACTTAGAGCCTGTGATTGACGCCGCTTGCAGAGAGGAGGTCTCAGGTTCAAGCAGCAGAAATCCCACCTTTTGCTTTCTATTTTGACGCCAGGGAGGGGTAGGAGTTGTGTGCAGTTCAAACTCTACCTAGTAAGGATGGACTGAGTCAAATTTTTCAAATGATGGGCAAAGAGAAAAGTTAGGAATTTGACTAATTCAAATTCGATTGAATTGGGGTCCAGGAGCATTTTTAGGAAGTGGCCGAATTTTGAACTCCTCATGGGAGAAGTGGCCGGTTATGAAAAGGTGAGTAGGGGGTGCCGAATTCTCTTAGGCGCCTATTGGGGCATTTTCAGTCAGCTTTGTTTAGTATACTAAAAGCCAAAAAACCTTTCTTTTGAGTGTGCCAATTTTTTTTAGTACACCATGGTGAACCAAAAGCCGAAACTCCATAAGTAATTGCCGAATTTCTTGAGGTGTTCCTTTTTATTTTGCTCCTAGCCGAACCTTCAAGTAAGCACACCCTTCTTTTCTTCTTTGAAACCGAAAGTCTCAAGCAACATATACCCTTGCCGAAATTTGCACTTGTTCACTCTTAATTTTCATTTGTAGCCGAATGCTCTCTTGAGTTCTCTTAATTTTCATTTTGCTTCCTTTTATTCTTCTTGATCCTTGGCCGAATCACTTACCCTCCCATCTCTCTCTTTTCTTTTCCCATTGGTGCTAAGCCGAAAGCATTCATCTTCTTCCTCTCATACTTTATTTTCTTTCTTTCTTAAACTCTTGTGCCGAATTTGCTTTGCTTTTCTTTGTCGAATTCCCTCTTCCACTCTTACTTATTCCCTCTTCCACTTTTACTTCTCTTTCCCTTCTTTTTTTCTAGCCGAATCACCCTATTCTCTCTTCCAGTTGTTTGGCCGAATATCAACAAGGGTGGATCTTCCTTGAGTTCTTCCTCAATCGGTTTTAAAGGGAAGGTCTCCGGGATTTTAGAATAATCAACCGAAGACATCATTCTTGAATAGTCAGTTGGTAGGTGCAGTGGGTGTGGCCGATTTCAAGGGGTGAACCATCGTATAGTTTGGGATTTGGTAGAAAACCAAATCGGTAGTAAGGAGCAAGGGATCTAGTGTGGTAGATCGACTCTTCGGGATTTAGGGCCTCCGTTATAGCAGGTGTGTAACTCTATTACAGTAATGTATTTTAATAACTTGATAATAATAAAAGCCGAAATAGTATGGAAGTTGATACGATACCCTATGGGTATGTGCACGGATTCGGGTAAGTCTGTTTCGATATGAGTTCTATTATTCAATATATGATATCATGATTCATGACATATATGTGTTATGAGATGCGAAACAAAGCATGTTGACATGATTTGCATGATTTACATGAGTATGGCATGATGCTGGGTGATATGAGAGGAGGAGGAAGATGATATCCGTGTCTTTAGGACACCAAAGGTTTGGCACCTCCAGTGGTTTGGTACCACAGATTGATTTAGTGACTTTGGGTCACCAGAGGTTTGGCACCTCATAGTGACTTGTCCCAGTGGCTTAGCACCATAGTAGGTTGGCCCCACAGTTGACATATCGGGATCGTCGCTAGTGATTTGGTATCACACATGGGTTGGCCCCACACTTGGATATCGATATTTTGTGACTTTGGGTCACCAGAGGTTTGGCACCTCATAGCGACTTGTCCCAGTGGCTTAGCACCACAGTGGGTTGGCCCCACAGTTGATATTACAAGATCGTCGCCAGTGATTTGGTATTACACGTGGGTTGGCCCCACAGATGGATTATTAGTGACTTTGGGTCACCAGTGGTTTGGCACCACAATTTTGGATATCGTGACTTTGGGTCACCAGTGGTTTGGCACCACCAGTGGTTTGGTACCACACGGGGTAGAAATGGAGTTACGGATGGCTAGGGTTGGGTGCATTATATATATTGCTTGGTCATGGTGTGTGTAAGTATGTTGCATTATTCGGGAGGAGGAATTATACACTGAGTCTTGGTGACTCACTTTCTTCCTTATCATTTCAGGTGAGACTTAGATCGCGGAAGAGGAGCCGGGTGGATTCGAGGGGGCCATGCCATGAATAAATTCAGTTCCATGGATTTGCTTCGGTACTGCTTTATTAAATTTGGGTTTATTTTGATTTTTGGATTGTATAAAGGCCTTTTAAATTATGTTTTGATTATATATGTGGTTGGACTTGATTTCAAACATGACTTAATAAATTATTGGGTTAACATTCGATAAAATATGAATAGTAAGGTTTTCTAAACTAAAAAACGACATGTTTTAAACTTTACCATCGGGTATCACTTTATAATTGAAGGAAACTACAACTCAAATGGTTTTTTTCAAACTTAAGTTTTTCTCACTCAACTCAACTGGTTTCCAATAATTAAAGAATCATTCGGGATTTTTTTTAAAATGTCGTAAATATTTTCTAACCTAAAACTGACAACTTAATCTTTAAAGATCTACTTCGAGTTTTCAAAGTCAACTAATCGGCTTTTAACTCATCATGCACCTGTTTTCTACAAAAGTAAAAACAACAAGGAATCTTTCTCAAGACTTTATTCGATAGCCTATTTTCCTCAAAATATTCTTCCTGTAACATGCTAGATTCGATCATGGTGCGTTGATCGGGTTTGGGGTGTTACAGACATGCTTGTTAAATGATGTTTTATGGAAGTTTAAGAGAGTTTGATGTTAGATAAACATCTTTTCCTTAATGAATTTCATGAAAAATGGTAGTAGGGACCATTTTGTAACAGTTATAAAATTGGTCATACCTACTAGAAATAGTGAGAATTGATGATTGTTATAGAAGATAAAATGATTCAGTTGAGCATGAAGTTTAAGAAAGTTGCATGAAAATCATTTTACGAGAGTTGGGGCAAAAGTACAAATATTAGAAAGTATAGGGGCAAAATAATAATTTTGCCAAAGTATGAGTTATGAGTCAATGTAGTCAATATGGTTTTTAAATGATCTATTTATGATTATAGATCAAGAAAAATGAAGCCCGGATCGAAACCGAGGCAAGAAAAAAGTCGAGGACTAAATTACACATCTACATACATTTTGTATATTGAGGTAAGTTTGTATGATTTCTAAGCTTTATGATTATTATCATTAAATTGCTTAATATAATGTACAATAATTGTATGAAATGATCATGTTATGTTAAATCAAGAAATCATGATGATAAGTACGAGTAAGTCCCGATGGGGGATGAATTTCCCAGGATACTCGATTTACCACGCAAGTTATCATGTAAGTCCAAGGCAAGCTTGTTATTGATCAAGTTATCATGTAAGTCCAAGGCAATCTTGGCATTGATCAAGATATCATGTAAGTCCAAGGCAAGCTTAGCATTGATCAAGATATCATGTAAGTCCAAGGCAAGCTTGGCATTAATCAAGTTAGCAAGCAAGTTATCATGTAAGTCCAAGGACTCAAGCTTGGCATTGAGTATGTTATCAAGAGCAAGACTTCATATAAGTCCATGTCAAGACATAGCCTTGAAACCAAGATGAAATAACCCATGTAAGACCATGTCTAGGATATGGCTTTGGCATCATATTATGTAGGAAGAGATTTAGTATCCTCGGCTATTCACAGAAATTCATCGGGCAAATGAGTAAGCTAAAAGAAGATAGCAAGAAAGCTAAGAAAGTAATGTTAGTATCAAGATGAAGTTAGATGAAGTTGAGTATTATTCATGTTGTGAATGAGAAAGTAGATATCATGATTGTTGTTATTATAGTATATTGATCAATGTGATTAAGTGATATAGGTATCATGGTTACCGTACAAGTATGATAATAGTAAGTGTCATGAGACATGTAAGAATCTATATGAGTAAGTAAGCTCTTTAGCTGAAATTCATGATACCATTGTTCATGTGAAATGGTTTATATTAAGCAATGATGATGTTAAGAGTTGTTACATGCAAACTTACTAAGCTATATACTTACGTTATGATTTTTGCTTTCTATGCAGTCCCGCCAAGCTAACTCGTAGATCATTAAAGTCGGAGCTCGCAACACACTATCAACTCTTATTTTGGTATAGCCAAGTTACTTTACTAAGTATGGCATGTATAGGAAACATTCATTTTGTGGACATGTTTTAAGAAGGGCCTTTGTAAAGGCTATCAAGTTTATTATTCTTTTGTATATGGCTAAGTAATTGGCCAAATTTGACAAGCATGTATGTTTATTGAGATCAATGAAACATGTAGTATTATTCATAAAATTTGGTTATTATTGTATCATTGAATTGTGTATGGATATGATCATCATTTCAGGGTGGCTAATGGCTTGGTAAATAGCCTATAAGTGCCCACACGTTGGAAACACGGGCGCGTGTCAAGACCGTGTTAACCCTGCACCTTAGTATTATTAATCATAATAGGCCACAAACAAATCCCACGGTCGTGTGTGTGTGTCGTGTAAGACACACGGTTTGGACATGGGTGTGTACCCAGACCGTGTTGATTTAGTCAGTATATCAAGGATTAGCACACGGTCTAAGCCCACGGGCATGTCATGGCCGTGTGAAATTGGTTAGTAACCTCCCACGTTGGTAGACACGGGCGTGTCTAAGCCGTGTGGAAATAGTCAGTAGCCCTACATGGTTTGAGGGCATAGGCGTGCTTAAGGGTACTCGAGCGTGTTCCAAGGCATACGGGCGTGTGAACCCTGCTTCAAAAAATGAGTCATTTGATTTTAATTCTGAAAGTTTTCTGACATGAGTTAAAGGCTTCATAGGCCCTTGTTATAAGTGTTGACTAAAGAAGTGAAATTTTTAAGTTGGAACGAAATTTTATAGCCTGTAAGTACATGTTTCAGTGAGTTCAAGCATAGTAATGTCTCGTATCCAGACCCAATATCGGTCTTGGGTGTGGGGTGTTACATGAAATGTGATTGAAAATAAAATTGAACATTCAATTTTACTAGTTTTTAACAAACTGTGCAAATGGTTTAAAAAGTACGTTTGAAATTATAAAAGTTTTTTTTAGGCATTTCAGTGGCCAATGTAGCTTTCCAAATTTGGCCATAATAACTTGGCTGGGTTGGGGTGTTATAGGCATACCGCCAAGTACCGATATGATTGGATGGATGGACTCCTGTAGTCCTAATTGGTGTGATTAGTTGGACTGAGATGGTGTGTAGCTGATAGGGGTAAGATTTGCTCTGATGTTATATATGTTTATGAAATTATGAAAATTCTGATATGATATTTGTATATGTAAACATCACAAGTATAAATCTGTATGTGGGCTAAGTCACACATTGAGTCTGTAGCTCACTCTTTTGTTTTGATTTGTTTTATGTGATCTTCAGACCTAGGATTAGGCAGCGATTCTGAAGCTTGGTTCAGAAATTTTGATTCTAAGTATGTTTTGGATTTAAATTTGGACTTTACCAACTTTCAGACTTTTTAATTTGTTTTGGGACATTAATTTTAATTTTGGTATTTAGTTTGCAAACATATTTTGTATAACTAGTATTTTTAACAAGACGACATAATTGATGAAATACTATGATTTTATAAGTTAAGAACTCTAATGTGTTTTCCGCTGTGAGGTTTGAAATTAAATACAATGTTATACAATGCAAGTTGTTAAGCAAATGGGTTTGTTTTAACAAATCAATAAAATAAGGTTTACGTCAAAGTGATCTCACATGATTTTTTAAATACTTATGTAATTGATAAATTAATCAATTTTATTTATTCTTGAATTAAAAATTAAGTTTTCACGAAAATTAACAAACAATGTTTTGTGTAACGGTGTAACCTTCATAATTCGACCATAACGTCTAGTCGAGTTTGAGGTGTTACATGTTTTCAAGGTTTAATATATGATGCATGCATCATTTAAATGCATATGGATGTTCTAACATTTTTCGGAATATTTTCTTAAATAAAATGACACTAGTTCCCTTAATTAGTATCAGAACAAAATGAACAAAAACAACTATAAGAAAAGAAAGAGGAATCTTAATATTATACTAAGCTATGAGAAATATAAGTCGGTTCTTGATAGCAAATGACCTCTGACTAACCAAGTTGAGGTAAGACCTCACTGGAAAGAATCTGATGAGATAGCTCGTTGCTACATACTGACAAGTGTGACCAGTACCTTAGTGAAGGAACTGAATAGTTGTGATTTTGCCAAAGCAATGTTAGACAAACTAAAGGATACGTTCAGAGGCCAAGCTACTTTGGCTCAACTGTTCATGATAACTAGTTTGATAAATGTCTAACAAAAACCCGACACTTCAATCAAAGATCTATGATTTTTCTTGTAAGATACTTTTCTGAACTCAAAGATAATTGGGACAAGCTAGACTAGAACACACAAATTGAGATTGTGTTCAAAAGCTTGTTAAAGGATTTTGCTTGCTTTAAAGCCGAATATAACTTTTCGAACAAGTAGTTAATGCTTAAATAACTCATGAAGGAACTTCAATCCTATAATTTGATGTTGAATGGCGGTCAACTTGTCTAGAAAATAGAAGCTAACTTAGTTATTGTTCCTTCCTTTAAAAAGAAGGGAAAACATGTAACATCCTGATTTAGGGCCTAGTCAGAATAGTGGTGCGAGACCACAAATCTGAGGAATATGTATGAGTTTTTAAGGTTTGAGCCATGTTTGCATGTTAGTGTGAAAGTTTCATGAAGCAATTTTATTAAATTGCGGTTGAATTTTCCAAAAGGACTAAATTGAAAAAGTTACAAAATGCGAGATTCTAGAAGCTATTTGTGTGAAATAGTTTTGAATTATCAACTAAAGGTCCTTAAATAGTAATTTCCCAAATTCTAATTTTTGGACAAAGTTGGGCATAATGGGTTAAAATTTGAAAGTTTGACAAAAAGGGTATTTTGGTCATTTATCAATTGAATGATTAAAATGGGAAAAGCTGATAGAATTTCATCCATCTTCTTCTCCAAGCTACCAAAAATTAAAAGAAGCCATTGTTAGGGCTCTTCAACTTTTCAAGCTAGCTAGTAAGTGTATTCTAGCTCTGTTTTTTATATTCTTTGTATTTTTAAGTCCTAGTAGCATGAGTAAGCAATTTTTAGCTATATGTTGAGCTAAGATGGATATTCAAAAATTTTTGATGTTTTGTGGAAGAATATAAAAGCTTCATGTAGCAGAAACATATTTTTCTAAGTGAATTCCATAAAAAATGCATGTAGGGACTAGTTTGTGATTGTCTTGAGATTGGTCATACATGTGTGTTTTGGTGGGAATTGATGATTACTTTAGTTGAGTAAATGGTTTGGCTATGCATGACAGGCTGGAAAGTTGAATGAAAATCACTTTACGAGCCTTGGGCTAAAAGTGTAAATATGAGAAAGTTTTGGGGCAAAATGATAATTTTGCTAAAGTATAAGATAATGGCCAATTTAGTGAATATGTATATTGAATAAGTTGATTTATTCATTATAGATCAAGAAAGACAAAGCCCGAATCGAAACCGAGGCAAGAGCAAGGTGGTGCACTAAATTGCACATCTCTATACTTTTGAGTGCCGATGTAAGTTTATACGTAAATAATGCATTCATGCTTACAATTTGTTCATGCTAGTTAGTGTATAGCATAATTGAGAATGATTGAGAACCAATATGGTTCAAGAGGAATGGATGTAGTAGATATTGTGAATGGATGAATGAATTGTAAAATAGACAAGTGAATGTGTAGTGATAATACTTGATGGTGGGCTAAGTGCGATACCACACTAATACTTAACAACAATAAGCTGGGCTATGTGCGATGCTATCTTTAAGTATATTATCTAGTGTCTAAGTGTGGAACCACTAAGATTACTTTGTTGGTAGGCTAAGTGCGATACTACCCTATAATTTGATTGTGGTGGGCTAAGTGCGAAACCACCGAGAATTTAGCGATGTGGTTTAGCTATGTGGATGTATTATTGAGAAATAACGATGTGATGTATTACAAGTAAATATGATATTGAATGCAGGGGTGCATGTCAATAATTATGAGTATGCAACTCATGATATACTGGAAATGTTGTAAGGGATAGAAAGAATAAGCATAGTTGTGATGTGAATTTATTTGATAGTACAATCCTAATTGTTGTTTAGCTTATACTAGAATGCTTAAATTGTTATGTGTAAATTTACTAAGCTCAAAGCTTACTCCCTTTCTTTTCCCTTATCTTATAGAG
Organism: Gossypium rotundifolium; assembly: GCA_025506655.1. NCBI lineage: Eukaryota > Viridiplantae > Streptophyta > Magnoliopsida > Malvales > Malvaceae > Gossypium > Gossypium rotundifolium. The sequence goes on along the minus strand of CP106729.1, from coordinate 162,575,198 downwards.
AAAAAGGGTTAATTCAAAATACGTGGATCAAATAGAAGATCGTCCACACTATCAACACACTCTGGTACATTAGACTCAATGTTTTATATATGACATGTATAGGGGCTAGACAAGTTAGTGAATTTTGTTGTAATGGCTAAGATGTGTTGGCCTTTAGATGGATAATCTATTTTGTATAAAGCCATGGTTATTGGCTATCTTATTATATGAAAAGATGTAGATAACCATGTGAGATTATGTTTTAATATGAATTGTTTATGGATGAGTTGAATGAGTATATGTTGTATGAACTTGAGGGTGAAAAGAGCTTAGCACATAGCTTTGTTCTTGTTCATGTGGATAGACACGGGCATGTGTCTAGGCCATGTGATGCATGCTGCACCACCTGGGCGTGTGCCTTGGCCGTTCTCTTTGATGATTTCAAGCAGTATAGGCCATGGGCTAGCCACAGGCGTGTGTATAGACTCTAGGCCATGTAATGTAGTCAGTGTTCACAATGGGTGGTGAGTACAAGCTTGTGCCCTAGCCATGGGGCATTGGCAGTATGCTTGGGTTTTCATGCATAGGTTGAGGGCATGGGCGTGGGTGACCTCCACGGGCGTGTCTCACCTTACACGAGCATGTAGTCCTTGTTTAGGTGGAGAAATTTTAAAATCGTAGAAGTTTTTGATAAGGCCTCGAGAGCCCTCGTGAGTTTGAGTGAGGCCTCTTAAGTAGAGAATAAGGTTGTTGAGGTGACTTAAGAGAGTAGTTACGATGAGCCTAAATGACGACCATGTGGTTTTAATATAGCAACGCCTCGGGCCCAATTTTGGCAGGAATTATGGGTAAGGGGTGTTACATTTAGTGGTATCAGAGCTATGGTTTAGTTGGTTCTAGGACTACTGTAGCGGGTGTAAGAGTCTAGCTATACATGCCATAAGTGTATAATGATAGTGTGGTGGCTTCTGATGATTTTAAACTTGTTTTTATATAGTGTATGGATCCTGATCAATCGGTTGCTGATGACGCAACTAGTAATGCGCCGGCTCCCGCGTAAGGGACCACGCCTGTGCAGAGTGAACCTGAGAATGTGGGTCAAGAAGACGAGGCTCGGGAAGCCTTTCTCCAGATGATGAGTAACTGGTACTCAGAGTATGTTCGAGCAAACCCTAATGCTCAACCTCCTCCACCTCCTCTTATACCTCAGCCAGTTCTAGTGGCTCCTCAAGGCATAGAAGTAGTGAGAGTAACGAAGCCCCGATGGATAACATTGGGAAACACGGGGCTGAGAAGTTTAGAGCTAAGGTAGATGATGACCCTGAGAGGGAAGAGTTCTGGCTAGAGAACTCAATGAGGGTGTTCGATGAACTTTCATGTATAGTTGAAGAGAGCTTGAAGTGTGCCATATCTTTGCTAAGGGACTTGGCATACCATTGGTGGAAAATGTTGACGTCAGTGGTCCCTAGAGAGCGGGTGACGTAGGACTTCTTTTTGGAAGAGTTTTAAAAAAAGTATATAAGCCAATGATTCACTGATCAAAAAAAGAAGGAATTCCTTGAGTTTAAGCAAAGAAGAATGTCAGTAGCAGAATATGAGCGCGAGTTTGTAAGGCTTAGCAAATATGCTGAAGAATGTGTGTCGATGGAGACCATTTTATGTAAAAGGTTCGAAGATGGACTGAATGAGGATATCAAACTCTCGGTTGGTATTTTGTAATTGAAAGAGTTCGTAGTGTTAGTTGATAGGGCCAGTAAGGCCGAAGTACTTAGTAAGGAAAAGAGGACAGCGGTGAATGAGGCCCGAGATGCGAGAAAACGACCTATGGGCAAATCACACCAAGCTCAATCGAAAAGATCCAATGAGGTGAATCCTCGGACCACTACATCAGTGGGATGTTCACATCGAGATCAAGGCAACACTCATTCGAGTTCAAGAGTCCAAGCCACCTCGATGGAAAGTGTGGGCAATCCGAAGAAGAAACCTGGGGTGTCCAAGTTGTGGTAGATATCACACTGGAGAGTGTTGGGGTAATAGTCGAAACTATTATAAGTGTGGTTCCCCCAACCATTTTATTTGAAATTGCCCCAAGAGGGATGACAAGGAAGAGAAGCAAGAGATAAGATCTAACAATGTACCTACGAGGGGTAGGCCACCAAAGAACCGGAAGGGGAACTAGTGGAAGAGGTGCGTCATGAGATTCTGTTGTGAGACTGGAGGGTTGGGCACCTGCAAGGACGTTTTCCATTCACGCTTGCGAAGAGGCATCCTCCCCAGATGTGATAACGGGTACTTTTTCTTTCTATGACACCTTTGTTATTACTTTAATTGACCCAGGGTCTACCCATTCCTATATTTCCATGAGACTGGCATCTAGTTTGAGTATGACCGTTGAGTCTACGGACATTGTGGTTTAGGTGTCAAACCTATTAGGTAAGCATGTGTTAGTGGACAAGGTGTGTAAGAATTGTCCTTTGATAATTTAGAGTCATTGTTTTCTGGCAAACCTGATGTTGTTGTCGTTTGATGAGTTTGATTTAATCCTTGGCATGGATTGGTTGACTACACATAGTGTCTTAGTGAACTGTAGTAGTAAGTTTATCGAGCTAAAATGTGAGGGTGGAGATGTTATTCGGGTTGAATCAGGTGGATCAGATAGTCTACCAGTGATGATTTCTTCCTTAGTGGCCGAGAAATGCTTGAGAAAGAGATGTAAGTCCTATCTCGTGTTTGTATTGAATACTCAAGAGTCTGAGGTGAAGATTGAATCAGTTCCGGTGGTATGCGAGTATCCAAATGTATTTCCGGAAGAGTTACCCGGATTACCTCCAGTGAGAGATATCGAGTTTAGGATTGAATTAATTCCAGGAACGACACCTATTTCAATTGCTCCGTATAGGATGGCACTTGTAAATTTGAAAGAATGAAGGTTTAGTTGCAAGAGCTGATAGATAAAGGTTTTGTGAGACCGAGCTACTCACCGTGGGGTGCTCTGATATTATTTGTGAAGAAGAAAGATGGGTCGATGATATTGTGCATAAATTACAGACAACTCAACAAGGTGACGGTGAAGAATAAGTATCCTTTACCAAGGTTTGATGATCTTTTTGATCAACTGAATGGAGCTTCAGTGTTCTCCAAGATAGACCTAAGGTCTGGTTATTATCAGCTCAGAGTGAGAGAGCAAGATGTGTTGAAAACTACATTTTGAACAAGGTATTGCCATTACGAGTTTCTAGTCATGCCGTTTCATTTAACGAATGCACCTGCAATTTTTATGGATTTAATGAACCTTGTCTTCAGACCGTATGTGGACAAGTTTGTGGTTGTCTTCATTGACGACATATTGATCTATTCTCGGAATGAGAATGATCATGAAGAAAATTGGAGAATTTATCTTGCAAACTTTGAGAGATAAGCAGTTGTATGCTAAGTTTAGCAAGAGTGAGTTTTGGCTCGATAGGTCAGATTCCTAGGACACATTGTGTCAGGTGATGGTATTTGAGTTTATCCGAGCAAGATTTTGACTATTGTGGATTGGAAATCACCAAGGAACGTGTCGAAAGTCAGAAGCTTTTTGGGACTAGAAAGGTACTACTGACATTTTGTAAAGGGATTTTTGTGATTGCTACCCGATAACGAAACTGTTACATAAGGATGTAAAGTTTGATTGGTCTGAGATTTGTCAATAGAGTTTCAAGAGGTTGAAAACATTATTGATTGAGGTACTGGTTTTGGTTCAACCAGAATCGGGAAAAGAGTTCGTGGTTTATAGTGATGCGCCATTTAATGGTCTCATTTGCGTGTTGATACAAGACGGTAAGGTAGTTGCTTATGTCTCGAGGCAATTAAAATCGCACGAGAAGAATTATCTGACTCACGATTTGGAGTTGGCTGCGATTGTTTTCGCGTTAAAGATTTGGCGACATTACTTGTATGGAGAAAAGTTCGAATCTTTACGGATCACAAGAGTTTAAAGTATTTGATAGATTAAAAGGATCTGAATTTACGATAGAGGCGGTGGCTTGAGTTGTTGAAAGACTATGAGTTAGTTATTGATTACCACCCGGGAAAAGCAAATGTGGTTGCGAATGCCCTGAGTAGGAAATCCTTGTGTGCTCTAAGAGTTATGAACACGAGTTTTGCATTATCTGATGATGGGACTATTTTGGCCGAGAGCTAGACTACTATTGGTCCAACAGATCAGTGAGGCTTAGAGAAATGATAGTGAGATACAAGCTAAGAGAGTTAAGTGTGGATCGGGAAGTGATTCTGATTTCCAAGTGGGTCCGGATAATTGTTTGATGTACCATGACAGAATTTGTGTACCAAGAGATGAAGAGTTAATCCAAAAAGTTTTTCATGAGGCGCATAGTAATTATTTGTCAGAACACCCGGGCAGTACAAAAATGTACAACGATTTGAAAATTTTTTATTGGTGGTCGGGTATGAAAAGAAACATTTTAGAGTTTGTGGCAAAATGTTTGATTTGTCAGTAGGTGAAAGCTGAGCATCAAGTGCCTTCGGTATTGCTTCAGCCAGTGATAGTTCCCGAATGGAAATGGGATCGGGTTACCATGGATTTTGTGACGGGGTTGCCGATGACTCCAAAAAGGAAAGATGATGTGTGGGTTGTTGTGGATAGGTTGGCAAAGTCAGCTGACTTTATTCTAGTACGTGTTGATTATTCACTGGATAAGTTAGCTGAGTTATATGTGACAAAAATAGTGAGATTACATGGTGTTCCCGTGTTTATAATATCGGATAGAGATCTGAGGTTTACTTGAGGCTCTGGAAGAAGTTACAAGAAGCCATGGGTACGAGACTAAATTTCAGTATTGCATTCCATCCGCAAACTGATGGTCAGTCTGAAAGAGTAATTCAAGTTCTTGAAGACATGCTTCGATGCTGTGTGTTAGAATTCGAAGGTAGTTGGGAAAGATATCTAACTTTGGTCAAATTTGCTTACAATAATAGTTATCAGTCGAGTATACGGATGGCTCCGTATGAGGCCTTGTATGGTCGTAAGTGTCGGACTCCTTTGTATTGGACTGAGCTTGGTGAGAAGAGAATACATGGGGTTGATCTAGTGAAAGAAACTGAAGAGAAAGTGAAGGTCGATCCGTTATGGTTTGAAAGCTTCTTCAGACTAACATAAATCGTATGCGGATTTGAAAAGATGAGTTTGATGTGGGTGACAAAGTGTATTTGAAAGTATCCCTATGGAAAAAGATCATGAGATTTGGACAAAAAGGAAATTGAGCTCAAGATTCATAGGGTCGTATGAAATTACAGACAGAATTGGACCAGTAGCTTACTGTTTGGCCTCGCCGGTGGAATTAGAAAAGATTTATAATGTGTTCCACGTGTCGATGTTGCGACGATATCGCTCCAATCATTCGCATGTGATTCCTTCAACGGAAATTGAAATAAGACCGAATATGTCTTACAAAGAGGAGCCGATTAAGATCTTGGCTCAAGAAGTGAAACAATTGAGGAATAAGAGCATAGCCCTAGTGAAAGTGTTGTGGCAAAAACACGGTGTGGAATAGGCTACATGGGAGACGGAAGAAGCGATAAGAGAGCAACATCAAAACCTCTTTACTAGTAAAATTTTTGAGGGCAAAAATATCTAAAGGGGGGAGAGTTGTAACATCCCGATTTAGGGCCTAGTCGAAATAGTGGTGTGAGACCACAAATCCTAGGTATATGTATTGAGTTTTTAAGGTTTATTCCATGTTTGCATGTTAGTGTGAAAGTTTCATGAAGCAATTTTATTAAATTGCGGTTGAATTTTCCAAAAGGACTAAATTACAAAAGTTGCAAAATGCGAGATTCTAGAGGTTATTTGTGTGAAATAGTTTTGAATTATCAATTAGAGGTTTTTAAATAGTAATTTTCCCAAATTCTAATTTTTGGACAAAATTGGGCATGAATGGGTTAAAATTTGAAAGTTTGACAAAAAAGGGCATTTTGGTCATTTGTCAATTAAATGATTAAAATGGGAAAAATGATAGAATTTCATCCATCTTCTTCTCCAAGCTGCCAAAAATTGAGAGAAGCCATTGTTAGGGCTCGTCAACTTTTCAAGGTAGCTAGTAAATGTATTTTAGCTCCGTGTTTGATATTTTTTGTATTTTCGAAGCCCTAGTAGCATGAGTAAGCTATTTTTAGCTATATGTTGAGCTACGATGGATGTTCAAAAATATACCCATGTATGACATACATGTATTTTGATGTTTTATGGAAGAATATGAAAGCTTGATGTAGTAAAAACATCTTTTGCTAAGTGAATTCCATAAAAAAAATGCCTGTAGGGACTAGTTTGTGAAAGTCTTGAGATTGGTCATACATGTGTGATTTAGTGAGAATTGATGATTGCTTTAGTTGAGTAAATGGTTTGGCTATGCATGAAAGGCTAGAAAGTTGAATGAAAATCACTTTACGAGCCTTGGGCCAAAAGTATAAATATGAAAAAGTTTTAGGGCAAAATAGTAATTTTTCTAAAGTATGAGATAAGGACCAATTTAGTCAATATGTGTATTGAATAAGTTGATTTATTCATTATAGATCAAGAAAGACAAAGCCCGAATCGAAATCGAGGCAAGAACAAGGTGGTGCACTAAATTGCACATCTTTATACTTTTGAGTGCCGAGGTAAGTTTATACGTAAATAATGCATTCATACTTATAATTTGTTGATGCTAGTTAGTGTATAGCATAACTGAGAATGATTGAGAACCGATGTGGTTCAAGTGGAATAGATGTAGTAGATATTTTGAATGGATGAATGAATTGTAAAATAAATAAGTGAATGTGTAGTGATAATACTTGATGGTGGGCTAAGTGCGATACCACCCTAATACTTAACGACAATGAACTGGGCTATGTGCGATGCTAACGTAAGTATATTATCTTGTGGCTAAGTGTGGAACCACTATGATTACTTTGTTGGTAGGCTAATTGCGATACTACCCTATAATTTGATTGTGGTGGGCTAAGTGCGAAACCACCGAGAATTTAGCGGTGTGGTTTAGTTGTGTGGATGTATTATTGAGAAATAACAATGTGATGTATTACGAGTAAATGTGATATTGAATGCAGGGGTGCATGTCAATAATTATGAGTATGCAACTCATGATGTGTTGGAAATGTGGTAAGGGATAGAAAGAATAAGCATAGTTGTGATGTGAATTTATTTGATAGTACAATGCTAATTGTTGTTTAGCTTATACTAGAATGCTTAAATTGTTATGTGTAAACTTACTAAGCTCAAAGCCTACTCCCTTTCTTTTCCCTTGTCTTATAAAGAAAAAGGGTTGATTTGAAATACGTGGATCAAACGGAAGATCATCACACTATCAACACACTCCGATACATTAGACTCAATGTTTTGTACATGGCATGTATAGAGGCTAGACAAGTTAGTGAATTTTGTTGTAATGGCTAAAACGTGTTGGCCTTTAGATAGATAATCTATTTTGTATAAAGCCATGGTTATTGGCTATCTTATTATATGAAAAGATTTAGATAACCATGTGAGATTATGTTTTAATATGAATTGTTTATGGATGAGTTGAATGAGTATATGTTGTATGAATTTGAAGGATGAGAAGAGCTTAGCACATAGCTTTGTTCTTGTTCATGTGGATAGACACATGGGCATGTGTCTAGGCCATGTGTGACACACAGCCAGACCACGGGCGTGTGCCTTGGCCGTGTCTCTTTGACAGTTTCAAGTAGTATAGGCCACGGGCTAGCCACACGGGCGTGTGTCTAGACTCTACGCCGTGTAAGATAGTCAGTGTTCACCACGGGTGGTGAGCACGGGCGTGTGCCCTGGCCGTGGGGCATTGACAGTATGCTTGGGTTTTATGCACGGGTTGAGGGCATGGGCGTGGGTGACCTCCACGGACGTGTCTCACCTTACACGGGCGTGTAGTCCCTATTTAGGTGGAGAAATTGTAAAATTGTAGAAGTTTCCGATAAGGCCTCGAGAGCCCTCGTGAGTTTGAGTGAGGCCTCTTAAGTAGAGAATGAGGTTGTTGAGGTGCATTAAGAGAGTAGTCATGATGAGCCTAAGTGGCGACCATGTGGTTTTAATATAGTAATGCCTCATGCCCAATTTTGGCAGGAATTACAGGTAAGGGGTGTTACAAAACAAACTAACCGAAACAACACTAAGTCCGCTAGGCCGCTTGTAATGGAAAGGAAGAGAGCTAGAAAGCCTAAAGACTTATCTAAGTCTAAGTGTTTCTTCTACAATAAGAAAGAGCACTTTAAGTCCAACTGCAAAGAGTGGAAGAGTTGCCTAGCCACAAAAGGCAAAGGTATAGAACTCTTAATGATTGAAATTTACTTAGTGGAAGATTCAATAGACCCTTAGGCATTGATTATAGGCCACTGATCATGTGTGTGTTTCTTTACAAGGGTTCAAGGAAATGAAAGATCTTAAAGATAAGAGTCCCTTACTACGGAACGAAGATGGGATTGTAGTTGCTAATAAATTAGAAGGATATGTACATCTTTATTTTGATGATTTTAGGAAGATTATTTTGAAAGACGTTTTCTATGTACCTAGTTTCAAAAGAAAAATAATTCTAGTTGCATGTTTATTTAAAGGCAACTTGATTGTGATTTTAAATAAGTATTTGAGATTTGGCTATATTAGCCAAGAAAAAATCACTAAACTTGTGAAAGATGGCACCATAAGTTCACTTAAGGAAGTTGATCTTCCACAATGTGAATGTTTCTTGGAAGGTAAGATGACAAAATGATCTTTTAATGTAAAAAGGATCAAGATTGTTCAAGCATGAAATTTTGTGTGCATTGATGTATATGGCCCCATAAACGTTACTGCATGAGGTGCTTACAATTATTATGTAACATTTATAGATAATTATTCCAGATAATTCTATGTATACCTAATACATCGTAAGAGTGAAACCTTTGATAAAATTTAAGATTTTCCTATGGAGTGGAGAAACAATTAGGTTTACCCATTAAGACACTTCGATTGGATCAAAGTAGGGAATACTTATTAGATAAGTTCTTAGGATAACTCGTAGAGAATGAGATATTATCCCAGTTAACTACGCTGGGAACTCCATAATAGAATAACATTATAGAGAGAATGATTAGAACCTTGTTAGATATGGTTTGATCAATTTTAAGTTATTTAAAGTTGTCAATATCCTTTTTATGGATACGCCTTACAAACGACTTGCTATATTCTTAATGGTATACCAACTAAGGTTTCACCTAAGACTCTATATGAATTATGGCATGGTAAGAAGCCAAGCCTAAATCATTTTAGGATTTAAGGATGCCCGGCACACATATTGGACAAAGATGCGAGGAAGTTGGATTCACAGACAATAATGTGCATGTTTGTGGGATATCCTTTTGGAATGAAGGGCAATTTGTTTTATAACTTGAAAGATTAGATAATAAAGGCATCAAATCATGCTACCTTTCTTAAGGAAAGTTACATGAACAACTTCAAACATTGGAGTAAAACAATACTCGGGGAACTTTTGGAAAGCACATAAAGCCCTCCAATATTAATTCTAGATCTAATTCTTAATAATAGACAGGAAAATGATCGACAACATAGGGAGCTTCATTGTAATGGGAGGGTCTCTCATAGGCTTGATTTCTTTCAGACTGGCAGAAGTGTTTTTAACATTGAGTCTATCGACCGAGAAGATCATGACCTCTCACATTTGATGAAGCGATGTAGAGTGTTGATTCCAAGCTTTGAGAAATAGCTATGAAAGTTTAGATGGATTTTATGAAATCCAACTTAGTGTGGAAACTTCTAGATACATCGAAAGGGATAAAACCCATAGGGTGTAAATGTTGGATCTGGTGCCCTAAGTGTAATATTTTTTACTATATACACTTCTAATTTTTTCAAATAGATTGGTTAATAAAACTATTCACGAACTACATTAATATCTTTTGTATATTGTCCTCAATAGATTCTTCATGCAAAGCAAAATGGAAGCAAATATTAGTTCACTGGTTGTCTAACGTTTAACTAATACTAAGTAATATTACATGGTCAGATTGTAATACGGAATGACTTCTATTAGTAGACAAACCTAAACATGTCATTAGTATGATTGAAAATTAGCAAATCGATTAAAAGACTAATATGTCATCTATCAAATCCAATTGGGGAGATGCTTTGTCTTGGGCATCAGAGTGAATGACTCCCAGAAGATAGAGACATAGATGTGATTGATTGAACTGACAATACATCAAACAGGACCCAATTAGAATAGGTCCTAAATTTTTTATGGATTTATTCACTTGTGACATTCATAACACGGCATACCTTAATCCTAAGTGGATGATGGACTATGTATGCATGACTCGTATACTTTGATGTAAGTAAAAGTTTAAGTTCAAATAGGTAAGGAATCAAAAATTGGTGCGTTGGGTGTACGACTTCTGCAATATATAGCATCATTCACAATAGTGGAATTCATAGCCCAAGACATGGGTAAATGATATCCCCTCATTGGTATTACATGATAGATGAAAAGTAAATGTGGTCACAGGTTGTTTATCTTTGTGATGAATGACTTAGTAACTATATGATAGTAATAGATATTTCATGAAGAAAGATGTAATGGTTACCATGAAATAAAATAAGATTAATTTGGGAGAACGAATTTATCCCAAAGAGACTAAGAATATCCTATGAGGGTAACACACTTATGACAAAGTCATTAGACGAGCACTGATCAAGTAACTTTCTTAATGGTTTGTCATTAGGGAGAGCTCAGTCACAATACTATAATGAAATGATTTTGTGACTAAATGAGTTTATAAATAATAGGCGAAAACTTAGAACTTTATTATAAATCATTTGATCCCTAATTACATATGTTCAATCGGTCCTTCCTCTAGCTCGTTAAAACTAGAAATGAATTGCATGATGACTCAAATGAACATAAATTGATAGAAGTGATAAAGTTAGAGAGATGAGTTACATAGATTGATGTTCGAAAATGAAATTAAATTAATTGGTCATTAGAAATCTGTTGAATATAGAAATTAAATAATTTTTTCAATAGATTCTTTTACAGTAAAGTTGTTATTATAACGGAATTAGAATTGGGTTGAGAAATTTAGTTAATTGGAAAATTAATTAATTTAAATTAATAAATAATGTCTATTTTGAGGAATAGAAAAACATGTACTCGGTTGGATTAAATTATAAAGTATTGGGTTAAAAGTTCATGAAGCACATATAATTGGACTCAATACAAGAGAGACCCAAAACTCCATAATACATATGAGGGGAAGCACACCCTATTAGCCCCTCTCTCTCCTCGTTCAACTAAGAGATTATTTTTGTATTAAATAGGCATTAAATACATTCTACGAATTCAACTAGGGTTTCACTTCCTCTCCCTATAAATAAATGGAACTGGTAATGCTAAAAACAAAATAATTTATGTATAATTTTGAGATAATGTTAATTCTACCAAAAAATAGTGAGAATTTATTTCTAAGTATAAATTCTATTTTTTGGGAATAACAATTCTACTAGTTTTTTATAAAAGAGAGATTTACTTTCCTACTGAAAATAAGAAAATTATTTCAGCATATGTGTTTGATTCAAAATTATTCAAGCCCACAATCGAAGCAGTTCGTGGTACAAGAATAGTGGATAAGGTCGTTCAGCTGAAAGATAGGAACATCTAGGATCCATCTAGCCCAAAACACATGTACTATTTCGGGAAAAATTTTATTGTTAAAAATATCACAAATTGGCTTGGTTTTCAAAATTTTATTTTTCTACTATACAAGAAGACCTTTTTCAAACTAATTTTTTTCCAATAGTAAATCGATCTAGAAGAAGAAAGGAAATTTGAAAAGAAAAGTAGAAACTTTATAAGGCCAAACTTATAGCAAAATGGTATGCTCAGAAAGAAGGTGTTGATTACGGGGAAACCTTCTCTCTGGTTGTCATGCTTAAGTCGGTAGATGAAAGGAAACCATGTTGCAAGTGCTTCCAGTATTGATGAGGATTATGAAGACTCAAACTCATTAATAGAGTAAAGGGTAGTGAATCCTCAGTTGCAATTGTGAGAAGGACATTTGTTGAATATGCTAGACTCATAGAGCTTCTAGATGCAGAAATTACATGCATCAATAAGAATCTTGTCTATTTTAATAAAAAAATAAAGCATATTACGTGGAAAAAAGAAGTCATATTGCTCGCAATAAGGCTGATATCCTTACACCTTGACTTCATTTGGCTTTTCACTCAAAAAAAGGGAACTGAGTTTTTTTTGGAAGGGGACTTAAGTTGATCCTGTTGGTGCTTCTTGTCAACTGTTGGATACTTTCCATTGGTTTGTGTTAACTGACCACAGATCAATGATCAATGATACTACTATTGTGATTATGATTTGATGACTTTATATCGTTTGCTAATGCTTTGACTAGTGATGAGTTGATTGGTTTTTATAGATGGTGCTAATAATGTTTAAAGGGAGTAAATTGTGAAGATTTTTTTTTTTTTGCTTATCTTGTTTACAAAAATTCCTGGTGAGTTTTTGATAAAAATTTCCAAAAAGGAAGAATACTAATATTGTGAGTTGTATAATCAATTGCTACTCACTTTGTAACTAGGCTAGTTGCAACTTGCCTATTTAGTTTTCAGATTTTGATGAGACTATATTGGATACTTTTGCTCATCTTTTTAGGGTTTTAAGCAATTTTCATTATCATAATTGCTGAACATATTTAGTTAAGCAAGGATATTTTGAAGAGTTCTAATATGATTCACTTACCATGTTTAATGAGATACTACAATTGAAGAAGCTAAAGTACTTGACTAAGGCAAAACTTCAGTGGTCTAATGCATTCATACTAGTTAGGATTCACAAGTCTACAAAGGCCCATATATTTGATGCCTCCCGACGCGTGAACGTTGAGAGTGTAAACATTGCAAAAAGAGAAAGATAAGAGTTATGTGTGGTTTTTGCAAGCGAACACGTTAAGTTGTAATATAGATGTGTTACAATAGAACACTTGGTAAATGTTTTGATAATCGTATACAAGGGATTGTTGTTTGGAATGTTATAACACCAATTACCAGAAATAATTACTAATCCAATCGAGTCAAGAATTAGTAGTGTGAAATCCAATTTAAGATAATAATAATAAAACTAATTAAATTAACTAAAACTAAATCTAATCCTAGGCTAAGTTATTAGAATTTCCTATTCCTAGTTTCAACAATGCAAGCTATTAGCCTAAATCAATTGAAGCCCTAATTATTTATTAAGCCGATAATTACCCTTAATTTAAGTGCTTGCCATCCTTAGCTACGAATACCATCTGGATCTCATCTTTACTAAGGATTACCTCTTAAGGTACCCTCTTGGTCTCACCTAGGCATGCGGATACCCTCTCAGTCTCACCGCTCGGCACAAGTTTTACTTAACAAGATACCCTCTCGGTCTCACCTGTCTAGATCTTCTACTAAGGGCGTCACTTCCTGGTATACTAAGTACTCTTAAATAAATACTTAATATTAGATGATTATTTACTTAGCCAATTAATCAGTTTAACCATTGAATCATGTGAGATATTAATGAAGCACAAGTTATTCTAATACTTATACAAACATTCGATCAATGATATCAATGATAGATATATAAATAAAAGAATATGGAAAAGAGAATGCTCATTAATAGATCGATAACAGCGCGGTTTCGGAACAATCTCCGCTCGCAATTGTCTCAATGTCGAAATAGAAATCTCAAATTAAGTGAACATCAAATAAACTAAGTAAAGCTGAAAACTAATAAAAACCTAAAGAATAATTTTTGTCTCCCTAAATATGTGTCTAATGTGTTGTTCTAAGCTATTATTTATAGATTAGATGTATTATGACCTAAGTAGGTCAAGTAAAGACCACTAAACATATTAATTGAGGTTATGCAGACGAAAACACCCTTGACAATTTAAATAGTCTCATCGCAGTGGTGTCGCAAAACCCTCAAGCCTATATATCAAAGTTTCTTCATCAAACATTCTTTTGGCGAATGCTAGAGTGCCATAACCGAAATTTATTTTTCTTTTCTTTGGTTGCATAGCCGAATTCTCCAACTCTCACAAACACCTTTCTCAATCTTTTCTTTTCGATCATGGATTATAGGCAAGGGGTTCTTCTTTTTCGTTTTCGTTTTAATTAGTGATATTATGGCCGAATAGTAATGGTGATTTGAAGGACTTTTTGAATCGATATAACGTTCATTCTAATAACGTTTCTTTCGTTATTATTTAGTGCAATAACGGAGATCGGAACTCAAGTGATCGGGGGAATCGTGGAAACGTTGGAAACGTTTCATTGTGGTAAGGAAATCCCACTCTTTAAAATCTCTAGTAACATTTGATATTATTTTAGATCTAACTAAAATTTCTTTGGATCTTGAAGACTTTCAAAATAGGGAAGAAAAGGGCGGTGGTTAGTCACGTTAAGAGGGGCGGATCCGTAAATCCCCCATTCAAACGAAGAGCGATTTGCAGATCGAGATTTTCCACCGGGTTGCGGGCCATCTTCCAAAGGAAGTCCATTATTCGAAGTAGTACGAACTTCCGAGCCGTTATACATTGGTGGATTCTCACACAACGAATCAATAAACGAGGAAAAGCCAAAATCAAGTGATTCAAAATCAAGAGGGTAAGATTTTGGATCTATTATCGATTAAGATTTATTTTACTGAATTAGTTGTCTAACGGATCAAAATATGTTTTAGGTCCGAGGAGCGAGAAGGATTAGTACTCTCGGTAGCGAGGTGTGTAACTTCACACTCATTATTTTCTCGGTTGGATGTCAATTTGGTATGAAGTAAATCGTAAAACGATTAGATCGGTAAAAACGTAAATATTGATATTTTGACGAAAATACGTAAAAACGTCTAAATCGTAAAAATTACGAAAACGCCCTCGAGAAATTTTTCGTTATTATGTAAATTGGATGTTTCATTAAAATTGGGCCAAAATACTCTAGTTCGTTAAAATTGGGCCAAAATACTCTAGTTCGATAAATTGGGCCAAAATACTCTAGTTTGTTAAAATTGGGCCAAAATACTCTAGTTCGATAAATTGGGCCAAAATACTCTAGTTCGTTAAAATTGGGCCAAAACACTCTAGTTCGATAAATGGGCCAAAGCCCACTAAAGCGCTAAATAGACAAATTGCTATATTATAATTATGGGCCAAATGAAATGTTATTGATAAACCCACCATGTTATGCATTATTAAGAAATTTTATATTTTATAGTACATGTACAATTGCATGGGTGGGATATATGAAGAGAAGAATGGCGATTGCCAAATATCTAGTTCGGTGGCTCTGCCACAATATCGCTTATTGCCTCTAGTTCGGTGGTTTCGCCACAATATCGGCTTATTGCCTCTAGTTCGGTGGCTCGCACAATATCGCTCATCGCTTCTAGTTAGGTGGCTATGCCACAATTATAAAAAGGCTTAACGCCACGATTGGTGTGATGGCGGGGTGGGTTGACTTGATCCCCACGGGTGTGATGGTTGAATGCAGGGGTGTTAGCGGATGGAAATTAGGTTTGGGTTGGGAAATACATTTTTTTACATGCATTATTAATTATTTTAATTTATGATATATTGTTGAATTACAGAATTGGGCTCAAGCCCAGCATAATACCTTGATGATCTGGCCCAATAATGGTGGTAAGTGAGTTACACACTGAGTTCTAAGTAACTCACCCCCTTTTAATTTTTCCATCTCAGGTAATGGAAATTGATGTGGACTTGGGCCGAGGATGACTTCGTGGAGGCCATACTGCGTTAAGAGGGTTATTTAAACTCTGAACTTTTAATAAATATTTTTTACTATTATGGATTATTGTAATAAGGGCCTCTATAAATAACTTATGGATTTTATGTGTGTTTGGGATTTAAACTAAACTTTGGACTTTTTAATTATGGGCTGTGATTTTATGATGCTTTATTAAAATAAATTTGGGTTTTCAAGTATATGGAATTCTTTTATAAATATTTTATTATAGTCAACTCTTTAACAAACTATTTAAAGGTTTTTGATAATACAATGATTTTCAACTAATGTTTTCAAATATTTATCAAATTCAAATACTCTTCTATTTATTTTAAAATCTGAAATTTATATTGAAGTTTTCAACTTATTGCAAATTTAAAGATAACTCGATTCATGTAACAAACCAAATCTAGTCTCAACGCATAGACCGGGTTTGGGGTGTTACATTTAGTGGTATCAGAGCCCAGTTTCAAAAACTCGGCTGTGGTTTGGGTTCTAAATAATTTCGTATGAAATCATTCAAAATCGGTATGGCACCACAAGCATCCCGCGACAAGTCAAGTAAGTATTTACTACTTAATGATTACTATGATATGATTATAGGAACACTCTAGAACTTCTAGTTTTAGATATGAAAATCGTAGAGATTGAGACTATAGGATATGTTGCTAAAAATAACTTTATATCTCAAATCTCATAAAATATCGTTAATAAATACCAAACAAATTTCGATTCATAAAACTTGTAATCGGATAAACGAACAAGCTATCATGAGTACAAGAGGGCGTGGTCGTGGACGCGTAGGCGTGGCGTGGTAGAGGCCGAGGTGCTACTGGTGAAGCACCAAATCATATGCTGTGGACGACTGCGTCAATTGAAAGTGAGATCGGATCACGCGATCACATGGAAGAAGATCATGCATTGACTCAAGCAATGCTACGAGTCTTGGAAAGGGTCATTGGAACTAGAATTGGGCCAAAACTCGTGGGTCAATTTGGAGGCGACTTAAGGCAAATAATGCGAAGTTTTCAGAGGAGTCTCTGGTGTAGCTCGAATGTGGTGAATCTTGGCTCAAGTCATGGAACGGATTATGGATGATATGGAATGCACGGTGAGCAAAAGCGAGAGGAGGCTGTATCCTTATTGAGAGATGAGTCGGTGGTGGCTCATCGCTCGAGAAGGCAATCAAGCGCATCGATTAATCGGGAATTCTTTAAAGCGCCTTCCAAGGAAAATCGTCGGAACGAGCTATGTAGACGTCGAAGGAAGGAATTTCGAATCTTGTCCAAGGAAGTAAGAGTGGCAAAGATATGAAGCCTGAGTTTGTGCGTCTGAGCCGTATGCGGGACAATTGTAGCAACAGATCATGAGCGTTAGTACGTTTGAAGATGGGCTTAATGATGAGTGAGAGTTCGATTGCTCATGACAAGTTAAAAATTTTTCCACTCGTGGAGAAGGCCAAAATAGCCAAGAGGCTAAGAACTCGTAATGGTAGAACCAGAAAGATTCCAAACAAGAGAGAGACACAAATCTGGATTTTCAAAGAGATTTGGAAGAAACCGGAATGATGAATCGAGTTCAAGGCGAAACCGGTAGCAAATAATCGAAGTCGAGATTGCACCGAGTGTGGGAAGAGACATTTTGGGGAATGTTGGAGGAAAGCAGGCGATGCTACAAATGCGGTTCAATGGAACATCGATTACAAAAGTTGTCCTCGACGAATGGATACGACTCAAGAAGTCCGTAATAATGATGCACAACCGGCGGAGGTAATCAACGACCACCGAGAGGTCGTGGACCGTCGTGGTGGTAACAGGGCTGGTCGTGGTCAAGGTGCACCGGTCGAGGCAATGGTAATAGAGGAAATGCAGATGCAAGACGGCTGGGTGGTCTATGCGATTAGACGCCATGAGGACGGCAATGCACCAGATGTGATAACCGGTACGTTCTTCATTTTTGATGTACCTGTTATTGCCTTAATAGATATTGGCTCTACTCATTCATATGTATCTAGTGCCATATCTGGAAACCTGAATTTAGAATCTAAAATTACCGATAGTGAGATGACAGTAATCAGTCCTTTAGGACAGTCGGTAATGGTTAATAAAATATTTAAAGACGTGCCCTTGAAGATTCAAGAAGAAGTATTCGTGGCAAACTTGATGGAACTACCTTCGCGAGTTCGATCTCATTACAGGCATGGATTGGTGGTCAAACATCGGGCAATTGGATTGTGCTTTGAAAAAGCGAATGTCGATAAAAACCTCGGATGATAAGGAAGTCATAATGATTGGTGAGCGAAAGAACTATCGGCAAATGTGGTATCTGCATTAAAAATTTGAGAAGTTGGTGCGGAAAGGATATGGAGCATTCCTAGCCTTTATATCGTGCTTTGGATGCCAAAGAATTATCCGTGAATGATGTGAGGACGGTGAAGGAATTTCCGATGTATTTCCAGAAGAACTTCCGGTATACCTCCGGATCGGAAGTAGAATTTGGCATTGAGCTTTTGCACGGGGACGACTCCGGTGTCTATTGCTCCCTATAGAATGGCAATCAAGGAGTTGGTCGAGCTCAAAGCTCAAATTCAAGAATTATTTGGATCGGGATTCATTCGACCAAGTGTGTCTCCGTGGGAGCACCGGTCTTGTTCGTCAAGAAGAAGGATGGATCGATGCGTATGTGCATTGACTACGAGACAGTTGAATAAATTGACGATCAAGAATCGATATCCTCTGCCGAGAATTGACGACTGTTTGATCAATTAAAAGGAGCTTGATTTTCTCCAAAATTGATTTAAGGTCGAGTTATCACCAATTTCAAGGTGAAAGAAGCGGACATTTATAAGGCGACATTTCGGACACGTTACGGACACTATGAGTTTGTAGTGATGCTGTTTGGATTAACCAATGCACCAGTGCATTTATGGACATGATGAACCGAGTCTTTCAACCATATTTAGACCGGTTCGTGGTAGTGTTCATAGATGATATATTAGTTTATTCGAGAAATGAGGAGGAACATGACCAGACATTTGCGGATAGTATTACAACTACTTCGTGATAAGCAATTGTATGCCAAGTTTGGTAAATGCTAATTTTGGCTAAAGGAGGTGACTTTCCTTGGTCATGTAGTATCGGTAGAAGGAATAAGGGTGGATCCTCGGAAAATTGAGGCTTATTCGGATTGGAAACCACCAACATCGATGAGTGAAATTCGGAGTTTCTTAGGTTTGGTGGATACTATAGGCGTTTTGTAGAGAGGTTTTCGTTGATTGTTTGCACCCTAACTAAATTGTTGCGTAAAGGAGTTAGTATATCCTGGTGGAAAAGCAAGAAGAGAGTTTCGAGAAATTGAAGAAGATCTGTGAAGCTCAGTTTTAATTCAACCGGAGGTCGGAAAAGAATTCATCAGTATATTGTGATGCATCTCACACGGTGCAGGTTGTGTATTGATGCAAAATGGAAAGGTGGTGGCCTATGCTTCTCGTCAATTGAGACCACACGAAGTAAACTACCCTACTCATGATTTGGAGTTAGTTGCCGTTGTCTTTGCTCTAAAGATTTGGAGGCACTATCTCTATGGTGAGAAGTCCATAATCTACGGATCACAAGAGTCTCAAAATACCTCCTTACCCAAAAGGAGTTGAATTTAAGACAAAGAAGATGGGTAGAATTGTTAAAGGATTACGATTTCTCCATCGAATACCATTACGGAAAGGCTAACGTGGTAGGCGGCGCATTAAGTCGTAAAGGCGATATCTGAATTAAGAGCTTTATTTGCCCATTTGAGTCTCAGTATGAGGATGGCGGTTTGTTAGCGAACTTGGTGAAACCTCGTGGTGGAACAAATCAAGGAAAAGCAGACATCGATGAGAAGTTGGGACCCTTACTTGCAAGTTGAAAAGCGGTGAAATTGAAGATTTTGGAATAAACACGGAGGTGTGTTGTGCTTCGAGGAAGAGTTTGCATGCCTAAGGACTCGGATCTGAAACAACCGATTCTACGGAGACGATAGTAGCCTTTATGCTATGCATCCGGAGGAAATAAGATGTATCGAGATCTCCGTGAACGATATTGGTGGCGGGGTTGAAGCGTGAGATTACGAGTTTGTGGGAAAATGTTTGACTTGTCGACAAGTGAAGGCGTAACATCAATTACCGCTTGGATTGTTACAACCGATAAAGATTCCTCTTTGGAAATGGGAGAGGATAACTATGGATTTTGTTAGTGGGTTACCGTTAACACCTACTAAGAAAAATTTCGTTTGGGTAATTGTTGATCGGTTGACGAAGACCGCTCATTTCTTGCCGTTAAACGGATTATTCATTGCGTAAATTGGCGAATCAGACGTATCCGAAATTGTGAGGTTGCATGGGGTACTGTATCTATTATATCGGATAGGGACCCTAGGTTTACATCACATCGGAAAGCTCGCATGAAGCCTTGGGGACAAAGTTGAATTCGAGACGGCTTTTCATCCTCGATCGATGGTCGATCGGAGAGAGTAATTCAGATATTGGAAGATATGTTAAGAGGATGTGTAATCGACTTGTGGGTAGTTGGGAGGATTATCTACCATGGCGTAATTAGCGATATAACAAATTTATCGGTCTAGCATTGAGATGGCACCTTACGAGGCATTGTATGGTCGTAAGTGTCGCTCTCCTATTGTTGGTGAGTTGGGCGAAAGATGATGTTAGGTCCCGAGATGATATCGGGAGCAGAGGATAAGGTAAAAGTTATTGAGCATGGTTGAAAGAAGCCTCGAGATAGATGTAAGTCGACGCAGATCCGAAGCGAAGGGACATCGAGTATAGTGTGGGAGATCGGGTTTTCTTGAAGGTATCTCCTTGGAAAAAGATCTTGATTCGGAAGGAAGGGCAAGCTAAGTCCTAGATATATTGGACCTTATCGTGTCAAGCGTGTTGGTCGATGGCATATCGATTGAGTTACCTCGGAGTTAGATCAAATTCATAATGTCTTTCATGTTTCCATGTTGAGGCGTTATAGATCGGATCCTTTGCACATTATACCGTAGAAGAATTGGAGTGAATTGATTTGTCCTTTGAAGAAGAACCGGTGGAAATCGTAGAACGAGATGTCAAGGTATTAAGGAAGAAAACCGTGTCGTTGGTCAAAGTTCTATGGCGAACCACGAGTGGAAGAAGCTACGTGGGAGCCAGAGGATGCAATTAAGCAACAATACCTCACCTTTTTCAATCGTAAATTTCGAGGACGAAATTTTCTTTAAGGAGGTAGAGTTGTAACACCTAAAATCTGAGTATTTAAATTGCATAAATTGGTGTTTAGATTTTTTTTTAAGGAATAAAATTTATTAATTGAGAATTTATTGAAGGAAACAAATGTCATTAGGACTCAAGTTAAATTATGTGCTAAAGAGTGTCATAAAATGAGCATATGGCATGGTGGTATTGGCACATGGGTTATAGCAAGAGGAAGAGGTTGAATCCTTGTATAGCACCTAGATGAAATTTTTGTTTTAATTTTCGCTCATGGATAGGAAGTGTCGGCAATGATCAATTAAGGTAAGAGTTGACCATATTATTTTTGGTTAGTGTATCAAAGGATTATGGAAATAGAAAATATATGGCATGGAATCAAATACTTAAGGAAAGATAGGGGAACATAAGGCACTTATCAAGGGAAATTTTGGAAAGAAATCATGGCCAATTGACCATGTGTTGAATGACATATTGGTAAGGGAGGAGCCTAATTGTTGAATTAGTTTGGCTAAGAATTTTCTTTTCTCTCTTTGGTCATTCTTTGCACTTTGTGCAGAATTTTATTTCCTCTCCTTTCAACATTCTTCTTGGCGAATTTTGCATTTGGTAAAGCCAAAATCTTTTGACCATTTGGTCACTTTTATTCATCTTGTTAATTTTCTTTTGCATTCTCCTTGTCAGAAATCATCCATACCAAAAATCAGTCTTTTCTTTTTCTTTTGCCATGGTCGAATGCACTAACTCCTAAAGGTCTATTTTTTCTTTCATCTTCTTTTCTCTTTGAAATCAAACTACCTCATCACCATCTCTTTCTCATATTCTAATTATTTCAATCAAAGTTTCTTCATCAAACATTCTTTTGGCGAATGCTAGAGTGCCATAACCGAAATTTATTTTCTCTTTTCTTTGGTTGCATAGTGAATTCTCCAACTCTCACAAACACCTTTCTCAATCTTTTCTTTTCGATCGTGGATTATAGGTAAGGGTTCTTCTTTTCATTTTCGTTTAATTAGTGATATTATGGCGAATAGTAATGGTGATTTGAAGGACTTTTGAATCGATATAACGTTCATTCTAATAACGTTTTTTCGTTATTATTTAGTGCAATAACGAGATCGGAACTCAAGTGATTTGGAATCGTGGAAGCGTTGGAAGCGTTTCATTGTGGTAAGGAAATCCCACTCTTTAAAATCTCTAGTAACATTTGATATTATTTTAGATCTAACTAAAATTTCTTTGGATCTTGAAGACTTTCAAAATAGGGAAGAAAAGGCGGTGGTTAGTCACGTTAAGAGGCGGATCCGTAAATCCCCATTCAAGCGAAGAGCGGTTTGCAGATCGAGGATTTTCCACGGGTTGTGGGCCATCTTTGAAGGAAGTCCATTATTCAAGTAGTACTGAACTTCCGAGTCGTTATACCTTGGTGGATTCTCGTGCTAACTGAATCAATAAACGAGGAAAAGCCAAAAATCAAGTGATTCAAAATCAAGAGGGTAAGATTTTGGATCTATTATCGATTAAGATTTATTTTCTGAATTAGTTGTCTAACGGATCAAAATATGTTTTAGGTGCCGAGGAGCGAGAAGGATTAGTACTCTCGTGAACGAGTGTGTAACTTCACACTCATTATTTTCTCGGTTGGATGTCAATTTCGGTATGAAGTAAATCGTAAAAGCGATTAGATCGGTAAAAACGTAAATATTGATATTTTGACGAAAATACGTAAAAACGTCTAAATCGTAAAAATTACGAAAACGCCCTCGAGAAATTTTTCGTTATTATGTAAATTGGATGTTTCGTTAAAATTGGGCCAAAATACTCTAGTTCGTTAAAATTGGGCCAAAATACTCTAGTTCGATAAATTGGGCCAAAATACTCTAGTTCGTTAAAATTGGGCCAAAATACTCTAGTTCGATAAATTGGGCCAAAATACTCTAGTTCGTTAAAATTGGGCCAAAACACTCTAGTTCGGTAAATGGGCCAAAGCCCACTAAACTGCTAAATAGACAAATTGCTATATTATAATTATGGGCCAAATGAAATGTTATTGATAAACCCACCATGTTATGCATTATTAAGAAATTTTATATTTTATAGTACATGTACAATTGCATGGGTGGGATATATGAAGAGAAGAATGGCCATTGCCAAATATCTAGTTCGGTGGCTTTTGCCACAATATCGGCTTATTGCCTCTAGTTCGGTGGCTCGCCACAATAATGGCTTATTGCCTCTAGTTCGGTGGTTTCGCCACAATATCGCTTATTGCCTCTAGTTCGGTGGCTCGCCACAATATCGACTCTCGCCTCTAGTTCGGTGGCTATGCCACAATTATAAAAAGGCTTAACGCCTCGATTGGTGTGATGGCGGGGTGGGTTGACTTGATCCCCACAGGTGTGATGGTTGGTGCTGGGGTGTTAGCGGATGGAAATTAGGTTTGGGTTGGGAAATACATTTTTTTACATGCATTATTAATTATTTTAATTTATGATATATTGTTGAATTCTGTAATTGGGCTCAAGCCCAGCATAATACCTTGATGATCTGGCCCAATAATGGTGGTAAGTGAGTTACACACTGAGTTCTAAGTAACTCACCCCCTTTTAATTTTTCCATCTCAGGTAATGGAAATTGATGTGGACTTGGGCCGAGGATGACTTCGTGGAGGCCATACTGCGTTAAGAGGGTTATTTAAACTCTGAACTTTTAATAAATATTTTTTACTATTATGGATTATTGTAATAAGGGCCTCTATAAGTAACTTATGGATTTTATGTGTGTTTGGGATTTAAACTAAACTTTGGACTTTTTAATTATAATGTGATTTTATGATGCTTTATTAAAATAAATTTGGGTTTTCAAGTATATGGAATTCTTTTATAAATATTTTATTATAGTCAACTCTTTAACAAACTATTTAAAGGTTTTGATAATACAATGATTTTCAACTAATGTTTTCAAATATTTATCAAATTCAAATACTCTCTATTTATTTTAAAATCTGAAATTTATATTGAAGTTTTCAACTTATTGCAAATTTAAAGATAACTCGATTCATGTAACAAACCAAATCTAGTCTCAACGCATAGACCGGGTTTGGGGTGTTACACGTGACATCAAAGGTAGTATACTCCTTCTGCACATTTTGGTTCGGTGTCGCAACATCCCATTGTGTTTTTCATGACATAGTAAGCAGTATTCTCCTTAAGTAGTCTGGAAGTGGTGTTGCAACATCGAGGGTAGTCCACTGACTCCTTGGCTTGAATTGGGGTCCTGCACACTTAATTAGCATGTTAGTCCTCCCTTAGGCTCGGGTTGATTTAAAAGGTCATAAAACACTCCAAATTTCGCATTTTATTATATGAGCTTAAAACAAAAACTTAATGAAAACAATACTTATTTGCTAGAAAATGAGCTCACTAAGTGTTGAAAATGACCTAATTTTCCACAATGAATTGTGGTAGATCAATATTCAAGACTTGTTTACTGGTATAAATGCAAGTTAGAGAGATTTAAATTGTTCATTAGAGAAACTTATTTTATTGCAAGTTGTATCCTAACCAAATTGTATTATTTGTTTGTAAATAAGCTTTCACAGGGAAAAGATATAATGTGAGTGATGAATCTAGATAATTGTATAAGAGTGAGGTTGTTGTGAGTTAAATGAGTTGTGCTTAAATTATCTCTTGTATTATTGAATTATAATGGATTACTCTCTAGAAAAAGCCCTTCAAAAGTAAGAAGAGATTTCGAACTACATGACCAATTTGTATGCACCCTTGTATATGTTTCTAGTTTTAGTTGTTTCATTAGTTGCAACTTAAAATCCAATTGAACTAGGAACTCATACTAACAAAATGTATCCCAATAACTTTATGGAGATTTTGATAAACAATTTTCTATATCTACTAAACGACGTAATTTTACCTTGCTAGTAATTACATTCTTAACAATCACATCCTAAAAATTCTATTTCAATAAAATCTTAACATGAGAAAGCACCACATAATGCTTATAATTTGATTTGAAAATTATAGTTTTTTTTTTTTTTCAAATGGCAGGTAAATTACTCCAAAATTAAACAAATTATTATTATTTTTGGCTGTTCCGACAAAACAAAGAGATTTCTCCTTCATTTACACCCATATCATTGTTGTGAAAATAAATTTTATACAGTATTGATGCGGTGAAATTGTTGTATATTGACGAAAATAATCTAGGTTTAAATGCTAATAAACTCATCCTCTTTCCCATATTTTAAATGATTACTTTCATGGATAATAATATCACACGTTACTACCAATATATTTAAACATTAATGAAGATCTTGTGCAATGGTTTTATCCTTCATCTCTCTTGAAGATAGAGTCCTATTTGTGGCTTAATTCACCGATTGTGAAGTTTATTATAGAGAAGCGAGGGTTGACAAAACTATATGTACAGAAAACAGCTAAAGCATTACGCGCTTCATATTTATATGCATCGAAAGTCAATTTAGATGTCTAAAGGCTCTAATATTCATTTTCTCTGACCTTCGAAAGTGTGTTGGATAAAGGTTTGAAAATTTTCATTATAACGAAGAAAATATTAACATTTAAAGTTTTATGAGTGTGTTTCGCTGTTATAGAGTAATTACTTGTAATAAAAACGAATTATGATTCCATAAATATTTTCACAGACAAAATGTAATCATATCATAATTTTATGTATCTTTGTTTAGTAGTATAAATTGTAAAATATAATTCAATAATTTTAAATTCTAAAAATAAATATTAATTATAATAAAATTATTAATAACACTTGAGAAAAAATTTAAACAAGTAATAAAATTTAAAATCAAATCATCGTATCTAATGTGTTAGTACAAGAAAGTATTTGACAATTTGACTATTTATAAAATTAACAAGAAAATAAATATCCCATACAATTGTATCTAATTACTCTAGTATTCGTATTAGTTGGATTATTTCCTTTCTAACATTAAATATATACTCTTTGTCATCATTTGTTGGACTTTAACCAAGTATAAATAATTAATAATAAATATTATGTTTGTTGTAACCATTTTTTTTTGAAAAACGGATCGACTTGGATTTTTGAAAATGAAAATGAAAAACGGAAGTCGCCACCGATCTTTATTTGGTGTGATCGGGTCACCTTTGTTTTAATAAAATGTTTTGATTTACTAAAATAGTGTTTTTGGTCTGCGAAGTTTTGAAAATTGGGTTCGGGAGTCGGTTACGTGCGAGGAAGGGTTAGCACCCTCGTCACGCCCAAAATTGGTACCAAATTGATTAATCAATGTCTTAGTGTCGAAAATTTGAAAGCTTGAAAGAATTAAAAATATGATCCCTCTTTTATGGTGATGCTAAAAAAATTGTTTTTAAAAAAATCGAAGATGTGTGCCAAAGGCTATCTCGCCTCAAGGTAAAATGTTATATCTAATACGTTAGGACACCACACATTGACCTTCGAGGCTAAACTTGTCTTTTATTCAAATTTTATGAATTTAATTAAAAGGATATTCTGTTATTTAGAATGGACGAGAAAATCGCAAATCCAATACTTTAGGGCACGTTTTCTCGAGCTTCTAAATACAGAACATTGCCTTGGTTTAGAAAACCTTATCTCGAAATAACAAAACATCACATCCAATGGTTTAGGACACGACATTTCGAATTCCCGAGAATAAGCTTTTTGTTCAAGAATGTATTTATTTTGAAAGGATATTCGATTATTTAGATTAAACGAGAAAAATCGAAACTCAATACTTTAGGGCATGATATCTCGAATTTCTAAACACGAACATTGCCTTATTTAAACCTTTGGATGAAATATAATAATTTTATAAAATGTATTTTTTTAATAGTATAGTGTTAAACTAAAAATGAATATTGATGTTCGAGTTAAAATTTGAGATTTCTTTGTTCCGAAAGGATATAAACATCACATCCAGCATGTTAGGACACGATATTTTAATCTCTCGTAATCAAAGTCATCTCATGATTCACGAAGTTTGTTAAAAGGGTGTTTAGTTATTTAGTCAAACGAAAAATCGAAACCCAGTACGTTAGGGCACTATTCCTCGAATTTCTAAATACAAAACATTGCCTTATTTTTTTAAAAAATCTTTAGATGCAATATGATGATTTTACAAAATGTATTTTGTTTAATGATATAATATTAGGCTAAAAAATGAATATAGATAAAATACTAATAATAAAATGATAATAATGAGAATAATGAGAATATCAAATAATAGTAATAGCAATAATAATGAAAATAAAACAATAATAGTGATGATAATTAAATAATAAAACAATAAACAAAATAATGGTACTAAGGTGAGAATAATAATATAAGTGATAATGAAATGAAAATGAAAATAATACATTAATACTAACAATAATAATAAAACAATAATAATAATAATATAAGTAAAAATAATATTAGTAATATGATAATGGAAATAACTTGATAACAATAATGGTAATAATAATAATAGATACAATAATAATCAAATGATAGTAAAAAAGATATAATAGTAATAATAATAAACATATAAATAATAATAATAATAATAGTAAAATAATAATAATAATAATAATAATAATAATAATAATGATACATAATAAAAGTAATGAATTTAATAGTGAAATAATTAAAGTGATTAAAAAATGACTAAAATTGAATTAAGAATGGAATACTTGGGGTAAATTTGAAAATAAAAGAGAAAGAAGACCCTCATCGCAACGCGCTAAAAGGTGGAGGGAGTGAAGCAGGAAATAACCCCCTTCCTCAAAACCCGCAGCATGGGTGAGGACTAGATTGCAACCAACTAAACTTTCTGGGCAAATTTAAAAATACTGAAAACCTGATTGGAAGAATATAAAAAGGAGGTGGGGCTAAAAGTGCAATTAGCCCCTTCGATGAAAAACACGCGAATCCTAGGCCGGAGCGGGTTGGGTCGAGATCGGGCGAGATGAAACAACGTCGTTTTGGTGTTTATAGGCCCCCAAAACGACGCTGTTTTGGATGGCCTATATAGGTTAAAAATTCCCCAAAATTTCATTTCATTGCTTTCTAAAAAAATTTCTGACCCTTTCTTTTTCTCTGCAGAACACACTCCGTGAGAACTCAGATCACTCCTCACTCACGCCACCGTAAGTGCGGAAAAGGTAAAATTTTGTTTTCTTTTTTACTATATATATATATATATATATATATATATATATATATGTTTGTGTAAAAAAGCTCCGAAATGAAATAAATAAAAATGAAAAGGGTAAAAATCACCTCCTAAAGTTACTGATTTTTTTATTCTTTTTGGTTCTTCTCCCTTTCTTTGCTTAATATCTATTCTTTTCGTATTTGAGAATCTACTGCTATTGTATTGTTAATCTCTGATTTTGGTATTGATTAAAAAAAAGGAACAACCCCCTTTTACAAAGAAATTTAATCAGCTTTTATAGCCTGAATTTTACATTCATTTATTATCTGTCTTTTCTTCTTTTGTGCAGGTGCAACTTGAAGAGTGGCAATGGCAGAGGGTAGGTGGAAGCAGGCTTCGGCAGGAGCGGTGGCAGAGCAAGTGGGGGTTAGACTACGGCGCCACTTGGATTAGGGGGCTAGGGTTTTGTTTTTTTCTAAAAAGTTAGTGTTGGGTTAGTTTAGGTTTGGGTTTGGGCTTAATTAGGTTGGGTTTGAATTGTTTTGGGCCTAATGAAATGGGTCTGGTTGGGGTTTTAGTTTGTATTGGGCCCCGGGCAAAATTTAGGTTCTACAATGTTATTTTGTTAATTTTAGTATAAATAATTTATAATTAGAGTTATCAATAGATTTAGGCTGATTATAACATGACCCCAAAAATATTTTCAAACCATGTGGTAATTGAATTTACGTGTAATTATTTGTAATTATATTCATAATTACTCCAATTCTCACATTCCTAAGAGCTCTCATTATACTTTATTTAATCGAATCATTAACTACAATAGTCATCCAAACATACCAAACATATGTTATTACAAGCAATAATTGAACACAAATTCAATTATTTTGCGTGTTTCTAAACATACCTTAAAAGTGTTGATGTTGAAAAGTTAAAGCTGATTTATTTTTAAAAATTTATATTTTAAAATAAATAATCTCTTTATTTTATAAAAAATAAAAGTGAAAATTAGTATATTCAACTTTAATTTAAAACTATTCAAAATAATATAAAATATTATATTAATAAAATTAAACTTATAAAATAAATAATTTTCAAAAATTAAAATTACTATTATAAAAAATATAATTATATTTGATACTCAAAGGAAATATATTATATTAATAAAAATAAAGTAATATCCATATATATACACCAAATATATATATCAGCCGCCTTCCTCCCTAATTGTCATAGTGCCATAGGAAATGGAGCTCCAAAAAATGGTCAAATACTGGAGTTCTTCCGTATTAATTTCGATAACTGACTGGTTTTTGTTATAATATTATTGTATATCAAATGCTTAAAGAGTAGTGGAAAAATAAAATGCTTACTTTATTGTCCCTGGCTGGCAGATACTGACAGTAGAGCTGGATTACGATAATTACGTGGGATTAATTTCTTTAACGTGGGATAACCAGTAGTTCGATTTTTGTTTTTGTTTCAGAATTCTGACGATAATTGCACGTGGAGAGGTTTACTTTCAGGATGCATGTTTAGGTGCATTGGAAGTTAATTAGATGGCTTTAAGTGTACTCAACCGGAATATTCAAAACTTAAAGTATCCATGCAATCATCAATAAAATTTGACCAACGACCATAATGTATTCATCAATTTTTAAAATTAGTTAGGATTTCATTTGTATATGTGTGAATATGAATTTTAAATATATATTTCAAATTTACCCTTTATTTGCCTTCCAACAAATCTATAAATAAATAAAAATCATGTTAGATTAAAATGTCTTTTATTATACAACACTATTTTTAAAATAATTATCATCTATTATTTATTGTAAAATAATATAATTTATTTTATATTAAATTAATAAAACAATTTCAAATGGTTTAAACAAAAAAAATTGAAAAACTTGAATTAAAAAAATCAATGATAAAATCCAATTACTATTTAAGAATAATGTAACAGCCCCATCTCGGTGAAATCGAAACAATGGTTTTGGGACTACAAATCTGAGTCAAAATATAATTTATTTTTATTTTATTTTATGGTCCGTAATATGATAGAAATGTCATGTGAAAATTTTGATAAGAAAATTTTACCGATTATGTGCTTAATTACGAGAAAGATTAAATCGCATAAAATGCAAAAGTTGAATTCTAGTAGCTATAAGGATTAAATAGCTATGGAATTCAAAAATTAAGGTCCTTATAAGGTAATTAGACCATTAAAGAAAAGTATGTAAATTATTTTGGTGACTCACCCATGTAAATTTAGAAAAGGGCAAGGACTAAATTAGAAAATGAAAATATTTAATTAATTAAAAGATGATAAAAGAGATATCATCTTATTTTCTCATCTTCTTCCCCAAAATATTCCATGGAAACCCTAGGAAAGAGAAAGTAAGCTTTCATGGCCAAATTGGGTAAGTTTCCTTGGCCCATTTTTAGTAATTTTGATATTTTTGAAACCGGGATAGCTTAATCTATCTATTTGAGGGATTAATTTGAGAAGTTATCAAAGTATGGAATGAGTCATGGATGTATATGCTGAAAATTAGAAATTTGTGGTAGAAAATGAAAGGTTGTTGATAGATAAACAACTTTTACAAAGTGGTTTTTGATGAAAACATGATTTAGGGACTAAAATGTAAAGTTGTGAAAATTGATGAAAAATTTTGAAATTTATAGAAAAAATGTGCTGTAAATTTTATGATGGAATTTTGGTTAGGCTTGGAATAGGGAGTAAATTGCACAAATTTCATTTGCCTAGGAACGAAATGGGAATTTATGGAAAAGTTAGGGGCAAAATGGTAATTTTGCCTAGGATGAAAATTGAGTCCACTTGAATATGAAATGTAATAAATTGATATTAATTTACTCATATAGATCCGGATAGACCAAATTTAGAGGTAGAAAGAGGAAAAGAGGAAAATGTCGGATTAGTAGATTTTACGTACATGAACAATTATCGAGGTAAGTACATGTAACTAAATTGTGTTTATTTACATGCTTGCATTGATTGTGTTTATGTAAATTGTATAAATGAAACACCCCAAACCCGGCCCACGAGCCTTGACCAGATCTGGTATGTTCCCCAGTGTAAACCGTTTCAAATTCTTTTGTTACTTAGGAAAAACTTGTATGATTTGGAAGAAAGATCGTTTTGGGTTGGGCTTGAGATGAAAACAAGTTTATTTCATTATTAAAAATCCTTTACTTTAGGTGACAAAACGTTTGGGCTTTGTTTTAAAAAATAGATTTACTTAATCTTTCAATAAATAAACGTTTGTAAGCTTAATAAAAATAGAATAAAATAATTCTACTAAGGCCTTATTACTTCAAATAATTCCCAAAATTAAAACCAAAATAAACTATAAATTACTTAAAATTAAATAAAGTCCAAGTCGTAAATTTCTTGCTGTGCATGGCCATCCCTAAGCTTCTGCCGAACCCGGTCCATCACCGATCATCACCAAACATGTTCCCACAACGGATGAGTCAACAGACTCAATGTGTTCACAAACACTAAGTCTTAACAAATTCGGGCATAACAAATCATATTCATACGTATCATAATTTTACATTTAATGATTCAAGATAATGATGCAATCTCGAACCCAAACCTATATGCCATCCGCTACACTCCACCGTACCATCACACCGCACACCGTGGGGACTACTAAGTCAACCCTCCATCCGCTACACACCATCGAAGGCGATCATCTGCGATCGGCGTGCTCATCGCCCATATAAAATTC
Source organism: Gossypium rotundifolium (assembly GCA_025506655.1). NCBI lineage: Eukaryota > Viridiplantae > Streptophyta > Magnoliopsida > Malvales > Malvaceae > Gossypium > Gossypium rotundifolium. Next base: position 162,543,198 of record CP106729.1, on the reverse strand, counting down.
GTGGCATAGCCACCAGATAATTGTGTCATGAGACACCACATTCAAGATAATGTAACCGAAGTTACCACATTCAGATAATGTGACCAAGTCACCACATTCGGATAATGTGACCGAAGTCACCACATTCAGATAGTGAGACCGAAGTCATCACATTCACTTCCCCTTTCTCAAATAACCCGAATGCCCCATATTATTCATATCATGCATATCATACTTAAATTCACATTCATGTCACTTTTCACATGTTAAGTATACATATTTTGTAATCCTAGTAGGAGTAGGAAAAGCGTGCACAGTACTTTGTACCATAACATGGTACTTTAGCCACATTCTTACACTTTCATATTAACACATATATCAAGTTTAAGCCATAAATCTATTAAGATTAGTGTGGGGTACACACGGTACCTTAGCCATGCTTTTCACATTCTTAATAACACATTTAATTTAAAACATAGCCATGAACATATTAAAACTTAGGGTAGGGTACACACCTGATTCGCTTAACAATTTCACTTGAAATCCCAAAATCCGATCTACTACCTTATATTTTTAATGCCTACATTCGGCCAACATGGTAATATTTAGCAAAGGCCTATTCACCATAAAACCAAATCCTAGTAGGATTTGTGTACTTACCTTAATGCCGAGTGAATAAAAAATCAAATCCGGAAACTTGTATTCTTCCCCTTTGAAATCACTACTCACTAGATCCCTTGAATCGGTTAGTTTTCACTTAAAACACATAATAATAGATCTACTACAAAATAGGGTCTTCACCGAATATTCATAGTCACTTACCTTAAGGATCTTAAATCCCAAATTCACCGAATAACTAGGAACACTGCCTATGGTGTACCTTGGAAAAGAACTTCTCCTTCCATGATTGACCAAGGTTAATAATCGAAATTAGTCCCTAAATTTTGATAAGTCTAAAATATAAAAGAATGGAAACTAAACTTGGATCTTACCCTTATTTGAAGGAATCGATTGCACCTTCACTTCAACCTTCAGAGATTCGGCTATGGCTAAATGATGCTCTCACAACTTTTGGCTTTTGGAGGAATTAGAAAGAAAAGAGAAGGAAGAATAAAACTGTAGGAATTTCGGCAGAGAAAGGAGAATCTGCTTAAGAAATTCGGCAAAGGAAGAGTGAATGAATGAATGAATGGCCTTCTTTCCCTTTTATAGCCGAAATTACTAGGCTAAAGTCCCCAACTTGGCCACCACTCTTCCTATGTGATAATTATCACTTTATCAAAAGAATTAATCCATAATTATCTCCTAATTAGCCGAAATTCTAAAGGAAATAAAACTCCTCTTTTAAGAGCCCACATGCCGTCCACCTCTCTACTCTTTGTAGCAAAATAAAACTTCTTTTATTTTCTTCCTAAGTGACTCGATCCCTGGCTCAAATACACTTGCATGTGGCGCCATTTCCAGAGGCCCTAAGTGGCATCTCCCAGCCACTTTTTCAAGCCCAATTGTGTGTCAAATTTTAGATACTTTTTCTCTTACGGCCACCTTGCCTTAATTTCCTCTTTTAAACTTTAAAACTCGACATTTCTAAGTCATTTCTAAGTTTCCAAAAATTTTCGTTTGGCTCTTTAAACTTGACATTTCCTAGGTTTCCAAAATGTTCACTTTCCTCCTTTAACTTAGGTTTCCAAAATGTTCACTTTCCTATTTTACTTAGGTTTCCAAAATGTTAACTTTCCTCTTTTTGGAACTTAACATTTCTAAATCATTTCCTTACATTTCCTAGTTTCCAAAAATGTTCACTTTGAACTTAACATTTCCTTACATTTCCATACATTTCCTTACATTTCCATACATTTCCATACATTTCCTTACATTTCCAAGGTTCTAAAAATGCACACCACACATCCATATCATAGTAAACATGCTATTTCATAAGATTAAGCAAAAATGCACACAATGGGATTCGAACCTCTTCCCTCAAAGTACTTCACTTGATGCCATAACCCTTGCACCTTATGTGGCGTCCCTTGCCACTTTTCCACATCACTTCTTATTTTTAACTTAAAAACCAATAATTGTCCAAAGCTTTCTCTTCCATCCTAGGATTTTAAAAACCCTTAATTCACTTCCAAACACTGCCAAAACCTACTACTCATGAATTATGCACAAACGCATAACCCCTAATCTAGGATGTTACAGTTCTACCCTCCTTAAAAATAATTTCATCCTCGAAATTACTTACTATCAGTCGTAGAATCCTTCTCACCGCACTATGCTTACGCTGCACACTCTGATCTTAATAGAACCATCATACTTTCCAGGCACAATCTCTAAGTTCACGTCCCTTAGATCTCATTTCTAACGTCGCGATTTAATCTGATTAAGAAGTTTTATGTATTAAAAAATTTTGTTTCATTGATTAACCGTGAAGAAGTTTTATGGAAAGAATTTTTAGAAGTGGTTCTTTCGTATTCATACATGCACACAGTCTTTACATTCATACATCCATCAATCAATTATGAACTTTCGTTCATCTTCATTGTTGTTGTTTTCTTACTACCTAGGGATATTTTCGTAATTTTTCCTACAGGGGTATTTTCGTAATTTGTCAAAATAAGGTTCCTTGGTGATGTTGTCAATAAGGGTATTTTGGTAATTTTTGAAATCTTGGGGCTTTTCGAAAATTTTGAAATTATAGGGGTATTTCGGTAATTAACCAGGGTAAATTTGTAAATCTCAATAAATCAAGGGTATTTCAAAATTTGCGAAACTTGAGGTTTTTTTGAGAATTTGTTTTCCAAATCGGTGATGTTGCAAAAATTTTGAAAATCAGGGTCATTTTGGTAATTTTGTCAATCGGGGGTAATTCTATAAATTTTTAAATCGGGGTATTTTGGACTTTCGCAAAATAGGGTTTTTACATACTTTTACAAAGTGAGGAAATTTTATTGAAATCAAGGGTAATAAGGTAAATTTAGCATTTTTGAAGATTTCTAATTTGAGGGTACTTCGTTGATTTTCCCTTCTGAGGGTATTTTGGTTATTTTGCAAATCAGTGATATTTTCGTAAATTTCTTTCCATAATCAAGGTATGTTGATATTTTGTAAATTTAGGGTTCCTTTAAGCAAAGTAGTGAAATTTTGATAAGAACTGTGGGTATTTGGAAATTTCATAAACCAAGGGCATTTTGTAATTTTACCACTAGGGGTATTTTAATAAATTTGTAAATAAGAAATATTTCAGGAAAATTTATAAAAATAATATTTTTCAAATCAAGAGGGTAATTTAGAAATTTTAAAACTAGGGTTTCCATAAAAATACGGCTAGTCCCTTCCGGGTTTTAGTTAGGGGTTTAGCCCGTAGCTAAGTCCTCTTGGTTGGGGTGAACCGTAGCCACGCACCAGGTAGGATTCGAGTGGAGAGGAGGTGAGTCACGCAGACTGCTTAAATACCAAGCTCCCACCGAAACCAATCCTAGACATGCGTACCATGGTTGCCACACCCTAATTCGGTGACTCAACCACAGGTTTGTTTAATTAGATATTTAAGTCTTATGTATTTGTTGGGGTACACTAGTCCTTGAGTTCAAATACTTATCAGACTAATCTATGTTGCCATAAAAGCTCATACATTTCACATATTCAAATCACTTCAGAAGTCAGAAGTACTTACCTGGTGGACTGCGGGTCGGAGACTTAGTGGGCCATGCCAGAAAAACCAAAAAAATTTTCAGAAAATTCCTTTTGGGCTTACTTTGGAAAACGTTTTGGGCCTTAAACCCAAGGCCGAGAGTTTAAAACTGGGCTTTGATACCAAACTGAAACACTCCAAACCCGGCCCATGAGCCTTGGCCAGATCTGGTATGTTCCCCGGTGTAAACCATTTCAAATTCTTTTGTTACTTAGGAAAAACTTGTGTGATTTGGAAGAAAGATCGTTTTGGGTTGGGCTTGAGATGAAAACAAGTTCATTTCATTATTAAAAATCCTTTACTTTAGGTGACAAAACGTTTGGGCTTTGTTTTAAAAAATAGATTTACTTAATCTTTCAATAAATAAACGTTTGTAAGCTTAATAAAAACAGAATAAAATAATTCTACTAAGGCCTTATTACTTCAAATAATTCCCAAAATTAAAACCAAAATAAACTATAAATTACTTAAAATTAAATAAAGTCCAAGTCGTAAGTTTCTTGCTGTGCATGGTCATCCCTAAGCTTCTGCCGAACCCGGTCCATCACTGATCGTCACCTTAAACATGTTCCCACAACGGGGTGAGTCAAACAGACTCAATGTGTTCACAAACACTAAGTCTTAACAAATTCAGGCATAACAAATCATATTCATACGTATCATAATTTCACATTTAATGATTTAAGATAATGATGCAATCCGAACCCAAACCTATATGCCATCCGCTACACTCCACCCGCACCATCCACGCACACAAGTAGGGACTACTAAGTCAACCCTCCATCCGCTACACACCATCAAAGGTAGTCGCTGCAATGACGTGCTCATTGCCCATATAAAATTCATGGCATAGCCACGGATAATTGTGTCATGAGACACCACATTCAGATAATGTAACAAAGTTACCACATTCGGATAATGTGTGAAGTCACCACATTCGGAAAATGTGGCCAAAGTCACCACATTCGGATAGTGAGACCAAGTCATCACATTCACTTCCCCTTTCTCAAATAACCCGAATGCCCCATATTATTCATATCATGCATATCATACTTAAATTCACATTCATGTCACTTTTCACATGTTAAGTATAACATATTTCGTAATCCTAGTAGGAGTAGGAAAACGTACCTGAGTACTTTGTACCATAACATGGTACTTTAGCCACATTCTTACACTTTCATATTAACACATATATCAAGTTTAAGCCATAAATCTATTAAGATTAGTGTCGGGTACACACGGTACCTTAGCCATGCTTTTCACATTCTTAATAACACATTTAATTTAAAACATAGCCATGAACATATTAAAACTTAGGGTAGGGTACACACCTGATTCACTTAACAATTTCACTTGAAATCCCGAAATCCGATCTACTACCTTAGATTTTTAATGCCTACATTCGGCCAACATGGTAATATTTAGCAAAGGCCTATTCGACCATAAAACCAAATCCTAGTAGGATTTGTGTACTTACCTTAATGGCGATTGAATAAAAAATCAAATCCCGAAAACTTGTATTCTTCCCTCTTTGAAATCAGCGACTCACTAGATCCCTTGAATCGGTTAGTTTTCAGCTTAAAACACATAATAATAGATCAACTACAAAAATAAGGTCTTCACCAAATATTCGTAGTCACTTACCTTAAGGATCTTAAATCCTGAAATTCACCGAATAACTAGGGAACACGCGGCCTATGGTGTACCTTCGGGAAAAGAACTTCTCCTTCCATGATTCGCCAAGATTAATAATTGAAATTAGTCCCTAAATTTTGATAAGTCTAAAATATAAAAGAATGGAAACTAAACTTGGATCTTACCCTTATTTGAAGGAATCGATTGCACCTTCACTTCAACCTTGAGAGATTGGCTATGGCTAAATGATGCTCTCACAACTTTCGCTTTTGGAGGAATTAGAAAGAAAAGAGAAGGAAGAATAAAGCTGTAGGAATTTTAGAGAGAGGAGAATGCTTAAGAAATTGACAAAGGAAGAGTGAATGAATGAATGAATGGCCTTCTTTCCCTTTTATAGCTGAAATTACTAGGCTAGAGTCCCTACTTGGCCACCACTCTTCCTATGTGATAATTATCACTTTATCAAAAGAATTAATCCACAATTATCTCCTAATTAGCCGAAATTCTAAAGGAAATAAAACTCCTCTTTTAAGAGCCCACATGCTGTCCACCTCTCTACTCTTTGTAGCAAAATAAAACTTCTTTTATTTTCTTCCTAAGTGACTCGATCCTTGGCCCAAATACACTTGCATGTGGCGCCATTTCCAGAGGCCCTAAGTGGCATCTCCAAGCCACTTTTCCAAGCCCAATTGTGTGTCAAATTTCACATACTTTTTCTCTTAAGGCCACCTTGCCTTAATTTCCTCTTTTAAACTTTAAAACTCTACGTTTCTAAGTCATTTCTAAGTTTCCAAAAATTTTTGCTTGGCTCTTTAAACTTGACATTTCCTAGGTTTCCAAAATGTTCACTTTCCTCTTTTAACTTTGGTTTCCAAAATGTTCACTTTTCTATTTTACTTAGGTTTCCAAAATGTTAACTTTCCTCTTTTGGAACTTAACATTTCTAAATCATTTCCTTACATTTCCTAGTTTCCAAAATGTTCACTTTAAACTTAACATTTCCTTACCTTACATTTCTTACATACATTTCCTTACCTTACATTTCCATACATTTCCTTACATTTCCAAGGTTCTAAAATGCACACCACACATCCATATCATAGTAAACATGCTATTTCATAAGATTAAGCAAAAATGCACACAATGGGATTCGAACCTCTTCAATCAAAGTACTTCACTTGATGCCATAACCCTTGCACCTTATGTGGCGTCCCTTGCCACTTTTCCACATCACTTCTTATTTTTAACTTAAAAACCAATAATTGTCCAAAGCATTCTCTTCCATCCTAGGATTTTAAAAACCCTTAATTCACTTTCAAACACTGCCAAAACCTACTACTCATGAATTATGCACAAACTCATAACCCCTAATCTAGGGTGTTACAATAAATGTCATAGATATGTGAAATGATCGTATATCCGATCAAGCCAGATAAATAAAAATGTTTAAATTAAATGATAATGCCCGATAGATGACAAAGGATAAATGATGAAAATGTTACTTTTATGCTTGGAATGAATGTGGAATGTGATCATTTGAATTATATGAATGTCATAGATGTATGAAATAATCACATGTCAGGAAATACTTGAAAATGTTAAATCTTGTTTGAATAAATGAAAATCGATGGATATGTGATTTCTCGAAATGAATGAGGTCCTGCATTTGTCACTGACGGGATTTAGCTCGGACGAGTAATCCTATTGACCTCATTATTGAAAGGATTTAGCCCATATGGGTAATCCTATTATAAGTCCTCTCGAGCATATGTTATGGATTGGATTTAGCCCGGACGGGTAATCTAGATCAAGCTCTTTAGAGCATGTGTCATAAAAAGGATTTAGCCTGGACTGGTAATCCTGACTGAGCTCTATTGAGTACATATTATAGATAGGATTTAGCATGGACTGGTAATCCTGTTGTTTATATATATGTGGCTCAAGAGTGTACTATCTGAAATAGTACCCTACGGGTATCATTGAATATGAATTGACGGATTCTGATTTGTACACCACGAATGTACTACCTATGTATCCATCGATATTTCAAATAAATTCAACGGGTAAAAGTTCTCGACATGAGAAGATATGAATAAGAAATGAGTTATTACACATATCGGCCTGAAATACGGTAAAATGACGATACGTGATAATTGATTTACGGAAATATAAAATGATGATATTGTACATGGAATTTATTTGATGAGTATGTACATCATTGATTATAGACTTGTACACCTTGAGTGTACTAATCGTGACATTGATATTCCGAGTAAATATGGGTAAAGTTCTGGTATGAAATAATCTGAACTCGTGATGAACTATTTTGAAGTTATACTTGTAATATAAAGAGATGATTTATACATGTTAAATGAATACATGTTGTAGAAAGCAAATGTGCATGGAAACTTGATTGTTGTTGAGCCCATATATGTTTGTGATGTTATTATGGAATATATGACTAACAAGGGCAATGAGGATATATTTAGGGCTTGAGGGCAAATTGATTGAATATGCCTTACATAGTTACCTCAAAATAGAGTGAATGGTAAGTTAAGTACCATGTTATATGAACTTACTAAGCATTTTATGCTAACTTAGTTTTATTTCCCTATTTTAGAGTAAATCAGAAGCTCGTTGGGTTGAAAACTTGGTGGAGATCACTCACACTATCCATCGGCCTATTTCGGTGAATATGGTAAATCAATTATGGTTATAATGGCATGTATAGGTTATATTGGACCTATTGGCATGTAAATGTAAATGATGCTTGTAATCTAGCCATTGGAATGGCTAGTAATGGTTTGTTTTGATATATATTTGTAATTTCATACTATGGTAGCTACATATGTATTAAGTAGTTGATCAAATCATGTCTAACATATGGACTAAACCAAGGTAAGATTATAAACATGAATGCATGTAATGATATGCCATGTTGAATGATGGAGTTTGCTTAATTTGAATGCTTGAAATGGTTGGTATTTGGATGTAAGTTTTAAGTGCAGGTCAATGGTGTGATTTTGGGTGAGAAATGAAGCTAGAAATGGCTTCATTTTGTCCATATGGGCAGACACACGGGTATGTGTCTAGAACGTGTGTGACACACGGCCTGGTATATGGGCGTGTGGTCAGGCCGTGTGCCCTCTGCACCTTAAATTTGAGAAACAGAATGCTCAGAATTGAGCACATGGGTAGAGACACGGGAGTGTGTCTTGGTCGTGTGAAACCTGCAACTAATTTCGAAAGAATTTAATTAACCACACGGCCTAGCACAGGCGTGTCCCTTGGACCACACGGGCGTGTGAGCCCTGCACCTTGGAAAATTTTTGAAATTTCGTAAAAAATTCTTAGAGTTTTCAATTAAGTCCTGGCTAATTCTAATGCTCATATTGGGCCTCGAGGGTCCATTTAAGGGACGTTATGAATAAATCTCAGGAAATGAATAGTAATTGTTATGAATTATCTGAAAATGTTCTGAAAGTTTCAGTAATACTCCGTAACTCTGTTCCAGCGATGGACACGGGTTAAGGGTGTTACAAATAATATAAATGATCGGGCAAAAAATAATAATATAAAATAAAAAGATGTGCATCGATAATGGCATCGATATTATTACTAGTATAAAAAACGTGAATTTGAACTTTTTAAAGCGATTTTATCTTCAAAATTAAGAATTAGGAGAGGTTATAAATAATTTTATTTATTGTAAATAATTTGAAATATAAATATAGTTAACATGAAGAAAGTTCAACTGGAACTTAGATATTGTTCCAAATTCTAATTAATAACTACTTGGATTTTCTTATAATTCTATTGGTGGGATATTAATTGGAGATTAAATTTATTTATCCTTATCTCGTGCCATAAATGAATCAATTAAAATATTATATACATATGAATGGAATAAATGAGCTACAAGGCCATTACACAAATTAAACCAAAATCAATTCCAAAAGGAGGGCCATAAAGGTCCCTCTCAAAACTATTTTCAACAAGAGCAGGCATAGAGTATAGCGAGAGCTTTGAGGTTTTTTTATTATTAATATATTATAGAGGTTCCTCTTTGGGATATTAATCTTGCATATATATTTTTAATATAATATTTCGGCTTACCAAAAAAACAAAAAGGTATAGAAAAGAGTTTCATTGCTAGCTCCCCCTCTAACTCTCAATATCTGGTGAGCTACCATATTAGCATCGCTCCACTCGAATTTGATTCCAATCACGAAGCTTGGAGATGGCACTTACCAAGGCAAGTGAACTTGATTAGTCTCAGGATCTCTTAATAAACTTGATATATTTACATTATCAACCTGGACCAAAACATGCCCATATCCGTTGTCGTCACCATTTTTGGAAAAACGGATCAATTAGGATTTTTGAAAATGAAAACGAAAAATTTGAGAGTCGCCACCAATCTTTTTTGTTGAGGTGTGATCGGATCACCTCGTAAGACGGTTGTTTTTAATAAACAGCTTAATTTATCAAAACAACAATTTTGGTTTACGAAATTCAGAAAACGGGTTCGGGAGTCGGTTACGCATAAGGAAGGGTTAGCACCCTCGATATGCCCAAAATTGGTATCTAATTGATTAATCATGTCGTAATGTCGACAATTTGAAAAGATTCAAAAATATGATCCTCTTTTATTATTAGTTTTTTTAAAAACTTGAACAATCGAAATAGATGATAAGACCCTCTCATTTTGAAGAGATAAAACGTCATACCCAGTAAGTTAGGGTATGACATTTTGGGTTCCCGAAACTGAGCTTGTCTTTTGATTTTAAAACTCGGATTTAAGTTTGAGGAGGATATTTCGTTATTTGTCAAATGAGAAACCGGAACTCAGTAAGTTAGTGCTTGATTTCTCGAAATTCCAAATACGAAATATTACCTTTATTTTAAAAAACTTATCTCGGGATATCTAGATGTCATGGCCAGTAAGTTAGGGCACAAGACCTCGAACTTCCGAGAACAAGTATTTTATTCAAAACTTGTATTGCAATTTAAAAGGGATATTTCGTTATTCAGATTGAATGAGAAAAATCGGAATTCAGTAAGTTAGGGCTCGATTTTCTCGAATCTGTAATACGAAATATCGATTATTATAAAACTTGGTGAATCAGGAAAAGGTTAATGTGACAAGTAGTAATACAAAAATTTGATGTTACGCTCGCGAAAAGAATAAAGATAGTGAAATAATAATATGAAATTCGAAAGGTATACTAATACGAGTGATATTAACAAATTAATAATGATAAAGTAAAAATGATAATATAGATAATGATAAAATGAAAGTAATATGTTAATTAACGATGATAGTAGTATATTAACAATAGTAGCGGAAATATAATAGAATGATGATGATTGGAAATATAATAAATAATAAATATAATAAAAATACATTATAAAAATGAATACAATGTAGTAATGATATCGTAAATAAAATCAATAACAATAAGTAAAATAGTTATAATAGTAAATACAAATAGTAAAAATAATGTAATAATAGTATTAAAATAAAATGGTAAATAACGACAAATATAATAATATTGAAAGCAATGATAGTAAATAATAGTAATAAACATAATAATAATATTATAGTTTTAAACCAAGAAAATAAATATAGATATAAGTATAGTAATAATAATAGTATAATTATCAATAATGATGGTAAAGAAAAATAATGTTGTTTAATAATAATAAATAGTAATAATAATGGATGATAATAAAATAAATAATATAATAATATAGTAATGATATTAATAATAAAATAATGATAATGGTAAATAATAGTAGTAATAATAATAATAATAAAAATAATAAAATACATAATAATAATAATAAAAACAACAAATGAAATGAATAAAAAAAGATGAATAGTAGTAATAATAGTAATGATAATAAAAAATGGCTAAATAATAATAATAATAAATTGCAAAAATAACTAAAAGGGGACTAAATAGAATTTTAGAACGAAAATTTGGTATTAATTCGAAAAAAATAAAAAAGGGAGGACTACATTGTAGCACGCGCACGAGGTAGAGGGACGAGAAGTGCAATTTACCTGAGTCCTTTAAACGCAGCGTTTAAATGGATTAAATTTAAAACTGCGTTAAAATTTTGGGGCAAAATTACAAAAAATTGAAAACCTGATTGCAAGATTCGAAAAGCGGAGGATCAGCGTGAGATTTCCTTTGTTAAAAAGCGGATCCTACGAGGCGAGTCGGGTAGTTGGGTTGGAGTCCTAAAACGACGTCGTTTTGGGGCTTATGGACGTTGGCCAAAACGGCGTCGTTTTGTAACGCTTATATAAGTTAAAAAACCAAAAAAAAAAAAAATCATTCTTCAGCTACTTTTAAAAAAAAAAATTCTAACCCTTTTGATTTCTCTGCAGGGTAGGAGCTCCGGCGAGGATACGGCCAGTCCGTCGCCTCTCCTCTGCTGTTGCCCATCGTTGGCGACCGCCGTACACAGCGGTGCCCGAGGTAAAAAGTCCCTTTTTCATATTTTTTTAAAAAAATTTTATGACACTAGTAATATACATATATATATAGCAAAAAAGAGAGTAAAAGAAAGAGAAAGAAAGCTTCGAAATAAAAAAGTCACCTTTTTCGCCTCTGTTGTTTTGGTTTTTTTTTTTAGTTTTAGTATTTCTCTGCTTTTTGTGTTTGGATCTATTTCTTGTGTTTGTATTCGAAAATTTTTGTATTGTATTGATGATCGAAAGAAGAAAAAAAAAAGTCCCTTTTTTGTTGAAATACATTCGGCTTTTATAGCCTAATTTTACACCCTATTTGCTTTCTGTCTTATCCTTTTTAATCTTTGCAGGTGAGGGCGGTGCTAGTGGAGACTTGACGTGGGCGGTGCCACAGGCTTTGGCAGAACAAGTGGGACGGAGGATCAGAAGAACCTAGGTGCGGCGCACCTAGGGTTTAGTCTTTTTGCTTTTTTTTTTATTTGGGGTATTGGGCTAGTTGGGCAGTTGGGCTTGAGTTTAGGTTCAATGGGTTTTAGCTTTGGGTTATTGGGGTTTATTTTGTAAGTTGTAAAATAAGTTTAGGTAGTTGGGTCTTAATGGGTTGTTGGGTAGGGTTAGATTTGGGTTTAATGTATTAGGTTTTGTTTTATTTATTTATTTATTTATTTTGTTTTTATTCTCTGTTGGGCGGGCAAAATGGCCCATAACAGCTGCCCCTCTTTGCTCATTGTCGTGTAACGAGAATGAATGAAAGACTTTAGAAGGGCCAATTTTGCCTAGACTTGCCGAGCCTTGACTCTTCGGTGCTCCTATTCTTCAGGCAGCCTCATTCCAATCCACTGCATCTTGTTGCTTCGATCCACTTCACTGCAACCTCAAAAGATGATATTTGTAGTTATAGTAGATTTAATTCCACCTACTGCAACTTCAGAGGTATAGGATTTATTGTTTTAATCCGCTCCATTGCAACTTTAGGGAGGTAGGATTAAGTGTCTTCAATCTGCTCAATTGCAACTTCAGAGAGGTAGGATTAACTATCTTCAGTCTGCTCAATTGCAACTTTAGGGAGGTAAGACTTGTTGTCTTCGATCTGCTTCCTACAACCTCAGGAATGCCAAATCTTCTATCTTCAATCTGCTCCACTGCAAACTCAGGGAGACAAAATCTAATGTCTCCGATCTGCTCCTGCAACTTCCGAGAACAAGTATTTTATTCAAAACTTGTATTGCGATTTAAAAGGGATATTTCGTTATTCAGATTGAATGAGAAAAATTGGAACCTAGTAAGTTAGGGCTCAATTTTTTCGAATCTGTAATACGAAATATCGATTTTTATAAAACTTGATGAATTAGGTAAAGGTTAATGTAACAAGTAGTAATACAAAAATCCGATGTTACGCTTCATGAAAAGAATAATGATAGTGAAATAATAATATGAAATTGAAAGGTATACTAATACGAGTGATATTAACAAATTAATAATGATAAAGTAAAAATGATAATATAGATAATGATAAAATGAAAGTAATATGTTAATTAACGATGATAGTAGTATATTAGCAATAGTAGCAAAAATATAATAGAATGATGATGATTGGCAATATAATAAATAATAAATAAAATCAATAATAATAGGTAAAATAGATATAATAGTAAATACAAAGAGTAAAAATAATGTAATAATAATATTAAAATAAAATGGTAAATAACTATTTAATATAATAATATTGAAAGCAATGATAGTAAATAATAGTAATAAACATAATAATAATATTATAGTTTTAAACCAAGAAAATAAATATAGATATAAGTATAGTAATAATAATAGTATAAATATCAATAATGATGGTAAAGAAATAATAATGTTGTTTAATAATAATAAATAGTAATAATAATAGATGATAATTAAATAAATAATATAATAATATAATAATGATATTAATAATAAAATAATGGTAATGGTAAATAATAGTAATAATAATAATAATAAGTAATAAAATACATAATAATAAAAACAAACAAATGAAATGAATAAAAAAAGATGAATAGTAGTAATAATTGTAATGATAATAAAAAATTGCATACATAATAATAATAATAATAATAATAATAATAATAATAATTTGCAAAAATAACTAAAAGGGGGACTAAATAGAATTTTAGAATGAAAATTTGGTATTAATTCGAAAAAAAAAAAAAAGGAGGACTACATTGTAGCACGCGCACGAGGTAGAGGGCGAGAAGCGCAATTTACCCGAGTCCTTTAAACGCAGCGTTTAAATGGATTAAATTTAAAACTGCGTTAAAATTTTGGGGCAAAATTACAAAAACTTGAAAACCTGATTGCAAGATTCTGAAAAAGTGGAGGGACTGCGCGCGTAGATTTCCTCTTTGTTAAAAAAACGCGGATCCTACCTGGAGCGGGTCGGGTAGTCGGGTCGGAGGCCTAAAACGACGTCGTTTTGGGGCTTATGGACGCTGGCCAAAATGGCGTCGTTTTGTAACGCTTATATAAGTTAAAAAACCCAAAAAAAAAAAAAATCATTCTTCAGCTACTTTTTAAAAAAAAATTCTAACCCTTTTGTTTTCTCTGCAGTCGAGCTCGTGAGATCCGGCTGTCTGTCATTTGCTCTTCCTCGTCGCCCGTCGATCGACCGACTTAGTACAATGACGCCTTGAGGTAAAAGTCCTTTTTTTTTTTTTTTAAAAATTTTTTTATGACACTAGTAATATACATATATATATATATAAAAAAAAAAAGTAAAAGAAAGAGAAAGAAAGCTTCGAAATAAAAAAGGTCACCTCTTTCGCCTCTGTTGTTTTTTTTTTTTTTTTTAGTTTAGTATTTCTCGCTTTTGAGTTTGGATCATTGCTTGTGTTTGTATTGAAAATTTTTGTATTGTATTGATGATCGAAAGAAGAAAAAAAAAGTCCCTTTTTTGTTGAAATACATTCGGCTTTTATAGCCTAATTTTACACCTTATTTGCTTTCTGTCTTGTCCTTTTTAATCTTTGTAGGTGAGGGCGATGCTAGTGCAAACTTGACGTGGGCGATGGCCGCAGGCTTTGGCAAAACAAGTGGGACGGAAGGTTAGAAGACCCTAGGTGCGGCGCACCTAGGGTTTAGTCTTCTTGCTTTTTTTTATTTGGGGTATTGGGCTAGTTGGGCTTGAGTTTAGGTTCAACGGGTTTTAGCTTTGGGTTATTGGGGTTTATTTTGTAAGTTGAAAAATTAAGTTTAGGTAGTTGGGTCTGAATGGGTTGTTGGGTAGGGTTAAATTTGGGTTTAATGTATTGGGTTTTGTTTTATTTATTTATTTATTTATTTTGGTTTTTATTTCTGTTGGGCCGGGGAAAAATGGCCCATTACAACTGCCCCTCTTTGCTCATTATCGTGTAACGAGAATGGAGCAAAGACTTTAGTAGGGCCAATTTTGTCTGGACCTGCCGAGCCTTGACTCGTTGGTGCTCCTATTCTTCAGGCAGCCTCATTCCAGTCCACTGCATCTTGTTGCTTCGATCCACTTCACTGCAACCTCGAAAGATGATATTTGTAGTTATAGTAGATTTAATCCCACCTACTGCAACTTCATAGGTATAGGATTTATTGTTTTAATCCGCTCCATTGCAACTTCAGGGAGGTAGGATTAACTGTCTTCAGTTTGCTCAACTTCAACTTCAGGGAGGTAAGACTTGATGTCTTCAATCTACTTCCCACAACCTCAGGAATGCCAAATCTGCTATCTTCGATCTGCTCCACTGCAAACTCAGGGAGAGAAAATCTGATGTCTTCGATCTGCTCCTGCAACTTCCGAGAACAAGTATTTTATTCAAAACTTGTATTGCAATTTAAAAGTGATATTCCGTTATTCAGATTGAATGAGAAAAACTGGAACCCAGTAAGTTAGGGCTCGATTTTCTCGAATTTGTAATACGAAATATCAATTATTATAAAACTTGATGAATTAGGTAAAGGTTAATGTAACAAGTAGTAATACAAAAATCCGAAGTTACGCTCGCGAAAAGAATAATGATAGTGAAATAATAATATGAAATTCAAAAGGTATACTAATACGAGTGATATTAACAAATTAATAATGATAAAGTAAAATGATAATATAGATAATGATAAAATGAAAGTAATATGTTAATTAACGATGATAGTAGTATATTAGCAATAGTAGCGAAAATATAATAGAATGATGATGATTGGCAATATAATAAATAATAAATAAAATAAATAATAATAGGTAAAATAGATATAATAGTAAATACAAAGAGTAAAAATAATGTAATAATAATATTAAAATAAAATGGTAAATAACGACAAATATTATAATATTGAAAGCAATGATAGTAAACAATAGTAATAAACATAATAATAATATTACGCTTTTAAACCAAGAAAATAAATATAGATATAAGTATAGTAATAATAATAGTATAAATATCAATAATGATGGTAAAGAAATAATAATGTTGTTTAATAATAATAAATAGTAACAATAATGGATGATAATAAAATAAATAATATAATAATATTAATAATAAAATAATGATAATGGTAAATAATAGTAGTAATAATAATAATAATAACAATAATAAAATACATAATAATAATAAAAGCGACAAATGAAATGAATAAAAAAAGATGAATAGTAGTAATAATAGTAATCATAATAAAAAATTGCTAAATAATAATAATAATAATAATAATAATAATAATAATAATAATAATAATAAATTGCAAAAATAACTAAAAGGGGGACTAAATAGAATTTTAGAACGAAAATTTGGTATTAATTCGGAAAAAAATAAAAAAGGGAGGACTATATTGTAGCACGCGCACGAGGTAGAGGGACGAGAAATGCAATTTACCCGAGTCCTTTAAACGCAGCGTTTAAATGGATTAAATTTAAAACTGCATTAAAATTTTGGGGCAAAATTACAAAAAATTGAAAACCTAATTGCAAGATTCTGAAAAAGTGGAGGGACTGCGCGCGTAGATTTTCCCTTTGTTAAAAAAAGGTGGATCCTACCTGGAGCGGGTCGGGTAGTCGGGTCGGAGGCCTAAAACGACGTCGTTTTGGGGCTTATGGATGCTGGCCAAAACGGCGTCGTTTTGTAACGCTTATACAAGTTAAACCCCCAAAAAATCATTCTTCAGCTACTTTAAAAAAAAATTCTAACCCTTTTGTTTTCTCTGCAGGTCGAGCTTGACAGAGATCGGCGGTCCATTGTCGCTCCTCCGCCGTCGCCTGTCGTCGGCGATCGCCTTACACAGCGGCGCCCGAGGTAAAAAGTCCCTTTTTTTCATATTTTTTTAAAAAAATTTTATGACACTAGTAATATATATATATATATATATATATCGCAAAAAAGAGAGTAAAAGAAAGAGAAAGAAAGCTTCGAAATAAAAAAAGTCATATCTTTCGCCTCTGTTGTTTTGGTTTTTTTTTTTTTAGTTTTAGTATTTCTCTGCTTTTTGAGTTTGGATCTGTTGCTTGTGTTTGTATTCGAAAATTTTTGTATTGTATTGATGATCGAAAGAAGAAAAAAAAAGTCCCTTTTTTGTTGAAATACATTCGGCTTTTATAGCCTAATTTTACACCTTATTTGCTTTCTGTCTTGTCCTTTTTAATCTTTGCAGGTAAGGGCGATGCTACTGCAGACTTGACGTGGGTGGTGGCCGCAGGCTTTGGCAGAACAAGTGGGACGGAGGGTTAGAAGACCCTAGGTGCGGCGCACCTAGGGTTTAGTCTTTTTGCTTTTTTTTTTATTTGGGGTATTGGGCTAGTTGGGCTTGAGTTTAGGTTCAACGGGTTTTAGCTTTGGGTTATTGGGGTTTATTTTGTAAGTTGTAAAATTAAGTTTAGGTAGTTGGGTCTGAATGGGTTGTTGGGTAGGGTTAAATTTGGGTTTAATGTATTGGGTTTTGTTTTATTTATTTATTTATTTTGGTTTTTATTCTCTGTTGGGCCGGGCAAAAATGGCCCATTACAACTGCCCCTCTTTGCTCATTGTCGTGTAACGAGAATGGAGCAAAGACTTTAGTAGGGCCAATTTTGTCTGGACCTGCCGAGCCTTGACTCTTTGGTGCTCGTATTCTTCAGGCAGCCTCATTCCAGTCCACTATATCTTGTTGCTTTGATCCACTTCACTGCAACCTCGAAAGATGATATTTGTAGTTATAGTAGATTTAATCCCACCTACTGCAACTTCAGAGGTATAGGATTTATTGTTTTAATCCGCTCCATTGCAACTTCAGGGAGGTAGGACTAACTCTCTTCAGTCTACTCAACTTCAACTTCAGGGAGGTAAGACTTGATGTATTCAATCTGCTTCCCACAACCTCAAGAATGCCAAATCTGCTATCTTCGATCTGCTCCACTGCTGTAACACCCCTAACCCGAGTTCATCGCTGAACTAGAGTTACGAGGCATTACCAATTCGGACACAACCTAGAACAAACATTAATATCTTTACAAACATTTCGCAAGCTAGTTATAGAACATATTACTTCAATACTTGTGTACAATAAACTGAACAATCCATATCACACAGCTTATTGTCCTTTAGTGTATCTAACATAACAATTTCACAACATGGTCAAGTAAGGATTTTAAATGTCTTAGTGATGTGAGCACTTAACATTATCATATATGAATCCTTTTGAAAACTCCAATGACAATTTAACACATACCTAAGTTGCATGTCAAAATTCATATTTAAACACCATTAGCTCAACCGTACAAAGCACTTTCAATTCGGTCATCGCATAGCCTTAACTTTCGTACTAATTTTCTCCATCCAATAATAAGCAAATCATGCTATTTCATTTTTCGAATATCAAGCATATCATATTTTAACCTCATTCAATCTAACATTCAAGATACTAAATAAAAATTGAACCTAATAACCAACTAATCAAGAATAATATATGTATATACTCACTTACACAAAACCGAATCAAAACGACCAAATATAATCATGTATTATTGAACTTAATTCTTATCTAGCAAGTGACCAAATCAAATACTCACGTACATGTCATAAACATTACTTAACAAATATATATCACATACTATAATTTAAGCATGCATCTATCATTTGCTTCATTGCCTAAACCGAATACTACATCATGCTTAACATTATTCATTGCCATATCATATATTCAAACATTATAATATACCACTCTCACGTGTGATTAAACCACATTCAAGTATAATGATAGTTCATGGCATAAGCAAACTATATCATCAAAACACGAAACAAGTTATCCCAAAATAGTTAGCCATTTTCGCATGGCTGGCATATTTACACGATTGCAAGACATTAGTTATACTGTTTAGTCTAACCTATACATGCCCTTTTAAATACCAAACTAAGCTATTCAATACCAAAAGAAATTCGATAGTGCAATTGACTTCTTCACAGATCCTTCGAGTCCGTAGCTTGTACCTAAATCTATAAAACAATAGTAAACAAGAATACACACAATAAGCATGCTAGCTTAGTAAGTCTCAAGCAGTATTTATGACATATATACACTATGTACCATCATAGCCAAATTTCAGTGTTTATATATATAGCGAAACCTTATTCATCGTATATTTAATTTGTAAAACTTATCAAAAGTATCTTGATCGATAAATAAAATCCTATGCAATTTCACACACAACCGAATAACATCTTCAATGCACATCTAAAATGATTTCACATAGTTGAATGTATACAAATATATATATGTATATAAAGCATGGTAAAACTATATATATATATATATATATAATATAATTTCTCTTATATGCAAATAATCCGTATCAACTCAATGTCTTTTATTTTATTCAATACTTTACATATCAAATGCACCAACACATTTTATCAACTTGCTTATTCAAGAATCATCACAAGTATCATAAACTTAATTCGATACATAACTTTTAGTTGAACACTGTAGTAATAAACCTTGACTTATTCAATACCATCATATCTAGACCATTTTTATTCATAAACATAAGCTCGGATTAACACTCACTAGTATAAAACCCGCTAGACCAAAGGCCGAGATTTAAACACCAAACACGAAGCACGCTAGGCATTAAAGCCCGAATATATCACCGGCACAAGGCCTGCTAGGCATCTAGCCCGAATCAAATCACCGGCACGAAGCCTACTAGGCACTAAGCCCGAATATATCACCGGCACTAAGCCTGCTAGGCACTAAGCCCGAATATGTATAGTTAATCTTTCATTTCACATTTCATTGTGCTAAATTCACCACCACTTATAATTCACGATTTTATCAAATAACAAACCAAAACACTTATTCACATCACTTTAAATAAAATTCCAACCAATCCATACCAATACTTTCACATTCGCTAATGAAGGTTCTATACTAAATTCTATCAAATATTATCATTTAACACATTCATAAATAATTTGATAACCTATACTTGCTTAAGGACTTACCTCGGTTGTTGATAGACCGTGCAAATCGGCTATTCGAGAACCTTTGTCTTTCCCCAATCTAAATCCGTTTTTCTTTGCTCTTGATCTTGAAATTAAGCCACCAAGTGCCGAAATTCAAAGAACAAAACCCCCCTTTTTTTCTTTCTCACATTCGGCCATGAAAGAATGAAAAAGATGGTGACTTTTGTTTGTGTTATTTTAACATATAATAAAGTAATTATTAAATTACTAATATAACCTTTAATATAAAATAAAACTAACATATATACTAAGGTTATTTTTGACATAAGCCACCCACTAACTCTAAAAATGGGTTATTTACCCTTTTAATGCTCCACTTTAAAAAGCCATCATCAAATAGGCACTTTACACTATAGTTTGAGACTTTTAAAATTTACGATTAAGTCCTTTTGTCAAATTAAACACCCAAACGATAAAATTTTTCTCCGAAACTTTCACACATTTTAATTCACACATAATAAGCACAAAATAAAATATTAAAATATTTCTCAAACTCGAATTCGTGGTCCCAAAACCACCATTCCGATTGGGGTCAAATTCGGTCTGTTACAACTCTCCCCCCTTAAGGATTTTCGTCCCCGAAAATCTTACCGTTAAACAAGGTCGGATATTGTTGCCTCATTGAATCCTCAGGCTCCCACGTAGCCTCTTCAACTCTGTGACGATTCCATAGAACCTTCACTAACGAAATTCTTTTATTTCTTAACTCTTTTATTTCCCGAGCTAAGATACGGATTGGTTCTTCATCATATGTTAAATCAGATTGGAGTTCAATCTCTGCCAGTGTGATCACATGAGACGGATCTGATCTGTACTTACGAAGCATCGAAACGTGAAATACGTCATGTATCTTTTCTAACTCAGAGGGCAATCTCAATCTATAAGCAACAGGCCCAATACGTTCAATGATTTCATACGGTCCGATAAATCTCGGACTCAACTTGCCTTTCCGACCAAATCGGAGTGTTTTCTTCCACGGGGAAACTTTTAAGAATACACGATCTCCTACCTGAAATTCAATGTCTTTACGTTTCATATCAGCATAAGACTTTTGACGATCCGAAGTAGCTTTCAAATTGTCTCTAATAATAGCTACTTTCTGTTCAGTTTCTTTAATCAAATCAACCCCGTGTATCTTATTCTCGCTGAGCTCAGTCCAGTATAATGGTGTTCGACACTTTCGCCCATACAAGGCTTCATAGGGCACCATTTTGATACTAGATTGAAACCTATTATTATAAGCAAATTCAATCAAAGGTAGGTATCGTTCCCACGTACCTTCAAACTCGAGAACGCAACATCTCAACATGTCCTCAAGTATCTGAATAGTTCACTCAGACCGACTGTCTGCGGATGAAAGGCTGTACTAAAATGTAGTTTAGTACCTAAAGCATCTTGCAAATTCTTCCAAAACCGCGATGTAAATCTCGGGTCTCTGTCTGACACAATGGAACTTGGTACACCATGCAATCTTACAATTTGCGATACATACAATTCAGCAAGTTTATCAAGTGAAAAGTCTGTACGAACCGGCACAAAATGAGCTGATTTAGTTAGTCTATCAACTATAAACCATATGGCATCTTTCTTACTCGGTGTCATAGGAAGACCGGATACAAAATCCATTGTAATTCTATCCCATTTCCATTCAGGTATCAGGATTGGCTGAAGTAGTCCAGATGGCACTTGATGTTCAGCTTTTACTTGCTGACAAATTAAGCATTTCGAAACAAATTCGGATATATCCCGTTTCATGCCCGGCCACCAATAGAACTGTTTCAAATCATTATACATCATTGTGCTACCCGAATGTATTGATAATTGACCACTATGGGCCTCACTCAGAGTCACCTGTATCAAATCTGAGTTTTTCAGAACACACATTCGGCTTTTAAAATTTAAATCATTTGCATCAATTTGAAAATCGATTACGCACCTTTTCACATTGAATTCGACTTGCAATCAAATCTTTGTCAACTTTCATGCATCACGAATTTCTTTGAATAAACATCGGTCTTGCTTGTAACTCGGCTATGATCAAACCATCACCGACATAGCTATCGTGCGTTCATTGCACGAAGAGCAAACAATGATTTTTGACTTAACGCATCTGCAACGACGTTAGCTTTTCCCGGATGGTAGTCAATCACCAACTCATAGTCTTTCAACAATTCTAACCATCTACGTTGTCTCAAATTTAGATCTTTCTAAGTCATCAAATACTTTAAACTTTTATGATCTGAATGAATGTGACATTTCTCGCCAAATAAATAGTGACGCCAAATTTTCAATGCGAAAACAATGGCTGCAAGTTCTAAGTCATGCTTCGGGTAATTTCTTTCGTGCGGATTCAGCTGTCTTGAAGCGTAGGCTATGACTTTGCCTTCGTGCATCAAAACACAGCCCAAACCATTCAAAGAAGCATCAGAATAAACAACAAATTCTTTACCCGATTCAATTTGAACTAACACTGGAGCTTCATCAAAAGGGCTTTCGGTGATCAAAACTTTTCGACACTTTTCGACCACTCGAACTCGACATCTTTTCGCAATAACTTTGTCAACGGGTAGCTATCATAGAAAAATCTTTCACAAATCGTTGATAGTAACCCGCAAGTCCCGTAAAACTTCAATTTTGAAATGTTTTTGGTGGCTTTCAATCAAGTATAGCTGAGATTTTGTTCGGATCAACTCGAATGCCTGATGCTGAAACAACATGTCCCAAAAAGCTGACCTCTTTCATCCAGAACTCACACTTACTAAACTTCGCATACAACTGATGATCTCGCAAAGTTTGTAGCACTAACCTCAAATGTTCAGCGTGTTCAATTTCATCTTTGGAGTAGATCAATATGTCATCAATAAACACTACCACAAATCGATCCAAAAATTGTCTAAAAACCCGATTCATCAAATCCATAAAAATAGTAGGTGCATTAGTAAGCCCAAAAGGCATAACCAAAAACTCAAAATGTCCGTACCTCGTCCGGAATGCAGTCTTTGGCACATCTGTATCTCTGATTCGCAACTGATAATAACCCGATCTCAAATCTATTTTCAAAATACTGAAGCCCTTTCAATCGATCAAACAAATCATCAATTCGAGGTAACGGTACTTATTCTTTATAGTTACCTTATTCAATTGCCGATAATCAATACACATTCGCATCGTTCCATCTTTCTTTCTCACAAAAGAACTGGTGCACCCAAGGAGAGAAACTTGGTCATGCAAAGCCCTATCGTTAACTCTTGCAAGCGTGCTTTCAACTCTTTTAGCTCAAGAGGTGCCATCCGATATGGTGCTATTGAGATCCGGTCGTTCCGATGCTAATTCAATACCAAACTCAATCTCTCGTCTTTGGGGTAAACCGGTAGTTCTTCAGAAACACATCCGAGTATTCACATACAATCAGTATAGATTCGATCATTTCTCGGACAACTTATTATCCAAAGACATAAGCGGATAAGCTTCGCTCCCTTTTCTCACATACTTAGGGCTAACATTGAGGATATAATCGTAGGAAAACCACCTAAATCATGGATTCAATTCTAATGATCTCACCGCTCGTGTCTCAAATCAATAAGCTTTCTTTTGCAATTCACCTTGCATCATGTGAAGTTAACAGTCCATTCCCAAAATTATATCAAACTCATCGAAAGGCAACAAGATTAAATTGACTAGGAAACAAAAATCCCGAATCATCAATGGGCAACTTTTACACATTTTGTTAACAAACACACATCTACCCAAAGGGTTGGATACGCTGAATCACAAACTCGATGAGACTCAATGGCGAGTCTTCTCGAATACCGTAGTTTCACATACATATGAATGGGTCGAACCAGATCAATCAATGCAATCACGGTAGTATCATAAAGGGTGAAAGTACCGGTAATGACATCTGGAGAAGCGGCATCCTCCCTAGCTCGAGTAACATAAACTCTAGCTGGAGCTCTAGCCTCAGATCGAACTGCTGTGTTCTTCGTCCCTCTCTGACTACCACCTACATTGCCGAATGCGGTGTATCCGCCCGTCTTGATGCCTTTGCTCGGTCTAGAGTTCGCGTCAGATTCTACTTCACTAACATCGGGCACTCTCGAATAAAATGGTCTGAGGATCCACATTTAAAGTAGGACCGATCACGAACTCTACAACTCCCAGAATGCCATTTTCCACAATGTTTACATTCCACTCGGTTCTGTGGAACATTATCAACACTGGCCATCGAGGTAACTCGAGAGCCCACTGAAGTTCGATCCCGTCTAGGTGAATCTGAAGTAGCTTTATGTCGGCTGAAGTCATCTCTAAACTTCTTAGATGTGGAATGGAAATTCTTACCCGACGGTCTTTTACGAGTGTCTCTAGCTTCTGTCTCAGCCTTTCTTTTCTCTTTCCCAAGCTCTTCAGCTTTGCAAGCTCGCTCAACTAATGTCACAAACTCCTTGATCTCAAGAATGCCAACTAGCAACTTTAAATCTTCATTCAAACCGTTTTCAAACCTTTTGCACATAATGGCTTCAGTTGATACACACTCCCGAGCATATTGGCTCAATCTGACAAATTTTCGCTCATATTTAGTCACGGTCATTTTCCCCTGTTTCAATTCAAGAAATTCTTTTTGTTTCTGGTCGGTGAACCTCTGACTGATATATTTCTTGCGGAATTCATTCTGGAACAAATCCCATGTCACTTTTTCTTTTGGAACCACTGATACTAGTGTATTCCACCAGTGATAGGCAGTGTCCCGAAGTAATGATATAGCACATTTTAAACATTCGTCAGAGTGCGAGGTAACTCATCAAGTACCGAATAGTGTTATCAAGCCACATTTAGCTCGCTCGCATCATCATCATCATTAGCCTTGAATTCTTCGCCCCAAATTTCGATTTTATCAACAGGGGCCTACTAGATCTCATTGGATCTATCATCGAAGTCTTTGAAGGTACAGGAGTTGGATTATTCTAGGGTGGAGGTTGTTGTACAGCCGGATTATTCTGAATAAATTGGGTAAACCATTCATTCATCATTTGGTAGAAAGCTTGTTTAGCCTCCCCCTCGTGGTTACCCGTAACTAGTTGAGAGTCTAATGGCGCTAATCCATGTGCGAGACCAGCGCGACACTCTCCACATCGTCAGCTACGGCTCTATCAAGATCGGAATCCATTTACTATATAAAATACAATTGAAATTGTCAGAAGTCACCACACTATCGATATATAACCAAGGCATGTGTAGCTAGACTCACACGCGCTACGGTAGTCCTAGAATCGACTAAACCGTAAGCTCTAATACCAATAAAATGTAACCCCCTAACCCGAGTTCATCGCTGAACTAGAGTTACGAGGCATTACCAATTCGGACACAACCTAGAACAAACATTAATATCTTTACAAACATTTCGCAAGCTAGTTATAGAACATATTACTTCAATACTTGTGTACAATAAACTGAACAATCCATATCACACAGCTTATTGTCCTTTAGTGTATCTAACATGACAATTTCACAACATGGTCAAGTAAGGATTTTAAATGTCTTAGTGATGTGTGCACTTAACATTATCATATATGAATCCTTTTGAAAACTCCAATGACAATTTAACACATACCTAAGTTGCATGTCAAAATTCATATTTAAACACCATTAGTTCAACCGTACAAAGCACTTTCAATTCGGTCATCGCATAGCCTTAACTTTCGTACTAATTTTCTCCATCCAATAATAAGCAAATCATGCTATTTCATTTTTCGAATATCAAGCATATCATATTTTAACCTCATTCAATCTAACATTCAAGATACTAAATAAAAATTTGAACCTAATAACCAACTAATCAAGAATAATATATGTATATACTCACTTACACAAAACCGAATCAAAACAGCCAAATATAATCATGTATTATTGAACTTAATTCTTATCTAGCAAGTGACCAAATCAAATACTCACGTACATGTCATAAACATTACTTAACAAATATATATCACATACTATAATTTAAGCATGCATCTATCATTTGCTTCATTACCTAAACCGAATACTACATCATGCTTAACATTATTCATTGCCATATCATATATCCAAACATTATAATATACCACTCTCACGTGTGATTAAACCACATTCAAGTATAATGATAGTTCATGGCATAAGCAAACTATTTCATCAAAACACGAAACAAGTTATCCCAAAATAGTTAGCCATTTTCACATGGTGGCATATTTACGATTGCAAGACATTAGTTATCTTGTTTAGTCTAACCTATACATGCCTTTTAAATACCAAACTAAGCTATTCAATACCAAAAGAAAGTCAATAGTGCAGTTGACTTCTTCACAGATCCTTCGAGTCCGTAGCTTGTACCTAAATCTATAAAACAACGGTAAACAAGAATACACACAATAAGCATGCTAGCTTAGTAAGTCTCAAGCAGTATTTATGACATATATACACTATGTACCATCATAGCCGAATTTCAGTGTTTATATATATAGCGAAACCTTATTAATCGTATATTTAATTTGTAAAACTTATCGAAAGTATCTTGATCGATAAATAAAATCCTATGCAATTTCACACACAACCGAATAACATTTTTAATGCACATCTAAAATGATTTCACATAGTTGAATGTATACAAATATATATATGTATATAAAGCATGGCTAAAACTATATATATAAAATATAATTTCTCTTATTTGCAAATAATCCATATCAACTCAATGTCTTTTATTTTATTCAATACTTTACATATCAAATGCACCAACACATTTTATCAACTTCTTATTCAAGAATCATCACAAGTATTATAAACTTAATTCGATACATAACTTTTAGTTGAACACTGTAGTAATAAACCTTGACTTATTCAATACCATCATATCTAGACCATTTTTATTCATAAACATAAGCTCGTATTAACACTCACTAGTATAAAACCTGCTAGACCAAAGGTCTGAGATTTAAACACCGGCACGAAGCCTGCTAGGCATTAAAGCCCGAATATATCACCGGCACAAGGCCTGTTAGGCATCTAGCTCGAATCAAATCACCGGCACGAAGCTTGCTAGGCACTAAGCCCGAATATATCACCGGCACTAAGCCTGCTAGGCACTAAGCCCGAATATGTATAGTTAATCTTTCATTTCACATTTCATTGTGCTAAATTCACCACCACTTATAATTCACGTATTTTATCAAATAACAAACCAAAACACTTATTCACATCACTTTGAATAAAATTCCAACCAATCCATACCAATACTTTCACATTCGGCTAACACAAGGTTCTATACTAAATTCTATCGAATATTATCATTTAACACATTCATAAATAATTCGATAACCTATACTTGCTTAAGGACTTACCTCGGTTGTCGATAGACCGTGCAAATCGGCTATTCGAGAACCTTTGTCTTTCCCCGATCTAAACTGTTTTCTTTGCTCTTGATCTTGAAATTAAGCCACCAAGTGTCGAAATTCAAAGAACAAAACCCCTTTTTTCTTTCTCACATTCGCCATGAAAGAATGAAAAGATGGTGACTTTTGTTTGTGTTATTTTAACATATAATAAAGTAATTATTAAAATACTAATATAACCTTTAATATAAAATAAAACTAACATATATACTAAAGTTATTTTTGACATAAGCCACCCACTAACTCTAAAAATGGGTTATTTACCCTTTTAATGCTCCACTTTAAAAAGCCATCATCAAATAGGCACTTTACACTATAGTTTGAGACTTTTAAAATTTACGCGATTAAGTCCTTTTGTCAAATTAAACACCCAAACGATAAAATTTTTCTACGAAACTTTCACACATTTTAATTCACACATAATAAGCACAAAATAAAATATTAAAATATTTCTCGAACTCGGATTCGTGGTCCCGAAACCACCGTTCCGATTAGGGTCAAATTCGGTCTGTTACAACTGCAAACTCAGGGAGACAAAATCTGATGTCTTCGATCTGCTCCTGCAACTTCAGGAATGCCAGACCTGCTATCTTCAATCTGCTCCTGCAACTTCCGAGAACAAGTATTTTATTCAAAACTTGTATTGCGATTCAAAAGGAATATTCCGTTATTCAGATTGAATGAGAAAAATCGAAACCCAGTAAGTTAGGGCTCGATTTTCTCAAATCTGTAATACGAATATCGATTATTATAAAGCTTGATGAATTAGGTAAAGGTTAATGTAAAAAGTAGTAATACAAAAATCTGATGTTACGCTCGTGAAAAGAATA
Organism: Gossypium rotundifolium; assembly: GCA_025506655.1. Taxonomy (NCBI): domain Eukaryota; kingdom Viridiplantae; phylum Streptophyta; class Magnoliopsida; order Malvales; family Malvaceae; genus Gossypium; species Gossypium rotundifolium. The sequence continues at coordinate 162,514,657 of CP106729.1, read as the reverse complement.
AAGATAGTGAAATAATAATATGAAATTCAAAAGGTATATTAATACGAATGATATTAACAAATTAATAATGATAAAGTAAAAATGATAATATAGATAATGATAAAATGAAAGTAATATGTTAATTAACGATGATAATAGTATATTAGCAATAGTAGCAAAAATATAATATAATGATGATGATTGGCAATATAATAAATAATAAATAAAATCAATAATAATAGGTAAAATAGATATAATAGTAAATACAAAGAGTAAAAATAATGTAATAATAATATTAAAATAAAATGGTAAATAACGACAAATATAATAATATTGAAAGCAATGATAGTAAATAATAGTAATAAACATAATAATAATATTATAGTTTTAAACCAAGAAAATAAATATAGATATAAGTATAGTCATAATAATAGTATAAATATCAATAATGATGGTAAAGAAATAATAATATTGTTTAATAATAATAAATAGTAATAATAATGGATGATAATAAAATAAATAAAATAATAATATAATAATGATATTACTAATAAAATAATAATAGTAAATAATAGTAATAATAATAATAACAATAATAAAATACATAATAATAATAAAAAAGCAAATGAAATGAATAAAATAAAAAAAGATGAATAGTAGTAATAATAGTAATGATAATAAAAAATTTGCTACATAATAATAATAATAATAATAATAATAATAATAATAATAATAATAATAATAAATTGTAAAATAACTAAAAAGGGGACTAAATAGAATTTTAAAACGAAAATTTGGTATTAATTCGAAAAAAATAAAAAAGGGAGGACTACATTGTAGCACGCGCGCGAGGTAGAGGGATGAGAAGCGAAATTTACCCGAGTCTTTTAAACGCAGCGTTTAAATGGATTAAATTTAAAACTGCATTAAAATTTTGGGACAAAATTACAAAAAATTTAAGACCTGGTTGCAAGATTCTGAAAAAGCTAAGGGACTGCGCGCGTAAATTCCCCCTTTGTTAAAAACACACCGATCCTACCTGGAGCAGGTTGGGTAGTCGGGCCGGAAGCCTGAAACGACGTCATTTTGGGGCTTATGGACGCCGGCCAAAATGGCATCGTTTTGCAATGCTTATATAAGTTAAAAAACCCCCCAAAAAATCATTCTTCAGTTGCTTTTAAAAAAAAATTCTAACCCTTTTGTTTTCTTTGCAGGGTTAGAGCTCCGGCGAGGATCCGTCCAGTCTGTCGTTGCTCCTCTGTCATCACCCGTCGTCGGCGATTGCCGTACACGGCGGCACTTGAGGTAAAAAGTCCCATTTTTTATATTTTTTTAAATAAAATTTTTATGACACTAGTAATATACATATATATAGCAAAAAGGAGGAAAGAAAGAGAAAGAAAGCTTCAAAATAAAAAAAAGTCACCTCTTTCGCCTCTGTTGTTTTGGTTTTTTTTTTTTAGTTTTAGTATTTCTTTGCTTTTTATGTTTGGATCTGTTGCTTGTGTTTGTATTCGAAAATTTTTGTATTGTATTGATGATCGAAAGAAGAAAAAAAAAGTCCCTTTTTATTTGAAATACATTCGGCTTTTGTAGCCTAATTTTACACCTTATTTGCTTTTTGTCTTGTCCTTTTTAATATTTGCAGGTGAGGGCGGTGCTAGTGGAGAATTGACGTGGGCGGTGGCCACATGCTTTGGCAGAGCAAGTGGGATGGAGGGTCAGAAGTCGCACCTAGGGTTTAGTTTTTTTACTTCTTTCTAATTTGAGGTATTGGGCTAGTTGGGCAGTTGGGCTTGAGTTTAGGTTCAATGGGTTTTAGCTTTGGGTTATTGGGGTTGATTTTGTAAGTTGTAAAATAAGTTTAGGTAGTTGGGTCTTAATGGGTTGTTGGGTAGGGTTAGATTTGGGTTTATTGTATTGGGTTTTGTTTTATTTATTTATTTATTTTGGTTTTTATTCTTTGTTGGGCCGGGCAAAAATGGCCTATTACACGTGAGACCAGACAAGTTGTAAGCCTTCCCACACTGCCCAAATTTCTACATGAAGAATGAAGAAAAGCCCATGCTCCTATTGCAACCTAATTTGCTAGCCACCGACTTCCTATGACGCCCCCAACAGAGCCAACGCCTGAAGTGGTAGAGACTGCACCATCAATATTTAAACAAATTCACCCTTCATGTAACACTCCAAAATTTTTTACAAGCACTATTCTAGGTCGGATATAATAAATTTACAAGAAATATAGAGAATTTTTCTGAAAGGAAGATTTGTATTCTAGATTGAAATCAAGGAAAAGTATTTTGGATTTGGCAATGAGGCATAAGGAATCAAATTGCAAATTACGAAAACTTTTGAGGCTAAAGTGTAGATTTAAGCAACAAGTGAAATGTGAGTTAGTATTGATTACTTGACATAAAAATGAATTGAAATATGAATTGGTGTGATGAACATCACTACGACCGAATTGAAAATATTAAAATGTTTGATATTTTCTCGTAATTTTTGGTACTTCCTTTGAATTATTTTTGGTAATTTATCTTTTATATATATATATATATATATATATATATATATATATATATATATATATCTCCTAAGTCCTTCAAATTTTTGTATCCCTCATAATTTTGTTACTTAAATTTTTTGTACTCCTTAATGTTATTTGGTATTTTACACATAAATTTTTATTTACCCTTATGAATTTTGATATTCCTTCATAATTCTGAGTACGTTTCAAAATAAATATTTAGAACGAGAACTATATTTTGGAGTAAAAGAAATGTTATTTCTGCATATTCAAAAATTTTATTGGGATTTTGCATATAGGAAAGATTGGTAAATTTTAAATTATAAATTTTATACTAATATTTGGTACGAAAATATTATGTATAAGGAAAATTTTAAAATTTTAAAATATTAAATAACTAAAGCAAATTTAATAAGACAAAATAATATTTGGTAGTCCCTCTTTAAGTTTTTGTACTCCCTTTATTTTTTGGTAATTTCTCATAATTTTTTGTATTCACTTATTTTTAGGTATTTTTCTCATAATTTTTTTGCATTCCTTATGTTTTTAGTATTCCTTCATAATTTTTAATACCTCCTTACAATTTTTGGTACTTTTTCATTTTTTCTTTTTGGTATTACCTCGTAATTTTTGTACTTCTTCACAATTTTAGTGCACCCTTGTAATTTTGATATTTCCTCATATTTTTGGTAATATCTCGTATTTTTATATACTTTAAAAATTAAGATTTGACATGAGAAACATAATTTTGGAGTAAAAAACATATTAAGAAATTTTATTGAGATTTTGTTGACGAAAAAAATTGGTAATTTTAAAATATTATTTTTCACATTATTTAGTACTAAAATTATTTTGTATAACAATAAATTTAAAATATTGAAAATGGGTTACTATTTGGTACATGGGTATTTTTTTTTATTCCAAAGTAACTTTAAAAGATTGCCATATGTATCTTTTTTAAAATATTTATATTTTTAATATTTTACTATAATCTTATAAGACATTTGTCAACCTCTTAACCCTACTTGTGAAGTCTAAAACTCTATTGGCAATGTACCAAATATTTTCTCTTAATAAATTAAATAAATAAAGTGAATTTAATAAGGCAAATCAATATTTGGAAGTCCTCAAAATTTTATGTACTCCTTATATTTTTTATTACTTCCTCAAAATTTTTGATAACCCTCATAATTTTTGTATTACTTTGTAATTTTGTATGCTTTCAATTTTAGATTTTGGTATTAGAAATTTATTTTGGAAAAAAATATTTTTGAATATTAAGAATTTTATTGGGAATTTGTTGATTTTTTTGTAATTTTTAAATTATTAATTTTTACAAAAATATTATATATAAAATTAAAATTAAAATTTTGAAAAAAAATTAAATTTTAGCAAAAGAAAATTCTAACGAGAGGGAGAGAGGAGAGCTTAAGCTATTATTATTATTATTATTATTATTATTATTATTATTATTATTATTATTATTATTATTAACTTACGACTGAGAAAAATCTCGGTTTTCCTTATTTTATTTTATTATCTTTTAAAATTGAGATAATTTCTTATTCTAATCTAACAAATACGAATAGAGAAGCTTACGGGGAGTTTTTTTAAGGTCTTTTCAAGAGCTTACCTTACAATTTCTCACCGTTAATTTACAAGAATATGCTGAAAAAAAAAAAAATTAAGAAACTAAGTTGAAATTCTATAAATTTATCGATCTATGTTATTTTTGGAGATTAAAAGAAAAATGCATCCTATAGGCATATTTTCACTGTCACATCAATGAAAACGTACCCTACGAGACACACTTTTATTCTCTCTCCTAAAAACGCGTCTTGCATGACACGTTTTCACTGATATGGCAATGAAATGCGCCCTGAAGGACACGTTTTTACTTAAGTAAAAATTGTCACACCCAAAAATTGGGCCTAGGAATTTCGAGAAAAAAATGAGAATTTTAGCTCTAGTGTGCTCGAGAATTTCGTAGCATGGTAAACCAGAAATATTTTCGTCTATGCCCTTTTGAAAATTAAATCAATTTTTGAAGAAAAAAATGCTGAAAAGACTTTCAATTTTTAAATAAGGACCTTTTTGAAATGAGAGTTAAAACTAGGAGTACTAAAAGGGAAAATAACCTAAAACTTTAAAATCAACATAATATCTTCCCTAACCTATCGGTTTCACGTTAGTTTATCTTTTATTTGTTTTGTGTCGTCCCTTGAGTTTCCTAAGCTCTATTTCTTCCAATTTGACTTCTAAACTTCATCCCTTTGATTTCTTTCGTTCTCATAGCATTAACCATAAAAAACACCATAGATTTCTCTATTGCTTAACTTGCGGGTTTTTTTGGGTTTTCAATCAAACATTTGTTTCTTCTTCAACTAAGGTAACTTTTTGTTTACCTATTAGTTTTCAATGTTATCTAGTCTTTTAAACTAATTTTTTAGCCATTAAATTGCATGTTTTGAATAAAAGCCAAAAATTGAGTTATTAATGGTGGATTTCAAGATTTTGAGTAAAATCGTGGTTTCAAAATATTATTTTCAATTAGTTTTTATGTAATTAGGATATTTCTAAATTTACTTTAAAGTTTCGTTAAAGATTTTTTGAGTTCTAATGAATTTTCATGAAAGTTGTCATAATATGTCAAAAAGTTTCGATAAAGCGAAAATCGACTTTCCCATACAATTGTGGGAGGTTCTATGAATTGAGTAGTTTTGCATAGTTTGAAGGTTGAGAATTAGTTGTGAATGAATAATTAGATGAACAAAATCAGTTTTAGGCAAAAATATTAAGTATAAACCAAGACAATTGAGTTTAAGGTTTGTTATGTCGACGGTTTTAGTTACAAGAAAATTTAGCTTAGGCTTGTGTTTTGATTTTTGATGTGAGTCTTTGGCTGATTGTTGATTGTGTTATTGTGTGATTTACCTTGTTGAAGCTTCAGATTATTAGGACCTTCAAAAAGTAAAGATAAAGGCAAGGAAAAACTAGTTTAAACTTTTGGCAATTAGGCCAAAACGTGAATGGTGAGTTTTTGGAATCACTACTTGTAGACACGATTCATGGTGTTAATTGGGAGCTTAAGAATACCTAAACCCTTATCCTAAGTTCCGAGTGTAAGCTTTCTATTTCCCTTGTTTTATTTTGGAAAATCTTGTGATTATGTGAATAATTGTGGATTGACTATTATGACGCGATAATGTGATATGGAACATGTGTGATGACTATTATGAATTGAGTTGTGTTTTGGGCATGAAATACATGTCAACTGACAGGGATAATGCTAATAATGCAAATACACAGCAGAAGTGAGCGGCATTTCGATAAGCATATATGTGTTAAATTATGGAATGTGATATTTTTATGATTGGTAATATGTGAGAATATTTGTATGTGATATATGATGTACTAATTTTAATGCACACATATGTGGCCGAATATGTGATGGCTTAATAAGAATTATTGTGGCACTTAAAGTGCAATTAAATGTTAATTCGATAGGCATGCATTATTGTACAAGTTTGTGACGTAAATTGATGAGTATGAACAAAGATGATGTGCATTAAATCAGTAATTAAAATTGTGTAATTATGAATATTTTGGCCTTGTGATATTTGAGATCGTTGGACATAGCTGACATGTCATTGGATTGAGAGCACTAACCCTTGTGTTTTATGATTTGGGCATTGAGGCCGTGGGGCATTTTGGAGAGATAAAGGGATGTGAGCCAAGCTCCATTCACTGAGATATGTGCTTTTGGGATATGTTCGACTCTACGAGTCATTTGGTGTGTTGGAGATCCATGTATCTGATGTGTGGTGATAGAGCCCTCTTTTATGTTTCATAGCCTCAAGTGCAAAATTATCGTTTAATTGTGATATTATATATTGTGAAAATATGATGCGAGATGGATGCATAAACATGTGAATAATATGCTAAATGAGTTGATTTAAGTTTCATGAAAATATTAGTATGTTCTCATAGTAATTGTATATGTAATTAACTTGTGAATGCATGTGAATATATAAGCTATACTTGTGAGTTATTAAAGCATGTATGCGTTGTTTAGTCTTGATGAATTGTTGTTAAATGAATTATATATATATATATATATATATATATAAGCTAGTTGAGTGTAATTGCATGTAAGAGTATATGCTAGTTTTATAACAACCCGATTTTGGACTAGTCGGAACAGTAGTTTCGGGACCACTAATTCGAGGTTGAAGAAAATTATTTTGATATTATTTTATGTGTTGTAGAACGTTTAAAAAGATGCATGGAAATTTTGGTGCTTTAATTTTAGCGATTGTATGCTTAATTGTGAAAAAGGACTAAATCGCATAAAGTGCAAAAGTCCCATTTTACAAGCTAAGAGTGTCTAATAGCTATGGAATATTAAATTGGAGGTCTTTCAAGTGCAAATAGACCATTCTAAGAGTGACGGCTAGCCAAGGGGGACAAAGACATTAATTTGGTAAAATATTTGGTGAAATTAGGTGGCCAAAAATGAATAAAATAAGATAAATAAAAGAGATATCATCTTTCACTATTCATGCTTCTTCTTCACCAAAATTTGAAGGGAAATTAGAGGATTTTGGAGTTCAAACTTTCAGCCAAGCTATTCTCTTGCAAGTAAGTGATTTTAGGGGTCTTTCTTGATAATTTTTGTACTTTTGGAACCCCCAAAGCTTAAGCTATCTAATGAGGGGACTAATTTGCAAAATGGTTGAAAGTTTAGAGACTTTGCATGAGAGTGTTCATGTTGTTTGCTGAGTTTTTATGGAAGGGTGTTACCATGAAAACACCTAAATAGGACTTATTTGTAAAGGTTGTAAATGAGTAAAAAATGCATTAAATAATTGGTTTTGTGAGTTGTTGTAAGAGAAATAAATGTTTAGCTAGGTTTGTTTAATGAGAAAATGTGATGAAAAATAATTTACGAGCTTAGGGGCAAAATGGTAATTTTTCCATAGTATGAGGGCAAAATGGTCATTTTTACGTAAGTAGGAATTTTGATGTATCATGAATTATAAAGTGATTGAATGAGTAAATTTTATTATTATAGATCAAGAAGAGCATGGAAACAACCTTGACCGAGGAAAAGACAATGTTATGGACTAAGTCGTCGACTAGTACATTTTGCATCGAGGTAAGTTTATGTGTAAACGATACATCTTTAATACATATGCTGTTGCTTATTGGTGCATTATATTAATGAGATCAATTATAATTGTGATTGATTGAAATTGATGGATAGTGAGTAATTCTCGTATGAACCTCGGAATAAATATGTAAGTGCAGAAAAATATCTGTAATAACAATTTGGTGGGCTGTGTGCGATACCACCGTAAATATCCTTTTTGGTGGGCTGTGTGTGATACCACCTTACTATTTATTCATGATGGGCTGTGTGCGATACCATCATTTATATTGTTATTTGGTGGGCTATGTGCGAAATCACCATAATTATTCTTGTTAGTGGGCTATGTGCAATACCACACTATTATTAACTATTGGTGGGCTATGCACGTAACCACCGAATACTTAGTATCATTCTGAGAACCACCGAATACTTGGTATCATTCTGAGGGATTCATCGAGAAATTGTTTAAGTAAATATATCATGTGGTTTGTGGTGATGAGTGTAGGGGATGTGTGTAATTAAATGTGAGCATTTTTGTTTGTGGTATGGATGAAATGTGGTAAGATATGAGATGAGTAAGCATTATTATAGAAATGTGATTTGTTCTTACTTATTATGTAATGTTATTGGTTGATTGGCATATGTTATGATGTTTATAGTTTACATGTAAACTTACTAGACTTAAAGCTTACTCCCTTTTTTTCCCTTGTGTTATAGTGTTAAAGAGCCAGCTCGAGATACAAAGATAATCTGAAGATCACCCACACTATTAGCTTATCTCAGTATATTTAGACTTAACATTTTGAGTATGGCATGTAAGGGACCACGCTTGTAGAGGGTAGACTTGAGACTAGGGGTCAAGGAGAAAAGGCTCGGGAAGCCTTTCTCAATATGATGAGTAATTGGTACATAGAATATGTACAAGCGAACCCGAATGCTCAACGTCCTTCACCCCCTCCTATACCTCAGCCAGTTTCTGTAACTCCTCAAGGTATAGATTTGGTGAGAATGACCAAACCCTCGGTAGATAAGATTCAGAAGCAAGGGGCCGAGAAATTCAGAGGTAATATAGATGATGGCCCCGAGAGGGCAGAGTTTTGGCTTGAGAACCCAATGCGAGTATTCGATGAACTCTCCTGCACACCTGAGGAGAGCTTGAAATGTGTCATGTCACTACTGAAGGACTCAACATATCGTTGGTGGAAAACATTTACACCAGTAGTTCCAAGGGAGAGAGTGACGTGAGACTTCTTTTTGGAAGAGTTTTGAAATAAGTACATAAGTTAGAGATTTGTGGATCAAAAATGGAAAGAATTCCTTGAATTGAAGCAAGGCAAAATGACTGTGGCAGAATATGAGCGCGAGTTTGTTAGGCTTAGCAAGTATGCACAAGAGTGTGTGTCCATAAAAGCTATCTTGTGTAAGAGGTTTGAAGATGGACTGAATGAGGATATCAAACTTCTATTTGGGATCTTGGAATTGAAAGAATTTATGGTGTTGGTTGATAGGGCATGCAAGGCCGATGAGCTAAGTAAGGAAAAGAGAAAAGCAATGAGTATGGCCTAACATACAAGAAAGAGGCCAATGAGTAAATCGTACCAAACTCAATCAAAGAGGTCCAATAAAATGAACCCTCAGACAATTGCGTCGGTTGGATATTCACACCAAGATCGAGGTAATACATACACGAGTTCGAGAATTCAAGCCACCTCAATGGCAAGCGTGGGCAATCCAAAGTCAAATAAATCGGAGTGTCCAAATTGTGGTAGATAACACAATAGAGAGTGTATGGGGAATAACCGTAATTGTTACAAGTGTGGTTCACCCGACCATTTTATCCAAAATTGTCCTGAGAGGGATGAGAAGGAAAGAAAGCAAGAAATAAGATTAAGTAATGTATCTTCGAGGGGTAGATCACAAAAGAACCCGGGAGGTGGGACTAGTAGTAGAAGTGCACCCAGAGACTCTGTTGTGAGGTCGGAAGGTCGAGCACCTGCAAGGACTTATGCCATTTGTGCTCGCAAAGAGGCATCATCTCCAGATGTAATAACGGGTACTTTTTCTCTTCATGATATCTCTGTTATTGCTTTGATTGATCCGCTGTCTACCTATTCTTACATTTGCATGAAATTGGCATCTAGCATGGGTATGATTGTTGAGTCTACGAAAATTGTAGTAAAAGTGTCAAACCCGTTAGGCAAACGTGTGCTAGTTGACAAAGTGTGTAGGAATTGTCCTTTGACAATTAGAGGTCATTTTTTTGACAAATATTATGTTGTTGCCGTTTGATGAATTTGACTTGATTCTTGGTATGGATTGGTTGACTACCCGTTAGGCAAACATGTGCTAGTTGACAAGGTGTGTAGGAATTGTCCTTTGACAATTAGAGGTCATTGTTTTCTGGCAAATCTCATGTTGTTGCCGTTTGATGAATTTGACTTGATTCTTGGTATGGATTGGTTGACTGCTCATAATGCATTAGTGAACTGTGGTACTAAGTTCATTGAAGAGAAATGTGTAAATGGAGATGTCATTCGGGTTGAATTAGGTAGATCGGATGGTTTTCCTGTGATAATTTCATCTATAGTAGCTGAGAAATACTTGAGGAAAGGGTATGAGTCCTATCTCGCTTTTGTGTTAAATACTCAAAAGTCAGAGGTAAAGATTGAATCAGTGCTGGTGGTATGCGAGTATCCAGATGTGTTCCCTTGAATCAGTGCCAGTGGTATGCAGGTATCTAGATGTGTTCCCGAAAAAGTTACCGGATTGCCTCTAGTTAGAGAGGTTGAGTTTGGGATAGAGTTAGTCCCGAGTACGGCACCTATTTCGATTGCTCGTATAGGATGGCACCATTAGAGTTGAAAGGATTGAAAGTTCAGTTGCAAGAGTTAACAGATAAGGGTTTTGCGAGACCGAGCTATTCACCGTGGAGAGCTTTGGTATTTTTTGTGAAGAAGAAAGATGGATCGATGAGATTGTGCATAGATTACAAACAACTCAACAAGGTAATAGTGAAGAATAAGTATCCTTTGCCAAGGATAGATGATTTGTTTGACCAATTGAAGGGCACTACGGTGTTATCTAAGATAGACCTAAGGTCTGGCTATTACCAGTTGAGGGTCAAGGAGCTAGATGGGCCGAAAATCGCATTTCAGATGAGGTATCTCCATTATGAGTTTCTTGTCATGCCATTTGGCTTAACGAATGCTCCTACGATTTTTATGGACCTAATGAACCACATATTTTGACCGTATTTGGATAAATTTGTGATTGTTTTTATCGAAAACATATTAATTTATTCTCAGGATAAGAGTGAGCATGCAGAGCATCTAAGAATTATCTTGCAGACCTTAAGAGATAAGCAGTTGTATGCTAAATTCAGCAAGAGTGAGTTTTGGCTCCGAGAGGTTGAATTTTTAGGACACATTGTGTTTGGTGATGGCATTAGAGTTGATTCGAGTAAGATCTCGGCTATTATGGAGTGGAAATTACCGAGGATTGTGTCAAAGATAAGGAGCTTTTTAGGTTTAGCGGGGTACTACAGACGGTTCGTAAAAGGGTTCTCCATAGTTGCTACCCCAATGAAAAAACTGTTGCACAAAGATGTTAAGTTTGAATGGACTGAGAAATGCCAACAGAGTTTCGAGAGATTGAAAGTATTGTTGACTGAGGCGCCAATTTTAGTACAACCTGAATAGGGGAAGGAGTTTGTGGTCTACAGTGATGCATCATTAAATGTTCTCGGCTGTGTGTTGATGCAAGAGGGTAAGATAGTAGCTTACGCCTCGAGATAGCTAAAATCGTATGAGAAGAATTATCCGACTCATGATTTGGAAGTGGATGCGATCGTCTTTGCCTTGAAGATTTGGCGTCATTATTTATATCGTGAGAAGTGCCAAATCTTCACTGATCACAAGAGTTTGAAGTACTTGATGGACCAAAGGGATTTGAATTTGCAACAACGGTGGTGGCTCGAATTATTGAAGGATTATGAGTTAGTAATCGACTACCATCCGGGAAAGCGAATGTGGTTGCGGGTGCCTTAAGCTGAAAATCCCTGTATGCTTTGAGAGCTATGAATACGAGCTTAGTGTGGTCTAATGATTGTGCTATATTGGTTGAGTTGAAAGCTAGACCATTATTTACTCAGTAGATATGTGAAGCTCAAAAGAATGATAGTGAGATGCAAGCTAAGAGTGCTCAGTGCGAATCGAGAAATTGCTCTGACTTTCAGGTTAGTTCAGAAGGTTGTTTGATGTTTCATGACACGGTTTGTTTACCTAAGGATGATAAGTTGATCCGAAAAATTTTACATGAAGCACATAGTGGTTGTTTGTCAATACATCTAGGCAGTACGAAAATGTACAATGATTTGAAGAAATTGTATTGGTGGTTGGGTATAAAAAGAGACATCTTCGAGTTTGTTATGAAGTGTTTGGTCTGTTAACAAGTGAAAGCTAAGCATTAAGTACCTTTGGGATTACTTCAGCCAGTGATGGTTCCAGAGTGGAAGTGGGATCGAATCACAATGGATTTCGTAACGGGGTTACCTATGACTCTGAAAAAGAAAGATGTTGTGTGGGTTATTATTGATAGATTAAAAAAGTCGGCTCACTTTCTACCAGTGCGTGTGGATTGTTCACTTGATAAGTTGCCCGAGCTGTATATTGCTGAGGTGGTGAGATTGCATTGGGTGCCTAAATCTATTATCCCGGATAGAGACCCAAGATTTAAAGAAGTTGCAAGAAGCCTTGGGTACAAGATTGAATTTTAGTACTGCGTTCCATCCTCAAACCGATGGCCAATCTGAAATAGTGATTCAAATTCTTGAGGATATACTCCGATGTTGTGTGTTAGGGTTCGAAGGTAGCTGGGAAAGATATCTACCTTTGGTTGAATTTGCCAATAACAACAATTATTAGTCGAGTATACAGAAGGCACCGTACGAAGCTTTATATAGCCACAAGTGTCGGACTCCCTTGTATTAGACTGAGCTTAGTGAAAAACAAATTCACAGGATCGATCTAGTTAAAGAGACCGAGGAGAAAGTAAAAGTGATCCGTGATAGTCTAAAAGCTATTTCGGATCGACAAAAGTCATACGTGGATCTAAAAAGGAAAGAAGTCGTGTTTCAAGTGGGCGACAAAGTGTTTCTTAAAGTATCCCCGTGGAAGAAAATATTGAGATTTGGTCGAAAGGGCAAATTGAGTCCACGATTCATAGGGCCGTATGAGGTTATTGAAAGGATTGGGCCAGTAGCATACCGATTGGCTTTACCGGCAGAATTAGAGAGAATACACAACGTGTTTCATGTGTTGATGTTGCAGCGACATCGTTCTGATCCTTCGCATGTGATCCCTCCAATAGAAATTGAGATACGACCAGACATGACTTATGAAGATGAACCAATCAAGATTTTGGCTCGAGAGATTAAACAGTTGAAGAATAAGAGCATAGCATTGGTAAAAGTGTTGTGGATGAAACATGGAGTAGAAGAGGCTACGTGGGAACTGAAAGAAGTAATGAGGGAACAGTTCCCAAACCTTTTTACCGGTAAGATTTTCGAGGATGAAAATTTCTAAATAGGGGAGAGTTGTAACAGCCCGATTTTGGGGCTAGTCGGAATAGTGGTTTCGGGACCACTAATCCGAGGTTGAAGAAAATTATTTTGATATTATTTTATGTGTTATAGCATGTCTATAAAGATGCTTGGAAATTTTGGTGCTTTAATTTTAGCGATTGTATGCTTAATTGTGAAAAAGGCCTAAATCCTACAAAGTTTGAAAGTTCCATTTTACAAGCTAAGAGTGTCTAATAGCTATGGAATATTAAATTGGATGTCTTTAAAGTGCAAATAGACCATTTTAAGAGTGATGGTCGGCCAAGGGGGACAAAGACATTAATTAGGTCAAAAATTTAGTGAAATTAGGTGACCAAAAATGAATAAAATAAGATAAATAAAAGAGATATCATCTTTCACTATTCATGCTTCTTCTCCACGAAATTTGAAGGGAAATTAGAGGATTTTGGGAAACTTTCAGCCAAGCTATTCCCTTGCAAGTAAGTGATTTTAGAGGTCTTTCTTGATAATTTTTGTACTTTTGGAACCCCCAAAGCTTAAGCTATCTAATGAGGGGACTAATTTGCAAAATGGTTGAAAGTTTAGGGACTTTCCATGAGAGTGTTCACGTTGTTTACTGAGTTTTTATGGAAGGGTGTTACCATGAAAACACCTAAATAGGACTTATTCGTGAAGATTGTAAATGAGTAAAAAATGCATGAAATAATTGGTTTTATGAGTTGTTGTAAGGGAAATAAATGTTCAGCTAGGCTTGTTTAATGAGAAAATGTGATGAAAAACAATTTACAACCTAATGGCAAAATAGTAATTTTGCCATAGTATGAGGGCAAAATGGTCATTTTTGCATTTTGATGTATCATGAATTATAAAGTGATTGAATGAGTGAATTTTATTATTATAGATCAAGAAGAGCGTGGAAACAACCTTGACTGAGGAAAAGGCAAGGTTACGGACTAAGTCGTCGACTACTACATTTTGCACCAAGGTAAGTTTATGTGTAAACGATACATCTTTAATACATATGTTGTTGCTTATTGGTGCATTGTATGAATGAGATAAATTATAATTGTGATTGATTAGAATTGATGGATAATGAGTAATTCTCGTATGAACCTCGGAATAAATATGTAAGTGTGGAAAAATATCCGTACTAACGATTTGGTGGGCTGTGTGCGATACCACCGTAAATATCCTTTTTGGTAGGTTGTGTGCTATACCACCTTACTATTTATTCACAATGGGCTGTCTCCGATACCATCGTTTATATTGTTATTTGGTAGGCTATGTGCAAAACCACTGTAATTATTCTTGTTGGTGGGCTATGTGCGATACCACCCTATTATTAACTATTGGTGGGCTGTGAACGAAACAACCGGGTACTTAGTATCACTCCGAGGGGTTCATTGAGAGATTGTCTAAGTAAATATATCATGTGGTTTGTGGTGATGAGTGCATGGGATGTGTGTAAGTAAATGTGAGCATTTTTATTTGTGGTATGGATGGAATGTGGTAAGAGATGAGATGAGTAAACATTATTAGGGAAATGTGATTTGTTTTTGCTTATTATGTAATGATGTTGGTTGATTGGCATATGTTATGATGCTTATAGTTTACATGTAAACTTACTAAGCTTAAAGCTTACTCCCTTTCTTTTTCCTTGTGTTATAGTGGCAAAGAGCCAGCTCGGGATACGAAGATAATATGAAGATCACCCACACTATCAGCTCATCTCGATATATTTAGACTTAACATTTTGAGTATGGCATGTATAGGGGCTAGACTTAGTGAAAGATTTTGTTGTTTTGTCCAAGTGTGTTGGCTCCTTTAAGATGAACTCTTTTGTATATAGCCATAGTTGATGGCTCATTATTTTTAATATATGAAAAGATGAGGTTATTCATGAATGTGTATGATGCATGATTTGATTGTTTGATTAATGGTTGAATGTGATTTATGTTGTAGGAGTTTGGGTGATAAAAAGAGTTTGACAAATAGCCTTGTTCTTGTCCATACGGGTAGGCACACGGGCGTGTGTCTAAGCCGTGTGTAACACACGGTCAGTCCCATGGGTGTGTGACCAGGCCGTGTGTCCCCTGCATGTTAGTGTTGCAAGTCAGTGTCGACCACAGGCTAGACACACGGGCGTTTGCCTAGGCCGTGAGCCCTTTATATGGTTGCTGACATCATAAAAAGAATACCCAAGTTTTTACACACGGGTGAGGACACAGACGTGTCTAGGCCGTGTGAAGGACACGGGCCAAAGGCACGGGTGTGTGTCAGGCAGCGTGAAAACCCCTGTAGGTTCAAAATGAAAAATAAATTTCACACGGGCTAGGGACATGGGCGTGTGTGACCACACAGCCTGCCTACATAGGTGTGTCCCATTTCACACAGTGTGTGGCCCTGTTTAGGCAAAAATTTTCTAAGTATACAAAAGTCCCCAGTTTGATTCCGAGACCCTCCGTTTGCATGTTTAAGGCCTCGTAGGCCCATAGTAAGGATGTTATGAATGTGAATGAGAAGTTTTAAGTCGCAATGAATTTTGATAGCCCAAAGTTGTACGTTCAAGTCATGCAAGTTCGGTAATGCCTCGTACCCGGTTCTGGCGTCGAATATGGGTAAGGGGTGTTACAAGTTTTATGATTTAATGAAAGGTGAATAAGTTATTTTGACTTGGTTAGAATATGGTAGTGAATATGATGTAGTATGCTTTTGTTTAACCTTTGATATTGTGTATACTTTGTGCTTACTCTGACTTTCACTGAGCTTCTTTCAGCTCACCCACTCTCTCTAACCATTGTAGATATTTAGCATTTGCGGTGTGAGTGGTTGGAGGATACCAAAGAAGTGATCCAACTTAGGCTTAGTTTTTATGTAGGTGGTAATATTATTATTCATTGAACTGGGGGAATAAATATTGTCATGATGTTTGAATGTTTACATGTCTTTATTGCTTTTAGGATATATGGATTTTGAATTTGATCTGTTATTTGCAAGTTCAAATATATTTATAATGTTTTGAACTATTGTTATAGTCATTTTAATGATGGATTGATGAGGTAATAGCTGCATGTTGGATAATTATTGGTTAGAATTGATTAAATGCCTTAGATGTTGTATTTTTACTATCTGGAACATAGGTATCAATATTCGATTTTAAAATCGATACCTCCATAGTTTTTGAAAGTGCAGGAAGTTAATAACGTAATTTGGTATCGATACTATATCACAAGTAGCGATACTCAGGGTAAAATAATCGATACTTTATGAAAGGTGCTGATAATTTATGAGATTTTGTTTTTAAACGAGAAACAGAATATTGTTTTGGTATCGATTTTCCAAGAAATATCGATACCATTTGAGAGAAATATCGACACCTTTGAATCAGTATCGATACCTACGTGAATAATTCAAAATTTTTGTTTAGTGGTATAAAAACATGTTTAATTCTCGTTTTAAGTTCGTTTGATGAATGTTTAGCATGTTTTCATGATGACTGGAATATGTATGACTTATAATTAATACAAAAGCTAAGATGGAAGATGTTTGCTTAATAACAAGATCATTTGTAATGCATATGATGTGTAACGGTGGTGTGACATCCTAATACTTGGGCTCGGTGCCTCGGGCCGGGTATAGGTTGTTACAAAAATTGTTTTCTTTTTTTTTTTTTTCCTTGTGGTTGGAAATTAAAAGTTTGTAGATTTATTTTAATCCATGGTTGAGATAAACATGGTTATAGTTTTAATAAATGTTTGAATTTATGGTGGTGTCGTGGAGCTAGGGGACCTACAAATTTCATCTGCCATGTGAGTATAGAGCTATCACTCGGGATATCGAATCGCGTTGCAACTCAAGTTCCCGGTTGACAATAATTATATGGTCTAGGGATGAAGTGCAAATAGGACTTCGAGTTTACAAAGGTTATATTGTCAAGGGATGGAGCATAAATGGGACCGTAGTTTAAATTGGTTATGAATGCATGACAATGAGTTTCTCATCAAAAGAGGATGCTTTATAAAACTCAAACATAAATACGAGGAAGAAAAACGTAGTGACGTTTCAATACAATCAAGTAATGCATCTTATCCACCACCATTGAAGGCAGTGACCTTGTTATTATAACTTGTGGCAACATTAGGGTGTAACAGGTTATACTAACAAGGTCACCACCTTAGGTGGAGATGGACAACACGAATAACTTGATTATACTAGAAGACCCCTTTCATTTACCTTCCTCGCACCTATGTTTGAGTTTTATGAAACGTGCTCTTCTGATGAAAAGACTCGTTATCGTTCTCGCATTAGCATTGTCAACTACGATTCCATTTATGCTCTATCCCTTGATAGCATAACCTTAGTAAACTTGAAACCTTAGTTGTACTTCAACCCAAGACAATATAATCACTGCCAACCTGGACCTTGAGTTGCAAAGCGATCCCAACTTCTCAAGTGTTGGTGCCATACTCATACAGCAAGTGAAATTTTTAGGTTACCGAGCTCCATGACATCACCTTGAACCCAAACACAACTTAAAACTATGACTACATCTCCATCAAAGAGAGAGAGAAATAAATCTTTAAACTCAAAAATTTCAATACACAAGAAGAAGAAAAAACACAATTTATAGGATATTAAGATGTGGTGAGTAGGGGGTTCAGAATGAGCATTTATATTGAGGATGGGGCAGGGTATAAAGGGAAAAAATTATCCCAGGAATCCTAGGTTGTAGGGGTTAGAAGCAATCAAGCTGGGGTGGTTGAAATGGGCAAAGAGAAAATGCTCCTTGCAAGGGGCGTTTTCATGAGCGTTTTCATCTAACATAGCAGTGAAAACACTTTCTGCAGGGGGCGTTTTCCACTAACATGTCAAACATGTGGCTTGAAAATACATCCTATAGGAAGCATTTTCACTTTGATGTCACATGAAAATGCCCCAGTAGGGGATCATTTTCTCTTTGGCCCTTTCAACCACAAAACTTGGTTGCTTCTAAGCCTCTACAACTCGAGATTCCCAAGTTAAATTTGATAGAGAAAATATATAAATCGCACATGCAGAACTTGCACGCCAAAGTTAATATTAATTATTAAAGTGTAGAAAAGCTAATTAAAATAATAACTCATACAATGAAAACACTAACTTATATTATTTGTTTATTCATTCATTTTTGTTGTAAACTAGGGGTGAGCGTTTGATTGAATTGAGCTGAATTGAGTGAAAAAAAATTCAAGTTGGTGAGTCATATCTCATCATCTTAACTTGACTTGAATTTTTTTTTAATCGAGTTGAGTGACATAAAATTTGAGTCAAGTCGGATTGAGTGAAATTGTTCGAGTTAAATTAAAAATTAAATATGTCAAACTAAAATCTTGTGTTAGTATAACTAATTTCATGTTAGAGTGCATAAATTTAAAACCATATATATTTGAAAGCTTTTTCAAAGTAAAATAAAAAAATAATTTAGTATGATAAACTTGAATCGTTAATTAATTTAGTTAGGTCCCCAAAATTATTATTCTAGAAAGTTTTTAATTTTTTTAACTTTGTTTATATATTTTTAGAATTTTTTAAATTTAGATTTGTTTTAAATTTTTAGAATTTATATATATATAATATGTTATTTGAATTATTCAATTATAAAATTCAACTCGATTATTTTCTTTATGAAAATATTGTACTTAACAAATAGGCGGAGAAAAACTTAAATGAAAAAGTAACATAAATAATTTTAAATTTTAAACTCACAATTTGATTGCGTACAAATCAAACTAATTTAATAAATTTCTTTCATACTATAACAACCCGATTTAGGGCCTAGTCAGAATAATGGTGCGAGACCACGAGACCGAGATGAAATTATGAGTTTTAAGGTTTATGTCATGTGTGCATGTTAGTTTGAAGGTTTCATGAAGCAATTTCGCTAAATTGTGATTGAATGGTCCAAAAGGATTAAATTGAAAAAGTTGCAAAATATGAATTTCTAGAAGCTTTTTGTATAAAATAGCTTTAGAATAATAATTATGAACCCCTAGATAGCAATTTTCCCAAAATTTTATTTTTGGACAAAATTGGTCATGAGTGGTTTTATGGAAATTTTTTAAAAAGAGGAGCATTTTGGTCATTTGCCTAATAACTGATTAACATGGGAAAAAGATGAAAAAAATCCATTCATCTTCTTCCCCAAGCTGCCGAAAATTCCAATAGCCATTGTTAGGGCTCTTTCAATTTTCCAAGCTTGCTAGTAAGTGCTCCTAAGCCTGGTTTTTGATATTTTTCGTATTTTTGAAGTCCTGGTAGCATGGGTAAGCTATTTTTAGCTATTTGATGAGCTATAATGGATGTTCAAAAATGTTTTCATGTATGACTTGCATGTATTTTGATGTTCTATGGAAGATTATGAAAGCTTGATGTAGTAGAAACATCTTTTGTTAAGTGATTTTCCATGAAAATGCATGTAGGGACTTGATTGTGAAAATCTTAAGTTTGGTCATACATGTGTGATTTTGTGAGAATTGATGATTGCTAAAGTTGAGTCTATTAATCAGCTAAGCATGTAGTTTAAGAAAGTTGTATAAACATCATTTTACGAGCCTAAGGGCAAAAGTGCATATATGAGAAAGTATAGGGGCAAAATAGTAATTTTGCCAAAGATTGAGTTATGAGTCAATTTAGTCAATATGCTTATTAAATGGTCTATTTATGATTATAGATCAAGAAAAATGAAGCTCGGATTGAAGCCGAGGCAAGAACAAAGTCGAGGACTAAATTGCATATCTACATACATTTTGTATATTAAGGTAAGTTTGTATGATTTCTAAGCTTTATGATTCCTATCATTGAATTGCTTAGTATAATGTACATTGTTATCATGGAATGCTTAATGTTTTTTGAATAAAGAAATCAATGTGATTAAGTTTGAACAAGTTATCATGTAAATCCAAGGACCCAAGCTTGGCATTGAACAAGTTATCATATAAGTCCAAGGTAAGCTTGGCATTGATTCAAGAAGTGATATATCATGTACGGCCGTATCTAGGATATGGCTTTGGCATTAAGTTACGTGGGATGAGATTTAGTATCCTCGATTATTCCGAGAAATTCATCGAGCAAAGGAGTAAAGTTAAAATGAGATAACAAGAAAGCTAAGTAAGCAAAGATATTACCAAGTTGAAATTGAGTATTATTTATGTTATGAATGATGAATTAGAGATCATGATTATTAAATTAAAGTATGTTGATCAATATGATCAAGTGATACAAACACCATGTGTACCTTTCAACTATGAGGATAGTAAGTATCATGAGACATGTGAGAATTAGTATGAGTAAGTAAGCTTTAAAGCTGAAATTATGATACCATTGTTATGTCAAATGGTTTATATTAAGCAAGTTTATTAATCTGTGTTTACATGCAAACTTACTAAGCCAAATGTTTACGTCTTTAATCTTTTCTTTCTATGTAGTTCCGCCAAGCTAACTTGTGGATCGTTGGAGTCGGAGCCCGTAGCACACTATCAATCCTTATTTTGGTATAGCCAAGTTATTTTATTAAGTATGGCATGTATAGGAAGCATTCATTTTGAGAACATGTTTTAAGAAGGGCCATTGTATAGGTTATCAAGCTATTATTCTTTTGTATATGGCTAAGTGGTTAGCCAAAATTGGTTATATGTATGTTTCTGTATTCAATAAAGCATGTTATATAGTTTTTTTGAGATGTATTGGTTTGATTTTGATTTTCAGGTGGTAAATGGCTTGGTATATAGCCTTTAAGTGCTCACACAGTTAGACACATGGGTGTGTGTATAGGTCGTGTGAACCCTGCACCTTATTATTATGAATCATGATAGGCCACTGTACAACCCCACAACCGTGTGTATGAGCTGTGTAGAATACACGGTTTGAACATGGGCGTGTGCCCATGCCATGTGGATCAAGTCGGTATATCAATGTTTATCACACGATTTAAGCCCACGGGCGTGTTCAGGCCGTGTGAAAATAGTCAGTAGCTCCCCACAGTTGATAACATAGGTGTGTCAAGGGGTACACGTGCGTGTCTCAAGCCACATGGGCGTGTGACCCCTGCTTTAAAGAAAGGTTTCGATTAAGTTCCGAAAGTTTTTAGATATGTGCTTAAGGCCTCGTAGGCCTATGTAATGTATGATTAGACTAATATAGAGAAGTTTTAAAGTCAGAATGAAATTTCACAGCCCATAAGTGTATGTTTTAATGAGTTCAACCATGGTAATGTCTCTTATCCAGTATTAGCGTCGGGCTTGGGTATGGAGTGTTACATTTAGTGGTATCAAAGCCACGATTTAGTCAGTTCTAGGACTAACGTAGCACGAGTATGAGTCTAGCTATACATGCCATACATAAGAATGTTTTAATAATGATAGTGTGACGACTCTTGACTATTTAAATTATGTTTATACATATAGTAAATGGATCCCGGAGAAGTTGTGGCGGGTGATGTAGAAAGTAACACGCCGGCTCCCGCAGAAGGGACGGTGCCAAACGAGAATGAGAATAGACCCACTACAGTGAGTCAAAAAGGAGGAGAAGAGGCTAGAGAAGCTTTCCTCCATATGATGAATGCCTGGTATATGGAGTTCATTCGTGCGAACCCGAATGCACAACTCCCTCCACCCCGCCTGTTCAACAACCTGCTCCAATAGCCCCTCAAGTAGTAGAGGTGGTAAGAGGAGATAAACCTCCAATTGATAGGATCAGGAAACATGGGGCAGAAGGATTTTGGGCTAGAAAAGATGATGATCCATAAAGAGCTGAATTCTGGTTAGAAAATACCATCAGGGTATTTAATGAGCTGTCATGCACACCTAAAGAATGCATGAAGTGTGTAATCTCTCTCTTAAGAGACTCTGCTCACCAATGGTGGAACACCCTTGTGTCGGTAGTACCAAGGGAAATGGTCACATGGGAATTCTTCCAAGAAGAGTTCAAGAAAAAGTATATCAGCCAAAGATTTGTAAACCAGAAGAGGAAGGAATTTCTAGAGCTGAAGTAAGGCAAGATGTCAATAACTGATTATGAGCGAGAGTTTGTACGACTCAAAAAATACACTCGTGAATGTGTATCCACTGAGGCCATTATGAGTAAAAGATTTGAAAATGGATTAAATGAGGACATCAAGTTGTTTGTTGTTGTCCTAGAATTAAAGGAATTTGTTGCGCTAGTAGAAAAGGCTTGTAAAGCCGAAGAACTAGTAAAAGAGAAGAAGTATGAAATGGAGTCTCGTGACTCTAGAAAGAGATAGTGGAATAAGTCATTCCAATCTTCATCCAAAAAGTCAAGATTTTCGTACCCAATCGGCTACTTCCACTGGGCTTTCAAGGAAAAACAAGAGTAAATAGTATTTAGGGAATAAAGCACAGACTACTTCAATTGCAAGTGTTTGGAATATTAGATCTGACAGACCTAAATATGCACAGTGTGGCAGACATCACCTCGGAGAATGCCAAGCACATGAAAATGCAAGCTTTAGATGTGGTTCTAAAGACCACTATATAAAAGATTGTCCAAAGATGATGAAAGAAGAAAGAGTTCAGAACCCTAGATTCATGAGTATGGTCAGAGGCAGACCACAGAGGAACCCGGGAAGTGGGGCAAGTGGAAGAGGTAACCCTAGAGAACAGGCTGTGAGACCTGAGGGTAGAACGCCTGCAAGAACTTATGCCATTCACATTCGCGAAGAGGCATCTTCCCATGATGTTATTACGGTACCTTTTTTCTTCATGATGTTAAATTTATTGCTTTAATAGATCCCAGATCCACACACTCTTACATTTACATGAAATTAGTATCAGGTTTGAGTATGCCTATAGATTCTACAGAATTTATGATTAAAGTGTCTAATCCTTTAGGCAAGAGTGTGTTAGTTGATAAAGTTTATAAAGATTGTCTATTAATGATTAGAGGTCATTTTTTTAAAGCAAATCTTATGTTGCTACCATTTGATGAGTTCGACCTCATTCTTGGCATGGACTGGTTGATTACCATGATGTAATAGTTAATTGTGGGAAGAAATATATTGAAATGAGATGTGAGGATGGGGATACTCTTCATGTAGAATCAAATGAACAAGGTAGAACACCAGCAATGATTTCTCTTATGACGGCACAGAAATATATAAGAAAAGGGTATGAAGAATATTTGGCCTATATGATGAATGATAGAGGAACAGAACTGAAGATTGAGTCAGTACCAATAGTACGTGAGTACGTGGCTGCTTTTCCCAAGGAATTGCCAAGACTACCACCAGTTAGAGAGGTTGAGTTCAATATTGAGCTAACTTTCGGTACTGTACCGATATCCATTACTCCTTTCAGAATGGCTCCAATAGAGTTGAAAAAGCTAAAGTCATAGTTGCAAGAGTTAACAGACAAAGGCTTTGCAAGATCAAGTTGTTCACCATAGGGTGCTCCTATTTTATTTGTGAAAAAGAAAGATGGCACCATGAGATTGTGCATAGATTACCGTCAACTTAATAAAGTGACAGTAAAGAACAAGTACCCATTGCCTAGGATCGATGATTTGTTTGATCAATTGAAAGGAGCCACTGTGTTCTCCAAAATAGACTTGAGATCAGGGTACTATCAGTTTAGAGTGAAGGATTCAGATGTATCCAAGACCACCTTTCGAACGAGGTATAGGCATTATGAATTTTTAGTCATGCCCTTTGGGTTGACCAATGTTCCCGTGGTATTCATGGATTTAATGAACCACATATTTAGACCATACCTCGACAAATTTGTAGTCGTTTTTATTGACGACATACTGATTTATTCCCGAGATGAGAATGATCATGCTGAACACCTATGGACAGTTCTACAGATTCTTTGAGAAAATCAGTTATATGCCAAATTTAGTAAAAGCGAACTTTGGATCAATGAAGTAGGATTTCTTGGACATATTGTCTCGAAAGATGGAGTCTGAGTAGATCCAAATAAGATCTCGACCATAATGGATTGGAAGCCACCGAAGAACATCTCCGAGATTAGAAGTTTTCTAGGCCTGTCAAGGGGTTGTCCATGATTGCAACCCTGATGACTAAACTATTATAGAAGAATGTGAAGTTTGAATGGTCAGAACGATGCCAACAAAGTTTTGAGAAGTTGAAAGCAATGTTGACAGAAGCTCTAGTTTTAGTACAACCTGAGTCAGGGAAAGAATTTGTGATTTATAGTGATGCATCCTTAAATGGATTAGGTTGTGTACTCATGCAAGAAGGCAAGGTGATTGCTTATGCCTCAAGATAGTTGAAACCTCATGAGAAGAATTCTCCAACGCATGATTTAGAATTAGCTGCCATAGTCTTCGCTTTGAAGATTTGGAGACACCATTTTATGGTGAGAGATGTCAGATTTTTACTGATCATAAAAGTCTGAAGTACTTGATGACGCAGAAAGAGTTGAACTTAAGGCAACGGAGATGGTTAGAGTTGATAAAAGACTATGAGTTGGTCATTGACTTCCACCCAGGAAAGGCGAATGTCGTTGCCGATGCTTTAAGTAGGAAGTCCCATTTTTCATTAAGGGCATTGAATTCCAGGATATCTATATCCGACGATGGTTCTATTATAGCCGAGTTGAGAGCTAGACCAATGTTTTTTCACAAGATCCTAGAAGCTTAGGAAGAAGATAGTGAATTGCAAGTTAAGAGAGCTCAGTACGAGCCAGATGTTGAATCCGACTTTTAGATTAATTCTGATGGATACTTGATATTTAGAGATAGATTTTGTATACCAAGAAAAGAGGAGTTGACTCAGAGAATTTTGTATGAAGCACATAACGGATGTTTGTCTGTACATCCAGAAAGTACTAAGATGTATAATGATTTAAAGCAACAGTATTGGTGGCTAAAAATGAAGAAAGATATTTCAGAATTTATTTCCAAGTGCATGATTTGCCAGCAAGTAAAAGCTAAACACCAAGTACCTTCAGGTTTACTTCAGCCCATTTTGATTCCTGAGTGGAAATGGGACCGTATCATCATGGATTTTGTAACGCGGTTACCGTTGTCACCAAGCAAGAAGGATGCTAAATGGGTTGTAGTTGATAGAATCACGAAGTCATCCCATTTTATACCCATACAAGTGGATTACTCCCTCGACAAATTGGCAAACTTGTATGTTTCAGAAATAGTAAGGCTTCACGGAGTTCCCTTATCGATTATATCAGATAGAGATCCGAGATTCACATCTAGATTTTGGAAGAGGCTGCAAGAAGCCTTAGGTACAAGATTGAATTTTAGCACAGCTTTTCATCCTCAAAC
Organism: Gossypium rotundifolium; assembly: GCA_025506655.1. Lineage (NCBI taxonomy): Eukaryota > Viridiplantae > Streptophyta > Magnoliopsida > Malvales > Malvaceae > Gossypium > Gossypium rotundifolium. Next base: position 162,489,121 of record CP106729.1, on the reverse strand, counting down.
TGATGGTCAGTCAGAGAGGTTAATTTAAGTACTCGAAGATATGCTCAGATGTTATATTTTAGAATTTCAAGGTAGTTGGGAAAAATTTCTCCCATTGATAGAATTTGCCTATAATAATATTTTTCAGTCGAGCTTAAAGATGGCGCCTTATGAGGCTCTATATGGGCGTAAATGCAGAACACCTTTGTTTTGGACTGAACTCAAGGAAAACCAAATTCACGGGGTCAATCTGGTTAAAAAAGCTGAAGAGAAAGTTAAAGTGATACAAGAATGTTTAAAAGCTACCTTAAACAGACAGAAATCCTATTCGAATTTAAAGAGAAAAGAGATAGAGTAACAAGTTGGGGATAAAGTTTTCTTAAAAGTGTCACCATAGAAAAAAGTTCTCAGATTTAGCCAGAAAGGCAAATTGAGTCCACGTTTCATTGGACCTTACGAGGTTAATGAGAGAGTTGGGCTGGTAGCTTACCGTTTGGCTTTGCCATCAGAATTGGAGAAGATACATGATGTATTTCACGTGTCAATGATGAGACGCTACGATTAGATCCTTCACATGTAATTATCCCGTCAGAGATAGAGAATTGTCCCAACATGACTTATGGTGAAGAACCAGTCAAGATTTTAGCTCGGGAAGTCAAACAACTGAGAAATAAAAGTATTGCCCTAGTGAAAGTATTGTGGCTAAGACATGGAATAGAAGAAGCTACGTGGGAAACAGAAGAGAATATAATAAACCAATACCCAAACCTTTTTGCTAGTAAGATTTTCGAGGACGAAAATCCCTAAGGGGGGAGAATTATAACAGCCCAATTTAGGGCCTAGTCAGAATAATGGTGTGAGACCACAAAAACGAGATGAAATTATGAGTTTTATGGTTTATGTCATGTGTGCATGTTAGTATGAAGGTTTCATGAAGCAATTTCGCTAAATTGTGATTTAATGGTCCAAAAGGACTAAATTACAAAAGTTGCAAAATATGAATTTCTAGAAGCATTTTGTATAAAATAGCTTTAGAATAATAATTATGAACCCCTAGATAGCCATTTTCCCAAAATTTAATTTTTGGACAAAATTGGTCATGAGATGGTTTTATGGAAATTTTTTAAAAAGAGGGGCATTTTGGTTATTTGCCAACTAAATGATTAAAATGGGAAAAAGATGACAAAAATCCATTCATCTTCTTCCCCAAGCTGCCGAAAATTCCAATAGCCATTGTTAGGGCTCTTTCAATTTTCCAAGCTTGCTAGTAAGTGCTTCTAAGCCCAGTTTTTGATATTTTTTGTATTTTTGAAGTCTTGGTAGCATGAGTAAGCTATTTTTATCTATTTGATGAGCTATACTGGATGTTCAAAAATGTGGTCATGTATGACATGCATATATTTTGATGTTCTATGGAAGATTGTGAAAGCTTGATGTAGTAGAAACATCTTTTGTTAAGTGATTTTCCATGAAAATGTATGTAGGGACTTGATTGTGAAAATCTTAAGTTTGGACATACATGTGTGATTTTGTGAGAATTGATGATTGCTATAGTTGAGACTATTAATCAACTAAGCATGTAGTTTAAGAAAGTTGTATAAAAATCATTTTACGAGCCTAGGGGAAAAAGTACAAATATGAGAAAGTATAGGGGCAAAATAGTAATTTTACCAAAGAATGAGTTATGAGTCAATTTAGTCAATATGCTTATTAAATGGTCTATTTATGATTATAGATTAAGAAAAACGAAGCCCGGATCGAAGCCGAGGCAAGAACAAAGTCGAGGACTAAATTGCATATCTACATACATTTTGTATATTGAGGTAAGTTTGTATGATTTCTAAGCTTTATGATTTCTATCATTGAATTTCTTAGTATAATGTACATTTTTATCATGGAATGCTTAATGTTTGCTGAATAAAGAAATCAATGTGATTAAGTTTGAACAAGTTATCATGTAAGTCCAAGGACCCAAGCATCGCATTGAACAAGTTATCATGTAAGTCCAAGGACCCAAGCTTGGCATTGAACAAGTTATCATGTAAGTCCAAGGACCCAAGCTTGGCATTGAACAAGTTATCATGTAAGTCCAAGGACCCAAGTTTGGCCTTGAACAAGTTATCATGTAAGTCCAAGGACCCAAGCTTGGCATTGAACAAGTTACCATGTATGTCCAAGGACCCAAGCTTGGCATTGAACAAGTTATCATATAAGTCCAAGGTAAGCTTGGCATTGATTCAAGAAGGGATATATCATGTAAGACCGTATCTAGGATATGGCTTTGGCATTAAGTTACGTGGGATAAGATTTAGTATCCTCGATTATTCGTAGAAATTCATCGAGAAAAAGAGTAAAGTTAAAATGAGATAACAAGAAAGCTAAGTAAGCAAAGATATTACCAAGTTGAAATTGAGTATTATTTATGATATGAATGATGAATTAGAGATCATGATTATTAAATTAAAGTATGTTGAACAATGTGATCAAGTGATACAGACACCATGTGTACCTTACAAGTATGAGGATAGTAAGTATCATGAGACATGTGAGAATTAGTATGAGTAAGTAAGTTTAAAGCTAAAATTATGATACCATTTTTATGTTAAATAGTTTATATTAAGCAAGTTTATTAATCTGTGTTTAGATGCAAACTTACTAAGCTAAATGCTTACGTCTTTAATCTTTTCTTTCTATGTAGTCTCGCCAAGCTAACTTGTGGATCGTTGAAGTCGAAGCTCGTAGCACACTATCAATCCTTATTTTGGTATAGCCAAGTTATTTTACTAAGTATGGCATGTATAGGAAGCATTCATTTTGAGAACATGTTTTAAGAAGGGCCATTGTATAGGTTATCAAACCATTATTCTTTTGTATATGGCTAAGTGGTTAGCCAAAATTGGTTATATGTATGTTGCTGTATTCAATGAAGCATGTTGTATAGTTTTTTTGAGATGTATTGGTTTGATTTTGATTTTGGGTGGCTTAGTAAATAGCCTCTAAGTGCTCACACGGTTAGACACACGGAAGTGTGTATAGGCCGTGTGAACCCCGCACCTTATTATTATTAATCATGATAGGCCACGGTACAACCCCAAGGCCATGTGTATGAGCCGTGTAGAATACACGATTTGAACATGGGCGTGTGCCCATACCGTGTGGATCAAGTTAGTATATCAAGGTTTATCACACGGTTTAAGCCCACGGGCGTGTTCAGGCCATGTGAAAATAGTCAATAGCTCCCCACGGTTGATAACATGGGTGTTTCAAGGGGTACACGGGCGTGTCTCAAGCCACATGGGTGTGTGACCCCTACTTTAAAGAAAGATTTCGATTAAGTTTCGAAAGTTTTTAGATATGTGCTTAAGGCCTCGTAGGCCCATGTAATGTATGATTAGACTAATATAGAGAAGTTTTTAAGTCGGGATGAAATTTCACAGCCTATAAGTGTATGTTTTAATGAGTTCGAGCATGGTAATATCTCTTATCCAGTCCTAGCCTCGGGCTTGGGTATGGAGTGTTACACATTCATTGTAAATAAGTGTACATTTCGAGTGTAAAACAAAGTATATTAAAAAATTACAAAATAACTTAATCATGGATACCCCGAATGTATGCCACAACTATGTGGGCGTTGGGTATGCCTAGGGTTTCGTTGCATTATTTAGTTTGGTGGCTCCTTGTCGACTTCGACTTCACCTTAACGTGCATGTCAAGGTTGATCGTTGACTTCATTTCCTTGCTTTGTGGTTGACTATGATCATATCCTAGCTGTCCATTGTAGATCCCCCTTGGGTCGAGTTGGCAATTGTGAGGATGACCCACCCGGTAGAACAACGATGTTGGGAGTGTTTGCGACACTATTGGCGGGCCACTATATGGTGTTGCATGGCCCGATTAGGGTAGAAGGTGGGAGTTGAAGGTAATATCAGATCTATTGATGTTGTTGGTGAGATCAGTATGTAATATGGCGTGTTATGGTGCATGTGTAAAATAAATTGGTGCTGAATGTGTTGATACAGTGAATGATTTTGCATGTTGTGATACTTTTGACAAAAAATGGGTTAGAAGCAAAAATAAATGAACCACGCTGACCAAGAGGTTTCACAAAAATCGGATCCTCTGATGTAGATGAAGCAGATGTCGATCCCACCGTGTCTCCATCTCGCGACCTAGGATTGATGGGCCCTCGTTTTGGCCTTTTATAGCAACGTTGCCTACTCCTATTTGAAGCCAACATTAGATACGACTTGCCGTTATGCCCTAACAATTCCATGTAATCCAGAGACGTCGCCAACTTTGGTGTGAGAAATGGTTCATGCATTGGTAAGAAATCATATCTACGCTCCTACATCTCGATATGCTTCTTGTGGAACATTGGCCAATTTTTCTCGACTCTCCCCCAGAAGTTGATCTTGTACGGGTCATCGAGATCTTGAGGTGGCGACAGAATATGTTGTGTACATTTGAATTGCCGCATGATTCGATCAGATTATTGCATCTCAACCATTACAAAAATGACGAATGACACTTTGACGTGCCAGATGTTGCGATTGGAAAAAAATTCAGCCGGGATGCATTCTTGAATCCTCGGATCCGCATACATCCACACAAACTGCATTATGAATTTATAATTTTTATAACATGCGTAATATTTTATTTCAAGTGCTAGAATACATATTATATAACTTTGAAATTCATAAACTAACCTCCTCTTGATTTCTTAATCTAAAGTTAGTCGGATATCCTCACGCTCTGTCAGTATACTACTGTGTCTCGCGCGGTTGTTCCACCTATTCAAATAATATGTTATTTTAAAAATACAACAAAGAAAAATAAAAACACTAATGATATTGTGCAATGAATTTTACCATATGACAAGTGGGAATTCATAAAGGAGTTCCACTCAGGGGCGTAAAAATGGTTGTTGATACCATTCCATGATTCGAAAAGGAGCACGCAAGCATCGATTTTAGCTTTATCCGATATTGTCGCTCGACACATTTCTCGGTACAATGTTGTCAGCACTGTTGATCCCAACTAAGTTATCCAATTTTCAGTGAAATTGAAACAGTGGTTTCGGGACAATAAATCCAATGAGTAAATTATTATTTTAATTTATATGGTATGTTAGTAAGTCGGATTAAAATTTTGTTAAGAAATTTTGACGTTTGCATGCTTAACTAAGTGAAAAGGATTAAATTGTAAAAAGTACAAAAGTAGAGTTCTATTAGTTAAAGGTGTCAAATAGCTATAAAATTTTAGTCTAAGGGACTTGAATGGTAATTAGACTAATTGAAGTGGCAGTGGATATTTATGGATTTGTTTTTTTTTTAAATTATGAATGTTTTTAAAGGACAAAATGATAAATGAGTAAATAAGGTTAAATTAAATAAAACCAAATTCAACTCATCTTCTGCAAATTTAGTTTCCACCAAAAATAGAAGAACGAAAAAGCCATAACTAGGGTTTGGAGTTTTGACAACTTCAATAGCTTACATGTAAGTGGTTTTGAGCCCGTTTTTAATGATTTTATATTTTTCAGGTCGTTTTAGCTTTACCTAGCTAGCTCGAGGATCAATTTGCAAAAATGTTAAAGACTTAGGGTTGTGCCATGAATGCTCTTGTGTGATTCTTGATGTTTAATGGTAGATTATGAATCCTTATTGATAAATAAACAAGTTTTGTAAAGTGATTTTTGATGAAAATTATATTTAGGGGCTTATTTGTAAAAATGATAAAAGTTCATGGTAAATTTATGAAATGATGGTTTATATGAGTTGATTTTGTTCCCTAGAGAATTTGGCTAGCATGAGAACAGGTTTAAAATGTTTAAATTTCAATTTGTGAGCTTAAGGACTAAATTATGAAAAGTTAAAATGTTAGGGACAAAATAGTAGTTTTAGAAAATATGAAATATGGATTGAATTGAATAATAGAGATATTAATGGATTGAATTTGTCTATTTAGATCAAGATAGACTGCGTACGAATTTAGATCTCAAAAAAGCTAAAGTCTCAGATTAATTCGACTTCGTTTTATGCCCTAATCGTTGAGGTAAGTTCGTAGTGTTTTAATATGTATACAAATTTCTATTTGTGTACTTAAATTATGATGCTAAAATTATTATGTTTTTAGAAGAATATTGCTGAATTGCATATATGTGCCCCTGATTGTACTTCGGTACCCCTGAATTGCACATATGTGCCCCTATTTATACTTCAGTACCCCTAAATTACACATACATGCCCCTGATTGTACTTCGGTACCCTTGAATTGCACATACGTGCCCCTGTTTATACTTCAGTACCCTTGAATGCACTTTTATACCCTGTTTAGAGTTCGGTAATTCTAAATCGAATGAAATATGAATCGTATTCAAATTTATCATTATACTACGTTCTTACTAAGCTCTATAAGCTTATTCGTTTTTGTGGATTGCTTTGTAGATCGTTGTTGTTGATATTTTGGATGGATCAAACCTCCAGCTCACACTAGCCATCCTATATTGGTAGTTTTTGTATCTCCTAGGGTAGTGCATGTATAAACTTATGTAGTTGAATTTGTGGTGAAAATGTATTTAGGAGGTTTTAAAGTGGTGTTTGATGATATGTATATAACAACTAAATGTGTTTGTGTTTTGATGTCATGTATGCATAATAGGTTATAAAGCTTACTTTAGAAAGTACCTTTGTCTTATTTGATAATGGATGAGAATGGTTTATTAGTATCATATGATGATTTGTGTCGTTGATCTACCTTATGTTGTATGTTTGGTAAGTTCTTGAACTAGTAGTTGATGAATGGTAAGTGGTGAAATTTGCATATTTAGATAGGTTTTGTTAATTGAAATTGATGTGCCTTGAGTGGCATATTGGTTAGTTGATTTAGGACTCTTGAATTGGTATTTACATGTATGTTATGATAGGGTCTTGTTGCCTTGAATATGTGCATAATTGGCCTAAAGGATCATGCATAAGTTGGTGTTGGAAATGACTTGATTTTGGGCAAATTCATGTCCACACGGCCTGAGACACGAGCGTGTGACTCAACCATGTGTAACACATGGCCTGGCGACACGACCTTGTGTTCCCTGTAGGTTCTATTGCATGCAATTCGGGCAGTTACACGACCTAACACACGGCTTGGTACACGGGCATGTAACCCTACTCAGAGAGTTACATGGTTAAGGACACGGGCTAGGACACAGTCGTGTGTCCCTATTTCGATTGTTACACGGCTTGAGACACAGGCATGTGTCTTAGCTGTGTGACCCCCTGCAGTCAAAATTTTCTATCATTTTCCTGAACTTTCCAAATGTTTCCAATTTTATGCCGAATTGTTTCCAAGGTATTTCTAGGGCCTCGAGGGCTCGATTTAGGGATGATATGTATGTGAATGAATGATTTATGTTATATTTGTATTAAATCATGAAATGTATGTTTTAATGTTCCATTTGTATGGTAATGCTCCGTAACCCTATTATGGCAACGAATGCGGGTTAAGGGTGTTACAGTTTAGGCACGTCTCCAAAATTTGATCTTCGAGCTGAGTATATAAACATAAAAATTAATAATCTAAACAACATAATTATTAACTATTTAAATTTAAATAATTTAATAAATTTTCTTACTATTTGTAATTAAATGCCCGATATATACTTTTCATCCAAATGAATAAGTTGATTTGCCATTTAAAATTTCTAAGAAAAGAATAAAATTGAAGAAAGTAAAAATTTTAAAAAAAGAATTTAAAAAATAATTGAGGATGGAGGATTTAAAATTCAAAATTGAAAATTAAAATTTGAAGATTGAAAATATAAAATTGGAAATTGGGGATTGAAGATTGAGGATTGAGAATTTAGAAAGAAATAATAAGCATGGAGTATTTGGTTGAAAATGAATATAGTCTGGAGGAGTTTATATAGGAATTTTTATGGCTGTTAGAACCCTATTAGCATTTGAAAAAGTTATAGTTTGAATAATTACCGTTGAAAGGAAAATGTGTCCTACAAAGCGCACGGTAGGACGGGTTTTCTTTTCTTTCTAAAAAAAACGTAGATCAATCAAATTGTAAAATTTCTGTCTAGTTTCTCAAATAAATTTTTTTGAGCATAGTAATATAAATTAATAATTTCCCCACTAAATCTAATATCTACTAATTATTGTTCCATTAAAACCCTGTACGAACTACTCCTTTTATATAATTTTCTAAATGATAGGGATGCTCGTATTGGTCATCTCTTCCACAAGTATCCATATGGCTAAGGAAAAACAGAATTGAGTCACTTTTACAATTGAAAATACAAAATGAAGTTTTACGTTGCAAGCCTTTTGCAGTTTGCCCTGATCTCTCCATTGCTTCCTGTCAACGGGCTTATGTTTCCCATATTGATCATGGATTGAACAAAGGCGTCAAAGAAATGTTGAAGGTTAGTTAGCATGCAGCAACAAAGGCAGCAAACAGTCAGGCCATGTAGCCTGAGCCATGCAAAAGCTGCTAATACACTTGTAGCTAGTAACATTTTGTTGATTTTGTAATTTTCAGTCAATGTAATGTAGTTTAGTTTATTTTTAACTATGTTGGGTTGATATTTGATGTAATATTGATAGTGATAGAGCTGTTAATTCAACTTTGTTCAAATGTGCAAGTTAATTTCTTCAAGTTTCAATGCATTAAGTGGTAGTAGGTATTGCTTAGGTTACCATACTGATTTTGGCAAGCTGAAAGCTTGGTTTATGTATTGGCATTATGCCATTATTCATTTTTGAATGAAATCTTGTTGAGCTTTCTTCCATATGCTCCATTTTCTTTAGCTTTGCTTTTGTTTTTCTGTTTTGTTTTTGCTTTGTTTCTTCTGCAAGTCTCGAGCCTTCCTGCTCAAGTTTAAGCTAAGTTTGTTTGCTTATTGTTCATAACACCAACAATTGGTATCTAGAACTGTAATCTTAATGGACCTGTTATAGTTCAACACTTAAAACCATGGCTTCATCAGGTTTTTCAGTAGCTGCACCACCAGTCTTCAATGGAGAGGGCTTTCACATTTGGGTGGTCAAAATGAAGACATACCTGCAGGCATTCGACCTATGGGAGGTGGTCAACTCAGATGTCGAGCCAACACCTCTTAGAGCCAACCCAACAGTGTCTTAGATCTAGCAGTATGCTAATGAGAGAACAAAGAGGCACAAGGCCATGTCTTGCTATAATAGCCCGACTTAGGGCCTAATCAGAATAGTGGAGCGAGGCCACAAATCTGAAGAAAAAATATGTGTTTAAATGAATTTATAAGGCTTATGAGGTATTTACATGGTTGTATGAAAATTTCATGAAGGAATTTTATTAATTAGTGAACAAATTGTCCATTAGGACTAAATTGAAAAGATTAGAAAATATAAAATTCTAGAAGGTTTAAGTATGAAATAGCATCACAAAAATTATTAGAGGTCCTTGTTTAACAATTAAACCATTATATAATAAGATGGACAAAAATGGACATGGGAAGGAAAAATCTCAAGAAATAATCATTAAGGGCATTTTTGTCATTTGGTAAATAAAAGATTAAAAAGGGAAAAAGAAGTCAAAAATGGTGTCCATCTTCTTCCTTAAGTGTCAAAATTTGGAGAGAAGCCATAGCTAGGGTTTTTCTCATTTTCAAGCTCAAAGTAAGTGCATCATAGTCCCGTTTTTAATGTTCTTCGTATTTTTGAAATCCTTGTAGCTCGGTTTAGCTATTCTATCAATAATTTGAGCTAGGGTTTATGTTCAAAAATTTACCCATGTATGACACTCATGTATTTTGATGTTTTATGGAAGATTATGAAAATTTCATGTAGGATAAACATCTTTTCCTAAGTGATTTTCATGAAAAATCCATGTAAGGACCAAATTATAAAATTTATGAAAATGGTAATAATGAGTAAATAATGGAAATTGAATGTTGTTATAGTTGAGAATATGATTCGGCTAGGCTTAAAATGCAAGAAAGTTGAATAAAAATCATTTTACGAGCCTAGGGGCAAAAGTGTAATTTTGAGAAAGTTTAGGGGTAAAAATGTAATTTTCCAAATTATGATTAATGAGTCAATTTAGTCAATGTAAGTATTAAACAAGTTAAATTGTTATTATAGATCAAGAAACACAAAGCCCAGACTGAAACCGAGGCAAAAATAAAGTTGAGGACTAAATTGCACAACTCTATACATTTTGAGTACCAAGGTAAGTTTGTATGAATTTAGGGTTACACATGTTTTTTTATGATTAAATTACTTGTTATGTTGTGTAATGTACATTATTTCCGTAAGGTTGAATATCAATGTCTAATAAGGAAATCAATGAGAATATGTAAGTAAAAGTCCCGGTTGAAGATTCGGAATAACGAGGATACCTATGTCAAAACATGAGACAAGGAAAGCCCATGTAAGACCATGTCTAGGACATGGCATCGACATCAAGGAATGTAGGTCCCGTGTAAGACCATATCTAGGACATGGCATCGGCACTGAATGTAGATCTTGTGTAAGACCATGTCTGGACATGGCATCAGCATCGAATAAGGCAAGGATATCATGTAAGTCCATGTCAAGACATGGCATTGATAAGTTAATATAATGCAAGGATACCATGTAAGTTGTAACACCCCAAACCCGGTCAGCACACCACGACCGAATCTGGTATGTTACGGGGTGAAAACATTTTTAAAGAAATGAGTTACCGGTTAAATTTGATTGAAAACTCTTTATCGTTTTAGAGTATAAAAAATCCATAGATAACTATTACAATCGAGTGAGTTGAGCGTAGACAAGTTCAAATCTTTTGTTCTTGAAGTTGTAAAAAAAAAAAAAATTCAAGTTTAAGAAAACATTCAAGTTACCTTTGTTGTCATCTTGTGAATTTTGTTACCCAATGGTAACGTTTAAAAACCCGAAAGAGTTATAGTTTTGAAAACATTGCTTTTTACCGATTAATTTAACAAGTCCATATATCCAACATATGTATAATGTAATCAAAATAAAAGCAAATAATAAAAACCTAAAATAATACTTAGCGGCCTTATTACAAATCCCAAAGCCAAATTTAAAGAGAATTAATAAAATTGAAGTAGAACTAAAAGGAATCAAAACCCAATCGAACATGCATGGCTGCTTCGAGTCCTCCCGGCTCCGTATCCACAATCTACGCCTCATCTGCAAAATATAAGGGAAGGGGTGAATCACCAAGACTCAGTGTGTAAATCCCCACTCGATAGTGCACGCACTTACACAGATCATTAGCAAATCATGCAAATCATGCAACCCATAACCTACCCATCCAATCTCCTTCAACTACCCGTGTGGTCAAAACCACTGGTGGTCAAAACCACTGGTGATCGTAGTCACAAATATATATAATGGTGTGGTCAAAACCACTGATGACCGAAGTCACAAATCAAGTGATGGGGGCAACCCATCATGTGGTCAAAACCACTGATGACAATCCCATAATCAACATGTGGGGCCAACCCACTGTGGTACCAAACCACTGGGACGAGTCACAATATTCATATATGGTCAAAACCACTGGTGGTCAAAACCCTAGGATTTAGTCACAAAATATAATATCAAGACAGGGCCAACCTGTTGTGTGGTCAAAACCACTGGTGACAGTCCAAATATTTCTTCCCCTCCTCTCATCAATCCCATCATCATGTCCATATCATACGTGTCATAATATCATGTATCATGCAATAATGCATAGCATAGCATATATCAATATCATGATGATGTATATCAAAAATCACATAACAGGGGACTTACCCGGAATCCAAGCTCATACCCACAAGGCATAATCACCGATTTCATTGGCTATAACAATAACATAATAGGCATATTATACTAATAAAGTGTAAGTGTTACACACCTGACTATATGTAGATCTAATGCTAAATCCCGAAACTACACGATACTATGAGATCCCGAAGCGTATTCCCTCACTGCACCTACAATCGGCCAACATCACCCTTTAGATCTGAAGCCATTCGGCTTACTCACAAAATCCCGAAATTGTGTCGCAAGAAGGTAGTACTTACCTTAATGCGGATTTGTTTTCCAACCAAATCCCGAAGCTACGTAATGATCCCCCTTGCAATTGGCCAGACACTAGAACACACAAATGGTTAGCCCTTGGCCTTTGAATGAATAAGGAATAGATCTAAACGTTGAACCCTTACCTGGATTGGAAATCGAAACCCAAAGATCTACTGCGTTAGACTACACTTCTGCCTACAATCGGCCTTAACACATAATTATGAATCATAGGGCCATTCGGCCATGGCATAAATCCCGAAACCAAGAAGTTGTTGCATCCTTACCTTACAACTGATTCGGCCTCTATTCACCAAGGATTGGCACACCCTAAATGAACATGAATAGAGTTTTAATACTTAAATTTAAAATGGAAAAAGGATGAAAGAGAAGTGAGTTTCGATCACTACACAAATAGGTCAAGAAAAGAAAAAGTTATTACTTACCAAGAGATTCGGCCACAACCCCAAAAGGAAGAATTAGATTCGACTTTGAAGGTGCTTAAGATGAAGGGTAAGTGCAATGGAGGAGAAAAGATTTGGCAAAGGGTGATTGAGAGGGGTTCCGGCACAAAAGGTTTTGAAAGAGTGAAGAAGATACCGAATGGAAAATAAGAAAGTTGATTTCGACTAGAGCAAAAGAGGAAGGAGAAAAGGTGAATAGAGATGGTGGATTCGGCAATAAAGGCTAACAATGAATGACCCACAAGGTAAAGAAAAGAAGGGAGGGTATTGAGTTTCGACTTTGTGCAAGAATGAGAAGAAGAAAAAGAGAGAGAGAGATGGGGGAGAGGAAGATTCGGCCAAGCACTCTGAGAAGGGAAAAAAAATGAAATCAAATTAAAGAGCTTAGAGGGACATTCGGCTACACCAAAAGCTCCCCAAAACCGATAGCCCCCCTTGCCCACAGTCCACCATTCAGCCAACTCTTCCCAAATGAGTTTGATAAGATTCAAGCTCCTAACTTTCCTCACCTTCATCTATCCAATTCAAATCTGATGATCACATCCTCATCCATTCAAGAGAGTCCCTCCTGAGCACTCCTCCTCCTTGCTTGTGGCGTCAAAATATTAAGCAGAAAGTGAGATTTTTGCTGTTCGAACCAAGGTCCTCCTTTCCCCCTTATGGCGTCACCTCTCTTGTGACTTGAGTGACGCCTCCTTGCCACTTTACCAAGGCACTTCTTGTGTCTAAAACTCCCAATAATTCCTTTTAACCCCTAACTCTCCTAGCTCCCTCTCACTAAGTACAAAAACAAAAATGTTTGACCATGACTCAGGCCTAACCCGAGGTCATGTTTAGACCCCAAATTATGCTAAACTAGCACAGCAGACAGATCAACACATGCAACATATGAAAAATGCAGAGGCCCTGTTTTAAGGATGTTACAGTTCTACCCCTCCTAAAAATAATTTTGACCTCGAAATTACCTGATCAGAAGAGTTGAGGGTATTGCTGTCGCATTACATCCTCTGGTTCCCATGTGGCCTCCTCCATACCATGGTTTCGCCATAAAACTTTCACCAAGGGATCTGACTTCCTAGGCAAGACCTTGATATCTCGATCCAAAATCTATACCAGTTCCTCCTCGAAAGACAAGTCCGAGCTCACCTTAATCTCCGCAACTGGTACAACGTGTGACGGATCTAATCGATAGCGCCTAAGCATTGAAACATGGAAGACGTCATGAATCTAACTTAACTCTACCGGTAGCTCGAGCTGATAAGCTACCGGTCCTACTCGCTTCAACACCGTGTACGGCCCGATAAACCGAGGGCTTAGCTTCCCTTTCTGCCCAAATCTCAGCACTTTCTTCCATGGCGATACCTTCAGAAAAACCTTATCACCCACTGCATACTCTATATCTCTGCGTTTTAGATCGGCGTAAGACTTCTGCCTGTCTGACGCTTCCTTAAGACGAGCCTGAATCACCTTAACCTTATCCTCAGTTTCTGCCACCAACTCCAGACCTAATATTTGCCGTTAACCCAACTCTGTCCAACACGTAGCAGTGCGACATTTTCGTCCATACAGTGCCTCATATGGTGCCATCTGGATACTCGCTTGATAACTATTGTTATAAGCGAATTCTGCCAATGGTAGATACTCCTCCCAACTACCACTGAAATCCAGAACACAGCCCCTTAGAATATACTCTAAAATCTGAATTACTCTATCAGACTGTCCATCGGATTGCGGGTGAAAAGCTGTGCTGAAATCCAACCTCGTTCCCAAAGCTTGATGCAAAGCTCTCCAGAACCTCGATGTGAACCTCGGATCCCTATCCGAGATAATTGACACTGGCACACCATGCAACCTTACTATCTTGGCCACATACAACTTAGCTAACTTCTGAAGCAAATAATCAACCCTTTCTGGTATGAAATGAGCTGATTTGGTCAAACAATCCACAATCACCCTAACTGAGTCTTTCTTAGTAGGCGTAAGGGGTAGCCTACTGACAAAGTCCATGGTAATCCTTTCCCACTTCCATTGAGGAATCTTTACCGGTTGAAGTAAACCTAACGGCAGCTGATGTTCAGCTTTAACCTACTGACACATCAGACACTTACCCACAAACTCAGTCACTTCCCGCTTCAGTCCTGGCCACTAGAACTGCTTTCGCAAATCCCGGTACATCTTACTACCTCTAGGATGAATAGCGTATGGGTGTTATGTGCATACTGAAGAATCCTTTGCCTCAACTCGACGTCCTTCGGCATACAAGCTCTCTCTTGAAAACACAACACTCCATCGTGAGACAAGCTGTATCTTTCCAACCCATTACTTTGAACTTGCAACCTCCGAGCATTCAAACCCTCATTACTAACTGTTTCTCCTTAATCTACTCTACCCAAGTCGGCTTTACTTGCAATTCTGCCAACAAACTCCCATCGTCATATAGACTAAGGTGAACAAACATCGCTCACAGGTTTGTGACCACCTTACGACTCAATGCATCAGCTACTACGTTAGCCTTACCCGGATGGTAGTCAATCGAGTAGTCGTAGTCCTTCAACAACTCAATCCACCTTCGCTGTCTCAAGTTTAAATCCTTCTGCGTCAAAAGATACTTCAAACTCTTGTGGTCCGAGTAGACTATCGACTTTTCTCTGTATAAATAGTGTCTCCATATTTTTAGGGTGAAAACCACTGCAGTCAATTCCAGATCATGTGTCGGGTAGTTAACCTCATGCGGTCTCAACTGTCGAGACACATATGCCACTACTTTCCCTTCCTGCATCAGCACACATCCCAAGCCAGTATGTGATGCATCACAGTAAACCGTGAATACCTTTCCGCCTCAGTCATACAGGCTGGAGCTTAGTCAAAATCTTCCTCAACTTATCAAAACTTTCCTGTTGTTTTTCTGACCATAGAAATGGAACTCCTTTCCTTAATAATTTGGTCAACAGCGCCACGATCAGAGAAAATCCTTCCACAAATCTCCAGTAATACCCTGCCAGACCTAGAAACTCTAAATTTCTGCAACCGACCTAGGCGATTTCCAATTCAACATCGCCTCAATCTTACGAGGGTCCACTCTAATCCCTTCTGTGGACACTATGTGACCCAAGAAAGTTACTTCCCTAATCCAGAATTCGCACTTACTGAACTTGGCAAATAGCTACTTCTCCCTCAGAATTTGCAAAACCACCCACAAGTGCGTATCATGATCCTCCTCAGCCCTTGAGTACACCAATATGTCGTCTATGAATACTACAAAAAACTGGTCCAAGTACTGCTAGAACACCCGATTCATCAAGTCCATGAATGCTGCCGGTGCATTGGTGAACCCGAACGGCATCACCAGAAACTCGTAATGCCCATACCGAGGACGGAATGCCGTCTTATGAACATCAGCTTCCTTCACTTTGAGTTGATGATACCCCGACCTGAGGTCTATCTTTGAGAAAACTGATGCACCCTTAAGTTGATCGAACAAGTCATCAATCCTAGGCAGCGGATACTTGTTTTTGATCGTCAACTTGTTCAACTGGCGGTAGTCTATACACATCCACATTGTACCGTCTTTTTTCTTAACAAAGAGCACAGGTGCTCCCCAAGGGGATATACTTGGTCGAATGAAACCTCGATCCAACAACTCCTCGATTTGGGCCTTCAACTCTACCAATTCCTTTGACGTCATTCGATACGGGTCTATAGACACTGGCGTTGTCCCGAGTAACAGGTCTATACTGAATTCTACTTCTCGATCCAGAGGCAGACTCGAAAGTTCCTCTGGGAATACATCAGCAAATTTCCCCATAGTTCGGACACTCTCTACAGCTGCATCCTTGGCTCCCAAAGCACAAGCATGCACCATGAATGCCTCACAACCTTTCCTTACCATTTTTTCCACCTTCAGTGCAGAGACCACATTGGATAAGTAATCTTTCCTATTACCTATCATCACCACCTCCTCACCTTCCATTTTCCTTAACACCATGCGCTTAGCCAGCGCAATCTAAACTGGCCTGGTACTTCACCAGCTAGTTTATCCCGAGAATTAGATTGAACTCCCCAAATGGTAGTTCCATCAAATCAGCCAAAAACACGACCCCTTGAAGTTCTAGGGGTACATCCCTATACAGCTTATTTACTCTTACAGACTGACCTAGAGGGCTAATTACGGTCATCTCCTTAGAAGTAGTCTCGAAGTCTAGGTTCCTAATCTCTACTATACTACTGGCAACATACGAATGCGTCAAACCCACATCTATCAAAGCAGTATATGGTAATCCAAAGATTAAGAACATACTAGTTATGATGTCTGGTGCGTCACCCTCCTCTCGATGCATTATCACGAGACCGGTCTAGGTCATCTCGCCTCTGTACCACCTGTACCTCTGCCCGGTGCTCTACGGCCTCTACTAGAGCCATTACCTCCCCTAGCAGCACCACGGCCCCTCTGTGGCATTTGACCATCCTTTCTATTCTGAGTATGATTCTGATGCCCAGACTACAACCATGTTGACCTCTGTGCCCCATCGATCCACACTCAAAGCATCCCCTATTTCCAGTCCAACATTCTCCCGTGCGAGACTTTCCACATCGAGCACATCGTGGCGGCCATTGAGTATCAGCAGCAGTAGGCCTAGTAGCTTGATTCGGCCCACTATATCTACCCCATTTCTACTGATTCTTGGTAGACCCAGATGATCCAGAATTTCTCTTATTCCAACCTCTGTCCTGATTCCGTCTAACCGACTGCTTCACTTCTTCCTCAACTTTGGCCTTTTCCACTAAGATCGTAAATTCTCTCTCCTACTGTGGAGCAATCAGCAACCTTAGATCGTCCCTTAATCCGTCCTCAAATCTGACGCATCACTCATGCTCCGTAGCTATGATGCCCCGAGCATATCGGCTCAATCTTAAGAATTTTGCCTCGTACTCCGATACGAACTTACTTCCTGAACCAGTCTCAGAAACGCCTTTCTCTACGCATCAATGTAACTGGTTCTGACATACTTCTTCGAATATGCTACCTTAAAGTAATCCCAAGTGAGATCATCCGCTGTAGCACCATCCCGAATCGTGAGCCACCACTGATATGACTCATCATGGAGAAGCGATACTACTCCCTTTAGTTTCTCCTCAGCCGTTAGATCCAAATCGTCCATGATTCGTTCTGTCGCCTCCAACCAATACTCAGCCGTATTGGGTGCCACACCAGATACTCTTCGAAATACCTCAGCTCCATTGCTTCGGAGTCACTCGGATATAGATTTCTGAGCTCCCGTACCTCCACCTACTCTAGCCACTCTTTCCAGCACTCGTAGCATCGCCTGCGACACTGCATCTTCCCCCGTTTGATCCTGATACTCTACGCTAGTAGCTGGTAGTGGTGGTATCTCATTCTTGGACCCTTGACTAGACCTAACGGGTTCCGATACGGTCATTCTGCCTCTACCGCGCCCTCGCACATTACGATCACGTCCCCTAGTACTCATATCTAATTTGCGATTTAATCTGCTTATGAAATTTTTATGAATTAACTTTCGTTTCATTGATTACCCATGAATAAGTTTTATGTAAAGAAATTTGGTAGTGGTTCTTTCGATCATCACACAGTTTTTAGTTCCATTACCTACCCTAATATAGTGAATCACATTTACTCATCAACAACCTCCTCCACCCATATCCCACATGTAGGGGTATTCTTGTCATTTCACTATCCGGGGGTATTTCCATAATTTAACCTATCGGGGTATTTTTAGTAATAAATCAGGGTTAATTTGGAAACCTTTACAAATCATAGGTATTTTAGAAATTCTAAAAATTAGGGGTATTTTGGTAATTTAATAAACCTGGGGTATCTTTGTAATTTTCCAAAGTATGGTTTCAGGTGATTTTACAAAGTAAGGGTATTTTAGAAAATTTTCAATTCGGGGGTATTCCGGCAATTTTCTATAATGAGGGTATTTTGGTAATTTTTTTTACAAGTCAGGGGTAATTTGATCATTTTTCAAATCAGGGGTATTTTGGTCATTTCTTAAATCAAGGTTACTATGGCAATTTCAAAATCAAGGATTAATTTTTAGAGTGTTACAAAACAAGATGGCTGGTCCCTTTCGGGTTTTAATTATTAAATTCGGCCTGTGAATAAGTCGTCTTAGCTAGGGTGAACTGTCACTACGCACCAGGTAGGATTCGAGTGAAGAGGAGGTGAGTCACTAGGACTGCTTAAATACCAAGCTCCCCCTGAATCCATTCCTAGACATGCACACAACGGTTGCCACACCCTTAACTTAGCGACGTACTCACAGGTTTGTTTAATGGATCTTTAAGTCTTATGTGATTTGTGTTCCTAAGGTTCAATAACTCCTATTCTACTAATCTACGATCCCGAAATACCCATCACCCCTACATATAATTCACACAACACTTAGGAATACTTACCTGGGTGGATTGGTGCCGAAGACTCTGTGTCATGCTGTTCAACCCATGTACCTTTTCCACAAAAGTTTTCAAAACCCTACCTTAAAACATTTTGGGCCTCGAGCCCACATCCAAGCTTTTAAACCTGGCTCTAATACCAAAATTATAACACCTCAAACCCGATCAGCACATCACGACCGAATCTAGTATATTACGGGGTGAAGACATTTTTAAAGAAACGAGTTACCGGTTAAATTTGATTGAAAACTCTTTATCATTTTAGAGTATAAAAAATTCGTAGATAACTATTACAATCGAGTGAGTTGAGCGTAGACAAGTTCAAATCTTTTGTTCTTGAAGTTGTAAAAAAAAATTCTAGTTTAAGAAAACATCCAAGTTACCTTTGTTGTCATCTTGTGAATTTTGTTACCCGATGGTAACGTTTAAAAACCCAAAGGAGTTATAGTTTTGAAAACATTGCTTTTTATCGATTAATTTAACAACTCCATATATCCAACATAGGTATAATGTAATCAAAATAAAAGAAAATAATAAAAACCTAAAATAATACTTAGTGGCCTTATTACAAATCCCAAAACCTAATTTAAAGAGAATTAATAAAATTGAAGTAGAACTAAAAGGAATCAAAACCCAATCGAACATGCATGGTCACCTCTAGTCCTCCCCACTCAGTGTCGCAATCTCGCCTCATCGCAAAATATAAGGAAGGGTGAGTCACCAAGACTCAGTGTGTAAATCCCCACCCGATAGTGCACGCACTTACATAGATTATTAGCAAATCATGCAAATCATGCAACCCATAACCTACCCATCCAATCTCCTTCAACTACCCGTGTGGTCAAAACCACTTGGTGGTCAAAACCACGGTGACCGTAGTCACAAATATATATAATGGTGTGGTCAAAACAACTGATGACCGAAGTCACAAATCAAGTTATGGGGCCAACCCATCGTGTGGTCAAAACCACTGATGACAATCTTGTAATCAACATGTGGGGCCAACCCACTGTGGTACCAAGCCACTAGGATGAGTCACAATATTCATATGTGGTCAAAACCACTAGTGGTCAAAACCACTGGGACTTAGTCACAAAATATAATATCAAGATGGGGCCAACCCGTCGTGTGGTCAAAACCACTGGTAACAATCCAAATATTTCTTCCCCCTCCTCGCATCAATCCCATCATCATGTCCATATCATACGTGTCATAATATCATGTATCATGCAATAACGCATAGCATAGCATATATCAATATCAAGATGATGTATATCAAAAATCACATAACAAGGGACTTACCCGGAATCCAAGCTCATACCCACAAGGCATAATCACCGATTTCATTGGCTATAACAATAACATAATAGGCATATAATACTAATAAAGTGTGTAAGTGTTACACACCTGACTATATGTAGATCTAATGCTAAATCCCGAAACTACACGATACTATGAGATCCCGAAATGTATGCCCTCACTGCACCTACAATCGGCCAACATCACCCTTTAGATCTGAAGCCATTCGGCTTACTCACAAAATCCCAAAATTGTGTTGCAAGAAGGTAGTACTTACCTTAATGCCGATTTGTTTTCCAACCAAATCTCAAAGCTACGTAATGATCCCCCTTGCAATCGGCCAGACACTAGAACACACAAATGGTTAGCCTTCGACCTTTGAACGAATAAGGAATAGATCTAAACATTGAAACCTTACCTGGATTGAAAATCAAAACCCAAATATCCACTGCGTTGGACTGCACTTCTCTCTACAATCGGCCTTAACACATCATTATGAATCATAGGGCCATTCGACCATGGCATAAATTTCGAAACCAAGAAGTTGTCGCATCCTTACCTTATAACTGATTCGGCCTCTATTCACCAAGGATCGGCCCACCCTAAATGAACATGAATAGAGTTTTAACTAAAATGGAAAAAGAATGAAAGAGAAGTGAGTTTCGGTCACTACACAAATCGGTCAAGAAAAGAAAAAGATATGACTTACCAAGAGATTCGGCCACAACTCCAAAAGGAAGAATTAGATTCGGCTTTAAAGGTGCTTAAGATGAAGGGTAAGTGCAATGGAGGAGAAAAGATCCGGCAAAGGGTGATTGAGAGGGGTTCCAGCATAAAAGGTTTTGAAAGAGTGAAGAAGATACCAAATGGAAAATAAGAATGTTGATTTCGGCTAGAGCAAAATGGGAAGGAGAAAAGGTGAATAGAGATGGTGGATTCGGCAATAAAGGCTAACAATGAATGACCCACAAGGTAAAGAAAAGAAGGGAGGGTATTGAGTTTTGGCTTTGTGCAAGAATGAAAAGAAGAAAGAGAGAGAGAGAGATGTGGGAGAGGAAGATTCGGCCAAGCACTTTGAGAAGGGAAAAAAAGAAATCAAATTGAAGAGCTTAGAGGGACATTCGGCTACACCAAAAGCTCCCCAAAACCGATAGCCCCTTGCCCACAGTCCACTATTCGGCCAACTCTTCCCAAATGAATTTGATAAGATTCAAGCTCCTAACTTTCCTCACCTTCATCTATCCAATTCAAATATGATGATCACATCCTCATCCATTCAAGAGAGTCCCTCTTGAGCACTCCTCCTCCTTGCTTGTGGCGTCAAAATATTAAGCAGAAAATGGGATTTCTACTGCTCGAACCAAGGTCCTCCTTACCCCCTTGTGGCGTCACCTCCCTTGTGACTTGAGTGGCGCCTCCTTGCCACTTTACCAAGGCACTTCTTGCGTCTAAAACTCCCAATAATTCCTTTTAACCCCTAACTCTCCTAGCTCCCTCTCACTACGTACAAAAATAAAAATGTTTGACCATGACTCATGCCTAACCCGAGGTCATGCTGAGACCCCAAATTATGCTAAACTAGCACAGCAGACAGATCAACACATGCAACACATGAAAAATACAAAGGCCCCATTTTAAGGATGTTACATAAGTTCATGCCGAGGCATGGCATTGGTGAATTTATAAGGCAAGGATACAACGTAAGACCATGTCAAGACATGGCAACGGTAAGTTTCAAAGGAACCATATAAGGAAGATCTCATATAAGACCATGTCTGGGACATGGCATCAACATCAAGCTAAGGAATCCGTGTAAGACCATATCTGGGATATGGCATCGGTATCATAAGGCGATCCCATGTAAGACCATATCTGGGATATGGTATGGGCATCGAGATACATGTTTGATAAAGTTGAATATCCTCCGATATTCCGAGTAATTCAACGGGAAAAAGAGACAAGTATGAAAGAAGTAAGCAAAATTAATACAAGTTAAGTTATTCAAGAATGATAAAAAATTCTACCTGAGTTAAGGAAGATAATAATTTGATGTTCATGTTATATTAGCAAAAGTGCTAATCTATATGATTAAGTGATACAGGTACCCTAATTTAATTACAAGTATGAAATTATGATGTGGTAAGTGATGAGAAAGAGTAAGTAAGTTCAAGCACTTGAGATTTATGTTGCTTAGTCTTATGAGGGATGAGTTTAATCATAAGCTATTATATTGCTAGTTAAATATTCATGCAAATTTACTAAGCTATATGATTATCTCCCTTATTTCCTTTTTCCATGTAGGTTTGCCAAATCAGCTTGGGAATCATAGATGTCGGAGCTCGGATCATACTATCATCCACTAATTTGGTATGGTAAAATTAATTAATTTTGAGTATGGCATGTATAGGAGTTTAATCATTTTGGTCATGTCATATTGTGAGCTAAAGGCTTGGTTACTAAGACTATGCATTATTTTGTATATATCCCTTAGAAATTGGTTAATATTTATTAATTTATATACCATTTCATGATGATAAGTTTATGCATTTAAGTTTCTAAAATGGACGGAATAATTGAGTTGTTTGAGATGGTATAAGTGTGTTCATGTTTCAGGTTGGAAATTGGCTTGAAAAATAGCCTCAAATTGTCCTCACGGGTAGACACACGGCCATGTGTCTAGGCCGTGTGTGACACATGATAGCCCCATGGGTGTGTTGATAGGCCGTGTGTCCTCTACATTAATTTACGAAAATACGATTCATCACACGGGCCAGCACACGGGCATGTGCTATGAAGAGTGTGATGGCGTCATAAACAGAGAGCTCCATAGGTAGAGGATAGGGGCGTGTCGAGGCCGTGTGAAGGACATGGGTTATAGACACAAGCGTGTGCTCAACCGTGTGAAATAAGTCTGTGTCGACCATGGGTGTCGAACACAGGCATGTCTTAGGGGCACACGGGCATGTTCCTTGGACAACACGAGTGTGTGGCTCCTATTTAGGCAAGAATTTTCACGGAGTGCCAAAGTTTTCGGATGAATCCTAAAACCTTCTGGATGTACGTTTAATGCCTCGAAGGCTTATGAAAAGTATGTTATTATTAAAAAAAAATTTAAGATGGAAAGAAATTTTATAGCCTGATAATACATATTTAAGTAAAGTTAAGTGCTGTAATGCCTCGTATCCTGTCCTGACACTAGACATGGGTAAGGGGTATTACATTTAGTGGTATAAGAGCTACGATTTTGTAACAGTCTAGTTTAGACCCTAGTCAGAATAGTGGTTTCGGGACCACAAATCTGAGTCAGAAAAATGTTTTAATATTATTTTCTATGTTTGCAGTATATGATGAAGCATGTGCAAAATTTTATTTGATTTAACTTTTGTCCGTTTGTATGCTTAATTTGAGAAAAAGGGTTTAATCGCATAAAGTGAAAGTTTGATGGTTAAATGTGGAAGCATCAAATTGTTGATGTCTTTATAATGTGAGGGCCTTATGAGGTAATTAAACCATTTTTAAGATAGTGGATGGTTAATGGACGGTTTTGGACATATAACATATGGTTTTCTAATTATTTCTACTAAGGTCATTTTAGTAAAATGGATATTAATATGTTTATAATAAAACATACAAATTAAAAGATGAACATGATCATCTTATTTTGGTCGAAAATACCAAAGAAGAAGAAAAGAAAAAAAAAGCTAGGTTTCGGCTAGCTTTTGATTCAAATTCAAGGTATGTTTTTAATCAGTTTTCGATAATTTCTACATTTTTGCAATCGTTGCTTCGAGAACTACAAAACCCATGTCTTAATTTTGAGAATTTATGATAATTTTGAAATGTTTCTTTGATGAAGACTTGAGTTTTGTGAAGTTTGCTGGTGAATTATGAAAGATATATGTTTGATTAACATTGTTTGTCTTTGGAGTTTTGATGAATTTGAGTAATTTGGTTGTAATTGAGAAAATGATTATTTGAGGGACTAAATTATGAAATAAATGAAATGTATGGACTTGTATGAGATACATGAATATTCGGCTAAGCATGGGTATATGGTAATTTTGTGTATTTTGTGATTTTGTGAAATAGGGACTAAAATGTCCAAATGTGAAAATGTGAGGGTTAATTTATAAATTTCCCTAAATATGTGTTCTTGGATTGAATTGAATGTTTTGGTGAATAGAAGGGGTTAAATTTGAATATGTATAGATCAAGAACCGAAGAAAATGAACTTAGATCCGAGAAATCGAAAGTAGTCGAATAATTGAATTCGATAAATCATCCGAATCCGAGGTAAGTCGATATACAAAGAAATGTATTTGAATTGACTTATTTGTGCATATATGAAATTTGAATTGCTATGAATATGCTCGAGATAAGATGTATGTGAAATCTGAGAATTTGAATCGATGAATATTTAATGTCCGAGAAGTCCCGTACCAACTTAGGAATAGATAGGATTACATATGTCATGACTTAGGTGTCTGATATGTGATATCATGTAAGACCACGTCTAGGACATTGGCATTGATTCGAGATTTTGTGTAAGACCACGTCTGAGACGTTGGCATCGATATGAGATTTATGGGTAAGACCATGTCTAGGACATTAGCATCGTATTGATTCGTGTAAGACTTTGTCTGGGACAGTGGCATCGATTTGGTTACATATAAGACCACGTCTGGGACGTTGGCATTGTACGACTATTCGAGCACTCTGAGTATCCTATTTAGTTCTGAACGGTTCAATGGGCAAGTCCGAGAAATGAATGAATATGTGAATTGTACATTTGTTTCAGGTACATTGATATATATGCTTTGTATAAGCATGAAGGTGAGTATGTATGTGCATTAATGCAAATGAACATTTGAGATATATGTATGTTTGAGATATGAGAAAATGAGATATTTGAGATATGATGATTTGGTAAGCAATGGCAAACCAAGTGAGCCAAAGAGTTTATTTTTGTGCTTGAATTGAACATATGTTAATGAATTCAAATAGCTATGCTTATGAATGATTTATGTTAAGTTTATTTGTATATGGCTTACTAAGCTTTTGAAAAGCTTACTTTGTGTGCGTTTGTTCTGTTTTATAGATCGTTGAAGCTACGAGAGGTTCGGGGACCGTCGAGGGTCATTATCACACTACCTAAAATCATTTTGGTACCTTTTGGAGATGTATATATTAAGTATGGCATGTATAGGCTAGTCATTTTAGATTATGCTTGAAATGTGTATAAATAGTCATGAGATGTGGCTAGATAAATGTTGGTAATATGCATGAGTGAATATGGTATATGATGCATGTTTTGGTATGGCTTGATGGGAAATGAAATGGTTTAGGTTATGGTAAGCATATGAATGCAATATGAGTATGTATGTTTGATCAAAGAAATGGTTATATGAAAGGTAAAATGTGGATGAATCATGCTTGTATATATATGCGTTTTAGTTGTGCAAATTGGTATATAAGTTGTCATGATTAGAGATGAGATTGATTGGAATGATATGTTGATCTTAAGACATGATTTTGGTTGCCAATTGTGTATGGAATATTGCTTGTTTGAGCTTGTAGGTATGACTCTTGTGTGGGTGGCAATTTAGCCTTGAAAGTGGCCTATAATTGCCCACATGGTTGAGCACACGGGCGTGTGGCTTGACCGTGTCCCTCGTGGTTGTAATTCAAAACAAGTCAGGATCGACCACGAGCTGGACACATGGGCGTGTGACTGGCCATGTGGTGCAAGTCAGGATCGACCACGGGTGGGGCACACGGGCATGTCTTAGGCCGTAGGGACAAGTCAGTATGTATGCCCTGTTTTGGCACGGCTTAGACACACGGGCGTGTCTGAGGCCATGGGAGGCACACGTCCTACCCACACGGGTGTGTGACCTCTATAACTTAGAAAATTTTTAAATTTCCAAGAATTTTTGTATGTGTTCAGTTTAGTCCCAACCCTATTCTTAAAGCATGTTTAAGGTCTCGTAGACCTATTTAAGGGACAATTTGATGTGATTTGACATATTATGTTATGAAAAGTCTGTAAAGGTTTTTGATTGTTTAGTAATGCCTTTTAACCCTAGTCCGACAATGGATACGGGTTAGGGGTGTTACAGTTTTAGTCGATTCTAGGACTAACGTAGCGTAAGTATGAGTCTAGCTATACATGCCATACATAAAAGTATTTATATATTGATAGTTTGATGCCTCCTGACGACTTAAATTGTATTCATGTAGTAAATGGATCCCGAAAGAGCTGCGGCGGATGATGTAGAAAGTAATCGGCTCCCTCGAAAGAGACGGTGCCGAATAAAAATGAGAATAGACCACGATAGTAAGTCAGAGAGGAGGAGAAGAGGCTAGGGAAGCCTTTCTCCACATGATGAATGCTAGGTATACAGAGTTCGTTCGCACGAACTAGAATGCACCACCCCCTTCACCCCCGCCTATTCCTCAACCTACCCCTGTAGCCCCTCAAGTGGTAGAAGTAGTAAGAAGAGAAAAGCCTTTAGTTGATAAAATTTAGAAGCAAGGATCTGAATAATTCTGGGCTAGTAAAGATGATGATCCAGAAAGGGTAGAGTTCTGGCTTGAAAATACCATCAGGGTACTTGACGAGTTATCGTGCACACCTGAAAAGTGCATGATGTGTGTAGTTTTTCTCTTAAGAGATTCTGCATATTAGTGGTGGAATACCCTTGTGTCGCTTGTACCAAGGGAACACATGGGAGTTTTTCCAAGAAGAATTCAATAAGAAGTACATTAGTTAGATATTCATCGATTAGAAAAGAAAGGAATTCTTGGAACTGAAACAAGGTAAAATGTCAGTAACAAAGTATGAGTGTGAGTTTGGAAGGCTCAGTAGGTACGTCGAGAGTGTGTATCCACTGAAGCTATCATGTGCAAGAGATTTGAAGATGGACTAAATGAAGACATTAAATTGTTTGTTGCTGTACTAGAATTAAAAGAATTTGTTATACTGGTGGATCGGGCTTGTAAAGCCGTAGTAAAAGAGAAAAGAAAAGTTGAAATGGAGTCTCGTGACTCAAGAAAGAGACAGTGGAGTAAGTCATTCCAGTCCTCGTCCATTGAGTCAAAAGATTTCTCTACCCAATCAACTACTTCAGTTGGGTTTTCCAGCAAAGGCAAGAGTAAACAGTATTCAGGGAATGAGGCTCAGACTACTTCAGTCGCTAGTGTCGGGAATGTTCGATCTAATAGACCGGAATGCCCACAGTGTGGCAAACGACACCCTAGTGAGTACCGAGCACATGAGAGTGCCTGTTTTAAGTATGGTTCCCAAGATCACTTTATCAGAGAATGCCCCAAAATGGTTGAGAAAGACAAAGTTCAGAGTACAAGAGCAGGAAGCACTAATAGAGGAAGACCACAAAGGAACCCAGGAAGTGGGGCGAGTAGTCAGGGTACACCCCGAGAGCAGGCTGCAAGATCTAAGGGTAGAGCATCTGCAAAGACTTATGCCATTCCCACTAGCGAAAAGGCATTATCTCCTGATGTAATTATGGGTACATTTTCTTTTCATGATACTAATGTTGTTGCTTTAATTAATCCGGGTTCTACCTATTCATATATTTGCATGAAATTAGTGTAAAAAATGAATATGCCCGTAGAGCCTACCGAATTTGTGATAAAAGTGTCTAATCCTTTAGGCAAAAGCGTATTAGTTGATAAAGTATGCAAAGATTGCCCATTGAAGATTAGGGGTCATTATTTTAAGGCTAATCTCATTCTATTGCCATTTGATGAATTCGAAATTATTCTTGGTATGGACTAGTTAACTTCTCATGATGTGACAATGAATTATGGGAAGAAATATATTGAGTTGAAATGTGAAAATGGGGGTACTCTTTATGTTGAATCAGATGAATAGGATAGATCACCGGTAGTGATTTCTCACATGTCGGATCAGAGGTATGTAAGAAAAGGGAATGAGGCATATCTTGCCTTTGTGATGAATGCCAAAGCAACCGAGTTAAAGATTGAATCAGTACCTATAGTATGTGAGTATTCAGATGTTTTTCCCGAGGAATTGCCAAGAATACCTTTTGTTAGAGAGGTTGAATTTGGCATCGAGTTAGATCCCAGTACTATACCAATATCAATTGCTCCTTCTAGAATGGATCCAACTGAGTTGAAGGAATTGAAGGCATAGTTGCAAGAATCGACGGAAAAAGGTCTAGACCAAGTTGTTCTCTATGAGGTGCTCTAGTATTATTTGTGAAAAAGAAAGATGGCTCCATGAGATTGTGCATAGATTACAGGCAACATAATAAGGTAACTGTGAAGAACAAGTACCCATTACCGAGGATCGACGATTTTTTTGATCAATTGAAGGGAGCCACTGTGTTCTCTAAGATAGACTTGAGGTCAGGATACTATCAGCTAAGAGTAAAAGACTCAGATATACCGAAGACTGCATTTCAGACAAGGTATGGCCATTATGAATTTTTAGTTATGCCTTTTGGTTTAACTAATGCCCCGGCATTGTTTATGGATCTAATAAACCGTATCTTTAGACCATACCTAGATAAATTTGTGGTTGCTTTTATCGATGATATATTGATATATTCTCGAGATGAAC
Source organism: Gossypium rotundifolium (assembly GCA_025506655.1). Lineage (NCBI taxonomy): Eukaryota > Viridiplantae > Streptophyta > Magnoliopsida > Malvales > Malvaceae > Gossypium > Gossypium rotundifolium. The sequence continues at coordinate 162,460,283 of CP106729.1, read as the reverse complement.
TTAAGCATGCCGAGCACTTAAGGACAATTTTACAGATTTTAAGAGATAATCAGTTATACGCCAAGTTCAGCAAAAGTGAGTTTTGGCTTAAGGAAGTTGGATTCTTGGGGCATATTGTTTCGGGAGATGGAGCCCGAGTTGACCCAAGTAAGATCTCAGCCATTATTGATTGGAAACCCCAAAAAATGTAACTGAAGTTAGAAGTTTTCTAGGCTTAGTTGGCTACTATAGACGGTTTGTCAAAGGGTTTTCCATGATAGCGACTCCAATGACAAAACTATTACGAAAAATGTAAATTTTGAATGGACGAAAAAATGCCAACAAAGTTTTGAGGAATTAATGGTAATGTTGACAGAGGCTCCAGTTCTAGTACAACCTGAGTCAGGAAATGAATTAGTGATTTATAGCGATGCATCCTTAAATGGATTGGACTGTGTACTAATGCAAGAAGGTAAGGTAATTGCATATGCCTCCAGACAACTAAAGCCACATAAAAAGAATTATCCAACACATGACTTAGAGTTAGCTGCTATGATTTTTGCATTGAAGATTTGGAGACTCCATTTGTTTGGTGAAAAATGTCGGATCTTCACTAATCACAAAAGTCTAAAGCACTTGATGACTCATAAGGAATTGAACTTAAGGCAACGAAGATGGTTGGATTTGATAAAAGATTATGAGCTAATTATTGATTATCACCCAGGAAAGGCGAATATAGTCACCAATGCTTTAAGCAGAAAGTCTCTATTTGCTTTGAAGGCTATGAACACACAGATGACCTTGTTTGATGATGGTTCCATTCTAGCTGAGTTGAGCGCTAGAACAAATTTTCTTCAAGAGATTTACGAAGCTCAGCAAGAAGATAGTGAGTTACGAGCCAAAAGAGTTCAGTGTGAGTCGGGTGTTGAGATCGACTTTTGAATCAATTCAAATGGATACTTAATGTTCAGAGATAGAGTTTGTGTACCGATAAATGATGAACTTATTCGTAAAGTTTTGCATGAGGCACATAGCGAATGTTTATCTGTACATCCGGGTAGCACTAAGATGTATAATGACTTGAAGCAACGGTATATTTTAGAATTTGTGTCGAAGTGTTTAATTTGTTAGTAAGTGAACGCTGAGCACCAAGTACTTTCAGGTCTACTTCAACCTATTATGGTTCCGAATGGAAATGGGACCAGGTTACCATGGATTTTGTAACAGTTTGTCGTTGAAACCGAGTAAGAAAGATGTTGTATGGGTTGTAATTGATAGACTTACTAAGTCAGCCCATTTCATACATGTTCGAGTTAACTACTCACTTGACAAGTTGGAAAACTTGTACATTTCTAAGATTTGGAGGCTATACGGAGTGCCTTTATTGATTATATCAGATAGAGATTTGAGATTCACATCCAAATTTTGGAAAAAGTTGTAAGAGGCCTTGGGCAAAAGTTGAATTTCAGTACATCCTTTCACCCCCAAACTGAAGGCCAGTTGGAAAGGTTGATCCAAGTTCTCGAAGATATGCTCAGGTGTTGTGTTCTTGAGTTTCAGGTCAGCTGGGAAAAGTACTTGCCGTTGGTAGAATTTGCCTACAATAATAGTTTTCAGTCAAGCTTGAAAATGGCGCCTTATGAGGCTTTGTATGGGCGTAAGTGCCGAACGCCTTTATATTGGACTGAGTTTAAGAAAACTAGGTCCATAGGGTTGATTTGTTAGAGAGACCGAAGAAAAAGTAAAGGTAATTCGAGATTACTTGAAAGTGGCATCAGATCGAAAAAAATCCTACTCGGATTTAAACAAGAAAGAGATTGAGTATCAAGTCGGCGTTAGAGTATTCTTAAAAGTGTCCCCATGGAGAAAAGTTCTTAGATTCGGTCGAAAAGGCAAATTAAGTCTGCGTTTCATTGGACCGTATGAGATCACCGAGAGGATAGGGTCGGTAGCCTATCAATTAGCTTTGCCGTCTGAGTTAGAAAAGGTTCATGATGTATTTCATGTGTCTATGTTGAGACGCTACTGATCAGACCCCTCACATGTGATCACACCGACAGTGGTTGAGATACAACCCGACATGACTTATGGTGAGGAACCAGTTAAGATTCTAGCCCGGGAAGTCAAGCAATTAAGGAATAAAATTCTAACTCTTGTGAAAGTCTTATGGAAGAGACATGGGGTAGAAGAGGCTACGTGGGAGCCCGATGAGGCTATGATGAATCAATACTCAAACCTTTTTACCGGTAAGATTTTTGGGGACGAAAATACCTAAGGGGGGGAGAATTATAACAGCCCGACTTAGTGCCTAGTTGGAATAGTGGTGCGAGACCACAAATCTGAAGAATAAATATATGTTTAAATGATTTTATAAGGCTTATGAGGTATTTGCATGGTTGTATGAAAATTTCATGAAGGAATTTTATTAATTAGTAAACAAATTGTCCATTAGGACTAAATTGCAAAGATTAGAAAATATGAAATTCTAGAAGGTTTAAGTATGAAATAGCATCATAAAAATTATTAGTGGTCCTTATTTAAAAATTAAACCATTATATAATAAGATGGACAAAAATGGACATGGTAAGGAAAAATCTTAAGAAATAATCATTAAGGGCATTTTTGTTATTTGGTAAATAAAAGATTAAAAAGGGAAAAAGAAGTCAAAAATGGTGTCCATCTTCTTCCTTAGGTGTCGAAATTTGGAGAGAAGCCATAGCTAGGGTTTTTCTCATTTTCAAGCTCAAAGTAAGTGCATCCTAGTCCCGTTTTTAATGTTCTTCGTATTTTGAAATCTTCGTAGCTCGGTTTAGCTATTTCTAGCTATAATTTGAGCTAAGGTTTATGTTAAAAAATTCACCCATGTATGACATGCATGTATTTTGATGTTTTATGGAAGATTATGAAAGTTTAATGTAGGATAAACATATTTTCCTAAGTGATTTTCATGAAAAATCCATGTAAGGACCAAATTACAAAAGTTATGAAAATGGTCATACATGAGTAAAATAATGGAAATTGAATGTTGTTATAGTTGAGAATATAATTTGGCTAGGCTTGAAATGCAGGAAAGTTGAATAAAAATCATTTTACGAGCCTAGGGGCAAATGTGTAATTTTGAGAAAGTTTAGGGCCAAAAATATAATTTTTTCCAAAGTATGATTTATGATTCAATTTAGTCAATGTAAGTATTAAACAAGTTAAATTGTTATTATAGATAAAAAAACACGAAGCCTAGACTAAAACCGAGGTAAAAATAAAGTTGAGGACTAAATTGCACAACTCTGCACATTTTAAGTACCGAGGTAAGTTTGTATGAATTTAAGGTTACACATGTTCTTTTTAATGATTAAATTACTTGTTATGTTGTATAATGTACATTATTTCCATAAGGTTGAATATCAATGTCTAATAAAGAAATCAATGAGAATATGTAAGTAAAAGTCTCGGTTGAAGATTCGGAATAACGAGGATACCTATGTCATAGCATGAGACCATGTCTAGGACATGGCACCACCGAACATAGATCCTATGTAAGACCATGTTTGGGACATGACATCAGCATCGAATAAGGCAAGGATATCATGTAAGTCTATGTCAAGACATGGCATTGATAAGTTAATATAATGCAAGGATACCATGTAAGTCCATGCCAAAGCATGGCATTGGTGAATTTATAAGGCAAGGATACCACGTAAGACCATGTCAAGACATGGAAATGGTAAGTTTCAAAGGAAACATATAAGGAAGATCTCGTATAAGACCATGTTTGGGACATGGCATCAACATCAAGCTAAGGAATCCCATGTAAGACCATATCTGGGATATGGCATCAGTATCATAAGGCGATCCCATGTAAGACCATATTTGGGGTATGGCATTGGCATCGAGATACATGTTTGACGAGGTTGAGTATCCTCTGATATTCGAAGTAATTCAACGGGAAAAAGAGACAAGTATGAAAGAAGTAAGCAAAATTAATACAAGTTAAGTTATTCAAGAATGATAAAGAATTCTACCTGAGTTAAGGAAGATAATAATTTAATGTTCATGTTATATTAACAAAAGTGATAATCTATGTGATTAAGTGATACGGGTACCCTAATTTAATTACAAGTATGAAATTATAATGTGGTAAGTGATGAGAAAGAGTAAGTAAGTTCAAGCACTTGAGATTTATGTTGCTTAGTCTTATGAGGGATGAGTCTAATTATAAGCTATTATATTGCTAGTTAAATCTTAATGCAAACTTACTAAGCTATATGCTTATCTCCCTCATTTCCTTTTTCCATGTAGGTTCACCAAGTCAGTTGGGAATCATAGACGTCAGAGCTCGGGTCATACTATCATCCACTAATTTGGTATAGTAAAGTTAATTAATTTTAAGTATGGCATGTATAGGAGTTTAGTCATTTTGGTCATGTCATATTGTGAGCTAAAGGCTTGGTTACTAAGATTATGCATTCTTTTATATATGCCCATTAGAAATTGGTCAATATTTATTAAGTTATATACCCTTTCATGATGATAAGTTTATGCATTTAAGTTTATGAAATGGATGGAATAATTGAGTTGCTTGAGATGGTATAAGTGTGTTGATGTTTCAGGGTGCCAATTGGCTTAGAAAATAGCCTCAAATTGTCCACACGGGTAGACACACAAGCAAGTGTCTAGGCCATGTGGGACACACGGTTAGCCACATAGGTGTGTTGATAGGCCATGTGTCCCCTGCATTAATTTACGAAAATACGATTCGTCACACGGGCCAGCACACGGGTGTGTGCCATGGCCGTGTGCTATTAAGAGTATGATGACATCATAAATTGAGAGCTCCACTGGTAGAGGACACGGGTGTGTCGAGGCCATGTGAAGGACACGAGTTATAGACACGGGTGTGTGCTCAGCCGTGTGAAATAAGTCAGTGTCGACCATGGGTGTCAAACACGGGCATGTCTTAGGGGCACACGGGCATGTGACCCCTGTTTAAGCAAGAATTTTCAAGGAGTACCAAAGTTTTCGGATGAATCCCGAAACCTTCTGAATGTTTGTATGAATCTCGAAGCCTTCTGGATGTACGATTAAGGCCTCGAAGGCTTATGAAAAGTACGTTATTAGTAAAAAAAAGTTCAAGATGGAAAGAAATTTTATAGCCTAATAATACATCTTTAAGTAAATTCAAGTACAGTAATGCCTCGTATCCAGTCCTGACGCCAGACACGGGTAAGGGGTGTTACACTTGCATACACAACTGTGTGTCAAATGTGATTTTCACAAGGATCATGGCCTGTGAAACACCAAAGCAAGCTTGGGACAAGTTGAAAGAGAAGTTCCAAGGAACTGAGAGAACAAGGCAGCAACAACTATTGAATTTGAGAAGGGATTTCAAAAATTTGAAGATGAAAGAGAAAGAAACTGTCAAGCAGTATTCAGACAGGATCATGGCTGTGGCAAACAGTATAAGGCTCATTGGAGAGCAATTTAGTGAAGCTAGAATAATGGAGAAAGTGATCTCTACATTACCTGAGAGGTGTCAGGCAAAAATATCTTCCTTCAAAGATTCAAGGGACTTGGCCAGCATCTCTATGCACAGGAGCAAAGGAGAGCCAGCAGACTAGAGGAGAACCAAGAAGGTGCCTTCCAAGCCAAAACCAAACTTTTCTCGAGCATTACTGCCTATAATGTAACAGCCCGATTAGGGCCTAGTCGGGATAGTGGTGCGAGGCCATGAACCCGAGGCGAAATTATGAGTTTTTCCAGGTTTATGCCATGCTTGAATGCTAGTATGAAAGTTTTGTAAAGCAATTTTATTAAGTTGAGGTCAATTGGTCCAAAAAGGACTAAATTGCAAATGTTGCAATGTTTGAGTTTCTAGAAGCTTTTTGCATGAAATAGCTTTAGAATAATAATTATGAGCCCTTAAATAGAAAATTACCCAAAAATAAAATTTTGGACAAAATTGGCCTTAAGATGGTTAAATAGAAATTTTTAAAAGGAAGGGCATTTTGGTCATTTGGCATAATTAGTGTTTTAAGTGGGAAAAAGATGAGAAAAATCCACTCATCTTCTTCCTTGATCTATCGAAAATTTGGAGACACCATAGCTAGGGATTCTTCATTTTATTTCAAGCTCATAGTAAGTTCATCTTAGCCCCGTTTTTAATGTTCTTCGTATTTTTAAGTTCCCGTATTATGAATTAGCTAATTTTAGCTATAAAATGAGCCAAGATGCATGTTCAAAAAAATCTACCCTTGAATGACATGCTTGTTAAATGATGTTTTATAGAAGTTTAAGAGAGTTTGATGTTAGATAAATATCTTTTCCTTAATGAATTTCATGAAAAAAAGGTAGTAGGGACCATTTTGTAATAGTTATAAAATTGGTCATACCTACTAGGAATAGTGAGAATTGATGATTGTTATAGAAGAGAAAATGATTCAGTTGAGCATGAAGTTTAAGAAAGTTGCATGAAAATAACTTTATGAGAATTGGGGCAAAGGTGCAAATATTAGAAAGTATAGGGGCAAAATAGTAATTTTGCCAAAGTATGAGTTATGAGTCAATTTAGTCAATATGGTTTTTAAATGTTCTATTTATGATTATAGATCAAGAAAAATGAAGCCCGAATCGAAACCGAGGCAAGAACAAAGTCGAGGACTAAATTGCACATCTACATACATTTTGAATATTGAGGTAAGTTTGTATGATTTTTAAGCTTTATGATTATTATCATTAAATTGCGTAATATGATGTACAATAATTGTATGAAATGATCATGTTATGTTCAATCAAAAATCATGATGATAAGTACAAGCAAGTGGCAAGGTGGTTAAGATGCCGATTGAAGATGAAGTGGCGGCCAAGAAAGTTCTAGAGTGGATGAGCATTCCTTTTCATTCTCTTTCTTCTTTCCCTCAAAGCAAAACCATCATATTGAAACCATCATTTCTCTTCTCTTTTGTTAAGTAGAATCATCATATTCTTTTCTTCTTATTCAAAGATGAACCTTGAAGAACTCAAAGTAAGATTTTATCAATTATTTTCATCATTCCTTTTACTTTAGCAAACTTAAAATCATGATCTTTTATTTTCTCTCTAGGCGGATTCATTTGAAAAGATTTTTCAAAGATCTTTGTTGAAGACAACCTTTAAGTGATCATTGAAATCATCAAGGTAAGGTTATTAATTTAGATAATACCGATTTATTTAGATGGATCACTAATCTCGTTATTTTTAGGCGATTTAAGATCATCAAGATAGGTAAGAAAAAATGCGTCTGAGTGTTTGGAAGAGGAGGTATTCCTTTACCATCGAACTACAAGCGAAGAATATCGGAGTAAGAGACTTTCCAGGGTTGTGGACCCTCTGCTAACGAGGATCGATTATTTGAGCGGTCGCATAACCGAACCACTACGTTGGTGGAATATCGGTGGGTTTTGATCCATCTAGTGGAGAAAAACCACAAATAAGCATCATTCGTGAATCCAGGGTAAGGATTTAGATCCATCGTCAATAAGTGTAATATTGTTAACAAAAGTTTATACTAACCAAATGTGTCAATCAATTAGGTGTTGGCGAGCAAGAGGGTATTGTTCTCACTATCACTAGGTGTGTAACCTTACACTAAAATCTCATAAGATTTACATATATTTAATTGTGACTATATGACCATGTGTATGATTGTGCTTTTGGATACCATTCGGTGGTATATGATATTCGGTATGTTTACCCCAATATTTTGTTTATTTTGCTATATGCATCAATATGAAATAAGCATGACTATATTATGATTTGTGGGGTAAATAACATAAAATCGATTTGATATGTATGTGCATGGGCATATGGGTATATTTGATAAAGGAGGAAGTATTACGGTGGTTTTGACCACATTTACGGTGACTTCGGTCACATATGTGAATTGGTGACTTGGTCACGTATATTTGACTCGGTGACTTGGTCACATATTTGAACTCTGGTGACTTGGTCACATATGTGAATTTTGGACTTGGTCACATCTGTTTTGGTGGCTTTGCCACAATAAGAAGCGATGTGCATGTTGACTGCAAACAAGCGCCTTGATGGTGTGTAGCGGATGGAGGTCGATTTAGTAATCCCGGTGTCTTTGGTTGAGTGCAGGGGGTGTGTAGCGGTTGGATATTTAAGTTGGTAGGGCTTGCATTTCATTTCATGAACATAACCATGTAATATTGAATGATTACTATTTGTTTTGCTATGAAATGGGCCTTTGGGCTAAATTTAAGCTAAATGGGCCTTTGGGCTAAATATGAGTTAAATGGGCCTATGGCCATATGTGAAATTTTTGAGCTTAAAAGCATTTGATAAAATGGGCTTTTTAGTGTATGTGTTACACATTGAGTTTATAACTCACCCATTTTTGTGGGATAAACTTTTGAGATAATTCATAGTGCGATGGATGGGTCGTGAGGATTTGAGGTGGCGATTGCAGTATCAAGTATTGTGGAGATTTTCCAACTTAAACTTATTAATTTTAAATTTTATTACTTAGACTTTATTATGGATTTGCCAATTTTTATGTAATAAGGCCACTATAAACTATTTTTAATTTTGTGTTTGGATTTATTTTAAATTACGCCATGAATAATTATCAATTAAATAACTAAATGGTTTTTGATAAATAATTTTAAAAAGATTTTTGTCGTTAATATATATATATATGTTTTAAGAATATACAATTCTATCTTTTCAACTAAGCCCAACTCGATCTTTAAGTTAATCCGTTTTACTTAAAATCATCAAGTTTTCTTAAACAAATGTTATTTAGCTAAAGTTTTACTCGAGGAACATACCAAATCAGGTTAGGCTTTTTGGTAGGGTTTGGGGTGTTTAACTTAATATCGAGCCCATATTTAAACTCTCGGCCTTAGGTTTTGAAGCCCTAGCGTTTTCAAAAGTTGGCCCAAATGACTTTGAAAGTTTTACTTAAGTTAAATGGTTTTATAAGAGCATGGCACTTTCGAGTTCTCGGCCGGATCTATCGGTATGTACTTTATCGATATGTGATATGTATGATAGTTTAAACTTAAACTATACTTTAGAGACATGGACCTTAGGTGTTTGTGTGCTACTACGGAAAAACTACTAAATATCATTTCATAAAACTTTCCTTTAATAAGAAGTGAAAAGACTCTAATACATAAGACTTTTAAGTAAAAGCAGATAAGATCGTAGTAGACATGAGCTCTAGGGGACGAGGTCGTCGTGGACATAGAAGAGGAAGGATGATCTGTTTGAACGATTCGATCTGGTCAAGGTTACGAGAATGAAGCTCATACGGCTGTTGGGGTGGACTTTCAAGAACAAAATGAAGGTGGTGATCACGATATCACAAGTTGTGTCTTGCGAGTTTTGGAGCAGTAGCGAAGCTGTTCTGAAATGGGTCTCAAAAGTCGATGGTGAGAGACTAAGATCAAATGGGTGAGGTTTTCGGAGGAGTATCTGGAGTAGCTCAAATGTAGTGAATATTGGTTGGAAGCGGTCGAGAGAATCATGGATGGTATAGTTTGACCGATGAAGAGAAATTGAAAGGTGCTATTTCACTTCTCATTGATGAAGCCTACCGTGGTGGCTCACTATCAAGGAAAGTACCCTTGTGGATCGTCTGGATTGGGGTATTTTAAGATTAAATTGAAGGAAAATATGTTGGAGCTAGCTACATTGACTCCAGGAGGAAGACATTTACGAATCTAGTACAAGGAAACAAGTCGATAGTGAATATGAAGCAGAATTTTTGCGACTTAGCCGTTATGCCAGAGGGATAGTGGCTACGGAATATGAACGGTGTATCATATTTAAAGATGGACTTAGAGATGAGCTAAGAGTGATGATTGCTCCACACCGTGAAAGAGATTTTACAATCTTAGTGGAAAGGGCAAGAATTACCGAAGAGGCTAAACGGACTGAGAGAAAGAATCGGGATAGAGGCCAGAGTAAGAATAAGAGAAGCTTTGGGTCCTCGAGGTCGTCAGAAATTTTGAAGAAATTAAGAAATGATGGACCGCGAGGTCAGCAGATTGCCGGAGGACAAAATCGTACTTGTTCTCGGTGTGGGAAAATGCACTCGGAGAATCTTTGGAAAAAGATCGGTGGATGTTTCAAGTGCGGTTCGAAGGATCACATGATCAAGGATTGCCCAATGAACTCGGAAAAGAATCGTCCGATGAAGTCGAGGTGCTAATCGGTGACAAAGGTGGGCGATGAGCAGATAAGAGGTCGTGGCCCAAATGGAAGGGCAATGGTTACGGTAGAGGACGCGGAACTTGAGCGGAGGCGATGGTAGCTACGGCGAGACAACCGGAGTTTGGTGTATGCGGTTAAATCGCAGAGAAAGCGATGGCCTTTTGATGTTATCAGAGTGCGTTCGATTTCAGGTTGCCCTTTATTGCTTTGATAGATATAGGGTCAACTCATTCCTATATCGCTAGTGAAGTATCTGGGACTTTGCATGTGACTTACGAAGCTGTGTCGAGGAAGATGGTATACTTAGTCCTTTAGGATGACATGAGTTGTAGACAAACTTTTTAAGGAAGTGCCTCTAGAAGTCCAAGGATCTGATTTGGTGATTTAATGGAGTTGCCATTCGAGAATTGACCTTATCTTAGGCATGGGTGGCTTGTAAAGTACCGTGCAAATGTGGATTGTCTTTGCTAAGAGAATGTCCTTAGAACTTTTGATGACAAGGAAATTGTAGTGATGGGCGAGAGCGGAACTACTTATCTAATGTAGTATCGCTCTTAAAGGCGAAAAGATGGTTAGAAAGGGATGTGAAGCCTTCCGATGTTAGTGAATGCTTTGGAGGCTAAGGAAGCAAGCGCTAATGAAGTCGGGATTGTGAATGAATTTGTAGATGTTTTTAGGAAGAACTTCGGGTTTGCCTCCGGATCGTGAGGTAGAATTCGGGATAGACTTATTGCACAGAGCAGCGCCGATTTCTATTGCTCCATATAGAATGGCATCGAAGGAATTGGTTGAGCTTAAGGCTCAAATTCGGGAGTTGCTTGATCGTGGATTTATTCGACCTAGTGTGTCTCTATGGGGAGCCACGGTCTATTCGTGAAAAGAAAAGGGCGGATCGATGAGGATGTGTATAGACTACAGCAGTTGAATAAGTGACCATCAAGAACAAGTATCCTTTGCCAAGGATCGACGACTTGTTCGATCGACTTAAGAGGCTGCGGTATTCTCAAAGATTGATCTAAGGTCGGGTATCATCGACTTAAAGTGAAAAAGCGGATATCCATAAGGCGGCTTTTGAACTAGATATGGGCATTATGAATTTTGGTAATGCCATTCGGATTAATGAACGCCCAATTGCGTTCATGGATATGATGAGCGAATTTTCCAGCCTACTTGGATCAATTCGTCGTGGTATTCATAGACGATATCTTGGTGTATTCTTAGTCAAGTAGAACATGATGAACATCTCGGATTGTGTTACGAGTTTTAAGGAGAAGAAAGCATCGCCAAATTGATGAAGTGTGAATTTTGGTTTGAAAGAAGTTGCGTTTTTAGGCCATGTGGTGTCTGCGAAGGGATAAAGGTGGATCCTCGGAAGATTGAGGCTGTGCTAGATTGGCAACCACCTAAGTCAAATGGCGAGGTTCGCGATTTCTTGGGTTTAGCCGGATACTCGAGAAGATTCGTTGAAGGATTTTCATCGATAGTTGCACCTTTAATGAAATTGTTGAGAAAGGAAGTACCTTTCGTGTGGGCCGATAAGCGAGAGAGTTTTGAGAAGCTCGAAAGTTTTGGTGAAGCTCGGTTTGATCCACTGAGGCGGGAAAGGATTTCGTCATGTATTGTGGCCTTCTCACGGGATTAGGATGTGTTACGATGCAAGGCGGAAAGGTAGTTGCGTGTATGTCTCGGCGATTGAGACCATGCGAGATTAATTACCGACGCATGACTTGAAGTTGGCATTTGTAGTCTTTGCTCTTAAGGTTTGGAGACATTACTTATACGGGGAGAAGTTAGTGATATATCGGACCACAAAAGTCTGAAATATCTCTTGACTCGAAAGAAGCTGAATTTGAAGCGTGAAGGTGGATAGAGTTATTGAAAGACTATTTGTTCCATCGAGTACCACCCGGGTAAAGGCGAATGTGGTGGCGGGCGCTCTAAGTCGAAAAGTGGTGTCGGTTGAGGCAATGTTTGCACACCTTAGTCTTTATGATGACGGAAGCTTGTTAGCAGAACTTCAAGTTAGGCCGACATGGTTAAGTCAAGTGAAAGAGAGGCGGTTAGTAGATGATGATCGAGTGAAAAGCTTGACGGTGCATAGTGGGAAATTGGAAGATTTTGGTATTACTTGGTGATGGGGTATTGTGCTTCAAAGATAAAGTCTGTATGCTAGGGATCGGGAGTTGAGGCAAAAGATACTTGAGGAATCACATGGTAGCCCCTATGCTATGCATCTGGAGGAAGTAAGTTATATCGAGACTTGCGAGATCGGTTTTGGTGGCTGGTCTTAGCGAAGTTCTGAATTTGTAGAAAAGTGCTTGGCGTGTCGACAAGTCAAGGTTGAACATCAAGTACCATCAGGATTGCTTCAACCGATAAAGATTCCGATGGAAGTGGGAGAGAATCACCATGGACTTTGTTAGTGGGCTTCCTCTTACGCCTACTAAGAAAGACTCGTGTGGGTGATAGTGGACCGATTGATGAAATCGCACATTTATCCCGATTCGGGTTGATTACTCTTTGAGAAATTGGCGAAGTTATATGTGGTGAGATTGTGAGATTGCATGGAGTCCGTTGTCGATAATTTGAGACGGAGATCAGGGTTTACGTCGTGATTTTGGAAAGCATTGCATCAGGCTTTGGGCACAGATTGGACTTTAGTACGGCATTTTATCCTCGGTCGGATGGTCGATTCGAAAGAGTAATCCAAATCTTAGAAGATATGTTAAGGGGATGTGTGATAGATTTCAAGGAAGTTGGGAAGAATTCTTACCGTTGGCGAATTTGCATACAACAACAGTTTCCAATCCAGTATACGGATGGCACCGTATAAAGCACTATAAGGACGGAAGTGTCGCACTCCTACGTGTTGGACAGAATTAGGGGAACGTCAGATTTTGGGTCCAAAGATAGTGGCCGAATCCGAAGAAAAGGTTAAGATAATCCGAGCTCGGTTAAAGGAAGCATCGGCAGACAAAAAAAATCGTCACGCAGATCTAAAGCGGAAAGATATAGAGTTTCTTTGTGGGGACCAAGTTTTCTAAAGGTTTCACCTTGGAAAAAGGTGATGAGATTTGGACTAAAGGAAACTAAGTCCCGTGTTCATTGGACCTTATCGGATTGTGAAGCGGGTCGGATCGTGGCATATCGATTAGATTTGCCTTGAATTGAAGCAAATGCATGATGTATTCCATGTTTCAATGTTCTGTTATTACGGTCAGATCCATCTCATGTAGTGCAGTTGAGGAGGTGGAATTAAGATCGGACTTGTCATATGAAGAGGAGCCAATTCAAATTCAGAGCGAGATGTAAAGGTTTCTGAGAGAAAGTCGGTTCCTCTTGTCAAGGTATTATGGCGTAATCATGGATCGGGAAGAAGCTTCGTGGGAGCAGGAGGAAGCGATCGTGACAATACCCTCACTTATTCCAACGGGTAATTTGAGGATGAAATTATTTTAAGGGGTAGAAGCGTAACATCCGATAATTAGGGGCTATGCATTTCACTTAATTGAATGATGTTGCATGTTATTATTATTAAGTGTATTTTTTTTGAAAGTTATTTGAGCTTCATTAATTAAGAGCATGCTTAGTAAAACTTTTAATTCTATTAATTAGAGAAGCAAAGCAAATTAGGCCTTAGAATTAATGATAAGAAGTTTTAGCATGAATTAAGTAATTGGCAAGGTGGTTAAGATGCATGGATGTGTGCTTGAGGTGTGAAGTTGAATCTCTAGCTAGCATTAGGGAGGATTTTAATTTTTTTGTTTTCTTCCTATAAGTGGCGGCCAAGAAAGTTCTAGAGTGGATGAGCATTCATTCATTTTGGCTATTTGACCATGTGAAAAGGAAGCTAGGAACTTATGGCATGGAATCATAAGTTGATGATAAGATGAGGGGACAAAAGGCATGATATGGGGCATGGTTTTGGGAGTGTGTTCATGGTCAATTGACCATGAACCTAGAGCAACATGAAGGGCTAAAGGGAGAGGTTTAATTGTGAAGCAAATTTTGGATATGATGGGGAAGAAACAAGGAGGAAAAAGGGGATGATGTTGGCTAGGTTGTAGAAAATTAGTGTAGCCATTAGGGTGCTAGTTGGCCTATGATCCTAGCAAAATTGTCCATCTTTCCCTTCTCCAAAACCTTTTCCCTAAACCGAAACTATCTTTGGCATTTGGTACAAGTTTACTTTTTTTTAGCATTGGTATTTTTGACCAAATAGGTACCTTTATTTCATCTTTTCCTCTCAAAATTTTATTTCTCTTTTGATGCCAAAATATTTTCACTTTTGAAGTCACTTCTTTTCTTTCTCTTTAGTGCTTAGAATTTAGCTATCACCAAAAGCCTTCTCTTTCATTTTCTTTTCTTTCTTTTTCATTCTATTTCTCTTCTCTCTTTCCCTCTCATTGTCGAAACCACAAAGGATCAAGAACCACTTTCAATTGTTACCTCCTTGGCGAATGTGCAAAGTTTCCTAAACACATTTCTTTTCTTTTGAGAAATCACCATCATCATCTTCTTCTCCTTTTCTCTTTTCTTCCTTCTCTTTTCCTTCCCTATTCATTCTCTTTCTTCTTTCCCTCAAAATCGAAACCATCATATTGAAACCACCATTTCTCTTCTCTTTTTGTTAAGGTAGAATCATCATATTCTTTTCTTCTTATTCAAAGATGAACCTTGAAGAACTCAAAGTAAGATTTTATCAATTATTTTCATCATTCCTTTTACTTTAGCAAACTTAAAATCATGATCTTTTATTTTCTCTCTAGGCGATTCATTTGAAAAGATTTTCAAAGATCTTTGTTGAAGACAACCTTTAAGTGATCATTGAAATCATCAAGGTAAGGTTATTAATTTAGATCATCTTGATTTATTTAGATGGATCACTAATCTCACGTTATTTTTAGGGCAATTTAAGATCATCAAGATAGGTAAGAAAAGAGCCGATGCAGTGTTTGGAAGAGAGGAGGTATTCCTTTACCATTGAACTACAAGCGAAGAGTCGTATCGGGAGTAAGAGACTTTCCAGGGTTGTGGACCCTCGCTAACGAGGATCGATTATTTGAAGTAGTCATACAACATAGAACCACTTTACGTTGGTGGAATATCGATTGGGTTTTGATCCATCTAGTGGAAAAACCACAAATAACTTATCATTCGTGAATCAGAGGGTAAGGATTTAGATCCATCGTCAATAAGTGTAATATTGTTAACAAAGTTTATACTAACCAAATGTGTCAATCAATTAGGTGTTGACGAGCAAGAGGGTATTGTTCTCACTTGTCACTAGGTGTGTAACCTTACACTAAAAATCTCATAAGATTTACATATATTTAATTGTGACTATATGACCATGTGTATGATTGTGCTTTTGGATACCATTCGGTGGTATATGATATTCGGTATGTTTACCCCAATATTTTGTTTATTTTGCTATATGCATCAATATGAAATAAGCATGACTATATTATGATTTGTGGGTTAAATAACATAAAAATCGATTTGATATGTATGTGCATGGGCATATGGGTATATTTGATAAAGGAGGAAGTATTACGGTGGTTTTACCACATTTACGGTGACAGGTCACATATGTGAATTGGTGACTTGGTCACGTATATTTGACTCGGTGACTTGGTCACATATTTGAACTCTGGTGACTTGGTCACATATGTGAGTATCAAGTATTGGATACTCGATCTACCAAACAAGATATGATATAATCCAAGGCAAGCTTGGCATTGATCAAGTTAGCAAGCAAGTTATCATGTAAGTCCAAGACAAGCTTGGCATTGATCAAGTTAGCAAGCAAGTTATCATGTAAGTCCAAGGCAAGCTTGGCATTGATCAAGATATCATGTAAGTCCAAGGCAAGCTTGGCATTGATCAAGTTAGCAAGCAAGTTATCATGTAAGTCCAAAGCAAGCTTGGCATTGAGCATGTTATCAAGAGCAAGAGTTCATGTAAGTCCATGTCAAGACATGGCCTTGAAACCAAGATGAGATAATCTATGTAAGACCATGTCTAGGATATGGCTTTGGCATCACATTATGTGGAAAGAGATTTAGTATCCTCGGTTATTCACAGAAATTCATGAGTTACTCCACATGGTCGTTACTCCACATCATGAAGTTAAGATCTCACATACGACAAACGAATCTAATGAAAATCTAGAGAAAAC
Organism: Gossypium rotundifolium; assembly: GCA_025506655.1. Classification (NCBI taxonomy): domain Eukaryota; kingdom Viridiplantae; phylum Streptophyta; class Magnoliopsida; order Malvales; family Malvaceae; genus Gossypium; species Gossypium rotundifolium. The sequence continues at coordinate 162,443,908 of CP106729.1, read as the reverse complement.
CATCTTACCTTAAATCCCGAAAATATGATTCGAATGCTTACCAACTTCTGACTTAGAATCCTAGGCAATTTGATTCCCTACAAATCCCGGAATGCCTCCCAAAGAAAGAGAACACGAGATCCAAAAGAGAACGTCAATCTAAGGATGGTCCTAAACACCATCTAGCCATTTGGCTTTGGCTTAAAAGCTAAAAAATAACAAGAATAATAGCACTAGCCAACACTTACCTTTACAGGAAATTCGACAACTCTTAGGAATTCTCGGCTTTTAAGGAGATCAAGTAGAGAAAAAAATAAGAAGAGATCTAAGTATTTTCGACTTTTAGTTGAGGGAATCGACAGAAGGAATAGTGTATATTCGGCTATGGGGATGAGAAAAGAATTCAGGATTTCGGCTTTTGAAAGGGAAAATGTTGAGAAGAATGGGAGGTTTCGGCTTTTGAAGAAATCAAAAGAAAAGAATTTCAGAGGCATATTGAGAATTTCGACACAAGAAAAGAAGAAAAGAATAGGGTTCCAAATGCCGGAATTGAAGAGATATCCCCTCTATTTATAGAAGATTTCTGCACCTACTGCTTAAAACCGGAAACACCCTTTCTAATAACCAATCAAGTAATCAAATAGCATGGAAATTTCGACAACCCCCTACCATTAAAGAAGCCGATTTCTTCACTCCTCTAGGTGATGGAATTTCGGCCAACACCTAGTCTTGCAGACAGCTCTTATCTTTTTCCCCTTGTATCTTTCATATTATCAACTATAATATCTACATTATCCTATACATATATCCTTCTACATTTGAGCCTTATAGCCGTCCACTCCACCTAACCCTAATGCCAAAAATTAGCTAACTTAAATTAAAAGAGATTGGGCTCCATGAAACTTAAATTTGGGCCCCTTACTCCCCTTGTATGGCGTCACCTCCTTGCTCCCTAAGTGGCGTCACTGACCACTGGGCCACAAGCCCATTTTGATATTTTAAACACAAATACCACTTTTTAAACCTTATAGTGCCCAAGCAAGAATTCACCAAGGCCTTGACCACATTCTGAGCCTAACTTGGACCCTTAACAGTTAAATTAACACCTTAAATATATACACACACTAGGCGCATAGGACCATTAATTCAGGATGTTACAGTTCTACCCCCTTAAAGAAATTTCGGCCTCAAAATTACCTAATCAGAAAAGATGAGGCTATTGCTGTTGCATCGCTTCCTCTGGTTCCCAAGTTGCCTCTTCAGAACCATGGTTTCGCCACAGCACAGTAACTAATAGAATCGTTTTCCTTCGCAACACCTTGATATCACGATCCAGAATTTCCACCGGTTCCTCTTCGAAGGATAGATCGGGTCTTACCATGATTTCCTCCATAGGAGCTACATGAGATGGATCCGAACGGTAATGTCTTAACATAGAGACGTGAAATACATTGTGAATTTGACTTAGCTCCGAGGGTAACTCAAGTTGATATGCTACTGGTCCTACTTGTTTCAGCACCCGGTAAGGTCCGATGAAGCGGGGACTTAATTTCCCCTTTCACCTAAATCTTAGCACCTTTTTCCACGGTGACACCTTTAAGAATACCTTGTCACCTACTGCAAACTCTATGTCCTTATGCTTTAAGTCAGCATAGGACTTCTGTCTATCCGCCGCCTCCTTTAGTCTAGCCCGAATCAGTTTCACCTTCTCCTCTGTCTCAGCGACCAAGTCTGGACCCAAAATTCGATTTTCCCCTAATTTCGTCCAACAAGTAGGGGTACAACACTTTCGCCCATACAAAGCTTCGTAAGGCGCCATCCGAATACTTGACTGGCAACTATTGTTGTACGCAAACTCTGCCAATGGCAGGAAGTCCTCCCAACTACCTCTGAAATCTATGACACAACCCCTTAACATGTCCTCCAAGATCTGAATCACCCGCTCCGACTGTCCATCGGTCTGAGGATGAAACGCTGTACTAAAATCCAACTTCGTATCCAACGCTTGATGCAACGCCCTCCAAAACCTAGATGTAAACCTAGGATCTCGGTCTGAGATAATCGACGTAGGTACTCTATGCAACCTCACAATCTCCGCTATATATAGCTTAGCCAACCTTTGTAAGGAATAGTCGACCCGAACTGGTACAAAATGAGCGGACTTCGTCAACCGATCAATGATCACCCAAATTGAATCTTTCTTAGTAGGCATGAGAGGTAGCCCACTAACGAAGTCCATTGTGATTCCTTCCCATTTCTACTGAGGGATCTTCACCAGTTGTAACAATCCAGATGGTAACTGATGCTCCGCCTTTACTTGCTGACAGGTTAAACATTTCGCCACTACTTCGGTCACTTCTCATTTTAAGCCCGGCCACCAAAATTATTCCCGTAAATCTCGATACATCTTACTCCCTCCGGGATGCATAGCATATGGACTACTATACATTTCTTGCAAAATCCTACGCCTCAACTCAGGATCCTTCGGCATGCACACTCTCCCTTGGAAACATAACAGTCCTTCCTCATTCATACTAAACTCCGTTGGTTTTTAACTTGCTCTATCCGGAACCTTCCCCTTCAGTAACTCATCCGTTTGCTGCTTTTTCTTAACCAGACTGACCCATGAGGGTTTCACTTGAAGTTCCGCCAATAAACTCCCATCGTCGTACAGACTAAGGTGAGCAAACATCGCTCTCAAGTCAGAGATCACCTTACGGCTTAGAGCATCTGCCACCATATTGGCCTTACCCGGATGATACTCGATCGACCAGTCATAATGCTTTAACAACTCGATCCACCTCCTCTGTCTTAAATTCAACTCCTTCTAAGTCAGAAGATACTTCAAACTCTTATGATCAGTGAAAATGACAGATTTCTCCCCGTAAAGATAATGCCTCCAAATCTTCAAAGTAAAGACCATTACCGCCAATTCCAGGTCATGGGTGGGATAATTTGCTTCATGTGGTCTTAACTGCCAAGATGCGTATGCTACAACCTTTCCATCTTGCATCAACACAAATCCTAATCCCGTGTGTGAAGCATCACAATAAATCACAAATTCCTTCCTAGCCTCTGGCTGAATCAACACCGGAGCTTCCGTTAAAATCCATTTTAACTTCTCGAAACTCTCCTGTTGCTTATCAGACCAAACAAACGGAACTATTTTCCATAACAACTTGGTCAACGATGCCGCAATTAAAGAGAATCCTTCGACGAACCTCCGATAGTATCCGGCCAGACCCAGAAAACTCTAAATCTTAGCCACAGACTTAGGTGGTTTCCACTCCAACATCGCTTTAATCTTTCGAGGGTCTACCCTAATCCCCTCAGCTGACACAACGTGCCTTAGAAAAGTAACCTCCTTCAACCAAAATTCACACTTAACCTCCTTCAACCAAAATTCACACTTACTGAATTTGGCATACAACTGCTTTTCCCTTAGAATCTGCAAAACTATTCGTAGATGTGAGTCATGCTCCTCCCCGATCTTGAATAAACCAAGATGTCATCAATAAAAACCACGACAAACTGATCTAGGTAGGGTTGGAACACTCGGTTCATCATATCCATAAATACTACTGGCGCGTTGGTCAACCCAAATGGCATCACCATGAACTCATGGTGACCATAGGGAGTCCTAAAGGCCGTCTTATGAATATCAGCCTCCTTAACCTTAAGTTGATGATACCCTGACTTCAGATCTATCTTCGAAAAGATTGAGGCCCCCTTCAACTGATCGAACAAGTCATCGATCCTCGGCAATGGATACTTATTTTTGATCGTTAACTTATTCAACTGGGGATAGTCAATACACATACGCATTGACCCATCCTTCTTCTTAACGAATAAAACCGGTGCTCTCCACGGTGACACAGTAGGTTGAATAAACCCTTTGTCCAACAACTCTTGAATCTGCGCTTTCAACTCCATCAACTCCTTTGTTGCCATTCGGTATGGAGCTATCGATACCGATGTTGTTCCCAAAAAAAAGATAGATTCCAAACTCCACTTCATGATCCGGAGGTAATCCTAGAAACTCTTCGGGGAAAACATCAGCAAATTCCTTCACCGTCCTAACGTCTCCCACTGTTAGTTCCTTAGCTTCCATAGCACGAACAAACATTAAGACTGTCTCACACCCTTTTCTCACCATCCTTTCTGCTCTTAGGGCGGTTACCACGTTCGACAAACAGTTCCCTCTTTCTCCTATTACCAACACTTCGTCACCCTCAGTGGTTTTTAACACCATACGCTTAGCTGCACAATCTAGATTAGCTTGATACTTCACAAGCCAATCCATGCCTAGGATTAAATCAAACTCCCCGAACGGAAATTCCATTAGATCCGTACGGAAAATGATTCCCTGAACCTCTAAAGGTATTTCTCGATAAAGCTTATTTACCATCACAGAATGTCCTAATAGGCTTACTACAGTCATTTCCCTAAAAAAACTCAGCATCTACACTTAAAGTTTTAGATACCCTACTAGCAACATATGAATGTGTCGATCCGATGTCAATTAATGCAATATAGGGCAAACCAAAAATTAAGAACGTACCGATTATAACATCCAGTGTGTCAACCTCCTCTCGACGTCTGACAGCATAGACTAACCCCATTGTCTCGCTTGATGTTTGGCCCTCGACCGCCGCCTTCTTGCCTCGACCAAAATCATATTACCACCTCGCTGCCCACGATCTCCTCCGCCAGGCTGGACATTCCCTTGACCTGTGGGCCCCTCATTGCCCTTCGGCTGTGGACAGTTCCTAACTTGATGGTCAAAAGACCCACACCTAAAAAACTTTCCACTGCTCGCTCTACACTCACTTGCATGGGATTTACCACATTGAGCACACTTCAGTGTCTGATTAGCAGTAGGTCTATTATTTCGTCTTGGCCCGTCTGGCCTAGGTCTTTTCTGATTACTTTTATTTGTCCCTGATGATCCAAAGTTTCTCTTACCTCCATCCCTATCTCTATCCCGGTTCAGATTTTCCGTCTGTTTCACCTCTTCTGCTATCTTAGCCTTCTCCACAAGTACCGCAAATTCCTGCTCTCGTTACGGAGCTATCAACACACATAATTTGTCCTTCAGGCCATCCTCAAACCGAACACACCGCTCATGCTCCGTGGCAACTATCCCTCGAGCATAACGGCTCAAGCGTAAGAATTTCGCTTCGTACGCCGCTACTAACCTGCTTCCTTGAACCAGGTTTAGGAATTCTCTGCGCTGCGCATCCACATAGCTCGATCCAACATACTTGTTCTGAAACGCTATTATGAAGAACTCCCACGTGATGCGGTCAGCCACCGTACCATCCTTAACCGTGAGCCACCATTGGTAGGCTTTATCCCTCAAGAGAGAGATAACTCCTTTCAATTTCTCTTCTTCCGTGAGATCCAAATCGTCCATCATGCGTTCAACTGCCTCTAACCAATACTTAGCTGAGCTCGGGGCTATACCAGAGATTCCCTAAACACTTCTGCCCCGTTGCTCCTAAGTCACTCCAACACAGATTTCTAGGCTCCTGTGCCCACACCTGCTCCAGCAACTCTCTCCAAAACCCTTAACATAGCCTAAGATACAGCATCATCTCCAACCGTCTGATCTTGAAATTTTGCCTCCACAGCTGGTGGCACTGGTACCTCATTCCCGGACTCGTGACCAGACCCTACGAGTTTTGACACGATAATCCTACCTCTACCTCGGCCACGCAGACCACGTCCTCTAATGCTCATTCTACCATTCGTGATTTATCTGATTAAAAATGTTATGATTTATTACTTTTCTTCCACTGATTAATGACGGACAGTCTTATGGAAAATAGTTTTAACAGTGGCTCTTTCAAATTCGTATTCTATCTACAAGTTTGGTCCTTGAGTATGTATTCCTAATTCTAGAATTCTTATTCATTTCACATCAATCAGAGCATCACATACATTCATCAACCACACAAGCAAACATTCATGAACTCACATTCCTCACTTAGGGGTATTTCGTCATTTCACCACCTAGGGGTATTTTCGTAATTTTATCCTATAAGGGTATTATCGTAATAAAATTTTTTTCAAAATAGGTTTTCTTGGTGATTTTTTAGGATAAGGGTATTTTGGTAATTTTAAAAATTAAGGGTATTTCAAAAATTTTCAAAACTAGAGGTTTTTTAGTAATTTTACAAAATAGAGTGGCTGGTCCCTCTCGGGTTTTGATTATAAATTTTGGCTAGTTAACAAGTCCCCATGGCTAAGGTGAACAGTCACTACGCACCAGATAGGATTCTAGCGAAGAGGAGGTGAGTCATTAGGACTGCTTAGATACCAAGCTCTCCCTAAATCCAATCCTAAACATGCGTATGCCTGTTGCCACACCCTAATCTCGCGACTTGTTCACATGTTTGTTTGGTTGGATTTCAATCTTTTGAAATTGAAGAGTTGTTTAACTAGGCCTAGAGTCCATCACTATTATTATCCTAGTCTACGTCCATAAAGCCCATCAACCCAATAAGTATATCACAACAAGAGTTAGGGTACCTACCTGCGTGGATCGGGTGCCAGTAGACTCGAAGGCCATATCTTCTAGAATTTTTGTTTCAAATCCATGTTAAAACATCACTAGACCCATTTCACAGCCCGAGTTTTGAATTGGGCTCTGATACCAAAATGAAACACCCCAAACCCGGCCCATACATTATTACCGGATCTGGTATGGTACAGGTTAAATCTTAAAAAATTTACTCTGAAGGGTTTTGGAAAAACTTAGCTTAATTTAGCCGAATAGTCCGTTAAATGTGAGGTTTTGCAAAATAACTTTAATACTTGCATTGATTGGTTTTGAAAAGCCGTTTATCATTTCATTTTATATTTAAGACTTTAAAAAACATAAGTTTGTAAAAACCAAAGATAACAAGATAATAAATTGGAATCTAAGTTATGAAGGCCTTATTACACAAAGATGTTCCCAAAATTAAAACATAAATGAAAACTAAAACCAAAAATAGTCTATGGAAATAGTAATAGTCTTGATGGCCCCTCGAGTCCGTCTCGGCTTCCATGTCCACGATCTACTGCTCATCTGAAAGTGTAAAAAAAATGAAAGCGTGAGTCACCAAGACTCAGTGTATAAATTCAAACACACCTTGACACGAGGCCCTAAACACATTATGGGCCTAGGCCCGTACATAGAGGCAACAATCATATTACATGATAAACAATACATAATGAATGGCCCAACCCATCCTAGAATTCCATCCTCTACACACCAACTCGTACCAACCGTAACTCCTTGGGGATTTTTACAATCAACCCTCCATCCGCTACACACCATAACGACAACAGAACTGCTTGTTTTTGTTATTCAGAAATCATTAAATATGGCATTGCCACCGATCACTGTGTGACCTAACATTTTATTTGTGGGATTTCTACCACCGGTCACCATGTAACCCATGTTTATATTCATGGGATTTCTACCACCGGTCATCATGTGACCCGTCATGCACTTCCCCTCTTTATCATATTTCCCTCCATGTATACATACATAAGGAAAACATCATATAGACTTTCATATATTTCATCATACATAGTGATTTCTATGATTGCATACCTGGCATCCTTCCTAACCCTTTTAGGGCTTTATTCGGCTGTCTACACAGCCACTTTTCAGCTTTTTAGCCCATAACACATAAAGAACAACTAGAAAGTGTGTGTTAGAGATCTACACACCTTATTACCGTTAGAATGAGACCCTCTAAGTCAACGCTATCTGTAGCCAACACCACCACTATCTTCCTAAGGTGTTGTTCAGAAGCCGGTCCACAACCAGGTGGCGAATTTTGAACAACAGATACCGCTCGTTTCGTAAACTTAGGGATTCTCTCCTTCGCCTGACCCATATTTAAATCCGTCAAAAGTCATTGTTAGAACCACTATCACAACACATGGTTGTTACTCCACATCATGAAGTTAAGATCTCACATACAATAAACGAATCTAATGAAAATCTAGAGAAAACCATCTTACCTTAAATCCCAAAAATGTGATTCGAATGCTTACCAAATTCTAACTTAGAATCCTTGGTGATTTGATTCTCTACAAATCTCAGAATGTCGCCCAAAGAAAGAGAACACAAGATCACAAAGAGAACGTCAATCTAAGGATGGTCCAAAACACCATCTAGCCATTTGACTTTGGCTTAAAAGCTGAAAAATAACAAGAATAATAGCACTGGTCAACACTTACCTTTACAAGAAATTCGTCAACTCTTAGGAATTATCGGCTTTTGAGGAGATCAAGATGAGAAGAAAATAAGAAGAGATCTAAGTAGTTTTGACTTTTAGTTGAGGGAATCGGTAGAAGGAATAGGGTATATTCGGCTATGGAGATAAGAAAAGAATTTAGGATTTTAGCTTTTGAAAGGGAATATGTTGAGAAGATTGGAAGGTTTCGGCTTTTGAAGAAATCAAAAGAAAAAGATTTCAGAGGAATACTGAGAATTTTGGCACAAGAAAAGAAGAAAAGAATAGGGTTCCAAATGCTGAAATTGAAGAGATATCCCCTCTATTTATGGAAGACTTCGGCACCTACTGCTTAAAATCGGAAACACCCTTCCTAATAACCAATCAATTAATCAAATAGCATAGAAATTTTGGTACCCTCTGCCATTGAAGAAGCCGATTTCTTCACTCCTCTAGGTGATGGAATTTTGACCAACACCTGGCCTTGTAAATAGCTCCTATCTTTTTCCCCTTGTATCTTTCATATTATCAAATATAATATCTACATTATCCTATACATATATCCTCCTACATTTGAGCATTGTAGCCTTCCACTCCACCTAACCCTAATGCCAAAAATTAGCTAACTTAAATTAAAAGAGATTGGGCTCCATGAAACTTAAATTTGGGCCCTTTACTCCCCTTGTATGGCATCACCTCCTTGCTCCCTAAGTGGTGTCACTGACCACTGGGCCACAAGCCCATTTTGATATTTTAAACACAGATACCACCTTTTAAACCTTATAGTGCCCAAGCAAGAATTCACCAAGGCCTTGACTACATTCTGAGCCCAACTTGGACCCCTAACAGTTAAATTAACACCGTAAATATATACACACACTAGGCGCATAGGCCCATTAATTTAGGATGTTACAGGGACGTTGGCATTGATTTGAGATTTCGTGTAGGACCACGTCTAGGACGTTGGCATCGATACGAGATTTCATGTAAGATCACGTCTGAGACATTGGCATCGATACGAGATTTACATTAAGACCATGTCTAGAACATTGGCATCATATTAATTTGTGTAAGACCCTGTCTAGGATAGTGGCATTGATATCTAAGTACATGTAAGACCTCGTTTGGGACATTGGCATTGTATAATTATTTCGAGCTTTTGAGTATCCTATTAGATTTGAAGGGTTCAACGGGCAAGTCTGTGATACAAAATGTTATGTAAATTGTAAATCTATTTCAGGTACATTTATTAAGTAGAAAAAGTGTGTATGAAAGGTAAGTACCTATATGAGTTTACAAACATGAATATGAGCTATGAAATGATAAGATGAAAAATATGATAAGTTATGGCTTAATAATTTAACCAAACTCTATGAGAGATGTATATGTTATGTGTATTCTAAGTTAAGTTTATTTTTATATGATTTACTAAGCTTTTGAAAGCTTACTTTGTGTGTGTGTGCTCTATTTTATAAATCATCAAAGCTACTGAAGGCTCGGGACGTCAAGGATCATCATCACACTACTCAACTTATTTTGGTACTTTTGAAATATGAATATAGCTAAATATGACATTTATACGCTAGTTATTTTGGTTATGTTTGAAGTGTATATTATAGCCATGAGAGTTGGCTTAATAAGTATTTGTAATATGCATGAGTCATTATCAAAATGATATATATTTTGGCATGGCTAGGTAGCTTATAAAATGGTTAAAGATTTGGTAAACATAAGAATACACCATGAACATGTTTGGTTGATTAAAGGAATGGATTTATGAAAGGTAAAGATGGATGAATTATGCTTTATTGCATTTGTATTTAGTTTTACAATTTGGCATGGTTGGTGTTGCATTTGTAGATGAAGATTTGATGACTTATTTGATGTGTTTTGGTTGCAAAATATGTGTGAAATGTTTTGATAATTTGCTAGTAGGGATGACCCTATAGTGGGTGGCATTTTGGTCTTGCAAATGACCTATTTTGCCAACACGGCTATGGCACACGGACGTGCCTAATGGCCATGGGAAATTGGTAGTATCTAGCTAAGAGTGCACGGCCTCGGTACACGGACGTGCCTAGTAGCCGTATGATATAGTCAGATTATGGCCTAAGAGTACACGGCCATGAAACACGGGCATGCCTAGTGGCCATGTGAAAAGTCAATATACAAGCCTTGATTTGGCATGGACAAGACAAATGGGGGTGTCTGATGCTCGTGGAAGACACACGGCCTACCCACAAGGGTGTGTGTCTTGTATAACTTAGAAAAGTTTTAAATTTCCAAGAAATTCTGTATGTGTTCAGTTTAGTCCCAACCTTACTCTAAAGCATGACTAAGGTCTGTTGACCTATTTAAGGGACATTTTGGTTGTGATTGATGAATGGTTGTATAGAATATTGTAAAAGTTTCCAATCTATCAAGTAATGCCCTTAACCCTAATCTGACTTCGGATACGGGATAGGGGTGTTGCATTTAGATCTTTGAATGCATGTAGGAGGGCCGGTGAGGGTAGATTTATAGGGTGCGTGCAGTTGTTGTTAACTTGGTTCCACAGTCATTTCTAGAAGGTGGATAAGGTTTCTTATCGAGTTTTCTTCAAGAATTACTCCCCATTAAAGGAGATAGTGGCCACGCCAAGAAGGGATGACATATCAGAGGAAAATTGGATAGCACTCCTCTAAAATCTCCAGGAAGAAGACGTCGGGTGGAGAGCTCCTTGGTTGATTCCTGACGAAATTCTTTACTAATGTGGGGGTTTGACTGGGTCCCTTTGCTTGGGATTTGGGGAGCCGTTGGGTATGCTCCTTTGCTCATATTGAGGCAATACAGATCAAGATGGTTCATACCGATAACATATGGGCTAGCTCAATATGAGTTTACGTACAAGGGAGATAACTATAAGAAAAGGGTAAAAAGTACTTACAAGTGGTCCTGTCAGAACTAGAAATCATAGAGCAAGACTTCGAGAGGAGGAATTTGGAACTTGAAAAGAAGATAGAAAAATTGGAGGAAGAAAGGATGCATTTAAGGCTAGATGCCAATGTCCAAAAGCTAGAGGCAGAGAAATTAAGGAAATGAAAGAATAAAGTCGATGGAGACTTGGATAGTTTGAAGATGGGTTACAAGAAATTACGTTTATCGATGAGAACTGCCAGATTGGGAAAAATGTCGAGCAATGGCGATAAGAGGTCCAAGAAGAAAGAACCAAAGCCAATCGGTGGGAGAGAAAATTCCAAGAGGTTCAGGCACATAATAGAAAGGAGTTTGTTAGAAACCTAAAATGACAAAAAAGAATTAAAGGCTAGAGTGGCAGAACTTGAAATATTAATTCCTCAGCATAGAAATCATAATTCTACGGTTAAGTTGAGGGCAAGATTGAAGAAATGAAAGGAAAGATAAAAGAACTAGAGTCTGTATTACAAAACTGTGAGCTCTGGGTAGAGCTTCTTAAGGTAAGTGAGGAACGTTGGAAGGAACAACTTAACCATTCTCAGAATCAAGCTAGGAACAGAGATTACATTATGGGTGAGGCTGTGGCTCAGATTCGGAGGTAGCCGATCATTTACAGACCTTGGCAATTAAGGCTGACATGTTAAGCGTAAAGTATGAGCTAGAACCAGATCGGGGCCAAGAGTTAGCTTCGTTGCTTAGGAAAGTTAAAACTTTAAGCATTAGGGCAAAGCCATATTTGTAATTTGTTTTATGTAAAGAATTTTGTTTTCTAGTAAAGTTTTCTAAATGAAATTGAATCAGAATCAACGTCTTTTTGCATTCATTTCATGCATTCGTATTACATCACATCATGTGTATTAAATTTCATGGAAATACCCTAATTGGTTAAAATCATTTCAAAGTTAATCTGGAAACCAACAAAAACCTACCAACCAAACATCATTACGGTACCTAAGCAAAGACAAAAGACATGGATCAAAGATTGGAAAGACTTGAACAACTCAAAAAAGAAATACAAGATCACCTACAAATACAAATGCTAGAACAATTGGCCAAAATTCAACAAGACATGAGAAATCAGATGCTAGAATCCCAAAGAAGTATGATGAGCCAATTAACACAACTACTAGCAAGAGGGCATGAAAAAGGGAAAGGAGTAGTGGTCAACAGTGTGTATGATAATGAAGACCCCATCTATCCCCAAGTTTTACCCCAATAAGCATTCAGACCTAAACAGACGTGTATCCACAAGGGGTACCCGTCACTATCAGACCCTAACAATATCAGGCCGGTACCTCGACACCAATGAACTACCTGATAGGCTCAGGTTCCAATTTGAGGGACAATCCAACCAATCCTGTAGTTCTTGATCTAGACGAAATGGTAAAAATAGAAAAAAGCAAGGGTGGAATTGCCAAAAAAACTCGAAGATCGGTGCACGGTGGTTAGAGGAAAAACTCAGAGCAACAGAGAATGTTGATTTCTATTGCATCGTTGATGCCAAGGATCTAAATTTGGTCCCAGATCTAGTACTCCCTCCCAAGTTCAAAACCCTAGAGTTGTAAAAATACAACGGGACTAGTTGTCCTAAAGCTCACATCACCATGTTTTGTCGAAAGATGACAGGATGTGTTAATAATGATCAACTATTGATCCACTGCTTCCAAGATAGTCTAATCGGGTCTATAGCTAAATAGTACAACCAATTGAGTTGTGCCAAAATCAATTCATTGGAAGACTTAGCACAAGCTTTTATGAAGCAATATAGTCATGTGACAGACGTGACACCTGATAGAATCACACTACAAAATATGGAGAAGAAGCAGAATGAGAGCTTCAGGCAATATGCCTAAAGATGGAGAGAGGTGGCGACGCAAGTCCAACCACCTCTTCTGGAGAAAGAAACCACGATGCTTTTCATCAACACTCTGAAAGCCTCGTTCATTAACCATATGCTAGGAAGCACTACTATTGGCTTCTCAGATATGGTAATGTCCGTGAGATGATTGAAAATGCCGTAAGGAGTGGGAAGATAGACGCAAGGGAAAGTACCAAAAGGTCAACCCCAAAGAAAAATGATAACGTAGGGTGTCCCAAGCCAATCACTATGGGCCAACCGAGGGCTGTAACCACCAGCTATCAAGGCCCTTCAAGGCAAGAATCCAACTCGAGGCTGAACTTAGAAAAACTCTAGTTCTCTCCCATCCCCATGTCGTATAGGGAGTTATACCAAAATCTATTTCGTTCTACTCAGAACCTATGCAGCCTCCATTTCCCAAATGGTACGACGATAATGCCCAATGCGAGTACCACGTAGGAATCACGGGACACTCGATAGAAAATTACACCACTTTCAAAAAATTAATTGAAAGGCTCATCCGAATGGGCATTATGAAATTTGATAATCCGTCTGGTGTATAAAATCTGTTACCTAACCATGCGGATAAGGGGGTAAACGCGATAATCAAGAATGCAGGGAAGAGAATCAAGAAGAATAATGCAGAAGTAAAAACCCCATTGAAATGGGTTTTGAAACAAATGATAGGCATGGGATTAATCATTCAGAATTTGGAAGAGACACCCAAAGGGATGAGGAGCTACTGTGAATTCCACGCTGATAAAGGCATGAAATCCAAGAGTGCGCTGAATTCAAAGCTTTGGTGTAGAGCCTAATGGATAATAAAGTGTTGGAATTCCTTGAAGATGTCAAAGGCCAGAAGAAATGTTGGGAAATCTGAACACTAACACTGTATCCGAAGAGGGAGCCGGAGAAGAGAATTCATCAGGTATTTGTCCTTGCGCACTAGAAATGTTTTGAGCGATGGGACTGCGAAAAAGATACCTTTATTTTTTAATCCCAATTCAGAGTAATGTCCAAAACATGCTTATTTCTTTAATCCTAGGAGCAATAAGAATCCTTTTGTGAAATAGGCTTCTTTCATCTTTATTTCAATAAAATGCATCTTTGTTTCTCACTTCAAGAAAATATTCTTTTATTGTTTCCATTTCATTCATAATCATACCACACAAGTAAATATTCTTAGATTATTTTATTCTACGGATATTCCTTCGTCCCTATAACAAGTCTCTAGATATTAATAATATGAGCGACACTACTATTGACTCAAAACCTCCTTTTGAGCAAGATATGTGTCCAGAGAAACCTCAGGACTTTGAAGATGATCGAGAGTGTAGCTCATTTCTTAATTTGTTAAGGATGGTAGAACAAGATAAGAAACAGATCCCACCTTACAAAGAATCAGTAGAATCTATGGCCTTTCTATATGTGGGCCATGGATGTTAGTGGGCCGATCATACCAAAAGTTTCTAACGAGTATCAATTCATCTTTTTGATCGTCGATTACTTCACCAAGTGTGCGGAAGCTACTTCATATGTCAATATCACAAAGTCGACAATCAGTAAATTCTATGTTAGTATGGAATGCCAAAAAGGATCATATCTAACGATGCATTAAATTTGAACAACAACATGATATTAGAAGTTTGCAGTTTGTTCAAGATTAAACACCGTATCGCCCTGAAAAGAATGGTGGGAAAAAAGAAGAAGAAGAAAAATGAGGGATCGCGGCGAAAATGATTGAGATTCATATGCTTATGGAATGTTTGTCAGGACCCCCACCGGGGCAACGCCTTTCTCATCGAAGTTGAGATTCCATCCCATCGAGTCATGTTAGAGCTGAAGTTGGATGAAACAAGATGGATCCAATTTCGGTATGATAAGCTAAATTTGATCAAAGAGAAGAGGTTGAAAGTTATCCGTCATGGTCAAATATACGAGCTTACAAAAAAAGGTTCGTCCTAGAGAATTCCATGAGAAGGACTTACTTTTGAAAAGGATCCTTCATATACAAAAGGACTTCAAAGGAAAGTGGATGTTGAATTAGGAAGGACCTTATGTAAAGAATGCCTTCTCTGAAAAAGCATTGATTTTAACTGATAGATGGAAAGAACCTGCCTAATCTAATAAATTTGGATCCAATCAAGAAGTAATTCATTTAAAAAAAAGGGGGGGAAATAAAAAAAGAAAACAAAAGAAAAGAAAAAGAAAAAGGAGAGGCCAGGGTGAAAACCCGCAACGGGCGCCTTAAGACCAAAAGGGGTTTTGAATTGAAAACCTAGGAAAGGGTAATTCTAATTTTGATCGAAGGTGGGGCATGCGGTAGTCTTGTTTTCTCTGAATTAACAAGGAGGAAGGATGCTACATCTTGGGGCATCAACAAAGTACTCCAGTTTTTCTAAACACATATCATGTTCAAATGACCTCAAGAAATTTTGTGCGGAGAAGCTCATCCTGAGATATCTAGGGCACCTATTTTCACCTTATTCATTTTGAATCTTAGCAAAATTTTCTATTTTTTTGAGTTTTTCTCCCAATAAAATTTCATCTTGTCCATTGTGATAATATTTTTTAAGCATTTTTCATTGAAATAATGATTATTGGACCAATAATACTCAAGTAAAAGGAGTTTTGCATATTACTCTAGAAGCTTCTAAATAGGACGTGGACCTGAAACAGGACCATTAGTTAGAACTGACCAAATTCATAAGTTAAAAACATTTGAGAAAGAATAGTCCAAATTATGACTATTTATTCAGATATTCTATCAAAGATACCGGCTAAACAAGAAGGCATGATAGCATATCAATGATAGAATCTTAATGAATGAGGAGCAATGACAACCTAAGCATTAAAAAGGGATCATTCTTGAAAAATGACATTTTGCATTGTAACATCCTGATAATTAGGGGTTATGCATCTTACTTAATTAAATAATGTTGCATGCTTAATTATGATTGAGTATGTTTTGGAAGTTATTTTTGAACTTCATTAATTAAGTGAATGCTTAGTGGAACTTTTAATTTCTAATAATTAAGATGGAGCTAAGCATGTTAGGCTTTAAGAAATAATGACAAGGAGTTTTAAGCATAAGATGAGTAATTGGCAAGGTGGTTAGGATGCATGGATTAGTGCTTGAGGGGAGAGGTTCAAATCCCCTAGCTAGCAAATGGGAGGATTTTATTTTTGTTTCCTTCCCTATAGTGTCGGCCAAGACCCTTCTAGAATGGATGAGCATTCTTTTAATTTTGGCTATTTGACCATATGAAAAAGGCAAGCTAAAGACTTATGGCATAGGATGATAAGATAGGGGGGACAAAAGGCTTGATATATGGGCAATGTTTTGGAAACTTGTTCATGGTCATTTGACCATGAACCTAGTCGATTTTAGGGGCTAAAGAGGGTGGTTAATGGTGATAGCAAATTAAGGGTTGATGGGGAAGAATTATGGAGGAAAAAGGGGAATAATGTTGGCTTCCTTGTTGGTCGAATTTTGGTATGGGATTAGGGAGGTTTTAGTTGACCAAAAGGTTGTCATTTGTGCATTTTTCCTTTGCCCAATATTTTTTTCTCTTAGCCGAATTTGTCTATTGGCATTTGGTAAAAAGTTTGCTTTGTTTTGGCCTTTGCATTTTTGACCAAATAGGTACTTTTATTTCTTCTTTTCCTCTCTAATTTTTATCTTCTTTTGATACCAAAATATTGTCACTTTTGAGGACACTTATCCTTTTCTTCCTCTCTAGTGTCAATTCATCTTTCACCAAAAGCATTCTCTCTCATTTTCTTTTTCTTTTCATTCTATTTCTCTCTCTCTTTCCTCTCATAATTAAACTATCCTATAATCTTTTCACCATTTTTCTTTCTTTTCTTTTGGTTAAAATCGAAACCATCATATTTGAAACCACCATCTTTCTCTTCTCTTTTGTTAAAGCCAAATTAGCATCTTTTTCTCCTTTTCTTTTTGTACAAACCGAAACCACCAAATCCATTTTTATTCTTTTCTTTTTGTTTTAGGCCAAATCTTCAAGTGGGTAAGTAAGACTTTTCGTGAATCGTTTCCATTATTTCTTTTTACTTTGGCCAATTTAGAATCATGATTCTCTTATTTTCTCTCCTAGGCCGAATCCTTGGAAAGGATTTTTAAAGATCTTTGTCGAAGCCAACATTTAAGAAGTGACCTTTGAAATCATCCAAGGTAAGATTATTCCTTTTTGGTTATATTAATCCTTTTAGAATGGATCACTAATCAACTTTATTTTTAGGGGTGATTTAAGACTAACAAGATAGGTAAGAAAAGAGCAGTACGGAGTATTTGGAAGAGAGGAGGCACTTTGTTTTACCATCGATCTTCAAAAGAAGGGAATTTGTATCGGTGAAGAGATTTTCCACCGGGTTGTGGACCTCTCGCTAATGAAGATCGGTTATTTGAAGTAGTGCGTATAACCGAACCACTTTACGTTGGTGGGATATCGGTGGGTTTTGATCCATCTAGTGGAGAAAACCACTAATAATGATTGTTCGAGAATCGAGGGTAAGGATTTAGATCTCTCATCAATAAATATAATTTTATTAGTAATAGTGTATACTAACCAAGTGTGATGATTAACTAGGTGTTGACGAGCGAGAGAGTATCATTCTCACTGTCATAAGGTGTGTAACCTTACAATATAAAAAACTCATAGATCTATTTTTATATGTGATTTTATGACAGTGTGTTCAATAATGATTTTTGGATACCATTCAGTGGTATATGATATTCAGGTATGTTTACCCCAATATTTCGTTAATTTTGCTATATGCATAAAATGTGAAATAAGTATGATTATATTATGATTTTGGGGTAAATAGCATGAAAACTAAATGATATGTATGTGCATGGGCATATGGGTATATTTGATAAAGGAGGAAGTATTCTGGTGGTTTTACCACATTTCCGGTGACTTCGGTCACATATTTGAAATCCGGTGACTTCGGTCACATATGTGAATCTGGTGACTTCGGTCACATATTTGAAATTCGGTGACTTCGATCATAATTTTGTCTAGTGGCTTTGCCACAAAAATATAAGGGCGATGTGCATGTTGACTGCAGCAACTGCCTTCGATGGTGTGTAGCGGATGGAGGGTCGATTTAGTAATCCCCATGGTGTGTTGGTTGGTACGGGTGGTGTGTAGCGGATGGATATTTAGGTGGGCCGGGTTTGCATTCATTATATGTACATATCCATGTTAAGTTAAATGATTAATATATAATCTGCTATGAAAATGGGCTTTTAAGCTAAATATGAGCTAAATGGGCCGATGGCCATATGTGTAATTTTTGGGCTTTAAGGCATATAATTAATGGGCTTTTTAATGTATGTGTTACACATTGAGTTTATAACTCACCCCTTTAGTGGGATAACTTTTCAGATGATTCGTAGTATGATGGATCGGGTCAGCAAGTACTCCGTGGTGGCCAATGCTCTCATCAAGTATTTTGAAGATTTTTCAATTTAAACTTATTAAATTTTATTACTTAGACTTTATTATGGGTTTGCTATTTTTGTAATAAGGCCACTATAAACTGTTTTAAATTTGTGTGTTTGGACTTTTATTTTGCCATGGACAAATATCTATTAAATAATTAAATGGTTTTTCGATAAATAATTTAAAAATGTTTTTGTCACTAATATATATATATATATGTTTTAAAGTAATTTCCTTAAATTTGGTTTTATTTTAATTTATTAATTCCTTCTAAAAATAATGTTTTAAAGGACATAAATTTACTATACAATTTGATTTCAACCTATAATATTAAGTTAATCTGTTTTCTACAAAATCATCAAGTTTTTCTTAAACAAAACAAGAATTTTGCTAAAGTTAGATTCAAGGAACATATCAAATCCGGTCAGGCTTTTTGGGCCGGGTTTGGGGTGTTTCAACTTGGTATCAGAGCCTAGTTTTAAACTCTCGGCCTTGGGTTGTGAAGCCCACAATGTTTTCAAAATATGGCCCAAATGACTTTTTGAAAGTTTTCTTAAGTTAAAATGGTTTTATAAGAGCATGGCACTTCGGAGTTCTCAGCCCAGATCCATCGGTATGTATCTTTATTGATAAAGTGATATGAAAGTCCGATAAGCTTAAGGAAACTATAACTTTAGAGACATGGACCCTAGGTGTTTGTACACTACTACGGAAAAACCACTGAATATCTATTTCATAAAACTTTCTTTTAATAAGAAGTGAAAAGATTCTAATACATAAGACTTTTCGTAAAAACAGATAAGACACGTAGTAGACATGAGCTCTAGGGGACGTGGTCGTCGTGGACGTGGAAGAGGAAGAATGGCTGTGTCAGAACCAGTTAGATCTGGTCAAGGTTCCGAAAATGATGCTCCACCACCGGCTGTTGGGGTGGATTTTCAAGAGCAAAATGAAGGAGGTGATGCAGTATCACAAGCTGTGCTGCGAGTTTTAGAACGAGTAGCAGAAGCTAGTTCTGGAAATGGGTCTCGAAAGTCAGTAGCTGAGAGACTAAGATCGAATGGAGCTGAGGTTTTCAGAGGAGTATCTGGAGTAGCTCCAAATGTAGCGGAATACTGGTTGGAGGCAGTCGAGAGGATTATGGACGATTTGGATTGCACTGCTAAAGAGAAATTGAAAGGTGCTATTTCACTTCTTCGTGATGAAGCCTACCAGTGG
Source organism: Gossypium rotundifolium (assembly GCA_025506655.1). NCBI lineage: Eukaryota > Viridiplantae > Streptophyta > Magnoliopsida > Malvales > Malvaceae > Gossypium > Gossypium rotundifolium. The sequence continues at coordinate 162,424,193 of CP106729.1, read as the reverse complement.
TGGCTCACTATTAAGGAGAGTACCCCTATGGATCGACTGGATTGGGGGTATTTTAAAATTAAATTCGAAGGAAAATACGTTGGAGCTAGCTACATCGACTCCCAGAGAAAGGCATTTCTGAATCTAGTGCAAGGTAGTAAGTCGATAGCTGAATATGAAGCAGAATTCTTGCGACTTAGCCGTTATGCGGAGGATAGTGGCTCCGAATATAATGGTGTGTCGATTTGAGGATGGACTTAGAGATGAAGCATGAGTGATGATTGATCCACATCGGAAAGAGATTTTGCAATCTTAGTGGAAAGAGCAAGAATAGCTGAAGAGGTTAAGCAGACAGAAAGATAGAACCGGGACAGAGGCTAGAATAAGAATAAGAGAAGCATTGGGTCTTCAGGTCATCCGGAATTTTCGGAAGAAACCAAGAAATGAAGGATCGAGGTCGACAGATCGCTGGTGGACAAAATCGTGCTTGTGCCCAATGTGGAAAAATGCACTCGAGAGAATGTTGGAAAAGACCGGGATGTTTCAAGTGCGGATCGAAGACCATATGATCAAAGATTGCCGAAGAATTCAGACAAGAACCGCCAAAGGTCGATGCGTTAATCGAGCTAGCAGAGGTGAACAAAGAATGATAAGGGGCCGTGGTCCAAATAGAAGGGGTAATGGCTCGTAGAGGTCGTGGAACTTGAGCGAGAGGTAGTGGTAGCTCGAGGTGAGACACCAGTCGGTATATGCGATTAAATCGAGAAGAGAAAGCGATGGCCTTTTGATGTAATCACGCATGCGTTTCGATTTCAGGTTGCCCTTTATTGCTTTGATAGATATAGGGTCAACTTACTCTTATATCGCTAGTGAAGTATCGGGACTTTGCATGTGACTTCGAGACTGCATACCTAGGAAGATGATGTACTTAGTCCTTTAGGATGAGCGGTGAGTTATAGACAAACTCTTTAAGGAAGTGCCTTTAGAAGTTCAAGGGGCGCTTTTATCGGTGATTTAATGGAGTTACCATTGGAGAATTCGACCGATCTTAGGCATGGACCGGCTTGTAAAGTATCGTGCAAATGTGGATTGTGTTTGCTAAGCGAATGTCCTTAAGAACTCTTGATGACAAAGAAGTTGTAGTGATGGGCGAGACACGGAACTACTTATCTAATGTAGTATCCGCTCTTAAGGCAGAAAAGATGGTTAGAAAAGGATGTGTAGCCTTCCGATGTTGGTGAGTGCCTTGGAGGCTAAGGAAGCAAGCTATTGAGAGAGTCGGGGTATGAATGAATTTGTAGATGTTTTTTGGAAGAACTTCGGGATTACCTCGGATCGTGAAGTAGAATTTGGGATAGATTTATTGCCTGGAACGGCGCCAGTTTCTATTGCTCCATATAGAATGGCACCGAAGGAGTTAGTGGAACTTAAGGCTCAGATTCAGGAGTTGCTCGATCGTGGATTTATCCGACCTAGTGTGTCTCCATGGGGAGCACCGATCCTATTTGTGAAGAAGAAGGACGGATCGATGAGCATGTGCATAGACTACCGGCAGTTGAATAAGCTGACCATCAAGAACAAGTATCCTTTGCCAAGGATCGGCGACTTGTTCGATCAGCTTAAGGGAGCTGCGGTATTCTCAAAAGTTGATCTAAGGTCAGGGTATCATCAGCTTAAGGTGAAAGAAGCGGATATCCATAAGACGGCTTTCCGAACTAGATATGGGCATTATGAATTTCTGGTAATGCCATTCGGATTGACGAATGCCCCAGCTGCGTTCATGGATATGATGAACCGGATTTTCCAGCCCTATTTGGATCAATTCGTTGTGGTATTCATAGACGACATCCTGGTGTATTCTAAGTCCAAAATGGAACATGATGAGCATCTCCGGATTGTGTTGTGAGTTTTAAGGGAGAAGAAACGTTATGCCAAATTTAGCAAGTGTGAATTTTGGCTGAAAGAGGTTGCATTTTTAGGCCATGTGGTGTCGGCAAAAGGGATAAGGGTGGATCCTCGAAAGATTGAGGCTGTGCTAGATTGGAAACCACCTAAGTCTGTAACTGAGGTTCGCAGTTTCTTGGGATTAGCAGGCTTTTACAAAAGATTTGTTGAAGGATTTTCTTCGATAGCTGCACCTTTAACGAAATTGTTGAGAAAGGAGGTACCTTTCGTGTGGGCTGATAAGCAACAAGAGAATTTTGATAAGCTCAAGAAGGTTTTGGTGAAGCTCGGTTTGATTCACTGAGGCGGGAAAGGATTTTGTCGTGTATTGTGACACTTCTCACACGGGATTAGGATGTGTTTTGATGCAAGACGGAAGGTAGTTGCGTATCGTCTCGTGATTAAGACCTCACGAGGTTAATTACCCGACGCATGATTTGGAATTGGCAAATGTAGTCTTTGCTCTTAAAGTTTGGAGACATTACTTATACGGGAAAAGTCGGTGATATACACGGACCACAAAAGTCTGAAATATTTCTTGACTCGTAAAGAACCGAATTTGAGGCGTGAAGGTGGATAGAGTTATTGAAAGACTTCGACTGTTCTATCGAGTACCACCCGGGCAAGGCGAATGTGGTGGCAGACGCTCTAAGTCAAAAAGTGGTATCAGATTTTAGGGCGATGTTTGCACATCTTAGTCTTTACGATGACGGGAGCTTGTTGGCAGAATTGCAAGTTAAACCAACATGGTTGAGTCAAGTGAAAGAGAGGCAGTTGATAGACGATGATCTGAGTGCAAAACTTCGGCAGGTACAGAGTGGAGAATTAGAAGATTTTGGTATTAATAGTGATGGGTTATTGTGTTTCAAAGGTAAAGTTTGTATGCCGAGGATCAAGAATTGAGGCAAAAGATTCTTCAGGAGTCGCATAGTAGCCCTTATGCTATGCATCCTGGAGGAAGTAAGTTATACCAAGATTTGCGAGATCAATTTTGGTGGCCTGGTCTTAAGCGAGAAGTTACTGAAGTATGTAGGAAAGTGCTTAACGTGTAGTCGACAAGTCAAGGCTAAACATCAAGTACCTTCTGGATTGCTTCAAACCGATAAAGATTCCACAAGTGGAAGTGGGAGAGAATCACCATGGACTTTGTTAGTGGGCTTCCTCTTACGCCTACTAAGAAAGACTCGGTATGGGTGATAGTGGACCGATTGACGAAATCCAAGCCATAACAGCTCATAGTAGTATAAAGGTAGACGAACCCAGTTCAATACAAGAAGATGAAGTGAAAGAAGATAAAATTGAGGTAACACAAGAAAAGCCAAAACCGATAATCAAAGAGTACCAGCCTCGCATACCTTATCCCAAAGCATTAAAGAGAGATGATTCAGAAGAACAGTTCGGTAAGTTTCTTAAACTTTTAAAGAAATTACATATTAACTTATCGCTTCTTGAAGCTCTTTCACAGATGCCAGATTCAAGGAAATTTTTAAAACAGCTTCTGACGAACAAACGTAAGCTAGATGAGGAACTACATGTGGAATTAAACGCAGTATGCTCAGCAATGTTACAGAATAGACTTCCACGGAAGCTAAAAGATCCAAGGAGTTCTATAATCCCATGTTTAATTGGTAGACTAATTGTTGATAATGCATTAGCTGATTTAGGGGAAATTATAAATGTCATGCCCTTTAAAATGTTTAAGCAGCTAGGTCTAGGAAAACCCAAACAAACTAGGATGAGTATTCAATTAGCTTTCTTTTAAAAAAAAGAGTATTCAATTAGCTGATAAAACTGTTAGAATTCCTAGGGGTATTATCGAAGATGTTCTTGTAAAAATTGACAAATTTGTTTTCCCAGTAGATTTTGTTGCCTTAGACATGGATGAGGATAACTTGATTCCTTTAATCCTAGGAAGACTCTTTTTAGCACCTGCCAAAACTAAAATTGATGTTGCCATAGGAGAACTCATACTTTGTGTAGGTGACAAATCGATCAGTTTACAAGCTCTTGACTCAGCCAGGACATCGATCAATGAAGGTGAGAAATTAAATTCAGTTGATAATCAATCTATTCAAATCCCACCGCAGGAACAACCACAGAGCTACAAACCTAAATAGAAGCAAGGACCTTGTACTAATAAAGAAGAATTATGAAGGAGCAAAGCTTTGAGGACAAGGAACTAGAAGAGTGGAAAACACATTTTAAAGAGAAGCTGAAACCACACGAGGCAAAACTGAAGGAGCATCTAGAAGAGCTCGTAGGGACATCGAATCACTTCAAAATAGGATATTAGATACGATTAGATAAAGCAGATCTGCTCATCACCACACCAACCCTGGGTTCAAATGAAGACATTCCTATTGAGGTACGCAATATCTTTCCACGTGGAACAGTCGAGGTAAGCAAGCCCATATTCGACACTTATAAGGTAAATGCTTCTCAACTTAAATTTTATAAAACTGATAGTCTGAGGGAAAATATTCAAACATTTAAACCACCGTAATCATACGAGTGAAAAGGAAACTCTAGCTTAAGACTTTAAATGAGCGCTTCTCGGGAGGCAACCCAAGCACTAACATTAATTTCTATTTTGTGATTTTAGTTTTATTGTTATTTTTATTTTCTCTTTTAGAATTTCAATAAACTGAAAGTGTAGATTCCTAGACCACACGGCCTAGCACGTGGCCGTGTGGGTACTCCGAATCGCCGTACTAACGTGGCAAGAGATACGAGTTAGACGGAATCAATTCACCAAAGTCACGGGCTCACCTACTTCACCACGGCCGTGTGAAGCGGCCGTGGACCAATACTGCCTTTTCAGGAATGGGCGTGGCATCTATAAAATAGGCGTGGGTGAACACAAACGGCCGTGCGATGCGACTGTAACATCCCAAAGTTGGACCTAGTAGGTTTGGACCCATTAGGCCTTAGGCACGGGAGCGTTTAAAATTTTTGAGAACAAGAGAATGGTACTAAGGCAAGTTGGACCTATTAGGTGAGTGATTTTGGAAGGTTAGGAGGCTTTTATGAAGTCTCGGGTTAAAGTAAGGCCTTTCTTAAATTCTGGTTTTAGTTTTGGATTTTTAGTTTATTATGTCTTAAATCTGCTAAACTTTGTATCACGATTTTCCAAAACAATATCTGCTTTCAAAATACTACGCTTTCACGAATAGGTCGTAAACATCATGTTTTCATAAGTCAGTCATTTTAATTTAGTTTTCGCAACAAACAAAGTTTTTTTAGGCAATAACTTTTTAATAAATGTCGATTAATAATAAACAAATGCAAACTAGGACTTTAGTTTTTAATATCAAGAAAGGTTTTCAAATGGAACCATGGTTTCTCGAAAAGCACCCCAATGTGACACGCCAGATTTGGGCTTAACTTCTAGGCCGGTTTGGGGTGTTACATTTAGTGGTATCAGAGCCTAGGTTACAAAACTCGGCTGTAGAGTGGGTTCAAAAATATTTTTCAAAGTTATTTGAACTTTGGTTTTGAAAAAAAATATCTTTATTGGAAATATGGCACCCGAGTCTCTGGCACCAAATCTATAAGTCCCCTTACTTCTTATGAAACACCCCAAACCCGGCCCACGAGCCTGAATCGGATCTGGTATGTTCCCCGGTGAAAACCATTTCAAATTCTTTTGTATTTAGGAAAAACTTGAGCGTTTTGAAGGAAAGTTTGTTTTGGGTTGGGCTTGAGTTGAAAATAGGTTTATTTCGTTATTAAAAATCCTTTTGTTTTAGGTGACAAAACGTTTGGGCTTTGAATTAAATTAATTTTACTTAATCTTTTAATAAATATAAAGATTGTATGCTCAAAAAATAAAAGTAAAGTAAACGCTACTACGGCCTTATTACATAAAACAAAACCCAATATAAAATTTGTAGAGTACTTAAATAAAATAAAATGTCCAAATTAAATAAAACTTCAAGTTGAGCATGACCACCACAAAATTTGTTGTCCCGGTCCATCACTGTTCATCACCTGAAACATGTTCCCACAACGGGGTGAGTCGACAGACTCAATGTGTAACCAACACCAAAGTTTAATAGAATTAGGCATACCATACATATCATGTTCATATAATAATTCAAGATAATGATGCAATCCGAACCCAAACCTATATGCCATCCGCTACACTCCACCCATGCCATCACCCTTTGCACCGTGGGGACTACTAAGTCAACCCTCCATCCGCTACACACCATCGAAGGCGCTTGTTGCAATCGACGTGCTCATCGCCCATATAAAATTCGTGGCATAGCCACGAGATAATTGTGTCATGAGACACCACATTCGATAATGTAACCAAAGTTACCACATTCGAGATAATGTGATCAAGTCACCACATTGAGATAATGTGATCAAGTCACCACATTCGGATAGTGAGACCAAGTCATCACATTCACTTCCCTTTCTCAAATAACACGAATGCCCCATATTATTCATATCATGCATATCATACTTAAATTCACATTCATGTCACTTTTCACATGTTAAGTATAACATATTTCGTATTCCTAGTAGGAGTAGGAAAACGTACCTGAGTACTTTGTACCATAACATGGTACTTTAGCCACATTCTTACACTTTGATATTAACACATATATCAAGTTTAAGCCATAAATCTATTAAGATTAGTGCGGGGTACACATGGTACCTTAGCCATGCTTTTCACATTCTTAATAACATATTTAATTTAAAACATAGCCATTAACATATTAAAACTTAGGGTAGGGTACACACCTGATTCGCTTAACGATTTCACTCAAAATCTCGAAATCTGATCTACTGGTTTAGGTTTTTAATGCCTACATTCGGCCGACATGGTAATATTTAGCAAAGGCCTATTCAGTCATAAAACCAAATCCTAGTAGGATTTGTGTACTTACCTTAATGCCGATTGAATAAAAAATCAAATCCCAAAAACTTGTATTCTTCCCCTTTGAAATCGAAAAATCACTAGATCCCTTGAATCGGTTAGTTTTCAGCTTAAAACACATAATAATAGATCTACTACAAAAATAAGGTCTTGGCGAATATTCATAGTCACTTACCTTAAGGATCTTAAATCCCGAAATTCACCGAATAACTAGGAACACGCGCCTATGGTGTACCTTCTGAAAAGAACTTCTCCTCCATGATTCTATTAAGATTAATAATCGAAATTAGTCCCTAAATTTCGATAAGTCTAAAATATAAAAGAATGGTAACTAAACTTGGATCTTACCCTTATTTGAAGGAATCGATTGTACCTTCACTTCAACCTTCGAGATTCGCTATGGTTAAATGATGCTCTCACAACTTTCGACTTTTGGAGGGATTAGAAAGAAAAGAGAAGGAAGAATAAAGCTGAGGAATTTGGCAGAGAGGAGAATCGCTTAAGAAATTCGCAAAGGAAGAGTGAATGAATGAATGAATGGCCTTCTCTTTCTTTTATAGTCGAAATTACTAGCTAGAGTCCTTAACTTGGCCACCACTCTTCCTATGTGATAATTATCACTTTATCAAAAGAATTAATCCAACAATTATCTCCTAATTAGCTGAAATTCTAAAGGAAATAAAACTCCTCTTTTAAGAGCCCACATGCCGTCCACCTCTCTGCTCTTTGTAGCAAAATAAAACTTCTTTTATTTGCTTCCTAAGTGACTCGATCCTAGCCCAAATACACTTGCATGTGGCGTCATTTCAGAGGCCCTAAGTGGCATCTTCAGCCACTTTTCCAAGCCTGCTTGTGTGTCAATTTTCACATGCTTTTCTCTTAAGGCCACCTTGCCTTAATTTCCTCTTTAAACTTTAAAACTTGACATTTCTAGGTCATTTCTAAGTTTCCAAAATTTTCGTTTGGCTCTTTAAGCTTGACATTTCCTAGGTTTCCAAAATGTTCACTTTCTCTTTTAACTTAAGTTTCCAAAATGTTTACTTTCCTCTTTTAGCTTAGGTTTCCAAAATATTTACTTTCCTCCTTTTGAAACTTAACATTTCTAAATCATTTCCAAGTTTCCTTACATTTCCTTACATTTCCTTACATTTCCTTTCATTTCCTTACATTTCCTTTCGTTTCCTTACATTTCCTTTCATTTCCTTTCATTTCCTTACATTTCTTTATATTTCCTTACATTTCCTTACATTTCCTTACATTTCCTTACATTTCCATACATTTCCTTACATTTCCATAAATTTCCATACATTTCCATGCATTTCCATACATTTCCATACATTTCCATGCATTTCCACACATTTCCTTACATTTCCAAGGTTCTAAAAATGCACACCACACATCCATATCACACTAAACATGCTATTTCATAAAATTAAGCAAAAAATGCACACAATGGGATTCAAACCTCTTCCTCAAAGTACTTCACTTGATGCCATAACCTTTGCACCTTAGGTGGCGCCCCTTGCCACTTTTCCACATCACTTCTTGTTTTTAACTTAAAACCAATAATTGTCCAAAGCTTTCTTCCATCCTAGAATTTTAAAACCCTTAATTCACTTCCAAACACCGCCAAAACCTACTACTCATGAATTATGCACAAACGATAACCCCTAATCTAGGATGTTACGCTTCTACCCTCCTTAAAAATAATTTCGTCCTCGAAATTACTTACTAACAATTGTACAATCCTTCTCATCGTACTTATGCTTACGTTGCAAGACTCGATCTTAATAGAACCATCATACTTTCCAGCACAATCTCTAAGTTCACGTCCCTTAGAACTTATTTCTAACATCACGATTTAATCTGATTAAGAAGTTTTATATATTAAAAAATTTGTTTCACCGATTAACGCGAAGAAGTTTTATGGAAAGAATTTTTAGAAGTGGTTCTTCAGTATTCATACATGCACAGATCTTTACATTCATACCTCCATCAATCAATTATGAACTTTCATTCATTCGTAGAAATATTGTAGTTTCCATTGTTGTTATTTTTCACTACCCGGGTATTTTCGTAATTTGTCATATGTGGGTATTTTCGTAATTTGTCAAAATAAAGTTTCTTGGTGATTTTGAAAATAAGGGTATTCTGGTAATTTTTCATTCTCGGGGTATCTTGGAAGATTTTAAAATTCGAGGGTATTTTGGTAATTAACCCGGGTGAATGTGTAAATCTTAACAAATCAAGGATATTTTGGAATTTACAAAACTTGAGGGTTGTTTTTGAGAATTTGTTTTCCAAATCAGTGTTGTTGCAAAAATTTCAGAAATCGGGGTTATTTCGGTAATTTTGGAAGTTAGGGGCATTTTTGTAAATTCTCCAAATCAGGGTATCTTGATATTTGTAAAACAGAAGTTTCTGGTATTTTGTAAAGTCGAAACATTTTAGCAAAAGTCGAGGGTATTTTTTTAAAAATCTTAAAAACTAAGGGTATTTTATTAATTTACAACATAGGGGCATTGTAGTAATTTTCCCAAATCAAAGTACCTTGAATTTTTCATAAAATAGAGTTTTTGGACACTTTTGCAAAATAGAGAAATTTTACTAAAATCGAGGGTAATATGGTAATTTTAGAAACCAAGGGCATTTTAGTAATTTTACCACTAAAGGTATTTAGGTAATTTTGTAAATCGAAAATATTTCAGGAAAATTTATAAAAATAATCTTTTCAAATCAAGAGGGTAATTTAGAAATTTTAAAACTAGGGTTTCCATAAAAATACGGCTAGTCCCTTTCGGGTTTTAGTTAGGGGTTTAGCCTGTATAAGTCCTCTTGGTTAGGGTGAACCGAGGCTACGCACTGTAGGATTCGAGTGGAGAGGAGGTGAGTCACACTAACCGCTTAAATACCAAGCTCCCATCGAAACCAATCCTAGACATGCGCACCATGGTTGCCACACCCTAACTCGGTGACTCAACCACGTGTTTGTTTAATTAGATATTTAAGTCTTATGTATTTGTTGGGGTACACTAGTCCTAGGGTTCAAATACTTATCGACTAATCTACGCTGCCATAAAAGCCCATACATTTCACATATTCAAATCACTTAAGTCAAGTACTTACCGGTGGACTGTGGTTTGAGACTTAGTGGGCCATGCCGAAAAACTCAAAATTTTTAGAAAATTCCTTTTGGCTTACTTTGGAAAACATTTTGGGCCTTAAACCCAAGGCCGAGAGTTTAAAACTGGGCTCTGATACCAAATTGAAACACCCCAAACTCGGCCCACGAGGTGAAAACCATTTCAAATTCTTTTGTATTTAGGAAAAACTTGAGCGTTTTGAAGGAAAGTTTGTTTTGGGTTGGGCTTGAGTTGAAAATGCAGTTTATTTCGTTATTAAAATCCTTTTGTTTTAGGTGACAAACGTTTGGGCTTTGAATTAAATTAATTTTACTTAATCTTTTAATAAATATAAAGATTGTATGCTCAATAAATAAAAGTAAAGTAAACGCTACTACGGCCTTATTACATAAAACAAAACCCAATATAAAATTTGTAGAGTACTTAAATAAAATAAAATGTCCAAATTAAATAAAACTTCAAGTTGAGCATGGCCACCACAAGTTTTGCCGTCCCGGTCCATCACTGTTCATCACTTGAAACATGTTCCCACAACGGGGTGAGTCGACAGACTCAATGTGTAACCAACACCAAAGTTTAATAGAATTAGGCATACCATACATATCATGTTCATATAATAATTCAAGATAATGATGCAATCCCGAACCCAAACCTATATGCCATCCGCTACACTCCACTACCACCATCCCGCACACCGTGGGGACTACTAAGTCAACCCTCCATCCGCTACACACCATCGGCGGCGATCACTGCAATGACGTGCTCATCGCCTATATAAAATTCGTGGCATAGCCACTCAGATAATTGTGTCATGAGACACCACATTGAGATAATGTAACCGGTTACCACATTTAGATAATGAGACCAAGTCACCACATTTAGATAATGTGACCAAGTCACCACATTAGGATAGTGAGACCAAAGTCATCACATTCACTTCCCTTTCTCAAATAACCCGAATGCCCCATATTATTCATATCATGCATATCATACTTAAATTCACATTCATGTCACTTTTCACATGTTAAGTATAACATATTTTGTAATCCTAGTAGGAGTAGGAAAACGATTGAGTACTTTGTACCATAACATGGTACTTTAGCCACATTCTTACACTTTGATATTAACATATATATCAAGTTTAAGCCATAAATCTATTAAGATTAAAGGGTACACACGGTACCTTAGCCATGCTTTTCACATTCTTAATAACACATTTAATTTAAAACATAGCCATGAACATATTAAATCTTATGGTAGGGTACACACTGATTCGCTTAACGATTTCACTCAAATCCCAAAATCTGATCTCATCGCTTTAGGTTTTTAATGCCTACATTCGCCAACATGGTAATATTTAGCAAAGGCCTATTCGCCATAAAACCAAATCCTAGTAGGATTTGTGTACTTACCTTAATGCCGATTGAATAAAAAATCAAATCCCTAAACTTGTATTCTTCCCTTTTGAAATGGACAAATCACTAGATCCCTTGAATCGCTTAGTTTTCACTTAAAACACATAATAATAGATCTACTACAAAAATAAGGTCTTGGCCGAATATTCATAGTCACTTACCTTAAGGATCTTAAATTTCGAAATTCACCGAATAACTAGGGAACACGCGGCCTATGTTGTACCTTCGAGAAAATAACTTCTCCTTCCATGATTCGACCAAGATTAATAATCGAAATGAGTCCCTAAATTTCGATAAGTCTAAAATATAAAAGAATGGAAACTAAACTTGGATCTTTCCCTTATTTGAAGGAATCGATTGCACCTTCACTTCAACCTTCGAGATTCGGTTATGGTTAAATGATGCTCTCACAAATTTCGCTTTTGGAGGATTAGAAAGAAAGAGAAGGAAGAATAAAAGCAGAGGAATTTCGGTAGAGAGAAGAGAATCTGCTTAAGAAATTCGGCAAAGGAAGAGTGAATGAATGAATGAATGGCCTTATCTTCCTTTTATAGTCGAAATTACTAGCTAGAGTCCTTAACTTGGCCACCACTCTTCTTATGTGATAATTATCACTTTATCAAAAGAATTAATCCAACAATTATCTCCTAATTAGCCAAAATTCTAAAGGAAATAAAACTCCTCTTTTAAGAGCCCACATGCCGTCCACTCTCTGCTTCTTTGTAGCAAAATAAAACTTCTTTTATTTGCTTCCTAAGTGACTCGATCCTTGGCCCAAATACACTTGCATGTGGCGTCATTTCCAGAGGCCCTAAGTGGTATCTTGTGCCACATTTCCAAGCCTGTTTGTGTGTCAATTTTCACATGCTTTTTCTCTTAAGGCCACCTTGCCTTAATTTCCTCTTTAAACTTTAAAACTCGACATTTCTAGGTCATTTCTAAGTTTCCAAAATTTTCGTTTGGCTCTTTAAGCTTGACATTTCTAGGTTTCCAAATGTTCACTTTCCTCTTTAACTTAAGTTTTCAAAATGTTTACTTTCCTCTTTTAGCTTAGGTTTCCAAAATGTTTACTTTCCTCCTTTTGAAACTTAACATTTCTAAATCATTTCCAAGTTTCCTTACATTTCCTTACATTTCCTTACATTTCCTTACATTTCCTTTCATTTCCCTTTCATTTTTACATTTCCTTTCATTTCCTTTCATTTCCTTACATTTCCTTATATTTCCTTTCATTTCCTTACATTTCCTTACATTTCCTTACATTTCCATACATTTCGTTACATTTCCATACATTTTCATACATTTCCATACATTTCCATACATTTCTATACATTTCCATACATTTCCATGCATTTCCATACATTTCTTACATTTCCAAGGTTCTAAAATGCACACCACACATCCATATCACAGTAAACATGCTATTTCATAAAATTAAGCAAAAAATGCACACAATGGGATTCAAACCTCTTCCATCAAAGTACTTCATTTGATACCATAATCCTTGCACCTTAGGTGGCGTCACTTGCCACTTTTCCACATCACTTCTTGTTTTTAACTTAAAAACCAATAATTGTCCAAAGCTTTCTCTTCCATCCCATGATTTTAAAAACCCTTAATTCACTTCCAAACACTGCCAAAACCTACTACTCATGAATTATGCACAAACGTATAACCCCTAATCTAGGATGTTACTTATTATTATGCTATAATGACTATAATTATTATGTGTATGTTTTGGATGTGATGTTTGAATTGAAAATTTTTATGTATGAGTGTTAAATATTTGTTTGCTTCTGTATTAGATATTTGGTTGTGTGAAGAGGTTTCAAGCTTAAGTTAGAAAGTGTATTACTGTTTTAGAATCAGAGTGCGCAGCGTGAGTGGAGTGTGGTAGGATGTGCTACTTTTTCTATAGCTGGAAATTTCGAGGATGAATCTTCTTTAAGGAGGGTAGATTTGTAACATCCCAAAGTTGGGCCTAGTAGGATTGGGCCCATTGTGCCTTGGGCACAGGAGCGTTTAAAATTTTTGAGAACAAGAGAATGGTACTAAGGCAAGTTGGACCTATTAGGTGAGTGATTTTGAAAGGTTAGGAGGCTTTTTTGAAGTCCCGGGTTAAAGTAAGGCCTCTCTTAAATTTAGGTTTTAGTTTTGGATTTTTAGTTTATTATGTTTTAAATCTGCTAAACTTTGTATCACAGTTATCCAACAATATCTGCTTTCAAAATACTACGCTTTCACGAATAGGTCGTAAACATCATGTTTTCATAAGTCAGTCATTTTAATTAAGTTTTTGCAACAAAAAAGCTTTTTTAGGTAATAACTTTTTAATAAATGTCGATTAATAATAAACAAACGCAAACTGGGACTTTAGTTTTTAATATCAAGAAAGGTTTTCAAATGGAACCATGGTTTCTCGAAAAGCACCCCAATGTGACACGCCAAATTCGGGCCTAACTTCCAAGTCGAGTTTGGGGTGTTACAGTGACTGTGTGAAGATACTGACATATCAACCTGGCGTGGCAATAAAAACACGAGCGTGTAGATCCCAACACGCCCCCAAACACGGTCGTGCGATGCAGCCGTGTAAATCGACAGACCCACAATACACGGGCGTGGGAAAGTGTCAGAAGCCAAAATTCTATTTAAACCCACCCCCTCTTCTCCCTCACCCTCCTTCCTCCTTTCTTTCTTCCTTCTTCTTATCATATTTCCCGTCTCTTCTTTTCTTCTAACATTCTTATAACTCTTTAGACCATTCAGCTACATCATGTCAAAGAAGCATAAGAGGCCAACCACAATCTCCTTAACGGAGATCGATTCACATGAGTTCATGCCGGTAGCTTTAGCTACTCAACACACCAAGGGTCTTCGAAACCTTTTCGGTTCTATTTTTCTTTTCTCGTCTCCTTTATTTTCCTTATCTTTATTTCTTTTTCGCTTAATTTAGTATATTTTATTCTAGTTTCTTAGTGTTAGGTTTGTCATGCTGCTAGAGAATCACATTGGAACCACGACCACATCCCCTCCATAACCTTAGAAGTCACACCCCTTCGCAAACCATCTATCAATGAGGACTCCTTACTCCATTAATCTTTTCTTTGAATTTAAGTTTTCTTCTTAGTCTCCTTCTATTTATTTTTCTTGTCCTTAATTATATTATTAGTCTATTTTTAATGTTTCTTTAGATTTCCTGGCTATATCTTTCCAGGCTACCCAATTTCTTCATATAGCATAGTGCTTGTCAATAGCCACCCCACCAAGCCCATAGAAAATGCCCCACCTCCAATTCGACAAGAGAACAAGGATTCATCCAAAAATTCAGGAAATGTTACTTCTTCCCCTTATCTTTTGATTTTATTATTACATGATTACTTATCTATCTTTGTACATTGAAGGCAATGTACATCTTAAGTGTGGGGGGTAAAAGTACCTAACTTTTTGCATTATTCTCAAATCCCTGAATTTAGTCTTATTTTTAAGAAATTTTCTCATATTATTAATTAGGATGAAATTTTTAATGATTTATGATTTTTATTGATATGTTTTGGATTAAGTCATTGATAATTGTGCATTGATAATTAAATTTGAAGAATACTAGAGAATCAAGCATGGTGAGTCTATTTTTCAAGAATAAAAAATTTTCTAGGTTGTTGAACTAAATTTGAATATTATCTTGAAGTTTGAAATTTACAGGGATTGATGTCAAAAACACCCATAATTTTTGTGAGATTTTGAGCCTCAAAGAGCATATATTCTTTTTCATGCTCACTTTATTGATTATGAGTGTGTCAACACTGAATTGTTATTTTAGAACTTGCCTCAATTATACATGTCAAGACCACATTATTGATTTGATATACTGAAATGATAAAGGCACTTAGATTTTAACCCACTTACTCCACTAAAAAGCCTACCTACATAATTAACCCCTAGTGAACCTCTTTGATCCTAACAACCCTTTTTATTGATTTACCCACTAATATTAACCCAAAACCCCGCTTGTATTTGTTATCACCATTCATTTGATTACCCTTCTATTGAGAATTGATTTGATCAGTTGCCTAATTACTTTATTTCAGTTGATAAAGTTCTTTTTTTATTATGTATTTACTTAGTTTATTTTCTCGAAAAAAATCGATTGAAAAATCAAAGTATATTCAGCATTAGTAGTATAAAAAGTGAGCTTGTGCATTTAATTTTCAACTATCAAGGAAAAAGCTCATAGTATTATTAGTTTCAAAGTTTCAATTGATGCAATCATTTACTTTCCAGTTCATTGTTCTTAGTTAGGTAAATTCATCAAGTCAATCTCGATTTTTAACCTTCTAATTTAGCCTTTATCCACGCCTTTACCCAAGCCCCGTTACAACCCTATTAAAGACCTTTTGAATTGTGTATCATTTTATATTACAGTGGTGGAGATTTGATTTTCAAGAAAGCCTATGGGATTAACTTTTCAGGTTCGACTTATGAGTGCTTTTTCTTGAACCTTAAACACTTCGAGTGCTTTGAGTGAATCTTTAGTGAGGATGTCAATCCTTGTCAGTTTTGAATTAAAGGTAATTATTTAGATAAGGGGAGACACCTATGTTTTCAAGCTACAAATTATATGACTTAGAATTGTTTGAATCTTTAGGAGTCTTTGAGTTAAATTATCCATTTATAATTTATCTATGAATTATGATGAGACATTGTTAATAAGAACTATGAATTATGGAAAGTTCACTTTAATTGTATGTTGAGAATTTTGCTTGAGGACAAGAAAAAGCTTAAGTGTGGGGGTATTTGATAAACCGTAAAAGTAACATATTTTAAGCCCATATTTAGCATGTTTTTGGATGATTTAGCCCTTGATTTATGTAAAAAGGTGCTCTTAATCCTTTCTTTTCATGGTTTATACTTAGAAAAGCACCTGAGGATGAAAAGAAAGAGAAATAGGCTTAAAACGGGCCAATTTGGGCCAAAGTGGAAATTAACACGGCTTGGACTTCAAGCAACACGGCCGTGCCTCGTCTGGACCATGATTTACACGGCCGTGCCTAAATCAATAAAATTGAAACACGACCTGAAGTTGATTTACACAGGCGTGTGCCATGGCCGTGCCCCTGTTGTGGAATAGAGGAATTTCACTCAGAAAAGGATATATAAGGAGAAAGAAACACATTCCAAGAGCCTATATAAAGACCCTATGTGTAACCTGAAGGGGGTAGTCAGTTAGGCAGTCAGCTAGGCCAAGAAGCGGAGCCAAAAGGCCAGATTTGTGGGAATCACTCGAAGATAGCCAATTGATCCATCTCAAGAAGCTAAAATTCTACTCAAGATGGTGGATCTCTCCTTTAATTCCTTCTTGGGGTTTTAGGGATTTCTTATGTTTTGTTTTATCTTTTCTCTTGAGATGTTTTATTTTATCATTATGAACTAAACCCTTTAGATACCTGAAGGGATGAAACCTAGATGAATCTTGTTATTGTCTTCTGAATTATATGATAAATACTTGATTTATTCTTAATTATGTGTGCTTAATTCTTATGTTAATGTTTTCGGGATATTAATTCAAGTCAGATGTTCTTAGGTAGAGGAGCAAAAGTCCCTATTTAAGAATAGATCTAGCATAATTAAGCGGAGTTGTTCGCGCACCTAGAGATAATGTGAGGAGTTTTTGTCGGATTAGGGTGAAACCTAATATAGGAATCCATAGTTCGATCTACTGCTATTCTAGGGGTTATTAAGTGAGAAAGAGATTTTCGTTAATTAACCTAGGGTTAGATTGATTCTTTCTGAGGGTATCATCGTGATCAACTGAGTTTCTTCTTTTTGTCTTTGCCCTTAGTTTAGTAATTAATTAGTTAATTTAGATTTAATCAACCGAATCATTCAATATTTAGGCTAAATAATAGAAAGAAAGTGAGTATTAGTACTTTTAGTTCCTTTGGTTCGACAATTCGGTCTTTCCTAAGCTGTACTACTGTTCGATAGGTGCACTTGCCTTAAGTCGTTGTCAAAGTTAGTTTTCAGGTTCGATCATTCTCTTTATAAATTTTAAAACTTGACAATTCTAGACGACCAATGGTCTTAAGTTAGGCTAATACTTATCAAATTCTTTTGCTCAATGAAGATGATTTACATGAAGTATATGCCCTTATGTATGTCTTGATTCTTTAAATTCTTGGAGATACCAATTAGTCATCTTTTAGATTTGAATGCTTTGAATTGAGTTCTTAGATGTGCATTTGGGTTATGAGTTGTGTTGTTTTGAATTGGAGTATGTATGTGTGCAATGTAGGGTGGCAAAGGGCTTGGTAGATAGCTATCTAATTGTCCACACGGGTAGCCACACTGGCATGTGTCTAGGTCGTGTATGACACACGGTTAGCCCTATGGGCGTGTGGATCAACCATGTGTCCCATTACATGCTAGGTTTGCAAGTCAGTATGCTCCATGGGCAGAGACACGACTATGTGTCTCAACCGTGTAGGAGACACGGCCTAGGACATGGGCGTGTGCTCAGGTCGTGTGAAGTCTGCACGGTAATTGTAGAATTTAATTCGACTCACGGGCTTAGGACACGGGCATGTGCCTTGGCCGTGCGACCATAGTGAGTTGATGACGTCATAGTCATAATGCCAAAGTTTTGGGACACGGGCTAAGACACGAGCGTGTCAAGGCCATGTGAGGGACACGGGCGTGTGTTCGGCCATGTGAAATTTGTTAGGATCGACCATGGGTGGAAGACACGGGCATGTCTCAGGGGCATACGGGAGTGTCCATAGACCAACACGGGTGTGTGGCCCATGTTTTGAGGAAAAGTTTTCCAAGCTCGTAAAAGTTTCCAAATAGATTCCGAAACCTTTCGAAGGTAGGATTAGGGCCTCGTGGGCTGAGAATGAGCAAGTGATGGGTTTAAATGAACCTATTTGAGATGTTTAAGCGAGATAAGTTAGGTAATGCCTTAAACTCGGTTCCGACTTTGGACACAGGTAAGGGGTGTTACACTAAGCCCAACTGGCCCAACACCTAAACACAAAAAATCAGAAAAAGAAAACCATAGCTAGCTTATTGCGCCGCAACAGCCTCCACTGCCGCACGCCACGTCAGCACCTCCATACACCACCTCGCGCCTCACGTCATCGCCATACGTACTTGCAAAAGAAGGACAAAAACAACAATAGAGAAGAAAACAAGAAAAATATTGTATTTCTTTTTATTATTTTTTCTCAATTTCAGCTATAAAAGCCATGAAAGAACATTGTATTTTTTCTACACACACGAAATACAAAGTTAAAAAAAAAAGAACAAATTCAAGGTGATTTTTCTTTTTTTTTTCTATTCGCTTGCATTTTCAGTTTCTTTTTTTATTGATTTCGTTTTATTTTCCTTTTTTCCAACATAAAAACAAAGAAAAGAAAGGGAAAAGGGCTCACCGATTTATTTTTCGAACGTTTTGAGGCCAGATTTGGGCTCCGAGGGGTCGAGATTTTAAAAAGCTACGTTTTCATCTTTACTAGCCACCGTGTGCGACGGCTCGACGCAAGAACCGACGCGACAAATCACGGATGGCGTGTAACACCCAAACCCGGTCTATGCGTTGAGACTAGATTTGGTTTGTTACATGAATCGAGTTATCTTTAAATTTGCAATAAGTTGAAAACTTCAATATAAATTTCGATTTTAAAATAAATAGAAGAGTATTTGAATTTGATAAATATTTGAAAACATTAGTTGAAAATCATTGTATTATCAAAAACCTTTAAATAGTTTGTTAAAGAGTTGACTATAATAAAATATTTATAAAAGAATTCCATATACTTGAAAACCCAAATTTATTTTAATA
Source organism: Gossypium rotundifolium (assembly GCA_025506655.1). NCBI lineage: Eukaryota > Viridiplantae > Streptophyta > Magnoliopsida > Malvales > Malvaceae > Gossypium > Gossypium rotundifolium. The sequence goes on along the minus strand of CP106729.1, from coordinate 162,404,987 downwards.
AAGCATCATAAAATCACAGCCCATAATTAAAAAGTCCAAAGTTTAGTTTAAATCCCAAACACACATAAAATCCATAAGTTATTTATAGAGGCCCTTATTACAATAATCCATAATAGTAAAAAATATTTATTAAAAGTTCGAGTTTAAATAACCCTCTTAACGCAAAGATGGCCTCCACGAAGTCATCCTCGCCCAAGTCCACATCAATTTCCATTACCTGAGATGGAAAAATTAAAAGGGGGTGAGTTACTTAGAACTCAGTGTGTAACTCACTTACCACCATTATTGGGCCAGATCATCAAGGTATTATGCTGGGCTTGAGCCCAATTACAGAATTCAACAATATATCATAAATTAAAATAATTAATAATGCATGTAAAAAAAATGTATTTCCCAACCCAAACCTAATTTCCATCCGCTAACACCCCCGTACCAACCATCACACTTGTGGGGATCAAGTCAACCCACCCCGCCATCACACCAATCGTAGGCGTTAAGCCTTTTCATAATTGTGGCATAGCCACCGAACTAGAGGCGAAGGCGATATTGTGGCGAGCCATCGAACTAGAGGCAATAAGTCGATATTGTGGCGAAGCCACCGAACTAGAGGCAATAAGTCGATATTGTGGCGAGCCACTGAACTAGAGGCAATAAGCCGATATTGTGGCAACTTAGAACTCAGTGTGTAACTCACTTACCACCATTATTGGGCCAGATCATCAAGGTATTATGCTGGGCTTGAGCCCAATTACAGAAGTCAACAATATATCATAAATTAAAATAATTAATAATGCATGTAAAAAAATGTATTTCCCAACCCAAACCTAATTTCCATCCGCTAACACCCCCGTACCAACCATCACACCGTGGGGATCAAGTCAACCCACCCCGCCATCACACCAATCGAGGCGTTAAGCCTTTTCATAATTGTGGCATAGCCACGTAGAACTAGAGGCAATAAGCCGATATTGCAGGTGAAAGCCACCGAACTAGAGGCAATAAGCCGATATTGTGGCAGGAAAGCCATCGAACTAGAGGCAATAAGTAGATATTGTGGCAGAGCCACCGAACTAGAGGCAATAAGTCGATATTGTGGCGAAGCCATAGAACTAGATATTTGGCAACGGCCATTCTTCTCTTCATATATCCCACCCATGCAATTGTACATGTACTATAAAATATAAAATTTCTTAATAATGCATAACATGGTGGGTTTATCAATAACATTTCATTTGGCCCATAATTATAATATAGCAATTTGTCTATTTAGCAGTTTAGTGGGCTTTGGCCTATTTACCGAACTAGAGTGTTTTGGCCCAATTTTAACGAACTAGAGTATTTTGGCCCAATTTATCGAACTAGAGTATTTTGGCCCAATTTTAACGAACTAGAGTATTTTGGCCCAATTTATCGAACTAGAGTATTTTGGCCCAATTTATCGAACTAGAGTATTTTGGCCCAATTTTAACGAAACATCCAATTTACATAATAACGAAAAATTTCTCGAGGCGTTTTGTAATTTTTACGATTTAGACGTTTTACGTATTTTTGTCAAAATATCAATATTTACGCTTTTACCGATCTAATCGTTTTTACGATTTACTTCATACCAAATTGACATCCAACCGAGAAAATAATGAGTGTGAAGTTACACACCTCGCTACTGAGAGTACTAATCCTTCTCGCCTCCTAAGACCTAAAACATATTTTGATCCGTTAGACAACTAATTCAGTAAAATAAATCTTAATCGATAATAGATCCAAAATCTTACCCTCTTGATTTTGAATCACTTCGATTTTGGCTTTTCCTCGTTTATTGATTCGTTAGTCACGAGAATCCACCAACGATAACGGTTTCGGAAGTTTGTACTACTTGAATAATGGACTTCCTTGGAAGATGGCCCGCAACCCGTGGAAAATCCTGATCGCCAAACCGCTCTTCGTTTGAATGGGGATTTACGGATCCGCCTCTTAACGTGACTAACCACCGCCCTTTTCTTCCCTATTTTGAAAGTCTTCAAGATCCAAAGGAATTTTAGTTAGATCTAAAATAATATCAAATAATACTAGAGATTTTAAAGAGTGGGATTTCCTTACCACAATGAAACGCTTCCAACGTTTCCACGATTCCCGATCACTTGAGTTCCGATCTCCGTTATTGCACTAAATAATAACGAAGAAACGTTATTAGAATGAACGTTATATCGATTCAAAAGTCCTTCAAATCACCATTACTATTCTACCATAATATCACTAATTAAAACGAAACGAAAAAGAAGAACCCTTACCTATAATCCACGATCGAAAAGAAAAGATTGAGAAAGGTGTTTGTGAGAGTTGGAGAATTCTGCTATGCAACCAAAGAAAAGAGAAAATAAATTTGGTTATGGCACTCTAGCATTCTACCAAAAGAATGTTTGATGAAGAAACTTTGATTGAAATAATTAGAATATGAGAAAGAGATGGTGATGAGGTAGTTTGATTTCAAAGAGAAAAGAAGATGAAAGAAAAATAGACCTTTAGGAGTTAGTGCATTCTGCCATGGCAAAAAGAAAAGAAAAGACTGATTTTTGGTATGGATGATTTTGCACAAGGAGAATACAAAAGAAAATTAACAAGATGAATAAAAGTGACCAAATGGTCAAAAGATTTTGGCTTTACCAAATGCAAAATTCGCCAAGAAGAATGTTGAAAGGAGAGAAATAAAATTCTGCACAAAGTGCAAAGAATGACCAAAGAGAGAAAAGAAATTCTTAGCCAAACTAATTCAACAATTAGGCTCCCTCCCTTACCAATATGTCATTCAACACATGGTCAATTGGCCATGATTTCTTTCCAAAATTTCCCTTGATAAGTGCCTTATGTTCCCCTATCTTTCCTTAAGTATTTGATTCCATGCCATATATTTTCTATTTCCATAATCCTTTGATACACTAACCAAAATAATATGGTCAACTCTTACCTTAATTGATCATTGCGACACTTCCTATCCATGAGCGTAAAATTAAAACAAAAATTTCATCTAGGTGCTATACAAGGATTGAACCTCTTCCCTCTTGCTATAACCCATGCGCCAATACCACCATGCCATATGCTCATTTTATGACACTCTTTAGCACATAATTTAACTTGAGTCCTAATGACATTTGTTTCCTTCAATAAATTCTCAATTAATAAATTTTATTCCTTAAAAAAATCTAAACACCAATTTATGCAATTTGAAATACTCGGATTTTAGGGTGTTACAACTCTACCCTCCTTAAAGAAAATTTCGTCCTCGAAATTTACCTGGTTGAAAAAGGTGAGGGTATTGTTGCCGAATTGCATCCTCTAGCTCCCACGTAGCTTCTTCCACTCCGTGGTTGTAACACCCCAAACCTGAACAAGACACCACGTCCGAATCTGGTATGTTACGGGGAAACATGTTTGTGAGAGGTTAAATTTTTCGTTAAAAGCCAAGTGAAAACACAGTGTATTTTGAAGACAATTTGAGTAGACTTGTTTGAAATCAGATGGTGTATTTGAAACCCGGAGATTTTGAAATCTTAACCAGAATGTGTGGTTAAACGAGTTTAACCCATTTAAACCTTAATAGTTTCTTAGTGTTACTTAAAACCTTTTTAGACTTAGGAGTAATACAAGTTTGATTTGAAAATCATTTGAATTTGCTTACTATAAAGACATAGTGTGATACCCGATGGTATGGTTTAAAAGCACATTGCATTATAATTTTGAAATCATTATCTTTCCAAGTTTTAGTAAAATTCATACCAACTTGTTTTGTTAAGGCATATTAAAATCTAATTAAAACATAAACATCACAAAACATAAATTAAAGGCCTTTTACAAATCCAATATAAAACCCAAGTAAAGTAAATAAGCTAAAGTACCCAAATTCAATAGTAAAGCAACACTTTTATTAAAGCATGGCATGTGCACCCGAGTCCATCCGGCTCCATGTCTCGCTCACGAGTCACTGAAATGTCAAAGGAGAGGGTGAGTCGAGTGACTCAAGTGTAAATCCCGCCCAAGAACAACATGCTAACACACATCATACAAAGCAACATAATTAATGCAACCCGATCCTAACCATCCATATCGCTTTTCTACCCGTGTGGTACCAAACCCTTTGGTGGTGCCAAACCACGGTGACATATAGTCACAATGTGTTACCAAAACACTTGGTGTCCCAAAGACACAATATCCGTCAATGTGGTACCAAACCTTTGGTGTCCCAAAGACACAATTGTGCTACCAAAGCACTTGGTGACCGAAGTCACAAATCCAATGATGGGGCCAACCCATCGTGTGATACCCAATCACTAGCAGGCGATCCCATATCTCATGTGGGGCCAACCCACGGTGGTTAAACCACGAGGACAAGACGCAATGAGGTGCCAAACACGTGGTGTCCCAAAGACACAATTGTGCTACCAAAGCATCGGTGACCGTAGTCACAAATCATTGATGGGGCCAACCCATCGTGTGATACCAAATCACATGGCGTCAATCCCATATCTCACAAGTGGGGCCAACCCACGGTGGTGTTAACCATGGGGACGAGACGCCGAGGTACCAAACCTCCGAGGTGCCAAACCTCTGGTGACCCAAAGTCACAAAGTGTGTTACCAAAACACTAGTGCTCGTCAAGACAAAATATCACCGCTCCCTCCACTGTATCACCCATCAGCAGACCACACTCATGTAATCATGCATATCATATAATCATGCATATCATGCTAATATGTCTAATCTCATATCCCATGTCACATATATCCACAGCCATGGTATCATATAGATCATCAGTAAACTCATAATAATAATACTGACCTACCCGAGTCCAGAATCATACCCATTAGGGTATCATATCAATCAATCACTGTTTCATTAATCATCACACGGGTTATCAATCATATTACTAAAGTAGTGTGTTAGTTTACACACCTGGTAAATACGAGTCTAGAATCCAACGAAAATGATCTAAGTCCCTCGATTACTAGATCCTTTTAAGATGATTTGGTTTCCTACCAAATCCGAATCACCCAATGATTCTCCTTAGCAATCGGCTACACCATAAAAGATGAACAGTTAATCTTTTGTTACCTTTGCCTTAATCGAACCTAAAAAGATTGAAATAATAACAATACCATGTACTTACCCTACTTACCAATCGATTAACAAAAGAATAACGATTCCCTTGCTTGCTTTCACACTCCAAAGACCCTATAACAAAGAGATTAGAATCCTTCGGCATGACCCTTTCCGGCCTTAATCAACCAACCTTGACAAAGTATAAGGAGAGAAAGGAGATGACCATTCGCCAAGGACTTACCAATTCCAACCGATGGAAGGAAGGCCTCCAAACACCATCGATACTCGGCCAAGACAACCACTAGAAGAGGGATAGATTTGGCCAACACCTTGATCAAAAGAAGGAAAGAATTCACCAACCAAAACACTAAGAGAAGGAGGTATTCCGCTTAAAACTCGTAAGTACAACAGAGGAAAATGGTTTAAGAGATGAGAAGGAATCGGCCAACAAATGAGAAGGGTTTGGCTTGAGTGCTTAACACCCTACTTTCGCTTTGTACAATTAAAGAAAGAGGAAGAAAATGTGAGAAGAAGGGATATAGGTTTGACACACAATTGAAAAAGAAAAAGTGATGAATGAGCACATTCGCTATCAAGGAGTTTGAAGAAAAATAAAACAAATTGCAACTAGGCTTTGACTTCACGAAGGAAAGATGGAGGAATTTACTTGGAAAGTTTCGCTTGCTTTTGAGAGAAGAAGAATTTGGTTTACAAAAGAAGAAATGGGAAAAGGAAATGTTTTTAGAGGCTTGAGTTTGGTTCCAATAGATGAGAGAAAGAACAACAATGAGAGAATTTCTACAAAGGAAATTGGTTTGTTTTTTTTTGACAAAAGAGAGGACTTTAGCTTACCAAAATGACCGAAAATGCACCAAAGATGCAAAGGCATATTCGGCCTTCCCTCCCACACTAAGTGTCACTTTCCCCTCCAACTCCCCTAAATTTCGCCACAATCCCCCAAAGCTCCCATTCACTCATTTGAAATGAGTGGACCAAGTCCTCCTCCACACTTTGCTCTCCACCATCCAAGTCACCACTTGACCAAGTCCAAGGTGGAGTTTAAATCACCCACAACTCCTCCCTCCTATGCCGTCCAAAATAAGTGACAAAAGGGGACTCTGCTTGAACTGGACCTCCCTCACATGTGGATGACGCCACACCAAGCTCCTCCCTTGCCACTCGCCCGACTCTTCACTTGTGAAATAAAATACCAAAGAAAACCCTTATACCCTAGCTCCAACAGCTCCACGACTTGACACCCAAAACCAAAATTTTCCCATTCACTCGGGCACACCCTAGGCTACAATTAAGCCCCTAAAACACCGAAATAGCAACACAAAGACACTAAACACATGCAATAACATGCAAAGAACAAAATAGCCCCTAACCCGGATATTACGTTTTACCCCTTTAAAAATAATTTCGACCTTGAAATTACCTCGATCAAAAGAGTTATGTATTCTTTGTCTCATCATATCCTCGGGTTCCCACGTAGCTTCTTCTACGCCATGATTCCGCCTAAAGAACCTTAACCAAAGGCACGGATTTCTTACGCAGAACCTTCACATCACGATCTAGAATCGCATGTGTTCTTCTTCCATGGACAAGTCTGGATTTACCTCGATCTCTTCTATCGCCACCACATGTGACGGATCTCGAACGATAACGCCAAGCATCGACACGTGAAAACGTCATGAATCGACTAAGCTCACCGGCAACTCAAGTCGATACGCCCTTGGTCCAACTCGTCTCAATACCTTATACGGCCCAATAAACCTCGGACTTAGCTTGCCTTTCCTTCCGAACCTCAACACCTTCTTCCAAGGTGAGACCTTCAGGAAAACTCGATCCCCCACAGCAAACTCTATATCTCTTCGCTTAAGATCGGCATAGGACTTCTGTTGGTCTGAAGCCTCCTTCAATCGAGCCCAATTAACTTAACCTTGTCTTGGTTTGAGAACCAACTCGTCCCAATAATCGACGCTCACTTAACTCCGTCCAACAAGTAGGTGAACGACACTTCCTACCGTACAATGCCTCATAAGGTGCCATCTTGATGCTCGCTTGGTAGCTATTGTTGTAGGCGAATTCAGCTAACGGTAGATACTCCTCCCAGCTACCCCTGAAGTCCAAAACACACCCTCGAAGCATGTCCTCCAATATCTGTATAACTCTTTCCGACTGCCCGTCAGTCTGCGGATGAAATGTCGTGTTGAAATCTAACCGTGTACCCAGAGCCTGATGCAAAGCCTTCCAGAACCTTGACGTGAATCTGGGGTCCCTATCCGAGATGATCGACACGGCACCCGTGCGATCTCACAATCTCGACACATACTGACCGCCAACCTCAAGTGAGTAATCCACCTCACCGGAATAAAGTGGCGGATTTAGTCACCGATCCACAACTACCCAAATCAATCCTTCTTGCTCGGTGTAAGCGGTAATCCACTGACGAAATCCATAGTTATCCTTTCCCACTTCCACTGTGGAATCTTCACTGGCTGAAGCAACCCAGACGGCAACTGATGCTCAGCCTTGACCTGCTGACATGTCAGACACTTTCCTACAAACTCTGTCACCTCCTTTTTCAGACCCGGCCACCAGAACTGTTCCCTGAGATCCTTATACATTTTGCTACCTCCAGGATGCATAGCGTAGGGGCTGCTATGAGCATCCTGAAGAATCTTTTGCCTCAATTCAGCATCTCTCGGCATACAAGCCTTCCCCTGGAAACACAGAACCCCATCATTAGACAAGCTATACCCCTTCAACCCATCACTCTGCACCTGAGTCTTCTGCGCGCTCAAAACCTCATCTAACAACTGCTTTTCTCTGATCTGCTCAACCCAAGTAGGCTTAACCTGCAGTTCTGCCAGAATACTCCCGTCGTCGTACAAACTCAAGTGGGCAAACAATGCTCTTAAATCCGAAACAACCTTACGGCTCAACGCGTCTGCCACGACGTTAGCCTTGCCCGGATGATACTCAATTGAGCAATCGTAGTCTTTCGGAGCCTCAATCCATCGGTGACATGCCTCGATTCAAGTCTTTCTGAGTCAGAAGGTACTTCAGACTCTTATGGTCCGTGTAGACTATCGATCTCTCTCCGTACAAGTAATGCCTCCATATCTTTAAGGCAAATACTACAGCCGCAAGCTCCAAATCGTGCGTAGGATAATTGACCTCATGTGGCCTCGGTGTCGGGATGTAAGCCACAACCTTCCCTTCTTACATCAAGACACAACCCAAACCAGATGTGATGCATCGCAATTTGCTGTAAATTCCTTACCGACCTCAGTTGAATCGTAACCGAGCTTGGTCAAAATCTTCTTCAACTTGTCAAGCTCTCCTGTGCTTCTCGGTCCAAATAAACTAACTCCCTTTCTCAATAATTTGGTCATCGGTCGCAATTAACGAGAAACCCTCTACAAATCTTGGTAGTATCGCCAACCCCAAAAACTCGAATCTCACATCGACTTGGCGGCTTCCAATCCAAAACCACTTCTATCTTGCGGGGTCCACTCTAATCCCTCGGTAGACACTACATGACCCAAGAATGTCACCTCCACGAGCCGTAACTCGATTTATCGAACTTCGCATAAAGTGTTTCTCCTTAGAATCGCAATACCACCCGTAAATGAGCATCATGCTCTTCCTCAGTCCTTGAGTATACCAAGATGTCGTCGATAAAAACTACCACGAACTGATCTAGGTACTGTTGGAACACCCTATTCATCAGATCCATGAAAGCTGCCGGTGCGTTAGTCAACCCGAACGGCATAACTAGGGACTCAAAATGCCCATACCGAAAATGTAAATGCCGTCTTACAGATATCCGCCTCTTTTACCTTCAACTGGTGATACCCAGACCTTAGGTCGATCTTCGAGAAAATCGACGTCCCTTTAGCTGATCAAACAAGTCATCTATCCGAGGCAATGGATACTTGTTTTTAATCGTCGACTTATTCGGTTGCGTAGTCTATGCACATCCGCATAGTACCGTCTTTCTTCTTTACAAAGAGTAATTTGCTCCCCATGGTGAAATGCTTGGCACGATAAAGCCTCGGTCCAACAATCCTCAGATATCGAGCCTTAAGCTCCACTAACTCCTTAGGTGCCATCCTCAGACGGACAATGGATACGGTGCGATTTGAATATGATCTATCCGAACTCTACCTCCCGATCCGTGGCAAACCCTAAGCTCCTCAGAAACACATCCACAAATTCCTAACTTGTCCCAACCGACTCCACAAGCAGACTCCTTAGTCTCCAAGGCATACACATGAACCACATACGCTTCACGTTCTTCTTCGACCATTTTCTCGACTTTCGAGCAGATACCACATTGGACGGTAGTTTCTCCTATTACCGATCGAACCACTTCATCACCCTCACCGTGTTTCGTAACCATGCGCTTAGCCACGCAATTCAACTTCGCTCGATACTTACCCACCCCATCCATTCGAGAATTAGATCGAACTCCCGAATGGCGCTCCATCGATCACCTCAAATACTACCCCTTGAGTTCTAGAGTGCGTCTCTATACGGTTTATCTACCACTCTGAGTGACCTAGAGGGCTTATTACGGTCATCCGCCTAGAAGATATCTCGAGTCTAAATCCATTGTCTCTACTATACTATCGGCAACATACGGTGCGTAGAACCCACATCAATTAAAGCAAGATAAGGAGAACCAAAATAAAAACGACGGTTATGACGTCCGGCAAGTCGCCCTCCTCTCGGCCGCAAACATACACCAATCCAGCCGTCGGCCTCAGAACTACGCACCTCTTGCCGGTGCTCCACGGCCCCGACCGAACTATTACCCCTACGCCATTACCTCGGCCCCTCTGCGGGGTCCATTATTTCAGTCTTGATTACGGCCGATTCTCGATGAATTCTAGCTAACTTATGCGGACGGTCCCTCACTCGGTGGTCAAATGAGCCACACTCAAAACGACCTCGCCATCGGTCCAACATCCTCCCGGTGAGCCTTTCTACAACGGTTACCTGCGGCGGTCCCCTAGCAAAGAATAAACCTACCCGATCGATTCGCCCACTCGATCTAGCCCTTTTGCTGATTACCCGATGACCCAAGATCCAAAACTCCTTTGTAACGGTTTCTATCCATACCCCGGCCTCACGGACTCTTTAATGCCCTCGGCAACCTTCGCCTTTTCAACTAGAACTGCAAATTCACGCTCCTGCTGGGGCGCAATTATCAACCTTAGTTCGTCTCGCAGGCCATCCTCGAAACGAACACACCTCTCATGCTCAGTAGCCACCATACCCCTGGCATACCGACTCAGCCTCAGAAACTCTGCCTCGTACTCCGACACAGATTTGCTCCCCTGGACTAACCTCAGAAATGCTTTCCTCTGCTCATTTATGTAGTTAGCTCCGACGTACTTTTTCTGATAAGCAGCCCAAAAATAGTCCCATGTCAGATCTTCCGCTGCAGCGCTGTCACGGACCGTGAGCCACCACTGGTATGACTCATCCCGGAGAAGTGATACGATCCCCTTCAACTTTTCTTCCGCGGTCAGGTCTAGATCATCCATGATCCGCTCTGTCGCTTCGGATAATACTCAAGAAGTCTTTGAGCAACACCGAGACACCCGAAAGAACTCAAATTTCATTTACCCAAGTCGCTCAGTACGATTTCTAGCTCTACGCCTCCACCTACTCCGGCTACCCTTTCTAAAACCCGCAGATCGCTCGTGACATCGCATCATCGCCAAGATGCTCTCGAACTCACCACCTCCGGTGGTGGCGGGCAAGTACCTCATTCTACGAACCGCCTGAACCTACGGGCTCAAAGCGATCATCCTACTGCGACCACGCCCACGACCACGCCCACCTGGTACTCATGACTAAATCTCGTCGATTAAAGAATTTTATGCATCATCATTATTCCACGTGTTTAAAGCAAAGTTTTATGAATTTTAAAGAAGCTTTTGTTTTCATGAGTCCACGTAATCCTATCGGTTCGTCTCTAAAGTAATCTTACTATCACTAGCCATTCAATCATATCAATTAATATCACAACCAATAGTGCGGGTACTTACAGGCGGACTGGTGCAGGAGACTTCGGTGTCATGCCTTTCAAACCATACTTTAAAATGTAATACTTAAAACTATAGTTTTAAAACATTTTGGGCCTCGGGCCCACGTAGAAGCTTTTAAACTTGGCTCGATACCATAAATGTAACACCCCAAACCGGACAAGACACCACGTCCGAATCGGTATGTTACGGGAAACATGTTTGTGAGAGGTTAAATTTTCGTTAAAAGCGAGTGAAAACACGGTGTATTTTGAAGACAATTTGAGTAGACTTGTTTGAAATCGATGGTGTATTTGAAACCGGAGATTTTGAAATCTTAACTGAATGTGTGGTTAAACGAGTTTAACCCATTTAAACCTTAATAGTTTCTTAGTGTTACTTAAAACCTTTTTAGACTTAGGAGTAATACAAGTTTGATTTGAAAATCATTTGAATTTGCTTACTATAAAGACATAGTGTGATACCCGATGGTATGGTTTAAAAGCACATTGCATTATAATTTTGAAATCATTATCTTTCCAAGTTTTAGTAAAATTCATACCAACTTGTTTTGTTAAGGCATATTAAAAATCTAATTAAAACATAAACATCACAAAACATAAATTAAAGGCCTTTTACAAATCCAATATAAAACCCAAGTAAAGTAAATAAGCTAAAGTACCCAAATTCAATAGTCTGAGCAACACTTTTATTAAAGCATGGCATGTGCACCCCGAGTCCATCCCGGCTCCATGTCCGCGTCTATGAGTCACCTGAAATGTCAAAGGAGAGGGTGAGTCGAGTGACTCAGTGTGTAAATCCCGCTCCCGAAGAACAACATGCTAACACACATCATACAAAGCAACATAATTAATGCAACCCGATCCTAACCATCCATATCGCCTTTTCTACCCCGGTGGTACCAAACCACTTGGTGGTGCCAAACCACCGGTGACATATAGTCACAATGTGTTACCAAAACACTTGGTGTCCCAAAGACACAATATCCGTCAATGTGGTACCAAACCACTTTGGTGTCCCAAAGACACAATTGTGCTACCAAAGCACCGTGACCGAAGTCACAAATCCAATGATGGGGCCAACCCATCGTGTGATACCAATCACTAGCGACGATCCCATATCTCATGTGGGGCCAACCCACGGTGGTTAAACCACGGGGACAAGTCGCAATGAGGTGCCAAACCTCGGTGTCCCAAAGACACAATTGTGCTACCAAAGCTTGGTGACCGTAGTCACAAATGCATTGATGGGGCCAACCCATCGTGTGATACCAAATCATGGCGTCAATCCCATATCTCACAAGTGGGGCCAACCCACGGTGGTGTTAACCACAGGGACGAGACGAGGTACCAAACCTCTGGAGGTGCCAAACCTCTGTGACCCAAAGTCACAAAGTGTGTTACCAAAACACGGTGCTCGTCAAGACAAAATATCACCGCTCCCTCCACTCGTATCACCCATCAACATACCACACTCATGTAATCATGCATATCATATAATCATGCATATCATGCTAATATGTCTAATCTCATATCCCATGTCACATATATCCACGACCATGGTATCATATAGATCATCAATAAACTCATAATAATAATCTTGACCTACCCGAGTCGAATCATACCCATTAGGGTATCATATCAATCATCTTGTTTCATTAATCATCACACAGGTTATCAATCATATTACTAAATGAAGTGTGTTAGTTTACACATCCGTAAATACGAGTCTAGAATCCAACGAAAATGATCTAAGTCCTCGATTACTAGATCCTTTTAAGATGATTTGGTTTCCTACCAAATCCGAATCACCCAATGATTCTCCTTAGCAATCACCTACACCATAAAAGATGAGCAGTTAATCTTTTGTTACCTTTGCCTTAATCGAACCTAAAAGATTGAAATAATAACAATACCATGTACTTACCCCTACTTACCAATCGATTAACAAAAGAATAACGATTCCCTTGCTTGCTTTCACACTCCAAAGACCCTATAACAAAGAGATTAGAATCCTTCCAAAGATGACCCTTCCGGCCCTTAATCAACCAACCTTGACAAAGTATAAGGAGAAAGGAGATGACCATTCGCCAAGGACTTACCAATTCCAACCGATGGAAGGAAGGCCTCCAAACACCAGCGATACTCGGCCAAGACAACCACTAGAAGAGGGATAGATTCGCCAACACCTTGATCAAAAGAAGGAAAGAATTGACCAACCAAAACACTAAGAGAAGGAGGTATTCCGCTTAAAACTCGAGAAGTACAACAGAGGAAAATGGTTTAAGAGATGAGAGGAATCGGCCAACAAATGAGAAGGGTTCGCTTGAGTGCTTAACACCCCTACTTTCGACTTTGTACAATTAAAGAAAGAGGAAGAAAATGTGAGAAGAAGGGATATAGGTTTGCCACACAATTGAAAAAGAAAAAGTGATGAATGAGCACATTCGGCTATCAAGGAGTTTGAAGAAAATAAAACAAATTCTAAGAACTAGGCTTTGACTTCACGAAGGAAAGATGGAGGAATTTACTTGGAAAGTTTCAGCTTGCTTTTGAGAGAAGAAGAATTTCGGTTTACAAAAGAAGAAATGGGAAAAGGAAATGTTTTTAGAGGCTTGAGTTTGGCCCAATAGATGAGAGAAAGAACAACAATGAGAGAATTTACGCAAAGGAAATTGGTTTGTTTTTGACAAAAGAGAGGACTTTAGCTTACCAAAATGACCGAAAAATGCACCAAAGATGCAAAGGCATATTCGGCCTTCCCTCTCCCACACTAAGCCGCCACTTTCCCCTCCAACTCCCTAAATTTCGCCACAATCCCCAAAGCTCCCATTCACTCATTTGAAATGAGTGGACCAAGTCCTCCTCCACACTTTGCTCTCCACCATCCAAGTCACCACTTGACCAAGTCCAAGGTAGAGTTTAAATCACCCACAACTCCTCCCTCCTATGCCGTCCAAAATAAGTGACAAAAAGGGGACTCTGCTGCTTGAACTCTGGACCTCCCTCACATGTGGATGACGCCACACCAAGCTCCTCCCTTGCCACTGCCACTCTTCACTTGTGAAATAAAATACCAAAGAAAACCCTTATACCCTAGCTCCAACAGCTCCCCGACTTGACACCCAAAACCAAAATTTTCCCATTCACTCAGGCACACCCTAGGCTACAATTAAGCCCCTAAAACACCGAAATAGCAACACAAAGACACTAAACACATGCAATAACATGCAGCAACAAAATAGCCCCTAACCTGTGATATTACAGTGGTTACGCCATAGAACTTTGACCAACAAAGACAGGTTTTCTTCCTTAATACCTTGACATCTCGTTCTAGGATTTCCACTGGTTCTTCTTCAACGGACAAATCAATTCACTTCAATTCTTCTACAGGTATAATGTGCAAAGGATCCGATCTATAACGCCTCAACATGGAAACATGAAAGACATTATGAATTTGATCTAACCGGAGGTAACTCAATCGATATGCCATGGACCAACACGCTTGACACGATAAGGTCCAATATATCTAGGACTTAGCTTGCCCTTCCTTCCGAATCGAAGATCTTTTCCAAGGAGATACCTTCAAGAAAACCGATCTCCCACACTATACTCGATGTCCCTTCGTTTCGGATCTGCGTCGACTTACATCTATCGAGGCTTCTTTCAACCGTGCTCGAATAACTTTTACCTTATCCTCTGTCTCGGATATCATCTCGGGACCTAACATCATCTTTCGCCCAACTCGGTCCAACAAATAGGAGAGCGACACTTACGACCATACAATGCCTCGTAAGGTGCCATCTGAATGCTAGGCCGATAGTTTGTTGTTATCTGCGAATTACGCGGTGGTAGATAATCCTCCCAACTACCCTCAAGTCGATTACATCCTCTTAACATATCTTCCAATATCGAATTACTCTCCGTGACCATCGGTGAGGATGAAAAGCCGTCTTGAAATTCAACTTTGTCCCCAAGGCTTCATGCGAGCTTTCGAGAATCGTGATGTAAACCTAGGGTCCTATCCGATATAATAGATCTGGTACCCATGCAACCTCACAATTTCGGATCGTCTGGTTTAGCCAATTTCGCAATGAATAATCCGTCTAACGGCAAGAAATGAGCGGTCTTAGTCAACCGATCAACAATTACCCAAACGGAATTTTTCTTAGTAGGTGTTAACGGTAACCCACTAACAAAATCCATAGTTATCCTCTCCCATTTCCAAAGAGGAATCTTTATCGGTTGTAACAATCCAAGCGGTAATTGATGTTCGCCTTCACTTGTCGACAAGTCAAACATTTTCCCACAAACTCGTAATCTCACGCTTCAACCCCGCCACCAATATCATTCACGGAGATCTCGATACATCTTATTTCCTCCGGGATGCATAGCATAAGGGCTACTATCGCCTCCGTAGAATCGGTTGCTTCAGATCCGAGTCTTTAGGCATGCATACTCTTCCTCGAAAGCACAACACACCTCCGTGTTTATTCCAAAATCTTTAATTTCACCGTTTTCAACTTGCAAGTAAGGGTCCCAACTTCTCATCGATGTCTTTTTCCTTGATTTGTTCCACCACGGAGGTTTCACGAAGTTACGCTAACAAGCGCCATCCTTATCTGAGACTCAAATGGGCAAATAAAGCTCTTAATTCAGATACCGCCTTACGACTTAATGCGTCTACCTACGTTAGCCTTTCCGGGATGGTATTCGATGGAGAAATCGTAATCCTTTAACAATTCTACCCATCTTCTTTGTCTTAAATTCAACTCCTTTTGGGTAAGGAGGTATTTAAGACTCTTGTGATCCGTGTAGATTATGGACTTCTCACCATAGAGATAGTGCCTCCAAATCTTTAGAGCAAAGACAACGGCTAACTCCAAATCATGAGTAGGGTAGTTTACTTCGTGTGGTCTCAATTGACGAGAAGCATAGGCCACCACCTTTCCATTTTGCATCAATACACAACCTGCACCGTGTGAGATGCATCACAATATCTGATGAATTCTTTTCCGACCTCTGGTTGAATTAAAATTGGAGCTTCATCGGGATCTTCTTCAATTTCTCGAAACTCTCTTTTGCTTTTTAGTCCAGATATACGGAACTCCTTTACGCAACAATTTAGTTAGGTGAAAAGCAATCAACGAAAACCCTCTACAAAAGCGTCTATAGTATCCGGTAAACCTAAGAAACTCCAATTTCACTCATCGATGTTGGTGGTTTCCAATCCGAATAACCTCAATTTTTCGAGGATCTACCCTTATTCCTTCTGGTGATACTACATGACCAAGGAAAGTCACCTCCTTTAGCCAAAATTCGCATTTACCAAATTTGGCATACAATTGCTTATCACGAAGTAGTTGTAATACTATCCGCAAATCTTTGGTCATGTTCCTTCTCATTTCTCGAATAAACCAATATATCATCTATGAACACTACCACAAACCGGTCTAAATATGGTTGAAAGACTTGGTTCATCATGTCCATAAATGCATTTGGTGTATTGGTTAATCCAAACGGCATCACTACAAACTCATAGTGTCCATAACGTGTCAGAAATGCCGCCTTATAAATGTCCGCTTCTTTCACCTTGAGTGGTGATAACCCGACCTTAAATCAATTTTGGAGAAAGCTGAAGCTCCTTTTAATTGATCAAGCAGTCGTCAATTCTCGGCAGAGGATACCGATTCTTGATCGTCAATTTATTCAACTGTCGTAGTCAATGCACATACGCATCGATCCATCCTTCTTCTTGACGAACAAGACCGGTGCTCCCCACGGAGACACACTTGGTCGAATAAATCCCGATCCAACAATTCTTGAATTTGAGCTTTGAGCTCACCAACTCCTTTGATTGCCATTCTATAGGGAGCAATGGACTTTGGAGCTGTCGAGCAAAAGCTCAATGCCAAATTCTACTTCCGATCCGGAGGTATACCGGAAGTTCTTTGGAAATACATCGGAAATTCCTTCACCGTCCTCACATCATTCACGGATAATTCTTTGGCATCCAAAGCACGATAAAGGCTAGAATGCTCCATATCCTTTCCGCACCAACTTCTCGACTTTTAATGCAGATACCACATTTGCGATAGTTCCTTCGTTCACCAATCATTATGACTTCCTTATCATCCGAGGTTTTCTTGACATTTGTTTTCAGCACAATCCAATTGTGCCCGATGTTTGACCACCAATCCATGCCCGTAATAAGATCGAACTCGCGAAAGGTAGTTCCATCAAGTTTGCCACGAATACTTCTTCTTGAATCTTCAAGGCACGTCTTTAAATATTTTATTAACCATTACCGATCGTCCTAAAGGACTGATTCATCATCATCTCACTATCGGTAATTTGATTCTAAATTCGGGTTTCGGATATGGCACTAGATACATATGAATGAGTAGAGCCAATATCTATTAAGGCAATAACAGTACATCAAAATGAAGAACGTCTGATTATCACATCGGTGCATTGCCTTCCTCGCATGGCGTCTAATCGCATAGACCGATCCAGCCGTCTTGCATCTGTATTTCCTCTATTACCATTGCCTCGACTGGTGCACCTTGACCACGACCAGCCCGTTACCACCACGACCGGTCCACGACCTCTCGGTGGTCGATTACCTCTGGCCGGTGCATGCATCATTATTACGGACTTCTTGAGTCGTATCCATCCGTCGAGGACAACTTTTGTCTTGATGTTCCATTGAACCGCATTTGTAGCATGCGCCGCGTTTTCCCAACATTCCCCAAAATGTCTCTTCCCACACTCAATGCAATCTCGACTTCGATTATTTGCTCTGGGGGTTACGCTTTGAACCGATTCATCATTCGGGGTTTCTTCGAAATCTCTTTGAAAATCCGCATTGTGTCTCTCTTGTTTGAAATCTTTCTGTTACGTCATTCTATGTTCTTAGCCTCTTGGCTATTTTGGCCTTCTCCACGAGTGGAAAAATTTCTAACTTGTCTTGAGCAATCGAACTCTCACTCATCATTAAGTCCATCTTGAAGCGTACACAACGCTCATGATCTGTTGCTACAATTGTCAGGGCATAGCGGCTCGGACGTACAAACTCGACTTCATATCTTTGCCACGGTCTTACTTCCTTGGACAAGATTGAAATTCCTTCCTTGAGCGTCTACATAGCTCGTTCCGACGTATTTTCCTTGGAAGGCGGCTTTAAAGAATTCCCGATTAATCGATGCGGCTTCAAATGCCTTCTCGAATAGTGAGCCACCAGCGACACGCCTCATCTCTCAATAAGGATACAGCTCCTCTCAGTTTTTGCTCAGCCGTGCATTCCATATCATCCATAATCCGTTCCACAGCTTCGAGCCAGTATTCAGCCACATTCGGAGCTACACCAGAGACTCCTCTGAAAACTTCTGCATTATTTGCCTTAAGTCGCTCTGAAATTGACCCACGAGTTGTTGGCCCAATTCTAGTTCCAGTGACCCTTTCCAAGACTCGTAGCATTGCTTGAGTCAATGCATGATCTTCTTCCATGTGATCGCGTGATCCGGTCTCACTTTCAATTGACGCAGGTGCGTCCACTTCTGGCATATGATTTGGTGCTTCAGCCGTAGCACCTCGGCCTCTACCACGGCCACGTCTACCGCGTCCACGACCACGTCCTCTTGTACTCATGATAGCTTGTTCGTTTATCTGATTACAAGTTTTATGAATCAGAAATTTGTTTCGGTATTTATTAACGATATTTTATGAGATTTGAGATATAAAGTTGTTTTTCGCAACATATCCTATAGTCTCAATCTCTACGATTTTCATATCTAAAACTAGAAGTTCTAGAGTGTTCCTATAATCATATCATAGTAATCATTAAGTAGTAAATACTTACTTGACTTGTCATGGGATGCTTGTGGTGCCATCTTGATTTTGAATGATTTCATACTGAAATTATTTGCGAACCCAAACCACAGTAGAGTTTTTGAAGCGGGCTCGATACCACTAAATGTAACAAACCAAATCTATTCTCAACGCATAGGCCGGGTTTGGGGTGTTACATGGCGGGTGGCCGGACCCTTGGCCGGATTTTGGGGAGAGGGAGAGAGCTTGAGGGCTTTTTTTGAGTTTTTTTGAAGCAAAGGAAAAAAATGAATTTTTGTCAAAAAAAATCATTTATATAGAACATCAAAATGACGCCGTTTAAGGCGACCCACGTGTGACCCGACCCAATACCCGAAGTATGCGCGTGTTATTATTAAACGGGCTATTTGTGCGAATAGCCCTTCTGTATATTTTACTTTTTTAATTTAGTTTTTTTATATTTTAATTTGCCCCTGTGATTGTCTTTCTGTTTCACTTTAGTCCCCCTTTAAGCTGTGCGTTTCGAATGGGGGGAATAATTTCCAAAATGGTCCCTACCCCTTTGGTGGCGCATCACAATTCAGTCCTTTTACTTTATTTTATTTTTATTTTTACCCCAAAACCCTGTTTAGCTTTCAATTTAATCCTTTTATCCTTATTATTATTACTATTACTAGTATTTTTATTTTTATTTTTATTACTATTATTATTATTTATTTTTTACTATTATTATTCATTTATTATTATTACTAATATTATTTTTTAAACTGCTTTTACCTAATATTCATTCATTTATTTATTTGTTCATTATTAAATTTTTAATTTTTTTTTAATTTTCATTTATTTACTTACTCATTATTTTTATATAATTAGTTTTTAATTTATTTATTTTTGTTTTTTATTATTTATCTTTTTTTATTTTTGCTCTTATTATTGTCATTTCCATTAATGCATTTATTATTAGCCTTTTATGCATATTAGTACCATAATTCATTTTTAAATTTTACTATAAAATCATGTTACATTAATCTTTGTCCGATACATAAAATTTTTTAAGCAATTTTTTGTAATTCGAGATTCGAGAAATCGTACCCTAACTTACTGGGTTTCAATTTTTCAAGTTGAGCCTAAAGAATTTTTTTTTTTAAATCAAAGCACATAAGTTAAATAAAAGCTTATTCTTGGGAATTCAAAAATGTTGTGTCCTAACTCACTGGATGTGACCTTTTGTTATCTTGAGGTAAGGATTTCTAAAAATAAAGGCAGTATTCTGTATTTGGAATTTTGATAAATTGTGCCCTAACTTACTGGGTTTCGAATTTTCATTTGACCCAAATAACCGAATATCCTTATTAAACTTAAATGCATGAGTTTTAAAAGTCAAAAGGCAAGCTTAGTTTCGAGGAATTGAAATGTCGTATCCTAACTCACTGGGCATGACATTTTACTTCTTCAAAATAAGAGGGTCTTAGCATCCAATTTAATTTATTCAAGTTTCATATTTTAAAATCTTTTCAAATTTTTGACATTAAGACGTTAATTAATCAATTAGGTACCAATTTTGGTCGTTACGAGGGTGCTAATCGTTCCTCGTGTAACTGACTCCCGAACCCATTTTCTCAAATTTTGTAGGCCAAAATCATTATTTTAATAAATCAAAATGTTTTAATGATCAATCTCAAGGTAATCCGATCACATCTCGAAAAAAGATTGGTGGCGACTCTATTTTCGTTTTTAAAGTCGACGCTATTTTTTTCAAAAAAAAAATGGTTTTGACATAAGGAGTGGCTGGGATATTTAGGAATATAGTGAATTTGAAGTGGTGTTTCTGATAGGAGAAATAGAAGAACTAGTTGGTGGTGGTGTTTATGAAAGTCTCGGTCATGTAGTAGGTGTGACATTTGGTGTTGGTTGGGAGGGTATGTTCATAAAAAAATTTCCAAGAGAGACAATAGCAATCATTGATGCCAGTGAATCGACTACTGCAGATTTCCTATCACATTCTTTGAACGAGACCACTAGTTCATCAAATAAGACATGAAATGAGTAAAAAAAAAACGTTATTGGTAGAGAATGACAAATATTTATAACCCTTATGAAGAAAACTATGACCAAGAAAGACATATGATAAAGAATGAGACGAATGAATGCACAAGCGGATCGTAAAGTTTGTCAAAGTCGTGAATTTGACTTAGGGCTCTAGACACTTGGAAAGAAACTAAGATTTTTGACACAACCTGAAACGCAATCAAGTCCAAGTTAGATAAAATAATTAAAATAGATAACTAAGATAATTAAAATAGAATAATAAATCTATGTTTAGAACAATAAGAAAGCAAATAAAAAAGATAGATTGAAAGATAGAACGTGGTTTGTAGAAGTCCTAAGAAGCCTTGGAAACACGAAGAATCCACAACCCCTTTCAAGCGGCTCTAATTTCCCCTCCAATAGAGAAAACTTGGTAAGAAAATGTTTGAAGATTATCCCCACAATCTAAAAAAATTGTTAAAACTCTTCTAAAAGAAAATCAAGAGAATTCTTGAAAATAAAAACTCAAAAAGAATTTATTAACTCAAAAGAGAAGTTGAATAATAATGAATTAAATGAATTGTGTACAATGCAAAGACCTATATGTAGGCTAGCTAAATAAATCTAAATAAAACTTCTAAGTATACTACAACTCTAATTTAATCTAAACAAGAAGTAGTTTTAAACTAAACTTTCTTCTTAATATAAAACTCCTAAATAAATTAAAATATTTAATAATTATAAAAAAATTAGAATAAAATAATAAGAAAATAATAAGATTTGATAAATACAATATTGGGCTCATGTATAATAAAAATTAAGTCTAAAACCCAAATATGATTTAAACTCGAATTAAAAGCCAAAAATTCATAATTCCCATCATAATCCCATTCAGAAATTCTGCTAGCACAGTATTCACTAAACCGGTCATAACTTGAGCTCCTAAACTCAAAATCGAGTGATTCAAAATAAGTTTCGAAGCTAAGAGATAGATCTTCAAACGCGAGAGACATATCAACCCAAAAATGTTAGGATCCCATCCAAAAAGTCATCTCAAGTCTACTAATTTCCTAAGCTTGAAAATTGGCAGCTTTAGTGGTTGAAATTTAATAAATTTTACCCTATCCGTGCATGTATCATTCTCCCTTTCCTTAAAAAGATTCGTCCTCGAATCTTGTGTTTGATCGAATCCAAATTTGATTTGCTTAGTGTAACACCCCAAACCCGGTCTATGCATTAAGACTGGATTTGGTTTGTTACATGAATCGAGCTATCTTAAAAATTACAGTGAGTTGAAATCTACAATATTATTTTTTTAGTACAAGGTTTAGTAAATATCAAAAGAGTATTTTAAATTTGATGTATATTAGAAAACATTAGTTGAAAACATCAATAATATTGTATTATCAAAAATCCTTAAGTAAATTATATAAAAGATAAAAATACTAAAAATATTTATAAAAGAATTTCGCATATTTGAAAACCTAATTTATTTTAAGAAAAACATCATATAATCATCACCCATAATAAAATGTCCAAAATATAATTTAATCCAACCACACATAAAAATCCATGAAGTATTAATAGAGGCCCTTATTACATCAACCCAAAATAGTAAAAAATACTTATTAAAAAGTTTGAAGTTTAATAAACCATGTTTTGCAAGATGGCCTCCACGAAGTCATCCTCTACCAAGTCCACGTCGGTTTCCATTACCCGAGATGAAAATTTTGAGGAGTGAGTTACTTAGAACTCGTGTAATTACTTACTTGTTCACTGGGCTATATTATCAAGTTATGGATTTGGGCTTCAGCCCATTAGCAGAATTAACAACATGAATAATAATGTGCATGCAAAATGAAATTTTCCTCCCAAACCTAATTTCCATCTGCTACACACCCCCGTACCAACCAACACACATGTGGGGATCAAGTCAACCCACCCCGCCGTCACACCAATCGTAGGCATTAAGCCTTTTTATATTTGTGGCAGAGCCACCGAACTAGATTGTGACAAAGTCACCGAACTAGAGGCATTGATCCAATTATTATTTGTGGCAGAGCCACCAAACTAGAGGCAAATAGCCATAATTTTGTGGCAGAGCCACCGAACTAGATTTTAGCAACAGCCTTCTTCTCTTCATCAATTTCCCAACCCATGCCATATGTATGCAAGGTAGATTATAATCAAACAATGATTTTATTAAAAGGCCCATTAACAAGAGTTAATATTTCAAATTTTATTAAGACCCAAAAATAACATTTGGTCCAATTAACTATATAACATCTTAGGCCCAAATTTACAATCTAGCAAGAGTTCGCCCATTTATCGATCTAGCGAGGATTTCACCGTTTAACAATTTAATGTAGATTAAGGCCCATTTATCGATCTAGCAAGATTTCGCCCAATTATCGATCTAGCGTAGATTTTGGCCCAATTATTAATCCAATTTTATTATCAATCTAGCGTAGATTTTGGCCCAATTATTAATCTAGCAGAGATTTCGGCCCATTCATCAATTTATCAGGCTTTTAGGCCCATTCTTACGAGTCATACAATTTGCATATTAACAACTAATTTCTCAAGGGCATTTTCATAATTTTTCACAATTTTAGTCGTTTTCGTGTATTTTCGTCAAAATACCAGTTATTCCGTTTTATACCGATCTAGTCATTTTTACGATTTTACTCAATACCGCAATTGATATCCAACCGGAGAAAAGTGTGAAGTTACACACCTCGATATCGTGAGTACTAATCCTTCTCGCTCCTCGACACCTAAATCATATTTTGATCCGTTAGAACACTATCATGTGTAAAAATACATTATCGATATTCGATCCAAAACCTTACCCTCTTGATTTTGAATCACTTCAATTTTCGGTTTCTCCTTGTTTATCGATTCGTTATTCGCTGAGAATCCACTAACGTACAAAGGCTCGAGAGTTCTAACTACTTCAAATAATTGATTTCCTTCGGTAGATGGTCCGCAACTCGGTGGAAAATCCGGACTCACCAAACCGCCTTTCGTTTATACTTAGGGAAATAGTGGATCCGCCTCTTACGATAACTAAACACCGCCTTTTCTTCCTATTTTGAAAATCTTCAATATCAAAAGATCGTTAATCCTAATAATATATCGAAAAATATACTAAAGATCTTATAGTGAGATTTCCTTACCACAAAGATTCTTGCTTCTCAAAAAGAGAGTCGACCAAAAATGTTCCAAGATGCACACGAACACTCGATTTTGATCTTCCGTTATCGCACTAAAGTAAAATAAAGAGAAACGTTAATAGAATGAATGGGTGTTTCGATTCAAGAAATTCTCCTTAACACCATCCATAATCGCCAACACCACCATAAAAAATGAACTAAAAGAACTCTTACCTATTCTCCACGGTTGAAAAGAGATGATTGAGAAAATGCTTATGAAAGAGAGATATTTGGCTATGAAAATCAAAGAGAAAAGATATTGATAATATGGTTCGACAAGGCACACTAACTTTCGGCCATGAGAGATTTTTTTTGTATGGAGATAGTATGATTGAAAAGAAAATTAAAAGATAAGAGTAAGAGATGATGATGATGATGAGGATTTGGTTCTCAAAAGAAGAAAAGAGGAAGTAGAGATGTGTTTAGAACATGGTACATTCGGCAATGGAGGAAGGAACAAAAAGAATGTCTTTTGGTGTTGTATTTTCGGCACAATGAAAATGCATACAAAGAAATGTGATAGCAAAATAAAATGACCCAATGGTCAAAAGAGTTTTGGCAAACCACAAGCACAAAGTCGGCCAAAGAGAAGGTTGAGAGAAAAAATGAAAATCAAAGTTGCACAAGATACTAAGAATGACCAAAACAAATTCCTACCCTAGCAAAGCTACTAGCAAAAATCAGCCAACCTCCCTAGCCATATTGCCATCCAAGTTCATTGGTCAAATGACCATGAATTTGTTTCAAAACATCTTCCTTGATACTAGCCTCATGTCCCCATATCTTTCCAAATTCCTTTGATTCCATACCATAAGTTAAAATTACCTTTTCCTTTAGTCTTACTTACCAAAAATAAAACAACACAACTCATCCATCCTTATCCCTTGTTGACACATGCATGAATTAAAGCCAAAAATAAAATTTCTAGATGCTAACCAAGGGATTGAACCACTCCCTCATGCCATAACTCATGCGCCATCACCACCTTACCATTTACTCATCTTATGCTTCACTTTGACACTTATTTTTACTTAAGTATTAATGTCACTTAGTCCACTTCATTATACTCTCAAAAATAAAATTATTCTACTCCGAAAAATTCTATACTCTTCTTCAAGACTATAATAACTACGAGAAGAAATAAGAAATTTTTTTTCTTCATAAATTAAGCACCAAAAACATGCATTAAAATTGATACTCAAATTTTAGGGTGTTACACTTAGCCTTTGACATTGTTGTTGGGCCTTGAGGTAGTGTGAACCCATCACATTTATGGGTCTAAAATTGTGCCTTGAGACTTGCATCATTCTCCCCTTCCTCAAGAAGATTTGTCCCCGAATCTTTAGTTGCATAGAAAGAAAAGGGATTAGAATAAATAAGAATAAAATAAATAAAATACTTACCTAAGCTTTCTTGTGTGCCAAAACTATCTCCAGGATCAAAGATATTATTTTGATATCCCAAATCAATATGGATCAAATATCTCTCCTTCAAAAACAAAACATCAACACTAGATGAGTGTTCAAGTAAAAAATAACTTGTAACTTTTCAAGTAAAAAATAACTTGTAACTTTCTTTGAATATGCATGGTTATGCATGGTCATCCATAAGAATTTCCAACGATGAGTTAAGAATTTCACATAATTATAAAAATCAAGTAGTTTAATGTTATTACGTAAAAATTCATATTTAGAGTTTAAGGTAGAAAATTTTGCTGCAAGATCAAATGCTTGAGGTTCTTTAATAAACTTGTCGAGTGCAACAAAAGTAAACTTTAAATACCTAGATAAACCCATAAAATCAATTGAACTTTAAGACCAATGTTTATTCAAACATGACCAACGAGAAAGCATGTCGTAATGAAAAATAAAATTAGTAGCATACTTATCAAAAACATTCAAAGTAAGCCTATATATTTCAATTTCTGATGTATCATTACTTTTCTTACCTTCTAGCACCTAAGGATAATTATCAATGTTCAACTTACCTGTTTCCCACAAGTAAAATCATCTATCAATTGTAGATTAATATAATTGAGAGTCTGTCAATAGATCTTTGAAATCATGTAACAAAGAAACACCACAATACAAAATTGAGTTCGAGTTAGTTAAAACATAATCATTCATCACTTTTGTATGGGTATTTTCTTACTTTTCTTTTTCCACTTGAGTACTCTTCAATTTTAACTCATATGGATTTTCACT
The DNA here is from genome assembly GCA_025506655.1 of Gossypium rotundifolium. Taxonomy (NCBI): domain Eukaryota; kingdom Viridiplantae; phylum Streptophyta; class Magnoliopsida; order Malvales; family Malvaceae; genus Gossypium; species Gossypium rotundifolium. Next base: position 162,378,555 of record CP106729.1, on the reverse strand, counting down.
CACTAAATTTGGACCATTAAATAGACTTTCATCACTCAAGGTTTATTTTCTCTTTGTCTTTTCACATGATTTTTCCTTACTTCCCATATCCCCTTCACAAGTATTATGAATATTCAATTTAGTACAATCCATCACAATAAGAGAACATGACATTTCTATCTCATCTAACTCCACAAATTCGAGGAAGAAATTCTCACTATCATCTTTTTTCGGCTCACAAAGTTTGTCATCACAAATCTCTTTTCCACTAGAGGAAGAGTCAACAAAAGGTACAAAGTCATACTTACGTTCTTCTCTAATTGGATATTTAATTGGATATTGGAAACCCTTATGATCTTTTTCTATCAATGAAAATCTCGTGTTGGCACAATCACAACTATAGTGCCCATGCCCTTTGTACATAAAACATTCAATATCACGAGCTCTTTGTTGTTTTGGTGAAAATTTAGTAGAAGTGGGCTACTTAGAAGATGTAGAAGAATGTTTTATAGGAGCCCCACTTTTCCCCTCAAAAGGTTTAGTCTCATCACATTTTGGTAGCCACTTATTAGTAGCATAAGGGGTTTGAATTCTTGGAAGTAAAATTAGAACTCGTACCTCTATAATATAATGAAGCACTAAATGGGCGAGACTAACATTGTTGAAACTACTGCTCAAACTCAATGGCCTTGGGTACCGCATCCTTAAGATTAATGTAGGTTTGAAGATTAAGAGCATTGGCTATTGAAACTTTCAAGCCATCTATGAATCGCACCATGGTAGTCTCATCATCTTCTTGTACATTTGCTCTTTTCATAAGCATTGAAGTCTTGTTTTGACCTCTCTGTAGTAATGAGAAGAAACGTAACGCTTGTAACAACCCGCTTTTTGTCAAATCAGAATAGTAGTTTCGAGACCCCAAATCCAAAGTCAAAATATTTTTTTATTATTTATTATATTTTATAGCATGATAGAATTATTGTATGAAAGTTTCGTAAAGAAATTTTACTGTTTGAATGCTTAATTTGATAAAAAAAGGACTAAATCGCGTAAAGCGTAAAAGTGGAGTTCCATTAGATAAAAGTATCTAATGGCTATGAAATTAAATAGAGGAGGTAATTATGTCGTAATTAGACCATTATTATGGTGGTTGGACATTTATGTACATATTTTATATGAATTTTAAATGTTTAAGTAAAGGTTAAATTAGTAAATTATAAAATAAATTAAGTTAAAATAATAAAACCATGGTGTCATCTTCACCATTAAGCATCCACCATCGAAACTAGGGCTAAGAAAACACCATTTTTGTGTTCTTCATTCGGCCAAGCTTGTATAGCTAATTAAGGTATGCTTTTGTCCCGTTTTTAATGATTTTTACGTTTTTGAGATCGTTACTTCGTAATCTAGCTAGCTCCGTACATTCGATTTCAAAACTGTTAAAGATTTAACATGTTTCCATTGTTGAATGTTTGAGTAAATTGATAGTGATGATAGATTATGAAGGTTTATTGATGGATTTACTATTTTTGTAAAGTGATTTTTGACAAAAATGTCAAAAAGGGATTAAATTTTGAAATTATAAATTATGTGGGTAAAATTGTGATTAAAAAAAGATATGGGATGCTAGGGACTTCACTAAAATTTGGATAAGCATGGGTTTGTACTAAATTTCCTGAATTTGCAATTTTATGTGATAAGGACTAAATTGTAAAAATGTGAAAGTTTAGGGGAAAATATGTAAAATAGCCGTAATGTGTGTTTTGGACTAAATTGAATAAATAGTTGATTAAATAAGCTAATTTTAATAATATATAGGTCAAGATAAGTTGAGATCGGGATTAGATTGGGGAAAAGGAAAGGTTGACGATTAGTCGATATTTCTATCCGAGCAACTCGAGATAAGTTCATATAATTAGAATCAAACTTTTAAATACTTGTAATTATTTGAAATGAATTTATATAATTGAGTAATTGATCTACTTGAAATAAGAATGCCTTATTATTAAAGTCTGATGGCTACCGAGCCCCGTTTGAATCGTAAGAATTCGTAGGATACGAGTGATATGTCACTAGAGTTACTATTTTGGTCGAGATCTGTATATGTTGTGGACTCACCACAGCTTGTAGGAGCTTACCGATATATCAGCTCATAAGAGCTTACTGTTTTCAGCTTGTCAGAGCTTACCGTTTCAGCTTAATAGAGCTTACTGTACATCAGCTCAGGAGGAGCTTACTAATCATAGCTCGAAAGAGCAGAAATGATAATGAATTGAAGGATTATTGATTCTTACACGTAATGTATCTTACTCCAGTATCCCTCAATATTCTAATAGGTTCAACGAGCATAAATTCTTTTATTATTTATGTAAATAAGCTATGTGTTATACGGATGAATTACTGATATATGGATGAAGTACTTTTTAATAGAATGATTTACTGTTTAAATGATTGAGAGTGAAATGTTACAAATGATGCACATGATATATGAATTTGATATGATGCAATGTATTGAGTATTAAATTAAGATAATGGATAATTACATGTACTTATGTGACTAACTTGTTGATGAATGCTTGTGTATAGGCATTTGGCAAGTGAATTTGATATACTTTGTTTAATTGTTTGATTATGTATAAATGGTAAGTTAAATTATGAATATTCGGGCTTACTAAGCTTTAAAGCTTACTGTGTTTCTTCTTCCATGTTTTATAGAGGTTCGATAGCTCGCTCGATCTGGATAAAGTCAGAGTTACGCATCACACTATCCAGTTGCTATTTGGTACTTTTGAACTCATGGTTGTATGTTAATATGTCATGCATAGGCTAGTTGTAAAGATGATAGTTATGGTTACTTGAGATAATGATTTTGGTACATGTTGTGGTATAAGTTAAAACCATTTGATTTGGGTTAAATTGGCATAATGTTTTGGTTATGTATAAGTATTCAAATATGACATGTTTGGGCAAGTAGTAGATGGAATTGAATTATGCAAATATTGTCTTGATTTGTAATAGGCATATGAATGGAAAATGCATGATATCAATTTGGTATTTGAATACTATGTCAAATTAGTATAAAATGTGTATGAAATGTTGTGGATTGGTTGCCTATTGGGTTATAAAATGTTGCTATTTATGCTTGTGAATGCATGTATAAATAGGATGGCAAAATGGATTTCCAAATAGCCTCGTTTTGTCTACACAGGCAGAGACACGGGTGTGTGTCTCGACCGTGTACGACATGTAGTCATGTTACACGGCCATGTGTCCCCTAGTGTTGATATTAAAACCAAGTCAGCATGCTCCACACGGTCTCACACACGAGCGTGTGACTGGTTGTGTGGTACAAGTCAGTATAACCCCTGATTAGCACACGTCCTAGCACACAGGCGTGTGACTTGGCCGTGTTGCATAAGTCAATATACCCTACAGGATTGGCACGGCCTGACACACGGGCATGTGTGGCCACTTCGAAGGGCACACGGGTAGACACACGAGCGTTGGTTGGCCATGTGACCCAAGTCAGTATGTACCCTTTGTTTTCACACTGCCGGTGACACGGGCGTGTGGTTGGCTATGTGACCCAAGTCAGTATGTACCCCCTGTTTTAACATGGCCGGTGACACGGGCATGTCTAGTGGCTGTGTGAGACACATGGCCTGGCCACACGGGCGTGTGTCCCCTGTTTTGTGAAATTTTTCTATGTTTTGTGAAAGTTTTATAAGTTATCAGTTTAGTCTTGAACCGCTCCTAAAGCATGTTTAAGGCCTAGTATGCTATTATAAGGGACAAATTGATTGAGATGGAATGATGATTGTATGAATTGATCGAATGTTAAGAGAAGTATGGTTATATGTATTATAAGTTTAGTAATGTTCCGTAACCCTATTTCGGCGTTGAATATTGGTGAGGGGTGTTACAACGATTTTGCATCAGTTGCTTGAACTCGTCCCATGTTTCAATTACCCTTTCATAGTTTTTTTGACGATCAATTCCAAGTTGAATTCACCAACTCAATGCATAATAATATGCTTCAGGATCGTACTTCCCTCGAAATGGTGGAATATTGAACTTTGGTTTAGCTAAAAAATGTTGTCTACAGTCATTATTAACCAAAGTCTCATTATTTGTACGAGAGACATGTCGAGCATTATTTGCATGAAGACGAGGTTGATCAATCTTATCAACCTAATTACGATTCCAAAACTCAATTTTTCTACTTAGACGTTCTAAATTTTAGCTAATTGTGTCTAGAATAGTGTCATGTTGCTGATCTCGAGCATTTCAAACCTCTTGATCCCTTCTCAACTTCCTAATCATAGTATTGCGAATCATTAGGAAAGCCTGAAATGAACACAACACTCAAGAAAAAAAATTAATCAAACCTTACTGTTATGGATTCAGAAATAAAAATAAAATTCTCAATGAGGTAAGAATTAATCTTGTGAGTCTTTCAAAAGTGTCTACATCAATCAATCAAAATGTATTAGAATCAAACGAACAAAGCAAACCTAATAGCATTATGAATAAAAAATTGGCTAAACATCAAAGAACTCTGTTGCATGGAGCAAGGAATGTGCAACGTGCTTTAACCTACTAACACAAGAAACAATAAAGTGTTAGAATGCATAAAGGAACAATAAAAAAAAAAAAAAATGAAAACATAAGGCTAAGAGTCAATGAAAAATGCTGAAACTCGAAAATCCAAAAAAATTGCAAAGCAACTTGAAAAACTTCGTTTGAGGTGTTCCCGAATTATAAAAATCATGAAATTTAAACTAAAGCCTCCTCAAATAATGTAGATCTGATTGGAAAGTTTTAGCACAAAATTCAACCCACAAAATATTTTTTAATTATTTAATTTTTCTCATATTTTCTTTCTTTTGTAATTTTTCAATCATTTTTTTGTGAGAAATATTTTTTGTACTCTAAAATAGTGCTAAGAAATAGTATTTAAAATTTTAGATCATTTGAAAAATGTTTACCCACAGGAATATATTTTTTTCGAAAACTGTCAGGGTAAAAAAATTATTTTGAGTCTGTTTGCTAGAAATTAGTTTATTAAAAACAAAAAGAACACCTAAAATGCCCAAACTTGATACCAAATGATAAAGAATGAGACAGATGAATGTGAAAGTGGATCGTAAAGTTTGTCAAAGTTGCGAATTTGACTTAGGGTTCTAGACGTTCAGAAAGAAACTTGGATTTTTGACACAACCTGAAACGCAATAAAATCCAAGTTGGGTAAAACAATTAAAATAAATAAATAAGATAATTAAAATATAATAATAAATCTACGATTAGAGCAATAAAGAAGCAAATAAAGAAGATAGATGGAAATATAGAACGTGGTATGTAGAAGTTCTAATAAGCCTTGGTAACACGAAGAATCCACAACCCCCTTCAAGCAGCTCTAATTTCCCCTCCAAGAGAGAAAACTTGATAAGAAAAAGTTTGAAGATGATCCCCACAATCTAAAAAGATTGTCAAATCTCTTCTGAAAGAAAAGCAAGAGAAATTACTGAAAAGAAAAACTCAGAGAATTTATTAACTCAAAAGAGAAGTTGAATAATAAGGAATTAAATGAATTGTGTACAACGCAAAGGCCTATTTATAGGCTAGCTAAATTAATCTAAATAAAACTATTAAGTATACTAGAACTCTAATTTAATCTAAATAAGTAGTTTTAAAATAAACTTTCTTGTTAACATAAAACTCCTAAATAACTTAAAATATTTAATAATTATAAAAAATTAGGAATAAAATAATAAGAGTTGATAAATACAATATTAGACTCATATATAATAAAAAGTAAGCCTAAACCCGAACCCAGTTTGATCTAAACTCGAATTAAAAGCCCAAAATTTGTAATTCTTGTCATAACCTCGTTCAAAAATTTGGCTAGCATAGTCTTCACTAAAACGGTCATAACTTGAGCTCCCAAACTCAAAATTGAGTGATTCAATATGTGTTTCGAAGCTAAGAGATAGATCTTCAAACATTGTGAGACATCTCAACCTAGAAATGTTAGGATCCTATCCAAAAAGTTGTTGCAAGTCTGTTGATTTCCCAAGCTCTAAAATTGGTAGCTTTAGTGATTGAAATTTAATAATTTTCATCCCATTCATGCATGTATCAACACATTTAATAGAAAGAGGTTTTAGTTTTTTTTAGTGTAAGGATGAAACCATGGATACAAACAACAACCAAAAACACAAAAAATATTATATTTCAGATTATGTTGAAAAAGTAATTGATAAGTGTTTGTGGTTTAACTTCGAAGTGCGTAAGAAATTTATTGTATAAACGACAGTGGAAAAGGCATGATCCAATATTTTGATGGTACAAAGGAATGGTATAAATAATCTCAATCTATTTCGATAATTTGGTAGTGTTTTCACTTTGTATAATGGCATTTTTGGCAAAATAGTGTTGTAGAGCTTGATATTCCTATAACAACCTGATTTTTTGTGATGTTGGAAAATATGGTTTCCGAGACCTCATTTATGTAAAATGAGTCTGCAAATATCAAATAGAGATGTTTATGGAGTTATTATATTGTTGAATTGAAATTTAGTTATGCAATTTACCTAATAATGTGGTTAATTAAGGCTTAGAGACTAACATTGTAAAAGTTTAATCGCTATAGAATTTTAATTAGGATAAGGCTTGGGGACTTATATAGAAATTATCCAAATGAAAAAAATGGTTAATAGACCAATTCTAAATGGATGTTAGTGGATGGTGATTGATGATGTCATTAAATTAAGCTAATTGATGATTAAAGCTTAAGTAATTTAGGTTATGTGTTACAACCCGAAATGTTAAGTTAAGTTGAAATGATGATTTTGGCGGATTGATTTGAAAAATTTTACAAATTGAGTGAGATTTAGTTAAAATATGAGGAATTGGCGAATTGGTTGATGAATTTCAACCTTTAGTTTAGTTGCTTTTGAACTAGAATTTTTTTAGTGGGAGGCATGATGATTAGGGTTATCAAAAGATTTCTGTTGAATTCGTTTTAGTGATGGTAGTGTTGGAGGTGTATATACAAAGAGGGAAACACTATACTTTGGTATTACTCTTTCATTTTTTCTATTCCTTCATCTTTTTTTTCTCTAGTCTATTTTGGAAGAAAAATGATTAAGGAGCATCATGCATGGAGGGAAGAGACTAAAGTTTGAGTGTAAGAAAGTGGAAATTTAGTAAGCTGGTAAGCTTTCTAAATTTTTGTAATAACAAATTTAAGAAAGGGAAAAAGCTAAGGATTTTGTGATTCTATTTTGTATGAGGTAAGGTTGTGGATAATCATTTAAAATGTCCTTTGTATGCAAAAAATTATGATTCTTTTGATAAAGAATTGTCTTTATTGGGATTTTGAAATGGTTGTGATGTTTTGTTGATTAAGGAGGCTCAAGTAGTAAAAGGAAAAGCTAAGTAAATTATTTGGTGTCAACTTTTAGTTGAGTTCTCAAAGTTAGGTCTTAGATGGTTTCTTCATTTTCAGTATCGTCTGCTGACTATGTTTTGGCTGAGTGTTGTGCAAATGATACACTATACTATAGTTGTTTGACGAAATGTGATGATATATGTTATTTGTTTTTATGCAAATTCATGATTGGTTGTAAGTTTAACCATGTGGTGTAAATGAAATGCTTGGCTTAATGTGTGTCATGTATGAATAGTATTAATGGCTGAGTGCATGTGTATTGAATTGCAAGTATATGAATGATATGTGGAGTAAGGAGGGATGTATTGGTGGATTGATATAGGACGATATGTCATGTTGTGCACTTCATGCCACATGTTAATTTACTTTGTAGAGGTTTCAGCGAGTTAAACGGAGAATGGATAAATATGGTATTCGGCTTTGCAGAGGTTTAGATAAATATGAAAGCTTTTAATGTGGTCATTGAGAGCACAAAAAATATCCTATCCCTACGAAAATAATAAAAATAATAGTACAAGGGAAGTAAGGTCAAATCCTCAGGGACCGGATTTGCACAATTGATTGTTCCTCGAAATCTTGGACAGAATTGTACCCAAGAAAACCTGCGTACCTTGAAAAAAAATAAAAAAGAACAGAATTAAAAGTTTTGATTTAATTGAAAGTACGAAAATTAAAAATAAAATAGTAGAGATAAATAGAGTTGAGAAAAATTTTCTTATAAAGAGATTCCAGCTTCCAGTTGTCTCGATCCGCCTTGGATTCAATCCTCGGCTTTTAGGTGATCCTTTTCAAAAGAATAAGCAGTTATAGTAGAAGAGTACACCTACGACCACCAGCTCCAAGACTTTAGACTTGCAATTTAGAGGAACTTGACTTTAGCCAACAATCACTTCTGTGGGACCATCTTATGTTAGATCATCGATTCTCAATGGCGAATGCCACGCCATTTTGTCTCTTAGGCTCGCCAACCTCTGATGCAGTAAGCTAACAAACCAACTATGCAAGCTTCTCAAAATATACAAAGTGGCTGTTCCTTGCACACGTTGAAAAGATCACCTTTAAAAGGACATGGACAGAAGCGTCAGCCCCATAATGCGGAGAAATGATGAATACTCGTTGAGAAAGCTAAGTACGGATTCTAAGCCTCATGAACCCTTTTTTGGGAACTTTGACAACCTTCGGCTAGATAGATTTAATGGCTCATGATTTTTGGGAAAAAAAAGTAATGGAAATGAGATTTTTATTGAAAAAAATATGGAAATAACAAAAGGCTAAACTTAATGGGGGAGAGAGTGTTTACAGAAAATATGAGTGAAATTTGTGTCACTCCATCCCTTATTTATAGTACTAAGAAACCTAGCCTACTCCTAATTAAATTCTAAAAGATGAATACAAATACATAAAGATAATTAATGTTAATTAAAGATAAATAAAGATAAATGCTAAAATAAAATCTAAAAAATAATCCTTAATAATTTTCCGAATATAATTAAAAATTAAACAAAGTCTTGTTTTATAAAATATCTTACTTTTCATTTTTTCTCCCAAAATCTTCCACATTTTGCATTTTCGGCACCACTTCTCTCCTACTTCGCATGTTGGCCAAATTTAACTTTAGATTCACGCTTTTAGCCCCTAATTTTCCCTTTTCCTTCAATTTCGTCCCTGTAAGATAAAAAACCATAAATAGCTTAAATTAGTAGGATCATACTCAAAATAAACATATAATTAATACATAAAAATATGCCATCCTAAAATATTATTAGCTTTGTATGAGAAGCATATGTGTAACACTTAGATTTGGCAGGTATTGAGTTAGGGTGAGTAGTCTAAAGGAAATCCGATTGGCGCGATCCTACCTGCTCAATTTTCATCTCCACGCGCTTATAGGGTGCATAAGCAAGAACCCCATTTAGAGTAAGGGATGTCTTCCCAGAAAAGTGAATGCAAAGAAGAAAAGGTTGGTGAGGATATTAAAGAATTTGTGGGTTGGAAGAGACATCGCCTAAGTTAAGGTGTGCCCAGTTTTTCTAGTTTATGTATAAGTTACATACTAACAAGATAGTTAGGGTGGAACGATGGGTCAAATCAAAGATATGAAAATATTTTTGGATTCTAGAATACGCTTCTCTACAACTACAAGCCACCAATGAGAGCATGGGTTTCCTCTATAAAATGTTGTAACTTAGTTTAGAAGAAAGGTATGTTATCTTTTCCCTTTATCTCGAAAGTAAAGATATTGCTACCTTGTTCTAGAGGCTGATCAGGAATTTCTTGCTAAGTTGAAACTAAAGATTGAAATTCATGAATGAGGTTGTATTTCATTTGGTGTAAGTATTCTAGATTCGCACGTTGTATTTTTTTTTAGAATGGTTCTGTTTATGTGTATGGATGGAAATATAAAGAAGTAAGGCCTTGCATGGTGAATATTTACGGTTTAAGCATATGAGTTTTAATAATATTCCTATGTCTTATAAGAAGAGAATTTTAAGGATTTAATGGATTTGCAAACTTACAGATCAATCTGTTGTTCATGAAAGTGAGGTGAGTCCATAAATCGTGTCATACATGTGCATTATGCTTATTTAGAAAACTTCTATGCTAATTGACCAAAGTGTGAGATTGAAACTGGTAAAGTATGATGAGATGAATCTGATAAGAAATGTAAGACTTATGAATTTATATGACTATGGTGTGCTTATGTTTGAAACTAAGAACAATTCTGATAGGAAGTGCATGTGTGTCTACTAAGCATAAGAATGTAACAACCCGATTTTGGGCCTAGTTGGAATAATGGTTTTGGGGCCACAAATTCGACAAGAAAAATCTTATTTTATTATATTTTTATGTTCTACAATTTCGCAAAAAGATTTCGTGAAAATTTCATTAGAAAATTTCGACGTTTGTGCACTCAATTTAGTCAAAAGGACTATATTATAAATAGTGCAAAAGTTGAGTTCCACATGTTAGAAGTGTTAAATTTCTATGAAATTTTAAATTGGGGGTCCTTAAATTGTAATTAGACCATTGGTTAAATAGTTGGACAAAAATGGGCATGAGATAAGTGAAATAGGATATTTTTAAGTTAAGGGCATTTTGGTAATTCGGTAATTAAATAGACTAAAAGACAAAATAAAAGCCAAAAACCCTTGTCCATCTTCTTGCTAAGCCGAATTTAGAATGGGGAAACCATGGCTAGGGTTTTCAAGCTTTCAAGCTCAATAGTAAGTGCATCGAAGCCCTATTTTTAATGTTTTTTACATTTTTGAGATCTCCATAACTCGGTTTAGCTATTTCTACCATTATTTTGAGCTAGGGTTTGTGTTTAAAAATTTACTCATGGATGAAATGCATGTGCTTTGATGTCTAATGGTAGAATATGAATGCTCGGTGTGTAGTAAACAACTTTTACTAAGTGATTTTGATGAAACCGCATAAAAGGACTAGTTTGTAAAAGTTGAAAAATGTATGAAAATGTGTGAATGGATGCAAATTTTGGACTGCTATAGTTATGAAAATGGTTCGGCTAGGCCAAAAATACAAGGAAATTAAATAAAAATCATTTTACGAGCCTAGGGGCAAAAGTGTAAATATGACAAAGTTTAAGGGAAAAAATGTAATTTTTCCATAGTATGATTTTTGGGTCACAATGAATAATGTGACTAATAAGTAAGCTAAATGTGATGTTATAGATCAATGAAAATGAGGTTCGGACTTAGAACGGGGGGAAACGAGTAACTGATGGTTAGGTCCTTTTTTTACCATTTTGGTATCGAGGTAAGTTCGTGTGTAAATAATACAACATTATATTATGTATTTAATATTTTGATATTGCATGAATTGTATATATATGTTTCTACGGATTCGATTGATGATGATTTGGCGAAGAATCAAAGAATGAGAATCCCAGTTAAACATTAGGAATAGAAAGGATACCTTGTCACGATATTAGATTAATAAGGTCCCGTATAAGACCATATTTGGGATATGGCCTCGGCACTGAATTGAGATCCCGTATAAGACCATATTTGGTATATGGCATTGGCATCGACATGTGATCTCGTGTAAGACCATATGTGGGACATGGCGTCGACATCAATATGAGATCCCGTATAAGACTATATCTGGGATATGGCATCGACATGTGATCTCGTGTAAGACCATATATGGGATATGGTGTCGACATCAATATAAGATCCCGTATCAGACCATATCTGGGATATGGCATCGACATCGACATGTGATCCCATGTAAAACCATATCTGCGATATGGCATTGGCATCTTACTACGTGTCTAAAAAATTTCGAGTATCCTTCGATATTCTAAGTGGTTCAACGGGGTAAAGAATTAAAGTTCATGTTAAAGATGGGAAATGACTAAAGTGTAAATGAATGTGAATATGTGACGATTAAGTACAAGTATATGTATGTATACACTCATGAGTAATGTGCTCAGTATGTGATCTAATTTTGGTAAGAAGGTAAACGAGTAAGTTACACCTATGAGAATGACCTTATGATTATAAGTCCAAACTTATGATGTATGAATATGTGGGAAATATGATTGATGATCATGTGTGGGGCTTTTAAGCCAAATTTAATCGAGAAATGAAATGTTCAAGTCTTTGTTGTTGATGTATAGATTAAATTGGCCAATGAATGGCTTGTAAATATTTGATGATGACTAGATATTGGCATGGATAACTATGGATATACTGTGGTGTTATATGTGTGTAAATGAGAACTAATACAAAGAAAACATGATGGAGTAAAATTAACAATAAAACAGTTTAGACAGCAGTAGTTGTATTACTTTGAAAATTCACAAAAAATGGTGGAAATTGAAATAGAAGTTGAATAAGATATAAAATTAAATCTTGCTCAGTCTATTTTGCATAAAAGAGACGGTGAAAGCAAAAGAATTTCATATTATGAGATATTTGAATTTTTATAAGACAGAGTCATAGTGATTTCAAAATCCCCTACTCGAATTAGAAAAGTCATTAAAAATTGTAAAAAAATAATCAAGAGATAAAATTTATATTCTTGAATTTATTAGTGAGTATATTTTCAAGAGAAACAAATGGAAACAACATTCGAGTTTTGTACCATGAGAAAATAAATTCTTAGTGAAGATGGGTCAGAACTAGCAGACAGCAAAAAAGGGAGACTTTAAAGAATAAAATGTACTGATTAGCTGAACCAAAAATTTTGGAAATTTTATGGTAAGAATATATGTGAGTCTAGTTTCAGGAAAAAATAGTGGATCTTAATTTAGAGCTCCGTAGATATGGATAAAAATAATTTAGTGACTATAACTCGAGTAGACAACTCAAGATGAACATAAATGAATTGTGAAATTTTATGCAATAACGATGGTATTATCTTGAGAGCTTATAATAAGGATTGTTAATAGCATGGTAATCAATTTTTTATTATTTACATACGTACTTACTAAGTATTGTAGCTTACTCCCCTTCCTTTCTCATATCTTATAGGGTTTTATGTTAGCTCGAGTTGGAGATCGCTAGATATGCTATCACACTATCAAGTTATCATCGTGGGGTAAAAGTGAATACATACCTCTTAAGTTTATGGCATGTATAGGGAATAAGTCACTTTGTGATTGTGTCATTATAATTTAGCCAAAGGTATTGGCTTGTAATGGTTAAAGGTTTAATGTAATGTGTAGCCATGTGAATTGGCTTATCTTGGCTAATTGGTTATAAGCCTATATCTTTATTCATATGCATATGCCAATGTCTTGTGATGTGGTGTGTACTTATTTGGAACATGTGATGGATTGTAGTTTATGGCCTAAAGATCTAATGGTTGAATGTGGCCCAATAGTCTTATTATTGAATGTGATTTGGTATGTTAGGATTCAGTAAAGTATGATGTCAAGAGTATGTATGTAACATCCTGAAATTTAGAATTTAATGTTTTGAAATATATCATGCTTAGGCTAGTTAAAAATGTTAATTTTGTATGGTCAGGGGTCTTAAGAATGCACGTGATTGAGTTGGGCCTTAGCAAAATTTTTGTGTTTAAGCACTTTAAGGAGAGAAGGTAAGTGGCATCAATGCTTAAGGAAATAATTGTGTATTTTTCTAGCATAAGTGAGCATATGGCAAGGAGGTTGTGGCGTCACATGAAGGGCTTTTAGGGAGGAGTTCGAATCCCACCTAGTGCAAAAATTTTTGATTAAACTTTTGTGCTTCCCTTCCAAGTGTAGACCATGGTCTTAAATAAGGTAAGGAAGACTTTTTATTGATGGCAAGAAGAATAAGAAAATATGGTAACGAGGAAAACAAGGGAAAATGAAGGAAAGAAAATAAAATAAAAAGGCAAGGGAGGGAACATGATGGCCGAATATTAGGAGTTGCCATGAGAAAGAATTTTTGGTCAATTCTCATTTTTTTTTTTGGTGGAAGGTGTAATCGGTTTTGGTAAAGAGTGGGTGTGCTGAATTTTGTTAGGCATTTTGAAGAGTTTTTGGTATCATTTGAAGGTCTTTTCTTTGTTCACTTGGTACCTCTTTTTCCTTGCCTAAAATAGAGACCATTTGGGAGCAATTTTTCTTTCTTCTTTTCATAATTGCCATAGCTATCTTTATTCTTTTAACATTTTGGTGCTTACCTTCCAATCTTTTCCCTTGGTTACCGAAAAAAACAAGTCCCTCTTTTTTGTTCATCTCCTTCATGGTATTAGCCGAAACTTTGACACTTCTCTTTTTCATATCTTCTTTTCCTTCCTCACTATTTCTCCAACATTTCTCTCATTTTCTTTAATCGATTTTACATAGAGGCCGAATCATCCTTGTTCTTTTTCTCCAATAGCGAACCACATAACATTATATCCTTTTTTTCTTTTCTTTTTCTTTTGGGTGTTGGGTACTCTCTCTTCCTTGACCGAATCGGTGTTATTGAGGGGTTGGCCGAAACTTTCATTTTTTTTTGTTGATTCATTCTTAGTCATAAGTCGAATCGATTGGAGTTGAGCTTATCATCGATTAAGGTAAGGTGTTTCTTCATAGTTTATTTTGATATATTTCATTGGGTGGTGATTTCGCTAAAACAAATCGATGGATTTGACTAAACAGTTATTATAGGGATTAAATCGCTCATTTCATCCACTCATTGTTTCTTCGGAATAAGTGGTAAGCCAAATCCTATTCCAAAATAAATACATTCTTTCATTATAGTACTTTCTAACCGAGATCTTTTCAATGGAGGCAAGTGGTAACGATTTGAAAGGAAAAGCGATAGTAGGAGACAAAGGGAGTGGATTTGCAATTCCTACTCCTAAGTTCAAACGAAGGGCGGTATCGACGGTTCGAGATTTTTCACCGGGTTGTGGACCATCATCCGAAGAAAATAAAGAAATCGTGGTTGTTCACGATACTAAGGGTAAGCATTTCAATAGATCGTTTGATTTAGATTTAGATTAATAAAATCTCGTTTGTTGGATTAATCGAGTGTAATGGTGATTTAGGTGCCGACGATCAAGAAGGATTAATCCTTACTGTAATCAGGTGTGTAATCTCACACTGAAAGCCCATAGATTCATGATTAGATATCACGTTGGAAAATAGATCATTATTATTTATATGTCTAAAAATCGTAATATGGCACAAATCGAAAAGTTTTCTTAAATTACATTATTTCTATAGATTTGTTAAAATTATGAAAATGTCCTTATGGGCCGAATTACTAAGATGCCCCTATGGGTCGATTTGCTAGAATACCTTAGTGGGCCAAATTAAAAAGTTCTATAATGGGCCGATTCACCGTAATAAATTATTGGATTAATGATTGGTTTTCATATATGTGGATATTATGCTTTATTATGTATATTGCATGTTACATAGTGCATGGGTTGGGAAATATGTATGAAGAGTAGTGTAGCCTGATGGCATTGTAACAAAAATGTTCATTACTATGATTACTTCTAATTTCGGTGGCTTGGCCACAATAAAATATATGATAAGCAGCTCGATTGCAAATTTTGGTGTGAGCCGCAGGGTAGGTTGACTTGTTCCCCACAGGTGTGATTGGTTGGTCGGGAGTGTGATGGATGGATAGGTTGGGTTGCATACATTTACTTCATTTTGTTATTGACTATGTAAATGGGCTTAAGCCCAAGCTATTGCTAAATGGATTTAGGCCCAGTGGATGACGGTAAGGGGATTATACACGGAGTTCATATAACTCACCCCTTTTCCTTAACCCTTACAGGTAATGCTTAGTGATGTGGACTTGGGCCATGGATGACTCGATGGAGGCCATACTTCAGAAATGGTTTTTAAGTTGTAATAAGGCCTCTGGAATATTTTATTTTTGCTTTATGTTTGATGTACTTATTATCTTGCTTGATTTATTTAAAATGGGAATTTTCTAAAAATCATAAATAACGGTTTCCAAAATTGATTAACAAAAGTTTTTTTTATAAATATGTACAAATATTTTCACTCGAATTCTCTTTCAAATTACCAATGACATTTTCAAAAGTCACGATTTTAACGTTCACAACCTCGATTTTTGATTCATCAATCAACCTCTCAAAAAAAGTTGTATTTTATCAAATATTTACATCCAAACTTATTTTCTTAACCATTACCAAATAACACTTATTTAGTACAAATCACAAGGACTTTATACGTTTTTCTCATGTGACATGTCAGATTCGATCGTAACGCATGGGCCGAGTTTGGGTGTTACATTTCATGGTATCAGAGCCTGATTACAAAACTCGATTGTGGTTTGGGTTCAAAAGCGTTTTCCAAAGCTATTTAAAATTTTAATTTATAAATGCATGTTCTAAAGGAAGTATGGCACCACGGGTATCCGGCACCAAGTCAGTAAGTATTTGTTTTCATTTTATGATTATTGTGTTATTACTGTGGTAAGAAAATTCCACAAAACAGAAATACTCTAGAACTTTTAGCTTTAGGAGTTGAAACTATAGAGATTGAGACTTTAGGATACGTTTTCCGAAAATGACTTTACTTCCTATACTCCATAAAACATTTTTTATAAACATTGAATAGTATACTGATTCATAATACTTGTAATCAGATTAAATCGATTTAGCAAATATGAGCGCTAGAGGACGTGGACGCGGTAGACATGGCCGTGGTAGAGGCCGAGGTGCTAGAGCTGTATCAGAGGCATCAGGGGATATGCCAGAAATAGACGCACCTGTGTCACCAGTGACTGAAGCTGGGTTACACGATCGAATGAGAGAGGATGACACTCTGTCTCAAGCGATGTTGCAAGTTCTAAAAAGGGTCATTGGGGCGAGAACTGGGTCGGCAGCTCGTGGGTCGGTATCTGAGCAACTCAAATCGAATAGGGCTGAAGTCTTTAGGCGTATTTTGGGTGTAGCCCCAAGTGTAGCGGAGTACTGGCTGGAGGCGGTGGAGCAGATTATGGATGACCTGGATTGCATCGCCGAGTAGAAACTAAAGGGGGTTGTGTCGTTACTGAAAGATGAAGGGTATTAGTGATGGCTCACTGTTCGGGGAGGCACTCAGGCTGATCGCATTACCTGGGAATTCTTCAAGATCGCATTCCAAGTAAAGTATGTTGGGGCTAGCTATGTGGATGCCCGAAGGAAGGAATTCCTGAATCTGGTCCAAGGAGGTAAATTTGTGGCAGCATATGAGGCAAAATTTTTGTGTCTAAATCGGTATGCTTGGGGAATAGTGCTGATTGATTATGAACGCTGTATGCATTTTGAGGATAGATTGCGTGACGAGTTGCGGGTACTGATAGCCCCACAAAAGGAGAGGAATTTTGTCACACTTGTGGAAAAAGCTAAGATAGCTGAGGAGGTTAAACATTCAGAGTGACAAAATCGAGACAAGGATATGGGCAAAAACAAGAGAGACTCTGGGTACTCAGGTCTGCTAGAGGGTTTCAGAAAAGGC
Source organism: Gossypium rotundifolium (assembly GCA_025506655.1). Classification (NCBI taxonomy): domain Eukaryota; kingdom Viridiplantae; phylum Streptophyta; class Magnoliopsida; order Malvales; family Malvaceae; genus Gossypium; species Gossypium rotundifolium. The sequence goes on along the minus strand of CP106729.1, from coordinate 162,361,192 downwards.
CCAGTGATGAGGAGCCAGCTCGAATAAGAATTAAAGCTACTACTGATCAATTACAGCCTTGTTCGGATTGTGGGAAACTTCACTCGAGAGAATGCTAGAAGAGAACTGGTGGTTGTTTCAGATGTGGTTCCAAGGACCATGATTTAATGATTGCCCTCGAGAGCCTGCTCAGGCTCAGATAGTTTGTGACAGATTTGCACAGCCAACTGGAGGCATTCAGCAGCAGTAGAGAGGCCGTGGGCCAGGTCGAGGTGGTAATGGCGTAGGATGAAGTTAGGGTGCACCGGGTAGAGGTACCAGTAATAGGGGAATGTAGAGGCGAGACAGCCAGGGTTGGTGTATGCGGTCAGACATCGAGAGGATGGCGATGCACCTGATGTCATAACTGGTACGTTTTTCATAGCTGATGTACCTCTTACTGCTTTGATAGATATTGGATCCACCCATTCGTATGTTGCTTGTGCTGTGTCCAAAACTTTGAATATTAGATCTGAGATTACTGCTAGAGAAACAACTGCGATTAGCCCTTTAGGACAGTCGGTGGTAGTAGATAAGTTGTTTAGGGATGTTCCCTTAGAAGTTCAGGGGGAAGTATTTTTGGCAGATTTGATGGAATTTCCATTCGGTGAGTTTGATCTTATTTTAGGCATGGACTGGCTGGTTAAGCATCGTGCGAATTTTGACTGTGCTGCAAAGTAGATGGTACTAAGAACTTCAGAAGATAAGGAAGTGATGATGATAGGTAAAAGAAAAAACTATCTGTCTAATGTGGTATCTGCTTTAAAGGCAGAAAAGTTGGTGCGAAAGGGGTGAGGAGCGTTCATAGCCTTTATCTGTGCTTTGGATGCCAAAGAGTTGTCGGTAAAGAGTGTTAGAACGGTGGAAGAGTTTTTAGATGTCTTTCCCGAGGAGCTTCCAAGATTGCCTCAAATCAGGAAGTGGAATTTTGCATTGAGCTGTTGCCAGGAACGGCTTCGGTGTCTATTGCTCCTTATAGAATGGCGCCAAAGGAGCTAACAGAGCTTAAAGTTCAAATTCAAGAGTTGTTGGATCGTGGATTTATTTGACCAAGTGTATCACCGTGGGGAGCGCCGGTCTTGTTCGTTAAGAAAGCGGATGGGTCGACGTATGTGCATCGATTATAGACAGTTGAACAAGTTGACAATCAAGAATAAGTATCTGTTACTTACCGAGGATCAATGATCTATTCGATCAGTTGTGAAGAGCTTCGGTTTTCTCAAAGATAGACTTGAGATCGGGGTATCATCAGTTAGAAGTCAATGAGGCAGATATTCATAAGACTACATTTCAAACTCGTTATGGACATTATGAGTTCTTAGTGATGCTGTTAGGGTTGACTAATACACCAGCTGCATTTATGGACATGATGAACTGGGTCTTCCAACCCTATCTGACCGGTTTGTAGTGGTGTTCATAGATGACATTTTGGTGTACTCAAAGACTGAAGAAGAGCATGATTTGCATCTGCAAGTAGTATTGCAGATTTTAAGGGAGAAGCAATTGTATGCCAAATTCAGTAAGTGTAAATTCTGGCTGAGAGAAGTGACCTTTTTGGGGCATGTTGTGCCTGCCGAAGGAATTAGAGTTGATCCCCAGAAGGTCGAGGCTGTATTGGATTGGAAACCACCAAAGTCAGTGGCAAAAATTTGGAGTTTTCTAGGTTTGGCTGGGTATTATAGGCGATTCGTTGAGGGGTTTTCATTGATTGCTGCACCCCTAACTAAGCTGTTGTGTAAGGAAGTACCGTTTGTGTGGTCAGATAAGCCACAAGAGAGCTTTGAGAAATTAAAGAAAATATTGATGAAGCATCGATTTTGATTCAACCTGAGGCTGGTAAGGAGTTTAATGTTTATTGTGATACGTCACACACGGGCTTGAGATGTGTGTTGATGCAAGGGGGAAAAGTAGTGGCTTATGCATCTCGTCAATTAAGGCCACATGAGATTAACTATCCTACTCATGATTTGGAGTTAGCTAAAGTTGTGTTTGCTCTGAATATTTGGAGACGCTATCTGTACAAAGAGAAGTCGATCATCTATACAGATCATAAGAGTTTGAAGTACCTCCTTGCCCAGAAGGAGTTGAACTTAAGACAACGGAGGTGGATAGAATTGTTAAAAGATTATGACTTCTCAATCAAGTATCTTCTAGGAAAAGCTAACGTAGTGGCAGATGCGTTGAGTCGTAAGGTGATAACGAATTTGAGAGCGATGTTCGCTCATCTCAGTCTTTATGAAGATGGTAGCTTATTAGCTGAACTTCAGGTGAAGCCTGTGTGGGTAAGTCAGATTAAGGAAAAGCAGTTATTAGATGAAATGTTGGGTTCTCAACTTCAGCAAGTGGAAAGTGGTGAGATAGGGGATTTTGAATTAAGTGGTGATGCAATATTGTGTTTTTCGCAGAATAATTTGTATGCCCAGGGATTCAGAATTGAGACAAATGATTTTGCTTGAGGCATATAGTAGCCCATATGCTATGCACCCTAGAGGAAATAAGATGTACCGAGACCTCCGTGAGCAGTATTGGTGGCCAGGGTTGAAATGGGAGGTTACTGACTTCGTAAGCAAGTGCTTAACATGTCAGCAGGTGAAGAAAGAACATCAATTGTTGTCAGGGTTGCTGCAACCGGTGAAACTTCCATTATGGAAATGAGAAAGAATAACAATGGACTTTGTTATTGGGTTACCCTTAACGCCTACTAAGAAAGATTCTATATGGTTGATAGTGGATCGGTTAACGAAGACTGCTCATTTCTTGCCTGTTCGTATAGATTATTCGTTGCAGAATTTGGCCAAGTTGTATGTAGTAGAGATCGTGAGGTTGCATGGGGTACCAATGTCTATCATATCAGATAGGGATCCTAGGTTCACATCACGGTTCTGGAAGGCTCTGTATGAAGCTTTGGGTACAAGGCTAAATTTCAGCACGCCATTTCATCCGCAGACTGATGGTCAGTCAGAGAGAGTAATTCAGATTCTTGAAGACATGCTAAGAGGCTGTGTGATTGATTTCAGAGGTAGTTGGGAAGATTTTCTACCATTGGCAAAGTTTGCATACAACAACAGCTATCAATCCAGCATCCAGATGGCACCCTACGAGGCGTTGTATGGTCGTAGGTGTTGTACTCCTACTTGTTGGATTGAGCTGGGGAAGTGACAGTTATTGGGTCCTGAGTTGATCTCAGAGACGGAGGAAAAAGTTAAGGTAATTTGGGCTCAGTTAAAATAAGCTTCGATAGATAAAAATTGTACGCGGATCTAAAGCGTAAGGATATAGAGTTTGCGGTGGGAGATCAGGTCTTTTTGAAGGTCTCACCTTGGAAAAAGATCTTAAGATTTGGGCGGAATGGCAAGTTGAGCCCTAGGTTCATCGGACCATACCATGTACTGAAGCGTGTTGGGCCAGTGGCTTATCTGTTGGAGTTACCTCTGGAGTTAAGTCAGATACATAGTGTATTTCATGTCTCGATGTTAAGGCATTATCGCTCGGATCCATCTCATATCTTACCAGTGGAGGAAGTTGAGATAAGACCTGACTTGTCTTTTGGTGAGGAGCCAATACAAATTTTAGATCGTGATATTAAGGTGCTAAGAAGGAAGTCAGTTTCGTTAGTCAAAGTTTTATGGCGTAATCATGGGATAGAGAAAGCTACATGGGAGCCAGAGGACACAATTTGGCAACAATATCCTCATCTCTTCTAATCAGGTAAATTTTGAGTTGAAATTTCTTTAAGGGGGTAGAATTGTAACATCTTGAAATTCAAAATTTTATGTTTTGAAGTATATCATGCTTTAGGCTAGTTAAAAATGTTAATTTTGTAGTTTTAAGGGTCCTAAGAAGGCACAGGATTGAGTTGGGCCTCTTGTGTTTAAGCCCTTTAAGGAGAGAAGGTAAGTGGCATCAATGCTTAATGAAATAAGTGTGTATTTTGCTAGCATAAGTGAGCATATGGCAAGGAGGTTGTGGCATCACATGAAGGGCTTTTGGGGAGGAGGTCAAATCCCACCTAGTGTAAAAATTTTTTATTAAACTTTTGTGCTTCCCTTCCAAGTGTCGGCCATGGTCTTAAATAAGGTAAGGAAGACTTTTTATTGATGGCAAGAAGAATATGAAAATATGGTAAGGAGGAAAACAAGGGAAAATTAAGGAAAGAAATAAAAGAAAAAGGCAAGGGAGGGAACATGTTGGCCGAATATTAGGTGTTGCCATGAGAAAGAATTTTTGGTCAATTCTCATTTTTTTTGGTGGAAGGTGTAATCGGTTTTGTTAAAGAATAGGTGTGCCAAAATTTGTTAGCATTTTGGAGAGTTTTTGGTATCATTTGAAGGTATTTTCTTTGTTCACTTGGTACCTCTTTTTCCTTGCCTAAAACCGAGACCATTTGGGAGAAATTTTCTTTCTTCTTTTCATCTTCCCCATATCTATCTTTATTCTTTTAATATTTTGGTGCTTACCTTCCAAACTTTTCCCTTGGTTGCCGAAAAAAACATGTCCCTCTTTTTTGGTCATCTCCTTCATGGTATTTGCCGAAACTTTGACACTTCTCTTGTCCATCTCTTCTTTTCCTTCCTCACTATTTCTCCAACCTTTTTCTCATTTTCTTTAATTGATTTTACATAGAGGCCGAATCATCCTTGTTCTTTTTCTCCAATAGCTGAACCACATAACACTATATCCTTTTTTTCTTTTCTTTTTCTTTTGGGTGTTGGGCACTCTCTCTTCCTTGACCGAATCGGTGTTATTGAGGGGTTGGCCAAAACTTTTATTTTTTTTTTTTGTTGACTCATTCTTAGTCATAAGTCGAATCGATTGGAGTTGAGTTTATCATCGATTAAGGTAAGGTGTTTCTTCATAGTTTATTTCAATATGTTTCATTGTGTGGTGATTCCGCTAAAACGAATTGATGGATTTGACTAAATGGTTATTATAGGGATTAAATCGCTCGTTTCATCCACTCGTTGTTTATTCGGATGAAGTGGTAAGCCAAATCCTATTCCAAAATAAATACATTCTCTCATCATAGTACTTTCTAACCGAGATCTTTTCAATGGAGGCAAGTGGTAACGATTTGAAAGAAAAAGCGATAGTAGGAGACAAAAGGAGTGGATTTGCAATTCCTATCCTATGTTCAAACGAAGGGTGGTATCGACGGTTCGGGATTTTTCACCGGGTTGTGGACCATCATCCGGAGAAAATAGAGAAATCATGGTCGTTCATGATACTAAGGGTAAGCGTTTCAATAGTTCGCTTAATTTAGATTTAGATTAATAAAATCTCGTTTGTTGGATTACTTGAGTGTAATGGTGATTTAGGTGCCAACAATCAAGAAGGATTAATCCTTATTGTAATCAGGTGTGTAATCTCACACTGAAATCCCGTAGATTCATGATTAGAAATCACGTTGGAAAAAAAATCGTTATTATTTATATGGCTAAAAATCGTAATATGGCACAAATCGAGAAGTTTGCTTAAATTACATTATTTCTATAGATTTGTCAAAATCGGTATTAAAATTGTTAAAATTACAAAAATGCCCCCATAGGACGAATTATGATATTGCCCCTATAGGTCGAATTACGAAAATGCCCCTATGTCTGATTTACCAAAATGCCCCTATAGGTCGATTTGCTAGAATGCCTTAGTGGGCCGAATTACAAAGTTCTATAATGGGTCGATTCACCCTAATAAATTACTGGATTAATGATTATTGTTCATATATGTGGATATTATGATTTACTATGTATATTGCATGGGTTGGGAAATATGTATGAAGAGCAGTGTAGCCTGGTGGCATTGCCACAAAAATGTTCATTACTTTGATTACTTATGATTTCAGTGGCTTGGCCACAATAAAAATATATGATAAGCAGCTTGACTGCAAATTTTGGTATGAGCGGCGGGGTGGGTTGACTTGATCCCCACATGTGTGATTGGCTAGTCGGGGGTGTAATGGATGGATGGGTTGGGTTGCATACATTTACTTCATTTTGTTATTGATTATGTAAATAGGCTTAAGCCCAAGTTAATGCTAAATGGATTCAGGCCCAGTGGATGACGGTAAGGGGATTATACACTGAGTTCTAATAACTCACCCCTTTTCCTTAACCCTTGAAGGTAATGCTTAGTGACGTGGACTTGGGCCATGGATGACTCGATGGAGGCCATACTTTAGAAATGGTGTTTTTGAACTTTATATTTCTATTTACGTTACTTTATTACTTTTTCTATTTTGGGTTTTTAAGTTGTAATAAGGCCTCTAGAATATTTTATTTTTGCTTTATGTTTGACGTACTTATTAACTTGCTTGATTTATTTTAAATGGGAATTTTCTAAAAATCATAAATAACGGTTTCCAAAATTGATTAACAAAAGGTTTTTTTATATAAATATGTACAAATATTTTAACTCGAATTCTCTTTCAAATTACCAACGACATTTTCAAAAGTCACGATTTTAACGTTCACTACCTCGATTTTTGATTCATCAATCAACCTCTCAAAAATAGTTGTATTTTATCAAATATTTACATCCAAACTTGTTTTCTTAACCATAACCAAATAACACTTATTTGAGTACAAATCACACGGAATTTTTACATTTTCCTCATGTGACATGTCAGATCCAGTCGTAACGCATGGGCTGGGTTTGGGGTGTTACAATGTATATGATGATATTGATATGATATGTTATTGTTTGTGTTTGGTTGGTCTATGTGCATTTATATGCTTAAGATTGTGCCATGTGATGTTGTGTGGGTATGTGCAAGTGAGGGTGGCAAAATAGCATTGTAATTGTCCATACGGGTAGACACACGAGTGTGTGTCTAGGCCGTGTGTGACACACGATCAGCCCCATGGGCATGTGTTCTGGTCGTGTGTCCCCTGCACCTTAATTTAGGCAAAATAGAATGTCTAGAATTCAGCACACAGGCAGAGTCACGGGCGTGTGTCTAAGCCGTGTAGAGGACACGGCCTAAGCACACAGGCGTGTGACTTGGTAGTGTGACCTCTTTTGATGATGACATCATAAACAGAATGTCCCCTAGTTTGGACATGGCCTGAAGCACGGGCATGTGATATGCCACATGGGTTTGTCCCTTCACCCACACGGGCGTGTGACCTGTTTCTTGATGAAAATTTTCTAAGTACCCCAAAAGTTTTAAAAGTTCTCGGTTTAGTACCGAACCATTCTCGATGCATGTTTTGAGCCTCGTAGGCCCATAATAGGGATGGCATGATTGTAAATGAAAAGTTTTAAATTTAAATGAAAATTTATGTCTCGATTTGTATGATTGTTTGAATTTATGTTCGGTAATGCCTTATACCCTATTTCGGCGTCAAATACGGGTATAGGGTGTTACAAATAATGTCTGCCATGAGTGAGTCGATACATGATGAGTCTATATCTGTCTTCGGATTTGTCTAAAGGGGTCCATCGAGACTAAAAACACGAATCTCTGAAAGGACAAGTCCATGGACATGACACTAAAAGACCATATCGCGTAACACCATAACTGATGGGTTATGACATCATATGGAAAGAAGACCATATAGTGTAAGACCGTAATTGGTAGGTTATGACATCATATGGAAAGAATACCATATCGTGTAAGACCATAACTGGTGGGTTATTGTATCATATGGGAAAAATTAAGGAATGTTATTACCTAATGTGAATCTTTATGTGTCCCAAGACTATAAGGGCCAAACCTCACTAAATGTGACTCTAGGAAAATTCCTATTGCCTAAATCACCAGGAAAGGAAAGGTATTTGTGGAGATATTTGTCAAAGGAAATCCTTTATGGCATAACTCTGAAACATAAAGCCTTTATGGCGAGTATTAAATGTAAATGATGCCTTTGTGGCAAAACTATAGAAAGGTAATCTTATGTGGTGATCCTCTTAAGGGATGCCTTTGTGGTGAGTCTTTGAAAGGAAAACCTTCGTAATGAACATCTAAAAGGAAAACCTTTGTGGAGAGTACTTAATGAAAATAATGCCTATGTGGAATCTTTGGATAGGAAGCCCTTGTGGCTATCTCTGAAAAGAATGCCTCTGCGCCAAACTCTAAACGTAAAGAAAAGAACCTATGGAAATCTCTAAATAGCAGCATATGAAGTTTTCTGAAGGAATGGTAAGTATGGCAAACTCTGAAAGAATGGCTTCGTAAGAGATGTTGAGACATAGGTGCCAGCATGAGTAATGAATCAAAAGTATTCTATCTGTAAGGCCCTTTTGCAACAAGAATGATTAAGAAATCACGAAAGAATAAAATGAAAAATGCGATCAAGGAAATGATGATATTTAATGCAAGATATGATCCCAGAACAAAACGTGACACCTGTGGTGAAATGAATAGAATCTAAGGGATGTATCCATTAGAGTTAAATCAAAGTACAAGAGATGAAGAGTTGGATAAGAGAGTTCTCAAAAGAGATTCAGGTAAATAAAGGTTTACTCACTAAGTTCTATCAAACTTACCTCTAAGTCTTCTTGATTTCAAGTAAGCTAATTAAAGGCTACCCCAAGAGGGACGATGCCAAGGCTACAACCAAAGAAGTGGCGGGATAGGCTATTATTCATACAAAGCAAGGGGAGCGGCGTATTCAAGTCTAATAGGAATATTGTGAATAAGTTATGAAAAATTTTTATAAGCCTTGTGGTGTGTACAGAATGTGCTAGTATTATAAATGCTGGAAATAATATTGAATAGAGGCAGAACAGATGGAGTAATGTAAATAAGAGGGATATATGTACTTGTAAGTCCTCGTCGAGTGAATGGTCTTGTCAAATGGTTGCATGTACCCTTTGTATGCCCAGACGTAGATTAGTTGGGCAATATTACTAAAATAAGATGTATTGTTGAAAGTTTTATGTTTTGATTAAGCATAAGTTTGTGTTAGAGTGGTAACACCTGAGATTCAGATCCAGTGGATTGGATCGTGTTGAGGGCATTGCAGTATGAAAGCCTTTTAGGGTAGTATGAGACTCTACAAAGTCTAAGGCTTCAAGCCGTATATCTGAAATGCAAGCCCATGGATATGGCATGATCCAGGGAGGTTCGCAAAACAATTCACGTTTATGAATCTATCATTATGGCATAATCTAGTGGAAGTTCGCTAGAACCATTGAATATGTGGAAGTTCGTTAGGACTATTTTACATCTATGATTACGCAAGGATGTTAGATCCTTCCGTATAAATCCTCCAATAATAAGTTCGTTTACTTTGTAGCCTATGTCTACATGCTAATCGAAGGTACAAACTATTTGTTTATGGGAGTCATATGTAAGATATAATGGTCTGCTAGATTTGTCTATTTGATCGACATGAGTGTATTTTCCTTATTAATCCATAATGAGCGAGCTATTGATTCACACATGTATCTACCTAAGATTCCATACAGAATGTATTTGCATTCATAGTAGGGCTAATCGTCTATGAATCCAACCTTCTAAAGGGGTTTTCTTTCATGAATTCGCATGTATATGTTTCGCAAGGTATGAATCCACATACTTGGGTCTGAGACTTGAGTCCATAAGGATCGTACTATGAATCTAAGTCCATTAGGACAAGCTACTAATAGCAGTCAGCATAAGGAACTATTCGACAAGATATTTTTTATTGGTTATCTGTATTTATTGGTGCAAGACATGCTATGGGAATTATTTATGGTTTTTATTTCATAAGTACGCAAGTAAAAATCTGCAAGGATTATCTCTCAAGGTAATAATTTTTTAAGAGTCTGCAAGGATCGTTATTGAAGAAAGAATTCGTGGGTATTATGCAACAGCCCGACTTAGGGCCTAATCTGAAGTAGAAATATGAGTTTTATGATTTCTATAAGGTTTATGAAGTGATTTCATGATTGTGTGAAAATCTCATGAAGATATTTTATTAATTAGTGATTAAATTGTCCATTAGGAATAAATTGCAAAGAATGGAAAATATGAGATTCTAGAAGATTTAAGTATGAAATAGAATTATGAAAATTACTAGAGGTCCTTATTTAGCAATTAGACCATTATAATTGATGATGGACAAAAATGGACATAGGAAGGAAAAATCTTAAGAAAGGACCATTAAGGGCATTTTGGTCATTTGGTTAATAAAAAAATTAAAGGGAAAATAAAGCCAAAATTGTTGTCCATCTTCTTCACCATAGCCAAAATTCTCAAGCTCTCCATAGCTAGGGTTTCTTCAACTTCCAAACTTCATAGTAAGTGCATCCTAGCCCTGTTTTTAATGTTCTTCGTATTTTTGAAACCCTCGTAGCTCTATTTAGCTATTTCTAGCTATGTTTTGAGCTAGGGTTCATGTTCAAAAATTTACCTATGTGTGACATGCATGTATTTTGATGTTTTATAGAGGAATATGAAAGTTTGATGTATAATAAACATCTTTTTCTAATTGATTTTCATGAAAAATGCATGTAAGGACCAAATTGTAAAAGTTATGAAAATGGTTATACATGAGTGAAATAGTAGAAATTTAAGGGTGCTATAGTTGATAATACGATTTGGCTAGGCTTGAAATACAAGAAAGTTGAATGAAAATCATTTTACGAGCCTAGGGGAAAATGTGTAACTATGTAAAAGTTTAGGGGCAAAATTGTATTTTTACCAAAATATGAATTATGAGTCGATTTAGTCAATGAGTGTATTTAACAAATGAAATTGTTATTATAGATCAAGAAAGACGAAGCCCGGATCGAAACTGAGGTTGTAACACCCCAAACCCATTTCAAAACACTACGGTAGAATTGAATACTCTTGAAAAACCTTATGTTGAAATCGGCTAAGTGATGATAAAACTTGCTTGTAGCAGTGTTGAAATCGGCATGAAAACAAGTGTTAAACTAAATCCCTAATGATTAGGTTTTAAAGCAGATTCAATTTCTTAGAGGCGTTTCATTTGAAAACAATTTGAGTTCAAGGTTGGTTGGAAGCAGTACTTTTGAAATCTTTAAAAGAATCCAAGTAATTACGAGAATCTCAATTAGAAAACCTTAGTTAAGTTTATAAAACCATCAAATGTCGTTATTTGAAATTATTTGCAATTTGCTAATTCATGTCTAGTCTAGCATAAACCATAATAAAAACCCAAGATAGTTAAATGGCCATATTACAATAAAACAACCCAATTAAACCGAAATTAAAAGTATAAGTTTCTAAATATAAAAAAACTGCGTCTGCATGGCCATCTCGAATCCCATCCAAGCCCGAGCCAAACATCACGAATCACCTGCATTGTTTGGTAAAAATTTGGGTGAGTCAACTATCTCAGTGTGTAATTAGTCCACAGATTTCCACGTATGGGCTTAGCCCAAAACCATACCAATCCACATATCAGATAATAATGCAAAATGCACTAACCCGACCTAAGGTCCATCCTCTACTGGACCCGTATCCAACCACCACACACCAGGGGATTACTAAATCGACCCTCCAGCCTCTACACACCAATTCGGCAAGTCATGCCATCCACCAAGTGGTCGAGCCACTGGTCCACGTGATCAAGTCACAATATAATCAACAATGTGACCGTAGTCAGCATCAATCCACGAAGAGGCACATAGCCATCACCAACCACGATATGGCACAAAGCCGATACCAACCATGATGAGGCACTGAGCCGATCATCAATCCATGTGAGGCTCGTAGCCATCATTAAACCACGCACATAAATGTACACCCTGTCCTTCTTTCATATTTACAAATCCCGCCCAATGCTTATGCAACATACGATCGTGATGCGATGAAATAATGCATGAACATATTAATCAAACATACAATACATATATATACAACAATAATCCACAATTTTATCAGCATTTAACACTGACCTGATTATTGACATACCTACTAAGGGTACCCATCTCATTATTGCCACTGCACTAATCATCACACTTATAACACATACAATATTTTATACATACTCGAGAAATTGCATAATAATCACACTCCTGATAACCTGAAAGCTTTTGCTTTACTTTCCACTTGTCGAACTGCCCCTAAAAGACCATAGTCAGAATCGGCCAACCTTAATAGACAATATGGCCCTTGGCCGAATATCTAGACCCCTTACCTTATGCAATCGAACCCACGAGATCCTTAGCGCTTCCTTCCTTTGGCTACACATGAAAGAAACACAAAATCAAGGCCCTCCTAAGGTTCGGCCATCCCAAATAACCAAGGCCAACCATTCAGTTTTGGCCACCAAAGAAGAAGAGATAAAAAACTGAATTGCTAAGAGAAGGGTACTTAGCACCAACGCTTGCTAAGAGAAAGTAGTCAACGGCACTACCCCTATAGATTCGGCCTTTGAGAGATGCCAAGAAAGAATGATTCGGGAAAAATGGTGATACGAATGACCAAAGAAGAAGAAGAAGACTAACACTTTCGACTTTGAATCCAAAGAGAAAGGTTTGACTAATGAGGAGGAATGTTTGACTTTAAGGATTTGCGAAAAAGAAGAGAGTGAGGACAACAAGGTTCGGCTATGGCTCTCCAATGGAGATGGGATATTCAACCACAAAAGAAAAGGTCGAGCTTAAGGTTGAGAAAAGAAAAAAAAGACTTAGAAGAAGGCTAATAGCATTGACAACGCACTCTAAATGCACCAAATGACTGTATGCCTCACCTCTCACACTCTTGACGAAACTTGGAGAAAAAATGAGTAGAATAAGCCGAAAAGAAGACCTATCAACTAAGCATTTCGGTACACTCCCCCTACCAAAGCTTCAGAACCTATTATGCACCCCTTAGAGTCCCACATTCCGCCACTACTTCCTTCTCCCCTTATCCCCACGTTTTTCTCCTATTTTCCCTCTTTACCTCTCATTCAAACTTGTTTGGGATGAGTCAAACTCCTCAAAGAGCTCTCCACCTCCCATCCGAATTCCTTGACCAAGTCCACCCTCATCCTTTCTAGAGTCCAAATGCCGTCCAACTCTCCCTCCTCCTTGGCGTAAAAGCAACACAAAATGCTATCTTTGCAGCTCAAACCTCCTCCCCCTTGACACTCCATGTGACGCCACCCTCTTCCCTTGCTCCTAGGCGTTACTTTGCCACTCCACTGCTCCCTTTCTTATGTCATGTTCCACACATAATTTCTTTTAAAGCCTAGCTCTCCTAGCTCCCCTTTGCTTAGCTTAAAACAAAAATTTTCCTATGACTTCTACCCAAGTCCAAGGTTTCCCCAAAACCCCCAAACACTTCCAAACATCATGCAGAGCATATTAACACACAGATACAAATTAAAATATGCACAACCCCCGAACCTCGGATATTACAATTCTACCCCCCTTAAAAATAATTTTGGCCCCGAAATTACCTGGTCAAAATAATGAGGGTATTGCTACCACATAGCTTCCTCTGGTTCCCATGAAGCTTCCTCCGATCCATGGTTACGCCATAGCACCTTAACTAGAGGAACTGATTTCCTACGCAAGACTTTCACATCCCGCTCCAAAATCTGAATTGGTTCCTCCTCGTAGGACAAGTTTGGTCTCAACTCCACTTCTTCAACTGGAACCATGTGAGATGGATCCGATCGGTAATGACGTAGCATCGAGACATGAAATACATCGTGTAATTGCTTTAGCTCCGAAGGCAACTCCAATTGATATGCCCTTGGTCCAACCCGCTTCAAAACCCGATAAGGCCTATAAACACAGGACTCGACTTTCCTTGACCAAATCTCATTACCTCTTCTAGGCAAAACCTTTAAAACACATAATCACCTACCGCAAACTCTATCTCTTTTCTCTTAAGATCATGTATGACTTTTGCCTATCGGATGCCTCCTTCAACTGTGTCGAATTACCTTAAACTTTTCTTCAGATTCGGCTACAATCTCTGGACCCAACACTTGATGTTCCCCTAATTCTATCCAACATGAAGGTGTGCGACACTTCCATCCATACAGCGCTTCATACGATGCCATTCGAATACTTACTTGATAGCTGTTATTATATGCAAATTCCGCTAAAGGCAAAAACTCCTCCCAGCTTCCTCTGAAATCTATCACACATCCCCTCAACATATCCTCTAATACTTGGATTACTCGCTCAGACTGGCCATCCGACTGTGGATGAAATGTCGTACTGAAGTCTAACCTAGTGCCTAATGCCTGATGTAGCGCCTTTCAAAATCGAGACATAAACCTCGGGTCCTTATCCAAGATAATCGACACCGGCACTCTATGCAGTCTCACAATTTCTGCCACATACATCTTCGCCAACTTTTGCAAAGAATAATCAACCCGCACTGGAATAAAATGTGCAGACTTTGTCAACCGATCTACTACCACCCATACCGAGTATTTCTTAGTAGGCGTAAGGGGAAGCCCACTAACGAAATCCATGGTGATTCTCTCCACTTCCATCTGGAATTTTATCTATTTGAAGTAACCGAAGGTACACGGTGTTCACCTTGACCCGTGACATGTTAAGCACTTCCTACAAACTTTGTAACTTCCGCTTAAGACCGAAGCCACCAAACCGATCCCGTAGATCTCTGTATAACTTGCTTCCTCCAGGATGCATAGCATAAGGGTTACCATGCAATTCCCGAAGAATCCTCTGCCTAAGCTCTTCATCCTTCAGCATACAGACCTTACCCTTGAAACACAACACTCCATCACTGTTCACACCATAATTTTCCAATTCCCCATCCTGTACTTGTCGTAGCTTAGCACTTAGATCATCGTCTACCAACTGTCTTTCTTTCACCTGACTCAACCATGTCGGCTTTACTTATAACTTAGCTAGCAAACTTTCATTGTCATATAGGCTAAGATGTGCAAACATTGCCCTTAGATTTGACACTACTTTCCGGCTTAGGGCATCTGCCACCACATTCGCCATGCCCGGGTGATACTCTATAGAACAATCATAATCTTTTAACAACTCCACCCACCTTCGCTGTCTCAGATTCAGCTCCTTCTGGGTCAATAGATACTTAAGACTCTTGTGGTCCGTATAGATCACCGACTTCTCTCCATATAAGTAGTGCCTCCACACCTTTAGCGCAAAAACCACAGCAGCCAACTCCAGGTCATGCGTCGGGTAGTTAACCTCATGAGGTCTTAACTGCCGAGACGCATAGGCAACAACCTTCCCTTCTTGCATCAGAATGCATCCCAATCCCGTGTGAGAAGCATCACAATACACCACAAAGTCCTTTCCTGCCTCAGGTTGAATTAAAACCAGAGCTTCAGTCAAAACCTTCTTCAACCTCTCAAAACTTCCCTGCTGCTTGTCGTCCACGAAAGGTACCTCCTTTCTCAACAATTTAAATCAAAGGTCTTTGCTATAGGCGAGAACCCTTCTACAAATCTCTTGTAGTAGCTGCTAATCCCAAGCTGCGAACCTCTGCCCTTGACCTAGGTGGTTTCCATTCTAACACCGCCTCAATCTTCACGGGATCTACCCTTATCCCTTCCGCAGACACCACATGACCGGAAAAGTAACCTCCTCACCAAAATTTACACTTCTTTGAATTTGGCATACAACTTCTTTTCCCTTAACACTTGTAACACCACCCGGAGATGCTCATCATGTTCCTCCTCAGACTTGGAATTCACCAGGATGTCTTCTATGAATACAACGACGAATCGATCCAGGTAGGGTTGGAAAACTCGATTCATCATATCCATGAACGCAGCTGGGGCGTTCGTCAACCTGAACGGCATCACTAGGAATTTATAATGCCCGTATCAAGTCTGAAAAGCTGTTTTATGGATATCCGCTTCCTTCACCTTGAGTTGGTGGTATCCCGACCTTAGATCTATTTTCAAAAATACCGTAGCCCCCTTAAGCTGATCAAACAAGTCGTCTATCCTCGGCAGCAGGTATTTGTTTTTGATCATCAGCTCATTCAGCTGTCGATAGTCTATGCACATCCGCATAGACCTGTCCTTCTTCTTTACAAATAAGACCGATGCTCCCCATGGAGACACACTGGGTCAGATAAACCATGATCAAGCAACTCCTAGATCTGAGCCTTGAGCCCCACCAACTCCTTTGGTGCCATTCATGACGAGGCGATAGATACTAGCCATGCACTGCAACAAATCAATCCCAAATTCCACCTCGCGATCGGAGGCAACCCCAGCAGTTCCTCGAAAAACATCCCCAAACTCTTTCAACATCCGACCTCACCTCTGCTGCTCCCTTAGCCTCCAAGGCACTAACAAGCATCAGAAAAGCCATACATCCTTTCCTCACCATCTTCTCTGCCTTAATAGCAGACACTACATTCAACAAGTAATTTCTCTGTTCCCCTATCACTACAACCTCTTTGTCGTCGGAAGTTTTCAATGACATGCGCTTAGTAGCACAGTCCATGTTCGCATGATACCTCACCAGCCAGTCCATGCCTAATATTAGGTCAAACTCCCCGAATGGTAGTTCCATTAAATCAGCCAGAAACTTCACTCCCTCAACCTCTAAAGGCACCTCCTTATAGAGTTTGTCTACTATTACTGACTGCCCTAACGGACTAAGTACAGTCATCTTCCTAGGTACAATCTCAAAGTTTACATTTAGAGTTCCAGCTACTTCACTAGAAATATAAGAATGAGTTGGCCCGATGTCTATTAAAGCAATAAAGGGTAATCTAGCAATAAGGAACGTACCCGTGATTACATCTGGCGCATCCCCCTCCTCGCGATGCCTGGCTGCATAAACCAACCCTGGCTGTCTCGCGCCTGAACCCCCAGCACCTTTGCCTGGTGCTCCACGACCTCGACCGAAACCATTCCCTCCATGGTTGAACCACGACCCTCGTCGCTTCTGACCACCTCTGCCAGTGCACATATCCACACCTCTTGTATGCGAGCTTTTCCATCTCTTGAGGACAATTCCTAACCAAATGAGCCTTGGACCCACACTGAAAACATTCCTTACTCGTCTGACACTCTCTGCATGAGCTCTCCGCATTTAGCACATGGACAACTTTGATTTAAGACAGCTGGTACGATTGCTGAAGTAAGTCTCATCCCTTGGTCTTTTCGAAACCCCAGGATGATCGATGGTTCAAAACTCCTCTTATTTTGGTTTCTATCCCTATCCCTATTCTATCTCTCAGTCCTCTTGACCTCCTCAGCTATTCTAGCTTTCTATACTAGAACAGCAAGGTCCCTCTCTCTCTACGGAGCAATCAACACTCGCAGCTCATCTCTCAGTCCATCTTTGAATCGGGCACACCTCTCATAATCAGTAGCCACGATGTCCCAAGCATATCGACTCAATCGCAAAAATTCTACCTCATACTCAGCTACCGACTTGCCACCTTGCACTAAATTGAGGAATGCCTTCCTCTGTGCGTCCACATAACTAGCTCCTACGTACTTTCCCTCATACTTGATCTTAAAATAACCCCAGTCCACTCGGTCCGCAGGGGTACCTTCCCTGACTGTGAGCCACCATTGGTAAGCCTCGTCCCGAGCAACAAAACAACACCTTTAACTTTTCCTCGGTGAAATCCAAATCGTCCATGATCCTTTCGATTGCTTCTAACGATTCTCATACATTCGGGCTACTCCCGATACTCCTCTAAAACCTCGGCTCCATTCGCTCTAAGTCTCTCGAGACAACGACTTTTGAGCCCCATTTCCCATGCTCACTCCAGCCACTCGCTCTAAAACTCGTAGCATAGCCTGCGATACTACGTCATCTCCTCCTGTCTGCTCTTGGAATTCTGCCTCTACAATCGGTAGCGGTGCTTCATTTGAAACCCGACCGGACCTAGCTGGTTACGACACAGTCATTCTGCCTCTACCACACCCTCGCACATTTCGACCATGTCCCTAGAACTCATGTCTACGTTCGTGATTTAATCTACTTAAGAATTTATTAATTAGTTTTTGTTCCTTTGATTTATCACGAACAATCTTACATTTAATAGTTCTAAAAGTGGTTCTTTCAATTCATACGCATACGATCTCAAGTTCATTCATCCAATCATCAACATTCATGAACTTGCGTTCATTCGAGAAAAGTGTTGTGGTTGTCAATGTTGTTGTTCTTCACCACCCAAGGGTATTTTCGTAATTTGTCCTATAGGGGTATTTTGGTAATTTTCCAAATCGGGGTATTTGAAAATTTAAGTAAAATAAAGATTTTGATATTTTTTTGCAAAATAGGAATACTTGGTAAGAAGATTCAAGGGTAATATGGTAATTTTATAAACTGAGGGTATTTCTGTAATTTTACAAAATATGGTTCCAAGTGATGTTACAAAATAAGGGTATTTGGGTCACCTTTTGAATCTAGGGTACTTTGGTAATTTTGAAACCAAGGTTTAATGTTAGAGTTGTACAAAACAAGGTGACTGATCCCTTTCGGGTTTTAATTATTGAATTTAGCCTGTGATTGAGTCCTCTTGGTTAGGGTGAACCGTCACTACGCACCAGGTAGGATTCAAGCGGAGAGGAGGTGAGTCACTAGGACTGCTTAAATACCAAGCTCTCCTCTAAATCCAATCCTAGACATGCGCACAACGGTTGCCACACCCATAACTCGGTGACTTACTCACAGGTTTGTTTGGTTCGACCTTAAATTTTATGTAATTCGGTGTTGGAGTAAACTAATCCTAGGATTCGATAACTCCTAATCTACAAATCTACGCCCCTATAACTCCCACCTACAAATCACACAAGGGTTAGGGGTACTTACCTGGTGGACTTCGGCCCGGACGATTCGAGTGCCATGCTTCACAAAACCCTTTTTCCTGAAAATTTTTCTTTGACCCACTAAAACACAAAATGAAAACGTTTATGGGCTTCAAAAATCCATAGGCCGAGTGTAGAAATTGGGCTCTGATACCAATTTATAACACCCTAAACCCGGCCCAAAACACTACGGCCAAATTTGAAATGCTACTGAAAAACCTTAGGTTGAAATCGGCTAAGTGATAATAAAACTTGCTTGTAGCAGTGTTGGGGTCAGCATGAAAACAAGTGTTAAACTAAATCCCTAATGATTAGGTTTTAAAATAGGATTCAATTACTTAGAGAGACGTTTCATTTGAAAACAATTTGAGTTCAAGGTTGGTTGGAAACAAGTACTTTTGAAATCCTTAAAAGAATCCGAATAATTACGAGAATCTCAATTAGAAAACCTTAGTTAAGTTTATAAAACCATCAAATGTCGTTATTTGAAATTATTTGCAATTTGCTAATTCATGTCTAGTCTAGCATAAACCATAATAAAAACCCAAGATAGTTAAATGGCCATATTACAATAAAACAACCCAATTAAACCGAAATTAAAAGTATAAGTTTCTAAATATAAAAAAAATGCATGGCCATCTCGAATCCCATCCAAGCCCGGTCAAACATCACGAATCACTGCATTGTTTGGTAAAAATTTGGGTGAGTCAAGCGACTCGGTGTGTAATTAGTCCTGATTTCCACGTATGGGCTTAGCCCAAAACCACACCAATCCACATATCAAATAATAATGCAAAATGCACCCAACCCAGCCTAGGGTCCATCCTCTACACACCCTCGTATCCAACCACTACACACTAAGGGATTACTAAATCGACCCTCCAGCCTCTACACACCAATTCGACAAGTCATGCCATCCACCAAGTGGTCGAGCCACTGGTCCACATGATCAAGTCACAATATAATCCACAACGTGACTGTAGTCAGCGTCAATCCATGAAGAGGCACATAGCCATCACCAACCACGATATGGCACAAAGCTGATACCAACCATGATGAGGCACTGAGCCGATCATCAATCCATGTGAGGCTTGTAGCCATCACTAAACCATGTACATAAATGTACACCCTGTCTTTCTTTCATATTTACAAATCCCGCCCAATGCTTATGCAACATACGATCGTGATGTGATGAAATAATGCATGAACATATTAATCAAACATACAACACATATATATACAGCAATAATCCATAATTTTATCAGCATTTAACACTGACCTAATTATCGACATACCCCCTAAGGGTACCCATCTCATTATTGCCATTGCACTAATCATCACACTTATAGCACATACAATATTTTATACATACTAGGGAAATTATGTAATAATCACACACCTGATAACCTGAACGCTTTTGCTTTACTTCCCACTTGTCGAACTGCCCCTAAAAGACCATAGTCAGAATCGGCCATCCTTAATAGACAATATGGCCCTTGGCCGAATATCTAGACCCCTTACCTTATGCAATCGAACCCACGAGATCCTTAGCGCTTCCTTCCTTTGGCTACACATGAAAGAAACACAAAATCAAGGCCCTCCTAAGGTTTGGCGATCCCAAATAACCAAGGCCAACCATTCAGTTTTGACCACCAAAGAAGAAGAGATAAAAAAACCCGATTGCTAAGAGAAGGGTACTTACCACCAACGCTTACTGAGAGAAAGTAGTCGACGGCACTACCCCTATAGATTCAGCCTTTGAGAGACATCAAGAAAGAATGATTTGGGAAAAATGGTGATACGAATGACCAAAGAAGAAGAAGAAGACTAACACTTTCGACTTTGAATCCAAAGAGAAAGGTTTCGGCTAATGACGAGGAATGTTTCGGCTTTAAAGATTTATGGAAAAAGAAGAGAGAGTGAGGGACAACAAGGTTCGGCTATGGCTCTCCAATGGAGGTGGGATATTCGGCCACAAAAGAAAAAGGTGCAAGCTTAAGGTTGAGAAAAGAAAAAAAAGACTTAGAAGAAGCCTAATAGCATTCGGCAACCCACTCTAAATGCACCAAATGACCGTATAATGACTGTATGCCTCACCTCTCACACTCTTGACCAAAACTTGGAGAAAAAATGAGCAGAGTAAGCTGAAAAGAAGACCTATCAACTAAGCATTCAGGCACACTCCCCGCCAAAGCTTGAACCGATTATGCACCCTTAGAGTCCCACATTTGGCCTGCTTCCTTCTCCCTTATCCCCACGTTTTCTCCTATTTTCCTCTTTACCTCTCATTCAAACTTGTTTGGGATGAGTCAAACTCCTCAAAGAGCTCTCCACCTCCCATCCGAATTCCTTGACCAAGTCCACCTCATCCTTTCCGAGTCCAAATGCCGTCCAACTCTCCCTCCTCCTTGGCCAAAAGCAACACAAAATGCTATCTTCACAGCTCGAACCTCCTCCCCCTTGAGACTCCATGTGACGCCACCCTCTTCCCTTGCTCCTAGGCGTTACTTTGCCACTACACTGCTCCCTTTCTTATGTCATGTTCCATACATAATTTCTTTTAAAGCCTAGCTCTCCTAGCTCCCCTTTGCTTAGCTTAAAACAAAAATTTTCCTATGACTTCTACCCAAGTCCAAGGTTTCTCCAAAACCCCCAAACACTTCCAAACATCATGCAGAGCATATTAACACACAGATACAAATTAAAATATGCACAACCCCCGAACCTCAGATATTACAGAGGTAAGAACATAATCGCAAACTAAATCAAGCATCGATACACATATTGAGAATCGAGGTAAGTTTGTATGAAGTTGAAGTTTCATAATGTTTTGATGTTTGAAACTACTTAATATTACGACAATGTATGTTATTGCTATGAATAATCGAATGATGAAGCCTCGATGAGGAAATAGTGAAAATAAATTATGTGAAATCCTGAATAAAGATTCAGAATAATGAGGTTACCCATGTTAGCATTGAATAAAGAAGGTCCCGTGTAAGACCATGTCTGGGATATGGCCTCGGCACCAAAAGAAGATCTCATATAAGACCATGTCTGGGATATGGCCTTGGCACCAAAAGAAGATCTCGTATAAGACCATGTCTAGGACATGGCATCGACATCGAGCTATAAGATCCCGTGTAAGACCATATCTGGGATATGGCATCGACATCAAGGGTATCCCATGTAAGACCATATCCGGGATATGGCATTGGCATCAAGATTTATGCATAATGAGTTCAAATATCCTACGATAATCTGATTCGTTCATAGCTAAAAGAGTTAAGTATGTGAAATGGTATAGAGCCAAATACATTTATGGATGACCTTGAGTTTCATTCATAATAAGAATGATACAGATTTGTGTTTATGTTAACATATGTGCTAAGTCGTGTGATTAAGTGATACGAGTACTATGAGTAACTATAAGTTAGTAAATCATAATGTGACATAAGATGGCTAAGAATGAATATGTGTAAGTATGTTTAAGCATTTGAGACATATGTTGCTATTGTTTCATGAAAAGGATGAATTTGGTTTGAGCAATTATGTTGCTTTAGAATTTCATGCAAACTTACTAAGCTATATACTTACCCCTCTCTTTTCCCTTTTCCTTGCTGTTTCGCCATGTAGCTCGGGAATCATAGAACGTCAGAGCTCGGATCACACTATCAGCTGTTCTTTTGGTATAGTAAAGTTAATTAATTTTGAGTATGGCATGTATAGGAACATGATCATTTTGTGTCATGTTATGTTTGAAGGCCAAAGGGTTGGCTATTAATGCTTCACATTCATTTTTGTAAATGGCCATGATGAATTGGCCAATATTGTCAAGTTCATGTTCTAAGTTTGATGGATATAATGAAATGAATGTTAATGCAAGATATTTAGTAAATTGTGGATGAAATGAGTGATAATTTAAGGGTTCTTCATAGTTTGATATTGTCATATTATGTGCTTCTTGCGATGAAATGAACGAGTTTAAGTTTCAAGGTGGCAAAGAGGCTTGGAAAATAGCCCCTAATTGTCTACATGGGTAGACACACGGGCGTGTGTCTAGGCTGTGTGTGACACACGGGCGTGTGTCTAGGCCGTGTGTGACACACGGTCAACCCATAAGGGTGTGATGATAAGCCGTGCGTCCCCTGTATTTTAATTGCGAGAATTCAATTCGTCACAAGGGCCACCACACGGGTGTGTGCCTTGGCCGTGTGCTATTAAGGGTTTGATGACATCATAAATAGAGAGCTCCATGGGTGAAGGGCACGGGCGTGTCTAGGCCGTGTGAGGTACACGGGCTATTGACACGGGCATGTGTCCGGCAGTGTTAAATTGCCTGTAGGATCAAAAAGAAAATAAATTCCACATGGGCTAGGGATGTGGGCGTGTGATATCACACGGCCTGCCCACACGGGCGTGTCCCATGTCACACGGGCGTGTGACCCCTGTTTGAGTAAAAATTTTCAAAGAGTACCAAAGTTTCCAGATGAACTCTGAAATTTCCCGGAAGTAAGTTTAGGGCTTCGTAGGCCAATAATGTACACGTTATGATTAAGAAGAAAAATTTTTAAGTTGGAACGAAATTTTATAGCCTGAAAATGCATGTTCAAGTAAGGTTAAGTGCGATAATGCCTTGTATCCTGTCCTGGCGTCGGACACGGGTAAGGGTTGTTACACATTATCCACTACAATGTTAAATGTTTATAAATTTGTATTTTTTATCATACAAAATTTCATAAGAGGAAGCCTTATATCGGAAAGGCTGTACAAATGTGAAATCTCCTATTTTTGAGTCACCTATAATAGCTCCTAGACAGTCAAATAAGCTGGATTGTTCTCCAAAATATTCCAAATATGAGTGAAGGTGCCATCAAAATAATGTGCCACGTACAAGCTAAGTAAATTTATAAAATGTCAAGACTATGCCAGTAAGATTACTAAACTAACCTAGCAGATGAAGCAAAACAGAAATCCAAAACCATGAAGAGCAAGATTAGTTACAATATGTAGATACAAGGTATGGTCATCTCACTAGGTTCATTTGAACATACAATTTTTTTATAGATTGCAAGTATGATGATTGATACAAGGATTCGAGGAGGGACCAAGCTAGAATTTACTGAGTTTGATGGCTTTGATTCTTAGTTGTAATATGCATACAATGGGCCCACCCAGAGGCGCAGTGTTAGGGCCATAGTTGAATGTAATTGATAAGTGCTAAAAGTAACATGTTTTAACCACATTCTTAATACATTTTTTGGTGATTACCCAATGTTAATTGTGAATTTTATGCTTATAGTCCTTTAAATTCATGTTTTAATACTTAATAGAGCACTTTAGAGCAAAATAAATGAAAAACAAGCGAAAATCGGAGCATCGAAGCAAGCTACGAAATCCACATGAGCTGTGTAATAGCCCGATTTTGGGGCTAGTCAGAATGGTGATTTTGAAACCACTAATTCAAGGTCAGATAAATTAGTTTTAATATTATTTTATGTTTTATCGCATAATTATATAAGTGTATGAAAATTTTGGTGCATTAATTTTGGTGATTACATGCTTAATTGTGAAAAAGGACTAAATCGCATAAAGTGCAAAAGTTTTATTTTACAAGCTAGAGGTGTCTAATGTCTATAGAATATTAAATTAGAGGTCCTTAGTGTGCAATTAGGCCACTGGGGAAGTGATGGCCGGCCATAGGGACAAGGAAATTAAATGGGTCAATGGTTAGGTGAGTTAGTGACTTAATTGAATAAAATAAGATAAAATAAAGAGTTATCATCTTTTCCTATTCCCATTTCTTCATCCACCAAAAATTCCAAGAAGAATAGGGGTTTTTGAAGCTCAAACTTTTAGGCAAGCGATCCTCTTGCAAGTAAGTAATTTTAGTGGTCTTTCTTGATAATATTTGTACTTTTGGAACCCTTAAAGCTTAAGCTAGCTAAAGAGGGGACTATTTTGCAAAATAGTTGAAATTTTATGGATTTTCCATGAGAGTGCTTATGTTGTTTTCTGAGATTTTAGGGGAGAAAATGAAAATTGGTTGTTAAATAAATAACTTTTGTGAAAAGTGTTTCCATGAAAACACCTAAAATGACCTATTTGTAAAGGTTGTAAATTGAGTAGTAAATGCATGAAATAATTGGTATTGTGAGTTGTTATAAGAGTAATATATGTTCATCTAGGCTTGTTAAATGAGGAAATTTGATGAAAAATGATTTACGAGCCTAGGGGTAAACTCGTAATTTTGCCAAAGTATAAGGGCAAAATGGTAATTTTTGCCAAAATAAAAATTTTGAAGTGTTTTTATTTATGCAGTGATTAAATGAGTAAATTTTATTATTACAGATTAAGAAGAACTCAGAATCAATCTTGACCGGGAAAAGAAAAGGTTTCGGACTAAACCTCAAATTAACATATTTTGCATCGAGTAAGTTTATGTGTAAATAATACATCCTTATTACGTATGTTTTACCTATTAATGCATTTTGTGGATGTAAATGCTTATTGGTGAGATTTATTGAAAATGGTAGAAAATGGGTAATCCTCGAATAAACCTTCAGAAAAGAAATAATATGTAATTGTTGTTGGGCTGTGTACGATACCACCTTGTTATTTATTAACGATGGGCTGTGTGCGATGCCATCGTATTTATTATCATTTTGGTGGGCTGTGTGTGATACCACCGTGATTATCATTGTTGGTGGGCTGTGTCCTATACCACCCTATTATTGATTAATGGTGGGCTGTGTGCAAAACCACCGGGCATCTTGTATCATCCCAAAGGGTTCTGTAATGCCTCGAATTTGGGCCTATTGGGTTGTAACACCCTAAAATCCTGAAACCTTAATTTTGTGCACTAAAGTTGGTTTGTATGAGTAGCACTTAGGGTAATAATTTTAAGGTATTATCGGGATTATTTGAAGTCTTAGAGATAGGGAAGACAATAGGGAAAATTTTATTTTTCTTGCTTTAGTGGACCCTAGTCTCAAGCATTCGGCCTCTTAAGCAGATTAAGGGGAAAATAGAACACAAATGGGCTTGCGGTCCAATGGTAAGGTGGTGTCACTTGGGGAGCTACAAGGTGGGGCGAAGAGGTCCAAGGTTCGAGTAGTGGTAAGGTGTTTTTGGAGTGTTTATTTTGCATAGTGGAAGACCAGAGTTGTGTGGAATTTGGAATATTTTGTTGAAGTGTTTGAATTGGTCTTGTGAGCTAATAAAGGAGTGAATTTCAGATGAGATAATGGAGATATCATGAAGAAAAATTAGGAGATAAGAGGTGGAAAGAGTTGGTGATGAATTGGACTGTGGGAGAAGGTAGGATTCAGCTATTGGCTATAAAAGGATGTGTCGAATTCCTTTGAGAGGTTCCTTGGGTTCCATTACATTTCTTTTTCTTCCCCTTAGCCGAATTCCTCCATTTACCGAAAAAAAACCATTATTCCCTTGTCAAAATTTTGGTTTTATCTCTAGCTGAATTCCCTTACCTTCTCTTCTTAAATTCCTTCTCTTGTTCACCTTTAGTCCTAGCCTATCACTTCACCTCTTCTTCTCCCTATTAGTGCCGAATTGTCTCTGCCACCATACTAATCTCAAAAGCCGAATTTAGGCTATAGGATCGAAAGTGGATTTGATAAGTATTCGGTTAACCTCTCTTGTATGTTTTTCTAAAAGTCGAAAGGCTATCTAACTGCCCTATCGTTAACCCTGTGATAACAGGGATAAGGTTCAAAGATCGCAAGTGTGGTAGGTAAGGATCGTTAGCATAGTGGTAAGTGTTCTCGACTCAGTTATGGTTTAGTGGATGGCTGAGTGTAAGTATGGCCTATAGGGGTGACTTATGTGGAATATGAGTCACTTGTTTTGACGGTATATGTTTGAGTGCAGGTCTAGGGGATATTCGTGAATAGTAGCTAAGGGCTACTAGAACGTATGGCACGCGGTAAGGTTACGTCAAGGATTCGGCTTTTGGTAAATATTTTGATTAAGTATGGGTGGTTGATTGAAGGTTGGTTGGTTGTAGGTTCAAGACCAAGGATAGAATAGCATGTCACAGTAACCAGGTGTGTACAAATAACACACACGATATCAGCAACGTCGAAAAGCCGAAAAGCCGAAAGTGGCTAAATGGGCCTGTCGAACTTGTGGGCCTAAAACGGCAATAGTTGATATGTGAGCATGAATAATGAATTGGCATGAACGGATGTAGATCGTAGTTGAGCCCAATAGGCTATATAAGCATGAAATTGGCTTGATGGGCTATATGAGCATGAAATTGGCTTAATGGGTTATATGACATGAAATGGGCCTTATGAGATTCTAGAAATATATGTTAGGATTTAATGGACTCTACGCCTAGTTTGACAAACTCTTGAATAACACAAAACTCTTGTAATAATTAAACATGTCCGTGAACAAGTTACTGGGTTAGAGTGTGGCAACGGACATATGCATGTCTAAGATTGGATCTAGGGAGAGCATGGTACTTAAGCGGTCCTAGTGGCCCACCTCCCCTTCTCTAGAATCTTACCTGGTGCATATTGTCTGTTCGCTTTAGCCGCAAAGACTTGTTAATGGGCTAAAGTCTATAACTAAAACCTGAAAGGGACTGAGTACCCTGATTTGAAAAATTACTGAAATATCCTTAGATTTGTAAAATTACTAAACTACCCCTCTTTTGTAAAATTACCAAATACCCTTAGTTTGGAAAATTACCATAATACCCTCGATTTACGAAATTACCAAAATATCCCTAATTTGTAGAACTACCAAAATATCCTCGATTTAGAAATTTATGAAAATACACCTATATGGTAGAATTACAATAATACCCCTATAGGGTAGAATTACAGAGATACCCTTGATTGTGAAATGACTAAAATACCCCAATGTGATGAGTATGAGTTTTATGGAGGTTACTCTTGTGTATGTTGCATTCATATGATATTCTGTTTAGGATGCATATGGGTGGGAATTATGGTACGGGGGAAGATTTGAGGATCGCATAGTTGCTTGTGACCATGGATCCACCGGTGGCTTTAAGCCCATTATATGATTAGCGACTTTTTTTAACGTTGAAAGTGCCACCGTGAGTACTACCATTGGAGTGTAGCGGAGGGTGGGTCGAGCTAGAATTCCCCACAAGTGTATAAGGTTGGAAGGGAAATGGTGCATCTAGCGGATGGATTTTTGGGGAGGGTTTTGCATTACCTTGTTTTGCATATGATATGATGTGATATGATGTGAGGTCATTGTAGGCTAAGGCTAAGACCACTGATTTTGATAGGGCTTAGGCCCAATGTGAATATTTGTATGTTGATTTGATTGGCCAAGGGTTGTACACATTGAGTTTTGAAACTCACACCCTTTATTTAATGTTTGGTAATCCTCGGTGAGCATTTCGGCGTGGGAGAGGACTCGGAGATAGCCATACTACTACATGTTTAAATCTCTATTTATTTTTTTCAAAAAAAAAATATGGTTTTAATTGTTTTATTTTAGTTGGATGCAATAAGGCCTTGTATCTCCAATTTGACATTACTTATGGGTTTTATTATTATTTCTCTTGCTTAATTTTTATTTTAACTTAAATAAATTTCTAAAGTTTAGCAAGGTTTTCAAAATAACTATAACCTATGGGCTTTTATTTAAAACATGGGCTTTTATCGTTACTTAACAAGTTTCAAGGATTTTTGGCTTTTAGGCCTTAAATTTTAACTAACAAGTTTCAAGGATTTTTGGCTTTTAGGCCTTAAATTTTAACTTAGAAAAATCGATTTGGAATTGTCCTTGTTGTGGCATCACCAGATTCGGTCATAACATCCAGGTCAAGTTTGGGGGTGTTACATTTAGTGGTATTAGAGCCCGGTTGCAGAGCTCGGGCTGTGAAATGGGCCTTACATTTTGGGTCTTTTTAAAACAAGTAGATTAAAAAGTTTTTGTAGGATCTTGTAATGTGGTTTACCTAGCCCTTGATGTCGAGCCAAGTAAGTTTCTCTGTTATTTTACTTGTTTAAATTACTAAACTGTATTTAGATATTGAGCTATTAAATTACTAAACTGTATTTAGATATTGAGCTACTTTAAACAATTGGCCTTTAGAGACTAAAGCCCATAGGAAACTTAAGCCTGTAGTGGATATACGACCGCTAAACAACTTCTAAATTGTTATTTACATAAGACATGTACTCTAAACAGTGGAACAATGCACTAATTTCATAAAAATTTAATTCCAGAAATAGGCATGCAATGATGAGCGCTAGAAGAGGTGCAAGAGGTCGCGGCCGAGGCTGTGGAAGTGTTAGGGCTGGGTCTCCGGAGTCAGGCTATATCCCCAACCTTGGAGTAGGGGAGGCTCCGGCCTCACCAGTAGCTGAAAGGGGACCATACGACCCGGCTGCCAGTACAGAAGATGCAGTATCATAGGTTATGTTAAGAATCTTAGAAAGGGTCGTTGGTCCCAATAATGGTACGGGAAGTTGTGGGTCAATCGCGGAGCGACTCCGAGATAATGGGGTAGAGATTTTCAAAGGAGTAGCGGGGGTGGCCCCGAATGTGGCAGAGTATTGGTTGGAAGCTACGGAAAGAATTATAGACGACCTAGATTGCTCGGCGGAGTAGAAGTTAAAAGGGGCGATATCCTTACTTAGGGAGGAAGCTTATCAGTGGTGGTTGACTGTAAAGGAGGGCAACCAACCAGAGCAAATCACCTCGGAGTTCTTCAAGTCGACATTCTAGGGGAAGTACATTGGAGCGGCCTATGTGGATGCCCGAAGGAAGGAGTTTTTGAATTTGACTCAGGGAGATAAGTCGGTTATAACATCCCGGATTAAGGCCTAGTCGGAACAGTGGTTTGGGGACCACAAATTTGACGTAATAAAATTTATTTTTTATTATATTTTTATTGCCTACGATTTCATGGAAACATTTTGTGAAAATTTCATTCGAAAATTTCGACATTTGGGCACTCAATTTAGTCAAAAGGACTAAATTGTAAAAAATACAAAAGTTGAGTTCTACATGTTAGAGGTGTCCAATAGTTATGAAATATTAAGTTGGAAGTCCTTAAATGATAATTAGGCCATTGGTTAAGTTGGTGGACAAAAATGGACATGGATGGGTATGTTTCAAAAGATTTTTTTAAGGGGCATTTTGGTAATTTAGTGAATTAAATGAATTAAAAACAAAATTTGAATGCCAAATATGTCCATCTTCTTCATTAGGACGAAATTACAAGGGTTCACCATAGCTAGGATTTGTTTCAAGCTTCCAAGCTCCATAGTAAGTGATTCCAAGCCCCGTTTTTAATGTTCTTTACGTTTTGGAATCCGGTAACTTGGTTTAACTTATTCTCATAATAATTTAACCTAGGGTTCATATTTGGAAAAATACCCATAGGTGAAATGTGTTTATTTTGATATTTTATGATAGAATATGAAGGCTGAAATTATGCAAAACAACTTTTACTAAGCGATTTTACGTGAAAACGAGTAAAACGACATAATCAATAAAAATACCTCACGTTCATAAGTACGTGTTAGAGTGAGAATTTGATGTTGCTATAGAAGGGAAAAAAGTTCAGCTTGTTATAAAACATAAGAATAAGGGATGAAGTTTAATTTTCGAGCCTAGGGGAAAAATTGTAATTTTGCAAAAGCTTAGGGGTAAAATTGTAATTTTGCCAAAGTTTGAGTTGGGGACTGTTTTGAGTAGTACATTAATTAAATAAGTGAAATGTGATGTTTTAGACCCAGAAAAACGAGATTTGGACCTAGAACTGGAGAAAAATTGAAAAATCAAGAAAGTTGGTAAAATGACCGTTTCAGCATTCGAGGTAAGTTGGTGTGTAAATAATAATGCAATAATGTCGTAATGTATGTTTGAAACCGAAATTGTGGTATTAAATTGATTTGTTGAATTACATGTTTAGTATATTATGTTGGTGAATTCATTTAATAATATGTTTATGATAAAAGGTGACATAGGTGACATGGAAAATGGGTTAAAATGTTGTGCTTAAAGGTGTTTTCTATGACTATGGTTATTATGTGAAATGGAAAGTTGATACGTAAATAATGCATTTATTTTACTTGTTCAATAATTATTTTGCTAAATATTATGGAAATCATTGGGTGATAACTAAAATATGAAAATGAATGGAATGAGAAATTCTCGATTGAACCTTGAAAAGCGAGAGATATGGACAATATGTAGCTAGGTCACACGAGTGATAAGGGACCTTCACCGTGTGCAGAAAGCTACTAGATGGAAAAATTTGATATGTATCTAGGCCACATGGATGATAAGGGACTTTCACCATGTGTGCAAGAAAGCTCTGGGATAATAATTTCATATGTAACTAGGTCACATGTGTATCTTGTGTGTATACCATGTGTAGAAGAAAGTTCTGGTTATGAGTAGCTAGGTCATGAGTGGTTCCTAGTGTTGGACACCATGTAGACAAGAAAGCTACGAGATGGAATGGTTAGGTCACAGGGGTGATAAGGGACCTTCACCATGTGTACAAGAAAGCCTAATTATGTGTAGGTGGAGCTATCTGCTGAGACCACCGAGTATCGGGCGTTTTCCGAAGGGGTTCAACGAGATAATTTACTAATGATGATTGGTGCGATCATGTTATGAATAAGTGCAAGTGTGAATGTGACCAATTGAGAAATGTAGAAAATTTACGTATGAACAATATGTTCGATATGTAATCGGAAATTGGAAAGGTTGGTAAAAGCAAGTGATGAACACAACTAAAGTGAAAGAGCAAAAATTTACAATAAAACTGTTTGGACAGCAGCAGTGACATGAGTTTGAAAAATCACTAAAAATAGTAGAGATTTAATTATAAGTTGTATGAGATATTTATTTAAATCTTATTGAGTCTATTTTCATATAAAAGAAACATAGCAGACAAATGATTCGTATATTTTGAGATATTTGAATTTCTGTGAGATTGGTTCAGAATGATTACGTGATCCCCTGTTCTGCCTTGTAAAATTATTGAAAATTTTATAAAATTAATATTGGGAAATAATTTATTTGATTAGATTCCTTATTGAGTCTATTTTATAATAAGCAAACTATAACATCATTTGAATTCTGTACAAAAAGATAATTAAATTTTAGTAAAGAATGGTCGGAACTGTCAGACAGCAGAACAGGGGAGACTTTGAAGAATAAACTGTACTAATTGGCTAAACCAAAAATTATAAAAATTTTGTGGTAAAAATATATGTTAATCTAGTTTCAGGAAAAATTTACGGATCTTAATTTGGAGTTTTGTAGCTCCAGATATAAATAATTTAGTGACTGTGACTCGAGTAGACAACTTGAGATGAACTTGAATAAAAAGTGGAACTATGTTCAATTATGATTGTATTAACATATTATGAAGATTTATAAAAGCCTGTTAATAAATCACTTATTATTTACATACTTACTTACTAAGCTTTGTAGCTTACTTCCCTTCATTTCCCATATCTTATAAGGTTGTATGCTAACTCGAGTTGGAGATCGCCGGAGATGTAATCACACTATCAAGCTATCATCGTGGGGTAAAAGTGAATACAAACCTCTTAAGTTTGTGGCATGTATAGGAGACTTAGTCATTTGTATATGTCATAATTGGTTTGGCCTAAAATGTTGGACTTTAATATTTAGTAGTTCATTTTGTATAATTTGGATGAAATTTTATGACTCAGTTTAATACATTTCAAGTGTATGTGTTTTGGTAATGCCTCGTACCCTATTCATGCGTTGAATATGGGTAAGGGGTGTTACATTTAGTGGCATCAGAGCTATGGTTTAGTCGATTCTCGAACTAACATAGCTTATGTGAGTCTAGCTATACATGCCATATTACTACTCGTGATAGTGTGATATCTCCCGACTCTGACGAAATTGTTTTGTTAAGACAGAGATGACTTCCAATTGAGCTATTTTTCGATAATATTGATAATGATATTGAAATGATTGAGACGTGCTTATGATGTGTTGAAATTTGGAAAGGTATGAATAGAAGTTCATGATATATATGTGTTAATGTACGAAATGAGATAACCACAAGTTGAGAAATGTGAAAAGTGAAATGAAATGAAAGTTTATATGGTGATAAGCCCATCCATGTTTGTTTGGCATGCATATGATGTTATGTGCCCAACATATTTGATTAAGTGAATACGATTAGTAAATTTTTTCAAATTGACAGAATGTGTGTTTATGTACACTTGTTTGAATAAGATGATAAAAAAAAAAGTTGGTGTAACATGACTATGTATGTTAATTTGCTTGAAGTGAATTATGTAATTGTGATTATATGATGTTGGTGATGAATACAAAGTCATCTGTATGTATTTATAAGAGTTAAGTCAGAAGCTTTGCGACCTCACCGCCTTACCAGTGTTGTTTTATAACGAAAATTCACGAGAACCATGTGGAATAAGACCATAAATGTGAAACTAAAAAGTTTAGTGGTGAAATACTTAGTAATGCATATAGAGATAAGAATAGTTTGGAAAGTGGAAACAATTTTGGAAGGATATTAGAATGTTTTAAAGATTATACAAATTATGCAATATCACGAATAAAGGAGAAGTTAGTCTAGGCTAATCGACTTATTTAGATATGATGTCTAAAGTATGTGTTTGCTGAAATTTTTCCCGAATTGATTTTCGTTAGTGAGTGGAATAATACGAGGTTCATGATGACAGAATTAATCAAAGAAATGATATTTGAGTAGTAAAGATGTACGTGTGTTATATGATTCTGATTGAAATAAATATGATGATCTTTTCTATGTATTCTATATATTCTCCTATCCTCAGAGATATGCATGTGATTGTTCAGTTTCTGATGGAGTTCTTATGTTGTGAGAAGCTAACTATGATGTTAGACGAATGCCCTGTTGGTCTGGTCAGTTTATGATTGGTATTTCTTTATCTCTTTGAAATTCTATTTAAATATCTTGGAATGAAGTCGATGGTAAAAATTTATGTGAGACTATTCTTATATTTCTACTAATTATGGTTTTGTTTTATATATACGGGAAATATATTATCTCTGTTATGGTAGAAGTCCAGAGTCGGTAAGCATTGTTTTTCTGTTGGGTTTCTCTAAGGAATCATCAGGATCTCTGCTATTTTCTTGTGAGTTATGTTCTCAAACTTCTGGAATAGTATCGTATTTAGGGTTTTCTTATCGTCCTTATTTTGCAAATTATCGAACATGGCTCATCCTTAAAGTATGTTCTTTGGTCTATGTTGGATATGTTTAGTATGATTGTATTTCTGGATTCGATAATAGGAATGTGGTGATTCTGGTATGAAGGTTTCTCAAATTTTCGTGGAAGAAATTGATATTGGCAAGGGTATAAATGGTAAGAACACAAGCTTAAATTATATAGTAGTTTTCTTTCCTCAGGTAAGTTTGATTAAAGTTAATGAGTTCAATCAGGATATCTATTTCCTCGAGCTAACACAGTTTAAAAGGTCTTTGATTTGCATGTTAAAATAATTTTGAAAGATTGTATATTTGAGTTGTATCCCCAGCATGAAGAAAATAGTATATTGATATGTTATTATTCGATAGCTGAAATCAACTCAGTTGTTTTTATATGAGTGAAATGATTTGTTGAGATATGATTTGAGTTATGTATATTTAAACATGCCTCAACTAAGAGAATAAATTTTGTGTATTCACGAGTATGAAGACGGATAGTAGGAATAAAGAAATTATATTTTAGAAAGCATAATACAGAGATATGCTTATTGGATTATTCTATCCGGATGATGTTATTATAAGTTAAAGTTGTTCTGATTGGAAAAGTTATCATATTTGTGAAAGTTTGAATGGTCTTGGTATACTAACAAAATTAAAGCAATTGAAGGTATTATTAACCGAAGCTCTAGTTTTGAGTTCAGTTGGAATTGAGTAATGAGTTTATGATTTTTTCGGTGATGCACTAGTGAGCGGATTAGAATGAGTTTTATTGCTAGAATATAAAGTGATGGTTCATGTTTTCATACGGTTAATGTCACATTAAAAAGAATTGTTCGACTAGTGATTTAGAGATGGTTATTATTATATACGTATTGAAAAATTTGATGACCTTTGTTTGTTTAACGAGGGTTTTCATATGTTTCTGGTTTGAGAGTTTAATATATCGATGACATAGCAAAATTTGAGTTTAAGACAATGGTTATGAATTAAGCTATTGAAAGATTGTGAGTGATTATTGATTGATCGTGGGAAGCCAAGAGAAATGCTAGTGGGTTGTTTTGAACATTTGATAGAATTAGCATAATAATTTCAATATGTATCGATTTTTTGTTTGATGTAATTCACTGAGTTCTATTAGGATTCAGATCAATGATAGAGTGTTTCTGAAAGTATCGTCATGAAAAAGATTATTTAGTGATGTTGGAAATTAAGAGAAAGATACTAAACCACTCTTCTGGTAAGATTTTCGAGGACAAAAATCCTAAAAGGGGGGAAGAAATGTAACATCCCGAATTAAGGCCTAGTTAGAACAGAGGTTTCGGGAACACAAATTTGATGTAATAAAATTTATTTTTATTATATTTTTATGGTCTACGATTTTACGGAAACATTTCGTGAAAGTTTCGTTCGAAAATTTTGACGTTTGGGCACTCAATTTAGTCAAAAGGACTAAATTGTAAAAAGTACAAAAGTTGAGTTCTACATGTTAGAGGTGTCCAATTGTTATGAAATTTTAAGTTGGAGGTCCTTAAATGATAATTAGACCATTGGTTAAGTTGGTGGACAAAATGGTCATGGATGCGTATGTTTCAAAAGATTTTTTTAAGGGGCATTTTGGTAATTTAGTGAATTAAATGAATTAAAAACAA
This sequence comes from Gossypium rotundifolium, assembly GCA_025506655.1. Taxonomy (NCBI): domain Eukaryota; kingdom Viridiplantae; phylum Streptophyta; class Magnoliopsida; order Malvales; family Malvaceae; genus Gossypium; species Gossypium rotundifolium. The sequence goes on along the minus strand of CP106729.1, from coordinate 162,325,617 downwards.
AATTTAAATGCCAAATATGTCCATCTTCTTCATTAGGACGAAATTACAAGGGTTCTCCATAGCTAGGGTTTGTTTCAAGCTTCTAAGCTCCATAGTAAGTGATTCCAAGCCCCGTTTTTAATGTTCTTTACGTTTTTGGAATCCCGGTAACATGGTTTAACTTATTCTAGCAATAATTTAACCTAGGGTTCATATTTGGAAAAATACCCATAGGTGAAATGAGTTTATTTTGATATTTTATGATAGAATATGAGGGCTGAAATTATGCTAAACAACTTTTGCTAAGCGATTTTACGTGAAAAGGAGTAAAACGACATAATTAGTAAAAATACCTAACGTTCATAAGTACATGTTAGAGTAAGAATTTGATGTTGCTATAGAAGGGAAAAAAGTTCAGTTTGTTATAAAACATAAGAATAAGGGATGAAGTTTAATTTTCGAGCCTAAGGGAAAAATTGTAATTATGCAAAAGTTTAGGGGCAAAATTGTAATTTTACCAAAGTTTGAGTTAGGGACTGTTTTGAGTAGTACATTAATTAAATAAGTGAAATGTGATGTTTTAGACCCAAAAAAATGAGATTTGGACCTAGAACTGGAGGAAAATCGAAAAATTGAGAAATTTGGTAAAATGATCGTTTCAGCATTCGAGGTAAGTTGGTGTGTAAATAATAATGCAATAATGTCGTAATGTATGTTTGAAACCTAAATTGTGGTATTAAATTGATTTTGTTGAATTACATGTTTAGTATATTATGTTGGTGAATTGATTTAATAACATGGTTATGATAAAAGGTGACATATGTGACATGGAAAATGGGTTGAAATGTTGTGCTTAAAGGTGTTTTCTATGACTATGGTTATTATGTGAAATGGAAAGTTGATACGTAAATAATGCATTTATTTTATTTGTTCAATAATTATTTTGCTAGATATTATGGAAATCATTGGGTGATAACTAAAATATGAAAATGAATGGAATGAGAAATTATCGATTGAACCTTCGGAAAACCGAGAGATACTGACAATAGGTAGCTAGGTCACACGAGTGATAAGGAACCTTCACTGTGTGCACAAGAAAGCTACTAGATGGAAAATTTTGATATGTAGCTAGACTACATGGATTATAAGGACTTTCACCATGTGTGCAAGAAAGCTACGGGATAATAATTTCATATGTAACTAGGTCACATGTGTATCTTGTGTGTATACCATGTGTACAAGAAAGTTACGGTTATGAGTAGCTAGGTCACATGATTGGTTCCTAGTGTTGGACACCATGTAGACAAGAAAGCTACGAGATGGAATGGCTAGGTCACATGGGTGATAAGGGACCTTCACCATGTGTACAAGAAAGCCAATTATGTGTTGGTGGAGCTATGTCTTTGAGACCACTAGAGTATCGAGGCGTTTTTGAAGGGGTTCAACGAGATAATTTACTAATGATGATTGGTGCGATCATGTTATGAATAAGTGCAAGTGTGAATGTGACCAATTGAGAAATGTGGCAAATTTACATTATGAACAATATGTTCGATATGTAATCAGAAATTGGAAAGGTTGGTATATGCGAGTGATGAACACAACTAAAGTGAAAGAGCAAAAATTTCCAATAAAACTGTTTGGACAGCAGCAGTGACATGAGTTTGAAAAATCAATAAAAATAGTATAGATTTAATTATAAGTTGCATGAGATATTTATTTAAATCCTATTGAGTCTATTTTCATAAAAAAGAAACATAGCAAACAAATGATTCGTATATTTTGAGATATTTCAATTTCTGTGAGATTGGTTCAGAATGATTACGTGATCCCCTGTTCTGCCTTGTAAAAATCATTGAAAATTGTAAAAAATTAATATTGGGAAATACTTTATATGATATTTTTAGAAGAAGCAAACTAGAACATCATTTGAATTCTGTACGAAAAGATAATTAAATTTTAGTAAAAAATGGTCGGAATTGTCAGACAGCAGAACAGGGGAGAATTTGAAGAATAAACTGTACTAATTGGATAAACCAAAAATTCTCAAAATTTTGTGATAAAAATATATGTGAATCTAGTTTCATGAAAAATTTACGGATCTTAATTTTGAGTTTTTTATCTCCAGATATAAATAATTTAGTGACTATGACTCGATTAGACAGCTTGAGATGAACTTGAATAAAAAATGGAAATATGTTCAATTATGATTGTATTATCTTGAGAACATATTGTGAAGATTTATAAAAGCCTGTTAATAAATCACTTATTATTTATGTACTTACTAAGCTTTGTAGCTTACTTCACTTCATTTCCCATATCTTATAGGGTTGTATGCTAACTCGAGTTGGAGATCGCCGGAGATGTAATCACACTATCAAGCTCTCATCGTGGGGTAAAAGTGAATGCAAACATCTTAAGTTCATGGCATGTATAGGAGACTTAGTCATTTGTATATGTCATAATTGGTTTGGCCTAAAATGTTGGACTTTAATATTTAGTAGTTCATTTTGTATAATTTGGATGAAATTTTATGACTGTTTAATACGTTTTCAAGTGTATGTGTTTTGGTAATGCCTCGTACCCTATTTTGGCGTTGAATATGGGTAAGGGGTGTTACATCGGTAGCAGAGTATGAGGCTGAGTTTTTGCGCCTCAGTTGATATGCCAAAAGGATAGTCACAATAGAGCATGAGAGATGTGTACGATTCGAGGATGGGTTAAGAGACAACCTTAGTGTGCTTATAGCTCCCTAGAGGGAGTGGGACTTTGCGGTCTTGGTGGAGAAAGCAAAGATAGCGGAGGAAGTAAAGCACACGGAGTGCCTCCATCGAGAAAAGGAGAACGGCAAGAAAAAACAGAACGTGGAAGCTATGGGGGATGAATAGAGGCCTGCAAGGAGGGCCAGAGTAAATGGGCCAGTTAGAGATGAGGCCCTTGTTGCTGTTGCTAATACTGGGATACCACCTTGTGTTTTGTGTGGAAAAAGGCATACATGTAAATGTTGGAAGAGAATAGGAGCTTGTTTGAGCTGTGTATTTATGGAACATAGGATTAGAGAGTGCCCATGAAGGCCAAATCTGGAGTGAGCCGATGACAGAGGTAATTTTTAGCCACAAAGGGGTGGTCAGCAACCACCAAGGGGTCGCGGACAAGCCAGGGGCGATAATGGTAATGAACGCAGTCATGGAGCACCAGTAGAGGTGCAGGTTATGCTAAGGTGAGGCAGAAAGCTTTGGTCTATGCAGCATGTCGCCAAGGGGACGAAGACGCTCTAGATGCGAGTAATGGTGTGTACCCTACCATAGCATACTGAGTGTTATTTTGGCTTTAGAATTAGAGTGTGCAGCGAAAGCATAGTAGTGAGACTTGGGTAGTACAATTAATAGTTAGTTGGAAATTTCGAGGACGAAATTTCTTTAAGGAGGGTCGAATTGTAACGTCCAAATTTGGGCCTAGTAGATTTAGGCCTATTGGGTTGTAATGCGTTAAAATCTTGAAACCCTAATTTTTGCACACTAAAGTTGGTTTGTATGAGTAGCACTCAAGGTAATAATTTTAAGGAATTATCGGGATTATTTAAAGTCTTAGAGATAGGGAAGACCATAGGGAAAAATTTATTTTTCTTGCTTTAGTGGACCTTAGTCCCAGGCATTAGGCCTCTTAAGCAGATTAAGGCGAAAATAGGACACAAATGGGCTTGTGGTCTAGTGGCAAGGTGGTGTCACTTGGGGAGCTACAAGGTGGCGTGAAGAGGTTAAGGTTCGAGTAGTGGTAAGGTGTTTTTAGAGTGTTTATTTTGCATAGTGGACGGCAAGAGTTGTGTGGAATTTGGACTCTTTTGTTGAAGTGTTTGAATTGGTCTTGTGAGTTGATAAAGGAGGGAATTTTGGATGAGATAAGGGAGGTATCATGGAGAAAAATTAGGAGAGGAGAGGTTGGAAGAGTTGGTGCCGAATTGGACTGTGGGGGAATGTAGGATTTGACTATTGTCTATAAAAGAAGGTGCCAAATTCCTTTGAGAGGTTCCTTGGGTTCATTACATTTCTTTTTCTTCCCCTTAGTCGAATTCCTCCATTTGTCGAAAAAAAAACCCATCATTCCCTTGCTGAAATTTTGGATTCTCTCTTGCTGAATTCCCATACCTATTCTTCTTAAATTCCTTCTCTTATTCACCTTTAGTCCTAGCCGATCACTTCTCTTTTATTCTCCCTATTGGTGCCGAATTGTCTCTATCACCATGCTAATCTCAAAAGTCAAATTTAGGCCACAGGATCAAAAGTGGATTTGGTAAGTATTCGATTAACCTCCCTTGTACGTTTTGCTAAAAGCTGAAAGGCTATCTAACTGTCCTATCGTTAACCCTGTGATAACAAGGATAAGGTTCAAAGATCGCAAGTGTGGTAGGTAAGGATCGTTAGCAAAGTGGTAAGTGTTCTCGACTCAGTTATGGTTTAGTGGATGGCCGGACGTAAGTATGACCTATAGGGGTGACTTATGTGGAATATGAGTCACTTGTTTTGACGATATATGTTTGTGTAATATCCCGAACTATGGCTTATGCATTATTACTAAATTGTATGAAATAGCATGCCTTTGTGTGTTAAGAATGTGTTGTATGAATTTTGTGAACCTTAGTGCGTAGGTGAATGCCTTAGAAATTATTTAATTTTAAGTCTAAAAGAGGGAGTCAAGCCTAATAGGCCTTAAGAAAATAAATGGGGGAGTTATGACAAACAAATGGGCTTGGTTAAGTGGCTTGGAGGTGCCACTTAAAGCCTCTGGAAGTGACGCCACAAGTAGGTGCATATGGGCCTAGGTTCGAGTCACAAGGGAAGCAAATAGAGTTTTTATTTTTTCTTTCAGAGTTGAGCGATGAGTGGACGGCACCAAGGCACTAGAGGGATGAGTTTGGTTCTCTCTAAAATTTGGCCAAGATAAGAGATAAATGTGGGATTATTTTTATGAGAAGATAAAGAGAAAAATAAGGGATATGATAGTGATGGCCGAATAAGGGACTCTAGGCTTAGTAATTTCGGCAAAAGGAGGAAAAGTAAGGCCATTATTCTTTTCTCTTTTGAAGCCTCTGCCGAATTCTCTAGCCACTCTTCTCTTTCTCTCATACTTTGTCAAAAGCCGAAAACACAAGTAGTCATAGCCGAATTTCCACTTTACCTCTCTGAAAGTCTTCTTTTTCTTTTATCTGGTCTAGCCGAAACCTCCTCCTCCCTAGTTCATCTTTGCCGTAACCCCTAAAAAGATTCATACCTTTCCTCTTGTGTTCCTTGAAATAGCCAAATATCCTATTGCTATTAGGAGACAAAGCCGAATCTCCCTATTATCATCTAGCCGAATCAATGACTCCCATTATTCTCTTTTAAAGCCGGAAACACAAAGTGACTTCAAGCCAGTTATTCTTCAAGCCTCAAAGCCGAATCCCTATTGTGTCACTCATAGGTGTTGTCGATTTCTGTGACAAGGGTAAGAACAAATACCAATTCTTTTCTTTTTCTTTAAATCGAAAGTTAAAGACTAATGCCATTATTGTTTTTGGCCGAAAGTTTGAAGGGGTTTTGGGACTCATTTTGTAGCCGATTTCAAGAGGGAATCTTTCGGGATTTCTAAACCAAGGTAAGTCAGATGGTATTCGGCCAAGGGCCATGCATTGTGATTAAAGGTTAAATTGGATCTAACACATGGATTTCGGTAGATACCATAAATCAAGTAGCTTTTCAGAATTTTAGATTCACAAAGGTAAGTGAATATTCTAATCGGCCAAGGCTATATTTGGTGGTTCAAATCTAATTCTTGTTTATTCAAAAACCGAAAACTAACCTGTGAAGTGATCTAGTGCTTGGCCAATTTCAAGAGGAATTATAGCAAAGTTTCGGGATTTGATTCTTAAATCCAATCGGCAACAAGGTAAGTTTTGGTTACAATAATCTCTCAGGATTTGGTTATAGCCGAGTGGGTTTTATTAACATACCTAGTGTTGGCCGAATATAGGAACAAAATGATCTAAAGCTTAGATCGAGATTTTTGGGATTTTCAATAAAGTGATTAGTATATTAAGTTTGTACTCCACACTAAGCTTTAATTAAATTACAGTTATGTTTTAATTAATATGTTACAATAATATGTTATGATGTGGCTAAGAGTACCATGTAATGGTACGAAGTACTCAGGTACGTTTTTCTACTCCTACTATAAGTACGATAAAAATGACAATAGTGATAAGAATGTGAAATAAAGCATGATTTTGCATGAAATGTTTGACATGGGGCATATGGGTGATATGTAAAGGGGAAGTGAATTGGTGGTTTTATACCCCAATATCTGAACGTGGTGACTTATGTCACGAATATTTAAGTGGTGGCTATGCCACGAATTTTATAAGGGCGATGAGCACGTCATTGCAATGACGCGCCGATGGTGTGTAGCGGATGGAGGGTTGACTTAGTAGTCCCCACGGTGTGATGGTTGGTACGAGTGATGTGCAGCAGATGGTTATCTTGGTTTGGGTTCGGGTTTGCATCATCAATTATATATGTTATTATGTATGATTTGACATGCCGAATTTAATTTAAGACTTGTGTTGGGTGTACACATTGAGTTTGAATGACTCACCCCTTGTGGGACTATTTTTTTCAGATGACACTCAGTAATGGACCGGGTCGGCAGGAGCTCAAGTGGTGGCCATGCACAATTCTGGATTTATTATTTTATTTTGGGCTTTCTTTTTAGTATGATGGATTTAATTTGGGTTTTATTTGATGTAATAAGGCCATAGGTATTAAATTATTTATGCATGCTTTTAAATTACTTCATATGATACGATTATTATCGAACTGAAATTAAAGACCAATTTTTCTTAAGTATAAATACTAAATGTTTTGATACCTAATCAACACGGAATTTAAATTTTGAACCCAACCCAAATCAATTGTTTTCAAAAACACGGAAAATTTTAGCAAAGTTCAAACAAGATTCGAACGGTTTTTCCTAGAAGCATGCCAAATCCGGTCAGGGCTTGTGGGCTGGGTTTGGGGTGTTTCATCTTGGTATCAGAGCCCAGTTCAAAACTCGGCCTTGAGGGCTTTTAGGGCCCAAAACGTTTCCTATCTTTTGAAAGGGGATTTTTCTAAGTAATAAGCAGGTTTTTCTAGCATGACACCTGAGTCTCCGGCCGAAGTCCACCATGTAAGTACCTCTAGCTCTTCTGTGAATTGTATGTGGGGATATATAGGGACGTAGATTAGTGGACTAGGAATTAAACCCTAGGGCTAGTTTACCCCAACATGAGAATTACATAAAACTTTAATGCACAATTAAATAAACCTGTGTCTAAGTTGCCGAGTTAGGGTGTGGCAACCATTGTGCGCATGTCTAGGATTGGTTTCAATGGGAGCTTGGTATTTAAGCAGTCCTAGTGACTCACCTCCTACCCACTCGAATCCTACCTGGTGCGTAGTGATGGTTCACCCTAACCAAGAGGACTCAAACACAGGATAAACCCAATAACTAAAACTCGAAAGGGACTGGCCATATTTTTGTAAAAACCCTAGTCTTAAAATCACCGAATTATCCCTCTAAGGTGTAGGAAAACAATTTTGAAAATTTTTTTCCAAAATATTCTCGATTTATTAAAATGACCAAACTACCCCTAACCTATACAAATGACCAAAATACCCTCAGTAAGGAAAATTACTAAAGTACCCTCAAATTAGAAATCCTTAAAAATACCCTCATTTTGAAAAGTCACTAGGAACCACATTTTGAAAAATTACCGAAATGATCCTAGCTTGTACAATTACAAAAATACCCCTAGTGTATAAAATTATCATTTCACCCTTGAAATTTTTCTAGCAAGGATTTTAATTTTTGTAAAATATCAACAAACTCTATTTTGCAACATTTTCAAATACCTAATTTGAAAATTTTCCAAAATACCCCTGCAGGACAAAATTACGAAAATACCCTTGGGTAGTGGAAAACAACAAACAACGACAACTACAACATTTCTCTGTGATGGACGCAAGATCATGTGTGTGACTAAATGAATGATGTGAGACTGTATGTGTATGAATCGAAAGAACTACTTCCTAAAACTATTGAACATAAGATTGTTCATGTTAAATCAGTGGAACAAAACTAATTCATAAAATTCCTTAATCAGATAAACGCAAAGTGGAAGTATGAATTCTAGGGGACGTGGTCGCAACGTGCGTGGCCGTGGAAGAGGCTAAATGACCGTGTCTGAACCTATTAGATCGGGTCAAGGATCTGAGAATGAAATGCCACCACCACCACTAGCCGCTGATGTGGAATATCAGGATCAGACGGGGGATGATGCAGTGTCACAGGCGATGCTGCGGGTTTTGGAAAGGGTGGCTGGAGTGGGTAGAGGCATGAAAGCTCAAAAGTCGGTACCTGAACGACTCCGAGCCAACAGGAGCTGAAGTGTTCCGTGGTATATCTGGTGTGGCACCCAGTACCACCGAATATTGGTTGGAAGCGACCGAGTGGATTATGGATGAGCTCGATCTAGCTGACGAGGAAAAGCTGAAAGGGTTGGTGTCGCTTCTCCGCGATGAGTCATATCAATGGTGGCTCACGATTCGGGATGGTGCTACAATTGAGGAACTCATTTGGGATTATGCTAAGGCGAGATACCGAAGAAGTATGTTGGCACTCATTATATTGATCTTGCAGAGGAAGGCATTTTAGGGGTGGTTCAAGGGATCAAGTCCGTGGTGAATCTGTTAAATTCTAAATGAGCCGTTATGCTCGAGGGATTGTGGCTACTGAGCATGAACGGTGTGTCTGGTTTGAGGACAGACTAAGGGATGATCTGAGGTTGCTGATAGCTCCACAATAGGTGTGGGAGTTTGTTGTGTTGGTGGAGAAGGCTAAGGTAGCCGAGGGAATTAAGGATTCTGTAAGGCAGAACATCGATCGGAATAGGCAGAAAAGAGGATTTGGATCATCAAGGCCATCTAGGAATGAGCAAAGAGGCCTAGAGTTGATGGGCATGAGGTCGACAAGCTACTTGGGAGGCAAGATCGTGCTTGTGATCGGTCTTGGGAAAAAGCACTTGGGTGAGTGTTGGAAAAGGCGGAGGATGTTTTAAGTGTGGGTCCAAGGACCACATGATTAAGGATTTCCGATAAGAACCGAAGGGGACGACCAAGAAGTCAAGGTTCTAACCAGGTGAAGAGGAGGACGTGACAACCACCGCGAGGTCGTGGTTCTACCGGCAGGTAATGGTTACGGTAGAGGACGAGGAATACCGGGCCGAGGTGGTCGTAACACGGAGGCCAGGCAACCGAGTTTAGTCTATGCGTTTCGCCAGAGGGAAGATAAAGACGCATCAGACATCATAACCGGTACGTTCCTTATTTTTGGCAAACCTTATGTTGCTTTGATTGATGTGGGCTCTACCCATTCCTATGTTGCATGTAGAGTAGTTGAAACTCTAGGGATAGCCTCTGAATTATCTGATAGGGAGATGACTTTAGTAAGCCCATTAGGCCAAACTGTAGTGGTGGATAAGATCTTTCAGAGTGTACCTCTAAAGATTCAAGGAGTAGTTTTCTCTGCTGACTTAATGGAATTACCCTTCGGGGAATTTGATCTTATACTTGGCATGGACTGGCTAGTGGAGCATCGGGCTGTATTGGATTGTGCAGCCAAACGAATGGAGTTAAGGACCCTAGAGGATGAAGTGATAGTTATGATAGGAGAAAGAAGGAACTACTTGTCTAACGTAGTTTCGGCATTAAAGGCGGATAAGATGGTTCGGAAGGGGTGTAAGGCATTTTTGGCCTTCATTTGTGCTTTGGATACAAACGAAGGGGAAGTTAGTGAAGTTAGAACTGTAAGGGAGTTTGTGGATGTCTTCCCAGAGGAATTACCCGGAATACCCCCAGACAGGGAGGTGGAGTTTGGAATTGACTTACTGTCGGGTACAGAACCTGTGTCAATTGCCCCATACAGAATGGCACCAAAAGAGTTGGTTGAGCTCAAGGCTCAAATTCAAGAGTTCTTGACCGTGGGTTTATTCAACCCAGTGTGTCTCCATGGGGAGCATCGGTCTTATTTGTGAAGAAAATGGATAGAACTATGCGCATGTGCATAGATTATCGTCAGTTGAACAAGCTGACTATCAAGAACAAGTATCCTTTGCCAAGGATAGATGACTTGTTCGATCAGCTTAAAGGGCCCGCGATTTTCTCAAAAATAGATCTGAGGTCCGGATACCATCACCTTAAGGTGAAGGAGGTAGATATCCATAAGATGGCTTTCCGAACAAGGTATGGGCATTTTGAGTTTGTGGTAATACCGTTTAAATTGACGAATGCCCCAGTCGCGTTTATGGACATGATGAACCGGGTTTTCCAACCCTATCTGGATCGATTTGTTGTTGTGTTCATAGATGATATTCTGGTGTATTCCAAGTCTGAAGAGAAGCATGATGAGCATCTCTGATTAGTGTTGCAAGTGTTAAGGGAAAAGAAGCTCTATGCCAAATTCAGCAAGTGTGAATTTTGGCTTAAGGAGGTTACATTCTTAGGACATGTGGTATCTGCTGAAAGGATAAGGGTGGATCCTCGGAAGATCGAGGCAGTGTTGGATTGGAAACCACCTAAATCTGTGGCGGAAGTTTAGAGTTTCTTAGGATTGGCAGGCTATTATAGAAGGTTTGTGGAAGGGTTTTCGTCAATAGCCGCGCCTTTGGCAAAGTTGTTGAGAAAGGAAGTACCTTTCGTATGGACCGATAAGCAACAGAGAGCTTTGAGAAGCTTAAGAGGGTCTTGACTGAAGCTCCGATTTTGATTCAATGAGGCGGGAAGGATTTTGTGGTGTGTTGTGACGCTTCCCATACAGGATTGGGATGCGTGTTAATGCAAGATGGGAAGGTAGTTGCTTATGCGTCTCGACAACTAAGGCCAGATGAGGTTAACTACCCGACGCATGATTTGGAACTAGCGGCAGTGGTCTTTGCTCTTAAGGTGTGGAGGCACTATCTCTATGGAGAAAAGTCGGTGATCTACACAGACTACAAAAGCTTGAAGTATCTGCTGACTCAAATGAGTTGAATCTGAGACAGCGAAGGTGGGTGGAATTATTGAAAGACTACGATTGTTCTATAGAGTATCACCCAGACAAGGTGAATGTGGTGGCAGATGCCCTAAGTCTAAAAGTTGTGTCAGATCTGAGGGCAATGTTCGCACATCTGAGCTTGTATGATGATGGAAGTCTGCTGGCAGAATTGCAAGTTAAGCCGATATGGTTGAATGAGGTGAAAGAAAGTTAGTTAAGGGGTGAGGATCTAAGTGCTAAGTTACGGCAAGTGTAGAATGAAGAGTTAGAGGGTTATGGTGTTAATGACGAGGGAGTATTGTGCTTCAAGGGTAAGGTCTGTATGCCGAAGGACGAGGAGCTTAGGCAAAGAATTCTTCGAGAATCGCATAGTAGCCCTTATGCTATGCATCCCGGAGGTAGTAAAATGCACGGAGATCTAAGGGAACATTTTTGGTGGCCTGGTCTTAAGAGGGAAGTTACCGAGTTTGTAGGGAAATACCTAACATGTTAGCAAGTTAAGGCTGAACTCCAAGTTCCATCGGAATTGCTTCAGCCAATACAAATTCCACAGTGGAAATGGGAGAGAATTACTATAGACATCATTAGTGGGCTTCCCCTTACGCCTACTAAGAAGGACTCGGTATGGGTGATAGTGGATCGACTGACAAAGTCCGTACATTTTATTCCAGTGTGGGTTGACTACTCCCTACAGAAGTTAGCAAGGTTGTATGTAGCGAAAATTGTGAGGTTGCATGGAGTGCCGATGTCAATTATCTCGGATAGGGATCCGAGGTTCACGTCTCGGTTTTGAAAAGCTTTCCATCGGGCTTTAGGCACTAGATTGGATTCGATCGACTTTTCATCCATAGTCGACGGCCGGTCCGAACGAGTGATCAAGTACTAGAGCATATCTTTGAGAGGTTGTGTGATAGACTTCAGAGGAAGTTGGGAAGAATATTTGCCTCTAGCGAATTTGCATACAATAACAACTTATCGTGCAAGTATTCGATGGCAAGTATGAAGCCTTGTATGGTCGAAAGTGTCAGACCCTACATGTTGGATGGAATTAGGCGAACGTCAGATTTTGGGTCCAAAAATTATGGCAGAGTCTGAGGAAAAGGTTAGTGTAATTCGAGCTCAATTAAAGGAGGCATCTAATAGGCAGAAGTCATACGCAGATCTCAAACAGAAGGAAATAGAATTTGATGTGGGAGATCAAGTATTCCTTAAAGTTTCGCCTTGGAAGAAGGTGATGAGATTTGGTCGAAAGGGGAAGCTAAGTTCAAGGTTTATAGGGCCTTATCGAGTAATGAAGCGAGTTGGACCAGTGGCATACCAGTTGGAGTTGCCACCAGAATTGAAGCAAATGCACGATGTATTTCAAGTCTCTATGTTACGTCGATATCGATTGGATCCATCTCATGTAGTTCCGGTTGAAGAGGTGGAGCTGAGACCAGATCTGTCTTATGAGGAAGAGCCGATTCAGATTCTAGAACGAGATGTGAAGGTGCTTCGGAGGAAGTCGGTCCCTTTGGTCAAGGTGTTGTGGCGTAACCATGGATCAGAGGAAGCTTCTTGGGAGCCAGAAGAAGAAATGCATCAGTAATACCCTCACTTATTCTAGCTAGGTAATTTCGAGGTCAAAATTATTTTAAGTGGGGTAGAACTGTAATATCCCGAACTATGGCTTATGCATTATTACTAAATTGTATGAAATAGCATGCCTTTGTGTGTTAAGAATGTGTTGTATGAATTTTGTGAACCTTAGTGCGTAGGTGAATGCCTTAGAAATTATTTAATTTTAAGTCTAAAAGAGGGAGTTAAGCCTGATAGGCCTTAGGAAAATAAATGGGGGAGTTATGACACATAAATGGGCTTGGTTAAGTGGCTTGGAGGCGCCACTTAAAGCCTCTGGAAGTGATGCCACAAGTAGGTGCAAATGGGCCTAGGTTCGAGTCACAAGGGAAGCAAATAGAGTTTTATTTTTTCTTTGCATGTTGAGCAAGAGTGGGACGGCACCAAGGCACTAGAGG